>JASDDO010000019.1:711373272-713773272 GCA_030015575.1 Agapanthus africanus | reverse complement strand
ATACGTGCGGTATTGCACGGATCAGGATCGGACGAACCTTACTAGCCGGCTTTGGTTTAAGCCGGATCCTATTTTAGTACAGTGTAGATTTTGTCTCATTACATTTGTATCCGGACGGAATGCAGATGCGGGTGTGTATGCACAGTATCGGGGTTTTTCTGTAATTTATTACGGGACCAGTTTTCTGGAGTTGCCAGTTTGCATTCCGTTCCGGCCGGTTTTCCTTTGTTCTTTCCCGGCCGGACTTTTTCGATGGAGGGTGTTATTTGCAAGTTTGCAAATAACACATTGTGGAGGGTTTTCTTGCATATGTATTAATTATGATAGCATCTTCTTTTGATACCATTCTTATCCATCATCATCACTTGCTTTTTGGTGATTAGAAGTGATTAGAGTTTGATGTCAGATGGTTATGATGATGTTTTGGATGTGGTCGCCACTTGTGCTCCTACCATCACCTCCCTTCATACTTCATATTCTTTCCTCCACCATTTTCTAAGATGATAAGTTTTTTTCATACTTGAGAGAAGAAGAAGAGAGGTTCATTTTCAAGAGGGAAAATTTGTTCATCTCATTTCATGCTAGAAAAATGCAAGCACCATTTTTCTTATCTTGATTCCTCCATCATCTTCAAAGGCAACAAACCCCAAATGAGACATAAGCAATACACTACACTTTCTACAGCAAATCTTGGACGCGTCGACTCGCCAGCTTCACGCCCGAGTTGCCTCGGTATTGAGGTGGGAGCCCGTAAAAGATGCAGGCGATGTGGTGCCCTTCCGGCGAAGAGGCGACAATGAGGAGATGACGGACGAAGCATCCGCGGGAGATCGGAGTGGAGACGAAGACCGAAGGACTCGGATCATTCGGTATATCTCTTCCCCTATCTTGTTAGTTAGCTAGATCTAGTTTAATGGCCCGATCCGGGGTTTAGTGCGCGGTGGTGCCGGTTTGCTAAGTCCGCAAAATTAAAGTTTATCACCGCTTCCGCATTTGGCCGTCGGATTGACGGCCGGGGCGCCGCCGTGCACTTACAGTGGTATCAGAGCCTCGCCATTAACTTCGTCTAGCTTCGTTTGATGTGTTTTGCTTTTCCGATCGACCAAAATTCCAAAACTTGCTATTTTCCTCACATCAGTTTTCTGTTGAATTTTTCCTTGCTCGAAAAATTTTTCAGGTTGCAAAAATGTGATGTACTTGAAAACCTAAGACTACTGCAGAAATCCGAGTCATTGATCTTTCATCAAGAGCGCGGAACCGCGGCCAATACCCACTTTGGGCCGCGGTTCCGCCGCAACATGAAAGGATCAATGGGCCAGGTTTTTCCAGTAGGCTTCTGGGTTAATTTTAGGGGTTTTGGAATATTAATTTTGGGCCCAGATTTTCTGTGAGTGCTACAGTATTGCTTGGGGGCCCACTTATTAATTTTTGATCAATCGGATATTTTAAACACATTATTTCACAGTATTTGCATTATATCTGCGACCGTGAATGTCACTCGATCGGTAAATCCGGTCTAACTGCTATAGCCCGGTTAGACGGATTTGCGAACGTGATTTTCATGTTGATGTTTTGTGTTTTTGCTATGATGTTGCGGATCGGTCGTGGGGGATAGCCTGGATGCAATGCTAGTACAGTTCTGTTGTATTATGTACATTTGATATTGCAGGGCGAGCGTCCGACATGTGGACTGCCGTCACTGCCTGATTGTATTATTCTTTTGGGGCACGACCTGGTTGCGGTCGATGTACCCGTTGTATGTATATTTTACTTTCTGTAGTAGGATTACCCCGCGGAGGGGTGCACGGATAGCCGGGTTCTAGAGGGCAACGGGCCCGCATCTCAGGGCATTGAGACGGAGGGGGCTTCACTCTAGGATTGGCGGGCTATTCGCCGCACTCGTAGGGGGTACAGGTTGACCCAGGAGGGGTGCCCAAGTTACCGGGTTCCGTGAAGTGTTGGGTGGTCCATTCACGGCGCTGAAGGGGGCTGCCTCGCTTCAGGTTTTGGCGGGTGACTTGCCGCGTCCGTAGGGGTCTAGGTTTTCATTGCACAGGCTATCCACACGATCAGGGGAACGTCGGGTTTCAGTAGTGGCTCTGTGAAACCCGGGGATCCCAAATATCTGTATTGTTCTGTGATGCTGTACATTTCTGTGATGCTGCATTTTATTCACGCCTTGAGCGAAATACTATATATTGGTATATATATTAGTAGATGTTGTATATGTTTTTCATCCGCGCTAGTCCAGTCCCCGCTCTGCCGTTAGTTAGCTAACCTAACGGGTGATGACGGGACCCAGTGGCGAATGCGGATGGCATATACGTACGTCAGTATATTTTCGTTCTTTGTGGTGTGATCAATTGATGGGACTGCATTGATTCGGATCAATGCAAGTTAAAACAAACCTATTCTGATGTTGTTGGAACACTTTTCAAAAAGCTGTTATTGCAAGGACGTTCACTTTTGTTTTGCATCGCGGTATTCATTTGGAATATCCTGCCCTCAGTCGACGAGGCAAGGGCCGAGATCCCTTCACCGGGAGTGACCCCTTGGACAGAAGTTTGCGTCAGGGCATTAACTTCACTATAGCCGATTACTTTTGCTTTGCACCGTGGTATTCATTTGGAATATCCTGCACCCCATTCTACGGGGAAAGAGCCGAGATCCCTTCACCGGGAGTGACCTCTTTAGTAAAGGTTTTCGTCACTATATTTTCTAAAAAGCTATCCGTTCCTTCAACGATATCAAGTTTATTACGTTAAAGGTTTTCGCCAGAAACCATTCGTAGCCCTTCGTCGTTTCATATGGGTAGTCAATAGTATTCAAGCTGTGTTTGTTGGCCAAAGTCAAGGCACAGTGTTTGGTAGCTGTTGGTTATTCATATGCAGCATAGATAGATGCGTTGGTTTGGGGCAGTCGTATAGCCTTGTTGGCCAAAGTCAAGGGCTTGTACGGGTGGGCTCAGATTAACCTGGAGAATGACGGGTAGAACTTGACATGTGACTTATGATTTGTTGGCCAAAGTCAAGGTCATAAGAGCATGGGGCAGAAATCACATCGGGAGTTTCAAAAGTACTGAAACTTGCCAGATATGCGCATACCTTCTGGAGTGTGATACCGTGAGCGGATTCCGTCACGTTGTCATGCGATGATAGTTGGATCCCGATTCCCACTGATGAGTTGGTTTACTCCTCGGGTGACCCCGACTAATTCTTCTATCAGGTTTGGAGGAAAATTTGAGGTACAGTGGGAGGTTTCCAGATTAGATAAATTGGTAACCATTCTGATCTTGGTTAGAGTGCACGCTGAGTGTTTCTTCTCTCTCTCTTGCAGCGACCATTGACCCGACCCTAAGACTATGACTCAGTGACCAAGTTGACCGAACCTTCTTAACACTGGTTTTTGGATTGTCAGAGTTGCAGACCTCATTGCCACTCCTACTTTTACCCTTTTCTCCAGGACACCCCGTATTACTGCGAACGTCCACTTCCATTGGACAAAGCCATCGTATGGTTATATACGAACTCGAAGGAATTCGACGATGGTTTCCGGTTCTGGAGAAAATGGATAGGATTATTCAGTTGTCTTTTCCCTTTTACCTTCTCTCAAGTTGTGAGTACTCCTTGGTTTAGGAGATAGTACACCTATTATGCAAATTGGATAGTCTTCTTCCAAACCTTAGGCTGGTGCCGACCGGTAGGGAATGAAGAAAACCAATTAGCCTAAACGGTGTGCAGAAGGTATTAAGATTAAGACAAAGCAAGGGATTAGTAAGAGGGCAAAGTAAATTGCGACGGATATTCACGACCAAACCAAATATTTCTTCGCCAATCCTAAATCACCTTTGTATTTCTCCAGGACACTCCGTATCACTATGAAGATCCACAGTTTATTGGATACTCCATCGTATGGTTATATACGAACTCGAAAGGAACTTGTTCCAGTTCGGGGATGGATTCTGGTCCAGGAGAAATAGGAATAAGGTTTATTCGGTTGTCTTTTATCTTCACCTTCTCTCGCATTGCGAGTGCTCCTAGGGTTAGGACAGTACACCCATTATGCTTATTGGATAGTCTTCTTCCAAACCATAGGCTGGTGTCGAACGGTAGGGAAGGAAGAAAACCATTTGGCCTAAGAGGTGTGCAGAAGGTAACGACTAAAGACATATAAAGGGATTTGGAGAGGTGGCAAAGAATTATACGGTTATAGTTGTGAATCTGGATAATGGTAGAGGCATTACTAGGAATACCAGGATACCCCATCGAAATATTTCAATGTTTCAGTTCAACTGTGTACTGTTAAAAGAAAACTGATTTCCTGATTAGACACTTGCTCTAGGGTATGTATTTACCAAGTTTGATTTTCAAATCTGTATGGCTTTACAGATGATGAGTGGGAGTAAGTTATTGGGAATTGGGTGATCATCCTCATTATATCGGGATTCGTTGTAATCGGTGATATTTGAGGAGATCACCTGGGCTGTTTGCCGGTCGGCAAATATTTGGTTTTGAATATCCGCTATTGTGCACCAATTTCAAATTGATATATCTGTACGTCTATTTTCATAGAGTGAGATATACCTTTTGATATTATGTCGATGACATTTACCTATATCAGTGGATGATTAGGTAAGGAGCATTAAACATCGGTGTAATTCTTCTTAACCATAAGTACAGTTTTCAACCTACGACACACAGTGAAAGAGTTGTTAGACTCGGCGGACTTATACAGAGTATTGTATGTTGTCCAGTGTCCATTAGGACAAAGGGGTTGGTCCTCATACTATATTCTGTTTACTTTTAACTTCTCTAGTTCTTAGACATGTGTTTCGTAGAAACACAGGGTTTAAGTTTTGAGGAGTTATAGGTATTTGAATAGAGTAGAGAACCAGGTGTAGCAAGTATCGGGATTCTTCAAGGTGATCGAAGATGTAGATACTTGTGTATGGTATTCAGTTGATAGTAATGATAAAGAGTAATTACTTCTCTTTCAGGTTACTAATAATTGTAAGCATTCCTAAGTTGAGTAACGCTGATAGGCCTCTCTCCATTTAGTTGACATGCACTGGAGACAGCTGCATGATTTGAATCTGGTTCAATTAAATCAGTGCCTCTGGTTCTATATTGGATATAGTACAGTTCGTATCTTAACATTGTTAAGGTACGGGGAGTTGTCCGGCTTATGATTAAAACCAGACTCTGGATAACTCAAGGCACGTTTCTGTAATGGCTGTTTGTGGGTTGACCCAGGCTATGACGAGGGTTGATTTTCTACCATAAGAAAGATCAATAGTGATAATTGTTCTTGACTCGCCACAGTTTTAATAAAAATGGATTTTTTCAAAAACAGTAGTGGGAGTATGGTAGAACTGGAAGCGATTCCAGAACCGCAAACGATTACTGAAGATTTGATAAGGAACCTAAAGATTCAATCTGATTTGACATTCCATTGGCTACTCCGCAGATAAGGTGGGTAACTTCAGGCACCCGAGAGGCACTCCGGTAGCCTCAAGGACGGTGACAGGGAAGTTCTTGTTTACCCACACTTGCCATTGTTGTTGTTCCAGGCTGCGAGCCCGGCAGGAGGATGAGTATAGCGTCGTTCTAAACTTGCTTTAGAAGTGCGCGTCTATATGACTCTGCCAGAGGGTTGTCATAGTCAGTGGGAGCAGCGGAAGCATTGGTGGACATCAGGCTTATGTCTATTTATAGACTAAAGCAGATATAGCGGAGATAGATCATCTATTTCTGATGTGACAGTCATAGGTTTGACGTCATCAGAATAGGGGATGGATCTGTTAAGAAGGTAGTAGGGTGTGATATCCGGGTTTTGGATGACATACACGTAGTAGGAAGTGATATTCCTATACTACGATCGGTTATATTTTGGTCGTCACACAGTGGTTTCTCCACAAAGGAAATGGATTTTGTATCCAACATTCTGGTTACTAGATCTATGGTTTTAGGACTAGATTTGGGTGGTTTCCCAATCAGGGTACTTTGACAGCATTCTAAGAGTATTTAGAATGGACGACTCTTGGCACGGTAGTATACCTGCAAGTGATGGAGTCACCCTCTCTAAAGGTGTCTTATAGACTAAAGTAGAGAGGGATGCGCATGATTGGCAGATCACTTGCTCAGGCAATTGAGTCAATCATGAGATGTCAAGTACCACACCAGATGTTGTTCTTGCAGTAGGTGCAATAAGTTGATATTGATCCAATCCTGGGGAAACAGTCGGAAGCAGTTTTAGAACATAAGCGAACGTTCTAGGGATATGATAACGGCTGCCTCCTTTAGGAGACGGTTATCACTCCAGGCTTCCAAGGTGACATGGACGACAGAATGATCGTCAGAGTTGTAGTTTTTCCTTCTGACGAGGGGCAGTGTTTTGGACAAGTGATCCAAGGCAATACTGAGGGTGGCATGGCGCAGGATACTGATTAAGTTCAGTTGACGATACAGTTTAAGAAGTTTGGATTTGGAGTTCATTTATGAGCTCGGTCCCATCAGACATCCAGACACTCTAAGACAGGTATTGCTCATTTCGGGAGATGGTTTTCTCCGCGAACTTGAGATATAGAGAGACATAGAAAGAAACATCCTGGCGGATCCACTCACTGAGGCTTTTCCTCGAACGCAATAGTTTCGCAAACAGGCTGTGTGCGACTGACTAGTAGAGGAGTAGGGTGTTCGGTATCACACGGGCTGTGAGTATGCGACATCGCAATAATTAGCCTTGAGTGCAAGTGGGAGATTGTTGGAGATAGTGCCCTCAGAGTCAATTATTGGATCACAGGCACATGATTGCAATGATTGAGGGAGGACCTATCCCGGTAGGACAGTCTTACTCGAGATGATAGTACGCTATCTGGTTTATCTTTATCATCGTGTACTGCTTTAGGTGACCTGACATGTCGTTATTGCACGTTGATAGAGCCCCTAGGATTCTTGCTTAACTACCAACAGTATGAGGGCGATCATATACGTGGGAGCTGGTAGTCTATAAGCACATCCTTAAAAGGTCCCTAGTCGTGGGAGTTTCGACACAAGGCATCGATACTCCAGAGTAGACTAGTGTATACAGTCGAGACCCCGAAGAGGGGCGGTCGCCGGTCTCATAAGCCACTGGTGTCAGTTGGTTCACCTAAGATGTATACAGGTGCTCATTGGGTTATGAGTACACCGGACAGGACTCGCCGGGAACATGCTAGTTGGTCTTATACCTGACGTCAGATAGCAGTTCCCTGGTGACATGTGTACAGGTTAGTTCATCGACCTGGGGATCGTCATTTGTCTCGTGTGAGTTCCCACTGTACTTTGATTACTACCCTACCACGGCTCAAAGGAGTCGTGCAAACAGGTTTTAGTTGGGTACAGTCCCGAGCCATATGGAGGCAGTGAGCGGATCTTCGGGGGTTCGTCTCTTCCGGTATTGGGGGTGAGGTCGCGCTGTGTCTAGGAGAGCCATTACACGAAGTCCTTGGCCAAGGCAGGAGATTTACTGGTAGGTATTCCAGTAGTATCTCAGGGTGTTCTGGGCTACACTCCGACACGACTTGTACCGCTTTTGGGGGTCTGACTTTTACCAACCCCCTAGGCCCGACATGCGATGCTCATAGACGAACGGACCGGACTGTACGGATATTGTCACTGACAGGCTCAGTAAGGTGTCAGGATGAGTTCGCTCATCGATGTCCCTTTTAGTCAATAGCTGGTGGCCCGTCACGTATTGGCTTATACCTCTGACATGCTAGTGGTTAAATCCACAGCCATAGTATTGACGAGTCTTTAGAGTCCACCACACTTTCAGTTACTCAAGTTTCGGGCGAAACGCTGTAGAGGCCGTATGGAGATATGGCAGGGTCCGATCAGATACGTGCGGTATTGCACGGATCAGGATCGGACAGTTTGTACTAGAGGCCGTATAGATATATGGCAGGGTTCGATCAGATACGTGCGGTATTGCACGGATCAGGATCGGACGAACCTTACTAGCCGGCTTTGGTTTAAGCCGGATCCTATTTTAGTACAGTGTAGATTTTGTCTCATTATATTTGTATCCGGACGGAATACAGATGCGGGTGTGTATGCACAGTATCGGGGTTTTCCTGTAATTTATTACGGGACCAGTTTTCTGGAGTTGCCAGTTTGCATTCCGTTCCGGCCGGTTTTCCTTTGTTCTTTCCCGGCCGGACTTTTTCGATGGAGGGTGTTATTTGCAAGTTTGCAAATAACACATTGTGGAGGGTTTTCTTACATATGTATTAATTATGATAGCATCTTCTTTTGATACCATTCTTATCCATCATCATCACTTGCTTTTTGGTGATTAGAAGTGATTAGAGTTTGATGTGAGATGGTTATGATGATGTTTTGGATGTGGTCACCACTTGTGCTCCTACCATCACCTCCCTTCATGCTTCATATTCTTTCCTCCTCCATTTTCAAAGATGATAAGTTTTTTTCATACTTGAGAGAAGAAGAAGAGAGGATCATTTTCAAGAGGGAAAATTTGTTCATCTCATTTCATGCTAGAAAAATACAAGCACCATTTTTCTTATCTTGATTCCTCCATCATCTTCAAAGGCAACAAACCCCAAATGAGACATAAGCTCTACACTACACTTTCTACAGCAAATCTTGGACGCGTCGACTCGCCAGCTTCGCGCCCGATTTGCCTCGGTATTGAGGTGGGAGCCCGTAAAAGATGCAGGCGATGTGGTGCCCTTCCGGCGAAGAGGCGACAACGAGGAGATGACGGACGAAGCATCCGCGGGAGATCGGAGTGGAGACGAAGACCGAAGGACTCAGATCATTCGGTATATCTGTTGGAGTTAGTGCCCTCAGAGTCAATTATTGGATCACAGGCACGTGATTGCAATGATTGAGGGAGGACCTATCCCGGTAGGACAGTCTTACTCGAGATGATAGTATGCTATCTGGTTTATCTTTATCATCGTGTACTGCTTTAGGTAACCTGACATGTCGCTATTACACGTTGATAGAGCCCCTAGGATTCTTGTTTGACTGCCAGCAGTATGATGGCGATCATATACGTGGGAGCTGGTGGTCTATAAGCACATCTTTAAAAGGTCCCTAGTCGTAGGAGTTTCGAGACAGGGCATCGATACTCCGTTAGTAGACTAGTGTATACAGTCGAGACCCCGACGAGGGGCGGTGGCCGGTCTCACAAGCCACTGGTGTCAGTTGGTTCACCTAAGATGTATACAGGTGCTCATTGGGTTAAGAGTACACCGGACAGGACTCGCCGGGAACCTGCTAGTTGGTCTTATACCAGATGTCAGATAGCAGTTCCCTGGTGACATGTGTACAGGTTAGTTCATCGACCTGAGATCGTCATTTGTCTCGTGTGAGTTCCCACTGTGCTTTGATTACTACCCTACCACGGCTCAAAGGAGGCGTGCAAACAGGTTTTAGTTGGGTACAGTCCCGAGCCACATGGAGGCAGTGAGCGGATCTGCAGGGGTTCGTCTCTCCCGGTATTGGGGGTGAGGTCGCGCTGTGTCTAGGAGAGCCATTACACAAAGCCCTCGGCCGAGGCAGGAGATTCACTGGTAGGTATTCCAGTAGTATCTCAGGGTGTTCTGGGCTACGCTCCGACACGACTTGTACCGCTTTTGGGGGTCTGACTTTTACCAACCCCCTAGGCCCGCCATGCGATACTCATAGACGAACGGACCGGACTGTACGGATATTGTCACTGACAGGCTCAGTTGGGTGTCGGGGTGAGCTTCCTCATCGACGTCCCATTTGGTCAATACCTGATGGCCCGTCACGTATTGGCTTATACCTCTGACGTGCTAGTGGTTAAATCCACAGCCAAGGTATTGACGAGTCTTTAGAGTCCACCACAGTTACAGTTACTCAAGTTTCGGGCGAAACGCTGTAGAGGCCGTATGGAGATATGGCAGGGTTCGATCAGATACGTGCGGTATTGCACGGATCGTGATCGGACGGTTTTTACTAGCCGGCTTTGGCTTAAGCCGGATTCTAGTATTTGATAGTGTAGTTTTGTCTCTTTGCATTTGTGTTCAGTGGGAATACAAATGCGGGCATGTATTTGCAGCAGTGGGGTTTTCCTGTAATTTATTACGGGATCGGTTTTCTGAAGTTGCCAGTTTGCATTCCATTCCGGCCGGTTTTCCTTCATTCCTTCTCGGCCGGACTTTTCGTTGGAGGGTGTTAATTGCAAGTTTGCAATTAACACTTAGTGGAGGGGCTTTCTTGCTTATTTGTGGCATCATGATTGTTGCTTCATCATGAGATTCCATATTGGTCTCATCTTTGCTTTTCTTGTGATGGTTTTGTAAAAGGAGATTGATTAGTGAAATGAAAGTGACCATTTTCTATATTGTGGATATATTCTTTCTTGCATTTTTTTTTTCTCTCTCCAATCCCATTCTTGAGAGGGAGGGCCTGCCACTATTCCAAGAGAGAAGAGGGGATTTCATTTTGTGTGAGGAAAAGTTTCATATCATTTTTCCATGCTACCAAAATTCCAAAGCACATTTTCTTTAGTTGCTCTCTTCTCCTCCTCCCATTCTTTCATCAAGGTAACTTCAAGAACCCCAAGAGACATGCCTTCTACACTATTTCTATAGCAATCCTTGGACGCGTCGGCTAGCCAACTTCGCGCCCGAGTTGCCTCGGTCAAGAGGCGAGAGCCCGTAAAAGATTCCGGCTACGTGGTGCCCCTTTCCGACGAGCGAGGAGGTGACGGAGATTCCGCAAGAGATCGGAGTGGAGATGAAGACCGAAGGACACGGATCGCTTGGTATAACTTCTCACTCCATCTCTAGTTAGCTAGTATAGGTTAATGGTTTCGATCCGGGTAATTGTCCGCGGTAGCGCCGGTTTCCGACTAAGGAAAAAATTTTGATTCCGCATTTTGGCCTCGAGAAAGAGGCCGGGGCGCTGCCGTGGCGCAACATGGTATCAGAGCCACGCCATTAACCTTACCTAGCTTGTTCTAACGTGTTTAGAACTCGATCGAACAAAAAATTGCAAAAACCGCATTTTTCTTCACATCAGTTTCTGTCGAAATTTTTTGAAGTCTAAAAATTTTTTAGGTTGTTTCAGAATGATGTGTAGGACATAATAAGAGCTCTGGGAAAATTTGGACTCATGAACAGTAAACTTCACCGCGGAAGCGCGGCCAAAGCCATGCTTTGGCCGCGCTTCCGCCGCGTGTTCTACTGTTCAGTTACCCAAATTTTTCCAGAATGTTCCTGTGTTGAAAATCTGGTTTTTGGAATGTTAGTTTTGGGCCCAGAATTTCTGTGAGTGCTACAGTATTGCTTGGGGGCCCACTTGGTAATTTTGATCGATCGGATAAATTTTAAACACATTATTTCACAGTATTTACATTATATCTGCGACCGTGAATGTCACTCGATCGGTAAATCAGGTCTAACTGCTATAGCCCGGTTAGACGGATTTGCGAACGTGATTTTCACGTTGATGTTCTTTGTTTATGCTGTGATGTTGCGGATCGGTCGTGGGGGATAGCCTGGTTGCAATATAATACAGTTTTGTTGTCTTATGTACATTTGATATTGCGGGGCGAGCGTCCGACTTGTGGACTGCCGTCACTGCCTGTTTGTATTATTCTTTTGGGGCACGACCTGGTTGCGGTCGATGTACCCGGTGTATGTATATTTTACTTTCTGTACTAGGATTACCCTAGGAGGGGTGCACGGATAGCCGAGTTCTGGAGGGCAACGGGCCCGCATCTCATGGCATTGAGACGGAGGGGGCTTCACTCTAGGATTGGCGGGCTATTCGCCGCACTCGTAGGGGGTACAGGTTGACCCAGGAGGGGTGCCCAAGTTGCCGGATTCCGTGGAGTGCTGGGTGGTCCATTCACGGAGCTGAAGGGGGCTGCCTCACTTCAGGTTTTGGCGGGTGACTTGCCGCGCCCGTAGGGGTCTAGGATTTCATTGCACAGGCTATCCACACGACCAGAGGAACGTCGGGTTTCAGCAGCGGCTCTGTGAAACCCGGGGTTTCCAGATATCTGTATTGTTCTGTGATGCTGTACATTTATGTGCTGTTGCATTTTATTCACGCCATGAGCGAAATACTATATATTAGTAGACGTTGTATATGTTTTACATCCGCGCTAGTCCAGTCCCCGCTCTGCCGTTAGTTAGCTAACCTAACGGGTGATGACGGGACCCAGTGGCGAATGCGGATGGAATATACGTACGTCAGTATATTTTCGTTCCTTGTGGTGTGATCATTTGATGGGACTGCATTGATTCGGATCAATGCAAGATAAACAAACCTAATCTGATGTTGTTGGAACACTTTTTCAAAAAAAAAAAAAAGCTGTTATTGCAAGGACGTTCACTTTTGTTTTGCATCGTGGTATTCATTTGGAATATCCTGCTCCTCAGTCGACGAGGCAAGGGCCGAGATCCCTTCACCGGGAGTGACCCCTTGGACAAAAGTTTGCGTCAGGGCATTAACTTCACTATAGCCGATTACTTTTGCTTTGCATCGTGGTATTCAGTTGGAATATCCTGCACCTCATTCTACGGGGAAAGAGCCGAGATCCCTTCACCGGGAGTGACCTCTTTAGCAAAGGCTTTCGTCACTATATTTTTATAAAAACTATGCAGTTCCTTCAACGATATCAAGTTCATTACGTTAAAGGTTTTTCGCCAAAAACCATTCGTAGCCCTCCGTCATTTCTTATGGGTATTATTTAGTATTCGTGCTGCGTTTGTTGACTCCGTCAAGGCGTAGTGTACGGTAGCTAAGTGGTACTTGTTTGTCGCATAAGTGGGATTGGTTAGGACAGTCGTGCGGCCTTGTTGACTCCGTCAAGGGCACGTACGGGTGGGTTTAATGCAATCCAGATAATGACGGGTTGAACTTGACTAGGACTCTTTGATTTGTTGACTCCGTCAAGGTCACTTGAGTCCTAGGGGTAGAAATCACATCGGGAGTTTCAAAAGAACTGAAACTTGCCAGGCATGCGCATACCTTCTGGAGTGTGGTGACGTGAGTGGATTCCGTCACGTTATCATGCGATGATAGTTGGATCCCGATTCCCACTGATGAGTTGGTTTACTCCTCGGGTGATCCCGACTAATTCTTCTTTCAGGTTTGGAGGAGAATTTGAGGTACAGTGGGAGGTTTCCTGATTAGATAAATTGGTAACCATTCTGATCTAGGTTAGAGTGCACGCTGAGTGTTTCTTTTCTCTCTCTCTGGCAGCGACCATTGAACCGACCCTAAGACTATGACTCAGTTACCAAGTTGACCGAACCTTCTTAACACTGGCTTTTGGATTGTCAGAGTTGCAGACCTCATTGCCACTCCTACTTTTACCCTTTTCTCCAGGACACCCCGTATTACTGCGAACGTCCACTTCCATTGGACAAAACCTGTTGGAGATAGTGCCCTCAGAGTCAATTATTGGATCACAGGCACGTGATTGCAATGATTGAGGAAGGACCTATCCCGGTAGAACAGTCTTACTCGAGATGATAGTATGCTATCTGGTTTACCTTTATCATCGTGTACTGCTTTAGGTGACATGACACGTCGCTATTACACGTTGATAGAGCCCCTAGGATTCTTGCTTGACCACCAGCAGTATGAGGGCGATCATATAAGTGGGAGCTGGGGGTCTATAAGCTTATCCTTAAAAGGTCCCTAGTCGTGGGAGTTTCGAGACTGGGCATCGATACTCCATTAGTAGACTAGTGTATACAGTCGAGACCCCGACGAGGGGCGGTGGCCGGTCTCACAAGCCACTGGTGTCAGTTGGATCACCTAAGATGTATACAGGTGCTCATTGGGTTATGAGTACACCGGACAGGACTCGCCGGGAACATGCTAGTTGGACATATACCAGACGTCAGATGGCAGTTCCCTAGTGACATGTGTGCAGGTTAGTTCATCGACCTGGGGATCGTCATTTTTCTCGTGTGAGTTCCCACTGTACTTTGATTACTACCCTACCACGGCTCAAAGGAGTCGTGCAAACAGGTTTTAGTTGGGTACAGTCCCGAGCCACATGGAGGCAGTGAGCGTATCTTCAGGGGTTCGTCTCTCCCGGTATTGGGGGTGAGGTCGTGCTGTGTCTAGGAGAGCCATTACACAAAGTCCTTGGCCAAGGCAAGGAGATTTACTGGTAGGTATTCCAGTAGTATCTCAGGGTGTTCTGGGCTACACTCCGACACGACTTGTACCGCTTTTGGGGGTCTGACTTTTACCAACCCCCTAGGCCCGCCATGCGATACTCATAGACGAACGGACCGGACTGCACGGATATTGTCACTGACAGGCTCAGTAGGGTGTCAGGATGAGTTCGCTCATCGACGTCCCTTTTAGTCAATAGCTGGTGGCCCGTTACGTATTGGCTTATACCTCTGACGTGCTAGTGGTTAAATCCACAGCCATTGTATTGACGAGTCTTTAGAGTCCCCCACACTTTCAGTTACTCAGCTTTCGGGCGAAACGCTGTAGAGGCCGTATGGAGATATGGCAGGGTCCGATCAGATACGTGCGGTATTGCACGGATCAGGATCGGACGGTTTGTACTAGTAGCCGTATAGGTATATGGCAGGGTTCGATCAGATACGTGCGGTATTGCACGGATCAGGATCGAACGGATATTACTAGCCGGCTTTGGTTTAAGCCGGTCCTAGTTTAGTACAGTGTAGATTTTGTCTCTTTGCATTTGTATCCGGACGGAATACAGATGCGGGTGTGTATGCACAGTATCGGGGTTTTCCTGTAATTTATTACGGGACCAGTTTTCTGGAGTTGCCAGTTTGCATTCCGTTCCGGCCGGTTTTCCTTTGCTTTTTCCCGGCCGGACTTTTCCGATGGAGGGGGTTATTTGCAATTGTGCAAATAATCTTTGTGGAGGGGGTTTCTTGCAAATCTTTTGATTATGATAGCTATCATTATCTTTTCACCATGCTTTTGCATTTATAGTGATAAAGTGTGAGTATGGTGTGATTGGAAATGAGGTATGGTGTATGTTTCTTTGACCTTGGATGTAGTCACCATTTTTATCATCCTACACTCACCTCCCTTGTTCTTTCCTCCACCATTTTTCCTATATGTGTTTTGGCCGGCCACTTCTTGTGGAGGGGATGGTTCTTTTGTTTTGGTGTTGGAAATTTATCAATCATCTCATTTTTATCATGCCACCAAAACCCTCTCCAAAGTTCATGATTTCCTTCTCCCTCCATGGCAACTTCACCACCCCAAAAGAGACTATGATTCTACACTTCACATTCTACAGCAAATCTTGGACGCGTCGATTCGCCAGCTTCGCGCCCGAGTTGCCTCGGTATTGAGGTGGGAGCCCGTAAAAGCTACAGGCGATGTGGTGCCCTTTCCGACGAGGAGGAGACGGACGGAGATCCCGCGAGGAGATCGGAGTGGAGATGAAGACCGGAGGACTTGGATCGTCGGTATATTTCTATTCCCTATCTTGTTAGTAGCTTAGACTAGTTAATGGTTCGATCCGGTTAAAGTGCGCGGTGGTGCCGGTTTGCAAAGTCCGCAAAATTTAAGTTTATCACCGCTTCCGCATTCCGGCGTCGGATTGACGGCCGGGGCGCCGCCGTGCACTTACAGTGGTATCAGAGCCTCGCCATTAACTTCGTCTAGCTTCGTTTGGTGTGTTTGCATTTCCGATCGACCAAAATTTCCAAAAACCGTATTTTTTGTTCACATCAGTTTCTGTTGAAATATTTTGGTCTCGAAAAATTTTTCAGGTTGTAAAATATTGATGTACTGGAAAATCTAAGAGCTCTGTAAAAATTCGATGAAGTGACTCCACATTTGGAGCGCGGAACCGCCGCGAAAACCCCATTTGTGCGGCCCTTCCGCCGCGCACTATTCACATCACTTCACCATTTTTTTACAGAGGCCTTCTGGGCTTAAAATATGGGCTTTGGAATATTAAAGTTGGGCCAATTGTTTCTGTGAGTGCTACAGTTTTCTTTGGGGCCCACTTGTTAATTGTTTGATCAATCGGAAATTTTTTAAACACATTTTTCACAGTATTTACATTATATCTGCGACCGTGAATGTCACTCGATCGGTAAATCCGGTCTAACTGCTATAGCCCGGTTAGACGGATTTGCGAACGTGACTTTCACGTTGATGTTCTATGTATTTGCTGTGATGTTGCGGATCGGTCGTGGGGGATAGCCTGGATGCAATGCTAGTACAGTGTTGTTGTATTATGTACATTTGATATTGCGGGGCGAGCGTCCGACATGTGGACTGCCGTCACTGCCTGTTTGTATTATTCTTTTGGGGCACGACCTGGTTGCGGTCGATGTACCCGGTGTATGTATATTTTACTTTCTGTACTAGGGTTACCCCGCGGAGGGGTGCACGGATAGCCGGGTTCTAGAAGGCAACAAGCTCGCATCTCATGGCATTGGGACGGAAGGAGCTTCACTCCAGGATTGGCTGGCTATTCGCCGCACTCGTAGGGGGTACAGGTTGACCCAGGAGGGGTGCCCAAGTTACCGGATTCCGTGAAGTGCTGGGTGGTCCATTCACGGGGCTGAAGGGGGCTGCCTCGCTTCAGGTTTTGGCGGGTGACTTGCAGCACCCGTAGGGGTCTAGGATTTCTTTGCACAGGCTATCCACACGACCAGGGGAACGTCGGGTTTCAGCGGCTCTGTGAAACCTGGGGATCCCAGATATCTGTATTGTTTCTGTGATGCTGTTCATTCTCTGTGATGTTGCATTTTATTCACGCCTTGAGCGAATATAATATATTGGTATATATATATTAGTAGATGTTGTATATGTTTTACATCCGCGCTAGTCCAGTCCCCGCTCTGTCGTTAGTAAGCTAACCTAACGGGTAATGACGGGACCCAGTGGCGAATGCGGATGGCATATACGTACATCAGTATATTTTCGTTCTTGGTGGTGTGATCAATTGATGGGACAGCGTTGATTCGGATCAATGCAAGTTAAACAAACCTATTCTGATGTTGTTGGAACACTTTTTCAAAAGCTGTTATTGCAAGGACGTTCACTTTTGTTTTGCATCGTGGTATTCATTTGGAATATCCTGCTCCTCAGTCGACGAGGCAAGGGCCGAGATCCCTTCACCGGGAGTGACCCCTTGGACAGAAGTTTGCGTCAGGGCATTAACTTCACTATAGCCGATTACTTTTGCTTTGCATCGAGATATTCGGTTATGAATATCCAGCACCCCATTCTACGGGGAAAGAGCCGAGATCCCTTCACCGGGAGTGACCTCTTTAGTAAAGGTTTTCGTCACTATATTTTCTAAAAAGCTATTCGTTCCTTCAACGATATCAAGTTCACTACGTTAAAGGTTTTCGCCAGAAACCATTCGTAGCCCTCCGTCGTTTCATATGGGTAGTCAATAGTATTCAAGCTGTGTTTGTTGGCCTTAGTCAAGGCACAGTGTTTGGTAGCTATTGGGTATTCATATGTTGCATAGATAGATGCGTTGGTTTGGGACAGTCGTATAGCCTTGTTGGCCTTAGTCAAGGGCTTGTACGGGTGGGTTCAAATCAACCTGGACAATGACGGGTAGAACTTGACATGTGACTTATGATTTGTTGGCCTTAGTCAAGGTCATAAGAGCATGGGGCAGAAATTACATCGGGAGTTTCAAAAGAACTGAAACTTGCCAGATATGCGCATACCTTCTGGAGTGTGATACCGTGAGCGGATTCCGTCACGTTATCATGCGATGATAGTTGGATCCCGATTCCTACTGATGAGTTAGTTTACTCCTCGGGTGACCCCGACTAATTCTTCTTTTAGGTTTGGAGAAGAATTTGAGGTACAGTGGGAGGTTTCCAGATTAGATAAATCGGTGACCATTCTGATCTAGGTTAGAGTGCACGCTGAGTGTTTCTTTTCTCTCTCTCTGGTAGCGACCATTGACCCAACCCTAAGACTATGACTCAGAGACCAAGTTGACCGAACCTTCTTAAACACCGGCTTTTGGATTGTCAGAGTTGCAAACCTCATTGCCACTCCTACTTTTACCCTTTTCTCCAGGACACCCCGCATTACTGCGAACGTCCACTTCCATTGGACAAAACCATCGTATGGTTAGATACGAACTCGAAAGAATTTATTCGAGGATGGTTTCCGGTTCTGGAGAAAACGGATAGGATTATTCAGTTGTCTTTTCCTTTTACCCTCTCTCAGGTTACGAGTACTCCTTGGTTTAGGGGTAGTACACCTATTACGCAAATTGGATTGTCTTCTTCCAAACCTTAGGCTGGTTCCGACCGGTAGGGAATGAAGAAAACCAATTAGCATAACGATGGTGTGCAGAAGGTATTAAGTTCAGACAAAGCAAGGGATTAGTAAGAGGGCAAAGTAAATTGCAACAGATATTCACGACCAAACCAAATATTTCGTTACCACTCCCACATCACCTTTGTATTTCTCCAGGACACTCCGTATCACTACGAAGATCCACAGTTTATTTGGATATTCCATCGTATGGTTATATACGAACTCGAAAGGAACTTGTTCCAGTTCGGGGATGGATTCTGGTCCAGGAGAAATAGGAATAAGGTTTATTCGGTTGTCTTTTATCTTCACCTTCTCTCGCATTGCGAGTGCTCCTAGGACTTGGGACAGTACACCCATTATGCTTATTGGATAGTCTTCTTCCAAACCATAGGCTGGTGCCGAACGGTAGGGAAGGAAGAAAACCATTTGGCCTAAAAGGGTGTGCAGAAGGTAAAGACTAAAGACATATGAAGGGATTTGGAGAGGTGGCAAAGAATTATACGGTTACAGTCGTGAATCTGGAAGAGGCATTACTAGGAATACCGGGATACCCCATCGAAACATTTTAATGTTTCAGTCTCGCTGTGTACTGTTAAAGGAAAACTGATTTCCCAGTTTGACACTTGCTCCAGGGTATGTATTTACCAGGTTTGATTCTCACATCTGTATGGTTTTACAGATGATAAGTGGGAGTAAGTTATTGGGAATTGGGTGATCATCCTCATTATATCGCGATTCGTTGTAATCGGTGATATTTGAGGAAATCATCTGGGCTGTTTGCCGGTCGGCAAATATTTGGTTTTGAATATCCGCTGTTATGCACCAATTTCAAATTGATATATCTGTACGTCTATTTTCATAGAGTGAGATATACCTTTCTGAAATTATGTCTATGACATTTACCTATATCAGTGGATGGTTAGGTAAGGAGCATTAAACAGCGGTGTAATTCTTCTTAACCATAAGTACAGTTTTCAACCTACGGCACATAGTGAATGAGTTATCAGACTCAAGGGACTTATACAGAGTATTGTATGTTGTCCAGGGTCCATCAGGACAGAGGGGTTGGTCCTCGTACTACATTCAGTTTACTTATGACTTCTCTAGTTTTTAGACAGGTGTTTCGTGGAAACACAGGGTCCGAATTTGGAGAAGTTATTGGTATTTGAATAGAGTAGAGAACCAGGTATAGCAAGTATCGGGATTCTTCAAAGAGATCGAAGATGTAGATACTTGTGTATGGTATTCAGTTGATAGTAATGATGAAGAGATCTTGCTTCTCTTTCAGGTTACTCATAATTGGAAGTATTCCTAAGTTGAGTAACACTGATCGGCCTCCTTCCATTTAGTTGACATGCGCTGGGGACAGCTGCATGATTTGAATCTGGTTCAATTAAATCAGTGCCTCTGTTTCTATATTGGATATAGAACAGTTCATATCTTAACGATGTTAAGGTACGGGGAGTTGTCCGGTTTATGATTAAAACCAGACACTGGACAACTCAAGGCACGTTTCTGTAATGGCTGTTTGTGGGTTGACCCAGGCTATGACGAGGGTTGACTTTCTACCATCTGGATGAACAATAGCGATATTGTTCTAGACTCGCCACAGTTTTATTAAAAATGGATTTTTTCAGAAAACAGTAGTGGGAGTATGGTAGAACTGGAAGTGATTCCAGAACCACAAACGATTACTGAAGATTTGATAAGGAACCTAAAGATTCAATCTGGATTGACATTCCATTGGCCACTCCGCAGAAAAGGTGGGTAACTTCAGGCACCCGAGAGGCACTACGGTAACCTCAAGGACGGTGACAGGGAAGTTCTTGTTTACCCACAATTGCCATTGCTGTTGTTCCAGGTTACGAGACCCGGCGGGAGGATGAGTATAGCGTCGTTCTAAACCAGTTTTAGAAGTGTACGTCTATATGACTCTGCCAGAGGGTTGTCGTAGTCAGTGGGAGCAGCGGAAGCATTGGTGGACAGGTAGCTTATGTCTATTTATAGACTAAAGCAGATGTAGCGGAGATAGATCATCTATTTCTGACGTGACAGTCATGGGTTTGACTTCATCAGAATAGGGGATGGATCTGTTGAGAAGGTAGTAGGGTGTGATGTCCTGGTATCTGGATGACATACACAGAATAGGAAAAGAAACTCCTATACTACAATCGGTTATACTTTGGTCGTCACACAGTGGTTTCTCCACAAAGGACATGGATTTTATATCAGACATACTGGTTACTAGATCTGTGGTTTTAGATCTAGATTTGGGTGGTTTCCCAATCAGGGTACTTGACAGCATTCTAAGAGTATTTAGGATGGACAACTCCTGGCACGGTAGTGTACCTGCAGGTAATGGAGTCACCCTCTCTAAAGGTGTCTTACAGACTAAAGGGGAGAGGGACGTGCATGATTGGCAGATCACTTGCTTAGGCAAGTGAGTCAATCATGAGATGTCAAGTACCACACCAGACGTTGTTCTTGCACTAGATGCAATAAGTTGACATTAATCCAATCCTGGAGAAACCGTCGGAAGCAGTTTTAGAACATAAGTGGATGTTCTAGGGATATGATAACGACAGCCTCATTCAGGAGACGGTTATCATTCTAGGCTTCCAAGGTGACATGGACGACAAGGAGGTTGTCAGAGTTATAGTTTTCCCTCTGACGAGGGGCAGTATTTTGGACAGGTGGTCCAAGGCAATACTGAGGGAGGCATGGCGCAGGATACTGATTAAGTTCAGTTGACGATACAGTCTAAGAAGTTTGGATTTGGAGTTCATTTATGAGCTGAGTCCCATCAGACATCCAGACACTCTAAGACAGGTATTGCTCATTTCGGGAGATGGCATTCTCCGCGAACTTGAGATATAGAGAGATATAGAAAGAAACTTCAGAGCGGATCCACTCACTGAGGCTATTCCTCGAACGCAATAGTTTCGCAAACAGGTTTTGTGCGACTGACTAGTAGAGGAGTTGGGTGTTCGGTATCACACGGGCTGTGAGTATGCGACATCGCAATAATTAGCCTTGAGTGCAAGTGGGAGATTGTTGGAGATAGTGCCCTCAGAGTCAATTATTGGATCACAGGCACGTGATTGCAATGATTGAGGAAGGACCTATCCCGGTAGAACAGTCTTACTCGAGATGATAGTATGCTATCTGGTTTACCTTTATCATCGTGTACTGCTTTAGGTGACATGACACGTCGCTATTACACGTTGATAGAGCCCCTAGGATTCTTGCTTGACCACCAGCAGTATGAGGGCGATCATATAAGTGGGAGCTGGGGGTCTATAAGCTTATCCTTAAAAGGTCCCTAGTCGTGGGAGTTTCGAGACTGGGCATCGATACTCCATTAGTAGACTAGTGTATACAGTCGAGACCCCGACGAGGGGCGGTGGCCGGTCTCACAAGCCACTGGTGTCAGTTGGATCACCTAAGATGTATACAGGTGCTCATTGGGTTATGAGTACACCGGACAGGACTCGCCGGGAACATGCTAGTTGGTCATATACCAGACGTCAGATGGCAGTTCCCTAGTGACATGTGTGCAGGTTAGTTCATCGACCTGGGGATCGTCATTTTTCTCGTGTGAGTTCCCACTGTACTTTGATTACTACCCTACCACGGCTCAAAGGAGTCGTGCAAACAGGTTTTAGTTGGGTACAGTCCCGAGCCACATGGAGGCAGTGAGCGTATCTTCAGGGGTTCGTCTCTCCCGGTATTGGGGGTGAGGTCGTGCTGTGTCTAGGAGAGCCATTACACAAAGTCCTTGGCCAAGGCAAGGAGATTTACTGGTAGGTATTCCAGTAGTATCTCAGGGTGTTCTGGGCTACACTCCGACACGACTTGTACCGCTTTTGGGGGTCTGACTTTTACCAACCCCCTAGGCCCGCCATGCGATACTCATAGACGAACGGACCGGACTGCACGGATATTGTCACTGACAGGCTCAGTAGGGTGTCAGGATGAGTTCGCTCATCGACGTCCCTTTTAGTCAATAGCTGGTGGCCCGTTACGTATTGGCTTATACCTCTGACGTGCTAGTGGTTAAATCCACAGCCATTGTATTGACGAGTCTTTAGAGTCCCCCACACTTTCAGTTACTCAGCTTTCGGGCGAAACGCTGTAGAGGCCGTATGGAGATATGGCAGGGTCCGATCAGATACGTGCGGTATTGCACGGATCAGGATCGGACGGTTTGTACTAGTAGCCGTATAGGTATATGGCAGGGTTCGATCAGATACGTGCGGTATTGCACGGATCAGGATCGAACGGATATTACTAGCCGGCTTTGGTTTAAGCCGGTCCTAGTTTAGTACAGTGTAGATTTTGTCTCTTTGCATTTGTATCCGGACGGAATACAGATGCGGGTGTGTATGCACAGTATCGGGGTTTTCCTGTAATTTATTACGGGACCAGTTTTCTGGAGTTGCCAGTTTGCATTCCGTTCCGGCCGGTTTTCCTTTGCTTTTTCCCGGCCGGACTTTTCCGATGGAGGGGGTTATTTGCAATTGTGCAAATAATCTTTGTGGAGGGGGTTTCTTGCAAATCTTTTGATTATGATAGCTATCATTATCTTTTCACCATGCTTTTGCATTTATAGTGATAAAGTGTGAGTATGGTGTGATTGGAAATGAGGTATGGTGTATGTTTCTTTGACCTTGGATGTAGTCACCATTTTTATCATCCTACACTCACCTCCCTTGTTCTTTCCTCCACCATTTTTCTTATATGTGTTTTGGCCGGCCACTTCTTGTGGAGGGGATGGTTCTTTTGTTTTGGTGTTGGAAATTTATCAATCATCTCATTTTTATCATGCCACCAAAACCCTCTCCAAAGTTCATGATTTCCTTCTCCCTCCATGGCAACTTCACCACCCCAAAAGAGACTATGATTCTACACTTCACATTCTACAGCAAATCTTGGACGCGTCGATTCGCCAGCTTCGCGCCCGAGTTGCCTCGGTATTGAGGTGGGAGCCCGTAAAAGCTACAGGCGATGTGGTGCCCTTTCCGACGAGGAGGAGACGGACGGAGATCCCGCGAGGAGATCGGAGTGGAGATGAAGACCGGAGGACTTGGATCGTCGGTATATTTCTATTCCCTATCTTGTTAGTAGCTTAGACTAGTTAATGGTTCGATCCGGTTAAAGTGCGCGGTGGTGCCGGTTTGCAAAGTCCGCAAAATTTAAGTTTATCACCGCTTCCGCATTCCGGCGTCGGATTGACGGCCGGGGCGCCGCCGTGCACTTACAAAACCATCGTATGGTTATATACGAACTCGAAGGACTTCGAGGATGGTTTCTGGTTCTGGAGAAAACGGATAGGACTATTCAGTTGTCTTTTCTTTTCACCTTCTCACAGGTTGCGTGTGCTCCTTGGCGTAGGAGTAGTACACCTATTACGCAAATTGGATAGTCTTCTTCCAAACCTTAGGCTGGTGCCGAACGGTGGGGAATGAAGAAAACCAATTAGCATAACGATGGTGTGCAGAAGGTATTAAGATTAAGACAAAGCAAGGGATTAGTAGGAGGGCAAAGTAAATTGCAACTGATATTCACGACCAAACCAAGTATTTCTTCGCCAATCCTAAATCACCTTTGTATTTCTCCAGGACACTCCGTATCACTACGAAGATCCCATTTTATTGGATAATCCATCGTATGGTTATATACGAACTCGAAAGGAACTTGTTCCAGTTCGGGGATGGATCCTAGTTCAGGAGAAATAGGAATAAAGTACATTCAGGTGTCTTTTATCTTCACCTTCTCTCGCGTTGCGAGTGCTCCTAGGATTAGGACAGTACACCCTTTATGCTTTTTGGATAGTCTTCTTCCAAACCATAGGCTGGTGCCGAACGGTAGGGAAGGAAGAAAACCATTTGGCCTAAAGGGGTGTGCAGACGGTATTGACTAAAGACATATAAAGGGATTTGGACAAGTGGCAAAGAATTATACGGTTACAGTTGTGAATCTGGATAATGGAAGAGGCATTACTAGGAATACCACGATACCCCAACGAAACATTTCAATGTTTCAGTTTCACTGTGTACTGTTAATGGAAAACTGATTTCCCAGTTAGACACTTACTCCAGGATATGTATTTACCAGGTATGATTCTCACATCTGTATGGTTTTACAGATGATGAGTGGGAGTAAGTTATTGGGAATTGGGTGATCATCCTCATTATATCGGGATTCGTTGTAATCGGTGATATTTGAGGAGATCACCTGGGCTGTTTGCCGGTCGGCAAATATTTGGTTATGAATATCCGCTGTTGTGCACCAATTTCAAATTGATATATCTGTACGTCTATTTTCATAGAGTGAGATATACCTTTTGATATTATGTCTATGACATTTACCTATATCAGTGGATGGTTAGGTAAGGAGCATTAAACAGCGGTGTAATTCTTCTTAACCATAAGTACAGTTTTCAACCTACGACACACAGTGAAAGAGTTGTTAGACTCAGCGGACTTATACAGAGTATTGTATGTTGTCCAGTGTCCATTAGGACAGAGGGGTTGGTCCTCGTACTATATTCTGTTTACTTTTAACTTCTCTAGTTCTTAGACATGTGTTTCGTGGAAACACAGGGTCTAAGTTTTGAGGAGTTATAGGTATATGAATAGAGTAGAGAACCAGGTATAGCAAGTATCGGGATTCTTCAAAGTGATCGAAGATGTAGATACTTGTGTATGGTATTCAGTTGATAGTAATGATAAAGAGAAATTGCTTCTCTTTCAGGTTACTCATAATTGGAAGCATTCCTAAGTTGAGTAACGCTGATTAGCCTCTCTCCATTTAGTTGACATGCGCTGGAGACAGCTGCATGATTTGAATCTGGTTCAATTAAATCAGTGCCTCTGGTTCTATATTGGATATAGAACAGTTCATATCTTAACGTTGTTAAGATACGGGGAGTTGTCCGGCTTATGCTTAAAACCAGACACTGGACAACTCAAGGCACGTTTCTGTAATGGCTGTTTGTGGGTTGACCCAGGCTATGACGAGGGTTGACTTTCTACCATCTGGCAAATCAATAGAAATATTGTTCTAGACTCGCCACAGTTTTGATAAAAATGGTTTTTTCAAAAACAGCAGTGGGAGTATGGTAGAACTGGAAGTGATTCCAGAACCGCAAACGATTACTGAAGATTTAATAAGGAACCTAAAGATTCAATCTGATTTGACATTCCATTGGCCACTCCGCAGATAAGGTGGGTGACTTCAGGCACCCGAGAGGTACTCCGGTAGCCTCAAGGACGGTGACAGGGAAGTTCTTGTTTACCCACACTTGCCATTGCTGTTGTTCCAGGCTGCGAGACCCGGTGAGAGGATGAGTATAGCGTCGTTCTAAACTAGCTTTAGAAGTGCACGTCTATATGACTCTGGCAGAGGGTTGTCGTAGTCAGTGGGAGCAGCGGAAGCATTGGTGGACTTCATGCTTATGTCTATTTATAGACTAAAGCAGATATAGCGGAGTTAGATCATCTGTTTCTGATGTGACAGTCATAGGTTTGACGTCATCAGAATAGGGGATGGATCTGTTGAGAAGGCAGTAGGAAGTGATATTCCTATACTACGATCGGTTATACTTTGGTCGTCACACAGTGGTTTCTCCGCAAGGGACTTGGATGTTATATCAGACATACTGGTTACTAGATCTATGGTTTTAGATCTAGATTTGGGTGGTTTCCCAATCTGGGTACCTTGACAGCATTCTATGAGTATTTAGAATGGACGACTCCTGGCATGGTAGTGTACCAGCAGGTGATGGAGTCACCCTCTCTAAAGGTGTCTTACAGACTAAAGGGGAGAGGGATACTCATGATTGGCAGATCACTTGCTTAGGCAATTGAGTCAATCATGAGATGTCAAGTACCACACCAGATGTTGTTCTTGCACTAGATGCAATAAGTTGATATTGATCCAATCCTGGAGGAACAGTCGGAAGCAGTTTTAGAACATAAGTGAATGTTCTAGGGATATGATAACGGCTGCCTCCTTTAGGAGACGGTTATCACTCCGGGCTTCCAAGGTGACATGGACGACAAGCAGGTTGTCAGAGTTATAGATTTTCCTTCTGACGAGGGGCAGTATTTTGGACAGGTGGTCCAAGGCAATACTGAGGGAGGCATGGCGCGGGATACTGATTAGTTTCAGTTGTTGATACAGTCTAAGAAGTTTGGATTTGGAGTTCATTTATGAGCTAGGTCCCATCAGACATCTAGATTTTCTAAGACAGGTATTGCTCGTTTCGGGAGATGGCTTTCTCCGCGAACATGAGATATAGAGAGACATAGAAAGAAACATCACAGCGGATCCACTCACTGAGGCTATTCCTCGAACGCAATAGTTTCGCAAACGAGCTTTGTGAGACTGACTAGTAGAGGAGTTGGGTGTTCGGTATCACACGGGCTGTGAGTATGCGACATCGCAATAATTAGCCTTGAGTGCAAGTGGGAGATTGTTGGAGTTAGTGCCCTCAGAGTCAATTATTGGATCACAGGCACGTGATTGCAATGATTGAGGGAGGACCTATCCCGGTAGGACAGTCTTACTCGAGATGATAGTATGCTATCTGGTTTATCTTTATCATCGTGTACTGCTTTAGGTGACCTGACATGTCGCTATTACACGTTGATAGAGCCCCTAGGATTCTTGCTTGACTGCCAGCAGTATGATGGCGATCATATACGTGGGAGCTGGTGGTCTATAAGCACATCTTTAAAAGGTCCCTAGTCGTAGGAGTTTCGAGACAGGGCATCGATACTCCGTTAGTAGACTAGTGTATACAGTCGAGACCCCGACGAGGGGCGGTGGCCGGTCTCACAAGCCACTGGTGTCAGTTGGTTCACCTAAGATGTATACAGGTGCTCATTGGGTTATGAGTACACCGGACAGGACTCGCCGGGAACCTGCTAGTTGGTCTTATACCAGATGTCAGATAGCAGTTCCCTGGTGACATGTGTACAGGTTAGTTCATCGACCTGAGATCGTCATTTGTCTCGTGTGAGTTCCCACTGTGCTTTGATTACTACCCTACCACGGCTCAAAGGAGTCGTGCAAACAGGTTTTAGTTGGGTACAGTTCCGAGCCACATGGAGGCAGTGAGCGGATCTGCAGGGGTTCGTCTCTCCCGGTATTGGGGGTGAGGTCGCGCTGTGTCTAGGAGAGCCATTACACAAAGCCCTCGGCCGAGGCAGGAGATTTACTGGTAGGTATTCCAGTAGTATCTCAGGGTGTTCTGGGCTACGCTCCGACACGACTTGTACCGCTTTTGGGGGTCTGACTTTTACCAACCCCCTAGGCCCGCAATGCGATACTCATAGACGAACGGACCGGACTGTACGGATATTGTCACTGACAGGCTCAGTTGGGTATCGGGGTGAGCTTCCTCATCGACGTCCCATTTGGTCAATACCTGGTGGCCCGTCACGTATTGGCTTATACCTCTGACGTGCTAGTGGTTAAATCCACAGCCAAGGTATTGACGAGTCTTTAGAGTCCACCACAGTTACAGTTACTCAAGTTTCGGGCGAAACGCTGTAGAGGCCGTATGGAGATATGGCAGGGTTCGATCAGATACGTGCGGTATTGCACGGATCGTGATCGGACGGTTTTTACTAGCCGGCTTTGGCTTAAGCCGGATTCTAGTATTTGATAGTGTAGTTTTGTCTCTTTGCATTTGTGTTCAGTGGGAATACAAATGCGGGCATGTATTTGCAGCAGTGGGGTTTTCCTGTAATTTATTACGGGATCGGTTTTCTGAAGTTGCCAGTTTGCATTCCATTCCGGCCGGTTTTCCTTCATTCCTTCTCGGCTGGACTTTTCGTTGGAGGGTGTTAATTGCAAGTTTGCAATTAACACTTAGTGGAGGGGCTTTCTTGCTTATTTGTGGCATCATGATTGTTGCTTCATCATGAGATTCCATATTGGTCTCATCTTTGCTTTTCTTGTGATGGTTTTGTAAAAGGAGATTGATTAGTGAAATGAGAGTGACCATTTTCTATATTGTGGATATATTCTTTCTTGCATTTTTTTTTTCTCTCTCCAATCCCATTCTTGAGAGGGAGGGCCGGCCACTATTCCAAGAGAGAAGAGGGGATTTCATTTTGTGTGAGGAAAAGTTTCATATCATTTTTCCATGCTACCAAAATTCCAAAGCACATTTTCTTTAGTTGCTCTCTTCTCCTCCTCCCATTCTTTCATCAAGGTAACTTCAAGAACCCCAAGAGACATGCCTTCTACACTATTTCTATAGCAAGCCTTGGACGCGTCGGCTAGCCAACTTCGCGCCCGAGTTGCCTCGGTCAAGAGGCGGGAGCCCGTAAAAGATTCCGGCTATGTGGTGCCCCTTTCCGACGAGCGAGGAGGTGACGGAGATTCCGCAAGAGATCGGAGTGGAGATGAAGACCGAAGGACACGGATCGCTTGGTATAACTTCTCACTCCATCTCTAGTTAGCTAGTATAGGTTAATGGTTTCGATCCGGGTAATTGTCCGCGGTAGCGCCGGTTTCCGACTAAGGAAAAAATTTTGATTCCGCATTTTGGCCTCGAGAAAGAGGCCGGGGCGCAGCCGTGGCGCAACAATATCTCTTTCCCTATCTTGTTAGTTAGCTAGATCTAGTTTAATGGCCCGATCCGGGGTTTAGTGCGCGGTGGTGCCGGTTTGCTAAGTCCGCAAAATTAAAGTTTATCACCGCTTCCGCATTTTGCCGTCGGATTGACGGCCGGGGCGCCGCCGTGCACTTACATAACATCCTCTTGGATCTATCACGATGGATCCGGATCCCCAGAATGTAAGTGGCATCTCCCAGGTCTTTCATGGAGAACCTGTGTGACAAGAACCCTTTGATAGATTGTAGCATAGGAATGTCATTTCCTATCAAGAGAATGTCATCCACGTACAATACGAGGAATACGACAGTTCTTGCTACAAATCTACTTTAGATGAATGGTTCATCTGGATTTTTGATAAAGCCAAATTCTTTGACCGTCTCATCAAAACAGATGTTCCAACTCCGTGATGCCTGCTTTAGTCCATAAATGGACTTAAGCAACTTGCACACCTTTCCGCTGCTCCCACTCTGAATGAAACCCTCTGGCTGGTCTATATAGACACACTCCTCTAAATTTCCAATAAGCGGTCTTTACGTCCATCTGCCAAATCTCATAATCGTGGAAGGAAGCAATGGCAAGGAGGATCCGAATGGATTTCAGCATAGCCACTGGAGAAAAGGTTTCGTCATAGTCCAAACCAGGTCTTTGACGAAAACCCTTTACAACAAGTCTAGCCTTATAGGTCTCCACCTGTCCATCTACACCAATCTTCTTCTTGAAGATCCACTTGCATCCTACGGGTTTTACCCCATCTGGAGCAACGTCCAAAGTCCATACTTTGTTGGTGTACATGGACTCCATTTCGGTCGCATTGCATCCAGCCATTTTACCGAGTCAACGCTCTGAATGGCCTGCTGGAAGCTAGTCGGCTCATCACTATCAATGATGCAATCCTCTCTATCCCCGTCTATGAGAAAACCGTAGTATCTCTCGGGCGGATGAGACTGCCTACTACTCCTGCGAAGCGGCGCAGGAATGTCCTGATCTTTCGAACCCTCTGGTTCTACTAAGCTTTCAGTAATAACTCGTGGTTCTGGAATTTCTTCCAGTTCTATTGCGCTCCCACTTATCTGATTTTCCAAAAACTCAGTTTCCAAGAAGCAAGCATGACGAGAAACAAAAACCTTTTGTTCCTCTTCGGAATCAATGAAATATCCCTTGGAGTTCTTTGGATATCCCACAAACTTGCACTGTACTGAGCATGCCTCGAGTTTGTCCGCATGCTGCTTTTTAACAAGAGCCAGACATCCCCATGTCTTAATGTGCTTAAGATAGGGTTTCTTCCCACACCACATCTGATATGGTGTGGTAGGCACGGTCTTAGTTGGAACTCGGTTCAAAAGGTATGCAGTTGATTCTAGTGCATATCCCCAGAATGATCGCGGCAACTCAGCGCTACTCATCATGGACCGTACCATATCCAATAGGGTTCGGTTCCGTCTCTCCGATACACCGTTATGTTGCGGAGTGTACGGAGGAGTAAGCTGAGAGAGAATTCTATTCACTTTTAAGTAATCCAGGAACTCGGCACTCAAGTATTCACCACCTCGATCAGATCTCCATGTCTTGATACTTTTGCGGGTTTGTTTTTCTACTTCATTCTTATATTCCTGGAATTTTCCAAAGGCTTCAGATTTATGTTTCATTAAAAAGACATATCCGTACCTTGAAAAGTCATCCGTAAAAGTAATGAAGTAAGAATAACCGCTTCGCGCATGCGTAGACATTGGACCGCACACGTCGCTGAGCACGAGTCCCAAGAGCTCGCTCGCTCTTACTCCGTGTCCAGTGAACGGAGTTTTTGTCATCTTTCCTTTGAGACAGGATTGACAAGTTGCATATGATTGATATTTGAACGGATCCAAATATCTTTCTGTATGTAACTTCGTCAACCTTCTCTCATTGATGTGACCCAGTCTACAATGCCATAAGAAAGCCAGATTTATTTCCGGATAATTTCTTTTGTGTGTATTCTGGACATTGAAAATCTGTGGTTGGTTTAATACGTATATACCATAGCTTAATGTACCTGACCCAATCAAAACTTGATTAAGGTGAATGTTTACAACATTGCTTACAAATGCAAATTCATAACCTTCTTTAGATAATAAAGATACAGAAATGATATTACATGTTGCATTGGGTATAAAATAACAATTACGCAAAACCAAAACGTGTCCATCTGACAATCTCAGGTGATAGTCCCCGACGGACTCAGCATCCATGCCAGCTCCGTTTGCAACTCTGAGGGTCATATCACCTGCCTTCAAAACCCTATGCTTTCTCAGTGCCTGAAAAGAATTACAGATATGAGATCCTGATCCGGTATCCAATGCCCACGAAGTAGAGTTTATTGATAGACAGTTTTCAATAACATACACACCTGAAGCCGAAGCCGCAACTTGCTTCGGATCCTGGTTTCTGGCCTTCCAAGCCCTGCAATCTTTCTTCCAGTGTCCACTCTTATGACAATAAAAGCATTCTTCCTTTCCCACAAGCTTTCCCGCTACTTTTGTTGCCTTTTTCATTCCCTTCGTATCCACTTTACTAACACCGCCCCTTGGTTTGGCGGGGGCTTTCTTCTTCTTTCCCTTGGCTTTCGCCTTGGACCTAGAAGAGAAAGATCCTCCTACAAACAAAGTGGATGTTTCCCTACCTTTTTGTAGGGTGCCCTTTGCACTCCTCAGCATGTTGAAGAGTTCTGAAAGTTCAATTTCTTTTTCTTGCAAGTTGAAGTTCAGGATAAACTGGGCGTAAGTGGAAGGAAGGGACTGGAGAATCAAGTCCGTATAGAGCTCGTTCTCTAACGTGGTCCCAAGGTCCGCGAGCTCCTCAATGGAGCCAATCATCTTAAGCACGTGATCCGCTACCGATGATACGACGGCCAATCTCGCCGAAAACAGCTTTTTCGAGACTTCGTATCTGGCGATACGGGATTGCTCTCCATACAGTTCTTTTGTATGGAGAAATATGGATTTGAGGTCTATATTCTCGTGCCTCCTCTGATGTTCATTGTCCATAGAGGCAAGCACGAGGCACTTGGCCTTCACGCAATCGATCTCCCAAGTCTTACGGATTTCCTTATCCGTGACGCTGGAGGTGGGACCTGGGACAGGGGGAGCTTTGGTGATAAGAAGATACCCCAGCTTGTCATAAGTGATTGCCATTTTGACATTCCTGAGCCAATCTTTGTAGTTTAGCCCTGTCAGTATGTTTTTATCTAGAAGTAACTTAAGTCCGGTCATGATGATTGGTCGCTGCAATTAGGAGAGAGAGAAGAAACACTCAGCATGATGCTCTTGCAAGTTTAGAGTGGTTTTTAGTTTGTCTAAACAGGATGGCTCCCACTGTCTCTCGAATTCCTCCTCAAACCATAAAGGAAGAATTAGTCGGGATCAATCTCACCGTACAATACTTGCTTAACCGTTAAGCCAGGCCAGTGTCGATACTTCAAGGGAGGTTTTTCCAACGCTTTCGCGAAGTTCCTTCATTAAATAACCTCTTTTCCCTAGGGGCGTAGCCCCGCTAACACCTTTCTAGACACCTACTTGGTTTATAGCATTGATCGTTAAGTGAGAAATTTCCCGAGGAGTAGCATATACTCACAGTAAGATCGAGATCCAAATATCATCGTGTGACAAAACTGAAGGAATCCTACCAGAATCATCACACTTCAAATGGTATGCAGCGCTAGCAAGTTTCAGGTTCTTTTGAAACTCCCGATGTGGATTTTTGCCCCATGCTCTTATGACCTTGACTTTGGCCAACAAATCATAAGTCACATGTCAAGTTCTACCCGTCATTCTCCAGGTTAATTTGAACCCACCCGTACCTACCCTTGACTTTGGCCAATAAGGCAGTACGACTATCCCAAACCAACGCATCTATCTATGCTGCACATGAATACCCAATAGCTACCAATCACTATGCCTTGACTTTGGCCAACAAACATAGCTTGAATACTATTGACCATCCATGTGAAACGACGGAGGGCTATGAATGGTTTTGGCGAAACCGTGAACGTAGTGAACTTCATATAATCGATGGAACGAGATAGCTTTTAAAAGGAGTGGCTTAAGCTCCGCGTTTAAAAGTTGTTTTTGAAAAGAATCCGGGTGGTTTTGAAAGTGTTCCAACGACTCTACTTTGGTTTATTTTCTTGCATTATTTTAATGTGTCCCATCATTTAATCCTATCATTGCAGAAAACAACGAAAATATGACGTACGCTTATGCCTTCCGCATTCGCCACGGGGCCCCGTCATTACCCGTTAGGTTACTTAACTAACGACAGAGCGGGGGCTGGACTAGCGCGGATGCAAAACATAAGCAACGCCTAAATAGATATCATATACAGATATATACATTCGTCACATGCAATGATAACCATTCCAGATCATAGATGAACCCATTGGATATACTAGGATTCCGCATTCCGTACGAGCCTGTAACGAAAAGCGGATTACACGGTCGCGGTGAATAGCCAATACCCCACCCTAGACGCCTACGGGTGCGGCAAACTACCCGCCAAATACCCAAAGCGAAGCAACCTCTCTCAATGACATGAGTAGGCCACTCGGCACTCGAGGTACCTGGTAGTTTGTGCACCCCCTCCATGGGTCTATCCTAGGAGCAAAAACAGTAAAAGAAATTATACAATAACGGCTACAACCTCATCCCGGTTGTGCGGCCATATAAATAATATTATATCAATTACAAATTACATGAATTGAAAGATAAAGAAAACTCTCGTCTCACAACCCCCGGCTATTCATCCGCGACAATCCAACGAATTCATATACACATACCATCAACATTACAGATCACAAATATGTATAACTCCCACTAATCGACGTATAGCGATTAGCAGACGTTCAATACATATATCACATCACAGATATATACCCGTTATCTTAAGTCTTTAGAAACTCGATCAAAATATGGATTTTTAAGCCCCAAAAACAAATTTTGCTTTCTGAAAAATCTGGTCTGAAAAAACATATTGTAAAAATCCCAAAACACCCCACTGAACACCCTGCAAGAAAAATCGCCCACGACCTAGTCAACTCGGCCGTGGATCCGCGGCGGGAGCATGCCCCTGCCGTGGTTCCGCGGTGCTTTGACCGATTCACTGTACCATTTTTCTACAGAGTTTTTTAAAAAGCCTGAGCCGATTTTTAGTGTAAGATTAATTATTTTTGGAACAGAAAACAAAATCGGCAGAAACTTGATTTTTCGGGCATGTTTCGCGACTTTTTCTTCGATCGAACTTCTAGTTACTTTTCTAACATGTTAGATAGTGTTTAACTAGGCTCTGATACCACTGTAAGTCCACGTTACCCGTCCCCGGTTATTTGGGGTTGCGGAAATGGTGAAAAACGATTTTTTCGAGGGTGGTAACATGGGCTCAAAATACGGATCTTTGTTAAACGACTATCTAACAACCTAACTAGGAGTTTTGCCTACTAGGTTAGGGGTTATACCTTAACTTGAACTCCTTCGTCTTCAACTCCTTGCGGTTGTCAGATTGGCCTTAACTTGTCGTCTCCTCGCGCCGATGATGGATCCACCTGAAAGCTTCTACCTTTTGGCTTCTACTTCAAACTAGAAGAAACTAGAACACTTGGGTTGCTAGACCTTGTGTACTAGGATGAGTAGAGAAGTGTAATGGGTTTTGATCTCTATTGTTCTTGCTTCTCAACACATGAGACAATAGAACCACGAACTAGAGAGAGAGCAAGAAGAAGAGGGAGAGCTTGAGCATAAGAGAGAAAGGAAATGAAAGAATGAGCAAGACTTTTGCCTTCCAAGCTCTCATAATCCAAAGTAATCATAACAATAATAGTAATTGAGTATTTTGTGATGGTTCAAGTCAAATGGCAATATCATTTCATGCACTCATTTTGCAAAGAATAACAAGCAAGCAAAAAAGTCTTGGCCATGAAATGATAGCCATTGTAATGATGATGGTCAACAAGTCCAACCTAGTCAACCGGTCAACTAACTTAACAAGTCAACAAAGTCAACCATTCAACCCAACCATGGCATAATAATACTTAATTAATATTATCATTAATCATATTTCTTATTCTCATTAGTGTTTAGCAAAAATCAACAGTCAACAACCCAAATGAGAATCCTCTGCCTCTGTCTCTCTGTCAACCGTGCATACACACCCGCATCCGCGTTCCGAGGAACATGAATACAAACAAGATAAAACCAATCCCAAAACGTACACTAGGATCTGGCTTAAACCAAAGCCCGCTAGTGATAACTGCCCGGGCACTAAACGTGCACAAGTGCATGGATGTGACCGAACCCTGTCGCAAAACCATGCGACCTCTACTTATTTGCCTAAAGGAGAATAGCTCTCTGTGTGGGACTCTAAAGACTCGACACTAAGCTGGCAGTGGGTTTAACCAAACCGCAAGCGGCACTAGCTGTGCGTAACGGTCCCCAGGTATATGACGATAAGAAGACGGACGAGGTGAAACCCATCTGAACTCCTACCGAGCCTGAATGTGACAGTCTCCGTACAGTCCGGTCTGTTCGTCTGAGAATATCGCATGGCGGGCCTAGTGGGGCGGTAAACGTCAGTTCCCTAATAGCGGTACAAGTCATGTCGGAGTGTAGCTCAGAACACCCGGAGATAACACTGGAAACCTACCAGTATATGTCGCTTGCCCTGGCCAGGGACGACTGTATGTAATGGCTCTCATTGACACAGCGCGATATCAACTCCCAAAACTGGGAGAGACGAATCCTGTCTAACCGTCACTACCTCCAAGTGCTTCGGGACTACACCCAACTACTACCTGTTTGCATGACTCCATTGAGCCGTGGTAGGGTAGTAATCAAAGTACAGTGGGAACACACTCGAGGCGAAGTGACAGTGTCAAGTCAGCGGACTAAGCTGTACTCATGTCACCTGGGAACCGATAACTGACGATAGGTATAGTACCAACCAATCAGTTCCCGACAAGTACTGTCCAGTGTACTCGTAACCTAACGATCCCCTGCATACTATCTCAAGTACGACGTACTGACAGCTATGGGACAGACCGTCTCCCGTGCTGGCATGAGAAGCGTATACGCTAGTCTACTCCGGAGTATCGATGCCCTGTCTCGATAGTCCTACGACTAGGGACCTGTATAAGGATGTGCTTATGGATTACCCAGCCCCCACGAGTATGACTGCCATCACAACGCTGGTAATCAAACAAAGATCCTAAGGGCTCCACTAATTTGTATAGGTGATATACTAAAATAAACACATGTACACATTAAAGTAGAAACAAACCAAGTAGCATACTACCATTTTGAGCATGTTTGTCTATACAACTGTGAATATCCCAAGCTTCCATTAAGTAATATACAAACTAGTATGATACAGTAATGGCCTCTAGGGCATATACACCAACAGTATCCTCCAGATATCCGTCGAGTTTCCTTACAATCACCGGTCGGTAGTGCTCCGTTACCGGGCTCAACGCCTTCTCAATACGTCCATCTTGCCCCAGGTTACCGCACTGGGTCCACCATGCACCCACAGACGGTCCCTCCCCGTACCTCGAATAGGGTGTATGATACCACTCGAGAACCGAGAAAACTAATGGTGGACATCACAAATATCATATCACGAAAAAATCACAAATTTCTATCCTTTGAAATGAAATGAGTTTATAAATCCTTGCAGTTTCTCCAAATCCAGAAATCTCATGGAAAATCCGAATCCCAAACTCCAGAGTAAATAAAAGTGAAATACTGGCATAAAGCTCCATAATATTGCATAACAATGAATATACATATACATGCATGGTATCTAAGCGAAGAATGAAATGTTTAAACTACCATAGTAATTATATATCGGAACTATCTACTAGCAGTTAAATTCATGAAGTAATATTCTCTAGAGTGTACGTGATATGGAAATTACCGATGATGATGTCTGTGAGCCGGCAAGAAAGTGTACGTAGAGCATACTCATCAACGGTAATGGTGCTGGTGTCCTGACAATAGGGTTCATAATGACTAAAGAAAACGTAGGTATAAGCATGCAATGCGATATGAACAACATGAATAAACGGAGAATGAATAGTAACCGCAATAATGAAGAATATACCTTATATATATATATATATATGAGTCAAACAGTGTTGACATTTGAAATGGCACGAATCGTGGTTTTTTGGAAAATAGGGGCTACGGTGTTTTTAAGAAAGGTACCTCCTTTGAAAAATAATCCGTAGTTTCCCTCGGCCTGTCTTTAAAATACTCACGATTCGTTAGTTTTGAAAATAAGTATGACTCGAGCGTAGTCTAACATCTACCAAGTAAACTACAGGACAAAGTTAAGAGACTAATCAAATGGATAAGGAAAACCACCTAAGTCCGAGTCGATATATCTAGTAGTCGGTGATCCCGCCTCAATAGCGTGACATACGATATAATATATAATACGAAATTCTCAAGTCAAGAGTGTAGATCAATCATCATATTTATAGATCGTACGGTAAAATCCATCGTACGTCATCCTAAAATAGGGGTATGGGTCAATACAACATATACCTCATTTTTCATCTGGTATCGTTATCATAATATCATACACTAAGGATACTGATCTAAAGTCTAGTACATTCCGATACCATTAAACATATATCCGCGTGTGAATAAAACACATCGCCCAACGATCCGCTATAATATCATGCCGTGTCTCATCACACGACCAAATCACAAAACCGATCGCAGGGAATCATGCCCGATTATATCGACTCTTCTCCGAGTATCATATACTATCCTCATCATACATGTATACGTATATGTGTGTGTATATATATATATATAGCAACACACACACACACACACACACACACACACACACTTATATCACATACAACAAAACATATCATGTGTGTGCATGTATGTTTGCGTATACCTTTACACTAGGGTTTCGCAACTAAGTAACTAAACTAAAACACTAACTTTCAATTACGCTACACTAACCCATAATTTCCTAAAGCCTATCTTGCTAATATTTCACGTCTCACAATACACATATTATATATATATATATATAAAAACTTATCTCATGCTACACTACGAAACTGCATGGGTGCTATACGCCATCCACCCGACTTCCTCCGTAGATATACATCTACTTACCTTGATCCTTACTTGCCGAAGTCGATGTCGCCATGCTCGTCTTTATCGTCCGAAGTCCAAGTGAGAGTGCCTACACATATAAACACAAAGTATCGTAAACCGAAATCGCTCACGAAAACCGAAACGATACATGTATCACACATAGGTTAAAACCTATGGTCTACTTATGCAAAAACAACCAAACAATCCTCGTCGTTGACATACAAATATCAAATGACCAAATCTCATAACTAATATCAAAACAAAGAATTCCAAAATACGGAAAACATAACCCAAAACCATCCCAATATGCTCCCAGATTTTGGCTCAGATAATCTGGGACAAAATGAAAAATACAGTAGCTATGTTATAAGGTATGTGAGCTACATCGAAAACCCCAGCACCAAAACTGCTACAGTAAGCGACCAAAGTTGCTCCAGATTCCTTGTAGACCCCCAAAATATCACAAAACCGACATGGAAAGTTTAAGTTTCAAGTTTTAGGGTTAGTCACTGGTTTGATATAGATTTTTAACATTTAAGTGGGGTTTGTAGTCACCAATTACCCTTAATACACAATCACAATTCATAATACCACCCTAAAGCTCAACTTGGAATTTTCCTACATCACCAAACCTCATTTAATCACTTCTAAACTAATATGGATGCTATAGGAAATGAATAACTATACTAATGGTGAAAGAAATACCTCATTTGGCAACTCAAGAAAATTCTTGAGTTGCCCCAAGTGCTCAAAATCCAAACTTTCTTGGTCTCCCATGCTTGTAGTGAGCTTGTGCACAGCTTTAATGAAAGGAATGAGGCATTTTGAGGTGTTTTTAGGGTTGAAGAGAGGGGGTAGAGGAGGTGGGGAGAAGATGGCAGCCATGGGTGAGGGGGGAGAGAAATGATGATGATGATGAATGAATAAAAATTGTGAGCCATGGTCAAATGACCCCTCACCTCTCACTTTCATGTCCATACCCCTTTCTTTATTCATTTCTTTTTCTTTTCTCTTTTATTTCTTTTCTTTTCATTTTTAAAAGAAAAACACTTAAATAAATAAAGATGAAGACATGCTTCATATTATAAAATGTAACAAGTATATGTGACATACTATAATGCATGTCATGCACAAAAACTGGATTAATGCAAGATTAGTGAAAATTAATCGAGATTAGCATTTAACCTATTTATAAATAAGTATTTAAAAATCTATAAACGCCCAAATCGTATAAACACCATCATTTCAATAATTCTTATAAATTTTCAAAATATTTTCCAATTTATCGGTATATAGCTATACCTTTTCATCGAAAGAATTCATTATGCTTAATAATATTCCTGAAACTTATTGATTTAGTTATTTAAATTCTAAAATAATATTTTATTTTCTGGAAATGTTACATCCTGGTAGTCAAGTACTCATCCTAATGGCTTTATCAACATGTAATAGAGAGACAATAAGTATACATGTTAAGATAAAATGCAACCAGATAGCATACTATCATGTCGAGTAAGAAAGTCCTCCCTATATTTGTCCAAGCATCGATTAGAATATACATCGTACGTACAGTAATGGCCTCGAGGGCATACATATAACTAACACCCAAGATACCTCTTCACTAATGTGGAATTAGTGAACCAACTACCCTAAACTAAATGGCTAGTATAGTAGAGGATGATGAAGTAGGAATTTTGCTCAATTTAGATGTATTTTTCTCACAATATTTCTTCATCTTTCGAAAAGCTAGAAAGCTTTTTCATGAGAAAGAAGAAGATGTGAATGAAACTCATGAGGTGAGAATAGCAACCATTGGTGAGTTAGTGTCATAAACTAACTCATGTAGAGAATAAATCATGGCTAACAATAATGGTTAGGTTAATAAATATCTATTGTAAAACAAAGTTTGTGGACTAAGACTATGGTTAGCAACAAGCCTCTCCTAGCTTCTATCCATGACAAATTCCCAACCAATTTTGATTTACTTTGATAAATAAAAACCCTAGGATTATCATAAGTATGGTGTGAGTCTCATACACCCATATAGCATGTGGCATCTAGCATTACACAAAAAAATGTACATTAATATATATTAGATATATACTAAGTGTACACAAGTGAGAAAAATAAATGTTTAAGTGAGCAAATATTATTTAATGTAAATTAATATATCACATATATAATTATACATTAAATTATTAAATCAGCAATAGATTTAATAATCCGGCTATATCACATACATCTGACTAATATCAAATGTAACTTATCGAATCAACACTTGATCCGATAACCCGGCTATAACACATATAACCGACCGATATCACATATCGTGAGAATAGAATGCGGTATCACATACGTGCATTAATCTCGGTCCCGTAAATATCACATACGTGTTCCTACTTCATTTTGCTTAAGCCAGGAAACCTCTGTGTAGGACTCTAAAGACTCGTCAATACGCTAGCAGTAGGTGGTGATCATATCAGTCACCCATAAGACGCAAGCGGTCTGTTAAACGTAACGGCCACCCGGGTATTGAGCGATCAGATAATCAACAAGCAAGCCTGCTCATACTCCTGTGAACCCAATCAGTAACACTACCGTACAGTCCGGTCTCTTCGTCAGATATATCGCATATCACAGCTTGGGGGTGGTATAACATCAGACCCCAATAGCCTGATAAGTCATGCCGATGTGAGGTCCATAACAGTTTATGAAACTACTGATAACACTTACCAGTAGATCTCAGCAACCCTGGCCAGGGATTTCCTGTTATGGAGAATCAAGCATAGCGCAACATCAACCCCTAATACCGGAAGAGACGAAATCCCTTTCTATCGCTCATTGCCTCCATGTGACACGGGACTGTACCCAATGTTGGAGATAGTGCCCTCAGAGTCAATTATTGGATCACAGGCACGTGATTGCAATGATTGAGGGAGGACCTGTCCCAGTAGGACAGTCTTACCCAAGATGATAGTATGCTATCTGGTTTATCTTTATAATCGTATACTGCTTTAAGTGACCTTACAGGTCGCTATTACACGTTGATAGAGCCCCTAGGATTCTTGCTTGACTTCCAGCAGTATGAGGGCGATCATATATGTGGGAGCTGGGGTCTATAAGCACATCCTTAAAAGGTCCCTAGTCGTGGGAGTTTCGAGACAGGGCATCGATACTCCAGAGTAGACTAGTGTATACAGTCGAGACCCCGACGAGGGGCGGTGGCCGGTCTCACAAGCCACTGGTGTCAGTTTGTTCATCTAAGATGTATACAGGTGCTCATTGGGTTATGAGTACACCGGACAGGACTCGCCGGGAACCTGCTAGTTGGTCTTATACCTGACGTCAGATAGCAGTTCCCTGGTGACATGTGTACAGGTTAGTTCATCAACCTGAGATCGTCATTTATCTCGTATGAGTTCCCACTGTGCTTTGATTACTACCCTACCACGCTCAAAGGAGACGTGCAAACTGGTTTTAATTGGGCACAGTCCCGAGCCACATGGAGCCAGTGAGCGGATCTTCAGGGGTTCGTCTCTCCCGGTATTGGGGTTGAGGTCGCACTGTGTCTAGGAGAGCCATTACACGAAGTCCTTGGGTAAGGCAGGAGATTTACTGTTAGGTATTCCAGTAGTATCTCAGGGTGTTCTGGGCTACACTCCGACACGACTTGTACCGCTTTTGGGGGTCTGACTTTTACCAACCCCCTAGGCCCGCCATGCAATGCTCATAGACGAACGGACTGGACTGTACAGATATTGTTACTGACAGGCCAGTAGGGTGTCAGGAAGAATTCGCTCATCGACCTCCCTTTTGGTCAATACCTGGTAGCCCGTTACGTATGGCTAATACCTCTGACGTGCTAGTGGTTAAATCCACAACCGAAGTATTGACGAGTCTTTAGAGTCCACCACAGACCGTTTTCTCATGTTTCGGGCGAAACGCTGTAGAGGCCGTATGGAGATATGGCAGGGTTCGATCAGATATGTGCGGTATTGCACGAATCATGATCGGACGGATAATACTAGCGGGATTTGGTTTAAGCCAGATCCTAGTATTATACAGTGTAGATTTTTTCTCTTTGCATTTGTATTCAGTGGGAATACAAATGCGGGTTTGTATATAAGTCGCGGGGTTTTCCTGTAATTTATTACGGGATCAGTTTTCTGAAGTTGCCAGTTTGCATTCCGTTTCGGCCAGTTTTCCTTTGTTCCTTCACGGCCGGACTTTTGTGATGGGAGGGTCTAATTTGCAAGTTTGCAAATTAGCTAAGTGGAGGTGGTTTCTTGCAATTTGAGGGATTATGATAATCTTGCATCATTAGATTCCTTTTGCTTCATTATGGCTTGCTTTAATTAGGATGGGACGGATTTGGATCATTGAAGTGAGACTTGCTTTTAGGCTTATGGTCACTTTTTTCTTTACTACTACACTCACCTCCCTTATTGTTGATTATTGGACTCTCCCATTTTTTGAGGGGCCGGCCACTTGAGAGGAGAGATGAGAGAGGTTCATTTCTATGAGTGGAAAATTCTTCATCTCATTCCTTGCTAGAAAAATGGGAGCACTATTATTCCTCCAAAGTTCTTTTCTCTTCTCCATCATCAAAGGCAACTTCACCCCATTGAGACAAAATGATTCTACACTAGCCGAAAGTATTTCTTGGGCACGTCAGCTCGCCAACTTCGTGCCCGAGTTGCCTCGGTCCAGAGGTGGGAGCCCGTAAAAGAATCCGGCGATGTGGTGCCCGTTCCGACAAGGAGGTGAAGATCGGAGATTCCGCAAGGAGATCGGAATGGAGGCCGAAGACCGAAGGACACGGATCGCTCGGTTTAGCTCTCCTTCCAATTTTCTAGTTTGCTAGAGTTAGGTTAATGGCCCGATCCAGGATTTTAGTGCGCGGTGTTGCCGGTTTCTAGTTTTTAGAAAAGTTTCGTTTCCGCATTCCGGCGTTGGATTTACGGCCGGGGCGCCGCCGTGCACTTACACAGGTATCAGAGCCAGGTTTTTAACCTAGTCTAGCTTGCTCTAACGTGTTTACAAGTTCGATCGATCGGATTTTCCAAAAACCGCGTTTCTTGTCACAGTTTCTGTCGAAATTTTTTAGTTGTCAAAAAATTATTTGGTGTATTGCAGAAATGTGTGCAGGGTTTTCTGAGAACACTGAAGAAAATTTGTACCAAGATGTTACTGTAGCGCGGCGGAACCGCGGTAAAAACCGCATTTTGGCCATGGTTCCGCCGCCGAACAATGGCTTCACTGTACCAAATTTCTTCAGTGGGTCTCTGTGTTGAAAATGGGGTTTTTGGTATATTCCTTTTGGGCCCAGATTTTCTTTGAGTGCTACAGTAGTGGTTGGGGCCCACTTTGGTAAATTTGATCGATCGAAAATTTTAAACATGTTAGTTCACAGTATTTACATTATATCTGCGACCGTGAATGCCATTTGATCGGTAAATCCTGTCTAACTGCTATAGCCCTTTTAGACGGATTTGCGAACGTGACATTCACGTTGATGTTCTGTGCTGTGCTGTGATGTTGCGGATTGTCATGGTGGATAGCCTGGATGCAATGGTAGTACAGTTTGGTTTATTATGAACATTTGATATTGCGGGGCGAGCGTCCGACATGTGGACTGCCGTCACCGCCTGTTTGTATATTATTCTTTTGGGGCATGATCGGGCTAAGGTCGATGTACCCGTTGTATGTATATTTTACTTTCTGTACTTGGATTACCCCACGGAGGGGTGCACAGGTAGCCGGATTCTAGAGGGCAACGGGCCCGCATCTCATGGCGTTGAGACGGAGGGGGCTTCACTCTAGAATTGGCAGGCTATTCGCCGCACTCGTACGGGGTACAGGTTGACCCAAGGAGGGGTGCCTAAGTTACCGGATTCCGTGAAGTGCTGGGTGGTCCATTCACGTTGTTGAAGGGGGTTGCCTCGCTTCAGGTTTTGGCGGGTGACTTGCCGCACCCGTAGGGGTCTAGGATCTCATTGCACAGGCTATCCATACGACCAGGGGAAAGTCGGGTTTCAGTAGCGGCTCTATGAAACCCGGGGATCCCAGATATCTGTATTGTTCTGTGATGCTTATTACTTTTCTGTGATGTTGCATTTTATCACGCCTTGAGCGAATATTATATATTGATATATATACTAGTAGATGTTGTACATATTTTTCATCCGCGCTAGTCCAGTCCCCGCTCTATCGTTAGTTAAGTAACCTAACGGGTGATGACGGGACCCAGTGGCGAATGCGGATGGCATATACGTACATCATTATTTTCGTTCTTTTGTGGTGTGATCAATTGATGGGACTGCGTTGATTTGGATCAATGCAAGTTAAACAAACCTATTCTGATGTTGTTGGAAAATTTTTCAAAAAAGCCGTTATTGCAAGGACGTTCTCTTTTGTTTTGCACAGTGGTATTCAGTTGGAATATCTTGCTCCTCAGTCGACGAGGCAAGGGCCGAGATCCCTTCACCGGGAGTGACCCCTTGGAGAGAAGTTTACGTCAGGGCAATAACTTCACTATAGTCGTTTACTTTTGCTTTGCATCGTGGTATTCTGTTGGAATATCCTGCACCTCATTCTACGGGGAAAGAGCCGAGATCCCTTCACCGGGAGTGACTTCTTTAGCAAAGGTTTTCGTCACTATATTTTTATAAAGCTATCCAGTTCCTTCAACGATATCAAGTTCGTTATGTTAAAGTTTTTTCGCCAAAAACAATTCGTAGCCCTCCGTCATTTCAGATGGGTAGCACGTAGTATTCATGCTATGTTTGTTGGCCTTAGTCAAGGCATAGTGTATGGTAGCAGCTTATTATCTTTCTGTTGCATAGATAGATGCGTTGGTTTAGGATAGTCGTATAGCCTTTTTGGCCCTAGTCAAGGGCTTGTACGGGTGGGTTCAAATTAACCTGGACAATGACGGGTAGAACTTGACATGTGACTTATGATTTGTTGGCCTTAGTCAAGGTCATAAGAGTATGGGGCAAAAATCACATCGGGAGTTTCTAAAGAAACTGAAACTTGCCAGAAATGCGCATACCTTCTGGAGTGTGATAACGTGAGAGGATTCCGTCACGTTATCATGCGATGATAGTTGGATCCCGATTCCCACTGATGAGTTGGTTTACTCCTCGGGTGATCCCGACTAATTCTTCTTTCTGGTTGGGCTGAGAATTTGACGGTACAGTGGGAGGTTTCCTGATTAGATAAAGTGATAACCATTCTGATCTAGGTTAGAGTGCACGCTGAGTGTTTCTTTTCTCTCTCTCTTTGGCAGCGACCATGACCCGACCCTAGACTATGACTCACTGACCAAGATTAACCGAACCTTCTTATAAGACTGGCTTTTGGATTGTCAGAGTTGCAAACCTCATTGCCACTCCTACTTTTACCCTTTTCTCCAGGACACCCCGTATTACTACGAACGTCCACTTCCATTGGACAAAACCATCGTATGGTTATATACGAACTCGAAGGAATTTATTCGAGGATGGTTTCCGGTTCTGGAGAAAACGAATAGGACTATTAAGTTGTCTTTTCCTTTTACCTTCTCTCAGGTTGCGAGTACTCCTTGGTTTGGGAGATAGTACACCTATTACGCAAATTGGATAGTCTTCTTCCAAACCTTAGGCTGGTGCCGAACGGTGGGGAATGAAGAAAACCAATTAGCCTAACGATGGTGTACAGAAGGTATCATGTAAAGACAAATAAAGGGATTAGAAGGAGGGCAAAGTAAATTGCGACTGCCATTCACGACCAAACCAAGTATTTCATTACCACTCCCACTTCACCTTTATATTTCTCTAGGACACTCCGTATCACTACGAAGATCCACAGTTTATTGTATACTCCATCGTATGGTTATATATGAACTCGAAAGGAACTTGTTCAAGTTCGGGGATGGATTCTGGTTCAGGAGAAATAGGAATAAGGTTTATTTAGGTGTCTTTTTTCATCACCTTATCTCGCGTTGCGAGTGCTCCTAGGATTAGGACAGTACATCCATTACGCTTATTGGATAGTCTTCTTCCAAACCATAGACTGGTGCCGAACTGTAGGAAATGAAGAAAACCATTTAGCCTAAGAGGATGTACAGAAGGTAATGACTAAAGACGTATGAAGGGATTTGGAGAGATGGCAAAGAAATATACGGTTACAGTTGTGAATCTGGATAATGGAAGAAGCATTACTAGAAATACCTGGATACCCCATCGAAACATTTCAATGTTTCAGTTTCACTGTGTACTGTTAAAAGAAAACTAATTTCCCAATTAGCCCTTGCTCCAGGGTATGTATTTACCAGGTATGATTCTTACATCTGTATGGTTTTACAGATGATGAGTAGGGGTAAGTTATTGGGAATTAGGTGATCATCCTCATTATATCGGAATTCGTTGAAATTGGTGATATTTGAGGAAACCGCCTGGGCTGTTTGCCGGACGGCAAATATTTAGTTTTGAATATCCGTTGTTATACACCAATTTCAAATTGATATATCTGTGCATCTATTTTTATAGAGTGAGATATACCTTTTTGAAATTATGTCTATAACGTTTACCTATATTAGTGGATGGTTAGGTAAGGAGCATTAAACATCGGTGTAATTCTTCATAACCATAGTACAGTTTTCAACCTACGATACGCAGGGAATGAGTTATTAGACCTAGGGGACTTATACAGAGTATTGTATGTTGTCCAGTTTCAATGAGGACAGAGGGGTTGGTTCTCATACTATATTCGGTTTACTTATGACTTCTCTAGTTTTTAGACAGGTGTTTCGTAGAAACACAAGGTCTAAGTTTTGAGAAGTTATAGGTATATGAATAAAGTAGAGATCCAGGTGTTGCAAGTATCAGGATTTTTCAAGGAGATCGAAGATGTAGATACTTGTGTATGGTATTCAGTTGATAGTAATGATTAAGAGAACTTGCTTCTCTTTCAGGTTACTCATAATTGGGAGCATTCCTAAGTTGAGTAACGCTGATCGGCCTCCTTCCATTTAGTTGACATGCACTGGAGATAGCTGCATGATTTGAATCTTGTTCAATTAAATCAGTACCTATGGTTCTATATTGGATATAGAACAGTTCATATCTTAACGATGTTAAGGTACGGGGAGTTGTCCAGCTTATGCTTAAAACCAGACTCTGGATAACTCAAGGCACGTTTCTGTAATGGCTGTTTGTGGGTTGACCCAGGCTATGACGAGGGTTGACTTTCTACCATTTGGAAGATCAATAGTGATATTGTTCTAGACTCGCCACAGTTTTAACAAAAATGTATTTTTTCAGAAAACAGTAGTGGGAGTATGGTAGAACTGGAAGTGATTCCAGAACCGCAAACGATTACTGAAGATTTGATAAGAACCTAAAGATTCAATCTGGTTTGACATTCCATTAGCCACTCCGCAGATAAGATGGTTAACCTCAGGCACCCGAGAGGTACTCCGGTAGCCTCAAGGACGGTGACAGGGAGGTTCTTGTTTACCCAGACTTGCCATTGTTGTTGTTCCAGACTATGAGACCCGACAGGAGGATCAGTATAGCGTCGTTCTGAATTAGCTTCAGAAGTGTACGTGTATATGACTCTGCTAGAGGGTTGTCGTAGTCAGTGGGAGCAGCAGAAGCATTGGTGGACAAGTGGCTTATGTCTATTTATAGACTAAAGCTGAAATAGCGGAGATAGATCATCTATTTCTGATGTGACAGTCATAGGTTTGACTTCATCAGAATAGGGGATGGATCTGTTAAGAAGGTAGTAAGGTATGATGTCCTGGTATTTGGATGACATACACAGAGTAGGAACTGATATTCCTATACTACGATCGGTTATACTTTGGTTGTCACACAGTGGTTTCTCTACATGGGACTTGGATATAATATCAAGACATTCTGGTTACTAGATCTATAGATCTAGATTTGGATGGTTTCCCAATCAGGGTACTTAGACAACAATCTAAGAGTGTTTTAGAATGGACGACTCCTGGCATGGTGGTGTACCTGCAGGTGATGGAGTCACCCTCTCTTATGGTGTCTTATAGACAAAAGTGGAGAGGGATGCGCATGATTGGCAGATCACTTGCTTAGGCAATTGAGTCAATCATGAGATGTCAAGTACCACACCAGATGTTGTTTTTGCACGAGATGCAGTAAGTTGATATTAATCCAATCCTGGAGAAACGATTGGAAGCAGTTTTAGAACATAAGTTGATGTTCCAGGGAAATGATAACGGCAGCCTCTTTTGGAAGACTGTTATCATTCCAGGCTTCCAAGGTGACCTGGATGACAGAGTGACTGTCGGAGCTATAGTTCTCCCTCTGAAGAGGGGTAGTATTTTAGATAGGTGGTCCAGGAGGATACTGAGGGAGGCATGGTGCACGACACTGATTAAGTTCAATCGACGGTACAGTCTAAGAAGTTTGGATTTGGAGTTCACTTATGAACTAGGTCCCATCAGACATCCAAACATATTCTAAGACAGGTATTGCTCATTTCGGGAGATGATTTTCTCCGCGAACTTGAGATAAAGAGAGATATAGAAAGAAACATCACAGCAGATCCACTCACTTAGGCTATTCCACGAACGCAATAGTTTCGCAAAAGTGCTTTGTGAGACTGACTAGTAGAGGAGTTGGTGCTCGGTATCACACGGGCTGTGAGTATGCGACATCGCAATAATTAGCCTTGAGTGCAAGTGGGAGATTGTTGGAGATAGTGCCCTCATAGTCAATTATTGGATCACAGGCACGTGATTGCAATGATTGAGGGAGGACCAGTCCTAGTAGGACAGTCTTACTCAAGTTGATAGTATGCTATCTGGTTTATCTTTATCATCGTGTACTGCTTTAGGTTACCTTACAGGTCGCTATTACACGTTGATAGAGCCCCTAGGATTCTTGCTTGACTGCCAACAGTATGAGGGAGATCATATTTGTGGGAGCTGGGGTCTATAAGCACATCCTTAAAAGGTCCCTAGTCGTGGGAGTTTCAAGACAGGGCATCGATACTCCAGAGTAGACTAGTGTATACAGTCGAGACCCCGACGAGGGGCGGTGGCCTGTCTCATAAGCCACTGGTGTCAGTTGTGTAAGTGCACGGCGGCGCCCCGGCCGTCAATCCGACGGCCAAATGCGGAAGCGGTGATAAACTTTAATTTTGCGGACTTAGCAAACCGGCACCACCGCGCACTATAACCCGGATCGAACCATTAACTAGTCCTAGCTAACTACAAGAAAGGGAATAGAGATATACCGACGATCCAAGTCCTCCGGTCTTCTCGTCATAGTCCCGATCTCCTGCGGAATGTCCTGCCTCCTCCTCGTCGCCAGAAGTGCACCACATCGCCTACTTTGTTTACGGGCTCCCACCTCAATGCCGAGGCAACTCGGGCACGAAGCCAGCTACTCGACGTGCCCAAGATTTACTGTAGAATGTAGTGTACTCAAGTCTCATATGGGGTTATGGAATTGCCTTTTGTGGAGGGATTGAACTTGGAGCTTTTGAGAATGATCTTGTGGGAATTTTGCAACATGAAATGAGCCAAAAAACCCACACTCAAAATTTGGACAGCCTCTTGCCAAAGTGGCCGGCCAAGCTAATTGGAGAGAGGAGAGAATGAGATAGATTGGCATGAGGAAGTGAGTGGCTTCAACAATAATGCAAGGCATCAAAATCAAATCATGAAAGAATATGATCACACACAAACCCACACACAACCCCAACCATCATCAACCATCATGATGACTCAAAAGTCATGCCATCATGAGGATACAAGTCAAGGTCAATGAAAAGCTATCATGACATAAATATAAGCAAAGACCCCCTCCATAAATACTTATTTGCAACAATGCAAATAAGCCCTCCTCCACCAAACATCGGCCAATGAACGATACAAAGGAAAATTGGCCGAAACGGAAAGCAAACTGGCAACTCCAAAAAATTGGTCCCGTAATAAATTACAGGAAAACCCCGATACTGTGCATACACACCCGCATTTGTATTCCGACCGAAATACAAATGCAATGAGACAAAATCTACACTGTACTATACTAGGATCCGGCTTAAACCAAAGCCGGCTAGTAATATCCGTTCGATCCTGATCCGTGCAATACCGCACGTATCTGATCGAACCCTGCCATATACCCATACGGCCTATAGTACAAACTGTCCGATCCTGATCCGTGCAATATCGCACGTATCTGATCAGACCCTGCTATATCTCCATACGGCCTCTACAGCTTTTCGCCCGAAAGCTTGAGTAACTGAATGTGGGGGACTCTAAAGACTCGTCAACACCATGGTTGTGGATTTAACCACTAGCACGTCAGAGGTATAAGCCAATACGTAACGGGCTACCAGGTATTGACTAAAAAAAGGACGTCTGTGAGCGAACTCAGCCTGACAACCCTACTGAGCCTGTCAGTGACAATATCCGTACAGTCCGGTCCGTTCGTCTATGAGTATCGCATGGCGGGCCTAGGGGGTTGGTAAAAGTCAGACCCCCAAAAGCGGTACAAGTCGTGTCGGAGTGTAGCCCAGAACACCCTGAGATACTACTGGAATACCTACTAGTAAATCTCCTTGCCTCGGCCGAGGGCTTCGTGTAATGGCTCTCCTAGACACAGCACGACCTCACCCCCAATACCGGGAGAGACGAACCCCTGAAGATACGCTCACTGCCTCCATGTGGCTCGGGACTGTACCCAACTAAAACCTGTTTGCACGACTCCTTTGAGCCGTGGTAGGGTAGTAATCAAAGTACAGTGGGAACTCACACGAGACAAATGACGATCCCCAGGTCGATGAACTAACCTGCACACATGTCACCAGGGAACTGCCATCTGACGTCTGGTATATGACCAACTAGCATGTTCCCGGCGAGTCCTGTCCGGTGTACTCATAACCCAATGAGCACCTGTATGAATCTTAGGTGATCCAACTGACACCAGTGGCTTGTGAGACCGGCCACCGCCCCTCGTCGGGGTCTCGACTGTATACACTAGTCTACTCTGGAGTATCGATGCCCTGTCTCGAAACTCACACGACTAGGGACCAATTAAGGATTTGCTTATAGACTACCAGCTCCCACTTATATGATCGCCCTCATACTGCTGGTGGTCAAGCAAGAATCCTAGGGGCTCTACCAACGTGTAATAGCAACTTGTCAGGTCACCTAAAACAGTACACGATGATAAAGGTAAACCAGATAGCATACTATCATCTCGAGTAAGACTGTCCTACCGGGATAGGTCCTCCATCAATCATTGTAATCACGTACCTGTGACCTAATAATTGACTCTGAGGGCACTATCTCCAAAAAGTTAGTTCACCTAAGATGTATACAGGTGCTCATTGGGTTATGAGTACACCGGACAGGACTCGCCGGGAACCTGCTAGTAGGTCTTATACCTGACGTCAGATAGCAGTTCCCTGGTGACATGTATACAGGTTACTTCATCGACCTGAGATCGTCATTTGTCTCGTGTGAGCTCCCACTGTGCTTTGATTACTACCCTACAACACTCAAAGGAGACGTGCACACAGGTTTTAGTTCGGCACGATCCCGAGACACATGGAGGCAGTGAGCGGATCTTCAGGGGTTCGTCTCTCCCGGTATTGGGGGTGAGGTAGCGCTGTGTCTAGGAGAGCTATTACACGAAGTCCTTAGCTAAGGCAGGAGATTTACTGGTAAATATTCCAGTAGTATCTCAGGGTGTTCTGGGCTACACTCCGACAGGACTTGTACCGCTTTTGGGGCTCTGACTTTTACCAACCCACTAGGCCCGCCATGTGATGCTCATAGACGAATGGACCGGACTGTACGGATATTGTCACTGACAGGTTCAGTAGGGTGTCAGGATGAGTTCTCTCATCGACGTCCCTTTTGGTCAATACCTGGTAGCCCGTTACGTATAGCTAATACCTCTGACGTGCTAGTGGTTAAATCCACAACCGAAGTATTGACGAGTCTTTAGAGTCCCCCACAGACTGTTTTCTCAAGTTTCGGGCGAAATGCTGTAGAGGCCGTATGGAGATATGGCAGGGTTCGATCAGATACGTGCGGTATTGCACGGATCATGATCGGACGGATAATACTAGCGGGCTTTGGTTTAAGCCGGATCCTAGTATTGTACAGTGTAGATTTTGTCTCTTTGCATTTGTATTCAGTGGGAATACAAATACGGGTTTGTATATACAGTCGCTGGGTTTACTGTAATTTATTATGGGATGAGTTTTCTAAAGTTGCCAGTTTGCATTCCGTTTCGGCCAGTTTTCCTTTGTTCCTTCTCGGCCGGACTTTTGTGATGGGAGGGGTTAATTTGCAAGTTTGCAAATTAGCTAAGTGGAGGGGGTTTCTTGCAATTTGAGGGATTATGATAATCTTGCATCATTAGATTCCTTTTTCTTCATTATGGCTTCCTTTAATTAGGATGGGATTGATTTGGATCATTGAAGTAAGACTTTCCTTTAGGCTTATGGTCACCTTTTTCTTTACTACTACACTCACTTCCCTTGTTGTTGATTATTGGACTCTCCAATTTTTAGAGGGGCCGGCCACTTAAGGGGAGAGATGAGAGAGGTTCATTTCTATGAGTCGAAAATTCTTCATCTCATTCATTGCTAGCAAAATGGGAGCACCATTATTCCTCCAAAGTTCTTTTCTCTTCTCCATCATCAAAGGCAACTTCACCCCATTGAGACAAAGTGATTCTACACTAGCCTACAGTATTTCTTGGACACGTCGGCTCACCAACTTCGTACCCGAGTTGCCTCGGTCCAGAGGTGGGATCCCGTAAAAGAACCCGGCGATGTGGTGCCCGTTCCGACGAGGAGGTGAAGATCGGAGATTCCGCGAGGAGATCGGAGTGGAGGCCGAAGACCGAAGGACATGGATCGCTCGGTATAGCTCTCCTTCCCATTTTCTAGTTTGCTAGGGTTAATGGCCCGATCTGAGATTTTAGTGCGCGGTGGTGCCGGTTTCTAGTTTTTAGAAAAGTTTCATTTCCGCATTCCGGCGTCGGATTGACGGCCGGGGCGCTGCCGTGCACTTACACCCAAAAACCACCGTTTTGCACGATCTCTTGAACGTGGTAAGGTGGAAATCAAAGCACAGTGGGAATCACACAAGACTCTATGTGAGGTCCAAAACGTGGTAAGGTGGAAATCCACTAGAAGAATCACAATATGTAAACATGTCGGTGATGATGGATGTCTATACAATAGTATATACCATGCGAATTACGGCCAGAAGCCATGCATGAATCATGATGCAATGAGGTATGTATATATGACTAACAATCCTACGAATCCATCCTGATGAAATGACAATACAGGTACAAGTTTACAGATCATATATGATGCAATGCACAAATACCGATTCTAAAGAAGTTCTATAGTGTTCGTGACATAGCAATTACCAAAGGCATGTGTGTTCGTATGAATAGTGCACGTGGCATGAACCAATGATAATGGTGTAAGTGTCCTATGAGATAATATCATATATATTTATGATGATGCAATACAATGAGATGAATTACTAGGAGACTATGCATATAAGTACAAGCACTACTAGTAATCCTGACTATCGGGCGCCTTGCGCCATCCAGATGATTCCCCCGTAGATATGTATATCTACTCAACGGGACGCCTTGTCTAATCTTATCCGATCTCAACCTTGCCTTTTTCGCTCCACATCCGACGCCTCTGCACCCGATCCTAGAAATGCACACAAGTTAATAAGAGAATGGATATATAATTAGTCACGGACACAAACGATACAAGTAAACCACGCGCACTAACTGGACGTGGACGCACTTGGAGTACAAAATGCGCTCGCGACAACGCCACAAACCACAACTAGGGTCGCTATACGTTGCAGCTACCAAGCCTAGAACCCAATCGTGCCAATCGCGTGTTCACAAAACCCTAATTATTTTAGGAAATAAATAGAAAATCATCAAAATCTCAAACTTAATTAAAATCAATTTATCCCAAAAACCTAGTAAGCATCAATCTACAATTTTAGTTCAAAACTTAATGTTTTAAGAGAACAAGTGGCCACAAAGCTCACTTAAAATATTAATTAAGCTACACAAACCCTAACAAAATTTTAATCTCACCTAATTACACTAATCATAAAAATTAGTTTGCAAGAATATAATTAGGATAAATTAAATGTAACAATTAGCAAATTAGCAACTAGATTAGCTTTTGCAAGTCCTAACATGATAAACTGCACATTGCAAAGATAATCAAGTGATAAAAAACCTAACTTGAACCCAAACCATTCTCTTGAAACTAAATCTTGAAATAAAAACCATATTTAAACACCTAATTAAATTAGATTGAAGTAATAACTAAAAATTTAACCATTGGGTTAAGATTTATACCTCAACGATTTGTAGAACAAACATGCAAACTTAGCCACCCAAATTTCTCTCTTGCTTCAAGATTCTAGCTAGTCTGGCAAAAGGAAAAATAGTTAAAGGTTTAATTAGGAATTAGTGAGAATTTGGGAGGATTTTTGATGGAAAAATGAGAAGATTTTTGATGGAAATGAGGTGGAAAATGTTGGGCTGCTGCCAAAGTGGGGCTCGGCTAGAAATGGGAGAGAGGAGAGAGAGTGAGGTGTGTGTTGTGATCAAGTCAAGAAAAGACCCTTGCCTCAAGACACATGCCCATACTTCTTTGTTTATTATTTCCTTTTTATTTTCTTTTCTATCTAAACTCTTTCAATAAATTTCAAGAACCCTCTTGACAATTTTCTTTTCAATTCAAAAACAACATGTTACATTTTGGTTTAATGTGTCATGGTTCACTAAAGTATAATTAACCCATTCTAATTTGTAATTAACACTAATTAAATGTATAAGTGAAATCTTAAAATAATATTTAAAATTATTAATTAAGAAAAATATTTAATTAAACTAGCAATTTATAAGTGACTAAATAAAAACCAAATACTAGCAATTATACTGCTAGAATAGGTATATTTAAGTCTATATGGAAAAATAATTATATTTTGGTTTTTACGGAAAACACCAGTTATTTACCGATTATCGGAAAATTCACCTAAACGTTTTTTAAAACTTTACAATCTTCCCCCCTTAAAGAAATTTGGTCCCCGAATTTAAAATCTAACTACGCGTACCCTCGAAGAGATGGGAATATTTCTTCCGCATCTCGTCCTCGGCTTCCCACGTGACCTTTTCGCCGTTCAGGCCACGCCAAAGATCCTTTACGGACGGTATGACCTCGGACCTCAGTTTCTTCACCTGCTGATCTAGAATGCGGCTACTATGTGAAAGAAAGATTGCGCTCCAGCTAGATCGTCTGAAGCTGTATCACGTAAGAGGGGTCATGAAGGTACTTGCGGAGCATCGATACATGAAACACGGGGTGAACATCTAGAAAGCTAGGTGGAAGAGCCAAGCGATAAACAACTACGCCGGCACGCTCGAGAATCTCGAAAGGGACCCATATATCTGGGACTAAGCTTCCTTTTTCTTTCCAAATCTCAACACGCCCTTCATCGGAGAGACCTTCAAGAAAACATGATCTCCTACTGTAAACTCAAGTCTGCGCCGACATCGGTCTACATAAGATTTCTGCCTGCTCTGGGCCGCTCTCATCCTATTCCGAATCGACTAGATCTCCTCGGTCATTTCCTGAACAATTTGTGGCCCCAAAATACTTCTCTCATTGAGCTATTCAACATACGGGTGATCAATATCTCCTCCCATATAACGCCTCGAAGGGTGCCATCTGAATCTCCTCCTGGAAGCTGTCATTGTAGGAGAACTCTATTAAGGATAAGTAGAGATCCCAACTGCCGCCGAAAACTAGAATGCAAGCTCGGAGCATGTCCTCACGAGTCTGAACAGTCCGCTCTGATTGACCGTCGGTCTGCGGATAGAAAACTGCACTGAAACTCAATTGGTGTCCAAATTCTCCTGATGTTTCTGCCATAGTCGGTTGGTGAACTAGGTGCCTCTATCGGACACAATACAAGTCGGAACTCCATGTTGTCGCACAATCTCATCAACATATGTCTGAGCTTACTAAACGAATCTGAAAGTTGTCTTTACTTGCAGAAAGTAAGCTGCTTACGTCATTCGGTCTATGATCACTCAAATAGAGCCTTACTCTAGACTGGTCCTAGGTAGACCTATAATAAAATCCATAGAAATATATTCCCACTTCCACTCCGGAATGGGCAAAGGTTGTAACTCTCCTGCTGACCCCTGATGCTCGGCCTTGACTTACTGACAAGTTAGCATCCCAAGAACAAATCTGTGACATCTCTCTTCATCCTTCACACTAGTAGACTTCTCTCAAATCATAATACATCTTGATAGAAACCGGATCAACACTATATGCTGACTGATGCGCCTCCTCTAAGATCTCGTGTCTCAGTCCCTCGGAATCTGGCACACATAGTCGAGTCCTAAATCATAGTACTCCCAGGTCATCAATAACGAACTTTGAATCTCTGCCTTGTTGAACCTGCTCTAAGATCTCTAACAAACGAATGTCATCAGGCTATAACTCACGGATATGATCAAATAACTCTGGATATGCAAACATGGACAAGTTGTCCCATGGTCGAAGTAAACTCGAACTGTACTCGGCAGTTATAAGGAATCTCCGAATCTGCCGTTGATTGTCTCTAAACTGTGCTCAAACAAGAAAATCTACCTCCGGGCCTCCGACTCAAAACATCTGCCACAACATTCGCCTTACCCAGACGACAAAGAATCTCGCAGTCATAGTCTTTCAGTAGCTCCATCCATTTGTGCTGTCTTAAATTTAGATCTCGCTGCTGAAAGATATACTTTAAGCTTCTTGTGGTCCGTAAATATCTAGCACGACTCACCGTATAAATAGTGTCTCCAAATCTCACTACGGCCATCTCTAAGTCATGAGTGGGATAATTCTGCTCGTGCTTGTTCAACTGCCGAGAAGCATCGCAATAAACAACAAAACCGCCTGATCGTAAAGGCAAAGATAATACCGGCGCCGTAATCAAACGAGTTTTCAACTGCTGAAAGCTCTGCTCGCATACTTCAGTTCAACGAAAAGAAACTCCCTTCCGGGCCAATCCGGTCAACGTTGCAGCTATCTGCGAAAAAAATCCAATACGAAATATCAATAGTATCCGTCCAACCCAAAATGCTGCGAACCTCCGTCACTAATACAGGCCTAGGCCAGTGCTGAACGGCTTCGATCTTTTTCAGTTTCATATTTATCATCTCTCGTAACTACGTGACCCAAGAAGTCAACATCATACAACCAGAAAACACACTTGGATAATTTAGCAAATAGCTGGTGCTCCCTCAAAGTCTGCAACAAAATCCTCAATTACTGCCCAGGCCCCACCCGTCTCTAAAAGTGTACTAAAATGTCATCAACGAATATGATAATAACCGATCAAGAAACGGCTTGAATATACGGTTCATCCAATCCGTAAACGCTTCTGGGGCATTGGTGAGTTCGAACAATATCACCAAGAACTCATAATGCCCGTAACGTGTGCGAAAAGCAGTCGTCAGAATATCACCCTCTGGAACCCACAACTGGTAGTAGCCTGATCGCAAGTCTATTTTCGAGAAATGTTCCGCACCCTGGAGCTGGTCGAACAAATCATCAATACGAGGTAAGGGATAACTGCTCCACACAGTAACTCAATTCAACTGATGATAACCGATGCACAAACACAACTGCCGTCTTTCTTCTTGACGAACAAAACAGGAGCTCCCCAAAGTGACGTACTCGGAAGAACAAGCCCTTTATCCAACAAATTGTGCAACTGATCCTTCAGTTCTTTTAGCTCCACTGGGTCCATCCGATATGGCGGTATAGAAAAAAGGTACCGTGCCGGGAATCAAGTCAAAGCAGAACTCAATATCGTACTCTAGCGACGAACCAAGCAACTTATCAGGAAAACATCTGGAATCTCTTTCCCAATCGGGACCTAGTCCAACGGGACCTCTGCGGCTTTAACATCACAAGCATACGTCAAGAATTCCTGACATCCCTTTCTCAAAAGCTGACTAACGCGAAGAGAAGGATTCAAATCGGAAAGGATGGCGCTAAGCTCTCCCTGAATAATAAGAACTGGCTCACCCAGGAAACAAAATCTAACCGCCTCCTCACGGTAGTCCACGGATGCATAACACATTGCTAACCGATCCATGTCCAGAAAAACTTCAAAGTCGAACACATTGAGAAGAATCAATTTGATAAAAGAATCCCTATCTCCGATACGAACAAAACAAACACGAATGAGAAATACATAGAGTTACAAAAGACTAGCCTATGGAAGAAATCACAACAAGCGGCTGATTTAGCAAGAACTACTGTCGGCTAGACTTCGATACAAAATATATGGATACTATTTCAAACAACACCAGAAAGAATTACGCTTCGGAAGAAAACGCCGAAAGAATACTTGTCACAACTGTGCCTATCTAATCGCCTCTGAGCTGGCATACCGGTATAAATCTGCTTCGATCCATAAATGACCGATATCTCATAAATACGCTCCTCTAGCAGTAAGACTGCATCCATCGCGGCTGCATAAGTGTCAAAATGCTGGGTGCCGATGGCAAGAAATAACTGCATGTCCAATCTCCAAACAAGCTCTCTATCAGTTTCTCTTTAGTGTCCACCAGGTAAGGAGCATATCGGACCGCTGAGAAAACTAAAAGTCATACTTGGACACTGTCATCCCTAAAGTCTTACGCAAAGGCTCGAAACTACGAGCTCGGCATTTCGAACGCTCCATGGAAGGAAACGGGCAAGAAATACAGCTGTCAACTCATTCTAAGTCATAGGAAGTAGGTCTGCAGCTCGGCCTCTCTCAATTGACTCGCACCACGTCTGAGAAAGACCTCTCTAGACGAAAACTCACAAGATCAATCTAAATCTCGTCAGAACATCTCTGTGAACGACAAATCCTAGCCATCCTGTCGAGGATTGTCTACGGATCCTTCACTGCATCAGTGCCTGTAAAAACTAGAGGCTTCAGCCTCAAAAACTCCTGCGAGGACACGAAAATAATTATGGTAACAACAGAAATAACTGCCTGAGCAGCAGGTACAATCACAGTCCTCGTAGTAGGAGGGACATCATCGGCTCTCGGAGCTCGGCTAAACTCAACTAACAATCCAACCATCTCTCTCAAGTCCTAAACACTCGACTCCAGCCTCGCTATCCGTCCTGGAAAAGGCGGATCACTCTGTTCTTGAGGGGTAGGCATACCGCCCTGATTGGTCCTCATCTCAAATGAGCCTACTCTAATCTGATCTCTGGCAGCAGTCCTCTGGCCCTCATAGTCTCCGACGGCATAGTGGCTGGAATAAGAAACAGGATTTATAGGAACATTGCGATCGAAATAAGAGGACAAATGGACTCAAGGAAGGTAGTACAGGCAATCATATATCCTAAGGTCACTTAGGCGGAGTACCGTATCGTAAGTATGTCGCGGAACATACACACGCTACATCACTCTGCTTAAGTCACCTACTTCATCTACCAAGGGTCATCTTACACTCAGAAAGGTAAAACTTAACGCTCTGATGCCAACTTTGTCACGACCCGAAGGTACGAAACGTGACTGGCACTTAAATTACGAAGCGTCTCAAGGCGTAAAAAATCAAAGTAAGCCAAAGCCTAGAAATCAAAACCATGTAAAGAAATAGAATGATGGAAAACTTATTTAAAGAAAGCGATTTTAACCAAATAAGTCGCATTATACATTTTCAATAAAAACATCAAAATTTCCAAAAATTTCGGCAGAGTCTCTTTTGTAAATACTGGCCCCCAAACGGGTACAACACATGAAAAACATATAAATAATGAATAAGGCATCCCCAATCGGGAGCTAGCTCTTCGCCAATGGCGGAATCACAACCACATGCAATATGTGCATCAAAAGTGCGAAATAAGCATCTAAAAGCAAGAAATGAGAAACCCCACAACGGCTCAAATGAGTATCGACAGCAAACACCACAAATACAAGTCTCACGAGTCTCACCGTCTAGTCAAATATACATGGGTAGATGGAGTATACTAGATAAAAAATAATATACATGATGGAATATCATATCCTCGCAACCCACCTATGAACAATGCTATAAGTCCAACCGAAAGGAACAAAAAGAGGAAGTGTGCCCGCCGCTACTGTGCTGACGGGTCAGACATGCAAGATACTGTGGCACAACGGGATTGAGTTGCCAACTCGTGAGTTGTATGTAATATCTTATAAGGCTATCGTAAGCATGCACGCATATGCGTCTCAACCTACGCTTATCGATATGATACAATGTACTAATCATGAATGCCTAAACAAAACGAAACCTGAACAAGTCTTGTATGAGAAAATATTTGTTCTTATCTTAGAAAAAGCTCTGTGCAATAAACCGAAGTATCATCAATGAAAACAACAGAAAATCAGTGTCAAGCATCGATACAAAATATATATCCTAATATCTCAATGTCTCAATATCTCAATATCTCAATGTCTCGATATCTGAATATCTCGGACTCCGTCAGTCCGGATCGACCCATATCATCAAATCTCATGACAACGTCGGTATCCTCCGGATATCCGCCGCGTCAAAAATAACCGGTCGGTAGTGCTCCCCTGCTGGGTACAACGCCATCATCTGCGACCTTCTTTCCCCAAGGTACCGTACCAGATCCATCATGCACCCGTAGACGGTTCCTCCTCCTCCTCAATTCGGATGTATGATACTGCTCAAGAACCGAGAAAACCCATGGTGGACGCCACACACATCATATCATGAGAAAACCGCAATTTCTACTTTTAAATGATACTAAGTTTATAAAATCCTCGCGGTTTTCCCCAAAATCCATAAATCTCATAAATACTGAAATCCACGAGAAGAATCACAATATGTAAACATGTCGGTGATGATGGATGTCTATGATACAATAGTATATACCATGCGAAGTACGGCTAGAAGCCATGCATGAATCATGATGCAATGAGGTATGTATATATGACTAACAAACCTACGTATCCATCCTGATGAAATGACTATATAGGTACAAGTTTACAGTTCATACATGATGCAATGCACAGATACCGATTCTAAGCAAGTTCTATAGTGTTCGTGACATAGCAATTACCAAAGGCGTGTGTGTTCGCAAGAATAGTGCATGTGGCATGAACCAATGGTAATGTTGCAAGTGTCCTATGAGATAATATCATATATATTTATGATGATGCAATGCAATGAGATAAATGACTAGGGGACTACGTATATAAGTACAATCACTATTAGTAATCCTGACTATCGTGCGCCGTGCTCCATCCAGACAATTCCCCCGTAGATATGTACATCTACTCACCGGGACGCCTCGGCTAATCTGATCCGATCTCAGCCTTGCCTTTTCCGCGCGACATCCGACGCCTCTGCACCCGATCCTAGAAATGCACACAAGTAAATAAGAGAATAGATATATAATTAGTTGCGGACACAAATAATACAAGTCAACCACGTGCAATAACTGGACGCGCAAGCACTTGGTGCACAAACCGCGCTCGCGACAACGCCACAAACTACAACTAGGGTCGCTATACGTGGCAACTACCAAACCTAGAACCCAATCGTACCAATTGCGCATTCACAAGACACTAATTACTTTAGGAAATAGATAGAAAATCATCAAAACCTCAAACTTAATTAAAATCTATTTGTCCCAGAAACCTAGTAAGCATTAATCTACCATTTTAGTTCAAAACTTGATATTTTAACAAAACTAGTGGCCACAAAGCTCACTTAAAATATTAATTAAGCCAGACAAACCCAAACAAAATTTTAATCTCACCTAATTACACTAAAAATTAGTTTTCAAGAATATAATTAGGACAAATTAAATGTAACAATTAGAAAATTAGCAACTAGATTAGGTTTTGCATATCTTAACATGATAAACTACGCATTGCAAAGATAATCAAGTGATAAAAAACCTAACTTGAACCCAAACCATTCTCTTGAAAACTAAATCTTGAAATTAAAACTATATTTAAACACCAAATTAAATAAGATTGAAGTAGTAACTAACAATTTAACCATTGGGTTAAGATTTATACCTCAACGATTTGTAGCTCAAACATGCAAACTTAGCCAACCCAATTGCTCTCTTGCTTCAAGATTCTAGCTAATTTAGCAAAAGGAAAAATGTGTAAAGGTTTAATTAGGAATTAGTGAGAATTTGGGAAGATTTTTGATGGAAAACGAGAAGATTTTTTATGGAAATGGGGTGGATAATTTGGGGCTACTGCCAAAGGGGGGCTCAGCCGGAAATGGGAGAGAGGAGAGAGAGTGTGGTGTGTGTTGTGATCAAGTCAAGAAAAGCCCCATGCCTCAAGTCACATGCCCATACTTCTTTGTTTATTATTTCCTTTTTATTTTCTCTTCTATTTAAACTCTTTCAATAAATTTCAAGAACCCTCTTGACAGTTTTCTTTCAATTCAAAAACAACATGTTACATTTTGGTTTAATGTGTCATGGTTCACTAAAGCACAATTAACCCATTCCAATTTGTAACTAACACTAATGAAATATATAAGTGAAAGCTTAAAATAAAATTTAAAATTATTAATTAAAAAAAATATTAAATTAAACTAGCAATTTATAAGTGAATAAATAAATACCAAATACTAGCAATTACATAGCTAGAATAGGTATATTTAAGTCTATATCGAAAAATAATTAGATCTTTGTTTTTACGGAAAACACAAGTTATTTACCGATTATCAGAAAATTCAGCTAAACGATTTTTAAAACGTTACAACTTCTACCAGTCTGGTTCTTAACTTCAAGCTTATGTTCCTTGGATTTCTCAAAAGTTTCAGACTCGTATTTCAACAGGAACACATGTCCGCATCTTGAGAGATCGTCCATGAATATAATGAAGTACAAAGAACCAACCATGGGATTGTAGACATAGGACCATATACATTATAATGTATCTATCCCAAGAGTTCAGTAACTCTTTCTCTGTTTCTAGTAAATGGAGTATTGATCATTTAACCTTTGAGACAAGACTGACAAGTATTATAAAATGAAAATTCGAACAGATTCTCATATTCATCCTTATGTAACATAGCTGGTCGTGTCGCATTGATATGGCCTAGTCTACAATGCCACAAGAAGAATTCGTTTATTTCTGAACTACTCCTCTTGTGTGTATTCTATATATTTTGAACTGTGGTTTGATTTACAAAGTATATGCCATTGCATAACGTGTCTGATGCAATCAACTCTTGATATAGAAAAATGTTCACAACATTATCCACCAATACACAATTATAACCATCATTAACTTAATCAAGAAACTGATGTAATGTTGTATATCAGGTTCGGTATCTAATATATTTGTTCAGAATCAATGTATTAATACAAGGTGATATTTTCCAATCGATTTGGCTGCAACAATTGCACCATTCTCTAACACTTAGAGACATATCACCCAATCCCAGTTCTATACCTTTCTATACCCCATAACTCTTACATATGTGGGATCCTGATCCGGTATCTCATACCTAGGGCGTAGAGGATACTGAGAAATAGTTATTGGTAACAAACACACCCGAACAATATGCATCAATATGCTCATTCCTCGATTGCGTTGCGTGGAAATCAGAATATTCCCCTATTTCCTGCTTGGACTTATAACAATTATAAGATGGAGCGAAACCAACGTTCCCCGGATCAGTTTAATAAGCAGGTTTGGTCAATGTATCCATATTATTATCTTGATTAAGGCGTGACATGATCGCTACTAGGAGAGAGAGAGAAGAAAACAGTCAGCGTATGCTCTTGCAAGATCAGATTTGTTATGATTTTATCTAATCAGGATGGTTCTCACCGTTTTTATCAAATCTTCCTTCATACCCTGTAAGACTAACAGGGATTAATTACACCCTACAAATTCGCCACTCTTTCGGCCAGACCAGTGTCGGTACTTTGAAGGAGGTTCCCCATGCTTTCGCACGGACCTAATTAAATAAACCTCATCCCAGGGCCGTAACCCCTTTAACACCTTTCTAGACACCTACTTGATCTGCTAATTGTATTGTGTAAAACTCTCCCAGGAGTCACTCTTACTCGCAGTGGTGTAACACCTTAGGATTTCGATTAGTGTTGAATAAGCGATAGTGCGGGTTTCTGTAAAAAGTTTACCAATTCAGTTTCCTCATACTTTATAACATTTAATTAATAATTTATTATTATTTGTTATGGCTTGCACACACATGTGCAAGTTAATGTGAGGGTGTATTTGTGTTAATCTAGTTTTGCAACCATGACACTTTGATCTAATCCTAATCCTTCGCTTTGCTTTAAACCTTAACCTTTAACCCTTAGATATTTGTTTTGGATGAGGAGGTGGCAAGGTGACTCATGGTGTGAGTCATGGCTTGCATTAATAAGGAGAGTGATTGCAAGGTGCACTTACCCTCTCATCTCATTATACTCACCTCTCTCTCTTTACCTTTTCATTCTCTCATTCTCTATCTCTTTCTCATTTGTAATTTCATCTCCTCATTACAACAACTGAACACTCACCTCTTCATCACCAATTCTTCATAAAACTTCATCAAATCTCACCCAAATCCCTTTTCAAGCCTTGTTTTGCCTCTAGGATCCATTGGAGCTTGGAAAGCTAGGATCTTTGAGCTTGTGGGAGTAGGTAATGATCTTTATCTGTTCTTTATGTTGTTATAGTGTTGTGTAGGCTTTTGGTTTTAGTTTAGAACACTTAAAGTCTTGTTCGTGCACATATCGTATTTTTAGTATCAATATATGATATCTATGATTTGCTGCGACCCAGTGTGTGTACTAGAAAATCTAACAATGTACTTGTGCTGTACCAGTGACCCTAAACCTACACCTGAAGCATGAACCCCTGGAGCTCGAATTTTGCCCGCGACAAGAAGGAAAATTCCAGCGACCTCTGTTTTTGAGTGGAGTTAGGGTTTGGGGTTTTCACGGTAGCTGTCTGCAGTTGTTTAAAAGTGTTTGGTACTGTTTCATTATTGAGTTTTGACTGTATACAAAATATTGGATCACTTTGCTAGTTTCTTGTGTTACGTAAACGTGTGTTACGTAATCCGACACGGTGCGTTTACTTTTTGTAGGTTTTGCTCTTGAGTTGGTTTCGTAGTGTCGCCACGCACGTTAGCCACTAGATGAACACTTGAGAGTTTGTTTGGAGTTGATGAGTCGGTGAAACGTAGCTGGTACGTGTTTTTGGTCGATTGCTAATGTACACTTATTATGTTGTTTTATGATCTTAGGGACACAGGCGGGGACTTCAGACGCTGCGAAGAAGGGAAAGCGAGTGGTTGGCTTTACTTAGCCCAGGATCATCTGTGAGTAGATTTAACATCTACAGAGGAATCGCCTGCATGGCGTTATGCGTCAGGGCTAGATATGATATGATATTAGCCGCATTTTTATATTGCACATATAAATTGTGTATAAAACATCATTGCATATTATTACTTGTTATGCTCGGACTTGTACCTATTGGACACTGCACTATTATTGACGGCTCATGTTGCACGAGCAATGATTTTACGCACTCACACCGTCAATAATTTCTGTGATACGCACAACACTTATGCATACGTGAGATTGTATTGGTTAGGGACATTGAGACGTGATCCTTATAGTCCATCGTGCATATGATATATAAGATAACTGTATACCTTCATGCTTACACATATGCCTTGACATGCCAACATGCTAGTTACCCATATACCTATATGGTTTTGTACCATTAGAGATAGGTATATACACATTTGAGACATAGCTAGATGTACATCTTGCATACATGTTTACATGTACACCGTGTACTTTGATATAGCTACACATATACCTGGAGGGTATTACATCATTACTGATAGGTAGATACACATATCTTACTATACCGATATGGTTATGCATACCTGGTTATAGCCACATATTCACCTTTATTTGATGTTGCATTTAGTTTCGGAGAAATTAGGAACCGCATGATATATTTAATAACTTTTTGCAGTTAAATAGCGGTTTTTCCTTTATATGCTCATATTACTGTTTCATGTTGCATATATTATATTTCATTGATTTTGCATTGAGATATGGATTTCATATGATGTTTTCTGGATGTTTTACTCCTAAGTATATATATATATATATATATATATATATATATATATATATATATCAATGGTATGGGACGCTGTTATATATGTCTATATATGTATATCATCATGATCTATGCAAGTATTCTTATTCTTTCCTTGATATTTGGATGCATCCACTAAAAGATTTGTTATAAACCGTTAAGGGGATCGAGAGTGTCGATGTTGGGCACTTAAGATTCAAAGGACGTATAAACTGATACGGGGATCGAGAGTGCCGATGTGGGGCACTTAAGATTCGAAGGACGTAAAAACCAATATGGGGATCGAGAGTGTCGATGTTAGGCACACAAAATTCGAAGGACATATAAATCTGTTTTGGATCATAAGTGTCGATGTTGGGCACTTAGGATTCACTGATTTGGATCATGAGTGTCGATATTTGACACTTAGGATTCTCTGAGGCTTACAGGATATGAGGGCCGATATTATGGTCGCTATGAGGACCGATATTATGGTCGCTATGAGGGGCCTATGTGGTCCATATGAGAGGCCTAAGTGCTCGATATAAGGGGCCTATATGCCCGATATAAGGATGACATATTTTATTCCGTACTCCGTATTTATTTGATATGCATTGCTTCATGTATTCATAGTACCTGATAGAGTACCTTTCATCACTGTTGCAGATATATATATATATATATATATATATATTATTGTTTATTGCTACCAGCATGCATGTGATAGATTAGCGCAGTACGTGCATACTTGCGATTAGCTGCATATGTTATTTGTTATTCACGAGTTGGCAACTCACCCCCGTTATGCCATAAGGTTGTACAGGTTGTTCCTCAAAGCTGTTGCGACAGGGCTTTCATCTATTGTATCATCTTTTGCAGCGGATACCGCAAAGGCTGGCAGGCTGCAGTTTTGCTATAGGTGGGTTTTGCGGTTATCAGATGTTGCTCATTGTATATTCGTTGTATCCAATACTCTCCGTCTACCATTTTCATGTATTGTCTTAGAGACGAGTTGTGAGGACGATATTATTTATTATTTGTGACTTGGAGGTCCTTTATGCAGTTTTATTTATAAAGTCTTTTATTTCTTCACTACGGCATCATATATCTATTGTTGTGGTCGTTTTGAACTGTTGGACGTGGATTTGCTCCCGTTTGGGGATGCTTTTACTTATATTTATGTTGTATTCTTTTTAGGGGATTGTTTTACAAAGGAGGTGCTGCCAAATTTTTTAAGGAAATAAAGTTGGACTTTAAAGAATTTGTACTTGAGGTTTCAAAAGTTTTAACAATGTTCTTATCATTTACTATTTTTGATGGTTTAGATTGCTGGGTTTTCGGCTTACTTGAAATACGTTATGACTGGAGACGTTACATTCTTTAAGAGCCGTCACGTGCCAAATTTTGGGTCGTGACAAAGTTGGTATCAGAGCGCTAGGTTTTACTTTTCGAAGTGTAGGATGACCTTGGTATGATGGAGTAAGTAGCTTAAGCAGAGTGACGTAGTGTGTGTGTCCGCGGGATACTTACGACACGGTACTCAGCCTAAAGTGACCTATGTACTAATTGATTGAAATTCCTTCCTTGATGATCCATATCCTTGTGATTTGATTTCCTTGTTCATATCGAATCCTATTTCCAATTATTGCCTTTTGCCGCCGATGACTTTGAGGGCTCAGAGAGGCAGCGAGAGCCGAGATTAGAGTTGACTCGTTTGGGATGAGGACTGACCAGGACGGCATGCTCGTTGCACAGGAGTAGTTTGATCCACCTTCGATAGATCGTATCGATAGGCTTGAGACAGATATGCAAGACTTGCGCCAGATGATGAGGTCATTGGGTGAGGCCAGTCAAGCGCAGCAACAGGAGGTTGCTACCCCTGTTACCGAGTTATTCCTTCCTATCAGCACACATCATTGTGTCACGTTTATAGAAGCAGTGGATGCAACCCGTTTAGCTGAGGGGCATCTTCCCGAAACTTTGGGATTCCCGAGACCGAGGAGGGCTCGTACAGATGTATCAGCCCAGAGATAGAGGCTTTGTCGCCGAGACAGATTCCGTTTAAGTCGCGTGAGTTGGAGAGACTTGGGACGAGACCAGTTTTTTATCTCATATCACCAGGAGGATCAGTAGCCATCGTATGGATGTTTCCGGTGCGGGAGTTTCCATCACCTCATCAAAAATTGTACCATGGTATACCAGAGTTGGGCAGCAGTACAATATGTTACTTTACCGCCTTCCCTTCACGGAGAGTCATCTTTTGCGCCTGTTGTTGATCCGTATCAAACTTATGTTAAGAGAGGTTGTGGTCGCGGAGGATTTGTTCCGAGTGTACAGGATGGCAGAGGAGGAAGACTGCCTGTTGCGGATAGAGGACAAGCACGAGCTTTTGTTTCGACTCATCGGGATGCGCGGGCATCCAGTGCAGAGTTTTCAGGTAATCTTTTCCGCATGTTCTTTTGATGCACATGTTTGTTTAATTCGGGATCTATGCACTCGTTCGTTTTACACACTTCGTGTCCTGGTTGGGCCGAGAGTTGTGTTTTCTAGATCAGCCGTTGTTGTGTTTACTCCTGTGAGCGATCCTTTGGTTGCAGGACATGTGTTTTGGTCCTGTGCAAATTGGATAGGAGATAGATATTCGTCCGTTGTTCATATCAGATTTTTGCATTTTTTTACCGCCCAATTTTTATCACATTGCATATCGATAGATACTCTTGAGCCGTGTTTGCTAGTCAATTGCAGGATACAGGTTCTCGGTTCTAAAACGGTGAAATTCATGGAAAACACGACAAAATCCGGGTTCCTGTCAACCAGTGAGAAAACACGGTCTCCGCTCTTCATCCGTATGTTGCCAGATACCAGTTTAAGAAGACAAAATGTCAAATCAATGTCGTTTTCATGCACAAGGCTCAATGGAAGCACAAGATCCAAGAAATCTATGCGGAGCTCGAGGAAATCATGACAAAAAGTCCACATCAAAACACCTTTCCCTCAACAGAAATTCTGGAAGAAATGTGGAAGTATTTTCAGAAAACACATATGCCAAACTACAGACAACATCAGACCAGGGGGGCCCACAAAATAAGAGGAGCCAACTCCTCAATTAGGCGGCGGAACCGCGGCCTAAGCATGCTTAGGCCGCGATCCGCGGCCATACTGGCGAGTCAGAGGGTCGTATTTCAGGGGTGTTTTGGTATTTTTATTTGTGTTCTGGTGGTTGCCCGAAGGTTTCATTTTTCAGCCTATAAATAGCCCAGAACTTTGTGAAGAAAAGGATCCATAATCTTGTATTTTATTTTTAGGTTTAGTTGTGTTTCTTCTTCCTCTTCTCATCTCTTCTCCATTAAAACTTGTAGTGAGCTTTGTGAGTGAAGAATGATGAATAAAGAAGACTCTTTTGCTATTATATCTTGTCTTGTTCTTTTATAATTGCTTGTAATTTTAATTTGTTAACTTAGTTGTTGTTATTTCTTGTTGTTTCTTTCTCTTCTCTTTTCCTTTATCATTAAAAACAACCATGATGCTTACGCTTGATCCTTGCTAAGGTGAGGTCGCAAATAGCTAGTTGTTCTCTTCTAATCTCTTCTTTCTATCTTCCTCTTTTGTTTTGTTTTCTTTTCATTATGATGTGTGAGTAGTTTCATACTTGTTAGGGTAGGATAAGGGAAGTTTGAGAGAAGGAAATCTCTCTCACTCTTTCCTTGCCCAACAACTTAATTCGACTCCTGTTAATTGACTACAATCCGCTCCTTACGGCACCCTATCCTACATGATAGCGGTGATTCCGTAGTGAGACCGGTTGTGGTTGAATTAACCGGAGGTTATGGCTAAGAGCCAAGAATGGACGGACACGCACCAAAAGGAAGAACTTATGCGTTGGAAAGCCTAGCTTATACTCGCAAGTTCCTTCCTAGTCGTGCTAATCCCCGTTGTTGCCGATTACCCTAACACCGAGATTAAGAGGGGCAACGAAAGATGTGGGAGACTCCTAACTCAAACTAACCTAATCCTAACCCTAACAAGCTCTCTTTACATATCATTTTACCACTTAATTAATCACAACAAAATCTGAAAAACTGGACTTAACTCGTTAAAGCACATAGAAAAAGATTCCCATCTCCCTGCGGACGACCCGTACTCAACCGGCTAGCTACAAGCGAAATCGTCTTGATTGCGGTAATTAACTAAACTTGAACACGCAGAATCTCTAACAATCAAATGGCGCCGTTGCCGGGGAGACGGTAGTTTATTTCTTTGTGTAATTTCGGGTTAACTTGTGAATATAAATATAACCAAAACAAACAAAAAAAATATACATTGTAAAAAATCTTTTTGTTATTCTTGATTAGTTTTTGTGCAAGTGCGCAGAAAAATACGAAGTTCGAGTTCGGTGCTAAAGACGTGGGATATTCAGAGTTCATGTTCAGTGCCAAAGACGTGGGAATAGACCCACTTTTCGCGGCTACACCGAGACGGATCAAAACGAAGCAAACGGTCTACTTTAAAAATCTGGAGCAGATACAGTGAGCAAATCAAGATTCAGCAAATCCAGACAAGCAGGGGACAACCACAACAGCACACCCAAAAAGATTGGCAGCCCAATCCCTCCACACTGCCGCGGAACTGCGGCCTTAGCACGTGTTTGGCCGCGGAACCGCGGCAATTTGGTGCTTTCAGGAGCCCAAAATTTCTGGGTAACTCTTTCTTCTCTTCACCACTCCTCTGGACTCCAATAAATTGTGTTTTCTGCAGATTTCTTTGCGCAAACTCTTCTCCCCCTTCCAATAAACTGTTCTTGTGCAGGATTCTTTGCGCCGCGCTAAAAATAAAAATTGTTTGCAGTTGATTTTATACCTCTTTGCATTCTTTAATACGGACTTAAGGGGCTTGAAACCAATTCAGATTGGGTGGGGATTTCATCACCCTTCCCAGGACCCCAAAAATCACAAAAGCATATGCATTGTCCATTGTAATTAAAAAATACTAGACTTCAGCCCTAAGGACTTCGCGCTCATTAGGAGAAGTTAAACCGTGTTTAGAACCTCGCTTAACGGTATATTGTTTACAGGGTGTCTAGGAAAGTGTTAACGGCGCAACCGCCAAAAGAGAAAGGGTTATTTAATTAAGGAACTTCGCGAAAGCGTTGGAAAACCTCCCCTTATCTCTACACTTACCTGGCCTCGTGATCAGTGTATTTTTAAGCCCGTTTCTCGACACAGTTTTGCTTCGACAATCAAGTTCTGGAGCAGGTCTAGCAGACCTAGGTGACCCTAGATCTAGGTGTGATTGTGCAAATCTTGTTTGTGATTGCTTAAAGCCGTAAGTCCGTACATATTTCTGTAAAGCTCTTTCTAAAAAAAAAGATCAAAAACTTTTATAAAAACTTGCCGTTTGTCGCCAAAATCCATTTTTCACCCACCACCCATTGCCTTTCTCCATTGACGTTTTCTTACCCTCACCTTCTCCGCTTTGACTATACTAAACTCGTTTACTGTATGTTCGCTTGGACTCAGGACACTAGCGTCCGCCTAGTCCGCGTTACGTTAGTCGCTACCGACTATGCGATCGACTCAGACGTCGAAACTCCGTCCACTCCTCTTTCACCCCTTCCTTTGCCGGCCAACTCCGACGTTGACCGGAATTCTGTTCATACATCTTCGCCTTCACCATCACCAACCTCTTCTTCCGCGATGTCAGAATTTAATCCGAACATCTCTTTGACGACCCCTGGATTGGCTCCACCTCCTAAGGAGACCAATAACCCACCACCACCGCCTGTTGTAGCGCCGCAGCGAATCGCGCTCCAGGATCGTTTCTATCCCACCCGTTCTACACTTCCCACCTGCCTTTCTCTTCCACCGGCCAATGGGGATAATTTTGAAATTAATCCCCACTTCATCAACATGCTTCCACGATTTCATGGGCTTGAATCTGAAGATGCCTATATCTTCATCAACAAATTTCAAAACGTCTGTGCCATGATGAAAACCACCCAACTGTCGGACGATGCTATACGTCTACGGGTCATTCCGTTCACTTTATGCGATCTTGCTGAAAAATGGCTGTATAGCACCTCTTCCCATTCCATAACCAGTTGGGACGAGTTTGTTAAAGCGTTTCTCAAAAAGTTCTATCCGAATCATAAAACCGCAAGAATTCGAAATGAAATCAACAAATTCTCTCAGCTTCCTTCTGAACCCTTCTGGAAGTGCTTTGACCGGTACAAAGACCTTCTTGTTCAGTGTCCTCACCACGGTATAGAGAAATTGCAACTCTGCCAAACCTTATACGAGGGCCTGAACCCAGCAACGAAGCAGTTGTTGGAAACCATCTGTCAGGGCCACTTCCTATCGAAATCTGACGAGGAAGCGTGGCAGTTCTTTGACGACCTTGCGGAGCAAACGCTACAATGGGAGAGCACCAGACCGACTTCTTCTTCTTCTACCTCTACTTCTACCGATCAGTCTAGGGTAGAAATTCACCAACTTGATGTCTCTATTGCGATGAAAGTTGAAATGGCTGCAATAACAAGAAAGCTTGAAGCGATAGAGAGCAAATTCTCTTCTACTGCTCCTACCCCTGTTCTTCCCTTTCGTACCATCTGCGCTTGTTGTTCCGATCCTTCTCACTTGACCGAAGAGTGTCCTTACAATCCACCATCGCAAGGACAGGATCAGGTTAATGCTGCATTTTAGCAAAGACCGAGGAATGATCCATACTCTTCAACCTACAATCCCGGTTGGAGGAACCACCCCAATTTCGCCTGGAATCAGAATCAGAATCAATTCTAAAGCAACAATTTCCAAAGGGCCCCTCCGCCACAACAACAAGCGCAACAACAAACTCAGTTTCAGCAGCCCTTCCAACCCCAACCTTTCCAAAATCAGACGAACAACTTTGCACCCAACAATTCTTTTCCACCAAACAACTTTGTTCCGTCAAACAACGATAAGGTTTGCTCACTCGAACGAAGTCTGGAGGCGTTCATCAAACAATCGACTCAATCCACCAAAAACATCCAGTCTTCCATTTAGTCCTTAGTGTAACACACTGCCGCACACGGGCAAAGCATCAAGACCATCGAGGCACATATTGCACAGCTGAACGCGGCCTTAAGCGAGGGAGAGAAGGGGAAGCTCCCGTCCCAGCCACTCCCAAATCCCAGTCACCCACATAATGCACATATTGCTCTTGAACAACAGAACCATAATGTGAGTGCCGTGACCACACTGAGATCGGGAAGGATGCTGCAAAACAACATTGGCAAACGGATCAACGATGACACCCCGGCCGCTGCTTCTTCTTCTTCTTCTTCCTCGTCTTCTGAGCCTATTCTCTGTTCTTCACAAGGCTCTCCTTCCTCTTCTTCTGCTCTGAATGGACCCACTTCTCACTCCACGAAAACACCTGTTCTAGGATCCGTTCCAACTCCACAATATCCTCCTCCAGCATTAGACTCAACCAATTTTCAAAATGTTCCATTTCCAAACCGGTTGAGGTCTAATAAACAAAATCCTCAAATGGAGAAGATTCTGGAGTTATTTAAGCAGGTTAACATTAACATTCCTCTTTTAGATGCTGTCCAACAAGTCACGTCCTACGCGAAAATCTTAAAGGACTTGTGCACGAAAAAGAGGAAGTCTCAGGTACCCAAGAAAGTTTTCTTGGCTAGTGCTGTGAGTGATGCCCTTACCCAATCTTTACCACAAAAACGGAAGGACCCTGGCTGTCCTACGATTTCTATTACCATTGGGGATAAGAACATCAACCGCGCACTATTAGATCTTGGTGCCAGTGTTAACCTGCTTCCGTATTCAGTATACGAGAAATTAGGCGTCGGAGAGCTGAAACCCACGCACTGCACTCTCCAAATGGCCGACCGATCGATCACCCATCCTAGGGGTGAGCTAGAGGATGTGTTAATAAAAGTCGGGGACTTCATATTCCCCGTTGACTTCATTGTATTAGACACACAGCCTGTAGCTAACCCCCGGAATCAAATTCCGGTGATACTCGGTCGTCCATTTCTTGCAACCTCAAATGCTGTGATCAATTGTCGCAATGGTTCGATGAACCTCTCTTTTGGAAACATGACGATTGAACTCAACATTTTTAGGTTGGGGAATCAGCCCGCCGAACCTAATGCTCATATACTGGATGTCTGCTCGATCTAGGAGATCACCCCAGAAGAGTGTGAGTTCGAGGAGTTTCTGTTTGATCACGATAATCTTGACGCCACTAGTGCGTTTCTCTTCGAACCTGCTGCTGTTTCTGCGCCCGACAACGACTACGAGTGTTTTACGTTTTCAAACGATCTTAGCCGCGCACAACCCGAGTTTGAATCTTTCGAATTCCCGGATGAGTTACCTGAGCCATCCGACTCGGTCGATTACACTCGTTTTTAACCTTTGCTGGAGTCCTTTGAGTTCGAGACCTTTGCACCAATCTTGCCTTCCATCGTTCCACCTCCAACGCTCGAACTCAAGCCTTTGCCGTCTCACCTTAAATATACTTACTTAGGTGAGAACGAGACCCTCCCTGTCATCATTTCGGCTTCTCTAGCTCCCGAGCAAGAGAAAGCCCTTCTCACGGTCTTGCACAGCAACAGGCAAGCTTTTGGCTGGTCCATGGCAGACATCAAGAGGATTAGTCCCCTGATCGTTGAGCATCACATTCATCTGATGGATGATGCCAACCAGCCCGGGATCCACAAAGACGTCTCAATCCATTCATGAAAGAGGCTGTGAAGAAGGAGATCGTAAAATGTCTAGATAGTGGTATCATTTACCCTATCTCTGATAGCCAGTGGGTTAGCCCCATCCACGTTGTCCCCAAGAAGTTGGGCATCACGGTCATAACCAACGAGGCGAACGAGTTAATCCCTACTCGCACCCAAACTGGGTGGCGAGTGTGCATTGATTACAGAAAACTCAACGCCGCAATGCGGAAAGACCACTTTCCGCTACCTTTCATTGACCAGATGCTTGAACGATTGGCCGGACACGAGTACTACTGCTTTCTTGATGGCTACTCCGGCTATAATCAAATTCCCATCGCCGAAAAAGACCAGGACAAGACCACTTTCACTTGTCCTTTCGGCACGTTTGCATATCGACGCATGCCCTTTGGGTTATGCAATGCGCCCGCTACCTTCCAGCGGTGTATGATGGGAATCTTCTCAGACATGGTGGAAAAATTTCTGGAGATCTTCATGGATGATTTCTCCATCTTCGGCGATTCATTCAACGAGTGTTTGCTGCATCTTGACGCTGTCCTTACCCGATGTAAGGACAAGAATCTCACTTTGAATTGGGAGAAATGCCACTTCATGGTACGCGAAGGTATTGTCTTAGGACATATCATCTCACAAAATGGCATAGAGGTTGACAAAGCAAAGATTGAGGTCATTTCCAATCTGCCTCCTCCCCGATGCGTCAGAGATATCCGAGCCTTCCTTGGCCATGCCGGTTTCTATAGACGGTTCATCAAGGACTTTAGCAAGATTGCTAGGCCCTTGACTCTTTTGCTGGCCAAGGATACGCCATTCGACTTCAACTCGAGCTGTGTGACTGCATTCGAGTCATTGAAAAACTCACTCACTTCTGCTCCCGTTCTTTCTTCACCTGACTGGACGCACCCATTTGAGATTATGTGCGATGCATCCGACTTTGCCATTGGTGCTGTCCTTGGACAACACATCAACAAGATGCCGCACGTAATCTATTATGCGAGCCGAACCCTGAACGACGCCCAACTCAACTATACAACAACTGAGAAGGAATTCTTAGCTGTTGTATTCGCTTTAGAAAAGTTCAGGCCCTACCTCATCGGCTCTCCAGTCATTGTCTACACTGACCATTCTGCTCTGCGCCATCTTTTTGCGAAGAAAGATGCAAAATCTCGGTTAATCCGTTGGATCCTCTTGCTTCAAGAGTTTGACCTTGTCATTAAGAACAAACGAGGATGTGAAAACGTGGTTGCCGGCCATCTCTCACGACTTCCTTCTTCTCCTTCACTTCCAATTCCGATCAACGACGTTTTCCCGGATGAACAGCTCTTGACAGTATCTTACGAACCCTGGTTCGCAGATATTGTGAATTATTTGGCCACGGGATTACTACCGACTGAATGGTCAAGTCAGGACAGACTTCGCTTCTTATCCCAGGTAAAACACTTTTACTGGGACGAACCCTATCTGTTCAAATACTGTCCCGACCAGATTATTCGTCGGTGTGTCCCTGACGAAGAATTCAAGAGTGTGCTGTCATTTTGCCACGATCAAGCGTGTGGCGGGCATTTTGGCCCCAGAAAGACAGCTGAGAAGATCTTGCAATGTGGTTTCTACTGGCCACAACTCTTCAAAGACGCTCATGACTATTGCAAGACTTGCTCCCGGTGCCAACACATGGGCCGGATATCCCGGAGGAACGAGATGCCGCTCCAACCGATCTTGGTTGTGGAGATTTTCGATGTTTGGGGGATAGATTTCATGGGGCCATTTCCCAGCTCTTTTGGGAACTTGTACATCCTTCTCGCTGTTGATTACGTCTCTAAATGGGTCGAGGCTGTGCCTAGCCAGACTAACGATAACAAGGTTGTCGTTAGGTTCCTTAAAGAAAACATTTTCTCCCGGTTTGGGCACCCCCGAGCGATCATTAGCGACAATGGAAGTCATTTCTGCAACAAGAATTTCGAGGCCTTGATGCGGAAATATTCCATTAATCATAAGCTCTCTACGCCCTACCACCCCCAAACCTGCGGGCAGGCCGAAGTTTCAAATCGGCAAATCAAGCAGATACTGGAGAAGACGGTTTCCAAGAACCGTAAGGATTGGTCGCTGAAACTCACTAATGCCCTTTGGGCATTTCGCACCGCTTATAAGACCGACCTTGGCATGTCTCCCTATCGGCTTGTGTACGGAAAAGCCTGCCACCTACCTGTCGAAATAGAGCATCGCGCATTTTGGGCGATAAAAGAGTTGAATCTGTCTCTCGAAGATGCGGGCAGCCATCGGAAGCTGCAGTTGAACGAACTGAGCGAGCTTAGGGATGAGGCTTACGATAACGCGGTTGTCGTTAAGAATCGAACGAAGGTGTTTCACGATAAACACCTTTTGCGCAAAACCTTCGTACCTGGTCAGCAGGTACTGCTTTACGACACCAGACTTCACTTCCATCCTGGAAAGCTCAGATCTCGCTGGAAAGGGCCGTATTTTGTGCGGAATGTATATCCGCAAGGCGCTGTGGATTTGGAAAATCCAAAGGATGGTTCATTTTTCAAAGTGAACGGACACCGACTAAAACCGTACCTTAGCGTCGAACCAACAGAGGAGCTCCTGTTCTTACAGGAGCCGGTTTACCTTGCATGATCTTCCTCTGCCTACCACCAAACTTCGGTTATCCAGCCAAGAACAGTGGACACTGTTCCAAATAAGTTTGGGGGTATGTACAAACCATGTAGTATATATTTGTGTATATTCTTTTTTCTTTTCTTTGAAAACAAAAACAAATAAAAATTGTGTATCGCTAACCGACAATTTTGACCCTTCAAATGATCTCTTCATGCAATGACAGTGAGGACACTGTCCAGTTTAAGTTTGCGGGTACGCTCGGTACGCATTTCTTTCCTTCGCATTCATATATATATTTTGCATCTGCATATTTAAATCCATAAAATCCATAAAAATCAGAAAATTGTCTAAAAACATAAAAACTTTTCTGTCAAGTTAGCTAGTGGGAGGACTCTGATTCAACATTTCGACGGTTTTGTTTGATAAAATAAGAATAACTAAATCTTATGTTTAGATTTTGAAAATCTGAAAGATAACCCTCCTTTAAAGTTAACTATAGCTGATATACGTCTTTACATCACACTACACATGTCGTGAGTTTTTGGAAATTAGATGACAAGTCTTTTTATGTCTAAAAACTTTTAAACGGATAAATGATTTTCTGAGGATCAAATAGGTTTGTTCGGAAATAAGTAATATCAAGAATAGTTTATGAAGTGAGTGAATATGAAGGAATGTTATTGATGCCTTAATTGGAACTAAGTCTGAAAAATAACCCATCTGGAACTTGATTGGAATGATTACACACCAAAACCCACTAAACACGTCTTTTATCCAAAATAATTGAACTGCCGGCTATATCTACGTTCGTATTAAATCATCATGATTTTCACGCCCAACTGTCTTTTGTTTGTGGACCTAGGTAACTTGAGTAATTAAGTCCGCTGGGGTGTTTCTACACCTAATGCCCTAAAACCAACTGGTTTGGGTGCATTGGACCAAAACTCGCTAAGAAGCCTAGAAAGTCCAGATTAAAACAAAGTCAAGCAAGTGTTCTCTCCGAGTTAAAATTCCTAACGGTTCTTTGTGTGAAATAATCTTGATAAAAGACAGGCTTTTATAAAAAAAATTTAGCGGAGATATGAAGGTTTTATTCTATGATAAAGACCATTGCACGTTCACAGAGGTGTGTATGAAATGAAAACAAGAAAAAGGTGGAGTGAAGAATAAGACCTAGTTTTCCTGTTAAGGAAGATAGAAATTCTAAAGTTGAAACTTTACTGGAAAACGAAACTTGAAAAATGCTTAACTCTTTATAAAACTTATGTGATCCTTTCAAAATTTTTATCTGGGCTTTATTATGTGACGTGAGGACTTTATTCGACCCTTCTGGAACTTAACGACACTATTTGCACTGCACGTAAAGACATATAAAAGCTGTAGTTAAATAAGAAGCGAGGTGTGAAAAATATGGGTTTGATAGTCTAGACTTGGGATTATAGAATTGTTATTTTCTGAAACAAAACTTTATGGTTTGAATCTTAGTTATTTTACAAAACTAGCTTGACCGGATTTTGTGGGTAGTATCCGCTGAAAACCCTCAGGAGACAACACTCCTCCTACTAGGGACACCTAAATGTTTAACGGCTTGTTGCACATGCTCAGTGCAATCGCGTTCCCTGCGAAAATGAGGTTAGGAAATTTTTTGTGAATAAATTGGTTTTTCTCGGGACGAGCAAATGATAAGTTTGGGGGAATTTGTTCCTATCAGATTTTTGCATTTTTTTACCGCCCAATTTTTATCACATTGCTTATCGGTAGATACTCTTGAGCCGTGTTTGCTAGTCAATTGCAGGATACAGGTTCTCGGTTCTAAAATGGTGAAATTCATGGAAAACATGACAAAATCCGGGTTCCTGCCAACCACTGAGAAAACACGGTCTCCGCTCTTCATCCGTATGTTGCCAGATACCAGTTTAAGAAGACAAAATGTCAAATCAATGTCATTTTCATGCACAAGGCTCAATGGCAGCACAAGATCCAAGAAATCTACGCGGAGCTCGAGGAAATCATGACAAAAAGTCCACATCAAAACACCTTTCCCTCAACAGAAATTCTGGAAGGAATGTGGAAGTATTTTCAGAAAACACATATGCCAAACTACAGACAACATCAGACCAGGGGGGCCCACAAAATAAGAGGAGCCAACTCCTCCATTAGGCCGCGGAACCACGGCCTAAGCATGCTTAGGCCGCGGATCCGCGGCCATACTGGCGAGTCAGAGGGTCGTATTTCAGGGGTGTTTTGGTATTTTTATTTGTGTTCCGGTGGTTGCCCTAGGGTTTCATTTTTCAGCCTATAAATAGCCCAGAACTTTGTGAAGGAAAGGATCCATAATCTTGAATTTTATTTTTAGGTTTAGTTGTGTTTCTTCTTCCTCTTCTCATCTCTTCTCCATTAAAACTTGTAGTGAGCTTTGTGAGTGAAGAATGATGAATAAAGAAGACTCTTTTGCTATTATATCTTGTCTTGTTCTTTTATAATTGCTTGTAATTTTAATTTGTTAACTTAGTTGTTGTTATTTCTTGTTGTTTCTTTCTCTTCTCTTTTCCTTTATCATTAAAAACAACCATGATGCTTATGCTTGATCCTTGCCAAGGTGAGGTCGCAAATAGCTAGTTGTTCTCTTCTAATCTCTTCTTTCTATCTTCCTCTTTTGTTTTGTTTTCTTTTCATTATGATGTGTGAGTAGTTTCATACTTGTTAGGGTAGGATAAGGGAAGTTTGAGAGAAGGAAATCTCTCTCACTCTTTCCTTGCCCAACAACTTAATTCGACTCCTGTTAATTGAACCACAATCCGCTCCTTACGGCACCCTATCCTACATGATAGCGGTGATTCCGTAGTGAGACCGGTTGTGGTTGAATTAACCGGAGGTTATGGCTAAGAGCTAAGAACGGACGGACAAGCACCAAAAGGAAGAACTTATGCGTTGGAAAGCCTAGCTTATACTCGCAAGTTCCTTCCTAGTCGTGCTAATCCCCGTTGTTGCCGATTACCGTAACACCGAGATTAAGAGGGGCAACGAAAGATGTGGGAGACTCCTAACTCAAACTAACCTAATCCTAACACAAACAAGATCTCTTTACATATCATTTTACCACTTAATTAATCACAACAAAATCTGAAAAACTGGACTTAACTCGTTAAAGCACATAGAAAAAGATTCCCATCTCCCTGCGGACGACCCGTACTCAACCGGCTAGCTACAAGCGAAACCATCTTGATTGCGGTAATTAACTAAACTTGAACACGCAGAATCTCTAACAATCATCCGTCGATTTGGTCCTTCTAGAGATGTCGGACTTTGACGTTCTCCTGGGCACAGACTGGTTAGCTACGTGCTATGCGACTGTGGACTGCCGCGAGAAGATAGTTAGGATTTGTCTTCCCGGCGAGTCAGTTCTTCTTGTGCAGGGGACAGTGGTGCCGCCCCTCACAGCTTGAATTCAGCCTTTTTCCGCTAATCGGCTTTTGAGCAGAAGATGTCGAGGATTCTTGGCTTTCATTCGTGATACTGCAGCCACAGTGGGTTTATTGGACCGGGTTCTTATCGTGCGAGAGTTTTCCGACGTTGTTCCAGATGAGCCGGCGGAGCTTAGGGAGCTTAAGGATCTGCTGCAGAGTTACTAGATAATGGGGACTTATGCGTCTGAGTGTTTCGCTTTGGGGAGCTCCTATTCTGTTCGTCAAAAAGAAGGACGGCAGTATGAGGTTGTATTTTGATTGATCGTCAATTGAACCGAGTTACGGTGCAGATAGGCATCCTTTACCTCGCCTTGACAATTTCTTCGATCAGCTCCAGCGTACGAGACATTTTTTCTAAGTTGCTTTGGGATCGAGGCATCATTAGTTGCTGATTCGGAGTGATGACATTCCGAAGACTGCTTTTATGCGTGCTACGGGCATTATGAGTTTTGGTGGTATTGTTGGACTCACCATTTCCTTAGCAGCATTCGTGGATGTGATGAGCCAGATTTTGTCAGGCCGTTCCTCGACCAGCTTATTGTTATGATATTGATGACATTTTGGTCTATTCCAAGAGTCGTGAGGAACGTGAACAGCACTTGTGGATTTGCTTTGCATACATTGGGAGAGCGCCATCTGTATGCTAAATTCTCGGAATGTTCCTTCAGGCTTGATTGTGTTGACTTCCTAGGTCATGGGGTTACGGGAGACGGTATTCGTATGGACCCGTGGAAGATCGTGACCGTACAGCTTTTGCCCAGACTTCTAGCAGGGACAGGGGTCCGCAGCTTTTAGGCTTAGCCGGTTTTTACCGCCGTTTCGTTCAGGATTTCTTGTATATTCACCGTACCGTTGACCGGACTGACCAAATAGGAAGGGGGTTCCTTTTTCTTTAGGCTGAGGCATGCATGCTGAGTTTTTCATTGGTCGAAGACTTGGTAGACGAGTGCAACAGATCTATCCTTGTTTCTGGATCCGGCGGCCTTGTCGTTTGTTATAGTGTTTCACGAGTGGGGCTCGATCGTGTACTGATGTCGCATGATAGAGTTATCTCTTATACTTTCCGACAGTTGGAGGAGGTACAAGCAGGATTATCCCACTCATGATTAGGAGATAGGCGCAGTGGTTTGCGCTAGAAATTTAGGGACACTACTTGTTCGAAGAGTCGTGTCGGATTTCAAGGACCACCAGAGCTTAATATTCCTGCAGCGGGTTTTGATTTTTGAAACAGCGCCGTTGGATGGAGCTTGTGAAGGATTGTGATTGTGAGATCCTTTATTTAACCGTGGCGAGGCGATTGTGGTAGCTGATGCTTGAGTCGTAGGCCCCGGGGTAGTTGTTCCAGTTGTGTGCAGTTTAGGGACAGTCTGCTGCAGATTTACAGTTCTTGTGCGACAGATGAATACAGTGTAGTTCGCCTCTGCTAGGGGACAGCTTGCTCAAGTCTGCGCCCGTCCACTTTTGCTTAATCGTTTTCGTGAGGCACAGCCTGCCGATGCTCGTTGTCTGAGATTTTGAGCATGTTTGGCTGGGATGAGATTCGGAGTTCTTGATTTATGACCTGGGTGTGCCGTGTTAGGGACTCGATGGCGTTGTACTGATACTGATGAGTATAGACATGAGGTCCTATAGCAGGCACATCAGTCAGCTTTCTGGGTTCATCCAAGAGCCACCGAGATGTAACGTGCCTTGAGAGTTGGTTACTGGTGGACAGGGGTGAAGAGTGAATTTTCAGATTTCGTTTTGAGGTGCTTGGTTTGTCTGCAAGCTATGGTTGAGCATTTGAGGCCTGCTGGTAAGTTGCAACCATTTTACCGTTACAGAGTGGGAATGGGAGAAGACCTCCATGAATTTCGTTGTGGTTTCTACCCAGGTCTAGTCGAGGGTAAGACTCCGTTTAGGTGAATTATCGTCCGGTTAAGTTCAGTATGCTCAGTTTGCTTGTTGTTCTTCGGTAAGTTGTGCGTTTGCACGGAGTTCCTTCATGTGTTGTATCCGATAGAGGCATCCAGTTCGCTAGCCGTCTTTGGCAGAAGCTTCAGGAAGCCTTGGGTACTGGATGAGCATTAGCTCCGGAGGATACAAGCTCTGGAGGATATAATTATGCCTACGTACTAATTGTTTGTTGGCTGTGGGATCGTCACATGCCATTGATGGAGTTCTCCTACGATAATGATTATCAGGAGACGTTTCAAGTGGCAACTTTTAGACCTTATGTGAAGGTTGTGTCGATCGCTAGTCTGTTTTTCTGACTTCGCGAGAGTGGGATTTTTGGACCCCGGCTAGCCGAGTGGCTTCGGGGAAGATCCAGTTGGTTCAGGTCAGGATGAGAGCAGCCCAGTGCAGACAGAAGTCTTATGCCGACCGTGGCGGTCGCAAACTTTAGTTCGCAGTGGGAGATCATTTATTCCTATGGATTTTCCGATGAAATGGCGTGTTGAGTTTTGGGAAGCTTAGTCCCAAATTGTAGGTCCTTTTGAAATCCTTTAGCGAGTTAGTACCATTGCCTATAAGATAGCACTTCCGTCCAGATTTTTGAGTATTCATCCCGTATTGCTTGTGTTGATACTTTGCAAATACCTTCATGACCCTTTTAACATGATTCGGCATCAGACCGTTTTGCTTGGACGCGATCTTTTCGTTCACCGACAGCCGATAGTGTTAGTGGATCGGCAGGTGGAGAAACTTCGGTAAATGGTCTTTCCATCTGTGGAGGTTTTCTTTGGAGTAGCCGTATAGTGAGGTGATCACTTGGGAGGCTGCGTGCGAGATTTGGGAGTTTAGCACTCATCTCTTTGAAGGTGTGCATAGTAAGAATTTTAAATTCAGGGACGAGTTTTCTATAAGGGGGGAGATTGTAACACCTTAGGATCTCGATTAGTGTTGATTAAGAGATAGTGGGTGTTTCCTTTAAAAAGTTTACCAATTCGGTTTCATCACATTTTATAAGATTTAATTAATAATTTATTATTATTTGTTATGGCTTGCACACACATGTGCATGTTAATCTGAGGGTATGTTTGTGTTAATCTAGTTTTGCAACTATGACACTTTGATCTAATCCTAATCTTTTGCTTTCCATTAAACCGTAACCTTTAACCCTTAGATATTTGTTTTGGATGAGGAGGTGGCAAGGTGACTCATGGTGAGAGTCATGGCATACATTAATGAGGAGAGTGATTGCAAGGTGCACTTACCCTCTCATCTCATTATGCTCACCTCTCTCTCTTTATCATTTTCTTTCTCTCATTCTCTATCTCTTTCTCTTTTATATTTTCGTCTCCTCATTACCTCAACTGAACACTCACCTCTTCATCACCAATCGTTCACAAAACTTCATCAAATCTTACCTAAATCCCTTTTCAAGCCTTGTTTTGCCTCTACGATCCATTGGAGCTTGGAAAGCTAGGATCTTTGAGCTTGTGGGAGTAGGTAATGATCTCTATCTATTCTATATGTTGTTATAAAGTTGTGTAGCCTTTTGGTTTTAGTTTAGAACACTTAAAGTCATGTTTCGTACACATATCGTCTTTTTAGTGTCAATATTTGATATCTGTGATCTGCTATGACCCAGTGTGTGTACTAGTAAATCTTGCAATGTAGTTGTGTTGTACCAGTGACCCTAAGCCTACACCTGAAGCATGAACCCCTGGAGCTCGGATTTGGCCGGCGACAAGAAGGAAAATTCTGGCGACTTCAGTTTTTGAATGGAGTTAGGGTTTGGGTTTTTCAGGGTAGCTGTCTGTAGTTGTTTAAAAGTGTTTGGTACCATATGATTGTTGAGTTTTGACTGTATACAAAATCTGGGATCACTTTAATAGTTTCTTATGTTACGTATACGTGTGTTACGTAATCCGACACGGTACGTGTACTTTCTGTAGCTTTTGCTCTTAAGTTGGTTTCGTAGTGTCGCTACGCACGATAGCCACTAGACGAACACTTGAGAGTTTGTTTGGAGTTGATGCGTCGGTCAAACATAGTTGGTATGTGTTATTGGTCGATTGCTAATATACAGTTGTTATGTTGTTTTATGATATTAGGGACGCAGGCGGGGTCTTCAGACGCTGCGAAGAAGGGAAAGCGAGTGGTTGGATTTACTTAGCCTAGGATAATCTGTGAGTAGATTTAACATCTACAGGGGAATCGCCCGCATGGCGTTATGCGTCAGGGCTAGATATGATATGATATTAGCCGCATGTTTATATTGCACGTATAAATTGTGCATAAAACTTCATTGCATATTATTACTTGTTGTGCTTGGACTTGTACCCATTGGTCACTGCAATATTATTGACGGCTCTTGTTGCACAAGCACTGATTGTACGCCACTTACACCGTCAATAATTGCCATGACACGCGTAATACTTATGCATATGTGAGATTGTATTGGTTAGGGACATTAAGACAAGATCCTTATATTCCATTGTGCATATGACATATAACATACCTGTATACCAACATCACTACTAAAATAGGGGGTTGCCCTACGGATAACGGAATCCATAGGGGCAGATTTAGTTTTGCCCTACGGATTAGTCCGTAGGGCCAAAAGGTTGCCCCTACGGTCCTTACAAATTAATTTAAAAAATATTAAATCGTAAATTGTTGTTTGCCCCTATGGAGCCGCAAACCAAGAACCTACGGACTTATCCGTAGGGGAATCTAAATAGAGATTTAATTAAAAGGGCACGTATCGATCCCTACGCTCATTACCTAAAAATTATTTTCCCATCGCGCGCGAACCCAAAATCACCAAACCCTCGTTCCCCGCCGATCGCCTATGTTTCGTGGCCGTTCTCGTCGTCGCCAGCGCTGGCCGATTCGTCGTCGCCACCGCCTGGGCTTTCCTCATCTCCGATTTTGTCGTCGCCTCCTTTCGTTGTCGCCTCCGATCGATTGTCGACGCCTTCACTGCACAGGTTAGGAAATCTTAAATTAAACAAATATTTGATTATTTTAAGCCTAGGGTTCATGGTTTGGGTACCGATGAGGCATCCGTTGGAGTTAGCGTTAGGGTTAGGGTTGGGGTTGCGGTTGGGGCTGGGGCTGGGGCTGGGGTTGCTGTTGGGGTTAGGGTTCGGCAGGGGGTTGCGATTGGGGTTAGGGTTAGGGTTGGGGTTAGGCTGGGTATTAAAATCTTAAGATAATCAAGTATAATCATTTTAGAGTAAGGATCCAAAATGATTTGATTACTTTTATGGCAATGCAGTCATCTGGACATCATCTCCGATGATGGGGAGTTTTAAATGTTCTCTTGAGTGTGTAGTCCAAACAAACTTCACAGTATGGAAGTAGAATTCTGATAATTTGTTGAAAATTCTTTAGTAGAAATGCCTATTTTTAAGCGAAGACTATCTAAATAGGAAGGAGAATAGGTTCAGTCAACAACCACCTAGAGGCCAAGATTTATCATGAATGGATCATATAATGATCCCGCATCTCCCCCAAAATTTATACACCTCCACCTACTACATAACTCCTAAAAGTATAACCCCTTTGTTAATGCTTCATATAATATGCTTATACAATACTAAATCATAGTTGTGAGATGTGCTGGACTTTCTTCTTTTGGTTTGTTTATCTGTCTATTTGTCTCATTATTCAAGGTCCAAGTTTCAGCTAAAATCTATGCCACTTGATGGAAATGTTATTTGAAAAAGCATTGTACTGTATGATACCTTGATTAGTTATGTTGATTGTAGATTAATGAGTGGGGCTGCATACTTTTCTAATTCCTATTGGTCAGAGAGTTGCCTTTTTGAATGTTACGTGACGTTCATTTATCTGTTGCTGGTCAAATAGGATGTGTAGTCTAAGTCTATCAAGCTTTGTTGCCCGTTAACATCCAGCGTAACTGTCTACTTTTAAAGATGTATTGCAAGTCTGATTTTAATTAGAATCTTACTGTTTATTACCAGACCTTATTTGCATGTAAAAGGAAGGAACCTTCTTATAGAACAGGAATAATCTATACAGGACAGATTGGTTTCTAATTCAATTAACAAATAAAATAAACTTCACGAAAAACTGTAAGATCATTATCCAAATTTTGTTTATGAAATTGACTGTAACAAAGGAATTACTGATTTTATAGTATCTTTCCGAAATAGTAATAACTAGATACGGATATCAAAAACTTTAATTTTCTTTCTCCATAATACCTTTTCCTGCACTATGTTTCATTTATTTTTTTTCCACTTATGACCGCTCTCTTTTCTCATTTATGTCATCTTGCTTCATATCATTTCCTTCCTATATCAAGGTACTTCATGTCATTTCTCTCCTTTTCGTTGTCTTTGTGGAACATCCTATTGGAGGAATCTTTATACATGTGTAGTCAAAGAAGCTCTTTGTGAGGCTAAAGTTCTAAGGTTTCTTATAGGAGTTTCAAGGATTTCTTATAGGAGAATATGCAGGACTAGATTTAATGACAATGACGGGAGCAGCGAGGGGTGGCAGGAGCTCCAGCCGCGGCACCGGCAGAGGCATAGGCAGAGCGGTTAAGCCGCCCGGAGAGCTGCGTAGGGAGCTTCAGAGGGCCGGTCTTGCACCCAGATCGGAGACCCCTTCGGATGCCTCCTTCCGTATGGACTTTTCCAGACTTCCAGGTATATTACACGCATATCCATTTTGAATGTAATATTATAGATATTCATGCTTTTTTATGTCAAAATTACTTATATTGTCAATGTTTGATTGTCTAGTTGTTGATGATGCGTCCATATCAGGGACAGGGGCCACTTCCGCTCCTCCAGGTATGTTTATATATCATATAGTGCATATATATTGATTTATAATGCTATATCATAAATATAAACACATTCCTTTTGCTCTTACTTAGATAGTAATTTTTATTATTGTCTAGCTGTAGGTGGTGACACCACCGCACCTGCGGGTATGTTTATATATCCTATAGTGCATGCATGTTGATTTAGAATGTTATATTATTGATCTACACATTCTTTTTGCAATTACTTATATAATCTATTTTTAATTGTCTAATTATAGGTTGTGCGTCTGCGTCTACGTCTGACGCAGGGACCACTCCTGCCACTTCCGTATCCTCCGCATCGTCTGTAGGTTAGTATGGATAAATATAAAATACTTATTCATTTTACATATGCTCTATACTGATTATCTTAATAAATGTTCATTGGCATGTTACCAACTACCTTGTGTTATCATTTATGACATTTCTTTTCTTTTAACATATTCCTGTCGGAGAAGTTCAAACCACAACTTTCCTTTTAAAGAACCGCATCATCTGTGAGGTGAAATTGAACATGTCATATTATAGATATCAACATATCCAATATCAGTACGTAGCCTGAGCTTCTTTGGTTGTAGACTTAGGTTTGATTAATCATACATGTACATATCTAATTAAAATAAACTATGGTTTTCCAAACTAGATATCCAAATGGGGTTTCGAAATAACTCGATAATGATAAGAATTCGAATAATACACAGTTCTTACACGCTTATTGCACACGTTAGATCCAGACGCGATGGGGTAGGCGCAAGATTCTAGCGTTTATCAGAGGTGGAGCTGGACCGAGCTAGGCTAGCTTTTTGATTCTTATTTTTTGAAACATGTATTTATATATATGATACATATTGTACTACATTTGAAACATTTTGGGCGATATTGATTTTGGTATATATTTATATCATATTCAGTTTTTTGGTTTCTTTTGTATATTATATGCATGAGATGTGATTATGAATACTGCGATACATGTTGTGTGACGATTAATTTTATATTTGATTGATGTATATATTATTGTGCACAGGGCGGGAAAAAATCAAGCAGCCCATTTTTAAAAAAAAATACAGATAATGTGTGCCTACGGATTAATCCGTAGATACCCATGTTGCCCCTACGGCTGTACACGTAGGGGCACAATATCAGCAGTAACTGATATTTCCCCCTGATCTCAGTACCAGGGGTTGGGAGTGCCCCTACGGATATATCCGTAGGGGCTACAGCCTAGCCCCTACGGGGTTATCCGTAGGGGCCAAATATCAAGAATCCTGATATTTGGCCCCTACGGGTAGGTACCTAAGCAGAGATTCGTAGGGGTTATAACATGGCCCTACGGTTATGTCCGTAGGTACATTCAATATATTAAAAAAACCGTAAATAATATAACTTTTTTTACCCTACGGCCTACTCCGTAGGGGCAACAGGACCTACACATAGATCCGTAGGGGCAATAATTTGCCCGTAGGGGCAAGTTCAGGGCTTCAACTTGCACCTGCGGCCTTTGCACCAACGGGGTATTTTTTCACCCCTACGCATATATCCGTAGGGGCAGTGAGTTGCCCCTACGGATAAATCCGTAGGGGCAATCCTTATTTGTAGTAGTGCATGCTTACACATATACCTTGACATGCCTACATGCTAGTTACCCATATACCTATATGGTATTGTACCATTAGAGATAGGTATATACACATTTGAGACATAGCTACATGTATATCTTGCATACATATTTACATGTACACCGTGTACCTTGATATATCTACACATATACCTGGAGGGTATTACATCATTACTGATAGGTAAATACACATATCTTGCTATACCTACATGGTTACGCATAACTGGCTATAGCTACATGTTCACCTTTATATGATGTTGCGTTTGGTTTCGGAGAAATTAGGAACCACATGATATATTTAATTACTTGTTGCAGTTAAATAGCGGTTTTTTCTTTATATGCTCATATTACCGTTTCATGTTGCATATATTATATTTCAAGGATTTCGCATAGAGATATGGATTTCATATGATGTTTTCTGGATGTTTTACTCCTAAGTATATATATATATATATCATTGGTATGGGATGCTGTTATATATGTTTGTATATGTGTACCATCATGATCTATGAAAGTATTCTTATTCTTTACTTGATATTTAGATGCATCCACTTAGAGATTTGTTATAAACCGAAACGGGGATCGAGAGTGTGGATGTTGGGCACTTAAGATTCGAAGGACGTATAAGCTGATACGGGGATCGAGAGTGTCGATGTTGGGCACTTAAGATTCGAAGGATGTACAAACCAATATGGGGATCGAGTGTGTCGATGTTGGGCACTTAAGATTCGAAGGACGTATAAATCTGTTTTGGAACATACGTGTTGATGTTGGGCACTTAGGATTCGCTGATTTGGAACATGAGTGTCGGTGTTTGACTCTTAGGATTCGCTGAGACTTACAGGATATGAAGGCCGATATTATGGTCGCTATGAGGACCGATATTATGGTCGCTATGAGGACCGATATTATGGTCGATATGAGGGGCCTATGTGCTCGATATGAGGGGCCTATGTGCCCGATATGAGGGGCCTACGTGCCCGATGTGATGATGACATGTTTTATTCCGTACTCCGCATTTATTTTATATGCATTGCTTTATGTATTAGTTGTACCTGATAGAGTAACTTTCATGACTGTTGCATATATATATTGTTGTTTATTGCTACCAGCATGCATGTGATAGATTAGCGCAGTACGTGCATACTTACGATTACCTGCATATGTTATTTACTATTCATGAGTTGGCAACTCACCCCCGTTGTGCTACTGGGTTGTACGGGTTGTTCCTCAAAGCAGTCGCGGCATGGCTTTCATCTATCGTATCATCTTTTGCAGCGGATACCGCTAAGGCTGACTGGGTGCAGTTTTGCTATAGGTGGGTTTTGCGGTTATCCGATATTGCTCATTGTATATTTGTTGTATCCAGTACTCTCCATCTACCATTTGCATGTATTGACTTAGAGACGAGTTGTGAGGACGACATTGTGTGTTATTTGTGACTTGGAGGCCCTTTTTGCAGTTTTATTTATATCGTTTTTTATTTCTTCGCTACGGCGTCGTATATCTATTGTGGTGGTTACTTTCCGCCGTTGGGCATGGATTTGCTCCCGTTTGGGGATGCTTTTACTTATATTTATGTTGTGTACCCTTTTTGAGGGCTTGTTTTACAAAGGAGATGCTGCCAAATTTTTAAAGGAAATAAAGTTGGATTTTAAAGAATTTGTACTTGAGGTTTCAAAAGTTTTAACAATATTCTTATCACTTACTACTTTTGATGGTTTAGATTGCTGTGTTTTCGGCTTACTTGAATTACGTTACGCCTGGAGACGTTACGTGGTTTAAGGGCCGTCACGTGCCAAATTTCGGATCGTGACAAGTGGGTATCGGGATCCAACTATCTCATAGAAGGTATGCAATCTCATTGCAAATTTCAAAACTTGAAATTCCCGATAATATTTTTCCCCAAGCGTCCTATAACCTTAACAGAGGTCAACAAACCACAGAACGCTAGTTAAGTTCAACCCGCCATTTCATGATTGAATTAAACCCACCCACACGACCCTTGACAGAGGTCAACAAGGTCGTATGACTACCCTAATCAATTCACATTATATGCTTTGCAGATAAGCACTAATCAGCTACCGCACACTACGCCTTGACAGAGGTCAACAAATGCAGCATGAATACTAAATGGTTCTTATCTGAAATGATGGAGGGCTACGATAGGTTTTAAGAAAATCCTTTGCGTAATGAACTTGATATCGTTGTAGAATCGAGTGATTTTGAAAAGGGGTGTTTTTTAGGCTTTTACTAGTTTTGGTAAAGAGGTCACTCATGGTGAAGGGATCTCGACTCTTTCCTCATCGAATGAGGTGCTGGATATTTCAAAAATACCATTATGCAAAGCATAAACTAAAAAAGCAATCAAAATACAACACCGAGTGTGTTGTAGCATCTGCCATTTTTGCTAAAGAGGTCACTCCCGGTGAAGGGATCTCTGCTCTTTCCTTATCGAATAAGGTGCTGGATTTCTACAAGGAATACCGCGATGCAAAGCAAGAACTAGAGCTACCAGTTTTTAAAACAAGTTTCTACACCATCTTTTAGGTTTCTTTTATTTCATTAATCTCATTAATGAAGTCCCATCAAATTATGCTACCTAAGCATCACAGAAGAAACGAAAGAAGCAATATTTATTATATATCATATATATAAAATATAAGCATTCGTCTCAACTTATAAAGTGATCACATCACAGAATAGCAGCAGAAGAACACATATGAAATACTGGATATACTAGGAATACCGTGTTTTAAATAAGCCAATAAAAAACGCCGATTCCACGGTCGCGATGAATAGCCAAACCCACATCCCTAGACCCCTACGAGAGCGGTAAGCAATCCTACCAATTCTAGAGTTAGGAGACCCGGTCTTGACTCCTCGAGATGGTCTCCCACTGGATTCTAGAACCCGATTACTTGTGCTATCCTACTTGGGTCCATCCTAATGCGGAAAAGTAAATAATATACATCAATGGTGACATCATCCTCAACTCGGATGTACCCTAATAAAAGAATATTACATACAAGTTTTTACATGAATGAAAATGAAAAACTCTCAACTCACATAAAAATCCCTGGCTATTCAAAACACGACGATCCAATATAACATATCACAGCAACACATAACATCACATGTCATCAACGTAAGTAAATATGCGTATCCCAATTGTCGTTGACATATAACAACGAAACCGGCGATACACCACATATTACACTTACGGTCGCAGAAAAAAAAGTGAAAAACTACAACAATTGGAATACGCAACCACCTTAGACATCACAAACCCAAAATATCACATACTTTGGATTTCATACCCAACCAAATAAATTCCTTAGACATCACATGCCTAACAATTATAAACCCCTCATTTTAGTCTTGTTTATACCATAATATTGCATTATTATATTCCCCAGTCTTATTTATTTTACAAATAAACAGGTGATTTTGACCCATGTCTGCTACATAGTACAAGTTACAAGTTCTTGGAACAAAAACAGTTAAAACAATGAAAAGACAATACAAAAGTGAGACTTCGACCAACAAACAGAGAATCTTTATCTTGCCTATAGTTTAAAGACTAAACGAAGATCAATGGATAATTTCACAAAGCATAAAGGCAGAGCAAGGTTCAAGACTTCGTCATGAAGCAACGGTAAAAAGTCCACTACAATTATTCACTGGGAGATCTGGAAGAAACCTAGATGCCAATCTGAAGAAACAACCAAAGAAATAGGAAGCCAAAGTCATCCAGAACCAGCACAGCAAAGCACAGATTTCACGACCCTCTTTTGGCCGCGGAACCGCGGCCAAAGCTGACTTGCGGCTGCGGTTCCGCGGCCGTGTTATGCACGTAGTGGGTAAAAATTTTACCAAAATTCGTGGCGGCGCTGACTAGTCTTCCTAGGGGTATTTTTGTAAAAGTAGACATGCGGCGATTGTAAACCTAGGGTTTTCTATGTCCTATAAACAGAGACCCAAATTCTTGTATTAGGTTATGCCTCCTTATATTAATAAAATTCAGAATTATTTTTGGAGAGCATCAATTTGTTAGTTCTTAATTTATTTTCTGCCCTAGGTTAAATTTATTATCTGCCCTAGGTAATTTCTATTTTTATCCTAGTTTAGATTTAATCCCTTGCCCTAGATAGATAGTTTAGATCTGTTCTTAAATTCCCTAATGAGTGAGTAGTCTCCTCGCTTGTTAGGGTTAGCTTTGGGGAAGGCTTGAGAGATGAAGATCTTTCACCCCTTTCTTGCCCATCAGATATAATTAATAGGACTCCATCCATACATGCACACACCGCTCCCTACGGCACCCTATCCCGCGAGATATCGGTGATACCGTAGTATAAACGTCCGGTTGAGCGTGTTTTCCATGGAGGTTAGGGTAAAGATTGATAAAGAAAGGACAAGAACCTAGAGGAAGAAACATCTTCCCGAATTATTCTAATCCCCTTTATTAATAATTACCATAACTCCTAATAGAACTTAATATTGGTATACAAAGCGGTGAGATTTATTGACTTTCCAAACTTAACCTAAACCTAACCCTAGCAAGATTTAGATCTAGATTATTTTAGTTTTTAGATTAAATCAATCTGTTCACACCATTCGGAATTAACTCGTAAGAACAATTAGGAAATTCACAAAATCCCTGTGGACCGACCCGTACTCACCGGCTAGCTACCAAGTGACGCCGTTCTTGATTGCGGTTATATAAATTCTTTGACCAATCAAATGGCGCCGTTGCCGGGGATGGCGTGTTATTTTCTTTTTGCAATTCGGGTTAATATAAATCATAAAAATCATAAAAAACTGAAAAATAAAAAAAATATAAAAATTTATCATCTTTGTATTTTGTGAATGGTATTCTTGTTTGAATTATGCGGATCTACGATCGAGTTCGGATCTGGAAAAATCCAGAGAGAGAAATAGAAAACAGAAGATCTGAACAACCGAGGAGTACCATAATAGAGCAACTGAAAAGATTTGGAGAACTGAATAGGCAGGAAGACCGCGGAACTGCCGCAGTAACCCCACTCCGACCGCAGAAGCGCGGTTATCTGGTGAAATCATCATCTAAATTTTTTTTTAGGGAACCAAGCAGTCTAGAAGACCGCGGAACCACGGTGGGAGGTGCGCTTTGGCCGTGGAAGAGCGGCACCGTGGTGACGTCAGCAAGCTAAAATTGCACTGTAATCTCCCTTTATCTCTCCTCTGCAACCTAAAATATCTCCTCTGTAAATTTGCCTGCAGGATTCTTTGCGCTTAAAAATTCTGTCCCCTTCCAATAATTGATTTTGTGCAGGATTCTTTGCGCAGCGCTAAAAATAAAAAAATTTGATTGCAAGTGATTGTTACTGTTTTGCATATTTTAATCGGACTTTAAGGGGCTTGAGACCAATTCAGATTGGGTGGGGATTTCATCACCCTTCCCAGGACCCCAGAAATCACATAAGGCATATGCATTGAGCATTATTTAATTAAAAAATACTAGACTCAGCCCTAAGAACGTCGAGTTCAATAGGACAGAGGACTAGTTGTAGGCATCGGCCGTTGATCCTAACGTGACTATGCGGTATCTAGGCAAGTGTGTCTAAGGCGAATGGTTACTTAATTAGGGCCACTACTTCTAGTGGAGAGCCTCCCACTCACCTGGCACTTACCTGGCAGCAATTGGCGGTTTGAGCTCCTATTTCTAGCCCTTTGGAACAGTTAGGAGTTGTCTAGCTGACCTAGGTGACCCTAGATCTTGGCCTGATTGTGGATTTGTGGTTGATTGCATTTGTGTCAAAGCCTTTTATCGAAAATCTTTTTTTTTGCAAAGAGTTCCAAATAAAGAGAAAAAGGAAAAAGGAAAAAAAAAATTTAAAAGACTTGCGAATTTTGTTGCTAAGAAATCCTTACACCCCACTTACACCCACCTCCTTTTTCTTCTCCTTTTTACATCATGGGTACCCCACCTCATAAATCTCTTGCCGAACTTTGGTATCCTGAACCTAACTTTGCCTCTTACGCGAATTGTTTCTGTCGATTTAAAGACGACCCCTCCATGCCCAAAATTTCTTTGAAAGAACGAATAGAAGAGTTTAGGAGAAACAGTTGGACTCCACAATCCACTATGTATCAACCATGTCAATCTTCACCACCTTCGTATGTTGATACCACTTTTTCGAGTCCTATTGAAACTCTTAAACCCATGTCTATTGCTGAGCATATTGCATAATCTCGTAGCCGATCTTTTACTCTTCTCAACACATCTAGTTCTAGGGATCAACAAGTCCATTCACATTTTTATCCAAATATTGATCCTACTCCAGTCCAACAATCTAATTCCTACCAGTCCTACCCGACTTTCCAACCTTCACTAGACATTGCTTCTACACAGCCATTTGGGAGTTTCACGTATCCAAACAATTTCGAATCTTTTTCCGAAACCCCTTCACAAACCATGTCTAGTTTGGAACAGTCGTTGGAAGCTTATATTTTAGCAACAAACAAAATGCTGAGGAATGTGGATGCGTCCATGACCGCCCTTATGCAACCTAGTGAACCGGTAGCCAGTTTCCAACTAGCTCCAAAAATTCCAATGTATGAGGAGGCAGTTAGACAGAGTGAGAATTTGAGAGGAGAGAGTGAGTTCTACACCTTTCCAAATCAAACCTACCCATACCCAATTGAAGCCCATAACTCCGGTTTTCCATCGATTGTCCCAAATGATTCACAAGTTGAAAATAAAACATTTAACGAGTTGTGTAACTTTATAGTGCTTGATTTGCCAGATTGTGAAGATCCCCTTTCGAGTGAAACCACACCTAATCCTTTTGAACTTTACACCTCCACTGTAGAACCTAAATTGATAAATATCCAAGCTTTTGATGAGGTGTTAGAAAAAATTGATTTTCACATGATTGAGGATATAGACGCCGGGAATATTTTGGATGATGAACCCATAGATTTGTTGGAAATTTTATGTCCAATTCATCATCCCGGGTCATTAAATATTTCTCCCAAACTTCATATGCGTCTTGATTTTGATAATGGAATGGATAAGCAAAATTTTGAGGAGAATATTAAGGAAATTATTGAGGATGAACCAGTTTTGTTTGATGAGTTGGATTTCCCAATTCATCATGTCTCCTCCACTGATTGTGTACACCCTCCTGAATCTTTAACTGCTACCCATCCTCACTCACTTCCCTCCGTCCTCGTTCCGTCTTTGCAAGAGACCGTTACGCTTTCATCACCAATACCAAGTTCGGCCTACCTATGTTTGCTCACGAATCTTGAGGGATTTAATCTCATTTTTCGGTGGGTTGATAGATTAGCACAATCGCTTTTTACACATCGGTCATTACAAATTGTGCTAATTTATACACTCCATCCCCACCCTCAAGTTCGTATTCCCACTTTCTTTTGTTCTTCTAATCTTCCTTTAATGATACCAAGTGTTGATGAATCACAATCCGATATTTTGAGTTCGATAATTTTAGAAACACAACTTGATTTTGAATCTTTTAAGAATATTGTAGATGAACTTTACGAGTTTCCTACCTCCGTAATTTGTGAACAATCAAGTGTGTTGAATTCTGGCGTAACATCTTTTGATATTGAAACGTTCAATCGGATCTTCGATGAAAGATTCGAAGATATTTTCGCCGACGAACTCGCATTCTTAAACGATACTGATTTTGTGATTAATCAACCTCCACTCGAAGAAGTAAAACCACTACCATTTCTTTTTTCCCTCCGCCATTCTCCTCCACCGAGTCCGTTTACCGTTTCAATCTCCACACGATCTCGTGTGCTTCTCATTTCTTTTCTTTACACTCCGCTCTTTCACTAACCCCACCATTATCATGATAGAATTTTTGAATGTTTGGTGCTAACCTTTGGCTTATATAAGACCCTGTTTAGTTTGGGGAGAACCTTCTTGTATATAAATTTTGTTTTTCTTTTAAATAAAAAAAATAAATAAATAAAGTCTATAAATAAATAAACAGGGAAATGCCGACATTTTGACCCTCTTGGTGTAGCATGACAGTGACGACACTGTCAACTTTATGTTTCGGGGTATGCCCGGTAAGCCTTCTTCCTTCGCATTAATGTGTATATTCTTGCATTTGCATACTTATTTTAAAATCCATAAAAATTGAAATATTTCAAAAATTAAAAAAATTAAAGTATTCAATTTTGGCCATAATTGACTTGAGTTTGACAAAAAGGTTAACTAGATAGAAACAACAAGATCATAGAATAAGTAAATTAAAAACCCTAAAAATAACCTTTCTTACAATTTAACGGTAGAAAGTATATGGCTTTGTAGTTTATTTAGAAATAGGCAAATTTTAAGTTCATTTCTTGGGCTGAGTTTAAACAAGGGAAGAGTATTGATATTTTTATTAAATTATAAGTTTGAAAAATAATTACTAGCTTAAGTCTAGATTCTGAAAATATATAACCTACAACTTGCACAAACACGAACCTTGAAACTTGGAGTAGTAGAAGAGACCTTGGAATGCTCTTGTCTAAAGTCCTTATACAGAGAAAATGAAATAAAAATTCAAGAGTGAATAAAGAGATAAAAAAAAATGAACACTGGTTTTTTTTATTACTTAAGGCTATAAAAATAGAAAAATATTTAGCAAGGGTGTTTCATCACCTAGTGCCTTAGACCAACTGGTTTGGGAGTCATTGCTAAAGCCTTAGGTGTTACAAGACTAGGAATTACGCTTTAATGTGCTAACACATCTTGTAATGGGTTGTTGGTAACTCAAGAAGTATTAATGGTCGCATGAAAGATGTGTGAGCAAAAATTCATCGAAAAGTTCACCTATTAAGAGGTGCTTTGGACAACGGACAAGAGTATAATAGCTTAATTTGAATTTCCAAGTGTAGGGGTGATTTATGCACACACGTAGGGGTATGTGATTAGGGTTTAGATAAAAGATAGGAATGAAGAATAGGACTTATATCCTTAATAGAGATGATAAAAATTCCTATGTTGAGATGGAACCGTAGAAGGAAAACATAAAAGATGCCAAAAGCTAAATAGGTCTGCAGAACATATATAATCTTAAGTTAAATGATAAGGAAGAGTGAAGAATATGGGTGGATAATTTTTGAGTCGAAGATAATAGAATTCCTTGTTAGAAAACCTAATTGGAGAATAAAAGTTAATGGGCTAAATTGATAGGATTTTGTGGGTGTAATCCACTGAAAACCCTCAGGAGACAACACTCCTCCTACTAGCGACACCTGAAGGTTTAACGGCTTGTTGCACGAGCTCAGTGCAATCGCGTTTCCCTGTGAAAGTGAGGTTAGGTTTTTGTCGAGAATAAAACTGGGTTTGCTTGAGGACGAGCAAAAGATAAGTTTGGGGGTATTTGTTCATACCATAATATTGCATTATGATATTCCCCAGTCCTAGTTATTTTACAAATAAACAGATGATTTTGACCAATGTTAGTGCATAGTACAGGTTACAGGTTCTTGAAACAAAAACAGTGAAAACAATGAAAAGACAATACAAAAGTAAGACTTCGACCAACAAACAGAGAATCTTTATCTTGCCTACAGTTTGAAGACTAAATGAAGATCAATGGATAATTTCATAAAGCACAAAGGCAGAGCAAGGTTCAAGACTTCGTCACGAAGCAATGGTAAAAAGTCCACTACAATTATTCACTGGGAGATCTGGAAGAAACCTAGTAGCCAATTTGAAGAACCAAGCAAAGAAATAGGAAGCCAAAGTCACCCAGAACCAGCACAGGAAAGCACAAATTTCAAGACCCTCTTTTGGCCGCGGAACCGCGGTCAAACCTGGCTTGCGGCCGCGGTTCCGGGCCCGTGTTATGCACGTAGTGGGTAAAAATTTTACCAAAATTCGTGGCGGCGCTGACTAGTCTTCCTAGGGGTATTTTTGTAAAAAAAGACATGCGGCGATTGTAAACCTAGGGTTTTCAATGTTCTATAAATAGATACCCAAATTCTTGTATTAGGTTATGCCTCTTTTCATTAATAAAATTCCGAATTCTTTTTGGAGAGCATCAATTTGTAAGTTCTTAATTTATTTTCTGCCCTAGGTTAAATTTATTATCTGCCCTAAGTAATTTCTATTCTTGCCCTAATTTAGATTTAATTTCTTACCCTAGATAGATAGTTTAGATCTGTTCTTAAATTCCCTAATGAGCGAGTTGTCTCCTCGCTTGTTAGGGTTAGCTTTGGGGAAGGCTTGAGAGATGAATATCTCTCACCCTTTTCTTGCCCATCACATATAATTAATAGGACTCCATGCATGCATGCACACACCGCTCCCTACGGCACCCTATCCCGCGAGGTAGCGGTGATACCGTAGTATAAAGGCCCGGTTGAGCGTGTTTTCCATGGAAGTTAGGGTAAGGATTGATAAAGGAAGGACAAGAACTTAGAGGAGGAAACATCTTCCCGAATGATTCTAATCCCCTTTATTAATAATTACCATAACACCTAATAGATCTTAATATGGGTATAGAAAGCGGTGAGATTTATTGACTTTCCAAACTTAACCTAAACTTAACCCTAGTAAGATTTAGATCTAGATTATTTTAGTTTTTAGATTAAATCAATCCGTTCACGCCGTTCGGAATTAACTCGTAAGAACAATTAGGAAATTCACAAAATCCCTATGGACCGACCCGTACTCACCGGCTAGCTACCAAGCGACGCCGTTCTTGATTGCAGTTATATAAATTCTTTGATCAATCAAGTCTCGATATTGAAAACACTTTCCAATAAACAGTCGGGTAATTCAACAAGTTTCCCGATAACCTGATCGAATGGTCATCGGAAACTTTAGTAGACGGCCGCACCCCTGATGCCATTGACGAAGTGCACTAAGGCGGAACACCGCGGCCGTGAGTGCAACATTTCAGAAAATATAAAATATTATTTTTGGAAATTTAATATTAAAATAATATATTACGCGAAAACTAACCAATTTGCAAAATTGGGGTTTTCGTAAAGTGGTATAAGTATATACCAATATTTGTAAATTTATCGGAGATTAAAATGAATTATTTTTTTTAATAATATTTATCGGATTTTTGGGCAAAATCCGTATTTTTACATTTTTCCGTGACTTGTGCATGTCATGCTTTGTGCTGTGTTGTGACTTGTGCATATTGTGAGTTTTCTGAGATAGAGGATGAGGAGGAAAAGAATATCAATGAAAAGAAAAGAATTGAGTTTGTGTATGAAAAGGATTAATGGATATAAAACAAAAGGGAGAAGAAACAAGAATAGATATTTTGTAGTAGGTGAGTGTAGGGAAGATTTTTGTGAAGAGAATGAGGCTAAGAGGGAGAGAGAGGAAAACTTGGCTGCCCCATTTCCTTCAGTCCTCCATTATTTCCTTCATCTTCAACATCTCCATCACTTCCTCACTACCCTATTGCCACATCTCCAATCCTTCACCAACCCTATAACCCCTTCATTAAAAACATGCACCACTTCATCCTCAACATATTGGACCTTACAAGTTTGGATTTTGAAGACTTTGGCAACTCAAGAATTTTCTTTAGTTGCTAATGAGGTATATCCATACACTTTTAGTTAAGTATTGGTGTTAATATATCCTATTCTAGTTTAGATAATTATTTAGTTAGGTTTGTGATTTTAGAAAATTATAAGATGCTGTTAAGTGGTTAATTGAGGTGTAGTAAGTGTTCACAAGACTTCAGAGAGTGTTTTACTGGCCAAGACCCGAGAATAGAAACCAAAACACGGAAGTTAGAATTGCCCGATATCGTATTTGTTAGTTATATGTATGCCCTAGAGGCCATTACTGTACATAAGATGTATATTGTAGTGGATGCTGGGACATATATAGGGAGGACTTTCTTGCTCGACATGATAGTATGCTATCTGGTTACCCTTTACCTTAACGTGTATGCTGATTGTCTCTCTGTTACATGTTGGTAAAGCCCTTAGGATCTGTACTTGACTACCTGGACTATGATGCGGATCATACTAGTGGGGACATGGTAGTCCATAACTACATCCTTCAAAGTCCCTAGTCGTGGGAGTATCGAGACAGGGCATCAATATACCAGAGTAGACTAGCGTATACCTTCTCGACCCATACAGATGGGCGATGGATGATCCCATATCCATTGGTGTTTGACATCAGAGATGATATACGGGTGCTCAGTAGAGACTGAGTACACTGGACGGACTCGCCGAGAACTCCCAGATACCTCACGTCAGATGGCAGTTCTCTGGTGACACTGGTACAGAGTAGTCTGTTGACCCGAGATCATCATAAAGTCTTGTATGGTTCCCACTGTGCTTTGATTTCCATCTTACCACGTCCAAGAGGGCGTGCAAAACGGTGGTTTTTGGGTACAGTCCCGAGTCACATGGAGGCAATGAGCGATAGGAGGGGATTCGTCTCTCCCGGTATAGGGAGTTGATGTTGCGCTGTGTTCGATTGGCTATAACAGGAAATCCCTGGCCAGGGTTGCTGAGATTTACTGGTAAGTGTTACCAGTAGTTTCTCGAACAGTTATACACCTCATATCGACACGACTTATCGAGCTATTAGGGTCTGACGTTTACCACCCCTAGGCGAGATATGCGACATATCAGACGATCAGACCGGACTGTACGGTAGTGTTACTGGTTGGATTCACTGGAGTGTGAGCGGGCTTGCTCGTCGATCTTCAGATCGCCCAATACCCGGGTGTCCGTTACGTTTAGCAGACCGCTTGCGGCTTGTGGGTGTTTGATATGATCATCGCCTGCTGCCGGCGTATTGACGAGTCTTCAGAGTCCTACACAGAGGTTTCCTGGCTCAAGCGAAACGAAATAGGAGCGCATATGAGATATGTGCGGGACCGAGAATAATGCGTGTATGTGATACCGTATTCTATTCTTGCGATGAATGTATCGAATGGTTATATGCGATATAACCTAGTTATTGAATCGAGGGTTGATTCGATAAGCCGATACATTGGATACTAGTCGGTTACATGCGATATTACCGGATCGTTAAATCAAGTGTTGATTTAATGATTTAATGCATAATTATATATTTGATATATTATTTTGCATTAACTGGTATTGGTTCACTTTAAATGGATTTTCTCACTTGGTGTACAAGTTGTATATGTGATATACTTTTTGTGCAAATGATTGTATCATGTTTGATGATACATATTAATTTGGATTTGTGTGAAGATTAAACCATGGTTGTGAGAGTGGTTAGGGTTTTGTTTATTCTCCCATTATTTATTTATTCATTTATTTGTTTATTCTTTTGGAAAAGATAAAGAGAAAAAAATGGTGGCTAATTTTGTTTCATGTTGAAGCTTCTTGAAGCTTTGATCATGTCAACCATTCATATCTCATCCTTAACCCTAACCATTCCCACTAACCCTAGTTTAATCTCTACACTTGACCATGGTTTAGATTATGATAATTTTTCATTTTCTTTTCCTTTTTAAAGACTTATCATAATTCTAGCTCTTCTTCTTCTTCATTTCTTGAAGTGAAGAAAGCTTGCCTCCATCAATGGCAAGTGATGAAAAAGAGTGAGAAATCCAAATCTAAAGTCTACCCACTTCCTATTTCTTCATCCTCTACCTCTTGCCAAGTAGTAGAGTGTGTTTTCTTCACAGGTTTCTTGACTTGGAGAAGTCGGAGCTTGATTTAGCGATGCCTCGACGTAAATCATCTTCGGCATGGACATCGACGACCTAGCTCGCTTATTCTCTGATGAAGTCGACGCTAGAGCCCGGATTCTTTTTGGACAGCGGAGAGGACTTCGTTGCGGAGCTATGGAGGTGGAGCACCGGATCTACAAAGGTTGTATTTCCGTTTAAACTTTAGTTAAGCTGTTAACTAGTTTCATTTTCGCCTAGACATCTAGCCAACGATCCGTAGTCTAGGGTTTCTCGGCACCGTATTTTTGAAATTGGCATGGTTGATGCCTTGTGAGACCTCATTAGGGTGCCTAGGAACCCTACAGTGGTATCAGAGCCTAGTTAGAGCCTTAGGCGAAGTCTAGACGGAATTTGAAGTCCGAACGACTCGAAAACCCAAACTTAAAAATGCTCTCTGGAATTTTTCGTAAAATGTGGATTTTTGTAGATTAAAAATATTCAGAAAACACAGCAGGAATATCTAAGGATTACTGCAAAATTCGAGCTTCTAATTCTTTAATATTGCCGCGGTCCGCGGCCTGAGCATGCTCATGCGGCGGATCCGCGGCCACTTTGGCTTTTTATGCATCGAATTTTGCACATCAATTCTTAGATAACAGTGGTGTTTTTTCTGGGAATTTTTAATATGTTTTCCAGGGTTGAATTTTCGCAGTTGTTTTGGAGATTCGGTATTTCGATCGGATTATCAAATTTCGTCTTTTGTGTATTTCCGGATAATTTTAAGAATATGTTAAAAAGTTCGACCGGATATAAATACCCAATTTTTCCCCTGTCGGGAAATTTCCAAGTGTTGGATTTTTCCGTAGTTTAACGACGTTCTAAGTAGTGCAAGTAACGCGATGGACCCTCTAGAAGACAACAAACCTTAACTCGATTATGTGACCGTCTTGAACTGCCCTTTGAACCTTCGGGTTTGGGGCAGTACGGCGTGCCACATGTGAGGCGTTGGCTTGACCCTTCTACGGCTGGACCGTCGGTACTGAGGCACGAACTGAATGTTGTTAGACTTATTTCATGTGTTGAGCTGTATCGGGAAAACTTGGGTATTCGGATGTTCGATCGGAAAGTTTAACATTTTCTGTTTATCTGGAATGTGATACAATAATTGGAATTCACATACAGTTATGTGATAACTAAATGAATGTTATAAACATAGCAGTTTAGTCTCACTTGATCGGTTGCCACGGAATTTTGATGCGATCAAAAGTCCGTCGCAATCACGTAGCGTACGCGGATACTTGCCGGGTAAACTTAATAGAAAGCTTCACTCCATAACCCCGACCAAGTGACTGTAGGAGAACCCCGTCGCCGAAAGCATCCGTTCGGGTGCTCGCGGTAGCGGTGTTCCGCCTTGGTGCACTTCGTCGATGGTATCGGGGGTGCGGCCGCCTACTGAAGTTTGCGACGAGTATTCGATCAAAATGTCGGGAATCTTGTTGAATTGCCCGACTTGATATTGAAAATATTTTTCGATTTTGAGACTAAAATGCGGGGTTTATAATTGTTTGGCATGCGATGTCTAAGTAATTCATTTGGTCAGGCATGCGATGTCTGAGGTGGTTGCAGATTCCAACTGTTGTAGTTTTACACTTTCTTTTCTGTGACCCTAAGTGTAATATGTGATATCGCCGGTTTCGTTGCTATATGTCAACGACAATTGGGATGCGCATGTTTACTTACGTTGATGACATGTGATGTTATGTGTTGCTGGATATGTTATATTGGATCGTCGTGTTCGAATAGCCGGGGGTTTTTATGTGAGATGAGTGTTTTTCATTTTCATTCATGTAAAAACTTGTATGTAATATTCTTTTATTTGGGGCGCTTCCAGGTTGCGGAAGTTATCACCCTTTGTATATTATATACTTTTCCGCACTAGGATAGACCCAAGGAGGAGGGCACAAGTAACCGGGTTCTGGAGTCCAGTGGGAGACCAACTCGAGGAGTCGAGTCCGGGTCTCCTAACTCCAGAATTGGTAGGGTTGCTTGCCGCTCTCGTAGGGGTCTAGGGGTGTGGGTTTGGCTATTCATCATGACCGTGGAATCCGTGTTTTATACTGGCTCGTATTGAAAACACGGACGTCCTAATATATCCAATATTTCATATGATTCTTTTGCTGCGATATCTGTGATGTGATCATGTGATGTTCTGTAATAGATACAGTATATAGTATATATGATATATTATATAGACGTTACTTATGTTTTACACCCGTGCTAGCCCTGCCCCGCTCTGCCGTTAGTTACCTAACCTAACGGTGCACGAGGGGACATCGAGGCGAATGCGGATGGCATAAGTGTACGTCGTATTTATCTGTGATGTTTAGGTATTTAAATGATGGGACTTCATTAATATGATTAATGAAATAAAAGAAACCTAAGATGTTGTAGAATCGAATTTCAAAATAAAACAGGTAGTTACTGTTCTTGCTTTGCACAGCGGTATATGTGATATATGCTGCACCTTATTCGATATAGAAAGGACCGAGATCCCTTCACCGGGAGTGACTCCTTTAGCAATAACTGGCAGATGCTACTCACTCGGTTTGTCTTTTGATTGCTTTTAAGTGTTTTTGCTTTGCACAGCGATATATATGATATATCCCGCACCTCATTCGACGAGGAAAGGACCGACGATCCCTTCACTGGGAGTGACTCCTTTAGCAAAACTAGAAAAGCCTCAAAAGCACTCCATTTTAAAATCATTTGATTCTACAACGATATCAAGTTCATTACGCAATAGGTTTTCATAAAAACCTGTCGTAGCCCTCCGTCATTTCAGATAAGTAGTAGTTAGTATTCGTGCTACGTTTGTTGGCCTGCGTCAAGGCGTAGTGCGCGGTAGCTAACTGGTGCTTATCTGCATAAGCATATGATGTGATTGGATTAGGGTAGTCGTGCGACTTTGTTGGCCTGCGTCAAGGGTCGTGCGGGTGGGTTTAATTCAATCAGGAAATGACGGGTTGAACTTGACTAGCGGACTATGGTTTGTTGGCCTGCGTCAAGGTCATAGGACGCTAGGGGCAAAATATTATCGGGAATTTCAAGTGTTGAGATTTGCAATAGGATTGCATACCTTCTATGAGATAGTTGGATCCCGATACCCGCTGCGAGTAAGTGTTACTCCTGGGAGAGTTTTATACATTACAATTAGCCGATCAAGTAGGTGTCTAGAAAAGTGTCAACGGGGTTACTGTTGCGCCACGGCAGCGCCCCGGCCGTCTATCCGAGGCCAAAATGCGGAATCAAAATTTTTCCTTACTTGGAAACCGGCGCTACCGCGGACAATGAAAACCCGGATCGTTAACCATTAACCGATACTAGCAAACAAGAGATGGGAAGAGAAGTATACCGAGTGATCCGAGTCCTCCGGTCTTCTCGTCATCGTCCCGATCTCCCGCGGAAAGTCTTGTCTCCACATCGTCGCCTCCTCGCCGGAAGGGCACCACATCGCCTGCGTCTTTTACGGGCTCCCGCCTCGATACCGAGGCAACTCGGGCATGAAGCCGGCAACTCGACATGCTCAAGATATGCTGTAGAATGTGTAGTAGATCATGCTAGTCTCATTTGGGGTTTGTAGTTGCCTTGATGGAGGAATGGGGTTAGGAAAATGGTGCTTTCATTTTTCCAAAATAAGAAGAAGAAGGAGATGAAGAATTCCTCACATAACAAAGATGAACTCTCTCATTCTTTTTCTCTCAAGTGAAGCATCTCTCATCTATTGAGAATGGTGGAGGGATGAAATATCAATCCAAATACAAGAGGAAGGTGAGTGTAGGAGAAAGAGAATGGTGACAACATCCAAAGCATCATGATAACAAAACTCACATCAACTTATCATCCATTTCTAATCACATAAAGCAAATGAGGTGATGGAAAAAGAATATAATCATGAAAAGCTATCATGATGCCACCAATATGCAAGATACCCCCTCCACAAATGTTATTTGCAAACTTGCAAATAACCCCCTCCATCGGAAAAGTCCGGCCGGGAAAGAACAAAGGAAAACCGGCCGGAACGGAATGCAAACTGGCAACTCCAGAAAACTGGTCCCGTAATAAATTACAGAAAAACCCCGATACTGTGCATACACACCCGCATCTGTATTCCGACCGGATACAAATGCAATGAGACAAAATCTACACTGTACTAAACTAGGACCGGCTTAAGCCAAAGCCGGCAAGTAAAATCCGTTCGATCCTGATCCGTGCAATACCGCACGTATCAGATCAAACCCTGCCATATAACTATACCGCCACTAGTACAAAACTGTCCGATCCTGATCCGTGCAATACCGCACGTATCTGATCGGACCCTGCCATATCTCCATACGGCCTCTACAGCGTTTCACCCGAAAGCTTGAGTAACTGTAAGTGTGGTGGACTCTAAAGACTCGTCAATACTATGGCTGTGGATTTAACCACTAGCACGTCAGAGGTATTGGCCAATACGTGACGGGCCACCAGCTATTGACCAAAAGGGACGTCGATGAGCGAACTCATCCTGACACCCTCCTGAGCCTGTCAGTGACAGTATCCGTACAGTCCGGTCCGTTCGTCTATGAGCATCGCATGTCGGGCCTAGGGGGTTGGTAAAAGTCAGACCCCCAAAAGCGGTACAAGTCGTGTCGGAGTGTAGCCCAGAACGCCCTGAGATACTACTGGAATACCTACCAGTAAATATCCTGCCTCGGCCGAGGGCTTTGCGTAATGGCTCTCCTAGACACAGCGCGACCTCACCCCCAATACCGGGAGAGACGAACCCCTGAAGATCCGCTCACTGCCTCCATGTGGCTCGGGACTGTACCCAACTAAAACCTGTTTGCACGACTCTTTTGAGCCGTGGTAGGGTAGTAATCAAAGTACAGTGGGAACTCACACGAGACAAATGACGATCCCCAGGTCGATGAACTAACCTGTACACATGTCACCAGGGAACTGCTATCTGACATCTGGTATAAGACCAACTAGCAGGTTCCCGGCGAGTTCTGTCCGGTGTACTCATAACCCAATGAGCACCTGTATACATCTTAGGTGAACCAACTGACACCAGTGGCTTGTGAGACCGGCCACCGCCCCTCGTCGGGGTCTCGACTGTATACACTAGTCTACTAATGGAGTATCGATGCCCTGTCTCGAAACTCCTACGACTAGGGACTTTTTAAGGATGTGCTTATAGACTACCAGCTCCCACGTATATGATCGCCATCATACTGCTGGTAGTCAAGCAAGAATCCTAGGGGCTCTATCAACGTGTAATAGCGACATGTCAGGTCACCTAAAGCAGTACACGATGATAAAGATAAACCAGATAGCAAACTATCATCTCGAGTAAGACTGTCCTACCGGGATAGGTCCTCCCTCAATCATTGCAATCACGTGCCTGTGATCCAATAATTGACTCTGAGGGCACTATCTCCAACAATCTCCCACTTGCACTCAAGGCTAATTATTGCGATGTCGCGTACTCACAGCCCGTGTGATACCGAACACCCAACTCCTCTACTAGTTAGTCTCACAAAGCTCGTTTGCGAAACTATTGCGTTCGAGGAATAGCCTCAGTGAGTGGATCCGTTGTGATGTTTCTTTCTATGTCTCTCTATATCTCAAGTTCGAGGAGAAAGCCATCTCCCGAAATGAGCAATACCTGTCTTAGAATGTCTGGATGTCTGATGGGACCTAGCTCATAAATGAACTCCAAATCCAAACTTCTTAGACTGTATCAACAACAGCACTTAATCAGTATTCTGCGCCATACCTCCCTCAGTATTGCCTTGGACCACCTGTCCAAAATACTGTCCCTCGTCAGAGGGAGAACTATAACTCTGACAACCTCCTTGTCGTCCATGTCACCTTGGAAGCATGGAGTGATAACCGTCTCCTAAAGGAGGCAGCCGTTATCATATCCCTAGAACATTCACTTATGTTCTAAAACTGCTTCCGACTGTTCCTCCAGGATTGGATCAATATCAACTTGTTGCATCTAGTGCAAGAACAACATCTGGTGTGGTACTTGACATCTCATGATTGACTCAATTGCCTAAGCAAGTGATCTGTCAATCATGCGTATCCCTCTCCCCTTTAGTCTGTAAGACACCTTTAGAGAGGGTGACTCCATTACCTGCAGTTGTACTACCGTGCCAGGAGTCGTCCATTCTAAATACTCATAGAATGCTGTCAAGGTACCCAGATTGGAAAACTACCCAAATCTAGATCTAAAACCATAGATCTAGTAACCAGAATGTCTGATATAATATCCAAGTCCTGTGTGTAGAAACCACTGTGTGACAACCAAAGTATAACCGATCGTAGTATAGGAATATCACTTCCTACTCTGTGTATGTCATCAAATACCAGGACATCACACCCTACTACCTTCTTAACAGATCCATCCCCTATTCTGATGACGTCAAACCTATGACTGTCACATCAGAAATAGATGATCTATCTCTGCTATATCTGCTTCAGTCTATAGACATAAGCCTGATGTCCACCAATGCTTCCGCTGCTCCCACTGACTACGACAACCCTCTGGCAGAGTCATATAGACGTGCACTTCTAAAGCTAGTTCAGAAAGACGCTATACTCATCCTCCTGCCGGGTCTCGCAGTCTGGAACAACAACAATGGCAAGTGTGGGTAAACAAGAACTTCCCTGTCACCGTCCTTGAGGCTACCGGAGTACCTCTCGGTTGCCTGAAGTTACCCACCTTATCTGCGGAGTGACCAATGGAATGTCAAATCAGATTGAATCTTTAGGTTCCTTATCAAATCTTCAGTAATCGTTTGCGGTTCTGGAATCGCTTCCAGTTCTACCATACTCCCACTACTGTTTTCTGAAAAATAACCATTTTTATTAAAACTGTGGCGAGTCTAGAACAATATTACATTGATCTTCCAGATGGTAGAAAGTCAACCCTCGTCATAGCCTGGGTCAACCCACAAACAGCCATTACAGAAACGTGCCTTGAGTTATCCAGAGTCTGGTTTTAATCATAAGCCGGACAACTCCCCGTACCTTAACAATGTCAAGATATGAACTGTTCTATATCCAATATAGAAACAGAGGCACTGATTTAATTGAACCAGATTCAAATCATGCAGCTGTCTCCAGTGCATGTCAACTAAATGGAAGAGAGGCCGATCAGAGTCACTCAAATTAGGAATGCTTCCAATTATGAGTAACCTGAAAGAGAAGCAATTTCTCTTTATCATTACTATCAACTGAATACCATACACAAGTATCTACATCTTCGATCACCTTGAAGAATCCCGATACTTGCTACACCTGGTTCTCTACTCTATTCAAATACCTATAACTCCTCAAAACATAGACCCTGTGTTTCTACGAAACATATGTCTAAGAACTAGAGAAGTTAAAAGTAAACAGAATATAGTATGAGGACCAACCCCTCTGTCCCAATGGACACTGGACAACATACAATACTCTGTATAAGTCCGCTGAGTCTAACAACTCTTTCACTGTGCGTCGTAGGTTGAAAACTGTACTTATGGTTAAGAAGATTACACCGCTGTTTGATGCTCCTTACCTAACCATCCACTGATATAGGTAAATGTCATCGACATAATATCAAAAGGTATATCTCACTCTATGAAAATAGACGTACAGATATATCAATTTGAAATTGGTGCACAACAGCGGATATTCAAAACCAAATATTTGCCGACCGGCAAACAGCCCAGGTGATCTCCTCAAATATCGCCGATTACAACGAATCCCGATATTATGAGGATGATCACCCAATTCCCAATAACTTACTCCCACTCATCATCTGTAAAACTATACAGATGTGAGAATCAAACTTGGTAAATACATACCCTGGAGCAAGTGTCTAATCGGGAAATCAGTTTTCTTTTAACATTACACAGTGAAACTGAAACATTGAAATGTTTCTGTGGGGAATCCTGGTATTCCTAGTAATGCCTCTACCATTATCCAGATTCACAACTATAACCGTATAATTCTTTGCCACCTGTCCAAATCCCTTTATATGTCTTTAGTCAATACCGTCTGCACACCCCTTTAGGCCAAATGGATTTCTTCCTTCCCTATCGTTCGGCACCAGCCTATGGTTTGGAAGAAGACTATCCAAAAAGCATAAAGGGTGTACTGTCCTAATCCTAGAAGCACTCGCAACGCGAGAGAAGGTGAAGATAAAAGACACCCGAATGTACTTTATTCCTATTTCTCCTGAACTAGGATCCATCCCCGAACTGGAACAAGTTCCTTTCGAGTTCGTATATAACCATACGATGGATTATCCAATAAACTGGGATCTTCATAGTAATACGGAGTGTCCTGGAGAAATACAAAGGTGATTTAGGATTGGCGAAGAAATACTTGGTTTGGTCGTGAATATCAGTCGCAATTTACTTTGCCCTCCTACTAATCCCTTTCTTTGTCTTAATCTTAATACCTTCTGCACACCGTTTAGGCTAATTGGTTTTCTTCATTCCCCACCGTTCGGCACCAGCCTAAGGTTTGGAAGAAGACTATCCAATCTGCGTAATAGGTGTACTACTCCTAAGCCAAGGAGTACTCGCAACCTGAGAGAATGTGAAAAGAAAAGACAACTGAATAGTCCTATCCGTTTTCTCCAGAACCAGAAACCATCCTCGAAATCCTTCGAGTTCGTATATAACCATACGATGGTTTTGTCCAATGGAAGTGGACGTTCGTAGTAATACGGGGTGTCCCGGAGAAAAGAGTAAAAGTAGAAGTGGCAAAGAGGTCTGCAACTCTGACAATCCAAAAGCCAGTATTAAGAAGGTTCGGTCAACTTGGTCACTGAGTCATAGTCTTAGGGTCGGGTAAATGGTCGCTGCCAGAGAGAGAGAGAAAAGAAACACTCAGCGTGCACTCTAACCTAGATCAGAATGGTTACCAATTTATCTAATCAGGAAACCTCCCACTGTACCTCAAATTCTCTTCCAAACCTGAAAGAAGAATTAGTCGGGATCACCCGAGGAGTAAACCAACTCATCAGTGGGAATCGGGATCCAACTATCATCGCATGATAACGTGACGGAATCCACTCACGTCACCATACTCCAGAAGGTATGCGCATACCTGGCAAGTTTCAGTTCTTTTGAAACTCCCGATGTGATTTTTACCCCTAGGGCCCAAGTGACCTTGACACAGTCAACAAATCAAAGAGTCCTAGTCAAGTTCAGCCCGTCATTATCCTGGATTGCATTAAACCCACCCGTACGAGCCCTTGACACAGTCAACAAGGCCGCACGACTGTCCTAACCAATCCCATTAATATGCTGCAAACAAACACTACTTAGCTACCGCACACTACGCCTTGACACAGTCAACAAACGCAGCACGAATACTAAGTAATACTTGTAAGAAATGACGGAGGGCTACGACTGGTTTTTGGCGAAAAACCTTTAACGTAATGAACTTGATATCGTTGAAGGAACTGCATAACTTTTTATAAAAATATAGTGACGAAAATCTTTGCTAAAGAGGTCACTCCCGGTGAAGGGATCTCGGCTCTTTCCCCGTAGAATGAGGTGCAGGATATTCCAACTGAATACCACGATGCAAAGCAAAAGTAATCGGCTATATTGAAGTTAATGCCCTGACGTAAACTTCTGTCCAAGGGGTCACTCCCGGTGAAGGGATCTCGGACCTTGCCTCGTCGACTGAGGAGCAGGATATTCCAAACGAATACCATGATGCAAAACAAAAGTGAACGTCCTTGCAATAACAGCTTTTTGAAAAATGTTCCAACAACATCAGAATAGGTTTGTTTAGCTTGCATTGATCCGAATCAACACAGTCCCATCAATTGATCACACCACAAAGAACGAAAATATACTGACGTACGTATATGCCATCCGCATTCGCCACTGGGTCCCATCATCACCCGTTAGGTTAGCTAACTAACGACAGAGCGGGGACTGGACTAGCGCGGATGTAAAACATATACAACATCTACTAATATATATACCAATATATTATATTCGCTCAAGGCATGAATAAAATGCAACATCACAGAAATGACAGCATCACAGAACAGTACAGATATCTGGAATCCTCGGGTTTCACAGAGCCGCTGCTGAAACCCGACGTTCCCCTGGTCGTGTGGATAGCCTGTGCAATGAAATCCTAGACCCCTACGGGCGCGGCAAGTCACCCGCCAAAACCTGAAGCGAGGCAGCCCCCTTCAGCACCGTGAATGGACCACCCAGCACTTCACGGAATCCGGTAACATGGGCACCCCTCCTGGGTCAACCTATACCCCCTACGAGTGCGGCGAATAGCCCGCCAATCCTGGAGTGAAGCCCCCTCCGTCCCAATGCCATGAGATGCGGGCTTGTTGCCCTCTAGAACCTGGCTATCCGTGCACCCCACCGCGGGGCAATCCTAGTACAGAAAGTAAAAAATATACATACACCGAGTACATCGACCGCAACCAGGTCGTGCCCCAAAAGAATAATACAAACAGGCAGTGACGGCAGTCCACATGTCGGACGCTCGCCCCGCAATATCAAATGTACATAATACAACAAAACTGTACTAGCATTGCATCCAGGCTATCCCCCACGACCGATCCGCAACAACACAGCATAAACATAGAACATCAACGTGAAAGTCACGTTCGCAAATCCGTCTAACCGGGCTATAGCAGTTAGACGGGATTTACCGATCAAGTGACATTCACGGTCGCAGATATAATGTAAATACTGTGAAATAATGTGTTTAAAATATCCGATCGATCAAACAATTAACAAGTGGGCCCCCAAGTAAAACTGTAGCAGTCACAGAAGATCTGGGCCCAAATTTAATATCCTAAAAGCCCTATTTTCAGCCCATAAGCCCACTGGTAAAATTTGATACAGTGAAGGGACCGATACGCGGCGGAACCGCGGCCCAAGGGGGGGTTTGGCCGCGGTTCCGCGCTATAGTAATGGAATGACTGTGTCGAATTTTCCCAGATGTCTTATAATTTCTAGTACATTAGTTTTATGCAACCTGAAAAAATTTTTGACACCAAAAAATTCCAACAGAAAACTGATGCGAACATAAATGAGGTTTTTGGAATTTTGGTCGATCGGATAAGCAAAACGCATTAGAACAATCTAGGCAAGGTTAATGGCGTGGCTCTGATACCATGTTGCGCCACGGCAGCGCCCCGGCCGTCTATCCGAGGCCAAAATGCGGAATCAAAATTTTTCCTTACTTGGAAACCGGCGCTACCGCGGACAATGAAAACCCGGATCGTTAACCATTAACCGATACTAGCAAACAAGAGATGGGAAGAGAAGTATACCGAGTGATCCGAGTCCTCCGGTCTTCTCGTCATCGTCCCGATCTCCCGCGGAAAGTCTTGTCTCCACATCGTCGCCTCCTCGCCGGAAGGGCACCACATCGCCTGCGTCTTTTACGGGCTCCCGCCTCGATACCGAGGCAACTCGGGCATGAAGCCGGCAACTCGACATGCTCAAGATATGCTGTAGAATGTGTAGTAGATCATGCTAGTCTCATTTGGGGTTTGTAGTTGCCTTGATGGAGGAATGGGGTTAGGAAAAATGGTGCTTTCATTTTTCCAAAACAAGAAGAAGAAGGAGATGAAGAATTCCTCACATAACAAAGATGAACTCTCTCATTCTTTTTCTCTCAAGTGAAGCATCTCTCATCTAGTGAGAATGGTGGAGGGATGAAATATCAATCCAAATACAAGAGGAAGGTGAGTGTAGGAGAAAGAGAATGGTGACCACATCCAAAGCATCATGATAACAAAACTCACATCAACTTATCATCCATTTCTAATCACATAAAGCAAATGAGGTGATGGAAAAAGAATATAATCATGAAAAGCTATCATGATGCCACCAATATGCAAGATACCCCTCCACAAATGTTATTTGCAAACTTGCAAATAACCCCCTCCATCGGAAAAGTCCGGCCGGGAAAGAACAAAGGAAAACCGGCCGGAACGGAATGCAAACTGGCAACTCCAGAAAACTGGTCCCGTAATAAATTACAGGAAAACCCCGATACTGTGCATACACACCCGCATCTGTATTCCGACCGGATACAAATGCAATGAGACAAAATCTACACTGTACTAAACTAGGACCGGCTTAAGCCAAAGCCGGCTAGTAAAATCCGTCCGATCCTGATCCGTGCAATAACGCACGTATCAGATCAAACCCTGCCATATAACTATACGGCCACTAGTACAAAACTGTCCGATCCTGATCCGTGCAATACCGCACGTATCTGATCGGACCCTGCCATATCTCCATACGGCCTCTACAGCGTTTCGCCCGAAAGCTTGAGTAACTGTAAGTGTGGTGGACTCTAAAGACTCGTCAATACTATGGCTGTGGATTTAACCACTAGCACGTCAGAGGTATTAGCCAATACGTGACGGGACACCAGCTATTGACCAAAAGGGACGTCGATGAGCGAACTCATCCTGACACCCTACTGAGCCTGTCAGTGACAGTATCCGTACAGTCCGGTCCGTTCGTCTATGAGCATCGCATGTCGGGCCTAGAGGGTTGGTAAAAGTCAGACCCCCAAAAGCGGTACAAGTCGTGTCGGAGTGTAGCCCAGAACGCCCTGAGATACTACTGGAATACCTACCAGTAAATATCCTGCCTCGGCCGAGGGCTTTGCGTAATGGCTCTCCTAGACACAGCGCGACCTCACCCCCAATACCGGGAGAGACGAACCCCTGAAGATCCGCTCACTGCCTCCATGTGGCTCGGGACTGTACCCAACTAAAACCTGTTTGCACGACTCCTTTGAGCCGTGGTAGGGTAGTAATCAAAGTACAGTGGGAACTCACACGAGAAAAATGACGATCCCCAGGTCGATGAACTAACCTGTACACATGTCACCAGGGAACTGCTATCTGACATCTGGTATAAGACCAACTAGCAGGTTCCCGGCGAGTTCTGTCCGGTGTACTCATAACCCAATGAGCACCTGTATACATCTTAGGTGAACCAACTGACACCAGTGGCTTGTGAGACCGGCCACCGCCCCTCGTCGGAGTCTCGACTGTATACACTAGTCTACTAATGGAGTATCGATGCCCTGTCTCAAAACTCCTACGACTATGGACCTTTTAAGGATGTGCTTATAGACTACCAGCTCCCACGTATATGATCGCCATCATACTGCTGGTAGTCAAGCAAGAATCCTAAAGGCTCTATCAACGTGTAATAGCGACATGTCAGGTCACCTAAAGCAGTACACGATGATAAAGATAAACCAGATAGCATACTATCATCTCGAGTAAGACTGTCCTACCGGGATAGGTCCTCCCTCAATCATTGCAATCACGTGCCTGTGATCCAATAATTGACTCTGAGGGCACTATCTCCAACAGTTACGCCTATGGGAAAACGCTGTTTACATTAATTAGGTTCGTGCGAAAGCACGGGGGACCTCCCTCAAAGTACCGACACTCGCCTGGCTGAAAGATTGGCGAACTTGTAGTGTGTAATTAATCCCGGCTTGTCTTTCCTTTTAGGGTTTGAAGGAAGATTTGATAAAAAGCAGTGGGAGCCATCCTGATTAGATAAAATAATAACCAATCTATTCTTGACAGAGCGCACGCTGAGTGTTTTCTTCTCTCTCTCTCCAGGTAGCGACCATATCACGCCTTAATCAAGATAATAATACGGAATATTGACCGAACCCGCTTGTTATACTGAGCTGGGGAACTGTCACGACCCGAAAGAGCACGTGACTGGCCCTCGAACCCTATGAAGCCTATAGGACTCCATCTGATCCAAGTAAACCAAAAGCCCAGAAATCTAAAACCATTTTGAAGAATAAGTAAAGAAAACTGGTTTAAAGAAGTGAAGAAATACAGGTTTGAAATCAAGGTTTTTAAATAACTAAGCCGAAGGTACGTTTTGGAATCAATAAGTCTTTTCTAAAAATTTCGGCAGAGTCTCTTTTGTAAAACTGGCCCCGAATGGGGGAAAACATGGATATCAATATATAACATGATAAAGGCATCCCCAAGCGGGAGCTAGCTCTTCGTCAATCGACGGTCACAACCACACAATGATATGATAATATACAACGCCAAGTGGCGAGGATCAAATCCAAAGAAAGCTCAAAAGCAAAAAGAAAACCGCAATACTACTAAACGCGACTCTAAGGTCGGAATAATACAACACTGTTCTAAGTCTGAAAGAATATACAAGTTTTTGGTTGATGGACATTTCTAGATACAATGAATAAATAAGTACAAAATGGGGATTCTTGATGCAAAAGAATCCACCTACCAATAGCAAATCACCCGCAAGAAGGTAGTGTGCCAGAAATGCCGCAATAGAACCTGTACGGCAAACCTGCAAGAACTGTGGCACAACGGGGGTGAGTTGCCAACTCGTGAATAGAAACATCTACAAGGATAAATCGAATGCAAGACATAATCCTAAGTCAACGATCAGTAATATAATCCACAAGAGTACATCTGAGTGTAATAAGGTGGCAAGGTAACATCTAATCATCAGTGTAAGGTATGTCTGCATGAAGTATCAATGAAGAAATATCAATAATATCAATACACATATATTAGCGTCCCATACCACTAATATTAGTGTAAGATAAGTGTAAATCCAGTCTGTATATGAACCATGTCTGTATATATGTGGAACCCGTCCACCCGTCACCCAATGACAATAAGCATCATGTATGCAATGTGAGGATATAAACAAAATCATGGAAAAACATCATGAAAACCCGTGCCAAGCATCGACACGTAAATCCTCCTGTATCGGGCATCCGTCATTCCGGAGCATACCCTATCTCAATCCATCGGGCATCCGTCATTCCGGAGCATACCCTATCTCAAAGTACATATCGGGAATCCGTCAGTCCGGGTCATCCCTCTCTCAGTGCATCGGGCATCCGTCATTCCGGAGCATACCCTATCTCAATCCATCGGGCATCCGTCATTCCGGAGCATACCCTATCTCAATCCATCGGGCATCCGTCATTCCGGAGCATACCCTATCTCAACGCATCCTCTAGCACCGAGAAAATACGGGGCGACGCCCCAAATATCATATCAAGGGAACCGGGTTTTTAAATAGTTACTTATTCGAAAAGGCTACGGTTCCCAAATCCAGAAATCACATGAAAATCCAACATCAGGAAGTAAATCCAATGCGACGTACTATGCAATCAATCCATGATATATGCGACATGTAAAGAGAGTAATCATATCGGAAATCATGCAACATGGAATAGGAATGCGCATATGTCGAATGAAGCATCATATCACAAATGCAATAGTACTACTGTGTAGTGACATGGCAATTATCGATGATGAAGTGTGTGAGCCGGCAAATAGTGTACGTGAAACATACTCATCATCGATAATGGTGCTGGTGTCCTAACAGCATGATAATAACATGGTAATGAACATATGCCAGCAATGCGAAAAGCATGAATATGCGGAAATCTAGTAATCAGCAGCACAGTGAAGTATCTACTATGCAAACTACAACTAAGTATCCTGTCAATCAGGAGGGGTAGGTGTGGAAACAACCTAAAACTGAGTCAAAGTATATATGTAGATATATAGTCGGGATCCCGCCTCAATGTCATATCGTAAGATATCCTCTAGCTATGAGTGCGGATCTATCATCAATATCAGCTCGTACGGTAACCCGTCGTACGGCATTCCCAAAAGCTGGGTACAGGTCAACATCTCACTGTCTCATCACATAACAAATATCACCATCATCAGATCATATAGTCTGGATGTACTACTCTATCTCTAGTACAACCGGTAACATCGGTAAAGTATGCATGCGGGGGTAAACACACATCCCAAGCCCGCAAGAATCACAAGTCATATCCCACATATGAATCGTATCAAAATACCGATCTCCGGGCACCAAGCCCACATCATCAACTCATCTCCAAAGTCATCACATATCATCAATCACAGTGTAAGTACATGTGAAAAGCAAGGGTAATGTATAGGTGTAATTCTATCCTAGGGTTCGCGACTATGAACTACACTAGTCACTTCCAACCCTACATTATCCAAAATACATCTAATATCACAATACTATATAATAAGCTATCTACGGACTGCGGGGGTGCTATACGCCATCCACCCGACTTTCCCCCGTAGATATAATCTACTCACCTCGCATCACCAATTGCGGACGTCACCACGTATTGCTTGTCGTCCTGAAGTCTTCATGGGTACCTACACATCAAATATCGTATATGCGCATCAAAACCAATCCAAGCTAAAACGGCGCATAAAATCCAAAACGATACGATAAGGGGGCCTATAGGTGAGAACCTATGGCACGCCTTCAAAACCATCCATAATCCTCTATATCGTCGTATAAACAACAATAGTCGAGGCAAAACACATTCCACCATTTCAGAATCCAAAAATACGGAATACGGAAACACGAATCCAAAACGACAACATAGGATATATGTCCCAGATTTCACCCTAGAGAGAATCTGTCAAAACTAGATATACCCAGGGTCTAAACTATAGGAAATGGGGCCATGCACGAAGTTCGAGGCAAAACCTCCCTGCTCTGGCCACAAATTGCGGCCAGAATGGAGAAATTGGCGGCCTCGGCTTGGAATTGGGGGCTAGGGTTTTGGGGTTGGCTTCCTGGGTGCCTGCACATCTCATTATAAATCCAATTTTATTTATGGGGTCTCGGGGTGAGAGCAGATTCAACAACACAGTGACAGATTTCCTGTTTTCCCCGATATCGGTTTCTAAAATCCGTATTCTGGTTCTAGCATCAGGTTTGGGGTTCCAATTCAAACACTAGGGTGTTGGTAAGATCAATACTGAGCCCAATTTCATAATGCAACACCAATTCACTCAAACCCTAACTAGGTTTCTCTCAAATCCATAATATCACACAATATCGATAAAATCTTGACATGGGGTTATAGGAAAGGCTATAATTAAGCAAATGGTTCAGAAATTACCTTCATTAGCAACTCAAGAATTTTCTTGAGTTGCCCTCTAATGGCCAAATCCATGCTTCTTTAGCTCCATGTGTATATCTAGGGATTTTGGACATTTTTAGTGAAAGGAGTTTGGGGTTTTGGTGTAGTTTTAGAGATGATTCATGGCTTGAGGAGGGGAGGGAAATGGAGAAGGGGGCAGCAGCAGCAAGGGAGAGGAAGAGGGAGAGAAATGAGAATGAAGAGAATGGCTAAGGGTATAAGGTCAAAGTCCACCTCTCTCTCTCACCTACCCTCATCATTGCATTTTCTTTTCTTTTCCTTTTCTTTTAAAACCCAACCCTTCTCACAAGAATAGTAAGCCCAAATGAAAACCATGGCAAGAAAAGTGCACAAGTGTAGAAAAAAAGTGATATGTGCAAGTTTTGCACAAAATTGCCAAAAAACCCAATTAGCGATTTTAATCGCGATTAGCACTAAATTAGTGTCAAACTAATCACAAAAACTTAAAAATATCATAATTCACTAATTTACCCTATTTTAGAATTTTCCATAATTTTTCATAATTTTTCTAACATTTTTCCTATTTATTTGCATTTAATATTAAAATAATCAATAAAATAATATTAAATTATAAAAATTCCCAAAATTAATATTTTATATTTTTGAAGATGTTACAATCTATCCCCCTTAAAGAAATTCGGTCCCCGAATTTAAATTTAAACCCCCACTACTAAAACAATCTCAGTAATAAACCCAAGTCGTCGGGGCTCCGAAATCATCAACACAAAGAACGTCACAGCGCAATGCATGCGCAAGGGTACTGAGCAGATAACTCAAAAACAAAACTCCGTCAAGCATTCCGCAATCATCGGAGTCGATGTAAAAACACAATGTCAAATCCAATACAAAACCGATATGATATGGATCGAAACTACACATGTAGACATCCAATCTATACACGTAAAAAGCTGATGTAAAAACATGCAAAAGTATATCCAGGCACCGTCTACTGACTAGTCCTGCTCAGCATGAAAGCAAAAACCCAACATCATAAAAGGTACTGCTCCAAAAGGAATAAATCTCAAAAATATACATAACACCATCCTGTGCGTCTGGTGCGCACGGAAATCAAAACCCAATATGTGCTAAACAGGTGCACAAAACAACATCTAGGTGCAACGGGTGTGCACGAAACCTCTGTCATGGGCAACGTATGTGCCTGACAGCCAAGGTCCGGTGCATCTAACATGCACGAAGAAATCTCGATTTAGTGCATCGGGTGCGCACCAAAATCGTATCTAAAAACATGCGCCCAACATGCGCGAAAATCCAAATCTGTGCATCTATCGTGCACGAATGGAAATCTAAACCCTGCGCACTCAACACGCACGGAATCATGAAATCCAATAACAAACATCGAATAGGTGTAAAGCACATCACCAGCACGGAGTGCAAAACCAACCATCAAAATCCGGGTCAAAATCAACGATGAAATGCGTCTCAAACCAAAATCAGGTGTACCGCAAAGGAAATCTCACAATCGTGTGCATCAGCGTGCACGAATCAAAGCATAACACTAAAATGCATGAAAACTCTGCGCAAAATATATAAATATCCAGTGGGTGCATGAAACCAACATCATGAAACTCAGTCACCAAAACTAAATCATGCAAACAGAACGCCCAAAATACCGAAATCCAAAATGACGGATACGTGATAATCGAATCACAAAATCACAAATCGTAAATACCGTCCTCGGTAGTTCCTCCTTCAAGGTCGAGAAGGAGTCGGTGTAATCCACTGCTAGCAGCGCAGGATATCTACCTGCCTCCTGCTCACGGTCTGGCGTCCTCTGACTCTCTAGGTCCTTATCCTCTCTGCGGATTATCAATCTCACAGTCAATCAGCTCATCGGCCCTGTCAGATGTGCTAACGGGGACGATTCCGTTCTGGCACTTCTCTGGTCACCTCTCGGTCAAACCTCACGACCACTCGTAAGGCAGCAAATCACTGGCATCGGCCTCTGGCTCTCTGAAAGCACGTTACACATCTGATCCTGGGTGCAAACATCATTGCAGCAATGTCCTGGAAGGAATCCTGCTCAAGGTCTCTTCCAATCATGCCTATGCCGATCTGTACAGAGGCTGGCTTTCCTGCACCACCTCTTCTCGCTCAAAAGACACCTGTGTCCTCAGAAGAACATTTCTCAGAAACTGGTCACATCCCAACGTCTCTGTAAGCAAATCAGGTCCCTCGTCTCGACGGGAAGCAATGACAACTCGTCGGGGTCTCACACGAACCTCTTGTTCCAACTGTCTCTATCGTCGTCCACTATGACGTCATACCAAGCTACTATGCACTGCACTGTCTCGGCCACGGTCAAACTGAAGTCTCTCGTACGGACTCAAAATCGCGTACTCTGTAGCTTCATCACTCTGTAGCAGATGTCAGGCCGAACTGGTCCTCGGGAACACGTCCCAACTATCGGAGGAATACCCATCACTCGTCCGTCCTTGATCAATTCGCAACGCATCTGGTTAAGTTCCTCTATCCGAACTTGGTCAACTACCTCGTCGACAATGCTGAACTCTGCCCTGCTGGGTGTGCACAAAATGACCACGCGGGGTCTAAGTCTCCTCGTATCATACTCCAGAAAGGTCCTGCCGAGATTCCTTTCTCCAATCTCAATCCTGCCGAAGTGCCCGGAAGTCATCATCCAATGCTGAAGCTCACGCTTATTCCGGAACGGCTGCATACTTATCACGCTTCTTTCTGGAAGATATATCCATATACCACGCCTCGGGGTGCGTATCACATCTCTAATGTCAGCGGAGTGGAACATCATCTCGTCGAAATCTCGTACGAACTCTTTTCTTCACTCTGCTCAAATGTCGACTGATTCGGACTCGTCTCATCGTGGCTACACGAACTGCGCTCCAACGGCTATCCTCGCATCTGGAGTCTCCCAAGCAGTGTCCCATCACAATGTCCGAAAAATGTCGAACCATCCGATCGACTCGTCAGATCCTCATAATCCTCCAAGAGCTCACATTTCGGGTACAGTTTAATAGTATCGAGTACATGCTCATGCTGCAGTAGCTCCAATCATCTGGGCGATATCTCATCATTCGCAGCAGCAACTGGCTCATACGCCTGCACGCCGAACAACGCCTCAATCCTCCAGGAAAGGCAACACAATGGTGGTCGTCTCTGAATCAGCCTGCTCTAGATCTGAGTAAGACTCTCCACACTGGAAATCTTCAACTCAACTGGGTCCGCTCTGGCGCAAAACCGGACGAATCACATTCGTCTCTCAAATCGGGTAGACTAGCTAGCATCTGTCGCATATCTGCCTGAAAGCTCCGGCAAATCTCAGCTCGCAAGCTCCGAAAGCAACATCCTGTCAATCTCAGCAACAGCTGGTCCATCTGTCTGCACGATAGGCGACATCACAATCCCTGAGGTATACTGTACATCAACAGTCCTCTCTCAGCTGGCAGCTCTAACAAAGGCACGATCAACCGGTGCAAACCAAGCACTCGCCTCCACTAGAGGTCACAAACACCAACACTAACTCGAGACGTTCCCATGTCACCAGAAAACACAAAGGTCGGCCCTCGTACCAAACGAGCTCACACCGGCCGTAACCCTAGCAGCAGCCCAAACTGCGCTCAAACACGGTGACAGGAATCTCAGTCGAGTATTCAAGAGAGCACATCAGTGGCAAGAAAGGAAACAACAGATCCAAAGTGGATACATGATCATAGGAAGGAACAGCATCAATGGAGGTATGATCATGAAACTAATAGAATCGAGAATCTCAAATGGATGTATAATCCAGGATATGAAAGAATCACTGATCTCAAAACAAATGTCCATCCTAAGGTTCCTTAAGCGGAGTGGCGTGTCGTAAGTATGCCGCGGAACATACCAACGGTACGTCACTCTACTTTAGTCACCTAATCCATCAACCAAGGGTCATCCTAAAACGACGAAAGTTCGGGTTCACACCCCCTCAACCAAGTCTAAGTTCCGTAAGGTCAAGCCTAAGTTCCGTATATAAACAACTCCCTAGGCTCCACATAGTCAAACTTAGACTCGAACCAAGGTCAACCTAGCGCTCTGATACCAACTTTGTCACGACCCGAAAGAGCACGTGACTGGCCCTCGAACCCTATGAAGCCTATAGGACTCCATCTGATCCAAGTAAACCAAAAGCCCAGAAATCTAAAACCATTTTGAAGAATAAGTAAAGAAAACTGGTTTAAAGAAGTGAAGAAATACAGGTTTGAAATCAAGGTTTTTAAATAACTAAGCCGAAGGTACGTTTTGGAATCAATAAGTCTTTTCTAAAAATTTCGGCAGAGTCTCTTTTGTAAAACTGGCCCCGAATGGGGGAAAACATGGATATCAATATATAACATGATAAAGGCATCCCCAAGCGGGAGCTAGCTCTTCGTCAATCGACGGTCACAACCACACAATGATATGATAATATACAACGCCAAGTGGCGAGGATCAAATCCAAAGAAAGCTCAAAAGCAAAAAGAAAACCGCAATACTACTAAACGCGACTCTAAGGTCGGAATAATACAACACTGTTCTAAGTCTGAAAGAATATACAAGTTTTTGGTTGATGGACATTTCTAGATACAATGAATAAATAAGTACAAAATGGGGATTCTTGATGCAAAAGAATCCACCTACCAATAGCAAATCACCCGCAAGAAGGTAGTGTGCCAGAAATGCCGCAATAGAACCTGTACGGCAAACCTGCAAGAACTGTGGCACAACGGGGGTGAGTTGCCAACTCGTGAATAGAAACATCTACAAGGATAAATCGAATGCAAGACATAATCCTAAGTCAACGATCAGTAATATAATCCACAAGAGTACATCTGAGTGTAATAAGGTGGCAAGGTAACATCTAATCATCAGTGTAAGGTATGTCTGCATGAAGTATCAATGAAGAAATATCAATAATATCAATACACATATATTAGCGTCCCATACCACTAATATTAGTGTAAGATAAGTGTAAATCCAGTCTGTATATGAACCATGTCTGTATATATGTGGAACCCGTCCACCCGTCACCCAATGACAATAAGCATCATGTATGCAATGTGAGGATATAAACAAAATCATGGAAAAACATCATGAAAACCCGTGCCAAGCATCGACACGTAAATCCTCCTGTATCGGGCATCCGTCATTCCGGAGCATACCCTATCTCAATCCATCGGGCATCCGTCATTCCGGAGCATACCCTATCTCAAAGTACATATCGGGAATCCGTCAGTCCGGGTCATCCCTCTCTCAGTGCATCGGGCATCCGTCATTCCGGAGCATACCCTATCTCAATCCATCGGGCATCCGTCATTCCGGAGCATACCCTATCTCAATCCATCGGGCATCCGTCATTCCGGAGCATACCCTATCTCAACGCATCCTCTAGCACCGAGAAAATACGGGGCGACGCCCCAAATATCATATCAAGGGAACCGGGTTTTTAAATAGTTACTTATTCGAAAAGGCTACGGTTCCCAAATCCAGAAATCACATGAAAATCCAACATCAGGAAGTAAATCCAATGCGACGTACTATGCAATCAATCCATGATATATGCGACATGTAAAGAGAGTAATCATATCGGAAATCATGCAACATGGAATAGGAATGCACATATGTCGAATGAAGCATCATATCACAAATGCAATAGTACTACTGTGTAGTGACATGGCAATTATCGATGATGAAGTGTGTGAGCCGGCAAATAGTGTACGTGAAACATACTCATCATCGATAATGGTGCTGGTGTCCTAACAGCATGATAATAACATGGTAATGAACATATGCCAGCAATGCGAAAAGCATGAATATGCGGAAATCTAGTAATCAGCAGCACAGTGAAGTATCTACTATGCAAACTACAACTAAGTATCCTGTCAATCAGGAGGGGTAGGTGTGGAAACAACCTAAAACTGAGTCAAAGTATATATGTAGATATATAGTCGGGATCCCGCCTCAATGTCATATCGTAAGATATCCTCTAGCTATGAGTGCGGATCTATCATCAATATCAGCTCGTACGGTAACCCGTCGTACGGCATTCCCAAAAGCTGGGTACAGGTCAACATCTCACTGTCTCATCACATAACAAATATCACCATCATCAGATCATATAGTCTGGATGTACTACTCTATCTCTAGTACAACCGGTAACATCGGTAAAGTATGCATGCGGGGGTAAACACACATCCCAAGCCCGCAAGAATCACAAGTCATATCCCACATATGAATCGTATCAAAATACCGATCTCCGGGCACCAAGCCCACATCATCAACTCATCTCCAAAGTCATCACATATCATCAATCACAGTGTAAGTACATGTGAAAAGCAAGGGTAATGTATAGGTGTAATTCTATCCTAGGGTTCGCGACTATGAACTACACTAGTCACTTCCAACCCTACATTATCCAAAATACATCTAATATCACAATACTATATAATAAGCTATCTACGGACTGCGGGGGTGCTATACGCCATCCACCCGACTTTCCCCCGTAGATATAATCTACTCACCTCGCATCACCAATTGCGGACGTCACCACGTATTGCTTGTCGTCCTGAAGTCTTCATGGGTACCTACACATCAAATATCGTATATGCGCATCAAAACCAATCCAAGCTAAAACGGCGCATAAAATCCAAAACGATACGATAAGGGGGCCTATAGGTGAGAACCTATGGCACGCCTTCAAAACCATCCATAATCCTCTATATCGTCGTATAAACAACAATAGTCGAGGCAAAACACATTCCACCATTTCAGAATCCAAAAATACGGAATACGGAAACACGAATCCAAAACGACAACATAGGATATATGTCCCAGATTTCACCCTAGAGAGAATCTGTCAAAACTAGATATACCCAGGGTCTAAACTATAGGAAATGGGGCCATGCACGAAGTTCGAGGCAAAACCTCCCTGCTCTGGCCACAAATTGCGGCCAGAATGGAGAAATTGGCGGCCTCGGCTTGGAATTGGGGGCTAGGGTTTTGGGGTTGGCTTCCTGGGTGCCTGCACATCTCATTATAAATCCAATTTTATTTATGGGGTCTCGGGGTGAGAGCAGATTCAACAACACAGTGACAGATTTCCTGTTTTCCCCGATATCGGTTTCTAAAATCCGTATTCTGGTTCTAGCATCAGGTTTGGGGTTCCAATTCAAACACTAGGGTGTTGGTAAGATCAATACTGAGCCCAATTTCATAATGCAACACCAATTCACTCAAACCCTAACTAGGTTTCTCTCAAATCCATAATATCACACAATATCGATAAAATCTTGACATGGGGTTATAGGAAAGGCTATAATTAAGCAAATGGTTCAGAAATTACCTTCATTAGCAACTCAAGAATTTTCTTGAGTTGCCCTCTAATGGCCAAATCCATGCTTCTTTAGCTCCATGTGTATATCTAGGGATTTTGGACATTTTTAGTGAAAGGAGTTTGGGGTTTTGGTGTAGTTTTAGAGATGATTCATGGCTTGAGGAGGGGAGGGAAATGGAGAAGGGGGCAGCAGCAGCAAGGGAGAGGAAGAGGGAGAGAAATGAGAATGAAGAGAATGGCTAAGGGTATAAGGTCAAAGTCCACCTCTCTCTCTCACCTACCCTCATCATTGCATTTTCTTTTCTTTTCCTTTTCTTTTAAAACCCAACCCTTCTCACAAGAATAGTAAGCCCAAATGAAAACCATGGCAAGAAAAGTGCACAAGTGTAGAAAAAAAGTGATATGTGCAAGTTTTGCACAAAATTGCCAAAAAACCCAATTAGCGATTTTAATCGCGATTAGCACTAAATTAGTGTCAAACTAATCACAAAAACTTAAAAATATCATAATTCACTAATTTACCCTATTTTAGAATTTTCCATAATTTTTCATAATTTTTCTAACATTTTTCCTATTTATTTGCATTTAATATTAAAATAATCAATAAAATAATATTAAATTATAAAAATTCCCAAAATTAATATTTTATATTTTTGAAGATGTTACAGGAACGTTGGTCCCGCTCCAACTTATAATTGTTATTAGACAGAGCAGGAAATTGGGGATTACCAGAATTCCCGTGCCGCCCAAACGAAGAGAGTGCATGTTGATGCATCATCTTCGGGTATGTTCGTTACAAAGAACTGTTTCTCTGTATCCTCTACATCCTGGGTATATGATACCGGATCAGGATCCCAGATATGTAATCTGTTACATAGGGCTACAGAAAGGTAGAGGACTGAGAACGGGTGATAAGTTTCATGAGGCAGAAAACGGGGCAAGTGTTGCAGCCAAGTCTGTCGGTCACTGTCACCCTGTATTACCAATACATTGATTCTGAACGAATGTTATTAGATACCGAATTTGATATACCAAATCATATCACTCTCTTTGTTAGAAAAGAAAGGATATAATTTTGTATTGATGGATAATGTTTTGAACATTTCCTATATCAAAAGTTGATCGGTTCAGGCATGTTATCTAAAAACGTTGATGTTCTAAATCAAACTACAGTTCTTAGTATATGGAACACACACAAGAAGAAGAGTTCAGAAATGAACGGATTCTTCTTGAGGTATTGTAGACTAGGTCAGATCAATGCGACCCGACTAGCTAAGTTGCACATAGATGCATATTTCAATCAGTTTGAATTTACATCTTGTGAAACTTGCCAGTCATGTCACAAAGATAAGATGACCATAGCTCTGTTTATTGGAAGCAGAGAAAGAGTTAGTGAACTCTTGGGATGATACATGTTGATGTATGTAAGGTCCCCTGTCTACATATGCCAGGACTGGTTCTTTGTACTTCGTTACATTCTCTGATAATCTCTCAAGATTCAGACATATGTTCCTGTTGAAATACAAGTCCGAACCTTTTGAGATATTCACAGAATATGATTTAGAAGTAGAGAACCAAAACACGGGTATAAGTATTATGTCCTTTGATGAGATCAAGGAGGAGAATACTTGAGCACGGAATTCCAAGACTTTTCTAAAGGAGAATGAGATTCTCTTTCAGCATTACTCCTCTGTATACACCATGGCACGATGGTATATCGGGGCGGAGCAATCACACCCTATATGATATGGTGTGCTCTATGATGAATATTACTGAGTCACCTATTTCCTTTGGGGAGTTATGCACTTGAGAAGCTGCATACCTATTGAATATGGTTCGAATCAAATTAGTTGCCTACCATTTCATATGTGATGTGGAAAGGGAAGAGCCCATATCTTAAGTTAGTTAAGATTTAGGGTTGTCCGGCCTATGTCTGAAAAGCAAAATCCGGACAAGCTCGAGGCAAGGTCAGTTATGTAGAACTGGAAATGTTCCAGCTATACAAACAACGGCTGATGATTTGATAGAACCAAAGGATTCAATAGTTACCAACGAACCTCAGCCTCTCCGCCGATCTAGTAGGGTTCCTCACCCACCTGAGAGATACTTCAGTTTCTCTATGACAGTGGGAGCGAGGATTACATCATGAGATGATGACCCAACTAGCTTCGAGCTGGCCATCGAGAGTAAGACTCTGTAAGAATGGCTGGATGTTTATCGATCTGAGATGGAATCCTTATACACCAACAAAGTATGGACTTTGGTTGCTTTATCTGAAGGGTTAAATCCCCATCAGGAGCGAGTATATCTTGAGAAGATTACTTGGTGTAGATGGAAAAGTTGAGACTTTCAAAGCTAGACTTGTTAAAGGTTTTCGTCATCGACCAGGTATGGATAATGATGAAACCTTTTCAAGTAGCTATGCTTAAGTCCATCCAGATCCTACTTGTCACGGCTACATACCATGACTACGATATCTGGTGGTTGGGTGTCATGACTGCTTTTCTAAATGATATTTTGGAAGAGAGCGTCTATGAGTACACAGCCAGAGGGCTTCGTAGACAGTGGGAGTAGCAGAAACGTGTACAAGATGTTTTATAGGATAAAGCAGGCATCGCGAAGTTGGAACATCTGTTTTGATGGATTAGTCAAAGAAGTTGACATCATCAAAATGGTAGATGAACCTTGTATAAACAAGAAGGTAGTAGGGAGTATGGTGACGATCCTCGTAGAGTACGTGGATGAAATACTCTTGATAGGGAAGGAGTTTCCTATGCTACGCTCGATCAATCTCCGCTTATCACAATGATTCTCCATATAGGATCAAATTGATACCTCCTAAATCCTGGGTTTGGATCTATGAGATAGATCTAATTAGATGTTAGGATTCTCACTAGTTGTAGTGAGATGGTATCAATCGATCCTGGGGAGAATCACTGGAAGGGTTCCAGGGTGATAAAGACGACTGAATGTCAGTCACAGGCATTGTCTTTACCCTCAGTAAAGGGACGGTATGCGAGGAGAGTTCCAAGCTAGATACCATGGCATACTAGACGATAAAGGCTTGATACATCGCTATTTAAGATGCTACCAAAGAGGCTGTTTGGGTGTATATTGGTTCATGAGATGAACTACGATCCTACCATTGTGAGACAATGGAGTTGTGGCTTATGCCAAGGAACGCAGGTCCCATCAGTGATCCAGACATATTCTAAGGCAGTATCGCCTGATCATGGAGATGGTTGATCCCCAGGGTGATCGAGGTCAGGAGAGTAGACTCAGAGGACAACACAACGGATCCACTCACAAAGGCCTGTTCCCAGAGAGAGACTTTTATGGGATGGTTGAGTATGAGATACTTCAAACCACTGCTACAGATGGCTCTAGTGCAAGTGGGAGATTGTTAGTTATATGTATGCCCTAGAGGCCATTACTGTACATAGGATGTATATTGTAGTGGATGCTGTGACATATATAGGGAGGACTTTCTTGCTCGACATGATAGTATGCTATCTGGTTACCCTTTACCTTAACGTGTATGCTGATTGTCTCTCTGTTACATGTTGGTAAAGCCCTTAGGATCTGTACTTGACTACCTGGACTATGATGCGGATCATACTAGTGGGGACATGATAGTCCATAAGTACATCCTTCAAAGTCCCTAGTCGTGGGTGTATCGAGACAGGGCATCGATATACCAGAGTAGACTAGCGTATACCTTCTCGACCCATACAGATGGGCGATGGATGATCCCATATCCATTGGTGTTTGACATCAGAGATGATATGCGGGTGCTCAGTAGAGACTGAGTATACCGGACGGACTCGCCGAGAACTCCCAGATGGTATTATACCTCACGTCAGATGGCAGTTCTCTGGTGACACTGGTACAGAGTAGTCTGTTGACCCGAGATCGTCATAGAGTCTTGTGTGGTTCCCACTGTGCTTTGATTTCCATCTTACCACGTCCAAGAGGGCGTGCAAAACGGTGGTTTTTGGGTACAGTCCCGAGTCACATGGAGGCAATGAGCGATAGGAGGGGATTCGTCTCTCCCGGTATAGGGAGTTGATGTTGCGCTGTGTTCGATTGGCTATAACAGGAAATCCCTGGCCAGGGTTGCTGAGATTTACTGGTAAGTGTTACCAGTAGTTTCTCGAACAGTTATAGACCTCATATCGACACGACTTATCGAGCTATTGGGGTCTGACGTTTACCACCCCTAGGCGAGATATGCGACATATCAGACGATCAGACCGGACTGTACTGTAGTGTTACTGGTTGGATTCACTGGAGTGTGAGCGGGCTTGCTCGTCGATCTTCAGATCGCTCAATACCCGGGTGGCCGTTACGTTTAGCAGACCGCTTGCGGCTTGTGGGTGTTTGATATGATCATCGCCTGCTGCCGGCATATTGACGAGTCTTTAGAGTCCTACACAGAGGTTTCCTGGCTCAAGCGAAACGAAATAGGAGCGCATATGAGATATGTGCGGGACCGAGAATAATGCGTGTATGTGATACCGTATTCTATTCTTGCGATGAATGTATCGAATGGTTATATGCGATATAACCTAGTTATCGAATCGAGGGTTGATTCGATAAGCCGATACATTGGATACTAGTCGGTTATATGCGATATGACCGGATCGTTAAATCAAGTGTTGATTTAATGATTTAATGCATAATTATATATTTGATATATTACTTTGCATTAACTGGTATTGGTTCACTTTAAATGGATTTTCTCACTTGGTGTACAAGTTGTATATGTGATATACTTTTTGTGCAAATGATTGAATCATGTTTGATGATACATGTTAACTTGGATTTGTGTGAAGATTAAACCATGGTTGTGAGAGTGGTTAGGGTTTTGTTTATTCTCCCATTATTTATTTATTCATTTATCTGTTTATTCTTTTGGAAAAGATAAAGAGAAAAGAATGGTGGCTAATTTTGTTTCATGTTGAAGCTTCTTGAAGCTTTGATCAAGTCAACCATTCTTATCTCATCCTTAACCCTAACCATTCCCACTAACCCTAGTTTAATCTATACACTTGACCATGGTTTAGATTATGATAAGTTTTCATTTTCTTTTCTTTTTTATAGACTTATCATAATTCTAGATCTTTTTCTTCTTCATTTCTTGAAGTGAAGAAAGCTTGCCTCCATCAATGGAAAGTGATGAAAAAGAGTGAGAAATCCAAATCTAAAGTCTACCCACTTTCTATTTCTTCATCCTCTACCTCTTGCCAAGTAGTAGAGTGTGTTTTCTTCATAAGTTTCTTGACTTGGTGAAGTCGGAGCTTGATTTAGCGATGCCTCGACGTAGATCATCTTCGGCATGGACATCGACGACCTAGCTCGCTTATTCTCCGATGAAGTCGACGCTAGAGCCCGGATTCTTTTTGGAAAGCGGAGAGGACTTCGTTGCGGAGCTATGGAGGTGGAGCACCGGATCTACAAAGGTTGTATTTCCGTTTAAACTTTAGTTAAGCTGTTAACTAGTTTCATTTTCGCCTAGACATCTAGCCAACGATCCGTAGTCTAGGGTTTCTCGGCACCGTATTTTTGAAATTGGCATGGTTGATGCCTTGTGAGACCTCATTAGGGTGCCTAGGAACCCTACAGTATTTTGTGGGAATTGTGATAGGATTCTATGATCTGCTATAACCCGGAGACACTAAAACTTATTTAGCGAACATAGAGAGACGAGCAGGCAACCTAGAAGCTACCATAGAAACACGAGCCCCTCCTCCTTAAACCAGGCCACAGATTTATTCCATGTGGCCGCAATTTGCGGCAAATTTGTGGTGGAATGAGGTTATTTTTGTTCTGCGATTTCCTTATTATATATGTAGACCAACCCTATGTGCAAAATTGGATAATTTTACCTGAGATGAAATCTGGGAGCACATTGGGGTGTTTTTGGTTATGTTTTCCATATTTTGGAATGCTTGGTATTGATGTTTGGATTTGTATTGGGTCGTTAGATGTTTGTACGTCAACGACAAGGGATTGTTTAGTTGGTTTTGCATACGTAGACTATAGGTTCTAACCTATGAGCGCACCGCGTGCCGTATTGGATTTCGGAACTTGATGTTAATAGCTTTGTGATTGCATATTGATTGTAGGTACCTTCGCGTGGATTCCGAGTCGACGAAGCACATCGACTGTAGCTAAGCGAGGAGTTTAGCAGGTGAGCAGATTTATATCTACGGGGGAAATCGGGTGGATGGCGTATAGCACCCCCGCAAATTGATGGAAACCGATATATATGGATATGGTTAAAGAATTTGTAGGTGACATGATATGATAGAATTGATATGTATGAGATTTAGTGTAGCATGACATGAGATTTATAAGATATAATGTATACGTATGATGACTTGGTGTGATATGTCGTTATATGAATGCGAGTCGATATGAGATAGTTGATACCTTTGTCGTTCCCACGATATGGAGATTGATACGGATGCGACCTTGGTATTAGGTATATAAATATATATAAGGTTGTGATTCTTGAGTGATATGCCGTACGGTGGATTATACCATACGTGATGTTGTGAGGCTGGATGCTGATCGCACGCTTTTGGCGTGTCGGATGTTCAAAGTTCTAAAGTATAACCGCGATCAGGACGGTGTCGCTATGCAGCTAGCCGATTGAGCACGGGTCGATCCACAAGGAGATGGTTGTATGTCCGTTCGAGTTTTAGACGAGTCAATAAAGAATTTGTATGTGTTTGTTCAAACTAACCTATGTGTTTTATATGCAAGTATGAAGTTGTTAAGAAAAAGATACGAAATTGTAAGCTAAAGAAATCCGTACTCAAAACTTTTGAGCCGAGTCTTGACCAATTGAAGCTAGAGCAATCGGCAACAACGTGGATTAGGGGATTTAAGCACGGTATTCGTGGAATCCGGCTTATTTACCCTTGTCCTTCCGTTCTTGTCTCTTGCTTTCGTCGCCGGCCAAACCGAACACAACCGGTCGCGGTTAGGAATCACCGTTACCTTGGTAGGATATGGTGCCTAACGGAGCGCTTGCGTAACGTTTGGGCGGAGTTCAATGGAAAATAACGGGAAAAGGAAATGAGCAAAGAAACATTAACTTACAATACCGTATTTATTCTTAACAACGATAATTACAACCATTCACAAAAACGAACCAAAAAGAGCAAAAGAAAAGAAAAGATTACAAGTAAGTAAGTGCATGGAATTTAAAGTGCACGAAAGTAAAGCATGGTAATAAAAAGCAAGAAAGAAATAAGCAATAAAAAGAACTAGAAACTAGAACTCAAGACAAGCATGGGATCAATAGCCAACCCTTAAACTTGCAAGCTCAATCAAGAGGTTGCAAGATCAAAAGAAGGGTAAAGAACTCATGTGAAATAAAGCACTAATTCCATAAGAAGATACAACCCTTGAGATCAATAACAAACCCTTAAACATTCAAGCTCAATGAAGAGGTTGAAAGAACAAGAGAAAGCAAGAATCTCAAGGGGAAGCTAAACAAACAAGAATGATACAAAAACTCTCATCTTCATTTAACATCCACTCAATGCTCTCACTACATTTTCATGAAGGAAAGATGATGAAGAAGAAGAAGAAGAAGAACAAAACTACACTAAAAGAGGCTAAAGAAATTAACACCTTAGTTTGGCTCAGTTCTGGGATATTTATATGAGGGGAACTGGAAACCTAGGGTAAGAATCTGCCCCTACAAGAAAAAACCAATATGCCCCTGAAAAACGTCAACGAGAGGAGACTAAATGGCCGCGGTTCTGCGGCCTAAGCGTGCTTATGCCGTGGAACCGCGGCCGTTTAGTGGAGTTAGGCCATGAAATTTGGTGGTTTTCCCTAGTTTTTAGTACTCTTCAGTATGGTATATGACTTTTTCTCAGAAACTCTTCCCATTTCTTCAAGAATTTCAGTAGATCAAAAGCTGATGTGATGTGGATCTTTTGCCAAGATTTCCTCGAGCTCCGCATAGATATGTTGGATCTTGTGTTGACATTGAGCTTTGTGCATGAAAATGACATCGATTTGCCATTTTGTCCCTTAAACTGGTGTGTGGCAACATACGGATAGAGAGCGGAGACCCGTGTTTTATCTGTGTTGGCAGTAATCCGGAATTTAACGTACTTTTCCATGAATTTCACTGTTCAGATTCGAGAACCTGTATTATGCAAATATGTAGCAAACACTGACTAAAAGCACCTCCCTATAACCAAACGAGCGTAAGAATGGGCGGTTTAAAATGCAGCATTCTGGTTTGAACAAATACCCCCAAACATAACTTTTGCTCGTCCCGAGCAAAACCAATTATTCACAAAAAAGTCCTAACCGCACTTTCGCAGGGCACGCGATTGCGCTGAGCACGTGCAACAAGCCGTTAAACCTCTAGGTGTCCCTAGTAGGAAGAGTGTTGTCTCCTGAGGGTTTTCAGCGGATTACACCCACAAAATCCCGTCAAGCTAGTGTCATAAGTTAACGTCGATTCTACTCCTACAGTTTAGTATTTACGTTAGAAATTCTATCATCCTAAGTTATAAATATCCAACCCTTATTTTTCACACCTCCTATCTATTTAACTTTGGATCTCCTGAGTTTTCCTTCTAAAGTGCGGCCTCAAATCAGGGATTTTTATTAACTTTACAGAAAACACAAGTCTTATTCTTTATTTCTATCTTTTATCCAAACATCGATTGTATACCCCTACGTGTTTGTATATTTGCACCCCTACACTCAAGAATTCAATTCAAGCTATAATACCCTTGCCCTAATACCTAATACTACTTCTTTTCATTAAGGATGGACGGATTTGCTCACACACCTTTCATGCGACTATTAATGCTTCTTGAGGCACTAACGACCGATTACTGAATGTGTGAACTTTAAAGCGTAAATAGCAGTTCCCAGGTCTTGACTTTATTCTATTTTTTCTTTTTCTTTTTCTTTTTCTTTTTCAAGACCGGATATATTTTTCAATATGCTCTTTTGGTGTTTAGCTTTAAATACCGTTTTTTCTTTCATACTAAGTTTTCAGACAAGAGTATTTCTAGGTATCCTCTACTATCACAAGTTTCAAGGTGCGTGTAAGTGCAGTTTGTAGGATATATACTTTCTAAATTTGAACTCAAGAAAAGAAACTATTTTTCAGACTTATCCTCCAGTAAAGCTTCAATACTTTCCCTTCATCTTGACTTAACTCAATAACTGAACTCAAAAAACTGTAAGGACGTATACATACCAAAGTTAGACAGAATGAGGGTTATTTTAAGGATTTTCAATTCCTAAGTTTAGAATTTAGTTATTTCTAACATATCAACTAAACCTTCAGAAAAAAATCTAAGTTACCCTATTAGCTAATTTTACGACAAAGTTTTTATATTTTTTGGAAAATTTTCAATTTTTATGGGTTTTTAATAAGGTATGCAAATGCAAAATATACAAATGAATGCGAAGGAAGAAAGCTTACCGAGCACACCCTCAAACTTAAACTTGACAGTGCCCTCACTGTCAGGCTACACCAAGAGGGTCAAAATTGTCGGCGCTCCCTAGAAACAAATTATATACAAAACAAAAAGGAAAACAAAAAATATATACAAAAAGGAGTCCCCCCCAAACTTAAGTAAAACTGTGTTTCCACTGTTAAGCATTGAAGTTCAGGATTAGGGGGGAAAGAGAATAGTATCAAGCTATACAAGACCTTACAGAGGCCAAAAGTTAACACCAACCATTCAAAAATTCTATCTCTGTAAGATGCGGGTTGGTGAAAGAAGGTGAAGAGGAAAGAAATGGAGAATACGCGAGACCGTATGGAGATAGAAGCGGGATACGGTCTCGGTATATGAGAAGAAGGATGGCGGAAGGGAGAAAGAAGTGGAATGCGAACTTGAGGGTGAAAATGGAGTGAATAGATTAGCACAATTTGTGATGACCGATGTGTGAAAAGCGATTGTGCTAATATATTAACCTGTCGAGAAATGGGGTCAAATCCCTCAAGATTCGTGAGAAACCATGGGTATGCCGAACTTGGTAAACCAGACATTGGAAATGGAAGTGATACAGTTACTTGCAAGGTCGGAACGATGGAAATGGTAGAGGAAAGTGATCGAGGAGGGGTATCAGGTAAATGTTCGGGAGAGGGTACACAGTCAATGGAAGGGACAGGATGAATTGGAAAATCCGACTCATCAATTAAAACTGGTTCATCCTCAAAAATTTCCTCAATGTTCTCCTCAAAAATTAGCTCATCCATGCAAATTTCATCGAAATCTAGACGCATCAGGGGTTCGGGAAAAACAGTTAATGACTCGGGATGATGAATTGGAGAGAAAAACTCTGCCAATTCTATAGGTTCATCATCCCAAATATTCCCGGCGTCAATATCCTCAATCAAGTGAAAGTCAATTTTCTCAGACACCTCATCAAAAGCATGGATTTCAATCGATTCTGGTTCTAAGATGGAGGTGTAGAGGTCAAAAGGATGGGGTGTGATTTCACTTGGCAAGGTCCCTTCGCAATCGGGTAAATCAAACACTGCAAAGTCGCACAACTTATCAAACATTCTATCTTCAATTGATAATTCAATTGGGACACTTGATAGACTTTCAACACAGGAGTTGTGGGATTCAATTTGAAACGGGTTGGTTTGATTTTGAAGGGGGTACAGCTCACTCTCTCCACTCAAATTCTTAATCTGTCCAACCGCCTCATCATACATTGGAAAATTAGGAGCTAGTTTGAAACTAGCTACCGGGTCAGTAGGTTGTATGAGGGTGGCCATGGACGCATTCAAATCCATCATCTGTTGGCATGACGCTTTCGTAAAGTCTTCCAACGATTGTTCCAGACTAGACATGGGTTGTGACGGGGTTTCATTAAAAGATTCAAAGTTGTTTGGATACTGTAAACTCCCAAATGGCTGTTCAGAAGCAATGTCTAGGGAAGGTGCAAAAATCGGGTAGGACTAGTAGGAATTGAATAGCTGGACAGGGGTAGGATCAACATTTGGATACGAAGGTGAATGGAAGTGTTGATCCCAAGAATTTGAAGTGGTGAAAGGAGTGAAAGATCGGCTATGAGATTGTTCAATACGTTCAGCGATGGATAAAGGATGACTTGCAAAAGTGGTATCAACATAAGCGGGTGCGGAACGTTGAAAAGGTTGATACAAAGTGGAATGCGGAGGGCAAGTGTTTGTCCTAGACGTGTCTATGCGATCTTTCAATGATATTTTGGGCATGGAGGGGTCGTTCGATGTTCGTCCAAAGCAAGAACCGTAAGAAGTAATGTCTAGTTGTGGGTACCAAAGTTCGGCAAGAGTTTTGCGAGGTGGGGTACCCATGATATGAAGAGAGAAAGAAAGAAAGGCAGAGAAAAGGAGGGGGGAAAATTTTGATTTTTTTTTTATATAATTTTTTTTAGGTAGATATTAACAAAAGAATGAAATATATACACAAGAAGAATCTGGACAAAAACAATCACGACACAAAAATACCACACACCTAATCATTCTAGGGTTCACCTAGGTCAACTAGACCTACTCCAGAACTTGATTGTCGAAGTAAAACTGTGTCGAGAAATAGGCTCAAGATACACTGATCACGAGGCCAGGTAAGTGCAGAGATAAGGGGAGGTTTTCCAACGCTTTCGCGAAGTTCCTTAATTAAATAACCCTTTCTCTTTTGGCGGTTTCGCCGTTAACACTTTCCTAGACACCCCGTAAACAATATACCGTTAAGCGAGGTTCTAAACACGGTTAACTTCTCCTAATGAGCGCGAAGTCCTTAAGGCTTAAAGTCTAATTTCTTTTAAAATTTGTGCGGGTAAACGTTATGCTCAAGTTCGTGATTTGTGGGCCACGGAAAAGGTGATGAAATCCTTTACCGTATATTGTGGGGTTCGCTTGCCCTTAAGTCCGTATTAATGTATGCAATGCGCAATTCAATAACATTCTATAAAGAATCAAACAATCGTTTTTTAGTTTAAGCACGGCACTGCAACAAATACGGGTTAGTCAATTTTTAGCGTTTGCTAGCGAACTTGCAAAGAATCCTGCAAAGAATAGTATATTGGATGCGTCGGATTTGAGAAGAAGGTGTTAGTAAAGTACGTACCGTTACGTTTTTGGGTTAGGAAACCCCCGTTGAATCAAATCCGGTAAGCTTGAAAAGTTCTCTTGCGCGGGTCAAACTACCCGGATTTTTGGCACTGTACTTTGCAATCACCTTAGCCTTGAACGTACACTTTGCTCCCCACAATCGCCGTTTGCAAATCCGCAAAAATCTGCAGACTTCCTCACAAAAATTATCAAAAAAAAACAAAAAGAATTTTTTTTTTATAAATATATATAAAAAGAATATTAACCCGATTAACAAGAAAGAAAATACGCTACCGTCTCCCCGGCAACGGCGCCATTTGATCGCACGCTTTTGGCGTGTCGGATGTTCAAAGTTCTAAAGTATAACCGCGATCAGGACAGTGTCGCTATGCAGCTAGCCGGTTGAGCACGGGTCGATCCACAGGGAGATGGTTGTATGTCCGTTCGAGTTTTAGACGAGTCAATAAAGAATTTGTATTTGTTTGTTCAAACTAACCTATGTGTTTTATATGCAAGTATGAAGTTGTTAAGAAAAACATACGAAATTGTAAGCTAAAGAAATCCGTACTCAAAACCTTTGAGCCGGGTCTTGACCAATTGAAGCTAGAGCAATCGGCAACAACGTGGATTAGGGGATTTAAGCACGGTATTCGTGGAATCCGGCTTATTTACCCTTGTCCTTCCGTTCTTGTCTCTTGCTTTTGCCTCCGGCCAAACCGAACGCAACCGGTCGCGGTTAGGAATCACCGTTACCTTGGTAGGGTAGGGTGCCTAACTGAAAGGTTCCTAGGCACTCTAGTAAGGTCTCACAAGGCATCGAACATGCCAATTTAAAATTTTTGGTGCCGAGAAACCCTAAACTACGGATCTTAGACTAGATATTTAGGCGAAATATAAAGCTAGTTAACTATTTAACTAAAGTTCGGAAACTACAACCTTTGTAGATCCGGATTTCCACCTCCACGGCTCCGCAACGAAGTCTTCTCGCTGTACATCATGAATCCTAGACTCCTCCGTCGGCTTCATCGGGAAAACGTGCGGAATAGGTCGTCGGCTTCGTGTTAAAGACGATCTACGTCGAGGTTGCACAAACTCAAGCTCCGACTTCACAAACTTGTGAAACTTGTGAAGTAAACACCCAAAACAACTTGGCAAGAGGTAGAGGGTGAAGAAATAGGAGATGGGTTCACTTTAGATTTGGATTTATCTCACTTTAACTCAAGTTGCCATTGATGGACCTTGAGCTTGAAGAAGAAGAAGAAGATGAAGATGATAATAATGTTATGATAAGTGTTGTGAAAAAAGAATAATAAAACAATACTTATCATCTTCTAACCATGGTCAAGTGTAGAGAATAGACCATGGTTAGTGGGATTGGTTAGGGTTTAGTATAATGACAAAATGGTATCATTAGTCAAAGCTTCAAGAAGCTTCAACAAGCTTCAAGTTAAAAAAAAATGAAACCATTTTGTTTTTCAATTATTTATTTATCAAGAAAGAATAGATAAATAAATAAGTAATTAAATCAAAACCCTAACTCATCTCATAACCATGGTTTAATACTTAACACATAACCAATTTACATGCATCATCAAACATGACACATACAAGTGCACACAAAATATATCACATATACAATGTGCTTTTTCAAGTGAGAAAAATCCGTTTAAAGTGAACCAATACTAGTTAATACAAAGTAATATATCAAATATATTATTATACATTAAATCATTAAATCAACACTTGATTCAATGATCCGGTCATGTCTCACATAACCGACTAGTATTCAATGCATCGATTTATCGAATCTATGATTCGATAACTAGGTCATATCGAATATAACCAATCGAAACATATATCGCGAGAATGAAATGCGGTATCACATACACGCATTATTCTCGGTCCTGCACATATCTCATATGCGCTCCTATTTCGTTTCGCTTGAGCCAGGAAACCTCTGTGTAGGACTCTAAAGACTCGTCAATACGCCGGTAGCAGATGATGATCATATCAAGCACCCACAAGCCGCAAGCGGTCTGCTAAACGTAACGGCCACCCGGGTATTGAGCGATCAGAAGATCGACGAGCTAGCCCGCTCACTCTCCTGCGAATCCGACCAGTAACACTTACCATACAGTCCGGTCTCTTCGTCAGATACGTCGCATATCAAGTCTAGGGGTGGTAACCGTCAGACCCCAATAACCCGATAAGTTGTGCCGATGTGAGGCTCGTAACGGGTCAAGAAACTACTGGTAACACTTACCAGTAAATCTCTGATCAGCCCTGGCCAGGGACTTCCCTGCTACGGCCAATCGAGCACTGCGCAACATCAACTCCCAATACCGGGAGAGACGAAACCCCTCCTATCGCTCATTGCCTTCATGTGACTCGGGACTGTACCCAAAGTCCACCGTTTTGCACGCCCTTATGGACGTGGTAAGGTGGAGATCAAAGCACAGTGGGAATCACACAAGACTCTATGACGATCTCGGGTCTACAGACTAACCTGTACAAGTGTCACCTGAGAACTGCCATCTGACGTAAGGTATAATACCATCTGGGAGTTCTCGGCGAGTCCGTCCAGTGTACCCAGTCTCCACTGAGCACCCGTATACCATCTCTGATGTCAAACACCAATGGATATGGGATCATCCATCGCCCATCACATGGGTCGAGAAGCGTATACACTAGTCTACTCTGGTATATCGATGCCCCGTCTCGATACACCTACGACTAGGGACCTTGAAGAATGTACTTATGGACTACCATGTCCCCACTAGTATGATCTGCATCATAGTCTAGGTAGTCAAGTACAAATCCTAAGGGCTTTACCAACATGTAACTATAAGACAGTATAAAGAGACTAGTGTACATGTTAAGATAAATAGTAACAAGATAGCATACTATCATGTCGAGCAAGAAAGTCATCTCTATATATGTCCAAGCATCCAATATAATATACATAATCTGTACAATACTGGCCTCTAGGGCATACATACAACTAACAATCTCCCACTTGCACTAGGGCCAGCTGCTGTAGTATCTCATACCGAGCATCCCGAAGAGTCTCTCAAACTGTATCTGGGGAATGGCCTTCGTGAGTGGATCCGCCGTGTTGTTCTTCGTGTCAACTCTCCTGACCTCGATCTCCCGGCGATCAACTATCTCCCGGATCAGGTGATACCGCCTCAGAATATGCCTGGACCGCTGATGGGACCTTGGTTCCTTGGCCAAAGCCACCGCTCCATTGTTATCGCAATACAAAGGTATTGGATGCCCAATGGATGGAACCACTCCAAGTTCAGTAATGAACTTCTTGATCCAGACAGCTTCTTTAGCAGCATCGTTGGCAGCGATGTATTCAGCCTCCATCGTCGAGTCTGCCACGGTTTCCTGCTTGGAACTCTTCCAGCTAACCGCCCCTCCGTAAAGGGTAAAGACAAAGCCCGACTGCGACTTAGAGTCGTCCTTATTACTCTGGAAGCTCGAATCGGTAAAGGACTCCACTTGGAGTTCTCCGTTACCATACACCAAGAACATATCTCTAGTCCTTCGCAAGTACTTGAGAATGCTCTTCACAGCTGTCCAGTGACTCTCTCCAGGATCAGCTTGATACCTGCTCACTACACTTAGTGAGTATGCTACATCGGGTCTGGTACATAGCATCGCATACATGATAGAGCCTACTGCCGAAGCATAGGGTATCCCTTGCATGCGAGCTCTCTCCAAATCAGTCTTGGGAGACATCTCTTTGGAGAGAGTGACTCCAGAGATCGTGGACAAGTTCCCACGCTTGGACTCTTCCATACTAAACCTCTTTAGTATGGTGTCAATGTACCTGGATTGGGACAATCCCAAAATCCATTTGGATCTATCTCTATAGATCCTAATTCCCAATATGCAGGAGGCATCACCAAGATCTTTCATCGAGAATCTTTGTGACAAGAAGAGCTTGACCGATTGCAGCATAGGAATATCATTTCCTATCAAGAGTATGTCGTCCACGTACAATACGAGGAAGACAACCTTACTCTCTGCCACCTTCTTGTAGATACAAGGTTCATCTGGATTTTTGACGAAATCAAACTCTTTGATAACGACGTCAAAGCAGATGTTCCAACTCCGCGATGCTTGCTTTAATCCATAAATGGATTTAAGCAGCTTGCACACCTTCCCGCTGCTCCCACTGTCTACGAAGCCCTCTGGCTGAGTCATGTACACGCACTCTTCTAAATCACCATTTAGAAAGGCGGTCTTAACATCCATTTGCCAGATTTCGTAGTCATGAAAGGCAGCAATGGCAAGCATGATTCGGATGGATTTAAGCATAGCCACTGGAGAAAAGGTCTCGTCATAGTCCACACCTGGTCTTTGACGAAAATCCTTTGCTACAAGTCTAGCTTTGAAAGTCTCCACTTTCCCATCTACACCAAGTTTCTTCTTGAAGATCCACTTGCTCCCAATGGGTTTTACCCCTTCAGGAGCAACTTCCGAAGTCCATACTTTGTTGGTGTACATGGATTCCATCTCGGACCGCATAGCATCCAGCCATTTCACTGAGTCCCTACTCGTGATGGCCTGCTCGAAGCTAGTTGGGTCATCATCCTCCATGATGCAATCCTCGCTTCCACCGTCCACGAGAAAACCGTAGTATCTCTCAGGTTGGCGAGGAACCCTACTAGATCGGCGGAGTGGCTGGGGTTCATCGGGAACTACGGAATCCTCTGGTTCCACCAGATCTTCTGTTGTAGCTTCTGCAGCTGGAACCTCTTCCAGTTCTACCTCATGACCACTAATCTCTTTTTCAAGAAATTCCTTTTCTAAAAAGGTGGCATGCCGAGAAACAAACACTCTTTGTTCCTCAGGGTGGTTGAAGATATACCCTTGAGAATTCTTGGGATATCCTACAAATTTGCATAGAACAGACCGTGCCTCGAGTTTGTCCGGATTTTGTCGTTTGACATAGGCTGGACAACCCCATATCTTAACATAGTTAAGACATGGTCTCTTCCCTTTCCATATCTCATATGGAGTGGTAGGCACAGATTTGGTGGAGACCATATTCAATAGATGTATGGCTGTCTCAAGCGCATACCCCCAGAAGGAAATAGGTAACTCAGCTGTGCTCATCATAGAGCGCACCATATCTAATAGGGTGCGGTTCCTCCGTTCTGATACACCATTGTGCTGTGGTGTATATGGAGGAGTCAGCTGAGAGAGAATCCCTTTCTCTTTTAGGAATTCCAGGAATTCATTGCTCAAGTATTCACCTCCTCGATCAGATCGAAGGATTTTAATACTTTTTCCGGTTTGGTTTTCGACTTCTTGTTTATATTCTCTAAATTTCTCAAAAGCTTCAGACTTGTGTCTTATTAAGTACACATGTCCGTAACTTGAGAGATCGCCAGTGAATGTAATGAAGTACGAAGAACCATCCCTGGCATGTGTAGACATGGGACCACATACATCACTATGTATCAGTCCTAAGAGTTCGGTAACTCTTTCTCCGTGTCCCGTAAACGGAGTCTTGGTCATCTTGCCTTTGAGACATGACTGGCAAGTGTCATAAGATGAAAATTCGAAAGGTTTCAAATATCCATCCTTATGCAACATAGCCAGTCGTGTCACATTGATGTGACCCAGTCTACAATGCCACAAAAAGGATTCGTTGAGTTCAGAACTCTTCCTTTTGTGTGCGTTTGTTATGCTCAGAACTGTTGATTGATTTAGAACATAAATGCCATTGCATAACGTGCCTGATCCAACCAACTTTTGGTTATGGAAAATGTTCATAACATTGTCCTGTAATACAAAATTATATCCCTCTTTACTTAATAAAGAAACCGATATAATGTTGCATATCAGGTTCGGCATGTAATAGCATTCGTTCAGAACCAATGTATTTCCAGTTGGTAACACAAGGTGATATTCTCCGACAGTCTTAGCTGCAACAATTGCACTATTTCCAACTCTTATGTCTTTATCACCTTCTCCAAGTTCTCTACCTTTCCTAAGCCCATGTAACTGATTACATATATGGGATCCTGACCCGGTATCTAATACCCAGGACGTAGAGCAAATGGAGAAACAGTTCTCAGTAACGAACACACCCGAAGAAAATGCATCAACATGTACTTTCTTCATTCGGGTGGCATGGGAATCCTGGTATTCCCCTATATCCTGTTCATTCCTATAACTCTTATAAGAATGAACGGAACCAACGTTCCCCAGCACAGTATAACATGCGGGTTCGGTCAATACATGCATATTATTATCTTTATTAGGGCATGAAATGGTCGCTACCTGGAGAGAGAGAGAAGAAAACACTTTAGCGTATGCTCGTGCAAGATCAGATTGGATTTTATCTTATCTAATCAGGATGGCTCCCACTGCTTTTTATCAAATCTTCCTCCAAACCATAAAAGGAAAGACTAGCCGGGATTAATTACACACTACAAGTTCGCCAATCTTTCATCCAGGCCAGTGTCGGTACTTTGAGGGAGGTCCCCCGTGCTTTCGCACGAACCTAATTACTGTAAACCTCGTTTTCCCAGAGGCGTAACCTCGTTAACACCTTTCTAGACACCTACTTGATCGGCTAATTGTAATGTGTAAAACTCTCCCAGGAGTAACTCTTACTCGCAGCGGGTATCGGGATCCAACTATCTCATAGAAGGTATGCAATCTCATTGCAAATTTCAACACTTGAAATTCCCGATAATATTTTGCCCCTAGCGTGCTATGACCTTGACGAAAGCCAACAAACCACAGCCCGCTAGTCAAGTTCAACCCGTACATTTCTTGATCGAATTAAACCCACCCGCACGACCCTTGACGAAAGCCAACAAAGCCGCACGACTACCCTAATCCAATCGCATCGTATGCTGGCAGATAAGCAGCATATAGCTACCGCACACTGCACCTTGACGAAAGCCAACAAATGCAGCACGAATACTATATACAACTTATCTGAAATGACGGAGGGCTACGCAGGTTTTTCATAAAAACCATGAGCGTAATGAACTTGATATCGTTGTAGAATCAAATAAAGTTTTGAAATGGAGTGATTTTGAGGCTTTTCTAGTTTTGCTAAAGGAGTCACTCCCGGTGAAGGGATCTCGGTCCTTTCCTCGTCGAATGAGGTGCGGGATATATCATATATATCGCTGTGCAAAGCAAAAACCCAAAAGCAGTCAAAAGCAAACCGAATGTGTAGCATCTGCCAGTTATTGCTAAAGGAGTCACTCCCGGTGAAGGGATCTCGGTCCTTTCCTCATCGAATAAGGTGCGGGGTATATCATATATACCGCTGTGCAAAGCAAGAACTGTAGCTACCTTTTTTATTTTAAAATCTGATTCTACAACATCTTAGGTTTCTTTTCTTTCATTAATCACATTAATGAAGTCCCATCATTGAATTACCTAAACATCACAGATAGATATGACGTACACTTATGCCATCCGCATTCGCCTCGATGTCCCCTCGTGCACCGTTAGGTTAGGTAACTAACGACAGAGCAGGGCAGGGCTAGCGCGGATGTAAAACATAAGTAACGTCTATATAATATATCATATATACTATATCCATCACAGAGTCACAACACAGATATCGCAGCAGAATAAACATATGAAATATAGGATATACTAGGACGTCCGTGTTTTCAATACGAGCCAGTATAAAACACGGATTCCACGGTCGTGATGAATAGCCAATCCCACACCCCTAGAACCCTACGAGAGCGGCAAGCAACCCTGCCAATTCTAGGGTTAGGAGACCCGGACTCGACTCCTCGAGTTGGTCTCCCACTGGACCCCAGAACCCGGTTACTTGTGCTCCCCTCCTTGGGTCTATCCTAATGCGGAAAAGTAAATAATATACAAAGGGTGACAACTTCCGCTACCTGGAAGTGCCCCAAATAAAAGAATATTACATACAAGTTTTTACATGAATGAAAATGAAAAACACTCATCTCACATAAAAACCCCCCGGCTATTCAAATACGACGATCCAATATAACATATCCAGCAACACATAACATCACATGTCATCAACGTAAGTAAGTATGCATACCCCAATTGTCGTTGACATATAGCAACGAAACCGGCGATATCACATATTACACTTACGGTCACAGAAAAGAAAGTGTAAAACTACAACAATTGGAATCCGCAACCTCTTTAGACATCACATGCCTAACAGTTACAAACCCCGCATTTTAGTCTCATTATCGAAAACTCTTTTCAATATCGTACGGGACTAAACTGCTAGATTTATAACAATCATCCAGTTATCTCATAACTGTTTGTGAATTCCAATTATTGTATCCAATTCCGGATAAATAGAATATATCAAACTTTCCGATCGAACATTCGAACACCCAAGTTTTCCCGACACCGATCAACACATGAAATAGGTTCAAAGACATTCACTTCATACGTCAGTACCAACGGTCCAGCCGTAGAAGGGTCAAGCCAACGCCTCACATGTGGCATGCCGTACTGCTCCAAACCCGAAGGTTCAAAGGGCAGTTCAAGACGGTCACATAATCGAGTTAAGGTTTGTGTCTTCTAGAGGGACCATCGCGTTACTTGCACTACTTCGAACGTCTTTTAACCCCAGAAAAATCCAACACTTGGAATTATTCCGGCAGGGGAAAACTTGGGTATTTATATCCGGTCGAACTCTTTAACATATTCTACAGTTATCTGGAAAAACACAAAGACGAAATTTGATAATCCGATCGAATCATTGATTTCCTATTCAACCTTAAAATACTCTTCTGTAGAGTCACAATAAAAATGTCCCAGAAAATATAGCATTATATTACAAGAGTTACTGTGCAGAAATAATAATTTAAGGGAACAGTACTGCCGCGGAAGCGCCGCACATGCCTAGCATGTGCCGCGTTTCCGCGGTGGAAAAGTCGAATTACCCCCTCGTATTTCACAGTAATTCTAATAACACCCTGCTTGATTTTCTACATATTTTTAATTGACAAAAATCCCATTTTTTAGAAAAAGTCCAGAGAGCATTTTAAGGTTTTGGATTTCGGTTCGATCGGGTTTCAAACGTCGTCGGGACTTCGCCTAAGGCTCTAGCTTGGCTCTGATACCAGTGAAAGGTTCCTAGGCACTCTAGTAAGGTCTCACAAGGCATCGAACATGCCAATTTAAAATTTTTGGTGCCGAGAAACCCTAGACTACGGATCTTAGACTAGATATTTAGGCGAAATATAAAGCTAGTTAACTATTTAACTAAAGTTCGGAAAGTACAACCTTTGTAGATCCGGATTTCCACCTACACGGCTCCGCAACGAAGTCTTCTCGCTGTACATCATGAATCCTAGACTCCTCCGTCGGCTTCATCGGGAAAACGTGCGGAATAGGTCGTCGGCTTCGTGTCAAAGACGATCTACGTCGAGGTTGCACAAACTCAAGCTCCGACTTCACAAACTTGTGAAACTTGTGAAGTAAACACCCAAAACAACTTGGCAAGAGGTAGAGGGTGAAGAAATAGGAGATGGGTTCACTTTAGATTTGGATTTATCTCACTTTAACTCAAGTTGCCATTGATGGACATTGAGCTTGAAGAAGAAGAAGAAGATGAAGATGATAATAATGTTATGATAAGTGTTGTGAAAAAAGAATAATAAAACAATACTTATCATCTTCTAACCATGGTCAAGTGTAGAGAATAGACCATGGTTAGTGGGATTGGTTAGGGTTTAGTATAATGACAAAATGGTATCATTAATCAAAGCTTCAAGAAGCTTCAACAAGCTTCAAGTTAAAAAAAATGAAACCATTTTGTTTTTCAATTATTTATTTATCAAGAAAGAATAGATAAATAAATAAGTAATTAAATCAAAACCCTAACTCATCTCATAACCATGGTTTAATACTTAACACATAACCAATTTACATGCATCATCAAACATGACACATACAAGTGCACACAAAATATATCACATATACAATGTGCTTTTTCAAGTGAGAAAAATCCGTTTAAAGTGAACCAATACTAGTTAATGCAAAGTAATATATCAAATATATTATTATACATTAAATCATTAAATCAACACTTGATTCAATGATCCGGTCATGTTGCACATAACCGACTAGTATTCAATGCATCGATTTATCGAATCTATGATTCGATAACTAGGTCATATCGAATATAACCAATCGAAACATATATCGCGAGAATGAAATGCGGTATCACATACACGCATTATTCTCGGTCCTGCACATATCTCATATGAGCTCCTATTTCGTTTCGCTTGAGCCAGGAAACCTCTGTGTAGGACTCTAAAGACTCGTCAATACGCCGGTAGCAGATGATGATCATATCAAGCACCCACAAGCCGCAAGCGGTCTGCTAAACGTAACGGCCACCCGGGTATTGAGCGATCAGAAGATCGACGAGCTATCCCGCTTACACTCCTGCGAATCCGACCGGTAACACTTACCATACAGTCCGGTCTCTTCGTCAGATACGTCGCATATCAAGTCTAGGGGTGGTAAACGTCAGACCCCAATAACCCGATAAGTTGTGCCAATGTGAGGCTCGTAACGGGTCGAGAAACTACTGGTAACACTTACCAGTAAATCTCTGATCAGCCCTACCCAGGGACTTCCCTGCTACGGCCAATCGAGCACTGCGCAACATCAACTCCCAATACCGGGAGAGACGAAACCCCTCCTATCGCTCATTGCCACCATGTGACTCGGGACTGTACCCAAAGACCACCGTTTTGCACGCCCTTATGGACGTGGTAAGGTGGAGATCAAAGCACAGTGGGAATCACACAAGACTCTATGACGATCTCGGGTCTACAGACTAACCTGTACAAGTGTCACCTGAGAACTGCCATCTGACGTGAGGTATAATACCATCTGGGAGTTCTCGGCGAGTCCGTCCAGTGTACCCAGTCTCCACTGAGCACCCGTATACCATCTCTGATGTCAAACACCAATGGATATGGGATCATCCATCGCCCATCACATGGGTCGAGAAGCGTATACGCTAGTCTACTCTGGTATATCGATGCCCCGTCTCGATACACCTACGACTAGGGACCTTGAAGAATGTACTTATGGACTACCATGTCCCCACTAGTATGATCTGCATCATAGTCTAGGTAGTCAAGTACAAATCCTAAGGGCTTTACCAACATGTAACTATAAGACAGTATAAAGAGACTAGTGTACATGTTAAGATAAATAGTAACCAGATAGCATACTATCATGTCGAGCAAGAAAGTCATCTCTATATATGTCCAAGCATCCAATATAATATACATAATCTGTACAATACTGGCCTCTAGGGCATACATACAACTAACACTAACGGAGCGCTTGCATAACGTTTGGGCGGAGTTCAATGGAAAATAACGGGAAAAGGAAATGAGCAAAGAAACATTAACTTACAATACCGTATTTATTCTTAACAACGATAATTACAACAATTCACAAAAACGAACCAAAAAGAGCAAAAGAAAAGAAAAGATTACAAGTAAGTAAGTGCATGGAATTTAAAGTGCACGAAAGTAAAGCATGGTAATAAAAAGCAAGAAAGAAATAAGCAATAAAAAGAACTAGAAACTAGAACTCAAGATAAGCATGGGATCTGTAGGGTTGCTAGGCATGCGCACAAGGGTCTACGAGGCATCAACCATGCCCGATTAAAAATTTAGTCGTGCCGAACAACCCGAATACGGATCTTTAAACTAGAGATTAGGCGAAAACTAGCATGTTAACAACTTTAACACTAAGTGAGAGGGATTACAACCTTTGTAGAACCGGTCCTTCACTTCATATGCTCCGTGTTGTGGTCCCTTCGCTGCGATCATCGGGTTCCGGACTCTCGAGAGGTTCCACGAAAAGAAAGATGCAACCTTTGCTTCCGATCTTCGATACTAAGATGATCTACCTTGAAGTTCCGTTAACACAAGCTAACACTCATGAAATGATGTGAACACCCTCATCTAAATGGCAAGGGAAGATGAGGATGATGAAGTAGGATTTTTGCTCTCTTTATTTATCTTTTTCTCATATTTATTCATCACTTTAGAAAAACTAGTAAGCTTTTTCATGAAGAGAATGAAGGAAGAAGATGAACAATAATAGAATTCCCTTTTTGATGAATAATGCAAAAGAGATAATGATGAATTATGCAACCATGGTTGACTTAACCATTGTAGAGAATAGACCAAGGGTTAGGGTTTGGGTTGAGTTAAGAATGAGTCACTTGAAAATATCTATTCCAAAACAAAATAGAAAACCTTCTAGAATCTACTAGAAGTCATTAACCCAAATCAAACCCTAATCTTGATTAATCTTTACTAAACATGTTGCATTAGTTATCATATCATGTTAAAATATTAAATATCACATATATAATATTTATTGTAACCAAATAAAATAATACAATTAACATATATCGCATATATATCAATGTATTAACCGAGTGAGAAAAAGAATCTTTTAGTGAGCTAATATTAGTTAATATAATTTAATATATCATATATATTATTATACATTAAATTATCGAATCAACACTTGATCCGACAATCCGGCTATATCGCATATAACCGACTAATATTAATCCGTACCGATTCATCGAATCAACACTTGATCCGATGACCCGGCTGATATCAAATATCGCGAGAACATAATACGGTATCACATATCGCATTATTCTCGGTCCCGCACATATCACATATGTGCTCCTACTCCGTTTTGCCTGAGCCAAGAAACCTCTGTGTAGGACTCTAAAGAATCGTCAATACGCCGGCAGTAGGTGATGATCATATCAAACACCCACAAGCTGCAAGCTGTCAGCTAAACGTAACAGCTACCCAGGTATTAAGCACTCAGAAGATCAACAAGCAAGCCTGTAACTTCTCCTGTGAATCCAAACAGTAACACTCCCGTACAGCCCGGTCTCGTCGTCTGATATGTCGCATATCTCGCCTAGGGGTGGTAAACGTCAGACCCCAGTATCTCGATAAGTCGTGTCGATATGAGGTCTATAACTGTTCGAGAAACTATTGATAACACTTACCATTAAATCTCAGCAACCCTGGCCAGGGATTTCCGGTTATAGCCAATCGAACACAGCACAACATCAACTCCCTATACCGGGAGAGACGAATCCCCTCCTATCGCTCATTGCCTCCATGTGATTCGGGACTGTACCCAAAAGCCACCTTTTTGCACACCCACTTGGACATGGTATGATGGAAATCAAAGCACAGTGGGAATCACACAAGACTTATGACGATCTCGGGTCGACAGACTACTCTGTACTAGTGTCACCGGAGAACTGCCATCTGACGTATGGTATAATACCATCTGGGAGTTCTCGGCGAGTCCGTCCAGTGTACCCACTCTCCACTGAGCACCCGTACACCATCCTTGATGTCAAACACCGATGGATATGGGATCATCCATCGCCCATCATATGGGTCAAGATGCGTATACGCCAGTCTACTCTAGTGTATCGATGCCCTGTCTCGATACACCCTCGACTAGGAACAGTTATAGGATGTACTTATCGACTACCGTGGCCCCACTAGTATGATCTCATCATAGTCCCAGTAGTCGAGTACATATCCTAAGGGCTTTATCAACATGTATCATAGAGACAATCTGAGTATATGTTAAAGATAAAGTACAACCAGATAGCATACTATCATGTCAAGCAAGAAAGTCCTCCCTATATATGTCCTAGCATCCACTACAACATACATCGTATGTACAGTAATGGCCTCTAGGGCATACATATAACTAACAATCTCCCACTTGCACTAGGGCCATCTGTTATGGTATCGTATACCCAACAATTAGCTGCGGTTGAAGTATCCCATACTCAACCATCCCATAAAAGTCTCTACTGGGAAAAAGGCCTTTGTGAGTGGATCCGCTCTGTCGTCCTCTGTGTCTACTCTCCTAACCTCGATTTCTCTGGAGATCAACCATCTCCATGATCAGGTGATACTGCCTAAGAATTATATCTGGATTTCTGATGGGACGGTAGTTCTTTGGCATAAGCCACAACTCCATTGTCACACAATGGTAGGAACGAAGTTCATCGCATGAACTTATATGTATCCAAACTGCCTCTTTGGTAGCATCCTTGGTAACGATGTATCTTGCCTTTAATCGTCTAGTATGTCACGGTATCTAGCTTGGAACTCTTCCAACATACCGTCCCTCCACTGAGGGTGTAGACAATGCCTGCGACTGACATTCAGTCGTCCTTATCACTGTGGAACCTTTCCAGTGATTCTCCTCAGGATTGATTGATACCATCTCACTACAACTAGTGAGTGTCCTAACATCCAATTAGATCTATCTCATAGATCCAAAACCCAGGATTTAGGAGGTATCACTTTGATCCTATATGGAGAATCCTTGTGATAAGCGGAGATTGACCGAGCGTAGCATAGGAAACTCCTTCCCTATCAAGAGTATGTCATCCACGTACTTTACGAGGATCACCACCATACTCTCTACTACCTTTTCGTATATACAAGGTTCATCTACCATTTTGATGAAGTCAAACTCTTTGACTACCACATCAAAACAGATGTTCCAACTCCGCGATGCCTGTTTTATCATATAAAACATCTTGCACACGTTTCCGCTGCTCCCACTGTCTACGAAGCCCTCTGGCTGTGTACTTATAGACGTTCTCTTCTAAAACATCATTTAGAAAAGTAGCCATGACACCCAACCGCCAGATATCGTAGTCATTGTATGTAGCCGTGGCAAGTAGGATCTGGATGGACTTAAGCATAGCTTCTTTAGAAAAGGTTTCAACATAATCCATACCTGGTCTATGATGCAAACCTTTAACAAGTCTAGCTTTGAAAGTCTCAACTTTTCCATGTACACCAAGTAATCTTCTCAAGATATACTTGCTCCTGATGGGGATTTAACCCTTCAGATAAAGCAACCAAAGTCCATACTTTGTTGGTGTATAAGGATTCCATCTCAGATAGATAAGAATCCAGCCATTCTTACAGAGTCCCACTCATGATGGCCAGCTCGAAACTAGTTGGGTCATCATCTCATGATGCAATCCTCGCTCCCACTGTCATAGAGAAACCGAAGTATTTCTCAGGTGGGTGAGGAACCCTACTAGATCAGTGGAGAGGCTGAGATACGTTGGAAACTATTGAATCCTTTGGTCCTACCAAATTATCAGCTGCAGTTTGTATGGCTGGAACATTTCCAATTCTACATAATAGACCATGCCTCGAGCTTGTCCGGATCTTGCTTTTAGACATAGGCCGGACAACCACAAATCTTAACAAACTTAAGATATGGGCTCTTCCCTTTCCATATCACATATGAAGTGGTAGGCAACTGATTTGATTTGAACCCTATTCAATAGGTATGCAGCTTCTCAAGCGCATAACACCCAAAAGGAAATAGGAAACTCAGTAGTACTCATCATAGAGCACACTATATCAAATAGGGTGCTATTGCTCTGCCCCGATACACCGACGTGCTGTGGTGTATGCGGAGGAGTAATGCTGAGAGAGAATCTCATTCTCCTTTAGAATAGTCCAGTAATTCCGTGCTCAAGTATTCTCCTCCTTGATCACATCAAAGGACATAATACTTTTACCCGTATTTTGGTTCTCTACTTCTAACTTATATTCCGTGAATATCTCAAAAGCTTCGGACTTGTGTTTCAACAGGAACATATGTCTGAATCTTGAGAGATCATCAGAGAATGTAATGAAGTACAAAGAACCGGTCTTGGCATGTGTAGACAGGGGACCTTTCATACATCAACATGTATCAATCCCAAGAGTTCACTAACTCTTTCTCTGTTTCCAATAAACAGAGCTGTGGTCATCTTATCTTTATGACATGACCGGCAAGTTTCATAATATGTAAATTCAAACTAATTTAAATATGCATCTATATGTAACTTCAGCCAGTCGGGTCGCATTGATATGACCTAGTCTACAATACCTCAAGAAGGATTTGTTCATTTCTGAACTCTTCCTCTTGTGTGTGTTCTGTATACTAAGAACTGTAGTTTGATTTAGAACGTCAATGATTTTAGATAACGTGCCTGAACCGATCAACTCTTGATATAGGAAATGTTCAAAATATTATCCAACAATACAAAATTATATCCTTTCTTTACTAATAAAGAGACTGATATGATTTTGTATATCAGGTTCGGTATCTAATAACATTCGTTCAGAATCAATGTATTCTGGTAATACAGGGTGAGAGTGACCAACAGACTTTGGCTGCAACACTTGCATCGTTTTCTGTCTCATGAAACTTATCACCCGTTCTCAGTTCTCTACCTATCTATAGCCCATGTAACAAATTACATATGCGGGATCCTGATCCGGTATCACATACCTAGGACGTAAAGGTTACTGAGAAACAGTTCTGTGTAATGAACACACCCGAAGATGATGCATCAACATGCACTTTCTTCGTTTGGGCGGCACGGGAATTCTGGTAATCCCCAATTTCCTGCTCTGTCTTATAACAATTATAAGTTGGAGCGAGACCAACGTTCCCCAGCTCAGTATAACAAGCAGGTTCGGTCAGTATATCCGTATTATTATCTTGATTAAGGCGTGATATGGTCGCTACCTGGAGAGAGAGAGAAGAAAACACTCAGCGTATGCTCTTGTAAGATTAGATTGGTTATATAATATATCTAATCAGGATGTCTCCCACTGTTTTAGTCAAATCTTCCTTCAAACCCCAAAAGGAAAGACTAGCCGGGATTAATTACACGCTACAAGTTCGCCAATCTTTCAGCCAGGCCAGTGTCGGTACTTTGAGGGAGGTCCCCCGTGCTTTCGCACGAACCTAATTAAAGTAAACCTTGTTTTCCCAGAGGCATAACCCCGTTAACACCTTTCTAGACACCTACTTGATCGACTAATTGTAATGTGTAAAACTCTCCCAGGAGTAACTCTTACTCGCAGCGGGTATCGGGATCCAACTATCTCATAGAAGGTATGCAATCTTATTGCAAATTTCAACACTTGAAATTCCCAATAATATTTTACCCCTAGCGTCCCATGACCTTGACGCAGGCCAACAAACCACATTGCGCTAGTCAAGTTCAACCCGTCATTTCTTGATTGAATTAAACCCACCCGCACGACCCTTGACGCAGGCCAACAAAGTCGCACAACTACCCTAACTCAATCTGCATCATATGCATAAGCAGATAAATACTAGTTAGCTACCGCACACTACGCCTTGACGCAGACCAACAAACGTAGCACGAATACTAACTACTACTTATCTGAAATGACGGATGGCTACGACAGGTTTTTATGAAAACCCTTTGCGTAATGAACTTGATATCGTTGTAGAATCGAGTGATTTTAAATGGAGTGTTTTTGAGGCTTTTCTAGTTTTGCTAAAGGGGTCACTCCCGGTGAATGGATCGTCAGCCCTTTCCTCATCGAATAAGGTGCAGGATATATCATATATACCGCTGTGCAAAGCAAAAACTATAGAAGCAATCAAAAGACAAACCGAGTTTGCAGCATCTGCCAGTTATTGCTAAAGGAGTCACTCCCGGTGAAGGGATCTCGGTCCTTTCCTTATCGAATAAGGTGCTGGATGTTCTACAAGGAACACCGCTATGCAAAGCAAGAACTAGAGCTACCAGTTTTTATAAACAAGTTTCTACAACATCTTAGGTCTCTTTTATTTCATTAATCTCATTAATGAAGTCCCATTTTATTATGCTTCACAAGCATCTCTTTTGAAACGAAATCTGCAATATAACATATATCTCATATATATAAAATATAAACATTCGTCTCAAGCAGTAATATGATCTCATCACAGAACATTGCAGCAGAAGAAATATATATGAAATATTGGATATACTAGGACGTCCGTGTTTTCAATATGAGCCTGTATAAAACACGGATTCCACGGTCGCGATGAATAGCCAAACCCACATCCTTAGACCCCTACGAAAGCGGCTAGTAACACTGCCAATTCTAGGGTTAGGAGACCCGGTCTCGACTCCTCGAGATGGTCTCCAACTGGACCCTAGAACCCGGTTACTTGTGCTCTCCTCCTTGGGTCTACCTAATGCGGAAAAGTAAATAATATACAATGGTGACATCTTCCGCTACCTGGAAGTGCCCCAATAAAAGAATATTACATACAAATGAATTTTACATGAATGAAAAAGAAAAACTCTCATCTCACATAAAACCCCCAGCAATTCAAACGCGACGATCCAATACAACATATCACAGCAACACATAATATCTCATATCATCAACGTAAGCAAGTATGCGTATCCTGATTGTCGTTGATGTATAGTAACGAAGCCGGCGTTACACCACATACTACGCTTACGGTCACAGAAAAGAAAGTGTAAAACTACAACAGTTGGAATCTGCAACCTCCTTAGACATCACATGTCTAACCAAATGAATTCCTTAGACATCACATGCCTAAGAATTATAAACCCCGCATTTTAGTCTCATTATCGAAAACTCTTTTCAATATCAAGTCGGGGAATTCAACAAGATTCCCGACGTCCTGATCGAATGCTCGTTGCAAACTTTATTAGACGGCCGCACCCCGGTACCGTTGACGAAGTGCACCAAGGCGGAACACCGCTACCGCGAGCACCCGAACGGATGCTTTCGGCGATGGGGTTCTCCTACAGTCACTTGGTCGGGGCTATGGGGCGTAGCTTTCTATTAAGTTTACCCGGCGAGTATCCGCGTACGCTACGTGATTGCGATGGACTTTTGATCACATCAAAATTCCGTGGCAACCGATCAAATGAGACTAAAGTGCTGTGTTTATAACATTCATATTAGTTATCTCATAACTACTTGTGAATTCCAATTATTATACCACATTCCAGATAAATAGACAAAGTTAAACTTTCCGATCGAATCATCAAACACCCAAGATTTCCCCAATATATCTCAACACTTGAAATCAGTTTAAAAACATTCATCACATGCCACAGTACCAATGGTCCAGCCGTAGAAGGGTCAAGCCAACGCCTCACATGTGGCACGCCGTACTGCCCCAAACCCTAAGGTTCAAAGGGCAGTTCAAGACGGTCACATAATCGAGTTAAGTTTTGTTGTCTTCTAGAGGGTCCACCGCGTTACTTGCACGACTTAGAACATTCTTAAACACGAGAAAAAAATCCAACTTTTGAAAAATTTTCCGACAGGGGAAAAAGTGAGTTATTGATATCCGTTCGAACTTTTTAACAGTTTCTAAAAATTATCCGGACAAACTAAACAAAGTTAAATAATCCGATCGAATCAACGATTCCCCAATACAACCCTTGAAAACTCAACACTTGAGTGGAATTAAAATATTCACAGAAATAAATAACAAGAAAGGGCCTAAAAATAATTACATGAAATTTCAGGGACTAAGTCCAAATTTTGTCCGCGTAACCGCCGCAAAACCCGTGGTTTCGCCGCGGTTCCGCGGTCAAATTTTCGAGTTAGACGTCCGTACTTCACAGTAATTCTTAGTTTTTCCTGCTTAATTTTCTGAGAATTTTTAATTCAGAAAAAACCACATTTTTGAAAAAAGTACAGAGAGGGTTCCGTGTCGGGGTTTCGGCATTCGATCGGACTTTAAACTTCGTCTAGACTTCGCCTAAATCTCTAGCTTGGCTCTGATACCACTGTAGGGTTGCTAGGCACGCGCACAAGGGTCTACGAGGCATCGACCATGCCCGATTAAAAATTTAGCCGTGCCGAACAACCCGAATACGGATCTTTAAACTAGAGATTAGGCGAAAACTAGCATGTTAACAACTTTAACACTAAGTGAGAGGGATTACAACCTTTGTAGATCCGGTCCTTCACTTCATATGCTCCGTGTTGTGGTCCCTTCGCTGCGATCATCGGGTTCCGGACTCTCGAGAGGTTCCACGAAGAGAAAGATGAAACCTTTGCTTCCGATCTTCGATACTAAGATGATCTACCTTGAAATTCCGTTAACACAAGCTAACACTCATGAAATGATGTGAACACCCTCATCTAAATGGCAAGGGAAGATGAGGATGATGAAGTAGGATTTTTGCTCTCTTTATTTATCTTTTTCTCATATTTATTCATCACTTTAGAAAAACTTGCAAGCTTTTTCATGAAGAGAATGAAGGAAGAAGATGAACAATAATAGAATTCCATTTTTGATGAATAATGCAAAAGAGATAATGATGAATTATGCAACCATGGTTGACTTAACCATTGTAGAGAATTGACCAAGGGTTAGGGTTTGGGTTGAGTTAAGAATGAGTCACTTGAAAATATCTTTTCCAAAACAAAATAGAAAACCTTCTAGAATCTACTAGAAGTCATTAACCCAAATCAAACCCTAATCTTGATTAATCTTTACTAAACATGTTGCATTAGTTATCATATCATGTTACAATATTATATATCACATATATAATATTTATTGTAACCAAATAAAATAATACAATTAACATATATCGCATATATATCAATGTATTACCCGAGTGAGAAAAAGAATCTTTTAGTGAGCTAATATTAGTTAATATAATTTGATATATCATATATATTATTATACATTAAATTATCGAATCAACATTTGATCCGACAATCCGGCTATATCGCATATAACCGACTAATATTAATCCGTACCGATTCATCGAATCAACACTTGATCCGATGACCCGGCTGATATCAAATATCGCGAGAACATAATACGGTATCACATATCGTATTATCCTCGGTCCCGCACATATCACATATGTGCTCCTACTCCGTTTTGCCCGAGCCAAGAAACCTTTGTGTAGGACTCTAAAGAATCGTCAATACGCCGGCAGTAGGTGATTATCATATCAAACACCCACAAGATGCAAGCGGTCAGCTAAACGTAACAGCTAGCCAGGTGTTGAGCGCTCAGAAGATCAACAAGCAAGCCTGTAACTTCTCCTGTGAATCCAAACAGTAAAACTTCCGTACAGTCCGGTCTCATCGTCTGATATGTCGCATATCTCGCCTAGGGGTGGTAAACGTCAGACCCCAGTAACTCGATAAGTCGTGTCGATATGAGGTCTATAACTGTTCGAGAAACTACTGATAACACTTACCAGTAAATATCAGCAACCCTGGCCAGGGATTTCCGGTTATAGCCAATCGAACACAGCACAACATCAACTCCCTATACCGGGAGAGACGAATCCCCTCCTATCGCTCATTGCCTCCATGTGATTCGGGACTGTACCCAAAAGCCACCTTTTTGCACGCCCTCTTGGACGTGGTATGATTGAAATCAAAGAACAGTGGGAATCACACAAGACTCTATGACGATCTCGGGTCGACAGACTACTCTGTACCAGTGTCACCGGAGAACTGCCATCTGACGTATGGTATAATACCATCTGGGAGTTCTCGGCGCGTCCGTCCAGTGGACCCAGTCTCCACTGAGCACCCGTACACCATCCTTGATGTCAAACACCGATGGATATGGGATCATCCATCGCCCATCATATGGGTCAAGATGCGTATACGCTAGTCTACTCTGGTGTATCGATGCCCTGTCTCGATACACCCTCGACTTGGAACAGTTATAGGATGTACTCATCGACTACCGTGGCCCCACTAGTATGATCTCATCATAGTCCCTGTAGTCGAGTACATATCCTAAGGGCTTTATCAACATGTAACATAGTGACAATCTGAATACATGTTAAAGATAAAGTACAACCAGATAGCATACTATCATGTCAAGCAAGAAAGTCCTCCCTATATATGTCCTAGCATCCACTACAATATACATCGTATGTACAGTAATGGCCTCTAGGGCATACATATAACTAACAGGATCAATAGCCAACCCTTAAACTTGCAAGCTCAATCAAGAGGTTGCAAGATCAAGAGAAGGGTAAAGAACTCATGTGAAATGAAGCACTAATTCCATAAGAAGATACAACCCTTGAGATCAATAACAAACCCTTAAACTTTCAAGCTCAATGAAGAGGTTGAAAGATCAAGAGAAAGCAAGAATCTCAAGGGGAAGCTAAACAAACAAGAATGATACAAAAACTCTCATCTTCATTTAACATCCACTTAATGCTCTCACTACATTTTCATGGAGGAAAGATGAAGAAGAAGAAGAAGAAGAACCAAACTACACTAAAAGAGGCTAAAGAAATTAACACCTTAGTTTGGCTCAGTTCTGGGGTATTTATAGGAGGGGAACTGGAAACCTAGGGCAAGAATCTGCCCCTACAAGAAAAGACCAACATGCCCCTGAAAAACGTCAACGAGAGGAGACTAAATGGCGGCGGTTCCGCGGCCTAAGCATGCTTATGCCCTGGAACCGCGGCCGTTTAGTGGAGTTAGGCCATGAAATTTGGTGGTTTTCCCTAGTTTTTAGTACTCTTCAGTGTGGTATATGACTTTTTCTCAGATACTCTTCCCATTTCTTCCAGAATTTCAGTAGATCAAAAGGTGATGTGATGTGGATCTTTTGCCAAGATTTCCTCGAGCTCCGCGTAGAGATGTTGGATCTTGTGTTGACATTGAGCTTTGTGCACGAAAATGACATCGATTTGCCATTTTGTCCCTTAAACTGGTGTATGGCAACATACGGACAGAGAGCGGAGACCCGTGTTTTATCTGTGTTGGCAGTAATCCGGAATTTGACGTACTTTTCCATGAATTTCACTGTTCAGAACCGAGAACCTGTATTCTGCAAATATGTAGCAAACACTGACTAAAAGCACCTCCCTATAACCAAATGAGCGTAAGAATGGGCGGTTTAAAATGCAGTATTCTTGTATGAACATATGCCGATTGATAGATTCACCGACTCGGATATATTATAGACACGTATACCTTATAGCATTTAGCTGACGATGTACTTTATGCTACGTTGATGTCATTCTCATTGCATTACATATACCTGTGCTTGTACACCTACACCATTATTGTGTATGTTACACTAACACAGATTGGCCGGCTCACACACCTTTACCATCGATAATTGCTATATCACTATACAGTAGAATTGTTGCATAATGATATGACTCCTTCCATGATATACTTACTATGTTCACATCATTTGGATATGTTGCATGATATACTTGCTATGTTCACATCATTTGGATATGTTGTATGATATACTGATATTGTCACATCACTGTTCCATGTTGCATGATATACGGATACACTTATATTCTGTTATATGTCGCATACATAATGCTTTATGATTATACGCATTGATATATGCTATTTTCATGAGATTCTGGATTTGAGAACAATGGTTATGTTTCAAAAGGGCTATATGTATTGTTTTAAAAACCCGGTTTCTCTTGATATGATATTTCAGTGCGTCCACCATGCGTTTTCTCGGTTCTGAGACGTGTGATATGTGAAACCCAATTCGAGGAGGTGGATGATCCGTTTGCGGGTATATGGTGGACCCGGTATGGTACCCCGGGCTAAGAAAGGTATGTCGATGGATTAGCCGATGAGCCTGGCAGAGGGAACACTACCTACCGGTGATAGTATTTAGACTCGTCGGATATCTGGAGGATACAGAACGGAGTTGAGAGATGGATATGGGTCGATCCATACTGCCGGAGTCCGAGGGCCGATCCCGCATACTGACGGAGCCCGAGATATGAGGATTTACGTGTCGATGCTGGACAAGGGTTTCATGATATTTCGAGTGTCGATGTTGGACACTCAGGTTCCATGATTTTGATGTGTCGCGAGAGACACACGTTGATTTATATCCTCATACATTCATGCATATGCTTTTATGATATTTACATGCATGATTTTGCTGTGTCATTGGTTGACACGTGGATGTCATCTACTTGCATACATGCATGGATTTATGGTTGGATGATATCCACGTGCATACAGGCATTGATTATTTGGTTGGCACATATGCAGATACGGTCATCCTAAATATCATAATATTACTATTATGATATAGTTGTCCTATGAATCGTTATTTATTTCGATTTTTACCTGATTATGTTTTGTACTCACGAGTTGGCAACTCAGCCCCGTTGTGCCACAGTTCTTGCAGGTTGACCAGATGGATCAGTAGCGGCTTCGCTGGCATAAAGATGCATTCTGGTGATTTGCTTTGGTAGGTGGTACATGTTGAATTGTACCCCTTTCGTATGTATTATTCCTGTTGTATCTAGTCAACTCCATCAATCAGAAACTAGTATTTGTATAAGTAGTAAGACATAGCAAGATTTGTAGTTGCGAAACTTGAGCGATGTGTTATATGTTCGCTTGGTGGTTTGATGTCTTGCTTTACATTATCCCTTGTGTTGATCTTCGCTGTTGGGCGTCATATACTTATATTCTGTCTTGCATGGTTGTGACCCTGCTGATTGGCGAAGAGCTAGCTCCTGCTTGGGGTTGCCTATATATTGCTGTATATCTGTTTTGGATCAAAATATACGAGGGAGGTGCTGCCCAAAGTTTTAAAAGACAAATATGATTCATTATACCTTTATTTCAAAACTTCACCTTTTCTATTTTCTTAAAAAGGTTTAGATTTCTGGGTTTCGGCTTACTTAATTTACGTTGTTGCGCCTTTACACGTTGCGTGAGTTAAGTGCCAATCACGAACTAAATTCGGGTCGTGACAACGAGCACCCGAACGGATGCTTATGGTGACAATGTTCTCCTACAGTCACTTAGTCGGGGCTATGGACCGTGGCTATCTAGTAAGGTTACCCAGCGAGTATCCGCGTACGCTACGTAATTGCGATGGACTTTTGATCCACATCAAAATCGCGTGGAAACCGGTCAAATGAGACTGAATTGCTAGATTTATAAAATTCAAACTAGTTATCACATAACTAATTATTATGGATTCTAAATATTGTATCACAATCACAGATAGCTAGACGATGTTAAAATTTTCGATCGAATCAATAAAGACCCAAAATTTTCCAAAGAGCTCAACACTTGAGCGGAGTTTAATAAATACCCAGAACATACCACAGCATCTATGGACCAACCATAGAAGGGTCAAGCCTTGCCTCACCTATGGCACCGCGGACTTACCACAACCCTAGGGTTTGGTGGCGGTTCCGATGGTCACAGAATCGAGTTAGGGTTTCGTTCTTCAAGAGGGTCCACAGAATCACCTGCATGATTTTCTGAAGATTTCAAACTTGGAAAAATCCAACTCTTGGAAAATTTCTAGCGAGAGAAAATATGGGTTATTGATATCCGTTCGAACATTTTAACGTCGTCTACATAACCCGAATAAATGTTAGAATTATGACTACGAAATACTCTGAATTGCCTTTGCACAAAGATAACATGTAACGTTTTTGAAATTTGTTTAGATCGAGTTAGTGTTAATTAGCCAATGTGTGTTTTTCATGAAGTCTCTTAACTATTAAATTTCCACATAAACTGCAATAAATCAATATTATTGGTGAAAATAGGTAATTATATTTAAAATTGTGTTTTATTGATTATTATTTAGTTTGGTATTCACTTAATTAGAAAAAAAATTCTTTTTCCTAAGCAAAATTAGTGTAGCATGCACAATTTCACGTTAGGCCAAGTTTTTTTTAACATGTCTAACATTTCAAATTATTATTTCATTCCTTTTAAAGAGAAAACTCAAAACAAAATAAAAACTTTAATGAATTTAGATAAAGAAAAGAATAGGAGAAAGCATGGTGCATTAAATAAGCATGGAGGCTTTGACTTTGGGGGCATTCTCTCTCTCTCTCTTCCCTCTCTTCTGCACACAGCAGCAGTAGCAGCAGCACATTCATCATCTTCTTCTTCTTCTTCTCTCCTTGCATTCCAAGCCTCAAATCCCTACATAAAAATCCCTCTTTTCTTCATTAAACCCTTGCAAAAACACCTCCTTTGTTGATTTTTTTTGGCAAGTCTTTGCTTTTAAAGGCAAGTGCAGCAAGTTTAGACCCCCCTAAGACCAACTTGAGGTATTAAGCTCACCTTAGTCACTTTATTGCTAAACTTATAGTTTTAATTAGCTCAATGTTGTGTTTTTGTGAGTTTTAGTTCTAATTAGGTAGCTTAAGTGAAGATTAGGGTAAGTTAGGGTTTTAGGGCTAGATTAACTTAATTTAGTATTATTTGTGCTGTCTAAACCAAGTCTTTGTTTCATTTTACATTAAAATACCATATTGTTTTAAATTACGATTAATTAAACGTTTTAGTTAAGTTTTTTTGGTAGTTTTGTGATCTGCTTTTGACACGGTTGCTTCAGGAAAAAATTGAGTTTACTGGAGTATGTTCACTAGACCTTGACCACACACACGAAGCACGGGACCCCCACTCCCCAATACGGCCGCAATTAAATGTGTTCTGGCCTCAAATTGCGGCCAAAGGGTAGAGTTATATGTCAGGGTTTCTTCTGTAGGAGTCTGCTACAAATCTAAGGTGTTTGGTATATGTAACTTTCTTAATTCTGTTCGTATAAAAATCTGGAACCAAATACCTTGTTTTCAAAACTTTTAAACTTGCACGACACGTACGTTTTGTTAGTGGGTTTGGTGGTTACTGTGTGTCGCAGCGTGTCGAGGTAGTTTCAGACGCGTATAAACACGTTTTAGCGTATCGGATGCACACACGATTTCCTTGCGACGCGAGTTTCTCGTTTGGTTTTGATATCACGTTTTTACAGGATTTTAGCTTATGTGTATTACTTTGTGTAAATTCTAGGGTCGCAGGAGGGGACTTCGGACGCCGTAAAGAAGGGGAAGCAGGTGTTCAGATACACGTAGATCGAGATCACGGTGAGTAGATTTAACATCTATGGGGAAATCACCTGTATGGCGTTTAGCGTCAGGGCTTGATAGAATATGTTAGTCGCTTGTTATATTCGTATATATATATTGGTTGTGCATAAATACCATTGGAGCGTACCTCTATTTGGCTGCATATAGACATAGTATTTATGAAGCACCGCACTGTTACGAACGGCTTATGCTACATGAGCACTAATTGTATGTTACACACACCGTTAGTAATTGCCATGACACTCGCACTATAGAATTACTACAAACCATACATCGTTTAGATTATCTCATCATTCATTGTGTGCGTACATGCTTGCGCAATTACCCACGTATACATCCATATTGGCACATATACATATTGTACATACACTATTGCTTATTAACCACTTGTACATCAATATTGGCACTTATACATATTGTACACTCATGCTTGCGTATATACCCACTTATGCATCCATATTGGCACGTATGTTAGTGTATATGCCCTAGAGGCCATTACTGTATCATACTAGTTTGTATATTACTTAATAGAAGCTTGGGATATTCACCTTGTATATACAATCTTGCTCAAAATAGTAGTATGCTACTTGGTTTGTTTCTACTTCAATGTGTACATGTGTTTATTTTAGTATATCACCTATACACATTAGTGGAGCCCTTAGGATCTTTGCTTGATTACCAGCGTTGTGATGGCAGTCACACTAGTGGGGGCTGGGTAATCTATAAGCACATCCTTATGCAGGTCCCAAGTCGACTATCGAGACAGGGCATCGATACTCCGGAGTAGACTAGCGCATGCGCTTCTCATCCAGAGTGGGAGATGGTCTGTCCCACAGCCATCAGTACGTCGTACTGGAGATAGTATGCGGGTGCTCGTTGGGTTACGAGTACACTGGAGATGACTCGTCGGGAACTAACTGGTTTGTATTATACCTATCGTCAGTCATCAGTTCCCAGGTGACATGAGTACAGCTTAGTCCACTGACTTGACACTGTCACTTCGCCTCGAGTGTTTTCCCACTGTACTATGATTACTACCCTACCACGAATAAAAGGAGTCATGCAAACAGGTAGTAGTTGTTAGTGTATATGCCCTAGAGGCCATTACTGTATCATACTAGTTTGTATATTACTTAATGGATGCTTGGGATATTCACCTTGTATATACAATCTTGCTCAAAATAGTAGTATGCTACTTGGTTTGTTTCTACTTCAATGTGTACTTGTGTTTATTTCAGTATATCACTTATACGCATTAGTGGAGCCCTTAGGATCTTTGCTTGATTACCAGCGTTGTGATGGCAGTCACACTAGTGGGGGCTGGGTAATCTATAAGCACATCCTTATTCAGGTCCCTGGTCGCAGGACTATCGAGACAGGGCATCGATACTCCGGAGTAGACCAGCGCATGCGCTTCTCATCCCAGTGTGGGAGACGGTCTGTCCCACAGCCGTCAGTACGTCGTACTTGAGATAGTATGCGGGTGCTCGTTAGGTTACGGGTACACTGGACAGGACTCGTCGGGAACTGACTAGTTGGTATTATACCTATCGTCAGTTATCAGTTCCCAGGTGACATGAGTACAGCTTAGTCCGCTGACTTGACACTGTCACTCCGCCTCGAGTGTGTTCCCACTGTACTTTGATCACTACCCTACCACGGCTCAAAGGAGTCGTGCAAACAGGTGGTGGTTGGGTGCAGTCCCGAAGCACTTGGAGGCAGTGACGGTTAGACAGGATTCGTCTCTCCCGGTATTGGGGGTTGACATCGCGCTGTGTCTAGGAGAGCCATTACACGAGTAGTCCCTGGCCAGGGCAAACGAGATATACTGGCAGGTTTCCAGTGTTATCTCAGGGTGTATTGGGCTTCACTCCGGCACGACTTGTACCGCTATTGGGGGACTGACGTTTACCGCCCCCTAGGCCCGCCATGCGATGTATCAGACGAACAGACCGGACTGTACGGAGAATGTCACGCTCAGGCTCAGTAGGAGTTCAGATGGGTTTCGCCTCGTCAGTCTTCTTGTCGGCATTACCTGGGGACCGTTACGCACAGCTAGTGCCGCTTGCGGTCTGTGGTTAAACCCACTGCCAGCGTAGTGTTGAGTCTTTAGAGTCCCACACAGAAAGCTTTTCGCCTTTAGGCAAAAGAGTAGAGGTCGCATGGTATTGCGACAGGTCGCATGGTTTTGCGACAGGGTTCGGTCACATCCGTGCACTTGTGCACGTACAGTGTCCGGACAGTTTACACTAGCGGGCTTTGGTTTAAGCCAGATCCTAGTGTACCTTATGGGATTGGATTTATCCAGTTTGCATTCGTGTTCCTCGGAACGCGGATGCGGGTGTGTATGCACAGTTGACAGGGAGGCAGAGGCAGTGGATTCTCATTAGGGTTGTTGACAGTTGACCGTTGACTTTTGACTTTTTGCTCAACCCTAATGAGAATATGATATGTGATTAACTATTATATTAATTAAGTATTATGGTGATATGGTTGTTGACTTGTTGACTTTTGTTGACTTGTTGACTTTGGTGACTTGTTGACTTTTGTTGACTTGTTGACCGGTTGACTAGGCTTGACTAGTTGACCATCATGATAACCATGGTTATCATTTCATGCCAAAGACTTTTTTCTTGCTTGTTTTTTGAGTAATATGAGTGCATGATATGATAACCTTATGGTTGCTTCTAACCATCACCAAAAGACTTTTTTGATATGATGAGTTATGATCACTTTGGATTATGAGAGGGTGAGAGAGAAAAGAGAGCCTCATTCTTGCTTGCTCATTCTCTCTCTTGTTCTTGAGCTCTCCCCTTGCTCTCACCCTCAACCTCTTGCTCCCTCTCTTGATCTATGGTTCTCTTGTCTCATGAGTTGAGAATCAAGAACCATAGATAAAATCCCATTCTACTTCCTCTCTACTCATTCTAGTTCACTAGGTTTGGCAAACCAAGTGAACTAGTTTCTTCAAAGACCGAAGAAGGAGCTAAAGGTTGGAGCTTTCAAGTGGATCTATCTTCGGCGTACGGAGACGACGAGAAGGAGCCATCGGACCACCACCGGAGCTTGAAGAGAAGGAGTTCAAGTTTAGGTATAACCATCTTCATCCGAGTAGCTAAACATCTTTAGCTTAGTTTGCTAGTTTTAGTTTAGGTAACGATCCCGACCATAAGTTAGTCCATGTTGCCTCTTGCGATAAAAATTTTGATTTTATACCGTTTCCGCCTCCCCGTAAGAACCGGGGGTCGCAATATGGACTTACAGTGGTATCAGAGCCTAACTAAACTTAAACTAGCTAGGTAGTAAAGTGTAACGAAGTTCGGAACCGAAAAAATCACAAAACCGGAAAACTACAAAAACTGAGTTTCTGTTGAATTTTTTTCTGGTCAAAATGAAAAACTTCATACTCCTAAATTCGTCTCAGGGTTTTGTTAGAACACCCATGAAAAACGATTCACCAATTCGTCTAAACCGCCGCGCTTCCGCCGCGTGACCCTTCTTGGCCGCCGCGGAAGCGCCGCGGTTTGTTGTCTTTAGTGCATCGTTTTTCGTGCAGTGTGTGTCTGTGTTGGTTTTGGGATTTTTGAGATATATTATATGTGCCCAGATTTTACAGAAAAGAAATTTCCTTTTGGGGTCCTATAATTCCGTATTTTTCCGAACTTCATTGCACTTTGACTATGATGGTTATATCTGTGATGTTTGCATGTATTGAACGTCGGCTAATCGCTATAAGTCGATTAGTCGGGGTTATACATGATCTGTAATGTGCTGGAATGTGTATATAAATATGTTGGATTGTCGCGGGTGAATAGCCGGGGGTTGTGAGACGAGAGTTTACTTTTCTTGCAATTCATGTAAATTTGTAAATTGATGTAATAATTATTTGTTTGGCCGCACAACCGGGTCGGGGTTGTAGCCGTCATTGTATAATTTCTTTTTACTGTTTTTGCTCCTAGGATAGACCCGTGGAGGGGTGCACAAACTACCGGGTATGCCGAAGTGTCGAGTGGCCTACTCATGGAGATGAGGGAGGTTGCTACGCTTCGGGTACTTGGCGGGTAGTTTGCCGTACCCGTAGGGGTCTTGGGTGGGGTTTTGGCTATTCACCGCGACCGTGTTATCTGTTTTTGTTACAGGCTCGTACAAATTACAGATTACTAGTATATCCAATGTATTTATCTGTGATCTGAAATGTTTATCATTGCTTACTATTTAGGCGTTGCTTATGTTTTACAGACGCGCTAGCCCAGCCCCCGCTCTGTCGTTAGTTAAGTAACCTAACGGGTAATGACGGGGCCCAGTGGCGAATGCGAATGGCATAAGCGTACGTCATATTTTGGTTGTTTTCTGCAATGGTAGGGTTAAATGATGGGACGCATTAAAAGTACTAATGCAAGAATATCACGCATTAAAAGAACTAATGCAAGATAATAAACCAAGTTAAAGTCGTTGGAACACTTTCGAAAAACCACTCGGTTCTTTTCAAAACAAACTTTTAAAATACGGAGTTTGAGCCACTCCATTTAAAAGCTATCTCGTTCCATCGACCATATCAAGTTCACTACGTTCACGGTTTTGCCAAAACCATCCGTAGCCCTCCGTCGTTTCACATAAATAGTCAATAGTATTCAAGCTGTGTATGTTGGCCAAAGTCAAGGCACAGTGATTGGTAGCTATTGGGTGTTCATGTGTAGCATAGATAGATGCGTTGGTTTGGGACAGTCGTACTGCCATTTTGGCCAAAGTCAAGGGTAGGTACGGATGGATCCAAATTAACCTGGATAATGACGGGTAGAACTTGACATGTGACTTATGATATTTTGGCCAAAGTCAAGGTCATAAGAGCATGGGGCAAAAATCCACATCGGGAGTTTCATAAGTACTGAAACTTGCTAGATTTGCATACCATTTGGAGTGTGATGATTCTGGTAGGATTCCTTCAGTTTCGTCACGCAATGATATTTGGATCCCGATCCTACTGTGAGTATATGCTACTCCTCGGGAAATTTCTCACTTAACGATCAATGCTATAAACCTAGTAGGTGCCTAGAAAGGTGTTAGCGGGGCTACGCCCCCAGGGAAAAGAGGTTCTCTAATTAAGGAACTTCGCGAAAGCGTTGGAAAACCTCCCTCGAAGTACCGACACCGGCCTGGCTGAACGGTTAAGCAAGTATTGTACGGTGGGATTGATCCTGACTAATTCTTCCTTTATGGTTTGAGGAGGGATTCGAGAAACAGTGGGAGCCATCCTGTTTAGACAAACTAAAAACCACTCTAAACTTGCAAGAGCATCATGCTGAGTGTTTCTTCTTCTCTCTCCTAATTGCAGCGACCAATCAACATGACTGGACTTAAGTTACTCCTAGATAAAAACAAACTGACAGGGCCAAACTACAAAGATTGGCTCAGGAATGTCACGATAGCAATCACTTATGACAAGCTGGGGTATCTTCTTACCACCAAAGCTCCCCCTGTCCCTGGTCCAACTTCCAGCGTCGCGGATAAGGAAATCCGCAAGACTTGGGAGATTGATAGCGCGAAGGCCAAGTGCCTCCTGCTTGCCTCGATGGACAACGAACATCAGAGGAGGCATGAGAATATGGACATGGAGTCCATATTGCTCCATACAAAAGAACTGTATGGAGAGCAATCACGTATCGCAAGATACGAAGCGTCGAAAAAGTTATTTTCGACAAGAATGGCCGTCGGATCATCAGTAGCCGAGCATGTGCTAAAGATGATCGGCTTCATTGAGGAGCTCGCTGACCTAGGGATCACATTGGAGAGTGAGCTATATACGGATATAGTTCTCCAGTCCCTTCCTTCCACTTACGCCCAGTTTATACTGAACTTCAACCTACAAGAAAAAGAGGTTGAACTATCAGAGCTCCTCAACATGCTGAGGAGCGCAGAGGGCACCCTACAGAAAGGTAGGGAAACATCCACTTTGTTTGTAGGAGGATCATCTTCTTCTAGGTCCAAGGCGAAAGCCAAGGGAAAGAAGAAGAAGGCCCCCGCCAAACCAAGGGGCGGTGTTGGTAAAGTGGATACGAAGGGAAAAGGCAAAGCAACAAAGATAGCGGGGAAGCTTGTGGATAAGGAAGAATGCTTCTATTGTCATAAGAAAGGACACTGGAAGAATGATTGCAGGGCCTGGAAGGCCAGAACACAGGAATTGAAGCAGGTTGCAGCTTCAGCTTCAGGTGTGTATGTTATTGAAAACTGTCTTTCAATAAACTCTACTTCCTGGGTATTGGATACCGGATCAGGATCTCATATCTGTAATTCTTTGCAGGCGTTGAGAAACCGTAGTGTTTTGAAAGCAGGTGACATGACCCTCAGAGTTGCAAACGGAGCTAGCATGGATGCTAAAGCCGTGGGGGACTATCACCTGGGAATGTCAGATGGACATGTTTTGGTTTTGCGTAATTGCTTTTTTGTACCCAACGCAACTTGTAATATCATTTCTGTATCTTTAGTTTCTAAAGAAGGTTATGAATTTGCGTTTGTAAGTAATGTTGTAAACATTCACCTTAATCAAGTTTTGATTGGGTCAGGTACATTGAGTAATGGTATATACGTGTTAAACCAACCACAGATTTTCAACGTCCAGAATACACACAAAAGAAAGTCTCCAGAAATAAATCAGACTTTCTTATGGCATTGTAGATTGGGTCACATCAATGAGAGAAGGTTGACTAAGTTACATACAGAAGGATATTTGAATGCGTTCGAATATCAATCGTATGCCACTTGTCAATCTTGTCTCAAAGGAAAGATGACAAAGACTCCGTTTACTGGACAAGGAGTAAGAGCGAGCGAGCTCTTGGGACTCGTACACAGTGACGTGTGCGGTCCAATGTCTACACATGCCCGAAGCGGACATTCTTACTTCATTACTTTTACGGATGACTTCTCAAGGTACGGTTATGTCTTCTTAATGAAACATAAGTCCGAGGCCTTTGGAAAATTCCAGGAGTATAAGAATGAAGTAGAGAAACAGACCGGCAAAAGTATTAAGATTCTAAGATCGGATCGAGGTGGAGAATACTTAAGTGCCGAGTTCCTGGACTATTTAAAAGAGAACGGAATTCTCTCTCAGCTTACTCCTCCATACACCCCGCAACATAACGGTGTATCGGAGAGACGGAACCGCACCCTATTGGATATGGTGCGGTCCATGATGAGTAACGCTGAGTTACCGCGATCATTCTGGGGGTATGCGCTAGAATCAGCCGCATACCTTTTGAACCGAGTTCCCACTAAGACTGTGCCTACCACGCCATTTGAGATGTGGTGTGGGAAGAGACCCCATCTTAATCACATTAAGATATGGGGAAGTCCAGCTTTTGTCAAAAAGCAGCATACGGACAAGCTCGAGGCACGCTCAGTACTGTGCAAGTTTGTGGGATATCCAAAGAATTCCAAGGGATATTTCTTCTACTGTGAAGAGGAACAAAAAGTTCTTGTTTCTCGACATGCCCACTTTCTAGAACACCAGTTCATAGAAAAAGAAATAAGTGGGAGCGCAGTAGAACTGGAAGAAATTCCAGAACCACAGACTGTTACTGAAAGCTTGATGGAACCAGAGGGTTCAACAGAACAGGACATTCCTACGCCGCTCCGCAGGAGTAGTAGGCAGTCTCATCCGCCCGAGAGATACTACGGTTTTCTCATAGACGGGGATAGAGAGGATTGCATCATAGATTATGATGAGCCTACTAGCTTCCAGCAGGCCGTTCAGAGCATTGACTCAGTGAAATGGCTGGATGCAATGCGGACCGAAATGGAGTCCATGTACACCAACAAGGTATGGACGTTGGACATTGCTCCAGACGGGGTAAAACCCGTAGGATGCAAGTGGATCTTCAAAAGGAAGATTGGTGTAGATGGACAGGTTGAGACCTATAAAGCTAGGCTGGTAGCAAAGGGTTTTCGTCAAAGACCTGGCTTGGACTACGACGAAACCTTTTCTCCAGTAGCCATGCTGAAATCCATTCGGATCCTTCTTGCCATTGCTGCCTTCCACGATTATGAGATCTGGCAAATGGACGTAAAGACAGCTTTTCTAAATGGAAATTTAGAGGAGTGTGTCTATATGGACCAGCCAGAGGGTTTCATTCAGAGTGGGAGCAGCGGAAAGGTGTGCAAGTTGCTTAAGTCCATCTATGGACTAAAGCAGGCATCGCGGAGTTGGAACATCTGCTTTGATGAGACGGTCAAAGAATTTGGCTTTATCAAAAATCCAGATGAACCATGCATCTATAGTAGATTTGTAGCGAGAACTGTAGTATTCCTCGTTTTATACGTGGATGACATTCTCTTAATAGGAAATGATATTCCTATGCTACAATCTGTCAAGGGGTTCTTGTCACAAAGGTTCTCCATGAAAGACCTGGGTGATGCCTCATACATCCTGGGGATCCGGATCCATCGTGATAGATCCAAGAGGATATTGGGACTTTCTCAGTCCAGGTACATCGACACCGTACTGAAAAGATTCAGTATGGAAGATTCCAAGCGTGGTAACCTACCAGCTTGTCACGGGATCACCCTCTCTAAAGAGATGTCTCCCAAGACTGATTTGGAGAGGGATCGCATGTCTATTATACCCTACGCTTCTGCGGTAGGCTCTATAATGTATGCGATGTTGTGTACCAGACCGGATGTAGCTTATGCACTGAGTGTGGTAAGCCGGTATCAGTCAAACCCTGGGGAGAAACACTGGATAGCGGTAAAGAACATTCTCAAGTACCTGAGAAGGACTAAGGAGATGTTCTTGGTGTATGGCGGAAAAGACCTCCAGATCGAGGCCTTTGCTGACTCCAGCTTCCAGAGTGACAAGGATGATTCCAAGTCCATGTCGGGTTTTGTCTTTACCCTCAATGGAGGGGCGGTGTGTTGGAAGAGTTCCAAACAAGAAACCGTTGCAGACTCGACGATGGAAGCGGAATACATCGCTGCATCTGATGCCGCAAAAGAAGCTGTCTGGATGAGGAAGTTCTTGAAAGAACTTCAGGTGGTTCCGTCCATTGTTGATCCAATACCTCTGTATTGCGACAACAACGGGGCTATAGCATTAGCGAAGGAACCCAGGTCCCATCAGAGATCCAGGCACATCTTAAGGCGGTATCACCTGATCAGGGAGATCGTAGATCGCCAGGAGATCGAGGTTCGGAGAGTCGCTTCAGAAGATAACACTGCTGATCCATTCACCAAGGCCCTGCCCCAGACTCAGTTCGAGCGGCTGATCGAGATGATAGGTCTTCGATACGCCAGTACGTGGCCTTAGTGCAAGTGGGAGATTGTTAGTGTATATGCCCTAGAGGCCATTACTGTATCATACTAGTTTGTATATTACTTAATGGATGCTTGGGATATTCACCTTGTATATACAATCTTGCTCAAAATAGTAGTATGCTACTTGGTTTGTTTCTACTTCAATGTGTACTTGTGTTTATTTCAGTATATCACTTATACGCATTAGTGGAGCCCTTAGGATCTTTGCTTGATTACCAGCGTTGTGATGGCAGTCACACTAGTGGGGGCTGGGTAATCTATAAGCACATCCTTATTCAGGTCCCTGGTCGCAGGACTATCGAGACAGGGCATCGATACTCCGGAGTAGACCAGCGCATGCGCTTCTCATCCCAGTGTGGGAGACGGTCTGTCCCACAGCCGTCAGTACGTCGTACTTGAGATAGTATGCGGGTGCTCGTTAGGTTACGGGTACACTGGACAGGACTCGTCGGGAACTGACTAGTTGGTATTATACCTATCGTCAGTTATCAGTTCCCAGGTGACATGAGTACAGCTTAGTCCGCTGACTTGACACTGTCACTCCGCCTCGAGTGTGTTCCCACTGTACTTTGATCACTACCCTACCACGGCTCAAAGGAGTCGTGCAAACAGGTGGTGGTTGGGTGCAGTCCCGAAGCACTTGGAGGCAGTGACGGTTAGACAGGATTCGTCTCTCCCGGTATTGGGGGTTGACATCGCGCTGTGTCTAGGAGAGCCATTACACGAGTAGTCCCTGGCCAGGGCAAACGAGATATACTGGCAGGTTTCCAGTGTTATCTCAGGGTGTATTGGGCTTCACTCCGGCACGACTTGTACCGCTATTGGGGGACTGACGTTTACCGCCCCCTAGGCCCGCCATGCGATGTATCAGACGAACAGACCGGACTGTACGGAGAATGTCACGCTCAGGCTCAGTAGGAGTTCAGATGGGTTTCGCCTCGTCAGTCTTCTTGTCGGCATTACCTGGGGACCGTTACGCACAGCTAGTGCCGCTTGCGGTCTGTGGTTAAACCCACTGCCAGCGTAGTGTTGAGTCTTTAGAGTCCCACACAGAAAGCTTTTCGCCTTTAGGCAAAAGAGTAGAGGTCGCATGGTATTGCGACAGGTCGCATGGTTTTGCGACAGGGTTCGGTCACATCCGTGCACTTGTGCACGTACAGTGTCCGGACAGTTTACACTAGCGGGCTTTGGTTTAAGCCAGATCCTAGTGTACCTTATGGGATTGGATTTATCCAGTTTGCATTCGTGTTCCTCGGAACGCGGATGCGGGTGTGTATGCACAGTTGACAGGGAGGCAGAGGCAGTGGATTCTCATTAGGGTTGTTGACAGTTGACCGTTGACTTTTGACTTTTTGCTCAACCCTAATGAGAATATGATATGTGATTAACTATTATATTAATTAAGTATTATGGTGATATGGTTGTTGACTTGTTGACTTTTGTTGACTTGTTGACTTTGGTGACTTGTTGACTTTTGTTGACTTGTTGACCGGTTGACTAGGCTTGACTAGTTGACCATCATGATAACCATGGTTATCATTTCATGCCAAAGACTTTTTTCTTGCTTGTTTTTTGAGTAATATGAGTGCATGATATGATAACCTTATGGTTGCTTCTAACCATCACCAAAAGACTTTTTTGATATGATGAGTTATGATCACTTTGGATTATGAGAGGGTGAGAGAGAAAAGAGAGCCTCATTCTTGCTTGCTCATTCTCTCTCTTGTTCTTGAGCTCTCCCCTTGCTCTCACCCTCAACCTCTTGCTCCCTCTCTTGATCTATGGTTCTCTTGTCTCATGAGTTGAGAATCAAGAACCATAGATAAAATCCCATTCTACTTCCTCTCTACTCATTCTAGTTCACTAGGTTTGGCAAACCAAGTGAACTAGTTTCTTCAAAGACCGAAGAAGGAGCTAAAGGTTGGAGCTTTCAAGTGGATCTATCTTCGGCGTACGGAGACGACGAGAAGGAGCCATCGGACCACCACCGGAGCTTGAAGAGAAGGAGTTCAAGTTTAGGTATAACCATCTTCATCCGAGTAGCTAAACATCTTTAGCTTAGTTTGCTAGTTTTAGTTTAGGTAACGATCCCGACCATAAGTTAGTCCATGTTGCCTCTTGCGATAAAAATTTTGATTTTATACCGTTTCCGCCTCCCCGTAAGAACCGGGGGTCGCAATATGGACTTACAGTAGTTGGGTGCAGTCCCGAAGCACTTGGAGGCAGTGACGGTTAGACAGGATTCGTCTCTCCGGGTATTGGGGGTTGACATCGCGCTGTGTCTAGGAGAGCCATTACACGAGTAGTCCCTGGCCAGGGCAAGCGAGATATACTGGTAGGCTTCCAGTGTTATCTCAGGGTGTTTTGGGCTTCACTCCGACACGACTTGTACCGCTATTAGGGGACTGATGTTTACCGCCCCCGAGGCCCGCCATGCGATGTATCAGACGAACATACCGGACTGTACGGAGACTGTCACATTCAGCCTCAGTAGGAGTTCAGATGGGTTTCACCTCGGCAGTCTTCTTGTCGGCATCTACTTGGGGCCCGTTACGCACAGCTAGTGCCGCTTGCGGTCTGTGGTTAAACCCACTGCCAGCGTAGCGTCGAGTCTTTAGATTCCCACAAAGAAAGCTATTCGCCTTTAGGTAAAAGAGTAGAGGTCGCATGGTTTTGTGATAGGTCGCATGGTTTTGTGACAGGGTCCGGTCACATCCATGCACTTGTGTACGTACAGTGTCCGGACAGTTTACACTAGCGGGCTTTGGTTTAAGCTAGATCCCAGTGTACGTTTTGGGATTGGTTTTATCCAGTATGTATTCGTGTTCCTCGGAACGCGGATGCGGGTGTGTAAGCACAGTTGATGGAGAGACAGAGGCAGAGGATTCTCATTAGGGTTGTTGACCGTTGACTGTTGACTATTGACTTTTTGCTCAACCCTAATGAGAATATGATATGTAATTAACAATAATATTAATTAAGTATTATAGTGATATGGTTGTTGAGGGGTTGACTTTGTTGACTTGTTGACATTGTTGACCGGTTGACTAGGTTGGACTAGTTGACCATCATGATGACAATAGCTATCATTTCATGGCAAAGACTTTTGCTTGCTTGTTCTCTTGTGAAAAATGAGTGCATCAAATGATATGGCTATTGTAGCTTAAACCATCACTAATACTTGATTGCTATTATTGGTTATGATGGTTTTGGATTATGAGAGCCAAGAGAGAAAAGTCTTGCTCACTTTTTCATTTCCATTCTCTCTCTTGTGTTCTTGAGCTCTCATCTTCTTCCTCTTGCTCTCCCTCTCCTTAGTTTATGGTTCACTTGTCTCATGTGTTGAGAACCAAGAACCATAAAGAAAATCCCAACGCACTCTCCTCTACTCACTCTAGTTCACAAGGTTTAGCAAACCGAGTAAACTAGTTTCTTCGAACTTCGAAGAAGAAGCCAAAGGTAGAAGATTTCAGGTGGATCGATCTTCGGTGCAAGGAGACGACGGGATGAAGCCGATCCATACACCATCGAGGTTTGAAGACGAAGGAGTTCAAGAAAGAAAAGTATAACCCCCTAACCGAGTAGTTAACAACTCGTAGTTAGGTTGTTAGTTAGATGTTTAACAAAGATCCGGTTTTGAGTCTATGTTACCGCCTCTAGAAAATTGTTTTTCATCAAATTCCGCATGCCCGAAAGTACCGGGAGAGGTAGCATGGACATACAGTGGTATCAGAGCCTAGTAAAACTCTATCTAACATGTTAGCAAAGTAACTAGAAGATCGATCAAAGAAAAAGTCGCGAAATACACCCCGATGTCAAACTTGGTGTCGATTTTCAAAGTACTGTAAAAGTAATAAATGATTCTTTAAAAATCGACTCAGGGTTTTTATAGTCTACTGTAGAAAAACGGTCCAGAGATCTCACCAAACCACCGCGGAAACGCGGCCGATTAAGATCCTCTCTGGATCGTTTTCGCTGCCGTTTGTTCTATGGGGTATTTTGGGAATTTTGGTATATGTTTTTTCAGCCCAGATTTTCCAGAAAGAAAATTTTGTTTTTGGGGCTTTAAAAACCGTATTTCGATCGAGTTTCTAAAAACTTAAGCTGACGGGTTTTTATCTGTGATGTGATATTTGTATTGAACGTCTGCTAATCGCTATATGTCGATTAGTGGGAGTTATACAAATCTGTGATCTGTAATGTTATTGGTTTGTGTATATGAATTCATTGGATTGTCGCGGGTGAATAGCCGGGGGTTGTGAGACGAGAGTTTTCTTTTCTTTCAATTCATGTAAATTTGTAAATTGATGTAATAATTATTTATATGGCCGCACAATCGGGTTGGGGTTGTAGCCGTCATTGTATAATTTCTTTTTACTGTTTTTGCTCCTAGGATAGACCCATGGAGGGGGGTGGACAAACTACCGGGTATACCGAAGTGCCGAGTAGCCTACTCACGGAGTTGAGGGAGGTTGCTTCGCTTCGGGTACTTGGCAGGTAGTTTGCCGCACCCGTAGGGGTCTTGGATGGGGTTTTGGCTATTCACCGCGACCGTGTAATCTGCTTTTCGTTGCAGGCTCATACGAATTGCGGATTCCTAGTATATCCAATGTGTTCATCTGTGATCTGAAATGGCTATCATTGCAATATATCTATTTATGATATTATTTAAGCGTTGCTTATGTTTTACAGCCGCGCTAGCCCAGCCCCAGCTCTGTCGTTAGTTAAGTAACGTAACGGGTAATGGCGGGGCCCCGTGGCGAATGCGAATGGCATAAGCGTACGTCATATTTTGGTTGTTTTCTGCAATGGTAGGATTAAATGATGGGACGCATTAAAAGAACTAATGCAAGAATATCACGTATTAAAAGAACTAATGCAAGAAAAATAAACCAAGTAAAAGTCGTTGGAACACTTTCGAAAAACCACTCGGTTCTTTTCAAAACCAACTTTTAAATGCGGAGCTTGAGCCACTCCTTTTAAAAGCTATCTCGTTCCATCGATTATATCAAGTTCACTACGTTCAATGTTTCGCCAAAACCATTCGTAGCCCTCCGTCGTTTCACATGAATAGTCAATAGTATTCAAGCTATGTTTGTTGGCCAAAGTCAAGGCATAGTGATTGGTAGTTATTGGGTATTCATGTGCAGCATAGATAAATGCGTTGGTTTGGAACAGTCGTACTGCCTTGTTGGCCAAAGTCAAGGGTAGGTACGGGTGGATTCAAATTAACCTGGAGAACGACGGGTAGAACTTGACATGTGACTTATGATTTGTTGGCTAAAGTCAAGGTCATAAGAGCATGGGGCAAAAATCCACATCGGGAGTTTCAAAAGAACTGAAACTTGCTAGTGTTGCATACCATTTGGAGTGTGATGATTCTGGTAGGATTCCTTCAGTTTCGTCACGCGATGATATTTGGATCCCGATCCTACTGTGAGTATATGCTACTCCTCGGGAAATTTCTCACTTAACGATCAATGCTATAAACCTAGTAGGTGTCTCGAAAGGTGTTAGCGGGGCTACGCCCACAGGGAAAAGAGGTTATTTAATTAAGGAACTTCGCGAAAGCGTTGGAAAACCTCCCTCGAAGTACCGACACTGGCATGGCTGAACGGTTAAACAAGAATTGTACGGTGAGATTGATACTGACTAATTCTTCCTTTTTGGTTTGATGAGGGATTCGAGAAACAGTAGGAGCTATCCTGTTTAGACAAACTAAAAACCATTCTAAACTTGCAAGAGCATCATGCTGAGTGTTTCTTCTCTCTCTCCTAATTGCAGCGACCAATCGACATGACTGGACTTAAGTTATTTCTAGATAAAAACATACCGACAGGGCCAAACTACAAAGATTGGCTCAGGAATGTCAAGATGGCAATCACTTACGACAAGCTGGGGTATCTTCTTACCACCAAAGCTCCCCCTGTCCCAGGTCCCAAAACCGGCGTCGTGGATAAGGAAATCCGTAAGACCTGGGAACTAGACTGCGCGAAGGCCAAGTGCCTCGTGCTTGCCTCTATGGACAACGAACATCAGAGGAGGCACGAGAATATGGACCTCGAATCCATATTTCTCCATACAAAAGAACTGTATGGAGAGCAATCTCGTATCGCAAGATACGAAGTGTTGAAGAAGTTATTTTTGGCAAGATTGGTCGTCGGATCATCGGTAGCGGAACACGTGCTTAAGATGATTGGCTACATTGAGGAGCTCGTGGACCTTGGGACCACATTGGAGAATGAGCTCTATACGGACTTGATTCTCCAGTCCCTTCCTTCCACTTTTGCCCAGTTTATCCTGAACTTCAACTTACAAGAAAAGGAAGTTGAACTTTCAGAACTCCTCAACATGCTGAGGAGCGCAGAGGGCACCCTACAGAAAGGTAGGGAAACATCCACTTTGTTTCTAGGAGGATCTTCCTCTTCTAGGTCCAAGGCGAAAGCCAAGGGAAAGAAGAAGAAAGCCCCCGCCAAACCAAGGGGCGGTGTTAGTAAAGTGGATACGAGGGGAAAGGCAAAAGCAACAATGAAAGTGGGAAAGCTTGTGGATAAAGAAGAATGCTTCTATTGTCATAAGAAGGGACACTGGAAGAATGATTGCAGGGCTTGGAAAGCCAGAACACAGGAACTGAAGCAGGTTGCGGCTTCAGCTTCAGGTGTGTATGTTATTGATAACTGTCTTTCAATAAACTCTACTTCCTGGGTATTGGATACCAGATCAGGATCTCATACCTGTAATTCTTTGCAGGCGTTGAGAAACCGTAGGTTTTTGAAGGCAGGTGACATGACCCTCAAAGTTGCAAACGGAGCTAGCATGGATGCTAAGGCCGTGGGGGACTATCACCTGGGAATGTCAGATGGACATGTTTTGGTTTTGCGTAATTGCTTTTTTGTACCCAACGCAACTTGTAATATCATTTCTGTATCTTTGGTTTCTAAAGAAGTTTATGAATTTTCGTTTGTGAGCAATGTTGTAAACATTCACCTTAATCAAGTTATGATTGGGTTAGGTACATTGAGCAATGGTATATACGTATTAAACCAACCGCAGATTTTCAATGTCCACAATACACACAAAAGAAAGTCTCCAGAAATCAATCAGACTTTCTTATGGCATTGTAGACTGGGTCACATCAATGAGAGAAGGTTGACGAAGTTACATACAGAAGGATATTTGGATTCGTTCGAATATCAATCGTATGCCACTTGTCAATCCTGTCTCAAAGGAAAGATGACAAAGACTCCGTTCACTGGACATGGAGTAAGAGCGAGCGAGCTCTTGGGACTCGTATACAACGACGTGTGCGGTCCAATGTCTACACATGCGCGAAGCGGTTTTTCATACTTCATTACTTTTACGGATGACTTTTCAAGGTACGGTTATGTCTTCTTAATGAAACATAAGTTCGAAGCCTTTGGAAAGTTCCAGGAATATAAGAATGAAGTAGAAAAACAAACCGGCAAAAGTATCAAGATTCTAAGATCGGATCGAGGTGGTGAATACTTGAGTGCCAAGTTCCTGGACTATTTAAAAGAGAATGGAATTCTCTCTCAGCTTACTCCTCCATACACTCCGCAACATAACGATGTATCGGAGAGACGGAACCGAACCCTATTGGATATGGTATGGTCCATGATGAGTAACGCTGAGTTACCGTGATCATTCTGGGGGTATGCGCTAGAATCAGCTACATACGTTTTGAACCGAGTCCCCACTAAGACTGTGCCTACCACACCATATGAGATGTGGTGTGGGAAGAGGCCCCATCTTAATCACATTAAGACATGTGGATGTCCAGCTTTTGTCAAAAAGCAGCATGCGGACAAACTCGAAGCACGCTCAGTACAGTGCAAGTTCGTGGGATATCCAAAGAACTCCAAGGGATATTTCTTCTACTGCGAAGAGGAGCAAAAGGTTTTTGTTTCTCGTCATGCCTACTTCTTGGAAACTGAGTTTTTGGATAACCAGATAAGTGGGAGCATAGTAGAACTGGAAGAAATTCCAGAACCACGAGCTATTACTGAAAGCTTAGTAGAACCAGAGGGTTCAAAAGAACAGGACATTCCTATGCCGCTCCGCAGGAGTAGTAGGCAGTCTCATCCGCCCGAGAGATACTACGGTTTTCTCGTAGACGGGGATAGAGAGGATTGCATCATAGATTATGATGAGCCTACTAGCTTCCAGCAGGCTATTCAGAGCGTTGACTCGGTAAAATGGCTGGATGCAATGCGGACCGAAATGGAGTCCATGTACACCAACAAAGTATGGACGTTGGACATTGCTCCAGACGGGGTAAAACCCGTAGGATGCAAGTGGATCTTCAAAAGGAAGATTGGTGTAGATGGACAGGTTGAGACCTATAAAGCTAGACTTGTTGCAAAGGGTTTTCGTCAAACACTGGTTTGGACTATGACGAAACCTTTTCTTCAGTGGCTATGCTGAAATCCATTCGGATCCTTCTTGCCATTGTTTCCTTCCACGATTATAAGATTTGGCAGATGGACGTAAAGACCGCTTTTATAAATGGAAATTTAGAGGAGTGTGTCTATATGGACCAGCCAGAGGGTTTCATTCAGAGTGGGAGCAGCGGAAAGGTGTGCAACTTGCTTAAGTCCATCTATGGACTAAAGCAGGCATCGCGGAGTTGGAACACCTGTTTTGATGAGACGGTCAAGGAATTTGGCTTTATCAAAAATCCAGATGAACCATGAATCCATAGTAGATTTATAGCGAGAACTGTAGTATTCCTCATTTTATACGTGGATGACATTCTCTTAATAGGAAATGACATTCCTATGCTACAATCAGTCAAGGGGTTCTTGTCACACAGGTTCTCCATGAAAGACCTGGGTGATGCCTCATACATCCTGAGGATCCGGATCCATCGTGATAGATCCAAGAGGATATTAGGACTTTCACAGTCCAGGTACATCGACACCATACTGAAGAGATTTAGTATGGAAGATTCCAAGCGCGGTAACCTACCGGCTTGTCACGGTATCACCTTCTCTAATGAGATGTCTTCCAAGACTGATTTGGAGAGGGATCGCAAGTCTATTATACCCTACGCTTCTGCGGTAGACTCTATAATGTATGCGATGTTGTGTACCAGACCGGATGTAGCTTATGCACTTAGTGTAGTAAGCCGGTATCAGTCAAACCCTGGGGAGAAACACTGGATAGCGGTAAAGAACATTCTCAAGTACTTGAGAAGGACCAAGGAGATGTTCTTGGTGTATGGAGGAAAAGACCTCCAGATCGAGGCCTTTGCTGACTCCAGCTTCCAGAGTGACAAGGATGATTCCAAGTCTATGTCGGGTTTTGTCTTTACCCTCAATGGAGGGGCGGTGTGTTGGAAGAGTTCCAAACAGGAAACCGTTGCAGACTCGACGATGGAAGCGGAATACATCGCTGCATCTGATGCCGCAAAAGAAGTTGTCTGGATGAGGAAGTTCTTGAAAGAACTTCAGGTGGTTCCATCCATTGTTGATCCAATACCTCTGTATTGCGACAACAACGGGGCTATAGCTTTAGCGAAGGAACCCAGGTCCCATCAGAGATCCAGACACATCTTGAGGCGGTATCAATTGATCAGGGAGATCGTGGATCGCCAGGAGATCGAGGTTCGGAGGGTTGCTTCAGAAGATAACACTGCAGATCCATTCACCAAGGCCTTGCCCCAGACTCAGTTCGAGCGGCTGATCGAGATGATAGGTCTTCGATACGCCAGTACATGGCCTTAGTGCAAGTGGGAGATTGTTAGTTTATATGCCCTAAAGGCCATTACTGTATCATACTAGTTTGTATATTAATTAATGGAAGCTTGGGATATTCACCTGGTATATACAATCTTGCTTAAAATAGTAGTATGCTACTTGGTTTGTTTCTACTTCAATGTGTACATGTGTTTATTTTAGTATATCACCTATACACATTAGTGGAGCCCTTAGAATCTTTGCTTGATTACCAGCGTTGTGATGGCAGTCACACTAGTGGGGGCTGGGTAATCTATAAGCACATCCTTATGCAGGTCCCTAGTCGCAGGACTATCGAGATAGGGCATCGATACTCCGGAGTAGACTAGCGCATGCGCTTCTCATCCCAGAGTGGGAGATGGTCTGTCCCACAGCCATCAGTACGTCGTACTAGAGATAGTATGCGGGTGCTCGTTGGGTTACGAGTACACTGGACAGGACTCGTCGGGAACTGACTGGTTGGTATTATACCTATCGTCAGTCATCAGTTCCCAGGTGACATGACTACGGCTTAGTCCGCTGCTTTGACACTGTCACTTCGCCTCGAGTGTGTTCCCACTGTACTTTGATTACTACCCTACCACGGCTCAAAGGAGTCGTGCAAACAGGTAGTAGTTGGGTGCAGTCCCGAAGCACTTGGAGGCAGTGACGGTTAGACATGATTCGCCTCTCCCGGTATTGGGGGTTGACATCGCGCTGTGTCTAGGAGAGCCATTACACGAGTAGTCCCTGGCCAGGGCAAGCGAGATATACTGGTAGGCTTCCAGTGTTATCTCAGGGTATTTTGGGCTTCACTCCGACACGACTTGTACCGCTATTAAGGACTGACGTTTACCGCCCCCTAGGCCCGCCATGCGATGTATCAGACGAACAGACCGGACTGTACGGAGACTGTCACATTCAGGCTCAGTAGGAGTTCAGATGGGTTTCACCTCGTCAGTCTTCTTGTCGGCATCTACCTAGGGACCGTTACGCACAGCTAGTGCCGCTTGCGGTCTGTGGTTAAACCCACTGCCAGCGTAGTGTCGAGTTTTTAGAGTCCCACACAGAAAGCTATTCTCCTTTAGGCAAAAGAGTAGTGGTCGCATGGTTTTGCGACAGGTCGCATGGTTTTGCGACAGGGTCCGGTCACATCCATGCACTTGTGCACGTACATTGTCCCGACAGTTTACACTAGCGGGTTTTGGTTTAAGCCAGATCCTAGTGTACGTTTTAGGATTGGTTTTATCCAGTATGTATTCATGTTCCTCGGAACGCGGATGCGGGTGTGTATGCACAGTTGACGGAGAGACAGAGGCAGAGTATTCTCATTAGGGTTGTTGACCGTTAACTGTTGAATATTGACTTTTTGCTCAACCCTAATGAGAATATGATATGTAATTAACAAGAATATTAATTCAGTATTATAGTGACATGGTTGTTGAGGGGTTGACTTTGTTGACTTGTTGACTTTGTTGACCGGTTGACTAGGTTGGACTAGTTGACCATCATGATGACAATGGTTATCATTTCATGGCAAAGACTTTTGCTTGCTTGTTCTCTTGTGCAAAATGAGTGCATGAAATGATATGGCTATTGTAGCTTAAACCATCACTAATACTTAATTGCTATTATTGGTTATGATGGTTTTGGATTATGAGAGCCATGAGAGAAAAGTCTTGCTCACTTTTTCATTTCCATTCTCTCTCTTGTGTTCTTGAGCTCTCATCTTCTTCCTCTTGCTCTCCCTCTCTTTAGTTTATGGTTCACTTGTTTCATGTGTTGAGAACCAAGAACCATAAAGAAAATCCCAACACACTCTCCTCTACTCACTCTAGTTCACAAGGTTTAGCAAACCGAGTGAACTAGTTTCTTCAAAGTTCGAAGAAGAAGCCAAAGGTAGAAGATTTTAGGTGGATCGATCTTCGGCGCAAGGAGACGACGGGGTGAAGCCGATCCGTACACCATCGAGGTTTGAAGACGAAGGAGTTCAAGAAAGATAGGTATAACCCCCTAACCGAGTAGTTAACAACTCCTAGTTAGGTTATTAGTTAGATGTTTAACAGAGATCCGGTTTTGTGTCCATGTTACCGCCTCTAGAAAAAAAAATTTCATCAAATTCCGCATGCCCGAAAGCACCGGGAGAGGTAGCATGGACTTACAACGTATACATATTGTACACTCATGCTTGCGTATATATCCACTTATACATCCGTATTTTCACGTAAACATATTGTACACTCATGTTTGCGTATATACCAACTTATACATCCATATTTGCACATATACATATTGTACATAAATGCTTGCGTATATACCCACTTATACATTTATATTGGCACATATAAATATTGAACATACATGCTTGCGTATATACCCACTTATACATCCATATTGGCGCACATGCATAATATACATTCATATCCACGTATGTATATCTTGTGCATCCGTACCTACATATATACATACTTCACATACCTAGATGATGCTGGCTTGAATTCTAGAGAAATGGGAACCGCATGAAATATTTTCAAAACTGGATCCATTTAAAAGAGCGGTTTTCCCTTTTTTACTTGTAGTACAATGTTATGCGGCATACGACACATTGCATGGATTCACGCATTGAGTTTTGGATTTCAGGTGATTTCTGGATTTGGGAACCGTGGTATTATTTTAAGAAAGTATACACTGTTTTGAAAATCCGTTTTCTCTTGATATGATATTTCAGTGTGTCCACCATGCGTTTTCTCGGTTTTTACACGTGTGACATGTGAACCTGATTCGAGGAGCTGGATCAGGCCGATTGTGGGTACATGGTGGACCCGGTATGGTACCCCGGGGTAAGAAAGGGATGCTGTGTATACAGAAGGTGAGCCTGGCAGAAGGACTACTACCTACCGGTGATTGGTTGGACTTGGCGGTTATCCGAAGGATACCGACCAGAGTCGACAGATGGATATTGGGCGACCCGTACTGCCGGAGCCCGAGGGCCGATTCCGCAGACGGAGACGTGGGCCGATCCGGACTGACGGAGCCCGATATATAAGGATTTGCGTGTCGATGCTGGACACGAGTATTTCATGATGTTTTCGGGTGCCGATATTGGGCACCCCACTTCTATGAGATTTACAGGATTGAGGGCCGGATAGAGTGTCGGCTCCTCAGTTATCGGGATTTTGGGGTGTTTTTGGTGGACGACGGGGTTTTCCACGATAATGATTCGTGTAGATGATATTTTATCCCATTCTCAGAATTCATTATTATGAATTCCATCATGTAGTCGTAGTACCCGATAGAGTACCTTGCATGATTATTGCATACCCAGTTCTTCATATAGATGTTATCAGTGTGCACATGTTACAGTATCACAGTACGTGCATACCCACGATTACCTTTATATGTTATTTACTATTCACAAGTTGGCAATTCACCCCCGTTGTGCCACAGTGTTTGCAGGTCGACCCTTAGAGTAATTGCGGCAGGGCTACCACTTTGTATCTTTTTGCTACGGATACCACTGCAGTTGGCGTGTGAGTCGTTTTGCTGATAGGTGGGTTTACGGTATCCGTTTATTTTCCATTTGTACACTCTATTGTATCTAGTACTCTCCATCTACTATTTCATGTATTGACTTGGAGACCAGTTGTGAGGACGATGTTGTATATTATTTTGTACTCTTGATGTCGTGCTCGTGTGAGCCGACTTTATTTATGCAGTTTTATCTTTTATGCTGTTTTTCGCTTATATTGTCCATTTCTTCGCTACGGCGTCGTATACTATTCTTTTGCTGGTTGTTTCCGCCGCTGGGCGTGATTGCTCCCGTTTAGGGATGTTTTATTCTTGTTATCAGTCATTTTACTTATATCTTGTTTTGTACCCATTTTCGGGGCTCGTTTTACGAAGGTGGTGCTGCCAAAATTTTTAAGAAAATAACTTAAACCTTAAGGATTTTACTCAAGGTTTTCTATAGATTTTAAACTAATCACTCACTATTTTACAGGTTGTTATTTCTGGGTTTCGGCTTACTTAATCATGTTACGCCTGTAGACGTTACGTGGTTAACTGCCGGTCACGGGCCAAACTTTGGGTCGTGACAAAGTTGGTATCAGAGAGTAGGTTTTACCTTTCGGAGTGTAGGATGACCTTGCTATGATGGAGTTGGTAGCTGAAGCAGAGTGGCGTAGGGTGTGTATGTTCCGCGGCATAGTCACGACACGGTACTACGCCTAAGTGACCTTAGAACTTATTGGTTAAAATTCCTTCGTGATTATATACATTCTTGCGATTTGATTTCCGTATTCTTATCGAATCTTGTTTTCATTTCCAGCATTATGACGTCGAAGACTACGAAGGCGCAGAGAGCCGAGATTAGAGTTCAATCATCTGAGACGAGGACTGACCCGGGCAGTACACCCGTTGTACCAGAGCAGACTGTTCCCCCTTCGACAGACCAGATTGATAAGCTAAGGGCCGGTATGCAGGAGATGCGCCAGATGATGGGGTCGTTAGTTGAGGCCATTCGAGAGCAGTGACCATAAGTGGTTCCACCCGTTGCGGGGACCGCGATGGTACCTACGGTTCAGGCAGTTGCACCTGCTGCTACAGAGGTGATCACAGTATCGTTATCCGTGTTCATGAGGCTGAAGCCTCCGGTCTTCAGGGGCACCGATACAGCCGATGATCCACAGTCTTTTATCGATCGGATGGCCAGGATATGTCATTCACTGAGATGCTCCGATGTGAGATGGGTGGAGTCCGCGAGTTTTCGCCTGGAAGTTCTTGCGCAAAAGTGGTGCGAGTCGGTAGTGAATGGCAGAGCAGCAGGTCTTCCTCCTATAACCTGGACTGAGTTCGTGACGGTGTTCCTTGCCCGTTTCCTTCCACAGAGTGTCCGAGATTCTCGAGTGCGTAGGTTCAAGTCATTACGCCAGACGCCGGATATGACAGTGGTGGAGTATGATGTGCAGTTCACCGAGCTCTCTGTTTATGCCCCATATTTAGTAGCTACTGAGGAGATACGAGTCAATAGGTTTGTTCGAGGCCAGCTCACACAGTTGTTTCTTGCGATCAGCGCACAGCATTGCCAGACCTATGCGGTAGCTGTAGATGCAACCCTATTAGTCGAGAAGCGCCTTGCTGAGACTTCGGTAGTTCCAGGACTGAAGATGGTTCGTACAGATACGTCGGCACAGAGACAACCGTTTAGGTGCCGCGACAGGTTCCGTTCAGGTATGGAGGGTAGCGGAGGCTCGGGACGCGGTCATCTATTCAGCTCTTATCCCCAGCAGGGTCAGCCGGCACCATCTAGATGTTTCTGGTGCGGGAGTACATATCATCGTATTTGAGATTGTCCGAAGCCAGGTGAGTGCGAGACGGCCGTACCACATATTACCCTACCAATTTCTCCGCCTCAGAGAGCTTTGACTCTTGTACCTGCTGTTGCTCCGCGTCTGACTTATGCACAGAAAGGTCATGGTCACAGAAGGTTTGCTCAAAGAGGACGAGGTGGCCGAAGTAGAGGACAGCCAGTTGTCGGCAGAGGACAGCCAGTTGCCAGTAGAGGACTACCAGTCGTAGGTAGAGGGCAGGCACGGGTCTTTGCTTTGACACATCAGGATGTGCAGGCGTCCAATGCAGTGGTCTCAGGTACTCTTTCAGTATGTTCTGTTGACGCACACGTGTTGTTTGATCCAGGATCTACACACTCGTACGTTTCCACACACTTCATGCCGAGTTTGGTTAGAGTGTCTAGTTTGCTTGATCAGCCGCTTGCTATGACCACTCTCGTGGGCGAGTCGTTTATTGCTAGACACGTGTTCCGTTCTTGTGTTGACCGTATTGGTGTGAGAGAGTTTTCCGTCGACTTGATCCTTCTTGAGATATTGTACTTCGACGTTCTCTTAGGCATGGACTGGTTAGCCACGTGCTACGCATCTGTGGACTGCCGTGAGAAGACAATTAGGCTTTGTTTTCCCGACGAGTCGGTTTTTGTTGTGCAGGGGGACCATGGTGCCGCCCCTCACTGTTTGATTTCTTCTCTTCGCGCTGGACAGCTTTTGAGGAAGGGATGTCAGGGATTTCTAGTCTATGCTTGCGATACTAGATCTGCAGAGGTTCCTTTGGACCAGATCCCGATTGTTAGTATGTACCCTGACGTATTCCCTGAAGAGCTGCCTGGGCTACCACTTGAGTACGATATTGTTTTCTGCATTGACTTGATTTCCGGCACGGGGCCTATTTCCATACCGCCGTATTGGATGGCCCTGGCAGAGCATAGAGAGTTGAAGGGTCAGTTGCAAGATTTGCTGGATAAAGGGCTTATTCGACCTAGTGTGTCTCCTTGGGGTGCTCCAGTCCTGTTTGTCAAGAAGAAGGACGATAGTTTGCGCTTGTGTATTGATTACTGCCAGCTGAACAGGGTTACCATACGGAACAGATATCCCTTACCATGTATCAATGACTTGTTCGACCAGCTTCAGGGTGCGGGATACTTTTTGAGGATTGACTTGCGATCAGGCTACCATCAGTTGTGGGTTCGGCAGGAGGATATTACGAGGACGGGTTTTCGCACACGTTACGGGCACTATGAGTTTTTAGTGATGTCATTCGGATTCACCAATGCCCTGGCCACGTTTATGGACTTAATGAACCGTATTTTCAAGCCGTATTTTGATATGTTCATCGTCGTATTTATTGAAAACATTTTGGTGTATTCCCGGAGCCGAGAGGAGCACGAGCAGCACCTGCGGATCACATTGCAGACTTTGAGGGAGCACCAGCTGCTCGCAAAATTCTCCAAGTGTGCATTCTGGCTCGACAGTGCTGACTTTTTAGGTCACGTGGTGACGAGACATGGCATAAGTGTGGACCCGAAGAAGATCGAAGCCGTTCAGCATTGGCCCAGACCAGCATCAGTTATGGAGGTCCACAGTTTCCCAGGCCTGGATGGCTACTACCGACGATTTGTCCAGGACTTCTCCCGTATTGCTGCACCGTTGACCGGGTTGACTGGGAAGGGAGTTCCTTTTGATTGGACGGAGGCGTGCGAGCATAGCTTTCAGCAGTTGCAGACTCGTTTGACTACGACACCAGTGTTATCATTGCCTTCGGGATCGGGCGGATTTGTGGTCTATTGTGACGCTTCTCGAGTTGGGCTAGAGTGTGTATTAATGCAGCGCGACAGGGTTATCGCGTATGCTTCTCGACAGCTGAAAAAACACGAATAGAACTACACCACTCACGATTTGGAGATGGGTTCAGTGGTCTTTGCACACAAGATCTGGCGACATTACCTATATGGCGAGTCGTACCAGATATTCACGGATCACAAGAGATTGAAGTACATATTTCAGCAGCGAGACCTGAATATTAGACAGCGTCGTTGGATGGAATTAGTGAAGGACTACGATTGTGAGATCCTTTATCACCCGAGCAAGGCGAATGTAGCGGCCGATGCTTTGAGTCGGAGGCCCGGCGGTAGTCTATCATGTTTGAGCGCAGTGCAGAGGAAGTCATCGGCAGATTGGCAGATTTTATGCGAGAGTCGAGTGAAGTTCGATTTCACTCCGATCGGGAGGCAGCTTGCGCATGTTCGTGCACGTCCACAGTTACTTGACCATATACTTGAAGCATAGTACATTGATGACCATTGTTCAGAGATCATGGCAAAGATTGGACAGGGCAGATTTTCCGAGTTCGTGATCGATGATAAGGGGATACTACGATTTGGCACAAGACTGTGCATACCAGATGCTGAGGAACTGAGGCATGAAATTCTTAAGGAGGCACATATATCGATATACAATGTTCATCCGGGTTCCACCAAGATGTACCATGATATGAGATATATTTACTGGTGGGACGGGGTGAAAAAGGACGTCAGAGACTTTGTGTCGAGATGCCTGACTTGTCAGCAAGTCAAGGCCGAGCACCAGAGGCCAGCGAGAGAGTTACAGCCTTTGCCCATTCAGAAGTGGAAATGGGAGATGATTTTTATGGACTTCATCGTGGGTCTATCCAGGACCAGTCGAGGGTATGACTCCATTTGGGTGATCGTGGATCGATTGACGAAAGCGGCTCACTTCCTGCCAGTGAGGACCACTTTCGGATTTGCTCAGTATGCCCAGATTTACATCGACGAGATCGTACGGTTGCATGGCGTCCCGACGTGTATTGTGTCCGACCGAGGCACCCAGTTTACCAGCCGACTATGGCAGAGGCTTTAGGAAGCTTTGGGCACCCGCTTGAGTTTCAGCATAGCTTTTCATCCGTAGACCGACGGTCAGTCAGAGCGGACTATTCAGACTCTTGAGGATATGCTCCGAGCGTGCGTTTTGGATTTCGGAGGTAGCTGGGATCACCATTTGCCCTTAGTGGAGTTCTCCTACAACAACAGCTTCCAAGAGACCATTCAGATGGCACCATTCGAGGCTCTATATGGGGGGAGATGTAGATCGCCCATCTGTTAGACAAAGCTCAGCGAGAGTAGTATTTTAGGGCCGCAGATTGTTGAGAAGACGACCGTGAAGATCCAGTTGATTCATGATAGGATGAGAGCAGCCCAGAGAAGGCAGAGATCTTATGCGGACCGTCGTCGGCACAGACTTGAATTTTCTGTTGGCGATCATGTTTTCTTGAGGGTCTCCCCAATGAAAGGCGTGATGAGATTTTGGAAGAAAGGGAAACTTAGTCCCAGATATATGGGCCACTTCGAGATCCTCGAGCGTATTGGTGTTGTTACGTATCGGTTAGCTCTTCCGCCTAGTTTCCCAGACGTTCACGCCGTCTTCCACATTTCGATGCTCCGCAAGTATCTTCATGACCTTCCTCATGTGATTCAGCACCCAACGATCCAGCTCGAGCATGACCTTTCTTTTGCAGAGCAGCCGGTAGTCATCCTGGATCGGCAGGCGAAGAAATTGGGATCGAAGGTTATACCGTCCGTCAAGGTCTTTTGGCGTCGCAGGAGGAGCGAGGAGGTCTCCTGGGAGATCGAGGATGAGATGAGGAAGAAATATCCCCATCTCTTTGAAGGTACGCGTAGCTAGATTCTTTTTTAATTTGGGGACCGAATTTCTTTATGGGGGGAAGATTGTAACGTTTTTGAAATTCGTTTAGATCGAGTTAATGTTAATTAGCCAATGCTTGTTTTCATAAAGTCTCTTAACTATTAAATTTCCACATAAACTGGAATAAATCAATATTATTGGTGAAAATTGGTAATTATATTTAAAATTGTATTTTATTAATTATTATTTAGTTTGGTATTCACTTAATTAGAAAAAAAAATATTTCTTAATTATTTTTCGTAAGCAAAATTAGTGTAGCATGCACAATTTCACCTTAGGCCACGTTTTTTTAACATGTCTACCATTTGAAATTATCATTTCATTCCTTTTAAAGAGAAAACCTAAAACAAAATAAAAACTTTAATGAATATAGATAAAGAAAAGAATAGGTGAAAGCATGGTGCATTGAGGCATTGACTTTAGGGGCATTCTCTCTCTCTCTCTCTTCCCTCTCTTCTGCGCACAGCAGCAGCAGCAGCACATTCATCACCTTCTTCTTTTTCTTCCTTCCTTGCATTCCAAGCATCAAATCCCTGTACAAAAATCCCTCTTTTCTTCATTAAACCCTTGCAAAAACACATCCTTTGTTGATTTGTCTGCCAAAACTTTGCCTTTGAAGGCAAGTGCAGTAAGTTTAGACCCCCGTAAGACCAACTTGAGATATTAAGCTCACCTAAATCTCTTTATTGCAAAACTAGTAGTTTTAATTAGCTAAAAGTTGTGTTTTTATGAGTTTTAGTGCTAATTAGACGGCTTAAGTGATGATTAGGGTAAGTTAGGGTTTTTAGGTCTTGATTAACTTAATTTAGAGTTATTTGTGCTGTCTAAACCAAGTCTTTGTTTAAGTTTACCCTAAAATACCATATTGTTTTAAATTACGGTTAATTAAACGTTTTAGTTATGTTTTTGGGTAGTTTTGTGATCTGCTTTTGACCCGGTTGCTTCATGCAAAAGTTTAGTTTACTAGAGTATGTTCACTAGACCTAGACCACACACACGAAGCACGGGACACCCTCTCCCCGTTATGGCCGCAATTAAATGTGTTCTGGCCACAAATTTCGGCCAGAGGGTGGACTTAGGTGACAGGGTTTCTTCTGTAGGAGTCTGCTACATATCTTAGGTATTTGGTATATCCAACTTTTCTTAATTCTGTTCGTATAAAAATTTGGAACCAAATGCCTTATTTTCAATACTTTTAAACTTGCGCTACACATACGTTTTGTGAGTGGGTTTGGTGGTTGCTGTGTGTCGCAGCGTGTCGGGGTAGTTTCAGACGCATATACACACGTTTTTGCGTATCAGATGCACAAGCGTTTAGCTTGCGACGCGAGTTTCTCGTTTGGTTTTGATATCGCGTTTTTATAGGATTTTAGCTTTTGTGTATTGCTTTGTGCAAATTTTAGGGTCGCAAAAGGGGACTTCGGACGCCGCGAAGAAGGGAAGCATGTGGTCGGATACACGTAGATCGAGATCACGGTTAGTAGATTTAACATCTACGGGGAAATCGTCCGTATGGCGTTAAGCGTCAGTGCTTGATCGAATATGGTAGTCGCGTGTTATATTCATATATATATATTGGTTGTGCATACGTACCATTATAGCGTACCCCTATTTGGCTGCATATAGACAAAGTATTTATGAAGCACCACACTGTTACTAATGGTTTATGCTGCACGAGCACTAATTGTATGTTACACATAGACCGCCATGACACTCGCACTATAGAATTGCTACAAACCATACATCGTTTAGATTATCTAATCATTGATTGTGTGCGTACATGCTTGCGCATATACCCACTTATACATCCATATTGGTGCATATACATATTTTACATACACTCTTGCGTATATACCGCTTGTATGTCCATATTGGCACGTATACATATTGTACACTCATGCTTCCATGTATACCCACTTATACATCCATATTTGCACGTATACATATTGTACACTCATGCTTGCCTATATATTCACTTATACATCCAAATTGGCACGTATGCATATTGTACACTTATGCTTGCGTATATATCCACTTATACATCCATATCGGCACGTATACATATTGTACACTCATGCTTGCGTATATACCCAATTATACATCCATATTGGCACATATACATATTGTACATACATGCTTGCGTATATACCCACTTATACATCCATATTGGCACATATACATATTGTACATACATGCTTGCGTAAATACCCACTTATACATCCATTTTGGTGCACATGTATAATATACATTCATAATCGCGTATGTATATCTTGTGCATCCATACCTACATACATACATACTTCATATACCAAGATGATGCTGGCTTGATTTCTAGAGAAATGGGAATTGCATGAAATATTTTCAAAACTGGATCCATTTAAAAGAATGGTTTTCCCTTTTTACTTTTAGTACGATGTTATGCGGCATACGACACATTGCATTGATTCACGCATTGAGTTTTGGATTTCAGGTGATTTCTGGATTTGAGAACCGTAGTATTATTTTAAGAAAGTATGCACTGTTTTGAAAACCCGGTTTCTCTTGATATAATATTTCAGTGTGTCCACCGTGCGTTTTCTCGGTTCTGAGACGTGTGACATGTGAACCCAATTCAAGGAGCTGGATGAGGACGATTGCGAGTACATGGTGGACTCGGTATGGTATCCCGGGGCAAGAAAGTGATGCTGTGTACACAGACGGTGAGCCTGGTAGAGGGACTACTACCTACCGGTGATTGGTTAGACCTGGCGGTTATCCGGAGGATACCGACCAGAGTCGAGAGATGGTTATGGGCCGACCCGTACTGCCGGAGCCCGAGGGCCGATTCCGTAGACGGAGCCCGTGGGCCGATCCAAACTGACGGAGCGCCATATATGAGGATTTGCATGTCGATGCTGGACGCGAGTATTTCATGATGTTTTCGGGTGCCGATGTTGGGCACCCCGCTTCTATGAGATTTACAGGATTGAGGGCCGGATAGAGAGACGTCGCCTGAGTTACCGGGATTTTGTGGTGTTTTTGGAAGACACCGGGGTTTTCCACGATGATGATTTGTGTGGATGATATTTTATCTTATGCTCGGTATTCATTTTTATCCATTGCATCATGTAGTCGTTGTACCCGATAGAGTACCTTGCATGATTATTGCATACCTAGTTCTTCATATAGATGTTATCAGTGTGTACATGTTAGAGTATCGCAGTACGTGCATACCCGCTATTACTTTTATATGTTATTTACTATTCACGAGTTGGCAACTCACCCGCGTTGTGCCACAGTGTTTGCAGGTCCACCCTCATGAGAGTTGCGGCAGGGCTACCTCTTTGTATTTTTTTACTACGGATACCACTACAGTTGGCGTGTGAGCCATTTTGCTGATAGGTGGGTTTGCGGTATCCGTTTACTTTCCATTTGTACACTCTATTGTATCTAGTACTCTCCATCTACTATTTAATGTATTGACTTAGAGACCAGTTGTGAGGACGATGTTGTATATTATTTTGTACTCTGAATGTCGAGCTCGAGTGAGCCGACTTTATTTATGTAGTTTTATCTTTTATGCCGTTTTTCGCTTATATTGTCCATTTCTTCACTACGACGTCGTATACAATTCTTGTGGTTTTTGTTTCCGCCGTTGGGCGTGATTGCTCCCATTTGGGTAAGTTTTATTCTTGTTATCAGTCATTTTACTTATCATGTTTCGTACCCGTTTTCGGGGCTAGTTTTACAAAGGAGGTGTTGCCGAAATTTTTAAGAAAATAACTTAAACCTTAAGGATTTTACTCAAGCTTTTCTATAGGTTTTAAACTAATGTTTTCATCACTCACTATTTTAATGGTTATGATTTCTGGGCTTCGGCTTACTTAATCGCGTTACGCCTGTAGACGTTATGTGGTTAAATGCTAGTCACGGGCCGAACTTTGGGTCATGACATAACATCACATGCAATTTTAGCAAACAAGAAATACCTGAAACATCAAAACGTAGAGATTGGAACACATGAAAAATTTGAAGCCAAAAAGCCCCAGCAAAACCGGTGAGCTCGGAAATTATAGCCTTGTGGCCAGCTAAAATCATGTGGGGAGGGGTCAAATTTCTACTGTGTTCATGTTACATCTCATGTAACATTCTGCAGTTGCATAAAAACAATTAACACTTTAAAAAATTCGATAGAAACTAGATTTTTTTTCGTGTGTTTCGGAGTTGTTTCGGTTTCGTAATCTAACAAAAATCGTCTAATTCTCTAGCATGGCTCTAATACCACTGTAGTGTTCCTAGGACGGCAGCAAGATTTCGAGAGGTATCGTCCATACCAATTTCAAATTTTTGCCATACTAAAAAACCCTAACCCTTGAATCTTAACTAGAGATTTAGATGAAACAACAATGTAAACAACTTTACATCCAAAATTAACAAGGAATACAACCTTTGTAGACCGGTCCTCCACTTCAATAGCTCCGTGTAGTAGTCTCTTCGCTCCACGTAGTGAACACCTGGACTGTAGAAAGGCTCCACAAGATGAACAGAACAAGCTTACTTGAAGACTTCGAGGCCGAAGATGATCTACGTAGATAAGACACCAACTCAAACTACCTCTTCACTAATATGGAATTAGCGAAGCAAACACCCTAAACTAAATAGCTAGTATAGTAGAGGGTGATGAAGTAGGAATTTTGCTCACTTTAGATTTCTTTTTCTCACAATATTTCTTCACCTTTTGAAAAGCTAGAAAACTTTTTATAAGGAAGAAGAAGATGAAATGGAGATGAGAATGAAACTCATGAGGTGAGAATAGAAACAATGGGTGAGTTAGTGTCATACACTAACTTATGTAGAGAATAAACCATGGCTAACAATAATGGTTAGGTTAATAAATATCTAATATAAAACAAAGTTAGGGGACTAAGTCAATGGTTAGCAACAAGTTTATCCAAGCTTCTAGCCATGGCAAATTTCCAACCAATTTTGATTTACTTTGATAAATAAAATCCCTAGGATTATCATAAGCATAGTGTAAGACTCATACACCCATGTAGCATGTGGCATCTAGCATGATACAAAATAATGTACATTAATATATATCACATATATACTAAGTGTACACAAGTGAGAAAAAGAAATGTTTAAGTGAGCAAATATTAGTTAATACAAATTAATATATCACATATATAATTATACATTAAATTATTAAATCAACACATGATTTAATAATCCGGCAATATCACATACAACCGACTAATATCAAATGTAACAACTTATCAAATAAACACTTGATCCGATAACCCGACTATATCACATATCACGAGAATAGAATGCGGTATCACATACGCACATTAACCTCGGTCCCGCACATATCACATACGTGCTCCTACTTCGTTTCGCGTGAGCCGGGAAAACTCTGTGTAGGACTCTATAGACTCGTCAATACGCCGGCAGTAAGTGGTGATCATATCAGTCACCGACAAGTCTCAAGCGGTCTTCTAAACGTAACAGCCACCCAAGTATTGAGCGATCAGAAGATCAACAAGCAAACCTGCTTATACTCCTACGAATCCAATCAGTAACACTACCGTACAGTCCGGTCTCTTCATCAGATATGTCGCATATCACAGCATTGGGGTGGTAAAACGTCAGACCCTAATAGCCTGATATGTCATGCCGATGTGAGGTCCATAACGGTTCGAGAAACTACTGCTAACACTTAACAGTAGACCTCAACAACGTAGGCCAGGGATTTCCTGTTATGGGCAATCAAGCATAGCGCAACATCAACCCCAATACCGGGAGTGACGAAATCCCCTCCTATCGCTCATTGCCTCCATGTGACTCGGGACTATACCCAAAAACCATCATTTTGCACGATCTCTTGAACGTTGTAAGGTGTAAATCAAAGCACAGTGGGAATCATATAAGACTCTATGACGATCTCGGGTCGACAGACCAACATTTACCAGTGTCACCAGAGAACAACTATCTGACGATAGGTATAATACCAATTAGGAGTTCTCGACAAGTCCGTCTAGTGTACCCAGTCTCCACTTAGAACCCGTATACCTTCTCAGATGTCAAACACCAATGGATATGAGATCATCAATCGCCCATCATATGGGTCGAGAAGAGTATACGCTAGTCTACTCTAGAATATCGATACCCTGTCTCGATACTCTCATGACTATGACCATTTGAAGGATGTACTTACCGACTACCCATGTCCCCATTAGTATGATCTGCATCAAAATCCTGGTAGTCAAGTACTCATCCTAAGGGCTTTATCAACATGTAATAGAGAGACAATAAGTGTACATGTTAAGATTAAGAACAACCAGATAGCATACTATCATGTCGAGCAAGAAAGTCCTCCCTATATATGTCCAAGCATCCTCTATAATATACATCACATGTATAATAATGTCCTCTAGAGCATACATATAACTAACACGATTAGCTATAACAGCAAGTCCATGGCCAAGGCTGCTGAGATTTACTGATAAGTGTTATCGGTAGTTTCTCGAACAGTTATAGGCTACACATCAGCATGACTTATCAAGTTACTTGGGTCTGACGATTCCACCCCTAGACTCGATATGTGATATATCAGACGAAGAGACCGGACTGTACGATAAGTTTTGCTTATAGGCTTCACGGGAATTTGGACAAGTTTGATTGTTGATCTTCTATTCGCTCAATACCTGGTTAGACGTTACGTCCAGCTAGTAACGCTGACAGCTTGAGGGTAACTAATGTGATCATTACCTACTGCTGGCGTATTGACGAGACTTTAGAGTCCTACACAATTGTTTCCTAGCTCAAGCGAAACGAATTAAGGTACATATGCAGATATGTGCGGAAGCTTGAATAAATATGAGTATGTGATACCATATTCTAATCTCGAAATACTTGATATCAGTTAGTTATATGTGATATAACCGGATTATTGAATTAAGTGTTGATTCAATGATTTGTTATATGTATATGAATATTGAATGTTATCGGTTATATGTGATATAACCGGGTTATTGAATCAAGTGTTAATTTGATAATATGATATATATATATATATATATATATATATCAATGATATTAGTCGGTTATATATGATATAACCGGATTATTGATTCAAGTGTTGATTTAATAATTTGATATATATTTATATATTTGATATATATATTAACTAATATTAGCTCACTAATTATTTTCTTCTCTTCTCTTTATATATATAATTATATATGTATATGATATATATATATATATATATATATATATATATTTATATATAAAATGAAATGTATCATGGTTGATGCTACATGGAACATGGGTGTAAGAGACTCACATCATGACTTAAAGATAATTGAGGTGATTATTAATTAAGAGGAAAATAAAAAATGAGTGGATAAATGAGCATAGCTTGGATGCTTGTAGAAGCATGTAGAAGCCATGACTCATCTCTCATTTTTTTTTTACTCTAGATATTTTCTCACCCAACCTTATCTTTATCTCATGGTTCACTCTCTCACTTCATCACAAGATTCATTTTCTCACCCATGTTCATCTTCTTCCTCACCAGAGCTCAGTAGGGTTTTTCTTGAGTTGGAAATAAAAAGAGAAATAGATTTCTAAAGTGAGCAAAATTTCTACTTCATCAACCTACACTAATCTAGCTCATTAGTTTAGATTGTTAGACTCAATAATACCTTGATTAGTGAAGAGATAGCTTGAGTTAGTGAGACTTCAAAGTGGATCATCTTCGGCTTCGAAGATAACGAAGCAAGCTCGATCCTTTCTTCAAGTAGAGCCAAGAAAAGTTCTAGGGACTATTACTTGTTGCTATAGATGTAAAGAACTTGTTCTACAAAGATTGTAATCCTCTTCACTTAGTTATAGAAGTACATTCTTTCTTTGAAAACCCTAATTCTCTAGTTCGATTCTATGTTAGTGTAGTTTAGCTAGATTTTTTAAAATTGCATAGTTGATGCATGTGGAAACCAAGTAGTGGTGCTAAGACATACTTTCAGGTTGAACCTCAGGATTCGGTAGTTCTCGATTAACCTCGGCCACTCCGCTGATCTAGTAGGATTTCTCATCCACCCGAGAGATACTGCGGTTTTCTCGGAGACGGGGATCGAGAGGATTGTATCTTGGAAGAATATGATCCTACAAGTTTTCAGCAGGCCATTTCCAGTAGGAACTCTGTGAAATGGCCTGATGCTATGCGATTTGAAATGGAGTCCATGTACACCAACAAAGTTTGGACTTTGGACATTGCACCGTCAGGGGTAAAACCCGTCAGCTGCAGATGAATCTTCAAGAAGAATATTGGTGCACATCGACTGGTTGAAACCTATAAGTTTAGACTTGTTGTAAAAGGTTTTCGTCAAAGACCAGGTATGGGCTATGAGGAAACCTTTTCTCCAGCGGTTATGCTTAAATCCAGTCGGATCCTACTTGCCATTGTTGCCTTCCATGAATATGAGATTTGGAGATGGACATGAAGACCGATTTTCTAAATGACACTTTAGAAAAATGTGTCTATATGGATCAGCAAGAAGGCTTCATAGACAGTGGGAGCAGTGGGAAGGTATGCAAGTTGCTTAAATCCATTCATAGATTAAAGTAGTCATCTCAGAGCTGAAACATTTGTTTTAATAAAACAATCAATGAATATGACTTCATAAAAAACATAGATGAGCCTTGTATTTATGTAACACCCGAGCCCAATAATACTATTTCTTTTAATAGTTGAGTGTTATACATTGCTCATTTCAATTATCCTGATTGTTTGGTACTTATTGCTAAATTTTAACCGGTTAAGTCATTTTGGCACATAACAAATTTTAACACCTAAAATGAAATTAAAAATATCCATGTTGGCCTACTCGTCGCCACTAGTCGCGTGGTAGCGTCAGTGCGTCAAGATTTCATCCCGTTCTGCGAAACGGGCAAGTTTGGACGACTACGCGCGCGTGCAAGTGTCCGACTTAGGGGCATGCATTTTAATCGCAAAACACCTCTTTTTAAAATTTGGAACCCGCTTAAAATCCTATAATTTGAATTTGAAACATTTGGGCGCAAACCGGGCGCGATTTGGAAATGTTTCATTTAGCGCCGAAATGCCCAGTTAATTAAATATTTTTAAAACCATATAATATATTTTTCTGTTCCTAATTCCAGCGTTTAAATCAATTTTAATCTTTTAGTTTTAACTGTTCCTTTCCCCTCCGCCAATCACGAGGCTTCTTTCTCGTGGGCCCCGCCTCCCATATCTCTCTCTCTCTCCGTCTATCTCTATCTCTCTCTAATCGTTTCTCCCTCTCTCTCTAACAATCTCTCTCTCTCTATCTTTTAAATCCCCTACGTCCCTCGTCCTCGCACTGAAAGCTCCATCGCAGAAAACCCATCGACGAACCCCCGCGAGAAACCCTAGCTTCCTCGTGCCCTCGCCGTCGACCTCCCTGCGACCTCGCCGTCACCGTCCTCGCCTCCACAGCCTAGCCGCACCCCCTACCTCCTCTCCTCCCTCCTTCAGAGCCTGCGACCCAACCCCGACGCCACCACCTGCACGCAGATCTCGCCGTCGCCGCCGCCTCCCATCGCCGACGACGCCAGAGACTCCCTCTCTTCACCCTCGTCCCGACCTCCTCGTCTTCCTCCTCCTTCCCTCGCCGGCGCTGCCACCAACCTGAACCCAACCCCATCACCTAACCCTCTGGTTCGCCGGAAAAGGGACACCGTCGACCCCCTCGTCGTCGCCAGCACACCGACGACCACCTCCTCTTCCTCCTGCAGCCCAGACCAGGCCCTTGCTGCTCCCCTACTCGCTGCATCTCGATCCAGCCACCTCCAAGCCCTCGCCTCATTCCCTGTTCGCTGCCGGCGTGCCCCTCGCCGTCGAACCCCGTCGCGTTTGCACCCTTGCTACCCCTGTAAGCCTCCTTTCACCATCTTCCTTCGTGTAACCCTTCTCTGGTCGTTACTTAATATGTTTTGTGTTTTTGCTAATTTGTCGCCGTTTGACATTTCGCCGGATTCCGGCCGTGCCGACGACTGGACCCGACTCTCCAGCGAAGTACTCTGGTCCGTGTGGTCCCGTTGTTCGCTGTTTGGATTCGATCCGTGGCCCGTGCATCCGTCGCGTGTTTTCCGCCGACGTTGCATTCGTGTTTTCCGGTTTGCGAAACCGTCGAGGCAAGATTTCTTGCTACATCCTATGTTAAACTAATTAAACGTTTGACTCATAAAACTTGCCATATTAACTAAGTATTGCTACTTGTCTCGTTGGACGAAATGTGATATGCATCATAATACTGCCATCTAAATCATATTTTGCAACCAAAACCATTAATAACAACTACCTGTTAATCATTCTGTTATTTAGAAGACGATAGTCGTACACTTATATCTTCATTACTTGCTGTTACTAATACTGCGCTACCCTGTGATCATTGCACCCCAAGGGTTCTCGAACCTGTTAATATAATACAACTGCACCATATTCATGTACCATTATGATTAAATGAACCGTTATTGTTATTTACTTTATTCCTGCTGTCGTTCCTTATTCGACTTTATACCTGTTGTGAGCACACCCTCGATTACATTACATATTGACCTGACTCTGCTACACATGACACATGCATACATACCGACTCAACCTGTTGAAACATGACCTAACCTGTTACCCGATCTCATGCCTAATGCCAACAAACCTGACTTGGGGTCCTCATGGACCATTCCTGTTGTCTATCCAGACAAACCTGACCTGTTACCTGATCCCGTTTTGGCATTAGTCCTTGATTACTGAATACCTGACCTGACATACATAACTTGGGGGTATGGGGAAATCAAAGGTGAAACCGACTTGTAACTCAACAATTCGATACCTGTTCTGATCAGTCTTACAGGCTTGGCCAGCCCTGGAGTGATGATGCTGACATCACTCGCCCATCCTGCTACCTATTACTGCCTAGCGGCACGTCTCGGATTCAGCTGCGAGAATCTTGACCGTGGTCCCGGGCACGCACGGGATACTATTGAGTTACATCGACGAGTCACCAATTGATTTCAAAGAATTTAGAGTAGAAACCTGATAGGACAGTTTAGTTACTGCTGCACATTACCCTGCACGGTTATTTCATATTACTGCTTATTCATGCTTACTTTCTGCATTGCTTATTACCATGTTCGTATTATATTATTGGTTGACATGACGCGCTGACGTCTGGGTTTTGCATGGCCCAGATTCCTTACCACTGTCGACGACCGAGCAGGAGTACTTCAGCCAGCAGGCTGATCTGTGAGTTCCTTAGTGATTAGTTTATTTATCTCATTTCATTTCCAGATGTGAGCCCGCATTTTGGGACGTACTGTTTATTCATTATATTGGATCATTTGCTTCCGCACTTATTGTTTATTGACTCTTGTTATTATGGATTTGGACATGTGTTAGATTAGTTTATTATCTTGTTCTTGATATCCTTACAACCGTAATGTGACTGTGGATGGATACTTCCTACCCATAGGTAGCATGGTTGGCTATGTCACGTGCCCAATCTTGCGTACTCTGGGAAGCGGGGCGTGACATGGTTCTTTTGGTATCAGAGCCATAGGTTAGTTAGGTTGATTCTTTGTAGTTGGGTATTGTACCCGATACACGGATCAGAATACCCGTAATTAGGAAACATGTCCTGCCACCTTGACCATTTTACCATTCTTGAATCACATTCTTCCGGATTATATCTTTTACGACGTGCAAACTTACTTTGCATGTCGACTCGGAAACCTGATTTCTTGTTATCCCTAGGACTTGGGCGACTTGGGTGGAATTAAGTAATTGCGGCTATGATACCGCGGCATAGCTACAATGCGCTACTCTATTTAAGTATCTTGGAGTTCTAGCCTTGATCCACATTCAGAATCTATCATCATACTAATGTTGGGTGTTTTGAGTTCAGGATTATGACAGGTAAGAAGTTGAAGACGTACTGGAGGCGTGTGAACGAAGCCGCCATGCTTGGAGTGATAAGAGGAATGCTGGAAATCAAAGAAACAGACCGAGCTGATGCAGCAGCAAGCGGACTTGTTTCAGGAAGGTTTGCAGATCGTTCAGCAGTCTGTGAACGATGTTGGAACTAGACTAGTTGACCGAGTAAGGACCGTAGCAGATTTCAGACTTTTGGGTCCGTCTACATTTCCTGGTTTAAAGGAGCCGTTGCCAGCCGAGCAGTGGCTAGTTGACACGGAAAATTTGCTGATTGCGGCACAGATCCCAGAAGACAAAAGAGTTGAGGTGGTGCGCATTCAGCTAGTGGATTACGCCCAAGAGTGGTGGCTTGTGGAGGAGACCCGCTTGCCCAAGCCAACCAGTTGGGCTGATTTCTCTAAAATTTTCCTGGAGAAATTCTTCCCGCGGACTGCACGGGAGGAAATGAAAGAGAAGTTCATCGGACTAAGGCAGAATGGAGCAACCGTGGACGTGCATGCAGCAGAATGGACGAGACTCAGTACTCTCGCTGGACCTTTCGCGGCCAACAATGTAGACAGCAGTTGCGGTAAGGAAGCAGTTCTGTCGGGCCAGTCGAGTTTAGGGCTAGGCCGACAAACAATGTTCTTGCAGCTATGGAAGTTGATAGTAATGAAGAGCCGGCGGTTGTTCGCGACTTTGTGGATGTATTTAAAGATATATCAGGCTTACCGCCGAAGCGAGACGTGGAGTTCGCGATTGACCTCATTCCTGGTGCAGCGCCAGTATCGAAACCATATTATCCGATGGCACCAGTGGAATTGGAAGAAGTTAAGAAGCAAGTTGGTGAATTACTTGAGAAGGGTTGGATTCGAAGCAGCAACTCGCCTTGGGGAGCTCCAGTTCTTTTAGTAAGGAAGAAGGATGGCACGAGAAGGGTGTGCATTAGTTATCGAGAATTAAACCGGGTGACTATTAAGAACAAGTACCCGATCCCTTGCATTGGAGAACTTTTGAGCAGCTTAGTGGCGCGAGAGTATTCTCGAAACTGGATTTGCGATTCGGATATCATCAGGTCCGAGGGAAAGCAGAAGACATTTGCAAGACGGCGTTTCAAACTCGATATGGGCATTTCGAGTATCTGGTGATGCCCTTCGGAGTGACGAATGCGCCGGCAATATTCATGGATTTGATGAACAGAATCTTTTCACCATTCTTGGACCAGTTTATTGTGGTATTCATTGACGATATCCTGGTGTACTCGAAGAGTCCGGAGGAGCATGCTGAACATTTAAAGATCGCACTGCAGACGCTGAGACAGGAGAAATTGTATGCCAAGATGAGTAAGTGCGAATTCTGGCTGGAAGAAGTGAAATTTCTAGGACATGTCGTGTCGGGCGATGGAATCGCCGTCGATCCCGAAAGGATTGCAGCAGTTCGAGATTGGCCAATTCTAAGAAATGTGGCTGAGATATGGAGTTTCCTTGGTTTGGCCGGATACTACAGGAGATTTGTGGAGAACTTCGCTCGTTTGGCAGAACCGTTGACCAAGCTTACGCGCAAGGAGGTACCTTTCATTTGGATGGATGGATGTGCATTGGCCTTCGAGACGTTGAGGCAGAAATTGATAACCGCCCTTATCCTGACCGTACCAGACAATTCAGGAGGACTGGTGATTCACAGCGACGCATCTGGAAAAGGATTGGGATGTGTTTTGATGCAGAATGGGAAGGTCGTCGCTTACGCATCGAGACAACTGAAGACTCATGAGAAGAATTATCCGACTCATGACTTGGAGCTTGCAGCCGTGATCTTCGCCCTAAAGACTTGGAGACACTACCTTTTGGGCGAGAGAGTCGAAGTCTTTACAGATCACAAGAGTTTGAAGTATGTGTTCACTCAGAAGGAGTTGAACATGAGGCAACGCAGATGGTTGGAGCTGATGGCCGACTACGACCTTGATCTTAAGTACCATCCGGGAAAAGTTAACGTCGTGCCAGATGCGCTAAGTCGGTTACCAGCAATTCAGGTATTGACCGCACAAAGGGAGATCATTGCGGATTTTCAGAGATTTGACTTGGAGGTTGTGCTACCACATGCTACGGGACAGTTGATGCAGTTGGAAGTACAGTCGTCCTTAGTTGAGAAGATTAAAACGGCACAATCGCAGGATTCTAGACTGCAAAGGTTTCGAGAGCAGGTTGAAGCCGGACTACGAACAGATTTACTGATCCACGAAGACGGTTCGTTGAGATAGGGTAGCCGTGTGTGTGTGCCAAAGGGGGATGTACATGAAGAGCTCATGAAGGAGGCACACAGTTCAGCTTATTCTGTACATCCAGGAGGGACAAAGATGTACCGAGATATTCGACAACATTTCTGGTGGGAAGGTATGAAACGGGAGGTTGCTCCCTTCGTGGCTAAGTGCTTGGTGCGTCAGCAAGTCAAGGCTGAACACCAAAGGGTTGCTGGTTTGTTGCAACCACTTCCAATTCCTCAGTGGAAGTGGAAACATATAACCATGGATTTTGTGACGGCTTTACCGCGGAGTCCAAAGGGCAACAATGCAGTATGGGTGATTGTCGATCGGTTGACCAAGGCAGCTCACTTTATTCCTTTTCGGGTTGGTCAATCGACGGAGACTTTGGCAGAGCGGTACATGCAGGAGATTGTAAGATTGCATGGAGTACCGGTAAGCATCGTGTCCGATCGGGACACTCGGTTCTTGTCGCACTTTTGGAGGAGTTTACAAGAAAGTTTGGGGACTCGATTGAAGTTTAGCACAGCTTATCATCCTCAAACTGATGGACAATCGGAGAGAACGATCCAGACCCTTGAAGATATGTTGAAGGCTTGCATATTGGACTTCAAAGGTTCTTGGGAGGATCATCTACACCTGGTGGAGTTTTCGTACAATAATAGCTTCCAAGCGACTATTCAGATGGCTCCGTTTGAAGCGTTGTATGGTCGTAAGTGCCGTTCACCTGTGTGTTGGGATGATGTTGGTGAATGAAGGTTTCTAGGACCAGATTTGGTTGTACAGAGAGTCGAGAAGGTGAATACAATCAGAAAGCATATGAAGGCAGCTCAAGACAGACAGAAAAGTTGGGCTGACACGTCAAGAAGACCTCTAGAGTTCGCCGTGGGTGATTTGGTATTCCTGAAGATATCACCGACTAGAGGAGTGATTCTTTTTGGGAGTCGGGGAAAGCTTAGTCCTCGATTCGTTGGACCCTTCGAGATATTGGAGCGTGTTGGGGAGGTAGCGTACCGTTTGGCGTTACCACAGTCATTGGCAGGAGTGCACGATGTGTTTCATGTGTCTCAACTACGGAGGTATTTTCGCGATGAAACTCACGTCTTGGATCATTCGGAGTTGACTGTACGGGAGGACCTAACTTTTGAGGAGCGACCAGTTGAAATCTAGGATCGAAGATAAAAGGTTCTTAAGAACAAGGTTATCCCCCTTGTGCTAGTTTCTTGGGGTAACCGATCGCATGGAGAATCCACTTGGGAGCGAGAAGACGAGATCCGACAGAAATTTCCTCACCTTTTCCTGTAGTTAGCTATCTTGTATTCTTGGAATTTCGAGGACGAAATTCTTTTTGTAGTTGGGTATGATGTAACACCCGAGCCCAATAATACTATTTCTTTTAGTACTTGAGTGTTATACATTGCTCATTTCAATTATCCTGATTGTTTGGTACTTATTGCTAAATTTTAACCGGTTAAGTCATTTTGGCACATAACAAATTTTAACACCTAAAATGAAATTAAAAATATCCATGTTGGCCTACTCGTCGCCACTAGTCGCGTGGTAGCGTCCGTGCGTCGAGATTTCATCCCGTTCGGCGAAACGAGCAAGTTTGGACGACTACGCGCGCGTGCAAGTGTCCGACTTGGGGGCATGCATTTTAATCGCAAAACATCTCTTTTTAAAATTTGGAACCCGCTTAAAATCCTATAATTTGAATTTGAAACATTTGGGCGCAAACCGGGCGCGATTTGGAAATGTTTCATTTAGCGCCGAAATGCCCAGTTAATTAAATATTTTTAAAACCATATAATATATTTTTCTGTTCCTAATTCCAGCGTTTAAATCAATTTTAATCTTTTAGTTTTAACTGTTCCTTTCCCCTCCGCCAATCACGAGGCTTCTTTCTCGTGGGCCCCGCCTCCCATATCTCTCTCTCGCCGTCTATCTCTATCTCTCTCTAATCGTTTCTCCCTCTCTCTCTAACAGTCTCTCTCTCTCTGTCTTTTAAATCCTCTACGTCCCTCGTCCTCGCACTGAAACCTCCATCGCAGAAAACCCGTCGACGAACCCCCGCGAGAAACCCTAGCTTCCTCGTGCCCTCGCCGTCGACCTCCCTACGACCTCGCCGTCACCGTCATCGTCTCCACAGCCTAGCCGCACCCCCTACCTCCTCTCCTCCCTCCTTCAGAGCCTGCGACCCAACCCCAACGCCACCACCTGCACGCAGATCTCGCCGTCGCCGCCGCCTCCCATCGCCGACGACGCCAGAGACTCCCTCTCTTCACCCTCGTCCCGACCTCCTCGTCTTCCTCCTCCTTCCCTCGCCGGCGCTGCCACCAACCCGAGCCCAACCCCATCACCTAACCCTCTGGTTCTCCGGAAAAGGGACATCGTCGACCCCCTCGTCGTCGCCAGCACACCGAAGACCACCTCCTCTTCCTCCTGCAGCCCAGACCAGGCCCTTGCCGCTCCCCTACTCGCTGCATCTCGATCCAGCCACCTCCAAGCCCTCGCCGCATTCCCTGTTTGCCGCCGGCGTGCCCCTCGCCGTCGAACCCCGTCGCGTTTGCACCCTTGCTACCCCTGTAAGCCTCCTTTCACCATCTTCCTTCGTGTAACCCTTCTCTGGTCGTTACTTAATATGTTTTGTGTTTTTGCTAATTTGTCGCCATATGACATTTCGTCGGATTCCGGCCATGCCGACGACTGGACCCGACTCTCCAGCGAAGTACTCTGGTCCGTGTGGTCCCGCTGTTCGCTGTTTGGACTCGATCCGTGGCCCGTGCATCCGTCGCGTGTTTTCCGCCGACCTTGCCTTCGTGTTTTTCGGTTTGCGAAACCGTCGAGGCAAGATTTCTTGCTACATGCTATGTTAAACTAATTAAACGTTTGACTCATAAAACTTGCCATATTAACTAAGTATTGCTACTTGTCTCGTTGGACGAAATGTGATATGCATCATAATACTGCCATCTAAATCATATTTTGCAACCATAACCATTAATAACAACTACCTGTTAATCATTCTGTTATTTAGAAGACGATAGTCGTACACTTATATCTTCATTACTTGCTGTTACTAATATTGCGCTACCCTGTGATCATTGCACCCCAAGGGTGCTCGAACCTGTTAATATAATACAATTGCACCATATTCATGTACCATTATGATTAAATGAACCGTTATTGTTATTTACTTTATTCCTGCTGTCGTTCCTTATTCGACTTTATACCTGTTGTGAGCACACCCTCGATTACATTACATATTGACCTGACTCTGCTACACATGACACATGCATACATACCGACTTAACCTGTTGAAACATGACCTAACCTGTTACCCGATCTCATGCCTAATGCCAACAAACCTGACTTGGGGTCCTCATGGACCATTCCTGTTGTCTATCCAGACAAACCTGACCTGTTACCTGATCCCGTGTTGGCATTAGTCCTTGATTACTGAATACCTGACCTGACATACATAACTTGGGGGTATGGGGAAATCAAAGGTGAAACCGACTTGTAACTCAACAGTTCGATACCTGTTCTGATCAGTCTTACGGGCTTGGCCAGCCCCGGAGTGATGATGCTGACATCACTCGCCTATCCTGCTACCTATTACTGCCTAGCGGCACGTCTCGGATTCAGCCCCGAGAATCTTGACCGTGGTCCCGGGCACGCACGGGATACTATTGAGTTCCATCGACGAGTCACCAATTGATTTCAAAGACTTTAGAGTAGAAACCTGATAGGACAGTTTAGTTACTGCTGCACATTACCCTGCACGGTTATTTCATATTACTGCTTATTCATGCTTACTTTCTGCATTGCTTATTACCATGTTCGTATTATATTATTGGTTGACATGACGCGCTGACGTCTGGGTTTTGCATAGCCCAGATTCCTTACCACTGTCGACGACCGAGCAGGAGTACTTCAGCCAGCAGGCTGATTTGTGAGTTCCTTAGTGATTAGTTTATTTATTTCATTTCATTTCCAGATGTGAGCCCGCATTATGGGACGTACTGTTTATTCATTGTATTGGATCATTTGCTTCCGCACTTATTGTTTATTGACTCTTGTTATTATGGATTTGGACATGTGTTAGATTAGTTTATTATCTTGTTCTTGATATCCTTACAAGCGTAATGTGACTGTGGATGGATACTTCCTACCCACAGGTAGCATGGTTGGCTATGTCACGTGCCCAATCTTGCGTACTCTGGGAAGCGGGGCGTGACAATTTATAAGAAGATTGTAAGGAGAGCTGTAGGAGTTCTCGTATTGTATATGAATGATATTCTCCTAATAGAAAATGATATTCCTATGCTACAGTCGGTCAAGTTGTTCTTGTCTCAAAAGTTCTCCAAGAAGGACCTGAGTGATGCCTCCTACATTTTACGGATCAAGATCTATCGTGATAGATCTATAAGAGGATGTTAGGACTTTTACATTCCAGGTACATTGACATCATAATAAATAGGTACAGCATGGAAGATTCCAAGCACGGTAATTTATCGGCTTGTCATGAAATCACCCTATCAAAAGAGATGTCTCCCAAGACTGATGAAGAGAGGGCTCGCATGAGCATTGTACCCTACGCTTCGGCGGTAAGATCTATATTGTATGTGATGTTATATACCAGACTGAATGTAGCTTACGCATTCAGCGTAGTAAGCAGATATCAGTCAAACACAGGGAAGAAGTATTGGACATCTGTGAAGAACATTCTGAAGTACCTGAGAAGGACTATGGATATGTTCTTAGTGTACGGTAATGGAGATCTCCACATTGAGTCGTTTACAAATTTATGCTTCCAAAACGACAAGGATGACAGCAAGTCTGTCTCAGGTTTTGTCTTTGTCCTCAATGGATGGGTGGTCTGTTGGAAGAGTTCCAAACATGACACCATAGCAGACTTGATGATGGAGGCCGAATACATTGTTTCCAGCGATGCCGAAAAAGAGGCTGTCCGGATGAGAAAGTTCATTCATGAACTTCAGGTGGTTCCATCTATTTTTGATCCAATGCCTTTGTGTTGTGATAACAATGGGGCTATAGAGTTTGTGAAGGAACCACGGTCCCATTAGAAATCCAGACACATATTAAGGCGGTATCACTAGATTAGGAAGATCATTGATTGTCTTGAGATTTAGGTTTGGAGAGTAGATACAAAGGACAACACGGCAAACCTACTCACAAAGGCACTTCCTGAAATTCAGCTTGAGCGGCTATAGGAGATGATTGGTCTTCGATACGCCAATACATGGCCTTATTGCAAGTGGGAGATTATTGGATGTATATTCCCTAGAGGCCATTATTGTATAGTACAGATTGTATATTACATGTGGATGCTTGGGATATATATATACAGGACAATTTTGTTCGATATGATAGTATGCTATCTGGTTTGACTTTACATCAATATGTGTATATGTTCTATTTTCTATTACGTATCTCGATTACATATTGGTAAAGCCCGTAGGATCTTTTCTTGACTACTAGAGTTGTGATGGCGATCATACTCGTGGGGTTTAGGTAGTCTATAAGCACATCCTTAAAATTGTCCCTGGTCGTTGGAGTTTCGAGACAAGGCATCGATAATCTGGAGTAGACCAGTGTATGCGTTTTTTAAAAAAGTTTTGTTATAACACTAAGCACCTTAAATTAACGTAATTTATGATAGAGCAAAAAAAATATTTGTTTAAAAAGTTAATTTAAGGTGTAAAGAGTTATATCAAAACCTTTTTGAAGATCGAGTTTTGTAAAAAATTTCGGCAGCAACTCCTTTGTAAAACTAATCCAAACCGATACATAAGCATAATATATAAAAGCAACCCTACTTAGGAGCAATCTCAATGCTATCCGGCGGAACACAATCACATAATAGATATACGATGTCATAATGCGAAGAAACCAGGATATAATAAAAGAAAACAATATCCACAACAAAAACACAAAAATCGGCTCACACGATCACGGCACCGAGATTAAAATATAATACAAATCTCTCAGTCTCGTCTCTAAGTCAATATACATGTGGTAGATGGAGTATACTAGATACAAGGTACAAATATAACAGATAGGGTACAAAAAAATACTCGCAACCCACCTAACAAATGAGCACGTCCAAAAGTGGTTGCAGTAGTATGCCCCGCCATGACTACACTGACGGATCGGCCCTGCAAGACACTGTGGCACAACGGGGGTGAGTTGCCAGCTCGTGAGTAGTAAGTAACATCATAAGTGATAATCACAAACATGTACGTACCAGCGATAGATCGTAAGTATGAATTTGTGATGCGGTATACTAGTATAGATGCAACATAAATAAGTGAGCGAAGTATGAAATCTGGGGTATAGCAGCTATAAGAAACTGAATATGTCTTAATTAATTTCAATATGGTAGAACCAAAAGTATCATCAATAAAAACAACATAAATCCTGTGTCAAGTATCGACACTCAAAAATCTCATTATCTTAGGTGCCGTCTCTCAGATCAGCCCTCAAATCCATCCGATCATACGACTTCGGTCGGTATCCTCCGGATATCCGCCGAGTCCAAACTATCACCGATAGATATTGTTCCCCTTCCAGGCTCGACGTCTATCTATATGATCTTCTTACCCCGGGGTACCATGCCGGGTCCACCATGTACCAGCAGACGGTGCCTCCTTTCTCCTCAAATTGGGTATACACATAACTCAAAACCGAGAAAACTCATAGTGGACGCTAAATATCGAATCAAGAGAAACCGCGTTTTTAAACAATCATAACTTTTCAAAATGTATCTGCGGTTTCTTAAATCCAAAAATCTCATGAAAACATAAATCTCACAAAACATCATAATATTTGAATACGGCTGTGACGACCCAAATTTAGGCATGTGGCCGGCACTTAAACCGCTTGACGTCAACAGGCGCAATGTAATTTAAGTAAGCCCAAAACCCTGAAATCTAAACCATCAAAACAAGTAAGTGATGAAAATATTGTTAAAAACATTTGGAAATCTTAAGTAAAAATGTTTAAACTTAAGTTTAATTTCTTAAAAATTTCGGCAGTACCTCCTTTGTAAAAACTAGCCCCGAAACGGGTACAAACATAGAATATAAATAAAGCAACCCCAAACGGGTTGTAAAAACTAGCCCCGAAACGGGTACAAACATAGAATATAAATAAAGCATCTCCAAACGGGAGCAAATCACGTCCAAAGGCGGAAACAACCACCAAAAGCATATATACGACGCCGTAGCGAAGAAATAGACGATATAAATGAAAAACAACATAAAGAGGTAAAACTACATAATAAAGGCCGGCTCACACGTGCACGACATCCAGAGTCACAAAATAATACAATATCGATCCTCACAACTCATCTCTAAGTCAATACATAGAAATGGTAGATGGAGAATACTAGATACAATAAGATGTACAATAGATAGAATCGGATAGCCGCAATCCACCTATACCAAACGTCCTTACAGCCAATCGTAGCGGTATCCACAAAAATAGAGTTAATAAGAAGCCCTGTCGCGACTACTCTGAGGAACAAACCTGCAAAACACTATAGCACAATGGGGGTGAGTTGCCAACTCGTGAATAGTAAGTATTATCATACCGATAATCGCAGGTATGCACGAACAGCGATAATCTATAACACGTAATTTGATAACATAAATATGGCAATATGGATATGCAACAATCATGATCAAGGTACTCCATCAAGTACTACAAATACATGAAGCAATGCATATCAAATAAATACTGAGTATGGGATAAAACATAACATCATCAATGAATCATCATCGTGGAAAATTCGGGTGTCTATCAACGACACCCCAAATCCCAAAACATCAGGCGCCGTCACTCTGATCGGCGCTCATATCTGTAAATCACATGGAACCTGAGTGTCCAACATCGACACTCGAAACATCATGAAAACTCGTGCCCATAACCAACATGTAAATACACATCTTTTAGTCGCCATAAATCCAGATCGGCCCTCGATATATATCATGTTATAACTCCCAAACGGTTTCCTCCGGATATCCGTCGGGTTCTATACTATCACCGGTAGGTACCGCTCTCTCCGCCAGGCTCATTGTCTATACCATAAAAACCATTTCTTGCCCAGGGGTACCATACCGGGTCCACCATGTACCCGCAGACGGTGCATACCGCTCCTCGATTCGCGTTTCTAACACAAGTCTCAGAACCGAGAAAACTCATGTTGGACGCACCGAAATATCATATCAAGAGAAACCGGGTTTTCAAAACAATACATACTTTCTTAAAATATCCCACGGTTCTCAAATCCATAAATCACATGAAATCCGTATCTCAATGCCTAAATCCATGAAATATGATATATGCAACATAAAACAGTAATATAAGCTTATTAAGGGAAAACCGCTCTTTTAAATGAATCAAGTTTTAAAATATATCATGCGGTTTCAATTCCTCCAAAATCAAATGCAACATCATATAAAGGTTTACATGTAGCTATAGCAAGGTATGTGTGTATACATGTAAGTATGTATGCAAGATGCATTTCTTATGCGCAATAGGACAAGAATCAACGTCTCAATGTCAATAACGATACAATACCGCATAGGTGTATATGTAGCTATAGCAAAGTATGTGTATAAACATGTAAGTATGTATGAATTTCATATGCGCAATAGGACAAATCAACGTCTCAATGTCAATAATGATACAATATCGCATATGTGTATATGTAGGTATAGCAAAGTATGTGTATATACATGTAAGTATGTATGCATGATGCGTTCCATATGCGCAATAGAACAAGAATCAACGTCTCAATGTCAATAACGAAACAATACTACATAGGTGTATATATAGGTATAGCAAGGTATGTGTATATACATGTAACTATGTATGCACGATGCATTTCATATGCGCAATAGGACAAGAATCAACGTCTCAATGTCAATAACAATACAATACCACATAGGTGTATATATAGCTATAGCAAGGTATGTGTATATACATGTAAGTATGTATGCATGATGCATTTCATATGCGCAATAGGACAAGAATCAACGTCTCATTGTCAATAACAATACAATACTACATAGGTGTATATCTAGCGCGTGTCATGGCTAACGGTGTGGGTGTAGCATACAATTTAGTGCTCGTGCAACATGAACCGTCAGTAATGGTGCGGTGTCCAATAGGTACTAAGTCAAGGCACAATAAGTAATAATATGCAATGATGCTCATGCACAATCAACTCATATGCGTATACACATGCGGCTATAATATCATATCTCGCCCCGATGCATAACGCCATACGAGCGATTTCCCCGTAGATGTTAAATCTACTCACGGATGATCTCGAGCTAGGTAAATCCAACCACCCGCTTCCCTTTTCTAATAGCGTCCGAAGTTCCTGCAATCGACTTTAAAATTTCACAAACACAATATATAAGGCTAAATATCCTGCGCCGATACAAAGACAACGAAACGCAAGGATAAACGTCTACAAGATAGACATATTGTGCACTTAGTGCACAAAACGCGTACGACATAGGTGTATATGTAGCTATAGCAAGGTATGTGTATATACATATAATTATGTATGCACGATGCATTTCATATGCGCAATAGGAGAAGAATCAACGTCTCAATGTCAATAACAATATAATACCACATAGGTGTATATATAGCTATAGCAAGGTATATGTATATACATGTAAGTATGTATGCACGATACATTTCATATGCACAATAGGACAAGAATCAACGTCTCATTGTCAATAACATTACAATACTACATAGGTGTATATGTTGTGCGTGCAATGGCCAACGGTGTGGGTGTAGCATACAATTTAGTGCTCGTGCAACCTGAACTGTCAGTAATGGTGCGGTGTCCAATAGGTACTAAGTCAAGGCACAACAAGTAGTAATATGCATTGATGCTCTTGCACAATCAACTCATATGCATATAAACATGCGGCTATAATATCATATCTCGTCCTGACGCATAACGCCATACGAGCGATTTCCCCGTAGATGTCAAATCTACTCACCGATAATCTCGAGCTTGGTAAATCCAACCACCCGCTTCCCTTTTCTAATAGCGTCCGAAGTTCCTACAATCGACTTTAAAATTTCACAAACACAATATATAAGGCTAAATAACCTACGCCGACACAAAGACAATGAAACGCAAGGATAAACGTTCAGAAGATAGACACATTGTGCACTTAGTGCACCAAACGCGTATGACATCGCCGCAACCTCAACTAAGATCGCTATGCGACACAACCACTAAGCTTAGAACCCGATCGTACCGATCGCTCATTCACAATACAATATATATTATAAGAAATATGTTGTATATCATCAAAACCTAAAACTTAATCAAAATCGATTTATTCTAAAAACTTAGTAAGTATCGATTTACCATTTTAGTCCAAAACTAGATATTTCAACAAAACTAGTGGCCACAATAATCACATAATAGCTTAATTAAGTCACACAAACCCTTACGAAAATTTTAATCTCACCCATTTTAAATTTAGTTAAAGTTAGTTTGCAAAAAGCTTAGTTTGGTCAATTTTGAAAATAACAATTTACAATTTAACAATTAGGCTAGATTTTGCATGTCTAAACATGTTAAACTACACATATAACCATATCCAATTGATAAAAACCCTAACTTGATCTCAAACCCTATTCTTGAAATTTCTAACTTCCAATTAACACCATATTTAAACACCTAATAAGCTAGACTAAAGTAATTAACTAATAAATAAACCTTAGGGTTTAGATTTATACCCTACAAACTTGATATCAAACTTGCAAATTAGACTCCTAAAATGGCCTCCAAAATGCTAACTTGCTTCTTGAACTAAACTAGAATAGGCTAAGGAATAATGGCTAAGGATTTGATTTAGATTTGTGAGATTTTGTTTTGATTTTTGATGCATTTATGGAGCTTTTTGAGTTGGAAATGGAGGTGGGGAAAATTTGGGGCTATTGAAAGGGGGCTCGGCCAAGGTGGAAGAGGGGAGGGTGTGGAAATATCTAGATTAAGTTAACCCATAAGCCTCCATTAAATCACCTCACATCAATCTTATCTCTAATTCCTTTTATTTTCTAATTTTCTTAATACTAGAAAATTCTAGAACCCTTAAGATATTTGGAGAAAAATTAAACAATTTTGTAAACTTGTATTTATGTTAACATGGTTGACATTTGTATATTTAACCCACTCCAATTTGTAATTACCACTAATTAAATGTATAAATAAAAGATTATAATAAAAATTTATTTAAGGAAAAATATTTAAGTGAACTAATAATTATAAGAGACTAAATAAATACAACATACTAGCAATTTCCTAGTTAAACTAGGTGCATTTAAGTATATATTTATCATATCTAGTTTTTTACTGAAAACGAAATTATTTTACCTATTATCGGAAAATTTGCCTAAACGATTTCTAAAACATTAGAACGGCGATGATGGCAAATGTACATGATATTGTTATGATGTAAGCTAGATGTATTACTTGAGAATCTATCTATCAATAGAAAGCAATACAGTGCAAGATATCATGCGAGTTCTATAGTGTATGTAACATGGCAATTGCCAATGGTGTGTGTGTACATATAGGTTAGTTCACGTGCGACATGAACCATTGGTAATGGTGCAAGTGTCCTAACGTGGAGATATCGATGCGTATGATAATGCATATGCAATATGGGAATGTGTATAGGTATATTTATATGAGATTTGTAACTAGAATTCTAAATATCGGGCGCTTAACGCCATCCGAACGATTCCCCCATAGATGTTAAAAATACTCACCGGAACGGTCTCGAGCCACTCGAATCCAACCACCTCCTTCACTTTCCTTTCCGCGTACGAAGTCCCCGCAACCGATCCTAACATCGAACAAAACTTAGCATATTGGGCTAAAATGCCGATATGACACGCAACATACACTACACGAACGAACTAACTCTTACGAGTTAACACGGGTGAACTTAGTGTGCTGGACACGTGTAACAAACACTAAAGACTACCCCTGAGAACCGTTAACCAAGTAAAACACTAAAACAAGAATCGAAATGTTTGTATCGTACGTTAACATATAGCCTAAAATATGGTAAAACGATCCCAGAATTTTATATATGCAAAATTAGAAGAAATTGCATATACCAGATTTCTAGTTGGAGTTTCAGAGACTCCTCGACAAAAACTTACACCCAAAACCCCCAGACGGGCCGCAAACTGTGGCCAAAATGTATTAATTAGTTGCCAAAACTTGGAGGTAGGGGCTCGGGTTTTGAGAGTGTACTCAGGGTCCTATAACTAACTCGCAGTAATCGCAACTTTTCTCTGAAATCTCTGGTTTAAGAGCAGATATTGTTTGAAATCCTAACCTTAATCTAAAACTAGTTTTGATACTCATCTAAAACATTAAGGTTGTTTAGTGAAAACTTGGAGGTTAAAAAAAGATATAAGGCACTAAACCACTCTTAACTAAACTAGTTTAGGTTATAATTACTATAAAAGTTATCACAACCCCAAAGTTACCTCGAAACCTCACTGGATACTTTAAAACTACTAAAAATACAACTTTAATCTAAATTATGAATGATTAAGGAAAAAGTTTAGTGAAACATGAATAAGGGTTGCACCATACCTTAAGTTTAGCTTGAGGAAGATCCTAAGCTCGTAAGGCTTCAAATTTGAGGATTTGGTTCACACAAAACTTTAGAAAAGATAAAGATTAGGATATTGATGGTGGTGATGGATTTTTTAAGTGATTAGTGTGTTATTAATTTCGAGGGTAGAAAGAACAATGGTGAGATGAAGAATGAAGAGAAGAAGAAAAAAATGAAGTTAAGAAAGAAGAAGGAAGAGGGGGGATGGCTAATATTAGCCATCCACATCCTTAAAAAAATATATACACAATACAAGCTATACCTTGCCATATCTCCATGTCTCATATATATAAATTTTTTCTCCTTTTCTTTTATTATCTAGAACCATCCAAATTCTTAATATCTAAAAGAAAATATAAAATGTTGTTTAAGTTGTCATTGTTACAAAAAGATATTTTAATATAAACTAACATGTTAACACTAAATTAGTATATATATGTGTGTATGTGTATTTAGAATAATTTTAAAAAAAATTAAATATATAAATAAATAATTTAATAAATAAATAAATATATGTGAAAATAATTATTAACTAAGTTTTATTAAGAAACGCATGTTATATCGCTAATTTAATTATAATTAACTCTAATCAAATTTTAAGTCGTTACAATTTTCCCCCTTAAGGAAATTCGTTCCCAGAATTTAAAATCTAACTATGCATATCTTCGAAGAGATGGGGAAATTTCTTCCGCATCTCACTCTCAGCTTCCCATGTGACCTCTTCGCTGTTCGGGACACGCTATAGAAACTTCATGGACGGTAATACTTTTGACCGTTGTTTCTTCAACTCCCGGTCAAGGATTAATACCGGCTGCTCGGTGAAAGAAAGACTGCGCTTCAGCTGGATCGTCAGGTGTTGAATAGTGTGAGAAGAGTCATGAAGGTACTTGCGAAGCATAGATACACGAAATACGGGGTGTACATCCAAATAACTGGGAAGAAGTGCTAAACGATAGGCGACGGTACCGACCCGCTCAAGAATCTCAAAAGGACCCACATATCTCGGACTATGTTTCCCCTTCCTTCCGAACCTCATCACACCCTTTATCGGAGAGACCCGTAAGAAAACATGATCACCCACGGCGAACTCAAGTCTGTGATGACGACGATCGGCATAATACTTCTGCCTGCCCTGGGCTACTCTCATCATATCCTGGATCAACTAGATCTTCTCCGTAGTCTCCTGGACTAACCGCGGTCCCAAAATCCTGCGCTCGCTGAGCTCAGTCCAACATACTAGCGATCGACACTTTCTCCCATACAAAGCCTCGAAATGTGCCATCTGAATCGTCTGTTAAAAACTGTTATTGTAGGAGAACTCTATCAAGGGCATGTGATGATCCCAACTGCCACAAAAATCTAGTATGCACGCTCGGAGCATATCCTCGAGAGTCTGTATAGTCTGCTCTGACTGACGGCTGCTAAACTGAATGCCTCTGTCGAAAACAATGCATGTCGAAATGCTGTGCAACCGCACAATCTCATCAATGTAGAGCTGAGCATACCGAGTAAGCCCGAATGTGGTCTTCACTGGAAGGAAGTGAGCCGCTTTCATCAACCGATCTACAATCACCCAAATAGAGTCATACCCTCGACTGGACTTAGGTAGACCCACAACGAAGTGTATGGAGATTTGTTTCCATTTCCACTCTGGAATGGGCAAAGACTGTAACTCTCCCGCCGGCCTCTGATGCTCGGCCTTTATTTGATGTCAAGTCAATCATCACGAAACGAAATCTGAAACATCTCTCTTCATCCCTTCCCAGCAGTAGCCATCTCTCAAATCACGTTACACCTTGGCGGAAATCGGATGAACGTTGTATACTGACTGATGTACTTCCTCTAGGATCTCACATCTCAGCCCCTCGGAATCGGGTATACATAACCGAGTCCCAAACCATAGCACTGATTCGAATGGATTTTATGATCAAAAATATTTGTTAACCGCAATCAAGAACGGCGTCGCTTGGTAGCAAGCCGGTGAGTACGGGTCGGTCCACAGGAATGTTGTGCCTATTCTAATTTGCTCAAACGAGTTAATTCCAAACGTTGTGAATGGATTAGCTCTAAAACCTAAATTGATTTATACTAAGACTATAATCTTCCTAGGGTTAGGTTTAGGGTAAATTAAGAAATTGAATATTTCCTCACCGCATTCAATGCTCTATTTTAGATCTTTTAGGTGTTATGGTAATAATCAATAAAGGGGATTAGTACCATCGGGAAGAAACGATGTTTCTTCCTCTTGGTTCTTGTCCTTCCGTACTCAATTATTATCCAAACCGCCATGGAAAACATACACAACCAGTCCTTTATACTACGGTATCACCGTTACCTTGAGGGGTAAGGTGCCGCAGGGAACGGTGTGTGTACGTATGCATGGAGTCCTAATTATTATGTGTGATGGGGCAAGAAAGGGGTAAGAGAGTTCATCTCTCAAGCCTTTCCCTAAAGCTAACCCTAACAAGCGAGGAGACTACTCGCTCATTAGGGAATTGAATGACATTCTAGGAAACTAAGGCAATGAAATAGAAAACTTACTAATTTTATTGATGGCTCTCTCCAAACATCAACACAGGAATTACAGATCTGAATTTATGAAATGAAAAGAGGATGACTAAAATCAGGTTTTTAGGGTTCTATTTATAGGTTTATAGAAACCCTAGGTTACAATCGCGTCATATCTGCTATTACAAAAATACCCCCTACGAAAAAGACCTAGTCAACGCACGCGGCCGCTTCCAGAAGTTTCCACCGACACGGGTATCACCCGGTTGTGGATCCGCGGCCAAAGACCACGTTTGGCCACGGTTCTGCGGCCGTATATGGGCCTTGTGGGCCTATTTTCTTTGGTAATGCTCTGGTGGTATTTTACTCCTTTTTTCTTCACTTTGTTTATCAGTTTGGCTTCTAGTTCTCTTCCAGATCTCCACAGTGAATAATTGTAGTGGACTTTTACCGTTACTTCATGACGAAGTCTTGAACTTTGCGCCGCCTTGTACTTTATGAACTGATCCTCGTGTAGGCTTGATCAAGATTCCACCATTTATTGGTCGTAGTTTCACTTTGTATCATCTTTTTCATCAATTTCACTGTTTTTGCTCCGAGAACCTGTAACCTGTAACTATGTAGCAGACATGGGTCAAAAGCACCTGTTTATTTGTAAAATGCATAAGAATGGGGAATATAATAATGCAATATTATGATATGAACAAATACCCCCAAACTTATCTTTTGCTCGTCCTCGAGCAAACCTAGTTTTATTCTCGACAAAATCCTAACCTCACTTTCGCAGGGAATCGCGATTGCACTGAGCTCGTGCAACAAGCCGTTAAACCTCTAGGTGTCCCCAGTAGGAGGAGTGTTGTCTCCTAAGGGTTTTCAATGGATACTACCCACAAAATCCTATCAATTAGGCCCATTGACTTTTATTCTCCAATTAGGTTTTCAAACAAGAAATTCTATTATCTTTGACTCAGAAATTATCCACCAGTATTCCTCACGCTTCCTTATCATTTAACTTAAGATTATATATGTTCTGCAGACCTACTTAGCTTTTGGCATCTCTTAAGTTTTCGTTCTAGGGTTCTATCTCAACTTAGGAATTTTTATCATCTCTATTAAAGATATAAGTCCTATTTTTCATTCCCATCTCTTATCTAAACCCCAATCACATACCCCTACGTGTGTGTATAAATCACCCCTACACTTGGAAATTCAAATCAAGCAATCATACTCTTGTCCGTTGTCCAAAGCACTTCTTAATTGGTGAATTTTTGATGAATTTCGCTCACACATCCTTCATGCGATCGTTAATACTTCTTGAGGTACCAACAACCGATTATAAAATGTGTATGCGCATAAATGCGTAATTCCTTGTCTTGTAACACCTAAGGCTTTAGCAGTGACTCCCAAACGAGTTTGTCTAAAGCAGTAGGTGATGAAGCACCATCGCTAAATATTTTTTCTATTTATTCAGCCTTAACTAATCACCAAAACCAGTGTTCATTTTTTTATTATCTCTTTATTCACACTTGTATTTTTATTTTATTTTTTTTTATCTTCGTACTAAGGACTTTAGACAAGAGCATTTCAAGGTCTCCTCTACTATTCCAAGTTTCAAGATGCGTGTTTGTGCAATTTGTAGGATATATATTTTCAGAATTTAGACTTACGCTAGGATTTATTTTTCAAACTTATACTTTAATAAATATATCAATACTTTTCCCTTGTTTTAACTTAGCCCAAGAAGTGAACTCAAAATTTGCCTATTTCTAAATAAACTACAAAGACATATACTTTCTACCGTTAAACTTTAAGAAAAGTTATTCTTAGGGTTTTAACTCACTAAGTCTAAGATTTAGTTGTTCCTAGCTAGTTAACCTTTTTGTCAAACTCAAGTCAATTATGGCCAAAATTGAATACTTTAATTTTTATAATTTTTATAATTTTCAATTTTTATGGGTTTTCAAATAAGTATGCAAACGCAAAAATATAAACATGAATGCGAAGGAAGAAGGCTTACCGAGCATGCCCCTAAACATAACCTTGACAGTGTCCTCACTGTCATGCTACATCAAGAGGGTCAAAATATCGGCACTCCCCCGTTTATTTATTTATAAATTTTTTTTATTTTTTTGGAATTTTTTTATTGTTAATAGAAAAAGAAAGCAAAAAATGTATACATATATACAACAAGGTCCTCCCTAAACTAAACAAGGCCTTACATAGGCCAAAGGTTAGCAGCAACCATTCAAAAATTCTATCGTGATAATGGTAGGGTTGGTGAAAGAATGGAATGTTAAAGAAAGAAATGAGAAACACACGAGACCATGTGGAAATAGAAATGGTATACGGTCTCGGTGGAGGAGGAGAATGGCGGAAAAGAGAAAGAAGTGTAGTACGATCATGAGGGTGTAAATCGAGTGAATAAATTAGCGCAAGATGTGATGACCGATGTGTTAAAAGCGATTGTGCTAATCTATCGACCCGTCGAGAAATGGGGCCAAACCCTTCAAGATTCGCAAGAAAACATGGGTACGTCGAACTTGGTAAACCCTCCATTGAAAATGGAAACGCGACGGATTCATGCACGGTCTAAATGATAGGAAGGACAAAAGGGAGTGATTTAGGGATAATCTTAATCTCAACTATGTAATCTGTCTCGAACTCGAAGGATTACATGAATGGATCAAAATGACTATAAGCAACCGAGTCTGATGGTTCAGCTAACTCATCTGAAAATTTAAAGGACTCAAACTCGGGAGGTGAGTTTTCAACATCATCCGAAAAAGTTAAACACTCGTAATCGTTATCAGCTGTGAGAACTGTGTCAGATTCAAAGGGGTACGCACTAGTGGCGTCCAAACTTCTATGATCGAATAGAAAATTTTCAAGCTCACAGTCCTCAAGCGTGATCTTTTGCGTGGTCGGAACGATGGAAAGAAGGGGTGATTTAGGAGGTATAACAGTTAAAGGTTCTGGAGGATGAATTGGAAAATCCTACACATCAAACAAAAATGGTTCATCCACAATACTATCCTTAATACTCTCCTCAATACTATCCTGATAATTCTCCTCAAAATTTAGCTTATCCATGCCATTATCATCAAAATCAAGACGCATATGAGGTTCGGAAGAAACATTTAATGACTCGGGATGATGAATTGGACATAAAATTTCAATCAACTCTACCGGTTCATCATCCAAAATATTCCCGACGTCAATATCCTCAATAAAGTGAAAATCAGTTTTTCCAGACACCTCATCAAAAACACGGATATCAATTAATTTAGGCTCTAGAGTAGAGGTGTAAAGATCAAAAGGATTAGGTATGGTTTCACTCGAAAGGGACACTTCACAATCTGGCAAATCAAGCATTACAAAGTCGCACAACTCATTAAATGTTTTATTTTCAACTGATGAATCATTTAGGACATTTGTTTGAAAACTGGAGTTGTGGAACTCAATTGGTAATGGGTAGGTTTGATTTGAAAGGGTGCACAACTCACTCTCTCCTCTCAAATAAGGGTGCATAACTCAATCTCTCCTCTCAAATTCTCACTCTGTCTAACTGCCTCCTCATACATTGGAATTTTTGGAGCTAGTTGGAAATTAGCTACCGGTTCAGTAGGTTGCATAAGGGCGGCCATGGACGCATCCACATTCCAAATCATTTGGTTTGTCGTTACCATATAAGCCTCCAACGACTGTTCCAAACTAGACATGGGTTGCGAAGGGGTTTCGGTAAAAGATTCAAAATTGTTTGGATACGTGAAACTCCAAAATGGCTGTGTAGAAGAATGTCTAGGGAAGGTAGGAAAGTCGGGTAGGACTAGTAGGAATTGGATGGTTGGATAGGAGTAGGATCAACATTTGGATAAAAAGGTGAATGGACCTGTTGATCCCTAAAACTGGATGTGTGGAGAGGAGTGAAAGATCGGTTACGAGATTGTTCAATATGCTCAGTAATAGACATGGGTTTAGGAGTTACAACAGGACTCGAAAAAGGGGTATCAACGTACGAAGGTGGTGAAGGTTGAAATGGTTGATACAAAGTGGATTGCAAAGTCGAACTGTTTCTCCTAGACGCTTCTATTCGATCTTTCAAAGAAATTTTGGGCATGTAGGGGTCGTCCGTAAATCGACCGAAACAATTCGCGTAAGAGGCAAAGTTTGGTTCAGGGTACCAAAGTTCGGCAAGAGTTTTGGGAGGTGGGGTACCCATGATGTAAGATGGAGAAGAAAAAGAATGTGGGTGGAAATGGGGTGCAATCGACTTCTTTGCGACAAGTTGCAAGTTTTTCTAAATAAATTTTCCTTTTTTTTATGTGGTGCTCTTTGCAAAAAGATTTTCGATAAAGGGCTTAGACACACTTTCAATCAACCACAAACGCATAATCAGGCCTAGATCTAGGGTCGTCTAGATCAGCTAGACAGCTCTTAACTGTTCCAAAGGGATAGAAATAGGACCTCAAACCGCCTCTTCACCGCCAATTGCGGCCAGGTATGTGGCAGGTGAGTAGGAGGCTCTCCACTACAAGTAGTGGCCCTAATTAAGTAACCACTGGCCTTAGACACACTTTCCTAGACATCACAAAGTCAGGTTAGGATCAACGGCCGATGCCTACAACTAGTCCTCTGTCCTATTGAGCGCAAAGTCCTTAGGGCTGAGTCTAGTGTTTTTTAATTAATAAATGGTCAATGCACATGCCTTATATGATTTCTAGGGTCCTGGGAAAGGTGATGAAATCCCTACCCAATCTGATTGGTTTCCAGCCCCTTAAAGTCCGATTAAAAATATGCAAAGCAGTAACAATCACTTGCAAACAATTTTTTTTTTATTTTTAGCGCGGCGCAAATAATCCTGCACAAGATCAGTTATTGGAAGGGGGAGAGATTTTTTAAGCGCAAAGAATCCTGCAGGCAAATTTACAGAAGAGATATTTTAGGTTGCAGAGGAGAGATAAAGGGAACAAACAGTGGGATTTCCTCATGATGATGTCAGCTTTCAGCCGCGGTTCCGCCGCAAGATGGAGGTTCTGGCCTCGTTTCCACGGTGGGTTGGACGGGTCGGTTCCCCAAAATCTTTCTGCTCTTCTGTTGTGATCTTCCTCATTTGTTCAGATCTTCTATTTTCCGTTTTACCCTCTGGATTTTTCCAGATCTGAACTTGTTCTTTGATCCTGCAAAATTGAAACGAAAAATACCCTTCACAAAATAAAAGATTATAAATTTATATATATATTTTTATATTTTTCAGCTTTTATGATTTTTTTAATTTATATTAATTCGAAATTGCAAAAAGAAAATAACACGCCATCCCTGACGACGGCGCCATTTGATTCGAATGGATTTTATGATCAAAAATATTTGTTAACCGCAATCAAGAACGGCGTCGCTTGGTAGCTAGCCGGTGAGTACGGGTCGGTCCACAGGGATGTTGTGTCTTTTCTAATTTGCTCAAACGAGTTAATTCCAAACGTTGTGAATGGATTATCTCTAAAACCTAAATTGATTTATACTAAAACTAGAATCTTGCTAGGGTTAGGTTTAGGGTAAGTTGAGAAATTGAATATTTCCTCACCTCTTTCAATGCCCTATTTTAGATCTATTATGTGTTTCTTCCATCGGAAAGAAACGATGTTTCCTCCTCTAGGCTCTTGTCCTTCCTTTCTCAATTATTATCCTAACCTCCATGGAAAACATACACAACCGGTCCTTTATACTACGGTATCACCGTTACCTCGAGGGGTAAGGTACCGTAGGGAACGGTGTGTGTATGTATGCATGGAGTCCTAATTATTATGTGTGATGGGGCAAGAAAGGGGTGAGAGAGTTCATCTCTCAAGCCTTTCCCTAAAGCTAACCCTAACAAGCGAGGAGATTACTCGCTCATTAGGGAATTGAATGACATTCTAGTAAACTAAGTCAATGAAATAGAAAACTTACTAATTTTATTGATGGCTCTCTCCAAACATCAACACAGGAATTAAAGATCTAAATTTATGAAATGAAAAGAGGCATGACCTAAATCAGGTTTTTACGGTTCTATTTATAAATTCATAGAAACCCTAGGTTACAATCGTGCCATATCTGCTATTACAAAAATACCCCCTAAGAAAAAGACCTAGTCAACGCACGCGGACGCTTCCAGAAGTTTCCACCGACACGGGTATCACCCGGCCGCGGATCCGCGGCCGTATATGGGCCTTGTGGGCCTATTTTCTTTGGTAATTCTCTGGTGGTATTTTACTCATTTTTTCTTCACTTTGTTTCTCAATTTGGCTTCTAGTTCTCTTCCAGGTCTCCATAGTGAATAATTGTAGTGGACTTTTACCGTTGCTTCGTGACGAAGTCTTGAACCTTGCGCTGCGTTGTACTTTGTGAACTGATCCTCGTGTAGGCTTGATCAAGAGTCCACCATTTATTGGTCGTAGTTTCACCTTGTATCATCTTTTTCATCAGTTTCACTGTTTTTGCTCCGAGAACCTGTAACCTATAATTATATAGCAGACATGGGTCAAAAGCACCTGTTTATTTATAAAATGCATAAGAATAGGGAATATAAAATTGCAATATTATGATATGAAAAAGAACTCCCTGGCCATTGTTCAGTCGAAAATATTGCATTCTGTAACATATCAATTTCCTCTTTATTTTAATCATTTAAGGGTGTTTGTTATAAATATGTCACATATTACAAGAATCATCTGGAAAATACCAATTACCATGTGTTGTACTTTATAACCGGTATTATGAAGGAAATTGTATGTTTAGTATGTCATGCATAATATTCTATATCTCTCAACATTTTATCTAGATTGTGTGCAGAAAATTCTTCAGGTCAAAGAACTGAAATAGCAAAAGTGTCGATAAATCGCAGTAAGTCAAAGACTTAAAATCTGGCAACAACCAAGCAAACATTAGAAGATTCCAGACATCAAATCAACACCCAAAAGACCAACATCGAGATACCCCAAAAATATGATGCAGAGATCCAGTCATATGGCCGCGGAACCACGGCCGAGTTGGCCGAGTTGCAGCAGATCCGCGGCCGAGTAGGGTCGTCAGCAGTCAACAACTCTCCAGAAGCTTCATTCTAACCTCCTAGCTTCTTTGAGATGCTCAATTACAATGTGGCTTCTTCTAGAAGACTCCTCAAAACAACCTTCCTCTAGAAGACTCCTCATAACAACCTTATTCTAGAAGGCTCCTTATAACAAATTTATTCTAGAAGGCTCCTTGTAACAACCTTATTCTAGAAGGCTCCTTGTAACAAATTTATTCTAGAAGGCTCCTTGTAACAACCTTATTCTAGAAGGCTCCTTGTAACAACCTAGCTTATGAGGGAAGCTTGATTTGAGATCTATAAAAGGGGATCTAAGGCTAAGGTAAAAGGTTGTTGGTGGATAGTAGTAAAAAGTTGAGTGACACAACTTGAGATTCAATTCAAGATCCAAATCCAAATCAAGAGTCAATTGAGAGCATTATCAAGTGAAGGCATCCAAAGATCATTTATCGCAACGCCGATCGTCATCGGAGCAAGAGATCCGCAACCAATCCACGTCTAACGGCGATCGAGCCACGCAAAGATCGAAGACAAATTCACTTCTTCATAGAAGCGATCGAGAGCTTATTCTTATTCCTCGAATTGAGGAATTGTGTAAATTTAAAGAAGATTTAGTAATGGTGATTATTACTCTTAGTCTTGCATTCATTAGAATCTTGCATTATGAATTATCTCATTCTTGATTAATCTATTTTCATGATGTGTGAGTGAAATCTCCGCTTGTAAAAGATTCGAGAGAATCGGTAGATCAAGTGATGATAAATTCCTAATACTAAACTTAAGTCTTATGAGATTTGTGAATTCTAGGAAAAAGAATCATCAATGACCTAATTTGGAGCGAGATCGCATTCTTGATTATTTTGTTGCAAACTAGGGATTAAATCATTGATGATTCTCTTTGTTAAAGGTTGGATCCGAATGATGATCAATGAAAAGACAAGGGATAAAGAAGGAGAAACCCTAGTTGTTTTAATAGATTCCTAATCTTCATTCATCACCAACGATCTAGCTACAGTTTATCAATAGATAAGATTAGTCATTATTAGATTCATCATTACTACTAATTTGATCGAATCCTATAAACTTTTCTGCATTCTCTTGATAACCGATATTGATCTTGGATATATTCTTAATCTTTCTTAAATACTTGAATGTTTTCTTGATTTTCTTGAAATGACAACTCAATTAAAGCATGAATCTCTTTCCGAAATTTTTCTTTACTATTTTTTTTCAATTCATCTAAAACAGGATCGATCAAATACACGAATCCGAGTGGACGACCCGTGCTCACTAACGATCGCTTCAAGCGACACCATTATTGATTGCGGCTTACAAAATTTATTTATTGTGAACACTTTACATTTTATTAAACAATATCGAGAATTCGAAATAATCAGCCATCATTCACAAACTCCAAATCTGTCCCCTGTCGAACCTGCTCTATGATCTCAAACAAACGAGTATCATCGGACTTGTTCGCTATTGTGCCTTCAAGTCAATTATTGTAATTGCAGGCACGCGATTGTGATGATTGAGGGAAGACCTTTACGGATAAAAAAGTTCTACTCGAGATGATAGTATGCTATCTGGTATGTCTCTATCATCATGTACATGCTTTATGTGGTATTACAGATCACTATTTCATGTTGATAGAGCCCATAGGATTCTTGCTTGACTACGAACATTATGATGGTGATCATATACGTCGGAGCTGGGTGGTCTATAAGTACATCGTTAAATGTCACTAGTCGAGGGAGTATCGAGACTGGACATTGATACTCCAGAATATACTAGTGCATACTTTTTGAGACCACGACGAGGGGCGGTGACCGGTCTCATGAGCTATTGGTGTCAGTAAGTCACCTAGGATAGTCTGCAGGTGCTCATTGGGTTATGAGTACACTGTACGGACTCGCCGGGAACATGCTTGTTAGTAGTATACCTATTGTCAGATAGTAGTCACCATGTCGCATGTGTACAGGTTAGTTTGTCGACAAGAGATCATCATTTGTTTCGTATGAGCTCCAATTGTGCTTTGATTACTACCCGACCATGGATCAAAGGAGTCGTGGAAACAGATTTTAGTTGGGTACAGTCCTGAGCCACATGGAGGCAGAGAGCGGATCGTCGGGGATCCGTCTCTCCCAGTATTGGGGGTCGGTGTCACGCGGTGTGTTGGCTATAGTGCCCACAAGTTAATTATTGGATCGCAGGCACGTGATTGCAAGATTTAAGGGAGGACCTATACCGATATAACAGTCTTACTCAAGATGAAAGTACGCTATCTTGTTTGTCTTTATCATCGTGTACATGCTTCAGGTGACATTACAGATCACTATTACATGTTGATAGAGCCCATAGGATTCTTGCTTGACTACCAGCAGTATGATGGCATTCATATACGTGAGAGTTAGGTGGTCTATAAGCACATCCTTAAAAGTGTCCCTAGTTATGGGAGTTTGGAGACTGGGCATCGATACTCCAAAAGTAGACTAGTGTATACGGATCGAGACCCTGACGAGGGGCGGTGGCCGGTCTCACAAGCCATTGGTGTTAGTTGGTTCACCTAAGATGTATACAGGTGCTCATTGGGTTATGAGTACACCGGACGGACTCGTCGGGAACATGCTAGTTGGTATTATACCTATTTTCAGATAGCAGTTCCCTGGTGACATGTGTACAAGTTAGTCTATCTACCTGAGATCGTCATTTGTCTCGTGTGAGTTCCCACTGTGCTTTAATTACTACCCTACCATGGCTCAAAGCATTCGTGCAAATAAGTTTTAGTTGGTTACAGTCCTGAGCCACATGGAGGCAGTGAGCAGATAGTCAGGGGATTCGTCTCTCCCGGTATATTAGGGGTTGATGTCACGGAGTGCACGGGAGACCATTGCCAGAAATTCTCGGCCGGGGTAGACGAGAATTACTGATTCGGATCAGTAGTTTCTCAGTTGGTGATAGGCTTCATACCGATACTAAATGTCGCGTTATTAGGGGTCTGACTTTATCCACCCTCTACACTCGATATGTGATACTCATAGACGAACAGACCGGACTGTACGGATATTGTCACTGTCAGCCTCAATTGGGTTTCAGGATGAGTTTGCTCGTCCGGCTCCTTTTCTCTCAATACCTGGGTAGCCGTTACGTATAGCTAGTGCCACTGACGTGCTTGTAGTTAAACCCACTGCCAGCGTATTGACGAGTCTTTAGAGTCCCACACAGAGGGTTTCCCTGATTCGGGCGAAACGTTGTAGAGACCGTATGATTTTATGGCAGGGTTCGATCATATACGTGCACTTGTGCACGGTTCATTATCGGACAGATAATACTAGCGGGTTTTGGTTTAAGCCGGATCCTAGGATTATATCGTTGGAATATTTTCATCTCGTTGTATTCATATTTAGTCGGAATACGGATGTAGGTATGTTTAAATGGATGAGGGGTATTCTTGTAATTCGTTACGAGATACTTTTGGAGTTGCCATTTTCTTTTCTTCCAAATTAAACATTTAGTTTAATGTTTAAATGTGAGGTGCGAAATGTGAGTAGTGGAATTGTGGCTTATTTTTTGTGGCTGCCTATTTCGTGAACATTGTGGTGGCAGATTTTTGGGCAAGGGAAATTCGTGACTCATCATTTGGCATTTATTTTTTTGTTGAGTATTAGATATTTAATTACATATTTTCATGTGTTGTTTTCTGTGAGGGTTGGCGGTTGCGGTTTGATGGGTGGGGCATTTTTCCTGTGTGGAAAAGATTAATTTACTCATCACTTAAAAAAGGAAAAAACACAGAGAACCATTTTTTGGTTTTGGCCGAGCCCATTTCTTTTCCTCACAAGCATTTTTCTCTTATGCCTCACATTTTCACTCTTGGCAACTTCATTCACCTCCACCCAAATCCTTGGATGCTTTGAGACAAAGTATTCACACACTATCTCTACTTCACCTTGGGTATCTAGGCTAGAAAACTGGATGCCCGAGTTGCTTCCGTTTTGAAGCGGGAGCCCGTATTACTAATCCTCGATGTTGATCGTCTTCGACGAGTCAGACCGTAGAGCGAACTTGTTTGAGGCAACCGCGTGGAGCTTCGACAGAGGTTGAAGACTGAAGAACACGGATCGATCAGTATAATCTCTTAAACTCCTTTTACAGTTTACTAGTATAGGGTTAATGGTTCGATCCGGGAATCGGGTTCTGTTAGCGTCGGGTTTTAAAAGTTTTTGTTCCGTGTTTGGCTACGGATTGATGGCCGGGACGCTGGCATAGCCTTACTTGGTATTAGAGCCAACCAATTAACCACATACTAGTTGTTTAGATAATGTTAAAATATCGAAACCGAAACAACCCTGAAACAATACAAATGATATTTTTGGTGATGAGGGAATTTTAGTTGCTGCTGTTTTTGGTGAAGGCAAAAAATTTTAATGGCTGCTGTCTTTGGTGAAGGCAAAATTTTGTGGCTGCATTTTTGTGAGGGGTTTTTGGTGGCTGTGTGTTTTTGGTGGTAAAAAAAAGATTTTCTTAAGATGCAAAACACCACAAAAATCCCTCACTACATTCATAACAACAGCCACTTCATTCCATACAGCCATTTCATATTTTTTCTTTTTCTAGACTTGGCAAAAAACCAATTGCTTCACATTTTCTTCATCCCAATGGCATTTAGCCTCTGGAATATTAGTTCTGTGGTATTGCTTGTTTAGCTCAATTTGGATATAGTTTTATCTAGCTGTTTAGGAGCTATTCGGGGTTATTTCAAAGTTGATATTTCTAAGATTGTTTAAAGTTTACAGTACATGCATTACTATCTGCGACCGTGAATGTCATTAGAGCTGTATAACTTGTCTAATTGTTATAGTTCTTTTAGACGGGTTTGCGAACCTGACATTCACGTTGTTGTTCTATGTTGCTGTGTTGTTGCAGATTTGTCGTGGTGTATAGCTTGGTTGCAATGATAGTGCAGTTTAGTATTATTTGTACAGTCGATATTGCGGGGCAAGCGTCCAACATGTGATCTGTCGTTACTGTTGTTAGTTATATGTATGCCCTAGAGGCCATTACTGTATATAGGATGTATATTGTAGTGGATGCTGGGACATATATAGGGAGGACTTTCTTGCTCGACATGATAGTATGCTATCTGGTTACCCTTTACCTTAACGTGTATGCTGATTGTCTCTCTGTTACATGTTGGTAAAGCCCTTAGGATCTGTACTTGACTACCTGGACTATGATACGGATCATACTAGTAGGGACATGGTAGTCTATAAGTACATCCTTCAAAGTCCCTAGTCGTGGGTGTATCGAGACGGGGCATCGATATACCAGAGTAGACTAGCGTATACCTTCTCGACCCATATAGATGGGCGATGGATGATCCCATATCCATCGGTGTTTGACATCAGAGATGATATACGGGTGCTCAGTAGAGACTGGGTACACTGGACGGACTCGCCGAGAACTCCCAGATGGTATTATACCTCACGTCAGATGGCAGTTCTCTGGTGACACTGGTACAGAGTAGTCTGTTGACCCGAGATCGTCATAGAGTCTTGTGTGGTTCCCAATGTGCTTTGATTTCCATCTTACCACGTCCAAGAGGGCATGCAAAACGGTGGTTTTTGGGTACAGTCCCGAGTCACATGGAGGCAATGAGCGATAGGAGGGGATTCGTCTCTCCCGGTATAGGGGGTTGATGTTGCGCTGTGTTCGATTGGCTATAACAGGAAATCCCTGGCCAGGATTGCTGAGATTTACTGGTAAGTGTTACCAGTAGTTTCTCGAATTGTTATAGACCTCATATCGACACGACTTATCAAGCTATTGGGGTCTGACGTTTACCACCCCTAGGTGAGATATGCGACATATCAGACGATCAGACCGGACTGTACGGTAGTGTTACTGGTTGGATTCACTGGAGTGTGAGCGGGCTTGCTCGTCGATCTTCAGATCGCTCAATACCCGGATGGCCGTTACGTTTAGCAGACCGCTTGCGGCTTGTGGGTGTTTGATATGATCATCATCTGATGCCGGCGTATTGACGAGTCTTTAGAGTCCTACACAGAGGTTTCCTGGCTCAAGCGAAACGAAATAGGAGCGCATATGAGATATGTGCGGGACCGAGAATAATGCGTGTATGTGATACCGTATTTCATTCTCGCGATGAATGTGTCGTGTGGTTATATGCGATATAACCTAGTTATCGAATCAAGGGTTGATTCGATAAGCCGATACATTGGATATTAGTCGGTTATATGCAATATGACCGGATCGTTAAATCAAGTGTTGATTTAATGATTTAATGCATAATTATATATTTGATATATTACTTTGCATTAGCTAGTATAGGTTCACTTTATATGGATTTTCTCACTCGATGTGCAAGTTGTATATGTGATATACTTTTGTGCATATACATTGTATCATGTATGATGATACATGTTGACTTGTGCTTGTGTAAAGATTAAACCATGGTTATATGAATGGTTAGGGTTTTATATACTTATTCATTTATTTATATTCTTTATTCATTTAAGGAAAAGAAAAGAAAAATGGTGGCATTCTTTTGTTCATTCATGAAGCTTCATGAATACTTTGACTTAGTCACCATTTTTGTCTTCATTCCTAACCTAACAATTCACTTAACTTGGGTTTAGTCTCTACACATAACCATGGTCATGTTATGATAAAGATTGGATTATTCTTTTCTTTTGAATTAACTTATCATGCTTTATCATCTTCTTCTTCTTCTTCACTTCAAGAAAAAGCTTGAAAGCTTTAATGGCAAAGGGAGAAAAAGAGTGAGAAATCCAAATCTAAAGTCTACCCACTTTCTATTTCTTCATCCTCTACCTCTTACCAAGTAGTAAAGTGTGTTTTCTTCACAAGTTTCATAACTTGGTGAAGTGAGAGCTTGATTTAGCGATGCCTCGACGTAGATCATCTTCGGCATATGGACATCGACGACCTAGCTCGCTTATTCTTCGACGAAGCCGACGCTGGAGTCCGGATTCCTTTTGGACAGCCGAGAAGACTTCATTGCGGAGCTATGGAGGTGGAGAACCGGATCTACAAAGGTTGTATTTCCGTATCTCTTAGTTAATTGTTAACTAGTTAGCTTTTTCACCTAAACTTCTAGCCGACGATCCGTAGTCGGGTTTCTCGGCACCGTTAAAATTTTAATTTGGCATGATCGATGCCTTGTGAGAGCTCACTAGTGTGTCTAGGAACCCTACAGTGGTATCAGAGCCTAGCTAGAGCCCTAGGCGAAGTCTAGACGGAATTTGAAACCCGAACGAACCCGAAATCCATCTCAAAAAATGCTCTCTGTCCTTTTTTCAAAAACGTGGTTTTTTCAACATTAAAAATGCTTAAAAAATTCAGCAGGGAAATCTAAGAATTACGGCGCAAAACTTTTCTGATGAACAGTATATATTGCGGCGGATCCGCGGCAAAAATATGACATCATCAGTTACTGTTTGCACAGTAACTCCTATTATTTTATGCTGGATTTTCTGGGTATTTTTAAAATTTATTCCAGAGTTGTATTTACTGGGATTATTTTGGGGATTCGGTGTTTCGATCGGAGTATCAAATTTTGTCTGTGTGGCTTTCCGGGTAAATTTTAGAATATGTTAAAAAGTTCGACCGGATATAAACACCCAATTTTTCCCCTGTCGGGAAATTTCCAAGTGTTGGATTTTTCCTTAGTTTAACGACGTTCTAAGTAGTGCAAGTAACGCGATGGACCCTCTAGAAAACAACAAACCTTAACTTGATTATGTGACCGTCTTGAACTGCCCTTTGAACCTTCGGGTTTGGGGCAGTACGGCGTGCCACATGTGAGGCGTTGGCTTGACCCTTCTACGGCTGGACCGTTGGTACTGAGGCACGAACTGAATGTTGTTAGACTTATTTCATGTGTTGATCTGTATCGGGAAAACTTGGGTGTTCGATTGTTCGATCGGAAAGTTTAACATTTTCTGTTTATCTGGAATGGGATACAATAATTGGAATTCACAATAGTTATGAGATAACTAAATGAATGTTATAAACATAGCAGTTTAGTCTCACTTGATCGGTTGCCATGGAATTTTGATGCGATCAAAAGTCCGTCGCAATCACGTAGCGTACGCGGATACCCGCCGGGTAAACTTAATAGACAGCCTCACTCCATAGCCCCGTCCAAGTGACTGTAGGAGAACCCCGTCGCCGAAAGCATCCGTTCGGATGCTCGTGGCAGCGGTGTTCCACCTTGGTGCACTTCGTCGACGGTATCGGGGGTGCGGCCGCCTACTAAAGTTTGCGATGAGTATTCGATCAGTCTGTCGGGAATCTTGTTGAATTGCCCGACTCGATATTGAAAAGTGTTTTCGATAATGAGACTGAAATGCGGGGTTTATAATTGTTAGGCATGTGATGTCCAAGTAATTCATTTGGTCAGGCATGCGATGTCTGAGGTGATTGCGGATTCCAACTGTTGTAGTTTTACACTTTCTTTTCTGTGACCGTAAGTGTAATATGTGATATCGCCGGTTTCGTTGATATATGTCAACGACAATTGGGATGCGTATATTTACTTACGTTGATGACATGTGATGTTATGTGTTGCTGGATATGTTATACTGGATCGTCGTGTTTGAATAGCCGGGGGTTTTTATGTGAGATGAGTGTTTTTCATTTTCATTCATGTAAAAACTTGTATATAATATTCTTTTATTGGGGCGCTTCCTGGTTGCGGAAGTTGTTACCTCTTGTATATTATTTACTTTTCCGCACTAGGATAGACCCAAGGAGGAGGGCACAAGTAACCGGGTTCTGGAGTCCAGTGGGAGACCAACTCGAGGAGTCGAGTCCGGGTCTCCTAACTCCAGAATTGGTAGGATTGCTTGCCGCTCTCGTAGGGGTCTAGGGGTGTGGGTTTGGCTATTCATCGCGACCGTGGAATCCGTGTTTTATACTGGCTCGTATTGAAAACACGGACGTCCTAGTATATCCAATATTTCATATGATTCTTCTGCTGCGATATCTGTGATGTGATCATGTGATGTTCTATGATAGATACAGTATATAGTATATATGATATATTATATAGACGTTACTTATGTTTTACACCCGCGCTAGCCCTGCCCTGCTCTGTCGTTAGTTACCTAACATAACGGTGCACGAGGGGACATCGAGGCGAATGCGGATGGCATAAGTGTACGTCATATCTATCTGTGATGTTTAGGTACATAATTGATGGGACTTCATTAATGTGATTAATGAAAGTAAAAGAAACCTAAGATGTTGTAGAATTGAATTTCAAAATAAAACAGGTAGCTACAGTTCTTGCTTTGCACAGAGGTATATGTGATATATCCTGCACCTTATTCGATGAGGAAAGGACCGAGATCCCTTCACCGGGAGTGACTCCTTTAGCAATAACTGGCAGATGCTACACACTCGGTTTGTCTTTTGATTGCTTTTAAGTGTTTTTGCTTTGCACAGTGATATATATGATATATCCCGCACCTCATTCGACGAGGAAAGGACCGACGATCCCTTCACCGGGAGTGACTCCTTTAGCAAAACTAGAAAAGCCTCAAAAGCACTCCATTTCAAAATCATTTGATTCTACAACGATATCAAGTTCATTACGCAATAGGTTTTCAGAAAAACCTGTCGTAGCCCTCCGTCATTTCAGATACGTACTAGTTGGTATTCGTGCTGCGGTTGTTTGGCCTCCGTCAAGGCGTAGTGTACGGTAGCTAACTAGTGCTATCTGCTGGCATATGATGCGATTGGATTAGGGTATTCATACGGCGTTGTTTGGCCTCCGTCAAGGGTCGTGCGGATGGGTTTAATTCAATCAGGAAATGACGGGTTGAACTTGACTAGCGGACTATGGGTTGTTTGGCCTCCGTCAAGGTCATAGCGAGCTAGGGGCAAAATATTATCGGGAATTTCAAGTGTTGAAATTTATAATGAGATTGCATACCTTCTATGAGATTGTTGGATCCTGATACCCGCTGCGAGTAAGTGTTACTCCTGGGAGAGTTTTATACATTACAATTAGCCGATCAAGTAGGTGTCTAGAAAGGTGTTAACGAGGTTACGCCTCTGGGAAAACGAGGTTTACATTAATTAGGTTCGTGCGAAAGCACGGGGGACCTCCCTCAAAGTACCGACACTGGCCTGGCTGAAAGATTGGCGAACTTGTAGTGTGTAATTAATTCCGGCTAGTCTTTCCTTTTAGGGTTTGAAGGAAGATTTGATAAAAAGCAGTGGGAGCCATCCTGATTAGATAAAATAAAAAACAATCTATTCTTGAAAGAGCGCACGCTGAGTGTTTTCTTCTCTCTCTCTCCAGGTAGCGACCATATCACGCCTTAATCAAGATAATAATACGGAATATTGAACGAACCCGCTTGTTATACTGAGCTGGGGGACGTTGGTCCCGCTCCAACTTATAATTGTTATAAGACAGAGCAGGAAATTGGGGATTACCAGAATTCCCGTGCCGCCCAAACGAAGAGAGTGCATGTTGATGCATCATCTTCGGGTGTGTTCATTACAAAGAACTGTTTCTCCGTATCCTCTACGTCCTGGGTATGTGATACCAGATCAGGATCCCAGATATGTAATCTGTTACATAGGGCAACATAAAGGTAGAGAACTGAGAACAGGTGATAAGTTTCATGAGGCAGAAAGCGGGGCAAGAGTTGCAGCCAAGTCTGTCGGTCACTGTCACCCTGTATTCCAAATACTTTGATTCTGAACGAATGTTATTAGATACCGAACCTGATATACAAAATCATATCAGTCTCTTTATTAGTAAAGAAAGGATATAATTTTGTATTGTTGGATAATGTTTTGAACATTTCCTATATCAAAAGTTGATCGGTTCAGGCACGTTATCTAAAAGCATTGATGTTCTAAATCAAACTACAGTTCTTAGTATACGGAACACACATAAGAGGAAGAGTTCAGAAATGAACGAATCCTTCTTGAGGCATTGTAGACTAGGTCATATCAATGTGACCCGACTAGCTGAAGTTACATGTAGATGCATATTTAAATCAGTTTGAATTTATATCTGGTGAAAGTTGCTAGTCATGTCACAGAGATAAGATGACCACAGCTCTGTTTATTGGAAACAGAGAAAGAGTTAGTGAACTCTTAGGATGATACATGTTGATGTATGTAAGGTCTCCTGTCTACACATGCCAGGACTGGTTCTTTATACTTCATTATATTCTCTGATAATCTCTCAAGATTCAGACATATGTTCCTGTTGAAACAAAAGTCCGAACCTTTTGAGATATTCACAGAATATAAGTTAGAAGTAGAGAACCAAAATACGGGTAAAAGTATTATGTCCTTTGATGTGATCAGGGAGGAGAATACTTGAGCACGGAAATACTGGACTATTCTAAAGGAGAATGAGATTCTCTCTCAGCATTACTCCTCTACATACACCATAGCACGATGGTATATCGGGGTGGAGCAATTACACCCTATGTGATAAGGTGTGCTCTATGATGAGTACTACTGAGTTACCTGTTTCCTTTTTGGGAGATATGCGCTTGAGAAGCTGCATACCTATTGAATAGGGTTCGAATCAAATCAGTTGCCTACCACTTCATATGTGATATGGAAAGGGAAGAGCCCATATCTTAAGTTAGTTAAGATTTGGGGTTGCCCGGCCTATGTCTAAAAGCAAAATCCGGACAAGCTCGAGGCAAGGCCTGTAATGTAGAACTGGAAAGGTTCCAGCTATACAAACTACAGCAGATGATTTGAAAGAACCAAAGGATTCGATAGTTACCAACGAACCTCAGCCTCTCCGCCGATCTAGTAGGGTTCCTCACCCACCTGAGAGATACTTCGGTTTCTCTATGACAGTGGGAGCGAGGATTGCATCATGAGATGATGACCCAACTAGCTTCGAGCTGGCCATCAGGACTGAGACTCTATAAGAATGGCTGGATGTTTATCGATCTGAGATGGAATCCTTATACACCAACAAAGTATGGACTTTGGTTGCTATATCTGAAGGGTTAAATCCCCATCAGGAGCAAGTATATCTTGAGAAGATTACTTGGTGTACATGGAAAAGTTGAGACTATCAAAGCTAGAATTGTTAAAGGTTTTCGTCACCGACCAGGCGTGGATAATGATGAAACCTTTTCCAGTAGCTATGCTTAAGTCCATCCAGATCCTACTTGTTACGGCTACATACCATGACTGCGATATCTGGTGGTTGGGTGTCTTGACTGCTTTTCTAAATGATGATTTAGAAGAGAGCGTCTATAAGTACACAGCCAGAGGGCCTCGTAGACAGTGGGAGCAGCGGAAACGTGCGCAAGATGTTTTATATGATAAAGCAGGCATCGCAGAGTTGGAACATCTGTTTTGATGAATTAGTCAAAGAAGTTGACATCATCAAAATGGTAGATGAACCTTGTATAAACAAAAAGGTAGTAGGGAGTATGGTGACGATCCTCGTAGAGTACGTGGATGACATACTCTTGATAAGAAAAGAGTTTCTTATGCTACGCTCGGTCAATCTCCGCTTATCACTAGAATACTCCATATAGGATCAAAGTGATACCTACTAAATCCTGGATTTTGGATCTATGAGATAGATTTAATTGGATGTTAGGATTCTCACTAGTTGTAGTGAGATGGTATCAATCGATCCTGGGGAGAATCACTGGAAGTGTTCCAGGGTGATAAAGACGACTGAATGTCAGTCACAGGCATTGTCTTTACCCTTAGTAAAGGGACGGTATGTTGGAAGAGTTCCAAGCTAGATACCGTGACATACTAGACGATAAAGGCACGATACATCGCTACTTAAGATGCTACCAAAGAGGCTGTTTGGGTGTATATTGGTTCATGAGATGAACTATGTTCCTACCATTGCGAGACAATGGAGTTGTGGCTTATGCCAAGGAACGCCGGTCCCATCAGTGATCCAGACATATTCTAAGACAGTGTCACTTGATCATGGAGATGGTTGATCTCCAGGGAGATCGAGGTTAGGAGAGTAGACTCAGAGGACAACACAGCGGATCCACTCACAAAGGCCTGTTCCCAGAGAGAGACTTTTATGGGATGGTTGAGTATGAGATACTGCAACCACTGCTACAGATGGCCCTAGTGCAAGTGGGAGATTGTTAGTTATATGTATGCCCTAGAGGCCATTACTGTACATAGGATGTATATTGTAGTGGATGCTGGGACATATATAGGGAGGACTTTCTTGCTCGACATGATAGTATGCTATCTGGTTACCCTTTACCTTAACGTGTATGCTGATTTTCTCTGTGTTACATGTTGGTAAAGCCCTTAGGATCTGTACTTGACTACCTGGACTATGATACGGATCATACTAGTGGGGACATGGTAGTTTATAAGTACATCCTTCAAAGTCCCTAGTCGTGGGTGTATCGAGACGGGGCATCGATATACCAGAGTAGACTAGCGTATACCTTCTCGACCCATATAGATGGGCGATGGATGATCCTATATCCATCGGTGTTTGACATCAGAGATGATATACGGGTGCTCAGTAGAGACTGGGTACACTGAACGGACTCGCCGAGAACTCCCAGATGGTATTATACCTCACGTCAGATGGCAGTTCTCTGGTGACACTGGTACAGAGTAGTCTGTTGACCCGAGATCGTCATAGAGTCTTGTGTGGTTCCCACTGTGCTTTGATTTCCATCTTACCACGTCCAAGAGGGCGTGCAAAACGGTGGTTTTTGGGTACAGTCCCGAGTCACATGGAGGCAATGAGCGATAGGAGGGGATTCGTCTCTCCCGGTATAGGGGTTGATGTTGCGCTGTGTTCGATTGGCTATAACAGGAAATCCCTGGCCAGGGTTGCTGAGATTTACTAGTAAGTGTTACCAGTAGTTTCTCGAATTGTTATAGACCTCATATCGACACGACTTATCGAGCTATTGGGGTCTGACGTTTACCACCCCTAGGTGAAATATGCGACATATCAGACGATCAGACCGGACTGTACGGTAGTGTTACTAGTTGGATTCACTGGAGTGTGAGCGGGCTTGCTCGTCGATCTTCAGATCGCTCAATACCCGGGTGGACGTTACGTTTAGCAGACCGCTTGCGGCTTGTGGGTGTTTGATATGATCATCATCTGCTGCCGGCGTATTGACGAGTCTTTAGAGTCCTACACAGAGCTTTCCTGGCTCAAGCGAAACGAAATAAGAGCGCATATGAGATATGTGCGGGACCGAGAATAATGCGTGTATGTGATACCGTATTTCATTCTCGCGATGAATGTGTCGTGTGGTTATATGCGATATAACCTAGTTATCGAATCAAGGGTTGATTCGATAAGCCGATACATTGGATATTAGTCGGTTATATGCGATATGACCGGATCGTTAAATCAAGTGTTGATTTAATGATTTAATGCATAATTATATATTTGATATATTACTTTGCATTAGCTAGTATAGGTTCACTTTATATGGATTTTCTCACTCGATGTGCAAGTTGTATATGTGATATACTTTTGTGCTTATACATTGTATCATGTTTGATGATACATGTTGACTTATGCTTGTGTAAAGATTAAACCATGGTTATATGAATGGTTAGGGTTTTATATACTTATTAATTTATTTATATTCTTTATTCATTTAAGGAAAAGAAAAGAAAAATGGTGGCATTCTTTTGTTCATTCATGAAGCTTCATGAATACTTTGACTTAGTCACCATTTTTGTCTTCATTCCTAACCTAACCATTCACTTAACTTGGGTTTAGTATCTACACATAACCATGGTCATGTTATGATAAAGATTGGATTATTCTTTTCTTTTGAATTAACTTATCATGCTTTATCATCTTCTTCTTCTTCTTCACTTCAAGAAAAAGCTTGAAAGCTTTAATGGCAAAGTGAGAAAAAGAGTGAGAAATCCAAATCTAAAGTCTACCCACATCCTATTTCTTCATCCTCTACCTCTTGCCAAATAGTAGAGTGTGTTTTCTTCACAAGTTTCATAACTTGGTGAAGTGAGAGCTTGATTTAGCGATGCCTCGACGTAGATCATCTTCGGCATGGACATCGACGACCTAGCTCGCTTATTCTTCGACGAAGCCGACGCTGGAGTCCGGATTCCTTTTGGACAGCCGAGGAGACTTCATTGCGGAGCTATGGAGGTGGAGAACCGGATCTACAAAGGTTTTATTTCCGTATCTCTTAGTTAATTGTTAACTAGTTAGCTTTTTCGCCTAAACTTCTAGCCGACGATCCGTAGTCGGGTTTCTCAGCACCGTTAAAATTTTAATTTGGCATGATCGATGCCTTGTGAGACCTCACTAGTGTGCCTAGGAACCCTACAACTGCCTGCTTGTATATTATTTGTTTGGGGCATGATCGGGTTGAGGTCGATATCACCGTTGTATATATTTTCTTTTCTATACTAGGATTACCCCACGGTGGAGTGCACGGATAGCCGGGTTCTGGAGGGAAACGGGTTCACATCTCATGGCGTTGAAAAGGAGGGGGCCTCACTCCAGAATTGACGAGCTATTCGCCGCACTCGTAGGGGGAACAGGTTGACCCAAGGAGGAGTGCTCAAGTTACCGGATTCCGTGAAGTGCTGGATGGCCCATTCACTTTGCTGAAAGGGGCCGCCTTGCTTCTGGTTTTGGCGTGTAACTTGTCGCGCTCATAGGGGTCTAGGTTTTCAATCCATAGGTTATCCACACTACCAAGGGAACGTCGGGTTTCACATGCGGCTTAAAAGAAACCCGGGGCTCGCAGATTATCTGTATTGTTCTGTGATGCTTATTTCTTATCTGTGATGTTGCATTTATCACGCCTGGAGCGATTTTTATATATTGTTATATATATACTAGTATATGTTGTATATGTTATACACCGATGCTAATCCAGTCCCCGCTCTGTCGTTAGTTAAGTAATCTAACGGGTGATGACGTGACCCAGTGGCGAATGAGGATGGCATATATGTACATCATATTTTCGTTCTTTTGTGGTGTGATTAATTGATGGGACTGCGTTGATTCAGATCAATGCAAGGAAAACAGACCTATTCGATGTTGTTGGAACAATTTTAAAAAGCTATTATTATAAGGGCATTTTATTTTGTTTTGCATAGCGGTATTCGGTGATGAATATCCACCACCACATTCGACGAGGCAAGGGCCGAGATCCCTTCATCGGGAGTTACCCCTTGGGCAGAAGTTTGCGTCAGTGTAATAACTTCACTATTATCGGATTGCTTTTTGCTTTGTATCACTGTATTCAGTTTATAATATCCTGCACCTCATTCGACGAGGAAAGACCCGAGATCCCTTCACCGGGAGTGACCTCTTTAGCAAAAGTTTTCGCCACTATATATTTATAAAAAGCTATACGGTTCCTTCAACGATATCAAGTTCATTACGTTAAAGGTTTTTCGCCAAAAACCATTCGTAGCCCTCCATCATTTCAGACAGGTAGCTCTTAGTATTCTTGCTATGTACGTTGGCCTTCATCAAGGTATAGTGTATGGTAGCTATTTGGGACAGTCGTGCTACTATTTTTGCCTTCGTCAAGGGTATTTACGGGTGGGTTCAAATGAACCTGGATAATGACGGGTAGAACTTGACATGTGACTTATGATATGTTGGCCTTCGTCAAGGTCATATGAGCATGTGGTAGAAATCATATCGGGAGTTTCAAACTTACAGAAAACTTACCAGGGATGTGCATACCTTCTGGACTGTGATAGCGTGAGTGGATTCCATCAGGTTATCATGCGATGATAGTTGGATCCCGATACCCACTGATAAGTTGGTTTACTCCTCGGGTGATTTTAGATGATCCCGACTAATTCTTCTTTCAAGTTTGCAGGAGAATTTGAGGATACAGTAGGAGATATCCTGATTAGATAAACTGATTAACAATTCTGATCTAGGTTAGAGTGCACGCTGAGTGTTTCTTATCTCTCTCTCTTGCAGCGACCATGGCCCGACCCTAGACTATTACTAAGTAACCAAGATAACCGACCTTCTTAAAACACGTTGACTTTTGGATTGTCAGAGTTGCATACTTCATTACCACTCCTACTTTTACCCTTTGCTTTTCTCCGGAATATTCCGTATTAATACGAAGAGCCACTTTATTTGGATATGACCATAGTATGGTTACATAGGAACTCGTTGAAACTTGTTTCAGATTCGAGAATGGTTTCCGGTTCTGGAGAAATTGAATAGGACTATTCAGTTGTATTTTCCTTCTACATTCTCTCAGGTTGTGAGGGCTCCTATGATTAGGAGAGGGTACACCTATTACGCTTATTGGATAGTCTTCTTTCAAACCATAGGCAGGTGCTGGAAGGTAGGGAATGAAGAAAACTAATAATCCTAAGTGTGGTGTACATAAGGTAATAAGCAAAGACAAATAAAGGGATTAGAAAGAGGGCAAAGTAAATTGCGACTGCTCTCATTCACGACGAAACTGCTTAGTTCATCGCCACTCCTAATTCACCTTTGTATTTATCTGGTTCAGGAGAAATTGAATAGGTTTATTCAGTTGTCTTTTATCTTTACCTTCTCTCAAGTTGCGAGTACTCCTTGAATTAGGAAAGTACACCTATTACGCATATTGGATAGTCTTCTTCCAAACCATAGGCTGGTGCCGAACGGTAGGGAAGGAAGAAAACCATTAACCTAAGGGTGGTGTACAGATAGTAATGAGTAAAGAAAAATAAAGGGATTTGGAGAGATGGCAAAGAAATATACGGTTACAGTGATGAATCTGGATAGTGGAAGAGTCATTACTAGGAATACCCGGATACCCCTTGGAAACATTTTCATGTTTCAGTTTTACTATGCATTGTTAATAGAAAACTAATTTCCCAATTAAATCCTTACTCCAGGGTATGTATTTACCAGGTTTGATTCTTACATCTGTATGGTTTTACAGATAATGAGTGGGAGTAAGTTATTGGGAATTATGTGTTTATATCCTCATTATATCGGAATTCGTTGCAATTAGTGATATTTGAGGATATCACCAGGTGTTTTCCTGACGGCAAATATTTAGTTTTGAATATCCGTTGCTATGCACCAATTTAAAACTGATATATCTGTACGTTTATTTTATAAAGTGAGATATAACCTATTGAAATTATGTCCATGATATTTACTTATATCAGTTGATGATTGGGTAAGGAGCATTAAACAGCGGTGTAATTCTTCTTAACCATAGTACAGTTTTCAACCTACGACGCACAGGGTCTGAGTTATTCAACTCACAGGACTTATATAAAGTATTGTATATTGTCCAGTGTCCATTAGGACAGAGGGGTTGGTACTCGTACTATATTCTGTTTACTTGTGACTTCTCCAGTTTTGGACAAGTGTCTCGTAGAAATACAAGGTCCAAGTTTTGAGAAGTTATAGGTACAAGAATAAAGTAGAGAACCATGTGACGCAAGTATCAGGATTCTTCAAGGTGATCGAAGATGTAGATACTTATGTTTGGTATTCAGTTGATAGTAATGTTTTTGAGAAATTGCTTCTCTTTCAGGTTACTCATATATGGATAAACTCCTAGTTGAGTAATGCTGATCGGCCTCTTTCCATTTGGTTGACATGTACTGGAGACAGCTGCATGATTTGAATTTGGTTCCAATTAAATTAGTGGCTCTGTTTCTATATTGTATATAGAATGGTTCACATCTTAACGATGTTAACGTATATGGAGTAGTCCGGCTTATGCTTAAAACCAGACTCTGGATAACTCAAGGCACGTTTCTGTAATGGCAGTTTGTGGGTTATCCCGGGCTATGACGAGGGTTAAATTTCTACCATATGGAAGATCAATAGTGATATGGTTCTTGACTCGCCATAGTTTTAGTAAAATGGATTTTTTCAGAAAACAGTAGTGGGACTATGGTAGAACTGGAAGCGATTCCAGAACCACAAACGATTACTGAAAAATTAATAGAACCTAAAGGTTCAATCAGGTTTGACATTCCATTAGCCACTCCGCAGATATGGTGGGTAACCTCAGGCGCCCGAGAGGTACTTCTGTATCCTCAAAGACGGTGGCAGGGAGGTTCATGTTTACCCAGACTTGACACTACTATTGTTCCAGACTATGAGACCCGGCATGATGATGAGTATAGCGTCGTTCTAAACTAGTTTTTGAAGTGCACTTGTATATGACTCTGCCAGAGGGTTGTTCTAGTCAGTGGGAGCAGGGGAAGCATAGTGGACAAGTTGCTTATGTCTATTTATAGACTAAAGCAGGTATAGCGGATATAGATCGTCTATTTTTTATGTGACTGTCATAGGCATTGACCTCATCAGAATAGGAGATGGATCTGTTAAGAAGGTAGTAGGGTGGTATGCCCTGGTATTTGGATGACATACACATTGTAGGAAGTAAAATTCCTATAATACATTCGGTTATACTGTTGTTGTCACACAGTGATTTCTCCACATGGGATATGGATATTATATCTGGTATTCTGGTTACTAGATCTATGGTTTTAGATTTAAATTTGGATAGTATCCTAATCTGAGTACTTAGACAGTATTGTAAAGGTGTTTTAGAATGGACAACTTCTGGCATGGTAGTGTACCTGCAGGTGATGGAGTCGCCCTCTATAAAGGTGTCTTATAGACTAAAGAGGAGAGGGATGTGCATGATTGGCATATCACTTGCGTAGGCAATTGAGTCAATCATGAAATGTCAAGTACCATGCCAGATGTTATTTTTGCACTAAATGCAATAAGTTGATATATTAATCCAATCCTGGAGAAACGTTCGGAAGCAGTTTATGAACATAAGTGGATGTTCTAGGGATATGATAACGGCAGTCTCTTTCGTGAGACGGTTGTCATTCCAGGATTCTAAGGTGACCTGGATGATAGAGTGACTGTCAGAGTTATAATTTTCCCTCTTTTGATGGGCAGTAGTTTGGTCAGGTGGTCCAAGAGGATTCTGAGGGAGGCATGGCGCAGAATACTGATTAAATTCAGTTGACGATACAGTCTAAGAAGTTTACAAGATTTGGATTTCATTTGTGAACTGGGTCTCATCAGATATCAAGGCATATTCTAAGACAGGTATTACTCACTTCGGAAGATGGCTTTCTCCATGAACTTAAGATAAATAGAGACATAGAAATAAAAATTGGACCGGATCCACTCACTGAGGCTATTTATCGAACGCAATAATTTTACAAATGAGCTTTGTGAAACAGATTAATAGAGAAGTTGGATGTTCGATATCATACAGGCTGTGAGTATGCGACACCGCAATAATTAGCCTTAAGTGCAAGTGGAACATTGTTGGCTATAGTGCCCTCAAGTAAATTATTGTATCGCAGGCACGTGATTGCAATGATTGAGGGAGGAGCTATACCGGTAGAACAATCTTACTCGAGATGATAGTATGCTATCTGGTTTGTCTTTATCATCGTGTACATACTTCAGGTGACATTACAGATCACTATTACATGTTGATAGAGCTCATAGGATTCTTTCTTGACTACCAGCAGTATGATGGCGATCATATACGTGAGAGTTTGGTAGTCAATAAGCACATCCATAAAAGTGTCCCTTGTCAAGGGCGTTCCGACACTGGGCATCGATACTCTAAGAGTAGATTAGTGTATACGGATCGAGACCCCGACGAGGGGCAGTGGCCGGTCTCAAAAGCCATTAGTGTTAGTTCGTTCACCTATAATGTATACAGGAGCTCATTGGGTTTTGAGTACACCGGACGGACTCGCCGGGAACATGCTAGTTGGTATTATACCTATTGTCAGATAGCAGTTCCCAGGTGATATGTGTACAGGTTAGTCCATTGACCTGAGATCGTCATTTGTCTCGTGTGAGTTCCCACTGTGCTTTGATTACTACCCTACCACGGCTCAAAGTAGTCGTGAAAACATGTTTTAGTTGGGTACAGTCCCGAGCCACATAGAGGCAGTGAGCGGATCGTCAGCAGATTCGTCTCCCGGTATATTGGGGGTTGATGTCACGGAGTGCACGGGCAGAAATCCTCCGCCGAGGGAGACGAGAATTACTGATTCAGATCAGTAGTTTCTCAGTCGGTGATAGGCTTCATACCGACATTAAATGTCGCGTTATTAGGGATCTGAATTTATCCACCCCCTAGACTTGATATGCGATACTCATAGAGGAACGGACCGGCTGTATGGATATTGTAACTGTCAGGCTCGGTAGGGTTTCAGGATGAGTTTGCTCGTCGGCCTATTTTTTGCTCAATACCTGGGAAGCCGTTGCGTACAGCTAGTGCTACTGACATGCTTATGGTTAAACCCACTTTCAGTATATTGACGAGTCTTTAGAGTCCCACGCAGAGGGTTTCCCTGGTTTGGACGAAACGTTGTAGAGGCCGTATAGTTTTATAGCAGTGTTCGATCATATACGTGCACTTGTGTACGGATCATGATCGGACGGATAATACAAGCGGGCTTTGGTTTAAGCCGGATCCTAGTATTATATTGTTGAAATATTTTCGTCTCGTTGTATTCGTATTAAGTCGGAATACGGATGTAGGTATGTATATACGGTTGAGGGGTATTCTTGTAATTCGTTACGAGTTTACTTTTGGAGTTGCCATTTTCTTTTATTCTAATTTAAACATTTAGTTTAATATTTAAATGTGAGGTATGAAATGTGAGTAGTGGAATTGTGGCTTATTTTTTGTGGCTGCCTATTTCGTGAGCATTGTGGTGGCTGATTTTTGGGCAAGGGAAATTCGTGACTCATCATTTGGCATTTATTGTTTTTGTTGAGTATAAGATATTTAGTTAGATATTTTCATGTGTTGTTTTTTTATGGGGCTTGGTGGCTGCTGTTTGAGGGGCAGGGCATTTTTGTTGTGTTGAAAAGATTAATTTACTCATCACTTCAAAAAGGAAAAAACACATAGAACCATTTTTTGGTTTTGGCCGAGCACAGTTCTTTTCCTCACAAGCATTTTTCTCTTATGCCTCACATTTTCACTCTTGGCAAATTCATGCACCTCCACCCAAATCCTGGGGTGCTTTGAGACAATGTATTCACACACTATCTCTACTTCACCTTGGGTATCTAGACTAGCAAACTGGATGTCCGAGTTGCTTCGGTTTTGAAACTGGAGCCCGTTTTACTAATCCTCGACGTAGATCGTCTTCGACGAGGGAGACCGGAGAGCAAACTTGTTCGAGGCAGCCGCGAGGTGCTTGGACAGAGGTTGAAGACCGAAAGACACGGATCGATCGATATAATCTCTTAAACTCCTTTTACACTTTACTAGTATAGGGTTAATGGTTCGATCCGGGAATCGGGTTCCGTTAGCGCCGGGTTTTAAAAGTTTTTGTTCTGCGTTTGGCCACTAATTGATGGCTGGGATGCTGGCGTAGCCTTACACGGTGCACGGGTGTCCATCACCAGAAATACTTGGCCATGGTAGTTGAGAAATATTGACCTGGATCAGTAGTTTCTCAGTGGGTGATGGGCTTCACACCGATACAAAATATCATATTATCAGGGGTCTGACTTTATCCACTCCATAGACTTGATATACGGTACTCTTAGACTAACAGACCGGACTATACGGTTATTGTCACTTACAGGCTTAGTAGGGGTTCGAATGAGTTTGCTCGTCGGCCTTCCTTTCGCTCAATACCTGGGAAGCCGTTATATGCAGCTAGTGCCGCTGACGTGCTTGTGGTTAAACACACTGCCAGCATATTGATGAGTCTTTAGAGTCCCATACAGAGGGTCTCCCTGGTTCTGTCGAAATGATATAGTAGCCGTATTGGATACGTGCAGGGTTCCGATCGATTGATTGATCTATGTACCCGGACTTTCAATCGGACGGTTGATAATACTAGCCGCCTCGGTTTTGAGCCGTAATTTTAAATCAGGTATTGATTTAATAATTTACGTATATATATTTCGATATATATATAGTAGTATTATGTTCTTTGTGTTATTCTATATCTTCGGGTATTCGTATTTCGGTACGAATACAGATATGTATATACAGTAGAATGTAATCCATATTTATCCCGAAAACATTCTAGAAGGTGGACACCTCATTTGTTAGGAATATGTATGCCCTAGAGGCCATTATTGTACATCGATGTATATTATAGTGGATGCTTGGACATATATATAGAGGACTTTCTTGCTCGACATGATAGTATGCTATTTGGTTACTCTTTATCTTAATATGTTGACTTGTATTCTTATACCGTCTTTCTTTTATATGTTGATAAAGCCCTTAGGATATGTGCTTGACTACCAGGACTATGATGTTGATCATACTACTGGGACCATGGTAGTCTACAAGCACATCCTTCAATTGTTCCTAGTCGAGGGTATAACGAGACAGGGCATCGATATTACCAGAGTAGACTAGTGTGTACGTTTCTTGACCCTGTATGGGGCCGATGGTTGGTCCCATAGCCATTGGTGTTTGACATCAAAGATTGTACACATGTGCTCATTAGAGAATGGGTACACCGAGCAGGACTCGTCGAGGACTCCTAGTTGGTAGTATAACTATCGTCAGATAGCAGTCCTCTGGTGACACTGGTACAGGCTAATCTGTAGACCCGAGATCATCATGGAGTCTTGTGTGGCTCCCAATGTGCTTTGATTTCCTCCCTACCATGGCTCAAAGGAGTCGTGCAAATAGGTGGATTTTGGGTGCGATATTGGGTACAGTCCCGAGTCACATGGAGGCAATAAGTGATAGGAGGGGTTTCGTCTCTCCCGGTATTGAGGGTTGAGGCTGCGGTATGCTCGATTGGCTATAACTGGAAGTCCTTGCCAGGGCTGCTGATGAGATTTACTGGTAAGAGTTTCCAGTAGTTTCTCAAACCGTTATGAGCCAGACATCGGCAAGACATATCACGTTATTGGGGTCCGACGATTCCACCCCTAGACATGTATGCGACATATCAAACGAAGAAACCGGACTGTACGGTAAGTATTACTGATAGGCTTAATAGAAAGTATGGACATGCTTGCTTATTGATCATCACATCGCTCAATACCTGGGTAGCTGTTACGTCCAGCTGGTACCGCTGACGGCTTATGGGTGACTGATGTGATCATTACCAAGTGCCGACGTATTGACGAGTCTTTAGATTCACACACAGAAGTTTCCTGGTTCAAGCGAAACGAAGTAGGGCATATATGTGATATGTACGGGGGCCTGATTAAATACGTGTATTTGATACCGTATTGTAATATGGCAGTTATCTGTTATTGGTCAGGTTATATGAGATATAACCGGATTATTAAATCAAGTGTTGATTTAATAATGTGATATACAGATAAATGATATTAGTCGGTTATATATAATATAACCGGATCATTAAATGCTGTGTTGATTTAATAATGTTATATATATTGTATTTGATATAATTATATCTTAACTAATATTATTAGCTCACTAAATATATTCTCACATATATATATATATATATATATATATGTATATATATATATATATATATATCAAGCATGGCATATATTTTCTATTTTAGGAAAATAGAATAAAAGGTGGAAAATGGGGAGACTTTTTGATCATGGTGTGAAGCATGGGCTTTATCATTTTTTATTTATCTTGACTCGGTATTCAAGCATGGTTGCAATTTATTGTTGCAAACAATTTCATGCTTGAATAAGTGAGCTCATGTGATAGTCATTTTCTTCACTAGATCATTTTTCATTCTTGCTCTCTTGAGTTGAGCTCACACTCTTTATAGCTTCCATCTTCTTCTTCCTCATGACTCAAAACTCCAACCCCTCATATGTGAAGTGAACCATGGAGTTTTGAACAAACTAGTGAGCAAACAAAACCCCTACTTCACCATCCTACACTTGATTAGCAATCAAGTGTAATGTGTTTCTTTCATTAAAGATAGTTTAGTGAAGAGCTAGCTTGTGTTAGAGGGACTTCGGATGGATCGTCTTCGGCATGAAGATCATGGAGGAGGCTCGTTCAAACTCGAAGAGGAGCCTAGTGGAGTCGCGTGGACTACATCCCGAAGCTTGTGAAGTGAAGGACTCGATCTAAGAAGGTATAACTTCTTTCACTTCTTTAGTTTAGTTGATATCAACATACGTAAACTCTAATTTTCTAGTTAAGAACTTGGTGAGTCAAACTTAGAACCTAAAATTTTTAAATTTGGCATGCTTGATGCCACTAGAACCTCATGGTGGTGTTAGGGTAGACTTTTATGGTATCAGAGCCAAGCTAAAACATTTGGGTAGGTCTTTACGATATTAAAGCGTTCGATCGGTTTTCGAAACACCCGGTTTTTGAAGTTTCTGTCGAATTTTCCAAAGGTTGGAATTTTCGTGAATAAAAATATCCAAAGAATTATGCAGGGTTTTCTATGGAGCCCCCAGAAATTTAGAGCCCCAATTCCCCTAAAGCGCCGTGGAACCCCGGCCAAAACCCTTGTTTTGCCGCGGTTCCGCCGCCGTTTTGGGGAGTTGTGGGTCCATTTTTCTTGTGCAGCTCCATGGTTTCATTTAGCACTTTCTGGGTGTTTTTGATGATTCTCCAGTGGTTGAGGTCTCTGGAATTTGTGGGTGTTTGTTAGTCCGATCGAAATGTTTAATGTCGTTTAGACTTTGATGATATGTGATATAATATTTAGAATCCGGAACAATAAGTTTTGTAGAAACTAGTTAGTATATTGTAAATCTAGTGTTTTAGTATCAGTTAATCGATTGCCATGGAGTTTTGATTCGGATCAAAACTCCGTCGCAATCGCGTATTGTACGGGAACACTCGCCGGGTAACACTAGTAGACAGCCACGCCCCATAGCCACGACCAAGTGGTTGAAGGAGAACCTCGTTTCTAAAAGCACCCATTTGGGTGCTCGCGGCCACGGTGTTCCGCCTTAGTGCACTTCGTCGATGGCATCGGAGGTGCGACCATTTGCTAAAGCTTCCGACGAGTATTTGATAATGTAGTCGGGAATCCTGTTGAATTAGCCGACAAAAGTAATTGAAAAGTGTTTTCAATTTGAGACTAAAATACAAGGTTTATAAGTTAGGCATGAAATCCGGAATATGAGATATTACGGGTTTATGATGTCTAAGGATATACGGATTCTAATTATTGTAGTTTTCCATTTCTCTTCTGCGACCGTAAGTGTAATATGTGGGGTATCCCGAATTTCGTTGCTATATGTCAACGACATTCGGGATACACGTATTTACTTACGTTGATGATATGTGATATCATGTGTTGCTGTGATATGTTTTATTGGATCGTCGTGATTGAATAGCCGGGGGTTTTTATTTGAGATGAGAGTTTTTATATTTTCATTCATGTAAAATATAAATGTAATATTCTTTTGTTGGGACACTTCCGGGCTGAGGATGATGTCACCATTGATGCATATTATTTACTTTTCCGCATTAGGATAGACCCAAGGCGGGGTGCACAAGTAACCGGGTTCTAGAGTCTAGTGGGAGACCATCTCAAGGAGTTGAGACTGGGTCTCCTAACTCTAGAATTGGTATTGTTACTTGCTGCTCCTGTAGGGGTCTAGGAATATGGGTTTGGCTATTCATCACGACCGTGGAATCTGTTTTACATTACTGGCTAAATTTAAAACACGGACATCCTAGTATATCCAATATTTCATATGTTGCTTCTGCTGCTTGGTTCTGTGATGTGACCATATAACTCCGTGAGACGAATGTTATATTATATATATGATATATAATAAACATTGCTTATGTTTTGCACCCGCGCTACTGCATCCTCCACTCTGCCGATAGTTAAGTAACCAACGGTGCATGACGGGGCCCAGTGGCGAATGCGGATGGCATAAGCGTACGTTCTATTTTCGTTTCATTTTTCTGTGATGTTTAGGAAACATTAAATGATGGGACTTCATTAATGAGATTAATGAAAAGAAAGAAACCTAAAGATATTGTAGAATCAAATTTTCAAAAAAGGTAGCTCTAGAACTTGCTTTGCATAGTGGTATTCCATGATGAATATCCAACACCTCATTCGATGAGGAAAGAGCCGAGACCCCTTCACCGGGAGTGACCTATTTAGTGAAACCAGTAAATGCTACAACCCACTCGGTTTTGTCTTTTGATAGCTTCTCTAGTTCTTGTTTTTCATAGTGGTATTCCTTGATGAATATCCAGCACTTTATTTGATGAGGAAAGAGCCGACATCCCTTAACCGGGAGTGACCTCTTTAGCGAAACTAGCAAAAGCCTTAAAAACACTTCTTTTCAAAAAAAAAATCACTAGATTCTACAACGATATCAAGTTCATTACGTTAAAGTTTTTTCTAAAAACCATCCGTAGCCCTCCGTCATTTCAGATAAGTGCCATTTAGTATTCATGCTACGTTTGTTGACTATGTTAAGGCGTAGTGTGCGGTATCTAAATTAGTGCTTATCTGTAACCATATGATACGATTAGATTAGGGTAGTCGTACGGCTTTGTTGACTATGTTAAGGGTCGTACAGGTGGGTTTAATCCAATCAAGAAATGACGGGTTGAACATGACTAGCACTTATGATTTGTTTACTATGTTAAGGTCATAAGTGGGTAAGGGTAAAAACAATTATCGGAAATTTCAAGTGTTGAAATTTGCTTTGAGATTGAATACCTTCTACATGATAGTTGGATCTTGATACCCACTGCGATTAAGAGTTACTTCTGGGAGAGTTCACTTTACAATTAGCTGATCCAGTAGGTGTCTAGAAAGGTGTCAACAAGGTTATGCGTCTAGGAAAACGAGGTTTATTTTAATTAGGTTCGTGCGAAAGCATTGGGAACCTCCCTCGGAGTACCGACACTGGCCTGGCTGACCGGTTAGCAAACTTGTATAATGTAATTAAGCCCGGCTAATCTTACCATTTATGGTTTGAAGGAAGATTTGATAAAAACAGTGAGAGCCATCTTGATTAGATAAGATAATAACCAATCTGATCTTACAAAGAGCGCGCGCTAATGCGTTTCCTTCTCTCTCTCTTTCTAGGCAACAACCAATGTCACACCTTAGTCAAGATAATAATATGTATGCATTGACCGAACCCGCTTATTAGACTAAGCTGGGGAACGTTGGTTCCATAGGAATAGGGGAATATCAGGATTCCTGTGCCACCTGTTTGAAGAAACAACATGTTGATGTAGGGTTGCTAGGCACACGCACAAGGGTCTACGAGGCATCAACCATGCCCGATTTAAAATTTAGTCGTGCCGAACAACCCAAAGCCGGATCTTCAAACTAGAGATTAGGCAAAAACAAGCATGTTAAATTCTTTAACACTATGTGAGAGGGATTACAACCTTTGTAGATCCGTTCCTTCACTTCATAAGTTCCGTGTTGAGGTCCCTTTGCTGCGATCATCGTGTTCCGGACTCTCGAGAGGCTCCACGAAAAGAAAGATGCAAGCTTGCTTCCTATCTTTGATAACAATGATGATCTACCTTGAAGTTTCATTAACACAAGCTAACACTCACAAAATGAAATGAACACCTTCATCTAAATGGCAAGGGTAGATGAGGATGATGAAGTAGGATTTTTGCTCTCTTTTATTTTCTTATTCTCACTCATTTTCATCACTTGGAAAAAAGCTAGAAAGCTTTTTGAATGAAAGAAAGAAGAAGGAAGAAGAAGATGAATAATCGTTAGAATCCTTTTGTGATGAATAATGAAAGAAGATAATGATCAATAATGCAACCATGGTTGTTAAACATTTGTAGAGAATTAACCAAGGGTGTCGGGTTTGGGTTAGGTTAAAGATGAGTCATTTGTAAATATCTTTTTCGTGACAAAATAAAAACCTTCTAGAAACTTCTAGAAAGCATTAACCCAAATCAAACCCTAATCTTGTTTAATCTCCACTAATCATGTTGCATTAGTTATCATATCATGTTACAATATTATATATCACATATATAATATTTATTGTAACAAAACAAAATAATACAATTAACATATATCGCATATATATCAATGTATTACCCGAGTGAGAAAAAGAATCTTTTAGTGAGCTAATATTAGTTAATGTAATTTAATATATCATATATATTATTATACATTAAATTATCGAATCAACACTTGATCTGAAAATCCGGCTATATCGCATATAACCGACTAATATATCATTTACCGATTCATCGAATCAACACTTGATCCGATAACTCGGCTGATATCAAATATCGCGAGAATAGAATACGGTATCTCATATTGTATTATCCTCGGCCCCGCACATATCACATATATGCCCCTACTCCGTTTTGCCTGAGCCAAGAAACCTCCGTGTAGGACTCTAAAGAATCGTCAATACGCCGGCAGTAGGTGATGATCATATCAAACACCCACAAGCTGTAAGCGGTCAGCTAAACGTAACAGCCACCCAGGTATTGAGCGCTCAGAAGATCAACAAGCAAGCCTGTACATTCTCATGTGAATCCAATCAGTAACACTATCGTACAGTCCGGTCTCGTCGTCTGATATGTTGCATATCTCGCCTAGGGGTGGTATACGTCAGACCCCAGTAGCTTGATAAGTCGTGTCGATATGAGGTCTATAACAGTTCGAGAAACTACTGATAACACTTACCAGTAAATCTCAGCAACCCTGGCCAGGGATTTCCAGTTATGGCCAATCGAACACAGTACAACATCAACTCCCTATACCGGGAGAGACGAATCCCCTCCTATCGCTCATTGCCTCCATGTGATCCGGGACTGTACCCAAAAGCCACCTTTTTGCACGCCCTCTTGGACGTGGTATGATTGAAATCAAAGCACAGTAGGAATCACACAAGACTCTATGACGATCTCGGGTTAACAAACTACTCTGTACCAGTTTCACCGGAGAACTGCCATCTGACGTGAGGTATAATACCATCTGGGAGTTCTCGGCGAGTCCGTCCAGTGTACCCAGTATCCACTGAGCACCCGTACACCATCCTTGATGTCAAACACCGATGGATATGGGATTATCCATCGCCCATCATATGGGTCAAGATGCATATACGCTAGTCTACTCTGGTGTATCGATGCCCTGTCTCGATACACCCTCGACTAGGAACAGTTATAGGATGTACTGGTCGACTACCGTGGCCCCATAAGTATGATCTCATCATAGTCCCAGTAGTCGAGTACATATCCTAAGGGCTTTATCAACATGTAACATAGAGACAATTAGAGTACATGTTAAGATAAAATACAACCAGATAGCATACTATCATATCGAGCAAGAAAGTCCTCCCTATATATGTCCAAGCATCCATTACAATATAGATCGTATGTAAAGAAATGGCCTCTAGGGCATACATATAACTAACAGTTGATGCATCTTCTTCCGGTGTGTTCGTTACCGAGAACTATTTCTCAGCTTATTCTACGTCTTGGGTATTGGATACCGGATCAGGATCCCATGTATGTAATTTTTTACATGGGCTAAAGAAAGGTAGTGAACTAGGAAAAGATGATAAATCTTTAACAGTAGGGAATGGTGCAATTGTCCCAGCCAAGGCAGTTGGCGAATATCACCTTATATTACCAACATGTAATACATTGATTCTGAATGACCGTTACTACATTTCAAAGATGATGTGCAACATTATATCGGTTTCTTTGCTAACTAAACAAGTATATAATCTCACATTAGAGGATAATGTTATGAATATTTTCAAAAATCAAGTGTTGATTGGATTTGGTACGTTATGTATTGGTATATACGTTTTGAATCAAAGTACAGTTCTGAATATACAGAACACACACAAGAGGAAAAGTTCAGAAATGAACGAAGCCTTCTTATGGCACTGTAGACTAGGCCATATCAATGCGACATGGCTAGCTAAGTTACATAAAGATGGATATTTGAATCCGTTCTAATTTTCATCTTATGAAACTTGCAAGTCATGTCTCAAAGGGAAGATGACCAAAACTCCATTTACTCGACACGGAGAAAGAGTTACTAAACTCTTGGGACTGTTACATAGTGATGTATGCGGTCCTATGTCTACACATGCCAGGAATGGTTTCGCATACTTCGTTACATTCACTGATGAACTCTCAATGTCCGGACATGTGTTCTTGATGAAACACAAGTCAGAAGCTTTTGAGAAATTCAAGGAATATAAGCACAAAATAGAGCACCAGACGGGTAGAAGTATTAAAATCCTTCGATCTGATCGGGGAGGAGAATACTTGAGCACGGAGTTCCCGCATTATTTAAAAGAGAATGGGATTCTCTCTCAGCTTACTCCTCCTTATACACCACGGAAAATTGGTGTATCGGAGCGGAGGAATCGCACCCTATTAAATATGGTGCGCTCTATGATGAGTACTTCTGAGTTACCAATTTATTATTGGGGTTATGCGCTTGAAACAGACGCACACCTATTGAATCAAGTTCCATCAAAATTTATGCCTAAAACACCATATGAGATATGGAGTGGAAAAAGAACGTATCTTAAATGAGTTAAGATATGGGGTTGTCCGGCCTATGTTAAAAAGCAAAATCCGGACAAGCTCAAGGCATGGTCAGTTCTATGTAAATTTGTAGGATATCCAAAGAATTCACAAGGATATATCTTCTACAAACAAAATGTGTTTATTTCTCAATATGCTACCTATTAAAAAGGGAATTTCCTGTAGAAGAAATTAGTGGCAATGAGGTAGAATTGGAAGAAGTTCCAGCAGCACAAACTACAACTGACGATTTGGTGGAACCGGAGGATCCAATAGTAACCAACGAACCCCAGCCACTCTGCAGATCTAGTAGGGTTTCTCATCCACTTAAGTGATACTATGGTTTTCTCAAAGATGGTGGGAGCGAGGATTGCATCATGGAAGATGATGACCCGACTAGTTTCGAACAGGCCATCACAAGTGAAGACTCTATGAAATAGCTGGATGCTATGCGATCCGAGATGGAATCCATGTACACCAACAAAGCATGGAGTTTGGAAGTTGCTCCTGAACGGGTAAAACCCATTGGGAGCAAGTGGATCTTCAAAAAGAAGATTGGTGTAGATGGAAAAGTTGAGACTTTCAAAGCTAGACTTGTAACAAAAGGTTTTTGTCAATGAACTGGTGTCGATTATGATGAAACATTTTCTCCTGTTGCCATGCTTAAGTCCATCAGGATTCTACTTGCTACTGCTGCATACCATGACTACGAAATCTGGCATATGTACGTCAAGACCGCTTTTCTAAATGGTGCTTTAGAGGAGAGCGTGTACATGACAAAGCCAGAGGGCTTCGTAGACAGTAGATCAGCGGAATGGTGTGCAAGCTGCTTAAATCCATCTATAGATTAAAGCAGGCATTGCGGAGCTAGAACATCTGTTTTGATGAAGCGGTCAAATAGTTTGACTTCATCAAAAATATAAATGAACCGTGTATATACAAGAAGGTAGTAGAGAGTAAGGTTGTCTTCCTCGTATTGTACGTGGATGACATACTCTTGATAGGAAACGATGTTCCTATACTACACTCGGTCAAGCTCTTCTTATCACATAAGTTCTCCATAAAAGATCTAGGTGATGACTCCTACATCCTGGGTTAAAGATCTATAGAGATAGATCTAAACGGATGCTGGGATTGTCCCAATCCAGCTACATAGCACCATACTAAAGAGGTTTAGTATGGGAGATTCTAAGAGAGGTAACTTACCCGCTTGCTCATGAATCACTCTCTCTAAAGAGATGTCTCCCAAGGCAGATTTGAAGAGGGCTCGCATGCAAGGGATACCATATGCTTCGGCAGTCGGGTCAATCATGTATGCGATATTATGTAGCAAACCGGATGTAGCTTACTCACTTGGTCTATTGAGTAAGTATCAATCAGATCCTAGGAAAAACCACTGGAAAGTTGTGAAGAACATTCATAAGTACTTGATAAGGACTAAAGAAATTTTCTTGGTGTATGGTAACAGTGAACTCCAGGTGGGGTCCTTTACCGATTCGATCTTCCAGAATGATAAGGACAACAATAAGTCGGTCTCGGGTTCTGCCTTTACCCTCAACGGAGTGGCGATATGTTGGAAGAGTTTAAGGCAAGATACCGTAGCAGACTCGACGATGGAGGCTGAATACATCGCTGCTAATGATGCTGCCAAAGATGCTGTCTGGATGAAGAAGTTCATAGTTGAACTTGGTGTGGTTCCATCCATTTAGCATCCAATACCTGTGTATTGTGATAACAATGGAACTGTGGCTTTAGCCAAGGAACCCTGGTGCTATCAGAGATCCAGACATATTCTTAGGCGGTATCACCTGATCCGGGAGATAGTTGATCGCCGGGAGATCGATGTCAGGAGAGTTGACACAAAGGACAACGAAGAAGATCCACTCATGAAGTCCCTCCCCCAGACACAGTTTGAAAGACTTTTTGGGATGTTGGTTATGAGATACTACAACACATGGTCTTAGTGCAAGTGGAAGATTTTTTGGAATATGTATGCCGTAAAGGACATTATTGTACATTGATATATATTATAGTGGATGCTTGGATATATATATAGAGGACTTTCTTGCTCGACATGACAGTATGCTATCTGGTTACTCTTTATCTAAACATATTGACTTGGATTCATATACTGTCTTTCTGTCGAATGTCGATAAACCCCTCAGGATATGTGCTTGACAACCAGGACTATAATGCGAATCATACTACTGGGACCAAGGTAGTCCACAAGAACAACCTTCAATTGTTGCTAGTCGATGGTATATCGAGAGAGGGAATCGTTATTACAGGAGTAGACTAGTATGTACGTTTCTTGACCCATATGGGGGCGATGGTTGGTCCTATAGCCATTGGTGTTTGACATCAAAGATTGTACATATGTTCTCATTAGAGAATGGGTACACCGAATAGGATTCGCCGAGAACTCCTAGTTAGTAGTATACCTATTGTCAGATAGCAGTCCTCTGGTTACACTGGTACAAGTTAGTCTATAGACCCGTGATCGTCATAGAGACTTGTGTGGCTCCCACTGTGCTTTGATTTCCTCCCTACCAAGGATCAAACGAGTCGTGCAAACAGGTGGATTTTAGGTACAGTCCCGAGTCACATGGAGGCAACGAGCGATAGGAGGGGTTTCGTCTCTCCCAGTATTGGGGGTTGATGTTGCGCTATGCTCGATTGGCTATAACTGGAAGTCCCAGGCCAGGGCTGTTGATGAGATTTGCTGGTAAGAGTTACCAGTAGTTTCTCAAACTGTTATGAGCTAGACATTGTCATGACTTATCACGTTACTTGGGTCTGACGATTCCACCCCTATACATGATATGCGACATATCAGACGAAGAGACCGGACTGTACGGTAAGTGTTACTGATAGGCTTCATGGAGAGTATGGACAAGCTTGCTTGTTGATCTTCAGTTCTTTCAGTACCTGGGTAGCCGTTACGTCCAGCTAGTACCGCTGACGGCTTGTGGGTGACTGATGTGATCATCACCTACTGCCGGCGTATTGACGAGTCTTTAGAGTTCCATACAGAAGTTTCCTGGATCAAGCGAAATGAAGTAAGGCACATATGTGATATGTGCGGGGGCCTGATTATTGGTTATAGGTCCCTCAAGTCAATTATTCGATCGCAGGCATGCGATTGCGATGATTGAGGGAGGACCTATACCGGTGGAACAGTCTTACTCGAGTTGATAGTATGCTATCAAGTTTGTCTTTATCATCATGTACATACTTCAGGTTGTACTGCAGATCACTATTACATGTTGATATAGCCCATTGGATTCTTTCTTGTCTACCAGCAGTATGATGGAGATCATATATGTAGGAGCTGGGTGGTCTATAAGGACATCCTTAAATGTCCCTAGTCATAGGAGTTTCGAGACTGGGCATCGATACTCCAGATTAAACTAGTGTATACTGATCGTGATCCCAACGAGGGGCAGTGGCCAGATCTCACAGGCCATTGGTGTTAGTTTGTTCACCTAAGATAGTATACAGCTGCTCATTGGGTTATGAGTACACTGGACGGATTTGCCGGGAGCATGCTAGTTGGTATTATACCTATTGTCAGATAGCAGTTACCTTGTGACATGTGTACGGGTTAGTCTGTTGACCTGAGATCGTCATGTAAGTCCATGCTACCTCTCCCGGTACTTTCGGGAATGCGGAATTTGGTAAAAAACGATTTTTACGGAGGTGGTAACATGGACCTAAAACCCGGATCTTGGTTAAACACTATCTAGCAACCTAACTACGAGTTTCTAGCTACTCGGTTAGGGGGTTATACCTTGCTTGTCTTGAACTCCTTCGTCTTCAAACTCCGATGGTGGTCCGGATTGGCTTCTTCCCGTCGTCTCCGTATGCCGAAGATAGATCCACCAGAAAGCTCCAACCTTTGGCTCCTTCTTCGTTCTTTGAAGAAACTAGTTCACTCGGTTTGCTAAACCTTGTGAACTAGAATGAGTAGAGAATACTTTGTGTGGGATTTTATCTATGGTTCTTGATTCTCAACTCATGAGACAAGAGAACCATAGGTTAAAGAGAGGGAGCAAGAGCAAAAGGGTGAGAGCAAAAGGAGAGCTCAAGAACAAGAGAGAGAATGAGCAAGAAAGAATGAGCAAGTATTTTGTCTCTCACTCTCTCATAATCCAAAGTCATGATAACTCATCATACTAAAAAAAAAGTCTTATGTGATGGTTGAAGCAACCATAACCATATCATTTCATGCACTCATTTTACCCAAATGAGCAAGCAAGCAAAAGTCTTTGCCATGAAATGATGGCTATGGTTATCATGATGGTCAACTAGTCAAGACTAGTCAACCGGTCAACAAAGTCAACAAGTCAACAAAAGTCAACAAGTCAACAAAGTCAACAAGTCTACAAAGTCAACAAGTCAACAAAGTCAACAACCATATCACCATAATACTTAATTAATATAATAGTTAATCACATATCATATTCTCATTAGGGTTGAGCAAAAAGTCAAATAGTCAACGGTCAACTGTCAACAACCCTAATGAGAATCCGCTGCCTCTGTCTCCCTGTCAACTGTGCATACGCACCCGCATCCGCGTTCCGAGGAACACGAATGCACACTGGATAAATCCTATCCCAAAAGGTACACTAGGATCTGGCTTAAACCAAAGCCCGCTAGTATAAACAGTCCGGACACTGTACGTGCACAAGTGCACGGATGTGACCAAACCCTGTCGCAAAACCATGCGACCTGTCGCAATACCATGCGACCTCTACTCTTTTGCCTAAAGGCGAAAAGCTTTCTTTGTTGGACTCTAAAGACTCGACACTACGCTGGCAGTGGGTTTAACCACAGACCGCAAGCGGTACAAGCTGTGCGTAACGGTCCCAAGGTAGTGCCGACAAGAAGACCGACGAGGCGAAACCCATCTGAACTCCTACTGAGCCTGAGTGTGACATTCTCCGTACAGTCTGGTCTGTTCGTCTGATACATCGCATGGCGGGCCTAGGGGACGGTAAACGTCAGTCCCCCAATAGCGGTACAAGTCGTGCCGGAGCGAAGCCCAAAACACCCTGAGATAACACTGGAAGCCTACCAGTATATCTCGATTGCCCTGGCCAGGGACTACTCGTGTAATGGCTCTCCTAGACACAGCGCGATGTCAACCCCCAATACCAGGAGAGACGAATCCTGTCTAACCGTCACTGCCTCCAAATGCTTCGGGACTGCACCCAACCACTACCTGTTTGCACGACTCCTTTGAGCCGTGGTAGGGTAGTGATCAAAGTACAGTGGGAACACACTCGAGGCGAAGTGACAGTGTCAAGTCAGCGGACTAAGCTGTACTCATGTCACCTGGGAACTGATAACTGACGATAGGCATAATACCAACTAGTCAGTTCCCGACGAGTCCTGTCCAGTGTACCCGTAACCTAACGAGCATCCGCATACTATCTCAAGTACGACGTACTGACGGCTGTGGGACAGACCGCCTCCCACACTGGGATGAGAAGCGCATGCGCTGGTCTACTCCGGAGTATCGATGCCCTGTCTCGATAGTCCTGCGACCAGGGACCTGCATAAGGATGTGCTTATGGATTACCCAGCCCCACTAGTGTGACGGCCATCACATCGCTGGTAATCAAGCAAAGATCCTAAGGGCTCCACTAATGTGTATAGGCGATATACAAAAATAAACACATGTACACATTGAAGTAGAAACAAACCAAGTAGCATACTACTATTTTGAGCAAGATTGTATATACAAGGTAAATATCCCAAGCTTCCATTAAGTAATATACAAACTAGTATGATACAGTAATGGCCTTTAGGGCATATACACTAACAATCTCCCACTTGCACTAAGGCCATGTACTGGCGTATCGAAGACCTATCATCTCGATCAGCCGCTCGAACTGAGTCTGGGGCAGGGCCTTGGTGAATGGATCTGCAGTGTTATCTTCTGAAGAGACTCTCCGAACCTCGATCTCCTGGCGATCCACGATCTCCCTGATCAGGTGATACCGCCTCAAGATGTGCCTGGATCTCTGATGGGACCTGGGTTCCTTCGCTAAAGCTATAGCCCCGTTGTTGTCGCAATACAGAGGTATTGGATCAACAATGGACGGAACCACCTGAAGTTCTTTCAAGAACTTCCTCATCTAGACAGCTTCTTTTGCGGCATCAGATGCAGCGATGTATTCCGCTTCCATCGTCGAGTCTGCAACGGTTTCCTGTTTGGAACTCTTCCAACACACCGCCCCTCCATTGAGGGTAAAGACAAAACCCGACATGGACTTGGAATCATCCTTGTCACTCAGGAAGCTGGAGTCAGCAAAGGCCTCGATCTGGAGGTCTTTTCCGCCATACACCAAGAACATCTCCTTAGTCCTTCTCAGGTACTTGAGAATGTTCTTTACCGCTATCCAGTGTTTCTCCCTAGGGTTTGACTGATACCGGCTTACCACACTAAGTGCATAAGCTACAACCGGTCTGGTAATCGCATACATTATAGAGCCTACCGCAGAAGCGTAGGGTATAATAGACATGCGATCCCTCTCCAAATCAGTCTTGGGAAACATCTCTTTAGTGAGGGTGATCCCGTGACAAGCCAGTAGGTTACCGCGCTTGGAATCTTCCATACTGAATCTTTTCAGTATGGTGTCGATGTACCTGGACTGAGAAAATCCCAATATCCTCTTGGATCTGTCACGGTAGATCCGGATACCCAGAATGTATGAGGCATCACCCAGGTCTTTCATGGAGAACCTGTGTGACAAGAACCCCTTGACAGATTGTAGCATAGGAATGTCATTTCCTATTAAGAGAATGTCATCCATGTATAAAACGAGGAATACTACAGTTCTCGCTACAAATCTACTATAGATGCATGGTTCATCTGGATTTTTGATAAAGCCAAATTCTTTGACCGTCTCATCAAAGCAGATGTTCCAACTCCGCGATGCCTGCTTTAGTCCATAGATGGACTTAAGCAACTTGCACACCTTTCCGCTGCTCCCACTCTGAATGAAACCCTCTGGCTGGTCCATATAGACACACTCTTCTAAATTTCCATTTAGAAAAGCTGTCTTTACGTCCATTTGCCAGATCTCATAATCGTGGAAGGCAGCAATGGCAAGAAGGATCCGAATGGATTTCAGCATGGCTACTGGAGAAAAGGTTTCGTCATAGTCCAAGCCAGGTCTTTGACGAAAACCCTTTGCTACCAGCCTAGCTTTATAGGTCTCAACCTGTCCATCTACACCAATCTTCCTTTTGAAGATCCACTTGCATCCTACGGGTTTTACCCCGTCTGGAGCAATGTCCAACGTCCATACCTTGTTGGTGTACATGGACTCCATTTCGGTCCGCATTGCATCCAGCCATTTCACTGAGTCAACGCTCTGAACGGCCTGCTGGAAGCTAGTAGGCTCATCATAATCTATGATGCAATCCTCTCTATCCCCGTCTATGAGAAAACCGTAGTATCTCTCGGGCGGATGAGTCTGCCTACTACTCCTGCGGAGCGGCATAGGAATGTCCTGTTCTTTCGAACCCTCTGGTTCCACTAAACTTTCAGTAATAGTCCGTGGTTCTGGAATTTCTTCTAATTCAACTGTGCTCCCACTTATCTGGTTTTCCAAAAACTCAGTTTCCAAGAAGTAGGCATGACGAGAAACAAGAACTTTTTGTTCCTCTTCACAGTAGAAGAAATATCCTTTGGAATTCTTTGGATATCCCACAAACTTGCACTGTACTGAGCGTGCCTCGAGCTTGTCCGCATGCTGCTTTTTGACAAAAGCTGGACATCCCCATGTCTTAATGTGCTTAAGATAGGGTCTCTTCACACACCACATCTCATATGGCGTAGTAGGCACAGTCTTAGTAGGAACTCGGTTCAAAAGATATGCGGCTGATTCTAGCGCATATCCCCAGAATGATCGCGGTAACTCAGCATTACCCATCATGGACCGCACCATATCCAATAGGGTGCGGTTCCGTCTTTCCGATACACCGTTATGTTGCGGAGTGTATGGAGGAGTAAGCTGAGAGAGAATTCCGTTCTCTTTTAAATAGTCCAGGAACTCGGCACTTAAGTATTCTCCACCTCGATCCGATCTTAGAATCTTAATACTTTTGCCGGTCTGTTTCTCTACTTCATTCTTTTACTCCTGGAATTTTCCAAAGGCTTCGGACTTATGTTTCATTAAGAAGACATAACCGTACCTTGAGAAGTCATCCGTAAAAGTAATGAAGTAAGAATAGCCGCTTCGCGCATGTGTAGACATTGGACCGCACACGTCACTGTGTACGAGTCCCAAGAGCTCGCTCGCTCTTACTCCATGTCCAGTAAACGGAGTCTTTGTCATCTTTCCTTTGAGACAAGATTGACAAGTGGCATACGATTGATATTCGAACGCATTAAAATATCCTTCTGTATGTAACTTAGTCAACCTTATCTCATTGATCTTACCCAGTCTACAATGCCACAAGAAAGTCTGATTTATTTCTGGAGACTTTCTTTTGTGTGTATTCTGGACATTGAAAATCTGTGGTTGGTTCAATACGTATATACCATTACTCAATGTACCTGACCCAATCAGAACTTGATTAAGGTGAATGTTTACAACATTTCTTACAAACGCAAATTCATAACCTTCTTTAGAAACTAAAGATACAGAAATGATATTACAAGTTGCGTTGGGTACAAAAAAGCAATTACGCAAAACCAAAACATGTCCATCTGACATTCCCAGGTGATAGTCCCCCACGGCTTTAGCATCCATGCTAGCTCCGTTCGCAACTCTGAGGGTCATGTCACCTGCCTTCAAACCCTACGGTTTTTCAACGCCTGCAAAGAATTACAGATATGAGATCCTGATCCGGTATCCAATACCCAGGAAGTAGAGTTTATTGAAAGACAGTTTTCAATAACATACACACCTGAAGCTGAAGCTGCAACCTGCTTCAATTCCTGTGTTCTGGCCTTCCAGGCCCTGCAATCATTCTTCCAGTGTCCTTTCTTATGACAATAGAAGCATTCTTCCTTATCCACGAGCTTCCTCGCTATCTTTGTTGCTTTAGCTTTTCCCTTCGTATCCACTTTACTAACACCGCCCCTTGGTTTGGCGGGGGCTTTCTTCTTCTTTCCCTTGGCTTTCGCCTTGGACCTAGAAGAAGATGATCCTCCTACAAACAAAGTGGATGTTTCCCTACCTTTCTGTAGGGTGCCCTCTGCGCTCCTCAGCATGTTGAGGAGCGCAGAAAGTTCAACCTCTTTTTCTTGTAAGTTGAAGTTCAGTATAAACTGGGCGTAAGTGGAAGGAAGGGACTGGAGAACTATATCCGTATATAGCTCACTCTCCAATATGATCCCTAGGTCCGCGAGCTCCTCAATGTAGCCGATCATCTTTAGCACGTGCTCGGCTATTGATGATCCGACGGCCATTCTTGCCGAAAATAACTTTCTCGACGCTTCGTATCTTGCGATACGAGATTGCTCTCCATACAGTTCTTTTGTATGGAGAAATATGGATTCAAGGTCCATATTCTCGTGCCTCCTCTGATGTTCGTTGTCCATCGAGGCAAGTACGAGGCACTTGGCCTTCGCGCTATCAATCTCCCAAGTCTTGCGGATTTCTTTATCCGCGACGCTGGAAGTGGGACCAGGGGCAGGGGGAGCTTTAGTGGTAAGAAGATACCCCAGCTTGTCGTAAGTGATTGCTATCTTGACATTCCTGAGCCAATCTTTGTAGTTTGGCCCTGTCAGTTTGTTTTTATCTAGGAGTAATTTAAGTCCAGTCATGTCGATTTGGTCACTGCAATTAGGAGAGAGAAGAAGAAACACTCAGCATGATGCTCTTGCAAGTTTAGAGTGGTTTTTAGTTTGTCTAAACAGGATGGCTCCCACTGTTTCTCGAATCCCTCCTCAAACCATAAAGGAAGAATTAGTCGGGATCAATCCCACCGCACAATACTTGCTTAACCGTTCAGCCAGGCCGGTGTCGGTACTTCAAGGGAGGTTTTCCAACGCTTTCGCGAAGTTCCTTAATTAAAGAACCTCTTTTCCCTGGGGGCGTAGCCCCGCTAACACCTTTCTAGGCACCTACTAGGTTTAGAGCATTGATTGATTAGTGAGAAATTTCCCGAGGAGTAGTATATACTCACAGTAGGATCGGGATCCAACTATCATCGCGTGACGAAACTGAAGGAATCCTACCAGAATCATCACACTCCAAATGGTATGCAAATCTAGCAAGTTTCAGTACTTATGAAACTCCCGATGTGGATTTTTGCCCCATGCTCTTATGACCTTGACTTTGGCCAACAAATCATAAGTCACATGTCATGTTCTACCCGTCGTTCTCCAGGTTAATTTGAATCCACCCGCACTTACCCTTGACTTTGGCCAACAAGGCAGTGCGGCTGTTCCAAACCAACGCATCTATCTATGCTGCACATGAATACCCAATAGCTACCAATCACTATGCCTTGACTTTGGCCAACAAACACGGCTTGAGTACTATTGACTATTCATGTGAAACGACGGAGGGCTACGAATGGTTTTGGCAAAACCGTGAACGTAATGAACTTGATTTGGTCGATGGAACGAGATAGCTTTTAAAAGGAGTGGCTCAAGCTCCGCATTTAAAAGTTGGTTTTGAAAAGAACCGAGTGGTTTTTCGAAAGTGTTCCAACGACTTTAACTTGGTTTATTATTTTGCATTAGTTCTTTTAATGCGTGATATTCTTGCATTAGTTCTTTTAATGCGTCCCATCATTTAATCCTACCATTGCAGAAAACAACCAAAATATGACGTACGCTTATGCCATTCGCATTCGCCACGGGGCCCCGTCATTACCCGTTAGGTTACTTAACTAACGACAGAGCGGGGGCTGGGCTAGCGCGGCTGTAAAACATAAGCAACGCCTAAATAATATCATATATAGATATACTGCAATGATAAACATTTCAGATCACAGATGAATACATTGGATATACTAGGAATCTGTAATTCGCACGAGCCTGTAACGAAAAACAGATTACACGGTCGCGGTGAATAGCCAAATACCCCACCCAAGACCCCTACGGGTGCGGCAAACTACCCGCCAAGTACCCGAAGCGTAGTAACCTCCCTCATCTCCATGAGTAGGCCACTCGACACTTCGGCATACCCGGTAGTTTGTGCACCCCTTCCATGGGTCTATCCTAGGAGCAAAAACAGTAAAAAGAAATTATACAATGACTGCTACAACCCCGACCCGGTTGTGCGGTCATACAAATAATTATTACATCAATTTACAAATTTACATGAATTGAAAGAAAAGAAAACTCTCATCTCACAACCCCCGGCTATTCACCCGCGACAATCCAACATATTCATATACACATTCCAGCAACATTACAGATCACAGATTTGTATAACCCCCACTAATCGACATATAGCGATTAGTAGACGTTCAATACAAATATCACATTACAGAAAAAACCGTTAGCTTAAGTCTTTTAGAAGTTCGATAAAAAATACGGATTTTCGGGACCCCAAAATAAAATTTTCGTTCTGGAAAATCTGGGTTAAAAATACATGTACCAAAATTCCCAAAATACCCCCAGAAGCACACTGTAGCAAAGAAACACCAGAGAGGGGGCAAGGAGGCCGCGGAACTGCGGCAATAGCAAGCTATTGCCGTGTTTCCGCGCTCGTTTAGGGGAATCACTTGGTGATTTTTCCACAGTGTCTTTTAAAAACCCTGAGCCGATTTTAGGTGTTAAAATAATCAACTTTTGAACAGTAAAAAAATCGACAGAAACTCGAATTTTTGGGGTTCGTTTTTGGGACTTTTTCTTTCATCGATCTTCTCGTTACTTGCTAACATGTTAGATAGAGTTTAACTAGGCTCTGATACCACTGTAAGTCCATGCTACCTCTCCCGGTACTTTCGAGAATGCGGAATTTGGTAAAAAACGATTTTTACGGAGGTGGTAACATGGACCTAAAACCCGGATCTTGGTTAAACATCTATCTAGCAACCTAACTACGAGTTTCTAGCTACTCGGTTAGGAGGTTATACCTTGCTTGTCTTGAACTCCTTCGTCTTCAAACTCCGATGGTGGTCCGGATTGGCTTCTTCCCGTCGTCTCCGTACGCCGAAGATAGATCCACCTGAAAGCTCCAACCTTTGGCTCCTTCTTCGTTCTTTAAAGAAACTAGTTTACTCGGTTTGCTAAACCTTGTGAACTAGAATGAGTAGAGAATAGTTTGTGCGGGATTTTATCTATGGTTCTTGATTCTCAACTCATGAAACAAGAGAACCATAGATTAAAGAGAAGGAGCAAGAGCAAAAGGGTGAGAGCAAAAGGAGAGCTCAAGAACAAGAGAGAGAATGAGCAAGAAAGAATGAGCAAGTATTTTGTCTCTCACCCTCTCATAATCCAAAGTCATGATAACTCATCATACTAAAAAAAAGTCTTATGTGATGGTTGAAGCAACCATAACCATATCATTTCATGCACTCATTTTACCCAAATGAGCAAGCAAGCAAAAGTCTTTGCCATGAAATGATGGCTATGGTTATCATGATGGTCAACTAGTCAAGACTAGTCAACCGGTCAACAAAGTCAACAAGTCAACAAAAGTCAACAAGTCAATAAAGTCAACAAGTCAACAAAAGTCAACAAGTCAACAAAGTCAACAACCATATCACCATAATACTTAATTAATATAATAGTTAATCACATATCATATTCTCATTAGGGTTGAGCAAAAATTCAAATAGTCAACGGTCAACTGTCAACAACCCTAATGAGAATCCGCTGCCTCTGTCTCCCTGTCAACTGTGCATACGCACCCGCATCCGCGTTCCGAGGAACACGAATGCACACTGGATAAATCCAATCCCAAAAGGTATACTAGGATCTGGCTTAAACCAAAGCCCACTAGTGTAAACTGTCCGGACACTGTACGTGCACAAGTGCATGGATGTGACCGAACCCTGTCGCAAAACCATGCCACCTCTACTCTTTTGCCTAAAGGCGAAAAGCTTTCTGTGTGGGACTCTAAAGACTCGACACTACGCTGGCAGTGGGTTTAACCACAGACCGCAAGCGGCACTAGCTGTGCGTAACGGTCCCCAAGTAGTGCCGACAAGAAGACCGACGAGGCGAAACCCATCTGAACTCCTACTGAGCCTGAGTGTGACATTCTCCGTACAGTCCGGTCTGTTCGTCTGATACATCGCATGGCGGGCCTAGGGGGCGGTAAACATCAGTCCCCCAATAGGGGTACAAGTCATGCCGGAGCGAAGCCCAAAACACCCTGAGATAACACTGGAAGCCTACCAGTATATCTCGATTGCCCTGGCCAGGGACTACTCGTGTAATGGCTCTCCTAGACACAGCGCGATGTCAACCCCCAATACCGGGAGAGACGAATCCTGTCTAACCGTCACTGCCTCCAAGTGCTTCGGGACTGCACCCAACCACTACCTGTTTGCACGAATCCTTTGAGCCGTGGTAGGGTAGTGATCAAAGTACAGTGGGAACACACTCAAGGCGAAGTGACAGTGTCAAGTCAGCGGACTAAGCTGTACTTATGTCACCTGGGAACTGATAACTGACGATAGGCATAATACCAACTAGTCAGTTCCCGACGAGTCCTGTCCAGTGTACCTGTAACCTAACGAGCACCCGCATACTATCTCAAGTACGACGTACTGACGGCTGTGGGACAGACCGCCTCCCACACTGGGATGAGAAGCGCATGCGCTGGTCTACTCCGGAGTATCGATGCCCTGTCTTGATAGTCCTGCGACCAGGGACCTGCATAAGGATGTGCTTATGGATTACCCAGCCCCACTAGTGTGACGGCCATCACATCGCTGGTAATCAAGCAAAGATCCTAAGGGCTCCACTAATGTGTATAGGCGATATACAAAAATAAACACATGTACACATTGAAGTAGAAACAAACCAAGTAGCATACTACTATTTTGAGCAAGATTGTATATACAAGGTGAATATCCCAAGCTTCCATTAAGTAATATACAAACTAGTATGATACAGTAATGGCCTCTAGGGCATATACACTAACACGTCATTTGTCACGTGTGAGTTCCCACTGTGCTTTGATTACTACCCTACCACGGGTCAAAGGAGGCGTGCAAACAGGTTTTAGTTAGATACAGTCCCGAGCCACATGGAGGCAATGATGAGGCGGATCGTCGGAGATTCGTCTCTCCCGATATTGGGGGTTGATGTCGCGTTGTGTACGGGTGGCCACCACCAGAAATCCTTGGCCAAGGTAATCGAGGATTACTGATCTTGTATCGATAGTTTCTCAGATGGTGATGGGTTTCATGTCGACACTAAATGTCGCGTTATTAAGGGTCTGACTTTATCCACCCCCTACACTCGATATGCGATACTCATAGACGAGCGGACTGGACTGTATGGAGATTGTCACTGTCAAGATCAGTAGGGGTATGGATGAGTTTGCTCGCCGGCCTTCCTTTCGTCTATGAGTATCACATATTGAGTCTCGGGGGTGGATAAAGTTAGACCATAATAACGCGACATTTAGTGTCGGCATGAAACCCATCACCGCCGGAGAAATATATGTTGTTACAGGCGATATGGTGTAGATGACGTATGTTGGTACATGCAGGTGTCCGATTAAATATGTGTACTGGCTGCACAGACTTTAATCGGACGGTTGTTAATACTAGCGGCTTAGGACTGAGCCGGATTATTAAATCAAGTTTTGATTTAATAATTTATATATGTATTTATATATATGTATTCTAGTATTATTGTTCACTATTCATTTTCTCTCTTGGTTATTCGTATTTTTGTATGAATACGCGTATATGTATTTCGATACGTATACCAGGTTGTATTCCGTATTTATACGGAATAGTTTCTAGAAGATTTAACACCTCATTATTTGATTTTCGTTTTAGAAAATCATTTTGGGAAATGAGGTGGAAGGGGTTAGGTGGTATGAACATTGTTAAGCATGTAGAGAGGTATGGCATGTCTTTATTTTATTGTAAAATGAGATGAGTTATTTTGTTGGATGATTGAAAATAGAGGGAGGCTGCTATCATTTTTCTACATGCCTTGCTCATTTCTTTTCTTGACTTGCTTCATTACTTGCTCATTCACTTGGAGAAAGTTTAGCCATTTTCTTTAGTTGCTCATGCCACATGTTTCCTCACCTCCTCTTCATCTTCTTGAGTTGTTCTTTAGAGCATTTTGATGAGAGAAAAATTATAGTAAGATAATCCCACACCTCCACTCTCCATTGCTAGCAACCTTTTTTACCGGGATGAACCCTATTTGTTTAAATATTGTCCCGACCAGATCATTCGCAGATGTGTTCCTAATGATGAATTTAAGAGTGTTCTATCTTTTTGTCATGATCATGCATGTGGGGGTCACTTTGGTCCTCGAAAGACGGCGGAGAAGGTTTTGCAATGAGGTTTTTATTAGCCGACTTTATTCCAAGATGCATTTGATCATTGCAAAACCTGTGCACAGTGTCAACATACGGGTAGGATTTCCCGGAGAAATGAGATGCCACTTCAACCCATCTTAGTGGTTGAAATTTTTGACATTTGAGGTATTGATTTTATGGGTCATTTTCCCAACTCTTTAGGGAATCTGTACATATTGCCTACGATTGATTACGTCTCGAAATGGATGGAAGCTATTCCTTGTCGCGCTAAAGACAAAAAGGTTGTCATTAAGTTCATAAAAGAAAACATCTTTTTGCGATTTTGACACACACGGGCTATCATTAGCGATAACGGGACACATTTCTGTAATCGTTCTTTCGAGACTTTGATACGGAAATATGCAATCAACCACAAACTTTCCACGCCCTATCATCCCCAAAAGAGCGGGCAAGCTGAGGTTTCAAACAGACAAATCAAACAAATTTTGGAGAAAACAGTTTCTAAAAATCGAAAAGATTGGTCGACTAAATTGACGGATGCTCTTTGGGCATTCCGAACAGCATATAAAACCGATCTAGGTATGTCTCCTTACGGACTAGTGTTTGGAAAGGCTTGTCACCATCCGATCGAGATTGAGCACAAGGCAATGTGGGCCATTAGAGAACTCAACTTTGACTTAAATCAAGCTTGCACCTTTCGGAAGCTGCAATTAAACAAGCTAAGCGAACTCCGCAATGAAGATTATGATAACGCTTTAATTGTAAAGAACCGGACTAAGGTATTTTACGATAAAAACATTTTGAGAAAAACTTTTACACCTGGTCCACAAGTCCTTCTTTATGATTCACGTCTCCATCTTCATGCGGGTAAGCTAAAATCTCGGTGGAAAGGACCTTTTATTGTGCGGTATGTATAACCGCACGGGGCAGTTGAGGTTGAAAATATTGAAAACGGTACAATTTCAAAGTAAATGGACATAGATTAAAACCATATTTTTCCACTGACCCCACGGAGGAGCTCCTGTTTTTACAGGAGCCAATTTATCTTGACTAAATTTCCTTCGTCTCACCGCCATGTCCTGAAAAAAAAATACTGTATCATCTTTAAAATGGAGGTGAGTGAAAAGAATATGTTTGGGTTGAATTTTCATGTCATGTATTCTTGCCCCCATTAATAAATTTCCTCCCAAGTCTACAGGTTTATGAGATTTAACAAATCGCAATAATGAGGACACTGTTGTTAACAGGTTTGTGGGAGGTTTGTGCTTATTTGCGCATCACTTTGCATAAGCACAAAACATATAAAAAAAGAAAAAAATATTTAATATTTAATTTTATAATAAAAGGTTTGATAGTGAAAATTTCTATCCAAAAGATTGGAAAAATTTAAGAAAACCTAGAAAGTTAGAAGTTTTCTTAAATGAACTAATAATAAATAGTTATGAGCCGTTGTCCTAAGGATTAGTAAGATGAAATAAGTCACTAATCTGAGGATAAAAATATGTCTGAAAAATAGTTTCAATTCTGGAAGCCAAACATTTGAATGTTGATACCCTACTATACGCACTTACACACGTCCTGAAACTCGGGATAGTAGAGGATACATTGAAATGCACTTGTCTAAAAGCCAAAATGAAAAAAATAATGAATGAAAAATAAAAATACAAAATGGTGAAGAAAAATGAACACTGGTTTTGTAATCACCAAGACAGCATAAAAATAATATAGTGAGGGTGCTTCATCACCTAGTGCCTTAGACCGACTGGTTCGGGAGTCACTGCTAAACCATAGGTGTTGCAAGACGAGCAAAATACTAAATACACCTTACAAGCAAGCATGTTGAGTAATCGGTCGGTTAGTATCTCAAGAAGTATTAACGGTCGCATGAAAAATGTGTGAGCAAATCCATCTAAATATTCACCGACTAAAAAAATACTGAGGTAGATGGACAAGAATATGATAGCTTGAATTGAATTCTCCGAATGTATGGATGTATTGTACACACACATAGGGGTATATGATCAGTGTTTAGAAGAAAGATAAGAATGAAGAATAAAGATGATGTTTTATTGAGAGATGATGTGATTTCTAACATTTTTTCATGACTATTAAGATAGGGCTCATGACAACCGAAAAGTTAGTGTAGTTGGAAACTCTAATTTTCAAAGTCTTTTTTTTTTAATTCTTATCTTTCTAGGTAACTTTCACAGCTTTCCTTTTATTATGGTATTTTGTGGGTGCAATCCGCTGAAAACCCTCTGGAGACAACACTCCTCCTACTAGGGACATCTAGAGGTTTAAAGGCTTGTTGCACGTGCTCAGTGCAATCGTGTTGCCAGCGAAATTGTGCTAGTTAGTTTTTCTTTTCTCCTTCTCCTGAATAAAAGATGTTTGCTCGAGACGACCAAAATTAAGTTTCGGGGGATTTGATCAGTGGAAAATATTGCATTCTTAAGACATCAATTTCTCTACTCATTCTAATCATCTAAAAGTGTTTGGTATAAATATAGTACATATTAGCAATTCGTGTGTAAAATATCAAATAACATGTGTTATATCAAATAACATGTGTTATCCATTATAACCGGCATTATGAGGAAAATTGTGTGTTTATTATTACGCACATGATTTTGTATATCTCAACACTTTCAGCGAGATTGTGTGCAGAAAATTCTTCAGGTCGAAGAACCGGAATCGCAAAAGTGCCGATAAAACGAATCAAGTCAAAGACTTCAAATTTGGCAGCATCCAAGAAAGAATTATAAGATTCCAGATGTCACAAGAAGACCCAAATACAAACACCAAGATAAGCCGGAGAAATGATGCTGAGATACATTCATATGGCCGCGGAACCGCGGCCGAGTTGGCCTAGTTGCCGCGGATCCGCGGCCGAGTCAGGACATCAGAGAACGACAATTCTCTAGAAGCTTCTTCTCAATAACCTTGCTTCCAAAAGATGCTTAATTACCATGTGGCTTCTTCTGAAAGGCTCTGCATAACAAGCTTCTTCTAGAAGACTCCTCATAACAACCTTCTTCTAGAAGACTCTTCATAACAACTTTCTTCTCGAAGACTCCTTGTAACAACCCCATTCTAGAAGGCTCTCTCTAACAACCTACCTTTGGAGGGAAGATTCATTTGAATTTATAAAACGGGATCTAGATCTGCAATTTGAAGGTTGTTCAATTAGTGGTGAGTTAGTTAGATAATTGGAGCCAAAATTCAAATTCTAGTTGAGTGACACAACTTGATACCAAAACCCTAACCCAAATCCATTTTCCAAAGCCAAATCAAGATCATTTTGAGAAGCAAATCAAGCGAGCCATCATCGATCCTTTATTCACGAAGCCAATCTTCATCAATAGCGCGAGATCCACGACGATCCAAATCTCGCGTAGATCGACCGGAGCGAACTTCGACGGATTTAGTTACCTCTTCAAAATATGCGGTCGAGAGCAACATCTTGTAACCTCGAATTGAGGGGATGTGTAATTAGTCGTCGATTGAACAAAGGTGATAATTGTAATTCTTGCTTTCTTTACATTCTTGCGTTATGAAACTTCTTGATTCTTGATTCATTAATATTCATGATGTGTGAGTGAAATCTCCGCTTGTAACGGAATCGAGAGAATAGGTAGATCTAGAGATGATAAAATCCTAATACTAATCTTAAAGTCTTATGAGATTTGTTAACTTTAGCAAAAAGAATCATCAATGACCTAATTTGGATCGAGATCAAATTTTGATTATTTCATTGCAAATTAGGGATCAAATGATTGATGAATCTCTTTGCTAGAGGCTAGATCCGAATGATGAACAATGAAAAGACAAGGGATAGAGATGGAGAAACCCTAGTTTCTTCAATAGATCCCTAATCTTCATTCATCGTCATCGATCTAGCTATAAATTATCCATAGAAAATATTAGTCATTATTAGATTCATCATTGCTACCAATTCAATCGATTCCTACAAGCTATTCTTCATAATCTTTATAACTAAAGTGATTGGGACATTTCTTGATTCTTGATTCTAGATTTATTTTCTTCATGTTTCTTAAAATTAAATCTCACAAATCTTGAATCAACCTTCTTGAATTTTCTTTTATATTTTTATTTCGACTCATCTAAAACAAGATCGATAAAAACACACATCTCAGTGGTCGATCCGTATTCATTAACGCGCTGCATTGACACCGTTAATTGATTGTGGTATAAATTTCTTTGGTTGTGATTAAAAATTTTTCCAAATAAACACGAAGATGATCAATCAGTGGGTACCCGCCCGAGCCCTCCCAGTTGATACTTATTTCTGGGTCTTCGCCCCCGCGAAGATTCGGGCAGGTTTCGAGTTCTTTTCGACTCCCAGATTGGCTCAAAACGATCGGTTTTGGAATTTTAGCTCACTGGATTTTTCAAGTGTTGGAAAATTGGTTTAGTTTGCTAATTGCATGTGGAATTCTAATATCGTGGTTACATTACAAGTTTTGTGATGTGTGTGATACAATTATTAGAATCCGGATTAATTAGTTTTATGAAAACCAGTTAGTATATTGTAAAGTTAGCCGTTTAGTCTCAATTGATCGATTGCCATGAAATTTTGATTCGGATCAAAACTCCGTCGCAATTGCGTATTGTATGCGATCACTTAGTCGGGAATCTTGTTGAATTATCCGATAACCAATTGAAAAGAGTTTTCAATTTGTGACTAAAATGCAAGTTTTATAAGTTTGGCATCAAATCCGGAATATGAGATATTCTGAGTTTATGATTTCTAAGGATACTGCGGATTCTAATTGTTGTAGTTTTCTGTTTTCTTTTCTGCGACCGTAAGTATAATATGTGGGGTATCCCGATATGGTTTCTATATGTCAATGAGTTTCGGGATACGCATATTTACTTACGTTGATGACATGAGATGTTATGTGTTGCTGTTGATATGATTTATTGGATCGTCGTAAAAGAATAGCCGGGGGTTCTATGTAAGATGAGAGATTTTATTTTCATTCATGTAAAATCTGTATGTAATATTCTTTTATTGAGGCACTTCCGGGTTGAGAAAAATGTCACCACTATTGTATATTATTTACTTTTCCGCATTAGAATAGACCGAAGGCAGGGAGCACAAGTAATCGGGTTCTAGAGTCTAGTTGGAAACCATCTCAAGGAGTGGAGACCGGGTCTCTTAACTCTAGAATTGGCAGGGTTACTTGCCTCTCTCGTAGGGGTCTAGGGATGTGGGTTTGGCTATTCATCAAGACTTTGGAATCCGTGTTTTATATTATTGGCTAAATTTAAAACACGGACATCTTAGTATATCCAATATTTCATATGTTTCTTCTGCTGCTTGATTCAGTGATGCTTATCATATAACTGTATGAGACGAATATAATATTATATATATGATATATAATAAACGTTGCTTATGTTTTGCACCCGTGCTAGTCCAGCCCCCACTCTGCTGTAGTTAAGTAAACTAACGGTGCATGACGGGGCCCATGGCGAATGCGGATGGAATAAGCGTACGTTATATTTTCGTTTCATTTTTCTGTAATGTTTAGGAAACATTAAATGATGGGACTTCATTAATGTGATTAATGAAGAGAAAGAAACCACAAGATGTTGTAGAATCAAATTTTCAAAAAGGGTAGCTCTAGTTTTTGCTTTGCATAGTGGTATTCCTTGATGAATATCCAGCACCTCATTCGATAGGGAAAGAGCCGGGATCCCTTCACCGGAAGTGACCTTTTTAGCAAAACTAGCAAATGCTACAACTCGCTCGGTTTTATTTTTGATTTCTTCTCTAGTTATTGTTTTGCATAGTGGTATTATTTAATATCCTGCACCTCATTCGATGAGCAAAGGCTCGAGATCCCTTCACCGGGAGTGACCTCTTTAGCGAAACTAGCAAAACCCTCAAAAAACACTCCTTTTCAAAATCACTAGATTCAACAACGATTTCATGTTCATTACGCTCATGGTTTTCTTAAAAACCTGCGTAGCCCTCCGTCTTTTCAGATAAGTGCTATTTTAGTATCCGTGCTACGGTAGTTTGGCCTCCGTCAAGGCTTAGTGTATGGTAACTGATTAGTACTTATCTGTAGCATGAGATGCGATTGGATTAGGGTAGTCGTACGGCGTTGTTTTTCCTCCATCAAGGGTCGTGCTGGTGGGTCTAATTCAATCAAGAAATGAACAGCTTGAACTTGACTAGCGGCCTATGAGTAGTTTGGCCTCCGTCAAAGTCATAGGACTCTAGGGGTAAAAATCATTATCGGGAATTTGAAGTGTTGAAATTTGCAATGAGATTGCATACCTTCTATATGATAGTTGGATCCCGATACCCACTGCGAGTAAGAGTTAATCCTGGGAGAGTTTAGCACTTTACAAGTAGCTAATCAAGTAGGTGTCTAGAAAGGTGTCAATAGGGTTAAGCCTCTGGGAAAACGAGGTTTATTTTAATTAGGTCCGTGCGAAAGCACGGGGAACTACCGACACTGGCCTGGCCGAAAGATTGGCGAACTTATATGGTGCAATTAATCCCTGCTAATCTTACCTTTTAGGGTTTGAAGGAAGATTTTATAAAAACACAGGAAGATTTTATAAAATGATAAAAATAACCAATCTAATCTTGCAAAGAGCGCACGCAAAGTGATTATCCTTCTCTCTCTCCATGTAGCGACCAATGACATGCCTTAATCAAGATAATAATATGGATGTATTGACCGAATCTACTTATTATACTAGGCTAGGTTCCGCACTATTTTATGATTGTCATAAGTCTGAGCAAGAAATGGGGGAACATTCGGATTCCCACGCCACCCAAACTAAGAAAAAGCATGTTGATGTATTGTCTTCGGGTGTATTCGTAACCGAGAACTGTTTCTCCGTTTACTCTACGTCTTGGGTATGGGATACCGGATCAGGATCCCATACATGTAATTTGTTGCATGGGTTATAGACAGGTGGAGAACTGGGAAATGGTGACATCTCTCTAGTAGTAGATAATGGTGCAATTGTTGCAGCCAAAGTAGTTGGCAAATATCACCTAGTGTTACCAACTGGTAATACATTGATTCTTAGCGACTGTTATTTCGTACCAATAAATATTCTGAATATTTTCCTAAATCAAGTGTTGATTGGGTAAAGGTACGTTGTATAACACTGTTCACGTTCTGAATCAAATTACAGTTTTAAACGTACAGAACACAAACAAGACGAACAGTTAAGAAATGAACGAAGTCTTCTTGAGGTATTGTAAACTGGGTCATATCGATGGAATAAGACTAGCTAATGTTCCTTAAGGATGCATAATTGAATTCGTTCGAATTTACATCTTATGAAACTTTCCAATCATGTCTCAAAGACTAGGTGACCAAATCTCCGTTTACTGGAAATAGAGAAAAAGCTACTGAACTCTTGGACAGATACATAGTGATGTATGCGGTCCTATGTCTACATATGCCAGGGATGGTTCCGCATACTATATTATATTCACCGATGTTCTCTCAAGATACGGACATGTGTTCTTGTTGAAACACAAATCTAAATCTTTTGAGAATTTCAAGGAATATAAGAACGAAGATGAGAACCAGATGGGTAAAAGAATTCAAATCCTTGGATATGATCGGGAAGAAGAACACTGGAGCACGGAATTCCGAGACTATTTAAAAGAGAATGAGATTCTCTCTCAGCTTAGTCTTCCATATACACCACAGCACAACGGTATATTGGGTGGAGGAATTGCACCCTATGAGATATGGTGCGCTCTATGATGAGTACTGCTGAGTTGCTTATTTCCTTTCAGGGACATGCACTTGAGAAGATGCATACCTATTAAATAGAGTTCCGATCAAATCCGTTGCCTACCACTCCATATGAGATATGGAATGGGAAGATACCATCTCTTAAACGAGTTAAGATATGGGGTTGTCCGGCCTATGTTGAACAGAAAGATCCAGACAAGCTCGAGGCAAGGTCAGTTCTGTGCAAGTTTGTAGGATATCCCGACCATTCGCGAGGATATATCTTCTACCATACTGAGGAACAAAAGATGTTTTGTTTCTCGACATGCTACCTTTTTAGAAAAGGAATTTCTTGTGGAAGAAATTAGTGGCGATGAGGTAGAACTGGAAGTAGTTCCAGCAAACACAAACTATAACTGACGATTTGTTGGAACCGGAGGATTCAATATCCCTGACGAACCGAAGCAACTCCCTAGATCTAGTAGGGTTCCTCATCCACCTGAGAGATACTACGGTTTTCTCGTAGACGGTGGGAGCGAAGGTTGCATCATTGAGATGATGACCCAACTAATTTCGAGCAGGCCATCATAAGAGGAGACTGTGTGAAATGGCTAGATGCTATGCGATCTGAGATGGAATCCGTATACACCAACAAAGTGCTGACTTTGGATGTTGCTCCTGAAGGGGTAAAACCCATCGGGAGTAAGAGGATCTTTGATAAAGATAATTTGGTGTAGAAGAAAATGTTGAGACTTTAAAGCTATGCTTAAATCCATCAGGATCCTACTTGCCATTGCTGCATACCATGACTACAATATCTGGCAGACTGCACAACAAAATCGCTTTTCTAAATGGTGATTTAGAACCGAGCGTATATTACATTGCTAGTTGGCTTCATAGACAGTTGGAGCAGCGGAAGCATGAGCAAGCTGCTTAAATCAATCTACGGGTTAAAGCAGGCATCGCGGAGATGGAACATCTGTTTTAATGAAGCTGTCAAAGAGTTTGACTTCATCAAAAAGGAAGATGAACCATGCATAAATAAGAAGGTTGTAGAGAGTATGGTTGTCATCCATGTATTGTACGCGGATGAGATACTCTTGATAGTAAAAGGTATTCTTATGCTACACTCGTTCAGGCACCTCTTATCACACAAGTTCTCCATGAAAGGTCTAACTGATGCCTTCTACATCCTGGGGTTATAGATCTATAGAGATATATCTAAATGGATTTGGGATTGTCCCAATCAAGGTATATAGTCACCGTGCTAAACGGGTTTTAGTATGGATGATTCTAAGCGTGGTAATGTACCCGCTTGTTCAGGAATCACTCTCTCCAAAGAGATGTCTTGTAACGCCTTAGATTTCGGTTCGTGATAGTTTGACGATAATGCGGGTTTTTGGTAAAAAGTTTACCAATTTGGGTTCCTCACATTTTATAACATTTAATTAATAATTTATTATTATTTTTTATGACATGCACGCATATGTGCAAGTTAATGTGAGGGTTTGTTTTGTGATAATCTTGTTCTTAGCAACCATGACAACTTAACCCTTAACCTAATCCTTTGCTTTAATCTAATCCCTTGCTTTACCTTATAACCCTAATGTCATGACCCGAAGGTACAGAACGTGACTGGCACTTAGATTACGAGACATCTAAAGGCGTAACGTAACCTTAGTCAGCCAAAGCCCTGAAAATCTAAACCAATTCAACAAGAGTGAAGGAAAACCTTTCATGAAAACGACATTAAAATTAATTAAATTGTATTAGCCCCTTTTTTTTAAAACATCAAAAATTTTCCGAAAATTTCGGCAGAGTCTCCCTTGTAAATACTAGCCCCCAAAATGGGTACAACAAGATATGTAAACCTGTAATGAAATAATGGCATCAACAAGTGGGAGCTAGCTCTTCGCCTAAGGCGGATCACAACCACACGCAATATATATGCAATATCAAGAAAATAAGCATAAAGAAGCATAAAAATAAGAAAAACACAACGTCGACTCAAGTGAGCTCGACACCAGAGGAACCGCATATACACAAATGTCTCAGTCTCAACACTAGGTCGCATATACAAAATAAGAAGCGGTAGATGGAGAATACTAGATACAATGATAGTACAAAAAGAGACAAAGTGTCCTCGCAACCCACCTACGAGTAATGTCGCGAGTCTGAGCAAAAAAAGCAAATGAAAAGATATGCCCGCCGCAACGAGGCTGATGGGTCCAAGCTGCAAGACATTATGGCACAACGGGGGTGAGTTGCCAGCTCGTAAGTAGAAAATAACATCTAATAAGGCTATCGTAAGAATACACGCAAATGCGTCATAACTTGTATGTCAAGATATGATGTAATGCCACTTGTATGCATGAACATGAATGCAAAATCAATACTAAATTTTTAAGTGTTTAACTATGATGATCTCTGCATTCTTAACTTAGAAAAAAATATCTGTACAATAGCCAAGGTACCATCAATGAAATCATCCGAAAACCGTGTCAAGCATCGACACCAAAAATGGAAATATATCTATCTCAATGTTTCACTATATCATTGTCTCAATACCTCGTGCTCCGTCAGTCTGGATCGGCCTATATCTTCAATCTCACGACAACGGTCGGTGTCCTTCGGATATCCGCCGTGCCAGACATCACCGGTAGATAGTCTTCCCCCGCCAGGCTCATTGTCTACAACTCGATCTTCTTGCCCCGGGGTACCATACCGGGCCCACAATGTACCCGAGAAGGTTCATCCACTCCTCGAATCGGGTCTCGAAATCCAACAGAAAACGTGAATACTCATGGTGGACGACACATACATCACGAGAAAACCGCAACTTTATATATTAAAAGTGATAAATATAGGCTTTTGTTAAATTCTTGCAGTATTCCCCAAAATCCAGAAATCTCATCAATACTGAAATCCTCAAGAAAATCATAATATCCAAAATGTTGTATATGATAAATGCTTATGATGTCAAGGTATGCAATGTGATTTATGGCTAGGAATCTATATATGCATGATGATGAAGTGAGGTATATACGTGCTATGCAATTTAATGTTTCATGTATGACGCAAGTATTGATACTGAACTAAGCAGGTTCTACAGTGCTCGTGGCATAGCAATTACCAAAGGCGTGTGTGTCACATGAAAAGTGCACGTGCAACATGAGCCAATGGTAACGGTGTAAGTGTCCTAAGAGGTGATATCACACATATGTATATAGATAACCAGAAGGCTATGCATATGAATGAGATAGTTAACTAAATAACTATGCATATAGTTTGCAAGTAATAGAGAGATCTAACTAGGGGGCGCCTCGCGCCATCTAGACGATTTTCCTATAGATGTATACATCTACTCACCCGGACACCTCGCTAATCTGATCCAACCACAGCCTTTCCTTTGCGTGCCGCATCCGATGATTCCGCAACCGATCCTAAAATTGCATAACACACAACATAAGATTACACATCAAGAAACGACGCAAGTCACAATATGAAAAGATTGACCCTCACAAGTTAGGCACAACGTGCACTAAGCGCGCGGAACACACACGAAAACCACTATAAGCTTAACTAAAATCGTCGTTTCGGAGCAAACGTCAAAACTAAAACCCAACTAAACCAGATTTCACATTCATACACCGTAAAAGTCATAGGAGATGCTAATAGCATCGTCAAGATATCGTAATTAAATCACCTCCTAATTTTATGAAAAACCTAGTAAGCACTAACGTTTCAATTTCGATGCAAACATCACGGGTTAACGATATAGCGATCACAATCTAACACAAACATCCAAACTAACCCAATAGATAACCACTACACCTAATTTAATCTATAAACAATGCTTCAAACCGTAATTACAAAATCAACCCTTTTCTAGAATTTCCTAAACAAGAAATTATAACCCATTTTCACACTTTAAATTTCTAATTTAGCATATTTAAACTACAATTTAACAATTAGATTAGAATTTTCACCTCAAAAGTTTTGAACCTCTAGCACTTAGCCTCCAAAGACACCTCCATTCTCCATGTTTTAAACAAATTTTGGCTTTAGAAGAGGTAGAATAGGGATTAGTGTTGAATTTGTAAGAAAATTGTGGATTTCGGTGGATTTTTGATAGAATTTTGAAGCAAAAGAGAGGGGAAAATTTTGGGAGTGGCTGCAGGTGAGACTCGAACTGAGGGGAGAGGGGGTTGTAAGGGAAAGTGGGTAGAAAATTCTATGTAAAAAGTATCTTTTAAACTCATTTAATGCATATCACATCAATTTTCTATTTAAAATTCCATTTTAATTTCATTTTGAATTATTTTTAAACCATGGAAACTATAATCTTGGAAAGCCTTGCTAACATTTTTCTTACTACTAAATTTTAGTTTATAATGGATCTTAAGTATGCAATTTACCCATTTAAATTTGTATTTATCACTAATTTAATTTATATTTAAAGGCTTAAAATAATATTAAAAATAATTAATTGAGGAAAAAATTTTAAATGACTGGAAATTTTTAAGTTACAATTATCTAGCCAATTTCTAGCAATTTCTTATCTAAATTTTGTATAATTAGGTCTATATTGAAAAATAATTATCTTTACATTTTACGGAAAATACCGATTATTTTACCGATTATCGAAAAATTACCTAAACGATATTCAAAGCGTTACAATCTTCCCCCTTTAAAGAAATTCGGTCCCTGAACTTAAAATTTAACTACGCGTACATTCAAAAAGATGGGGATATTTCTTCCTCATCTCGTGCTCGGTCTCCCAGGCGACCTCCTCGCTGTTCGGGCCACGCCAAAGAATCTTGACGGACGGTATAACCTTCGACCTCAATTTCTTCACCCGCTGATCCAAAATGATCACCGGCTGCTCGGTGCAAGAAAGATCGTGCTCTAGCTGGATCGTCTGGTGCTGAATCGCATGAGAAGGGTCATGAAGGTACTTGCGGAGCATCGAAACATGGAACACGGGGTGAACATCAGGGAAGCTGGGCGGAAGAGCCAACCAATAAGCCACCGAACCAACACGCTCTAGGATCTCGAAGGGACCAACATATCTAGGACTAAGCTTTCCATTCCGCCCAAATCTCATCACAGCCTTTATTGGAGATACCCTCCGGAAAACATGATCGCCAACACCGAACTCGAGTCAGCGACGGCGCCTATCATCATATGATTTCTGCCTACTCTGTGCCGCTCTCATCCTGTCTCGAATCAGCTGTATCTTTTCGGTCGTCTTCTGTATGATCTGCGGCCGCAAAATACTGCTCTCCCTGAGCTTTGTCCAACATACAGGCGATCGACATCTCCTCCCATATAAAGCCTCGAAATGTACCATCTGAATTGTCTCCTGGAAGCTATTATTGTAGGAGAACTCGATAAAGGGCAAATGGCAATCCCAACTACCACCGAAATCTAAAACACAAGCTCTGAGCATGTCCTCAAGAGTCTGAATAGTACGCTCTAACTGGCCGTCAGTCTGCGGATGAAAAGCTGTGCTAAAACTCAATCAGGTACCCAAAGCCTCCTGAAGTTTCTGCCATATTCGGCTGGTAAACTGGGTGCCCCTGTCGGACACGATGCATGTCGGGACGCCATGCAGTCGTACGATCTCATCAATATAAACCTGGGCGTACTGAGCAAAACTAAAAGTGGTCTTTACTGGAAGAAAGTGAGCCGCTTTTGTCAGTCGATCTATAATCACCCAAATAGAGTCATACCCTCGACTGGTCCTGGGTAGACCCACAATGAAGTCCATGGAGACCTGTTCCCACTTCCACTCAGGAATAGGCAAAGGTTGTAACTCGCCGGCTGGCCTCTGGTGCTTGGCCTTTGTAGGGTTCCTAGGCACACCCATAAGGTCTCACAAGGCATCAAACATGGCCAATTCTAAATTTTTCTATGTGCCAAGTAACCCTAAGCAAGATCGTAACTAGAGGTATAGGCGAAACAACAAGTTAACAACTTAACTAGATAGTGAAAGGGGCTACAACCATTGTAGATCCGGTCCTCCACTTCCTTAGCTCCGTGATGATGTCCCTCCGCTGCGATCATCGGATCCCGGACTCTAGCAATGGTTTCGACGAAGAAATGATCGAGCTAGGTCGTCGACTTCGATGCCGAAAATGATCTATGTCGAGACAACTCAAGATCAAGCTCCAACTTCACCAAGTCAAGAAACTTATGAAGAAAACACCCTATACTGCATGGCAAGTGGTAGAGGATGAAGAAATAGGAAGTGGGATCACTTTGGATTTTGATTTCTCACTTGGAATCATCACTTGACATTTTCAAGAAAGGTTTTTCTTTCTTCTTGAAGAAGAAGAAGATGAAAGAAAAGAAAAAAATGAATAATCCTCTTGAAAATTCAAGTGATGCTTATCATTTAGCAACCATGGGTGAGTTAACTTGTGTAGAGAATAAACTAGAGTTAAGGTAAATGGTTAGGGTTAAGGAATAAAACAAGATGGTAAGACTTATTCAAAGATGCATTGAAGCTTCATGAAGCTTCAAGCCAAAATAAGAAAAGCCACCATTTTTTTTTTCCAAAAATAAAGAAAGAAATAAAATAAGACCTTAACCATTAACCTAAACCATGGTTTAAAACATACACACCCAAGTTTGCATGTATCATCAAACATGATACAAACAAGTGCACAAAAATATATCATATATACAATGTGCACATCAAGTGAGAAAATCCATCATAAGTGAACAAATATTAGTTAATGTAATGTGATATATCAAATATATAATTATACATTAAATCATTAAATCAACACTTGATTTAACGATCCGGTCATATCGCATATGACCGACTAATATCCAATGTATCGACTTATTGAATCAATGCTCGATTCGATAACTAGGTTATATCGCATACAACCAATCGATGCATTCATCGCGAGAATAGAATACGGTATCACATATACGCATTATTCTCGGTCTCGCACATATCTCATATGCGCTCCTATTTCGTTTCGCTTGAGCCAGGAAACCTCTGTGTAGGACTCTAAAGACTCGTCAATACGCCGGCAGTAGGTGATGATCATATCAAACACCCACAAGCCGCAAGCGGTCTGCTAAACGTAACGGCCACCTGGGTATTGAGCGATCAGAAGATCAACGAGCAAGCACTCTCACACTCCTGTGAATCCAACCAGTAACACTTACCGTACAGTCCGGTCTGATCGTCTAGTATGTCGCATATCTCGCCTAGGGGTGGTAAACGTCAGACCCCAATAGCTCGATAAGTCGTGTCGTTATGAGGTCTATAACAGTTCGAGAAACAACTGGTAACACTTACCAGTAAATCTCAGAAACTCTGGCCAGGGATTTCCGGTTATAGCCAATCGAACATAGCGCAACATCAACTCCCTATACCGGGAGAGACGAATCCCCTCCTATCGCTCATTGCCTCCATGTGATTCGGGACTGTACCCAAAAACCACCGTTTTGCACGCCCTCTTGGACGTAGTAAGGTGAAAATAAAAGCACAGTAGGAATCACACAAGACTCTATGACGATCTCGGGTCTACAGACTAACTTGTACCAGTGTCACCAGAGAACTGCCATCTGACGTGAGGTATAATACCATCTGGGAGTTCTCGGCGAGTCCGTCCAGTGTACCCAGTCTCTACTAAGCACCCGTATATCATCTCTGATGTCAAACACCAATGGATATGGGATCATCCATCACCCATCTATATGGGTCGAGAAGGTATACGCTAGTCTACTCTGGTATATTGATGCCCCGTCTTGATATACCCACGACTAGGGACCTTGAAGGATGTACTTATGGACTGCCATGTCCGCACTAGTATGATCCGCATAATAGTACAGGTAGTCAAGTACACATCCTAAGGGCTTTACAAACATGTAGCAGAGAGACAATCAGTTTACACGTTAAGGTAAAGAGCAACCGGATAGCATACTATCATGTCGAGCAAGAAAGTCCTCCCTATATATGTCCAAGCATCCACTACAATATACATCCTATGTATAGTAATGGCCTCTAGGGCATACATATAACTAACAATCTCCCACTTGCACTAGGGCCATCTGATAGCAGTGGTTGCAGTAGCTCATACTCAACCATCCCATAAAAGTCTTTCTCTAGGAAAAGGCCTTTGTGAGTGGATCCGCCGTGTTGTCCTCTGAGTCTACTCTCCTAACCTTGATCCCCTGGAGATCAACCATCTCCATGATCAGGTGATACTGCCTTAGAATATGTCTGGATCACTGATGGGACGGACGTTCCTTGGCATAAGCCACAACTCCATTTTCACACAATGGGAGGAACTAAGTTCATCTCATGCACAAATATACACCCAGACAGCCTCTTTGGTAGCATCTTAAGTAGCGATGTATCCAGCCTTTATCGTCTAGTATGCCACGGTATCTAGCTTGGAACTCTTCCAATATACCGTCCCTTCACTGAGGGTAAAGACAATGCCTGTGACTGACTTTCAGTCGTCCTTATCATCCCTGGAACCCTTCCAGTAATTCACCCCAGGATCGATTGATACCATCTCACTACAACTAGTGAGAGTCCTAACATCCATTTAGATCTATCTCATAGATCTAAAACCCAGGATTTAGTGGGTATCACTTTGATCCCATGTGGAGAATCATTGTGATAAGCGGAGATTGATCGAGCGTAGCATAGGAAACTCCTTTCCTATCAAGAGTATGTCATCCACGTACTCTACGAGGATCACCACCATACTCCTTACTACCTTTTTTTATATACAAGGTTCATCTACCATTTTGATGAAGTCAAACTATTTGACTACTACATCAAAACAGACGTTCCATCTCCGCGATGCCTGCTTTATCGCATAAAACATCTTGCACACGTTTCCGCTGCTCCCACTGTCTATGAAGCCCTCTGGCTGTGTACTTATAGACGCTCTCTTCCAAAACATCATTTAGAAAAGCAGTCATGACACCCAACCACCAGATATCGTAGTCATGGTATGTAGCCGTGGCAAGTAGGATCTGGATAGACTTAAGCATAGATCCTTAGAAAAGGTTTCAACATAATCCATACCTAGTCAATGATGCAAACCTTTAACAAGTCTAGCTTTGAAAGTCGCAACTTTTCCATGTACACCAAGCAATATTCTCAAGATATACTTGCTCCTGATGGGGATTTAACCCTTCAGATATAGCAACCAAAGTCCATACTTTTTTGGTGTATAAGGATTCCATTTCAGATCGCTAAGCATCCAGCCATTCTTACAGAGTCCCACTCCTGATGGCCAGCTCGAAACTAGTTGGGTCATCATCTCATGATGCAATCCTCGCTCCCACTGTCATAGAGAAACCGAAGTATCTCTCAGGTGGGTGAGGAACCCTACTAGATCGGCGGAGAGGCTGAGGTTCGTCGGGGACTATTGAATCCTTTGGTTCTATCAAATCATCAGCTGTAGTTTGTATAGCTGGAACCATTCCAGTTCTACATAACTGACCTTGCCTCGAGCTTGTCCAGATTTTGCATTTAGACATAGGCCGGACAACCCCAAATCTTAACTTACTTAAGAGATAGGCTCTTCACATACCATATCATATATGAAGTGGTAGGCAATTGATTTGCTTTGAACCCTATTCAATAGGTATGCAGCTTCTCAAGTGCATAACTCCCAAAAGGAAATAGGAAACTCAGTAGTACTCATCATAGAGTACACCATATCATATAAGGTGCTATTGCTCTGCCCCGATTTACCACCATGCTATGGTGTATACGGAGGAGTAATGCTGAGAGAGAATCTCATTCTCTTTTAGGACAGTCCAGAAATTCCGTGCTTAAGTATTCTCCTCCATGATCACATCAAAGGACATAATACTTATTCCCGTATTTTCGTTCTCTACTTCTAACTTATATTCTGTGAATATCTCAAAAGGTTCGGACTTTTGATTCAACAGCAACATATGTCTGAATCTTAAGAGATTATCAGAGAATGTAATGAAATACAAAGAACCGGTCTTGGCATGTGTAGACAGGGGACCTACATACATCAACATGTATCATCCCAAGAGTTCACTAACTCTTTCTCCGTTTCCAGTAAACAGAGCTATGGTCATCGTATCTTTATGACATGACCGGCAAGTTTCACAAGATGTAAATTCAAACAAATTTAAATATGCATCTAAATGTAACTTCAGCCAGTCGGGTCGCATTGATATGACCTAGTCTACAATGCCTCAAGAAGGATTCGTTCATTTCTGAACTCTTCCACTTGTGTGTGTTCTGTATACTAAGAACTGTAGTTTGATTTAGAACATCAATGCTTTTAGATAACGTGCCTGAACCGATCAACTTTTGAAGTAGGAAATGTTCAAAACATTATCCAACAATACAAAATTTTATCATTTCTTCACTAATAAAGAGACTGATATGATTTTGTATATCAGCTTCGGTATCTAATAACATTCATTCAGAATCAATGTATTGGTAATACAGGGTGACAGTGACCAACAGACTTGGCTGCAACACTTGCACCATTTTCTGCCTCATGAAACTTATCGCCCGTTCTCAGTTCTTTACCTTTCTGTAGCCCTATGTATCAGATTACATATCTAGGATCCTGATCCGGTATCTAATACCCAGGACGTAGAGGATACAGAGAAACAGTTCTTTGTAGTGAACACACCCGAAGGAGATGCATCATATGCACTTTCTTCGTTTGGGCGGCACGGGAAATCTGGTATTCCCCAATTTCCTGCTCTGTCTTATAACAATTATAAGTTAGAGTGGGACCAACGTTCCCCGGCTCAGTATAACAAGCGGGTTCGGTAAATACATCCGTATTATTATCTTGATTAAGGCGTGATATGGTCGCTACCTGGAGAGAGAGAGAGAAAAAAACACTCAGCGTATTCTCATGCAAGATTAGATTGGTTATTTATTTTATCTAATCAGGATGGCTCCCACTATTTTTATCAAATCTTCCTTCAAACCCTAAAAGGAAAGACTAGCCGGGATTAATTACACGCTACAAGTTCACCAATCTTTCAGCCAGGCCAGTGTCGATACTTTGAGGGAGGTCCCCCATGCTTTCACACGAACCTAATTAATGTAAACCTCGTTTTCCCAGAGGCGTAACCTCGTTAACACCTTTCTAGACACCTACTTGATCGGCTAATTATAATGTGTAAAACTCTCCCAGGAGTAACTCTTACTCGCAGCGGGTATCGGGATCCAACTATCTCATAGAAGGTATGCAATCTCATTGCAAATTTCAATACTTGAAATTCCCGATAATATTTTGCCCCTAGCGTCCTATGACCTTGACGGAGGCCAAACTACGCATAGTCCGCTAGTCAAGTTCAACCCGTCATTTCCTGATTGAATTAAACCCACCCGCACGACCCTTGACGGAGGCCAAACAACGCCGTACGAATACCCTAATCCAATCGCATCATATGCTAGCAGATAAGCACTAGTTAGCTACCGTACACTATGCCTTGACGGAGGCCAAACTACTGCAGCACGAATACTAACTAGTACTTATCTGAAATGACGGAGGGCTACGACAGGTTTTTCTGAAAACCTTTTGCATAATGAACTTGATATCGTTGTAGAATCAAATGATTTTAAAATGGAGTGTTTTTTAGGCTTTTCTAGTTTTGCTAAAGGGGTCACTCCCGGTGAAGGGATCGTCGGCCCTTTCCTTGTCGAATGAGGTGCGGGATATATCATATACATCACTGTGCGAAGCAAAAACTATAGAAGCAATCAAAACACAAACCGAGTGTGTAGCATCTGCCAGTTATTTCTAAAGGGGTCACTCCCGGTGAAGGGATCGTCGGCCCTTTCCTCATCGAATAAGGTGCAGGATGTTCTACAAGGAACACCACGATGCAAAGCAAGAACTGTAGCTACCTGTCTTTTGAAAATTCGATTCCACAACATCTTTAGGGTTCTTTTTCTTTCATTAATCACATTAATGAAGACCCATCATTTAAGTACCTAAACATCACATATAAATACGACGTACACTTATGCCATCCGCATTTGTCTCAATGTCCCCTTGTGCACCGTTAGGTTAGGTAACTAACGACAGAGTGGGGCAGGGCTAGCGCGGGTGTAAAACATAAGTAACGTCTATATAATATATCATATATACTATATACAGTATCTATCACAACATATCAAATGATCACATCACAGATATCGCAGCAGAAGAATATCATATGAAATATTGTATATACTAGGACGTCCGTGTTTTTAATATGAGCCAGTATAAAACACGGATTCAACGGTCGTGATGAATAGACAAACCCACACCCCTAGACCCCTACGAGAGCGGCAAGAAACCCTACCAATTCTAGAGTTAGGAGACCCGGACTCGACTCCTCGAGTTGGTCTCCCACTGGACTCCAGAACCCGGTTACTTGTGCTCCCCTCCTTGGGTCTATCCTAGTGCGGAAAAGTAAATAATATACAACGGGTGACATCTTCCGCAACCTGGAAGTGCCCCAATAAAAGAATATTACATACAAGTTTTTACATGAATGAAAAATGAAAAACACTCATCTCACATTAAAAAACCCCGGCTTTTCAAACACGACGATCCAATATAACCTATCCAGCAACACATAACATTACATGTCATCAACGTAAGTAAATATGCGCATCCTAATTGTCGTTGACTGTAACGTTACCAAAATAATAAAATATTATTTTCTGGAATTTTTATAATTTAATATTATTTTAATAAATATTTTAATATTCCGGTATAATTAAATACAAATAAATGGGGAAAAATTTAGGAAAATTATGGAAAATTCTAAAATAGGGTATTTTATGGAATTATGCCATTTTAAAGTTTTTAAGGCTAGTTATATTCTAATTTAGTGTTAATCGCGATTAAAAATCGCTAATTTGATTTTTAGCATTTTTGTGCAAAAATGTGCACATATCATTTTCCACACTTCTTACACTTTTGTTACATATCTATTGCCATGGTTGTTCATTTGGGTTCACTATTGGAGTGAGAAGGAAAAGAAAAAGGAAAAGAAAAGAAAAAGGAAAAAGTAAGTGTGATGATGAGAGAGAGAGAGAGACCAAGTCAACCCTCACTTTTTGAACCATACCCATCATTTGCCCATCTCATTTCTCTCTCCCCATCCCCTAGAGCTGCTGCTGCTCCTTCTCCCTCACTCTCCCTCTTCACAAAAACCCTAGATCCACAATGAAAACAAAGCCAAAACCCCATTCCCACTTCACAAAACTTGCTCCAAAGCTCACTAGCTACATATTGAACCTAGCAAGATTGGATTTGGAGGACTTTGAGCAACTCAAGAAAATTCTTGAGTTGCCAAAGGAGGTAATTTCTGCATCCCTAGTTTAGTAATTCAATTCTTATTGCATCAATACTAGTTTTGTGTCGATATGGTGTCGTTTGATGGATTTTGTGAAACTTCAAGTTAGGGTTATGTGAGATCTGAAATTAAAGATGAAATTGAGGATTGTGGTGACCTTAGAACCCCTTGTGTGATGCTAATTTGGACCCAAACCTGAAATTGAAACCAGAATACGGATTTATGAGGCGATGTCGGAGAAAAACTGTGAATCTGTGATCGTATTTAGGAATCTGCTATCACCCCGAGAGCACAAAAATAAAACTGAGTTGACAGTGAGATGTGCAGGCACCATGGAACCACCACACCAAACCCTAGCCCCCAACTCAAATGTACAAACGCCAATTTATTCCTTCTGGCCGCACATTACGGACAGAGCAGGAGGGAACTGTCTCGATTTTTGGTGCATGGCCCTATTTCCTCTATTCTTGACCCTGGGTATGTCTAGTTTTGACTGATTCCATCTAGGGTAAAATCTGGGTTGATTTTCCTATGTTGGTGCATGGTTTACGACTTTTTTTAGCATGGATTTTGGTATTTGGTGTTTCGTTCCTATCGGGTGGCGTTTGGACGTCAACGACAAGTGAATATTGATCGTGTTTGCATGCGAGGTTATAGGTTTTTACCTATAGGCGTAGCGTGTGCCGTTTTGGTTTCCGATGTGATTTTTATGTGCTTTAGCATTTGTGATATCCTTGTAGGTACCCCACGTGATGTTGAGGCAAAGAAGATGAAGATAGCGACATCGGCATTGGCACACGAGAAGCAAGGTGAGTAGATTTATATCTACGGGGAGAAGTCGGGTGGATGGCGTATAGAACCCCCACAATCCGTGGTGATGTATACGAATACGTATACACACATATATTTATTATGTGTTGTTTAGGATTATTGATGGTAATAATGGTATTATTGGTGATAAGGATCTATTGGTTTAGTATAGTGCGGAACCCTAGAGTAGCGGTCGCACCCACACATACACGTACATATAAACTTGCATACATTCTTTCATTTATCTGTGCGCATATGGAGGTGTGTATATCTACACATGGGTATGGGACTATATGTTCATATACGGGGTTGAGGATGATACATGGGATTGAGTTGAGTCGATGAGGTTTGATTGAGGCCGTGAGATTCGGCGATATGACAGAGTTCGTGTCTGTGATGTGATATGATGGTAGCGATACCGGATACGTGATGAGATGAATGGGATATTGACCCATACCCAGCTATTGGGATGTCGTACGACGATTTACCATACGAGCTTTATATTGATGTTAGATCCGCACTCATGACTCGAGGATGTTTTATGATATACTGTATCGTACGTGATGCTATTGAGGCGAGATCACCGACTATATATCTATATATATATATGTATATATATATATATATATATATATATCGACTCAGATTTAGGTGGCTTCCATACCCTTCCCGATTGACTTGATTGTTGGGTTCGTAGTTCACATAGTAGGCGTTAGACTAGACCCGAGTCATACCTATTTCAAAACTAACGAATCGGGGATATTTTAAAGATAGGCAAAAGGGTTTATACGGATATTTTCAAATGACGCATCTTTTCTTAAAACACCGTAGCCCTTATTTTATCAAAAGCCCGGATTCGTCTTATTTCAAAAGGCAAGGTTGCATGAAATATCTATTGAGGCAGGTTCTTTACTATTGCGTTGATTATTCTATTCCGTATATTCATGCCATTTGCATTGCATTGCTAGCGTTTATTGATATATTACAGTCATGCTGCTAGGACACCAGCACCATTATCGATGATGCGTATGTTCCACGTACACTTGTTTGCCGGCTTACACACTTCATCATCGATAATTGCCATGTCACTACTTTGTAGTACTGTTGCATTCTGGATATGATTCTTGCATGACAGACTGATATGCTTACATTTACATGTCGCATGCATCATACTTTCTGATTATACGCATTGAGATATGTTGTTCCCATGATATTTCTGGATTTGGGAACCGTGGGTATTTCAAAAGAGAATATGTAATTGTTTTAAAAACCCGGTTACCCTTGATATGATATTTCAGTGCGTCCACCATGTGTTTTCTCGGTGCTGAGAGCGACATGTGAGACCCGATTCGAGGAGGCGGATGAGGCCAATTGCGGGTACATGGTGGACCCAGTATGGTACCCCGGGGCAAGAACGGTTTCGCTGTGTAGTAGACGGTGAGCCTGGCAGAGAGACTACTACCTACCGGTGATTGGTTGGACCTGGCGGTTATCCGGAGGATACTGACCAGAGTCGATAGATGGATATGGGCGTACTGCCGGGGCCGAGGGCCGATACTGCAGACAAAGCCCGTGGGCCGATCCGGACTGACGGAGCCCGATATATGAGGATTTACGTGCCGATACTGGGCACAGTTTTCTTGATGTTTTCGAGTGTCGATACTGGGCACTCCGGTTCCATGATTTTGACGTGTCGTGATGGACACGGATGGTTTATATCCTCATATTATTCCCATGCGCATGCTTTATGATATTTACATGCATGATGGTGATTGTCATTGGGTGACGAGTGGAAGGGATCCACGTACATGCAGATTTGATTACATTGATCATACCTCACATTTATGATATGCTATTACCTGAGGCACTGGCACGAGCACTTGGCAGTACACTCATGCATAGAGATTACCTTGCCAGTTTGGCATGCTTCAGACTTATTCATATTGAGGTTTATTTATATCTGATCGTATTGACCTAGGATGGGTCATACATTTGATCTCTGCTTGTAGATATTTTCTATTCACGAGTTGGTAAATCACCCCCGTTGTGCCACAGTATTTGCAGGTTTTTGCCGTACAGATTCCATAGCGGCATTTCTGGCACACTGCTTCCTTATGGGTGACTTGCTTGGGTAGGTGGGTTCTTTTGTATCAGAACCGCCATTGTACATGTATTATTCATTGTATCTAGAAATTCCATCAACCAAAACTTATATATTGTTTTAGACTTAGAAAACAGTGTTGTATTATTTCGACCTTAGAGTCGCGCTTGTAGTAATACGGTTTTCTGGCTGTTTTGAGTTTCTTTTTGGGTTATGATCCTCGACCTTTGGCGTTGTATATTATTATTTCTTGCGTAGTTGTGACCGTCGATTGACGAAGAGCTAGCTCCAGCTTGGGGATGCCTTTTATCATTTCATATATATTATTCTTGTTGTACCCCGTTCGGGGCAAGTTTTTACAAAGGAAACTCTGCCGAAATTTTCAGGAAAGGTTACACATTTTTAAAAATGCATATTCTTCTTAGTTGTTTAAAAACTTTGATATTTGAAACATGATTTCTTTACTTCTTAAAACCAGTTTTCCTTATTTACTCTTTAAATGGTTTTAGATTTCTGGGCTTTTTGGCTTACTTGGATCAGATGGGGTCCTATAGATTTCATAGGGTTCAAGGGCCAGTGACGTGCTCTTTCGGGTCGTAACAAAGTTGGTATCAGAGCGCTAGGTTGACCTTGGTTCGAGTCTAAGTTTGACTGTGTGGAGCCTAGGGCGTTATATATATACGGAACTTTGGCTTGACCTTACGGAACTTAGACCTAGTCGAGGGGGTATTTGACCCGAACTTTCGTCGCGTAGGATGACCCTTGGTTGATGGAATAGGTGACTAAAGTAGAGTGACGTACCGTGGGTATGTTCCGCGGCATACTTACGACACGCCACTCCGCTTAAGAAACCTTAGGTTGTACATTTCCTTGCACCGTATTATATTCCTTCCTATGATCTATCCTCATCGATACTGGTTATGGTTTTGCCGCCACGATTGCACGGGGAGAGTGAGCTACGGCTTGAGTTGCGTCAGCATGAGCTCGTCGTGGATGAGGACTGACCAGGACGTGATTCCAGAGATATACGATTGCATTGAGAGGCATCGTCTTATTGTGTTTTCGCCCCATGAGCGTTGGATTGATCGCTTTTACGAGATTTCCGGATGTGCTGATCGGCACCAGAGGATTGAGCCACTGATAGAGACCAGCCAGGATGTGATGACCGTTGACATTATCGCTTATCTAGAACGATTGAGGTGTTGTCCAGCGCACGGACGAATGAGCCAGTTGTGCTGCGAATGATGAGATATCGCCCAGGTGATTTGAGCTACTGCAGCATGAGCATATTCTTAGAGATATGATAGTGAGTCGCTAGTCACCGAGGATTAATGACTAGGACATGTGGTTCATTCGCTTACCCCGATGCGAGGTCACCAGATAGATTGATTCTAGCTAGAGGCGACTTCACGCAGATTCGTTGAGAGTCGATTTAGACGATCGAGTGTCCGGAACCCATTTTCCAAGTTTAAAGTATTCAGAAAGACATGCAAGCGATTCTATGGACCCTCTAGAAGAATGAAACCCTAACTCGACATAATGACCGTGTGAAAGCCTTTGAACCTTAGGGTTTGCGGCAGTTCCGCGGCGCCATTAGTGAGGCTTGGGTTTGCCCTTCTACAGCTGGACCACCGATGCTGTGGTATGTACTCGATACTATTAAACGGTACCCGAGATGTTGAGCTCTTGGGGGATTGTGAGGCTCTGACGAGTCGATCGGATGGTTCGACATCTTTCGGATCATGTGATGGGACACTGCTTGGGAGACTCCAGATACGAGCTTAGTCGTTGGAGTGCAGTCTGTGTAGCCACGATGAGATGGGTCCGAATCAGTCGATATTGAAGCAGAGTGGAGTAAAGAGTTCGCATGAGATTTCGACGAGATGACGTTCCACTCCGCTGACATCAGAGATGCAATACGCACGCTGAGGACGTGATCAGCTTGATATCTTCTACTGAGCGATGAAGATACCAAGTTCGTGATTTCGAGTCGGTGTGAGGGACTTCGGATGGACCGTAACCAAGGGCATTGCAGTGCGCGGATAGAGACGCGATGTCGAGATGGACGATGATACAGACAAGCGGGACAAGAAGTTCGTGCGAGAGGCAGACGAGCTGGTACTACACCCCGTTAAGATTAAAGGTCGGATATGCATACAGAGGCGCAGGGATGCGACCGTCTTCCGAGGAGATGTTGTACTAAGGACGCAGATGTCCAGAGAGCGAGAAAAGATTATGCCAGAGTACCAGCCTCCGTACAGTTTGGCTTAGGCAAGATCAGAAGAGACCTTGAGTAGGATTCCTTCTAGTACAGTGCTACAATAAGATTTGCACCGGGAGCAAATGCGTGATGTGCATTCAGAGGACCCAAGGTCGGCGCCAGAGATGTGCTGCTTTACGAGCGGTCGTGAGGATTGACCGAGAGATGACCAGGGATGTGCCAGAGCGGAATCGTTCCTGTCAGCACACCTGACCGGGCTGATGAGCCGACAGATTGCGAGATTGGTAATCCACAAGGAAGATAAGGAACCAGAGGCAGAGGACGCCAGCCGCGAGCAAGAGGCAAGTAGATATCTTGCGCCGCTAGCATCGGATGTACCGGTACCTTCTCGACCTTGAAGGAGGATATACCGACGACGGCATGTATGATTTATGATTTGTGATTTTGTGATTGACTATCACGTATCCGTCACTTCGGATTTCGGTATTTCGGGCGATCTATTTGCATGATTTAGTTTTGATGACTGAGTTTCATTGTATTTGTTTTCTTGCACAATGGTTGCACTTACTGGGTATTCATATTTTGTGCAGAGTTATTATTCTTGAGGTATTGATTGTGATTTCATGCCTATTTTATGCCGGTTATTGATTTATGCGTCCAGCGTAGTTTTCATGTACTTTTAGTGTTTTGATTTGATTCGTGCACGATGGATGCACCGATTTGGATTTTCGCGCATGTTGGGCGCATGTTTTGAGATACGATTTTGGTGCACACCCGATGCACTAAATCGAGATTCTTCGTGCATGTCAGATGCACCGGATTTTGGCTGTCAGGCACACACGTTGCCTATGACAGATGCATCGTGCATGCCGTTGCACCTAGATGTTGTTTTGTGCACCTGTATGGCACATATATGGATTTTGATTTCCGTACGCACCAGACGCACAGGATGGTGTTATGTGCATTTTTGGGATTTATTCCTTTTGGAGCAGTACATTTTTATGATATTGGATATTTGTTTTCATACTGAGCAGGACTAGTCAGAGGACAGTACCTGGATATATTTTGCATGCATTGATAGTTCGAAGGGATTTCCAAGAACGAGCTATGTTCTCGATATATATATACCTACGTGTCCGATATGACACGAAACGTTTAAAAACAAGGAAACCCTTCTAAATTGTTTTCAAAATGGCGGAACGTACCTATTAAACAAAGGATATATATATATACGTATATAGTTATTTTCTTATGAAAAACATCCGCCACTGTGCAGTGTTACGCGCATCGCACAGCGACTCAAAAAGATTTGGCATGCATTTACATCAGCTATTCACATGTATAGATTGGATGTCTACATGTATAGTTCTGATCTATATCATATCGGTTTTGTATTGGATTTGACATTTGTGTCTTTACCATGACTCCGATGATTGCGGGATGCTTGATGGAGTGTTGCTTTTGAGTTATCTGCTCAGTACTCGTGCGCATGCATTGCGCTAAGATACGTTTTATGTATTGCTGATTTCGGAGCCCCGATGACTTGGAATTTGTATAGAAATATTTTAGTATTTGGGGGTTTAAATTTAAATTCGGAGACCGAATTTCTTTAAAGGGGGTAGATTGTAACGTTTCCAAAATAATAAAATATTATTTTCGGGAATTTTTATAATTTAATAATATTTTAATAAGTATTTTAATATTCCGGTATAATTAAATACAAATAAATGGGGAAATTTTTTGGAAAATTATGGAAAATTCTAAAATAGGTTATTTTATGGAGTTATGCCATTTTAAAGTTTTTAAGACTAGTTATATGCTAATTTAGTGTTAATCGCGATTAAAAATCGCTAATTGGATTTTTAGCATTTTTGTGCAAAAATGTGCACATATTATTTTCCACACTTGTTACACTTGTGTTACATTTCTATTGCCATGGTTGTTCATTTGGGTTCACTATTGGAGTGAGAAGGAAAAGATAAAGGAAAAAGTAAGTGTGATGATGAGAGAGAGAGACCAAGTCAACCCTCACTTTCTGAACCATACCCATCATTTCCCCATCTCATTTTTCTCTCCCCATCCCCTAGAGCTGCTGCAGCTCCTTCTCCCTCACTCTCCCTCTTCACAAAAACCCTAGATCCACCATGAAAACAAAGCCAAAACCCCATTCCCACTTCACAAAACTTGCTCCCAAGCTCACTAGTTACACATTGAACCTAGCAAGATTGGATTTGGAGGACTTCGAGCAACTCAAGAAAATTCTTGAGTTGCCAAAGGAGGTAATTTCTGCACCCCTAGTTTAGTAATTCAATTCTTATTATATCAATACTAGTTTTGTGTCGATATGGTGTCGTTTGATGGATTTTGTGAAACTTCAAGTTAGGGTTATGTGAGATCTGAAATTAAAGATGAAATTGAGGATTGTGGTGACCTTAGAACCCCATGTGTGATGCTAATTTGGACCCAAACCTGAACTTGAAACCAGAATACGGATTTATAAGGCGATGTCGGAGAAAAACTGTGAATCTGTGATCGTATTTAGGAATCTGCTATCACCCCGAGACCCCAAAAATAAAACTGAGTTGATAGTGAGATGTGCAGGCACCATGGAACCACCACACCAAACCCTAGCCCCTAACTCAAATGTACGGCTGCCAATTTATTCCATCTGGCCGTAAATTGCGGCCAGAGCAGGAGGGAACTGTCTCGATTTTTGGTGCATGGCCCTATTTCCTCTATTCTTGACCCTGGGTATGTCTAGTTTTGACTGATTCCATCTAGGGTAAAATCTGGGTTGATTTTCCTACGTTGGTGCATGGTTTACGACTTGTTTTAGCATGGATTTTGGTATTTGGTGTTTCGTTCCTGTCAGGTGGTATTTGGACGTCAACGACAAGTGGATATTGATCTTGTTTGCATGCGAGGTTATAGGTTTTTACCTATAGGCGTAGCGTGTGCCATTTTGGTTTCCGATGTGATTTTCATGTGCTTTAGCGTTTGTGATAACCTTGTAGGTACCCCACGTGATGTTGAGGCAAAGAAGATAAAGATAGCGACATCGGAATTGGCACACAAGAAGTAAGGTGAATAGATTTATATCTACGGGGAGAAGTCGGGTGGATGGCGTATAGCACCCCCGCAATCCGTGATGATGTATACGAATACGTATACACACATATAATTATTATGTGTTGTTTAGGATTATTGATGGTAATAATGGTATTATTGGTGATAAGGATGTATTGGTTTAGTACAGTGCGGAACCCTAGAGTAGTGGTCGCACTCACACATACACGTACACATATACTTGCATACATTCTTTCATTTATCTGTGCGCATATGGAGGTGTGTATATCTACACATGGGTATGGGACTATGTGTTCATATACGGGGTTGAGGATGATACATGGGATTGAGTTGAGTCGATGAGGTTTGATTGAGGCCGTGAGATTCGGCGATATGACAGAGTTCGTGTTTGAGATGTGATATGATGGTAGCGATACCGGATACGTGATGAGATGAATGGGATATTGACCCGTACCCAGCTATTGGGATGCCGTACGACGATTTACTGTATGAGCTTTATATTGATGTTAGATCCACACTCATGACTCGAGGATGTTATATGATATACTGTATCGTACGTGATGCTATTGAGGCGAGATCACCGACTATATATATATATATATATATATATATATATATGTATCGTACGTGATGCTATTGAGACGAGATCACCGACTATATATATATATATATATATATATATGTATATCGATTCAGATTTAGGTGGCTTCCATACCCTTCCCGATTGACATGATTCTTGGGTTCGTAGTTCACATAGTAGGCGTTAGACTAGACCCGAGTCATACCTATTTCAAAACTAATGAATCGGGGATATTTTAAAGATAGGCAAAAGGGTTTATACGGATATTTTCAAATGACGCATCTTTTCTTAAAACACCGTAGCCCTTATTCTACCAAAAGCCCTGATTCGTCTTATTTCAAAAGGCAAGGTTGCATGATATATCTATTGAGGCAGGTTCTTGTTAGTTATAAGTATGCCCTAGAGGCCATTACTATACATAGGATGTATATTGTAGTGGATGCTGGGACATATATAGTGAGGACTTTCTTGCTCGACATGATAGTATGCTATTTTGTTCCTCTTTACCTTAACGTGTACACTGATTGTCTCCCTGTTACATGTTGGTAAAGCCCTTAGGATCTGTACTTGACTACCTGGACTATGATGCAGATCATACTAGTGGGGACATGGTAGTCCATAAGTACATCCTTCAAAGTCCCTAGTTGAGGGTGTATCGAGACGGGGCATCGATATACCAGTGTAGACTAGCGTGTACCTTCTCGACCCATACAGATGGGGCGATGGATGATCCCATATCCATTGGTGTTTGACATCAGAGATGTTATACGGGTGCTTAGTGGAGACTGGGTACACTGGACGGACTCGCCGAGAACTCCCAGATGGTATTATACCTCACGTCAGATGGCAGTTCTCTGGTGACACTGATACAGAGTAGTCTGTTGACCCGAGATCGTCATAGAGTCTTATGTGGTTCCCAATGTACTTTGATTTCCATCTTACCACGTCCAAGAGGGCGTGCAAAACGGTGGTTTTTGGGTACAGTCCCGAGTCACATGGAGGCAATGAGCGATAGGAGGGGATTCGTCTCTCCCGGTATAGGGAGTTGATGTTGCGCTATGTTCGATTGGCTATAACAGGAAATCCCTGGCTAGGGTTGCTGAGATTTACTGGTAAGTGTTACAGGTAGTTTCTTGAATTGTTATAGACCTCATATCGACACGACTTATCGAGCTATTGGGGTCTGACGTTTTACCACCCCTAGACGAGATATGCGACATATCAGACGATCAGACCGGACTGTACAGTAGTGTTACTGGTTGGATTCACAGGAGTATGAGCGGTCTTGCTCGTCGATCTTCTAATCGCTCAATACCCGGGTGGCCGTTACGTTTAGCAGACCGCTTGCGGCTTGTGGGTGCTTGATATGATCATCACCTGCTGCCGGCGTATTGACGAGTCTTTAGAGTCCTACACAGAGGTTTCCTGGCTCAAGCGAAACGAAATAGGAGCGCATATGAGATATGTGCGGGACCGAGAATAATACGTGTATGTGATACCGTATTCCATTCTCACGATGAATGTGTCGAATGGTTGTATGCGATATAACCTAGTTATCGAATCAAGGATTGATTCGATAAGCCGATACATTGTATACTAGTCGGTTGTGTGCGACATGACCGGATCATTGAATCAAGTGTCGATTTAATTATTTAATGCATAATTATATATTTGATATATTACTTTGCATTAACTAGTATCGGTTCACTTTAAATGGATTTTCTCACTCGGATGTGCGCATTGCATATGCGATATGATTTAGTGCACTTTCTTGTATCATGTTTGATGATACATGCCTTTTGGTTAAGTGTAAAGAATTAAACCTTGGTTAATGAAATGGTTAGGGTTTACTATTTCCTTATTCATTTATTTATCTATTTATTCTTTTTGGAAAATGATTTGCATAAAGATTAAATGGTGGCTTTCTTTGTTGTTTTCATGAAGCTTCATGAACACTTTGACTAAGTGACCATTTTGTCTCTAGCTTGACCCTAACCATTCCATTAACCATGATTGATTCTCTACACATTACCATGGTTAAAGATTATGATAAGTATTCTTTTATTTTATATTTTCTAATAACTTATCATAACCTTTTACCTTCTTCTTCTTCATTTCTTCAAGTGAAGAAAGCTTGCCTCCATCAATGGCAAGTGATGAAAAAGAGTGTGAAATCCAAATCTAAAGTCTACCCATTTCCTATTTCTTCATCCTCTACCTCTTGCCAAGTAGTAGAGTGTGTTTTCTTCACAAGTTTCTTGACTTGGTGAAGTCGGAGCTTGATTTAGCGATGCCTCGACGTAGATCATCTTCGGCATGGACATCGATGACCTAGCCCGCCTATTCTCCAATGAAGCGAACGCGAGAGTCCAAGATCGGATTTGTACAGCGGAGATGACTTCTTCATGGAGCTATGGAGGTGGACAAACGGATCTACAAAGGTTGTATTTCCGTATTCTCTTAGTTAAGTGCTAACTTGTTATTGTTTTGCCTAGAATTCTAGCCGACGATCCGTAGTCGGGTTTCTCGGCACCTAGATTTTTTGAAATTGTCATGGTTGATGCCTTGTGAGACCTCATTAGGGTGCCTAAGAACCCTACAGTGGTATCAGAGCCTAGCTAGAGCCTTAGGCGAAGTCTAGACGGAATTTGAAGTCCGAACGAAATCGAAACCCGATCACAAAATGGCTCTCTGGACTTTTTCTAAAAACAGGGATTTTTCAGTATTAAAAATATGTAGAACTATCAGCAGGAATATCTAAGAGTTACTGTAAATTTCGATGCCCTAATTCCATTAAAGCGCCGTGCTTCCGTTGCAGGAGCATGGCTCGTGCGGCGGAACCGCGGCCTGTTTGTCGTGTTGTGAGGTGATGTTTGCACAGTAACTCCTATTTAACAGTGCTGGTTTTCCTGGGTATTTTTAATATTTTTTAAAGTGTTGAATTTTTCTGGAGTTGTTTTGGGGATTCGGTGTTTTGATCGGGGTATCAAATTTCGTCTTTGTGTATTTCCGGATAATTTTTAGAATATGTTAAAAAGTTCGACCGGATATAAATACCCAATTTTTCCCCTGTCGGGAAATTTCCAAGTGTTGGATTTTTCCGTAGTTTAACGACGTTCTAAGTAGTGCAAGTAACTCGATGGACCCTCTAGAAGACAACAAACCTTAACTCGATTATGTGACCGTCTTGAACTGCCCTTTGAACCTTCGGGTTTGGGGCAGTACGGCGTGCCACATGTGAGGCGTTGGCTTGACCCTTCTAAGGCTGGACCGTTGGTACTGAGGCACGAACGGAATGTTGTTAGACTTATTTCATGTGTTGAGCTGTATCAGGAAAACTTGGGTGTTTGACTGTTTGATCGAAAAGTTTAACATTTTCTGTTTATCTGGAATGGGATACAATAATTGGAATTCACAAAAGTTATGTGATAACTGAATGAATGTTATAAACATAGCAGTTTAGTCTCACTTGATCGGTTGCCACGGAATTTTGATGTGATCAAAAGTCCGTCGCAATCACGTAGCGTACGCGGATACTCACCGGGTAAACTTAATAGACAGCTACACCCCATAGCCCCGACCAAGTGACTGTAGGAGAACCCCGTCGCCGAAAGCATCCGTTCGGGTGCTCGCGGTAGCGGTGTTCCGCCTTGGTGCACTTCGTCAACGGCGTCGGGGGTGCAGCCGCCTACTAAAGTTTGCGACGAGCATTCGATCAGGATGTCGGGAATCTTGTTGAATTACCCGACTTGATATTGAAAAGTGTTTTTGATAATGAGACTAAAATGCGGGGTTTATAATTGTTAGGCATGCGATGTCTAAGTAATTCATTTGGTCAGGCATGCGATGTCTGAGGTGGTTGCGGATTCCAACTGTTGTAGTTTTACACTTTCTTTTCTGTGACCGTAAGTGTAATATGTGATATCGCCGGTTTCGTTGCTATATGTCAACGACAATTGGGATGCGCATATTTACTTACGTTGATGACATGTGATGTTATGTGTTGCTGGATATGTTATATTGGATCGTCGTCTTTGAATAGCCGGGGGTTTTTATGTGAGATGAGTGTTTTTCATTTTCATTCATGTAAAAACTTGTATGTAATATTCTTTTATTGGGGCGCTTCCAGGTAGCGGAAGTTGTCACCGTTTGTATATTATTTACTTTTCTGCACTAGGACAGACCCAAGGAGGGGAGCACAAGTAACCGGGTTCTGGAGTCCAGTGGGAGACCAACTCGAGGGGTCGAGTCCGGGTCTCCTAACTCCAGAATTGGTAGGGTTGCTTGCCGCTCTCGTAGGGGTCTAGGGGTGTGGGTTTGGCTATTCATCACGACCGTGGAATCCGTGTTTTATACTGGCTCGTATTGAAAACACGGACGTCCTAGTATATCCAATATTTCATATGATTCTTCTGCTGCGATATCTGTGATGTGATCATGTGATGTTCTGTGATAGATACAGTATATAGTATATATGATATATTATATAGGCGTTACTTTTGTTTTACACCCGCGCTAGCCCTGCCCCGCTCTGCCGTTAGTTACCTAACCTAACGGTACACGAGGGGACATCGAGGCGAATGCGGATGGCATAAGTGTACGTCGTATTTATCTGTGATGTTTAGGTACTTAAATGATGGGACTTCATTAATGAGATTAATGAAATAAAAGAAACCTAAGATGTTGTAGAATCGAATTTCAAAATAAAACAGGTAGCTACAGTTCTTGCTTTGCACAGCGGTATATATGATATATCCTGCACCTTATTCGATAAGGAAAGGACCGAGATCCCTTCACCGGGAGTGACTCCTTTAGCAATAACTGGCAGATGCTACACACTCGGTTTGTCTTTTGATTGCTTTTAAGCGTTTTTGCTTTGCACAGTGATATATATGATATATCCCGCACCTCATTCGACGAGGAAAGGACCGACGATCCCTTCACCGGGAGTGACTCCTTTAGCAAAACTAGAAAAGCCTCAAAAGCACTTCATTTCAAAATCATTTGATTCTACAACGACATCAAGTTCATTACGCAATAGGTTTTCAGAAAAACCTGTCGTAGCCCTCCGTCATTACAGATAAGTACTAGTTAGTATTCGTGCTGCGGTAGTTTGGCATTCGTCAAGGCGTAGTGTGCGGTAGCTAACTAGTATTTATCTGCTTATGCATATGATGCAGATTGGATTAGGGTATTCGTACGGCGTTGTTTGGCAGTCGTCAAGGGTCGTGCGGGTGGGTTTAATTCGATCAAGTAATGTACGGGTTGAACTTGACTAGTGGACTATGGGTTGTTTGGCATTCGTCAAGGTCATAGAACACTAAGGGTAAAATATTATCGGGAATTTCAAGTGTTGAAATTTGCAATGAGATTGCATACCTTCTATGAGATAGTTGGATCTCGACATCCGCTGCGAGTAAGAGTTACTCCTGGGAGAGTTTTATACATTACAATTAGCCGATCAAGTAGGTGTCTAGAAAGGTGTTAACGAGGTTACGCCTCTGGGAAAACGAGGTTTACATTAATTAGGTTCGTGCGAAAGCACGGGGGACCTCCCTCAAAGTACCGACACTGGCCTGGCTGAAAGATTGGAGAGCTTGTAATGTGTAATTAATCCCGGCTAGTCTTTCCTTTTAGGGTTTGAAGGAAGATTTGATAAAAAGCAGTGGGAGCCATCCTGATTAGATAAAATAATAACCAATCTATTCTTGCAAGAGCGCACGCTGAGTGTTTTCTTCTCTCTCTCTCTCCAGGTAGCGACCATATCACGCCTTAATCAAGATAATAATACGGAATATTGACCGAACCCGCTTGTTATACTGAGCTGGGGAACGTTGGTCCCGCTCCAACTTATAATAGTTATAAGACAGAGCAGGAAATTGGGGATTACCAGAATTCCTATGCCGCCCAAACGAAGAGAGTGCATGTTGATGCATCATCTTCGGGTGTGTTCATTACAGAGAAATGTTTCTCAGTATCTTTTACGTCCTGGGTATGTGATACCAGATCAGGATCCCAGATATGTAATATGTTACATAGGGCTACAGAAAGGTAGAGAACTGAGAACGGGTGATTAGTTTCATGAGGCAGAAAACGGGGCAAGTGTTGCAGCCAAGTCTGTTGGTCACTGTCACCCTGTATTCCAAATACATTGATTCTGAACGAATGTTATTAGATACCGAACCTGATATAAAAAATCATATCAGTCTCTTTATTAGTAAAGAAAGGATATAATTTTGTATTGTTGGATAATGTTTTGAACATTTCCTATATCAAAAGTTGATCGGTTCAGGCACGTTATCTAAAAGCATTAATGTTCTAAATCAAACTACAGTTCTTAGTATACGGAATACACACAAGAGGAAGAGTTCAGAAATGAACGAATTCTTCTTGAGGTATTGTAGACTAGGTCATATCAATGCGACCCGACTAGTTGAAGTTACATGTAGATGCATATTTAAATCAGTTTGAATTTACATCTTGTGAAACTTGCCAGTCATGTCACAGAGATAAGATGACCATAGCTCCATTTATTGGAAACAGAGAAAGAGTTAGTAAACTCTTGGGATGATACATGTTGATGTATGTAAATTCCCCTGTCTACATATGCCAGAACTGGTTCTTTGTACTTCATTACATTCTCTGATAATCTCTCAAGATTCAGACATATGTTCCTGTTGAAGCACAAGTCTGAACCTTTTGAGATATTCACGGAATATAAGATAGAAGTAGAGAACCAAAATACGGGTAAAAGTATTATGTCCTTTGATGTGATCAAGGAGGAGAATACTTGAGCACGGAAATCCTGGACTATTCTAAAGGAGAATGAGATTCTCTCTCAGCATTACTCCTCCGTATACACCATAGCACGATGGTATATCGGGATGGAGCAATTACACCCTATGTGATAAAGTGTGCTCTATGATGAGTAATACTGAGTTACCTATTTCCTTTTGGGTGTTATGCGCTTGGGAAGCTGCATACCTATTGAATAGGGTTCAAATCAAATCAGTTGCCTACCACTTCATATGTGATATAGTATGGTAAGAGCCCATGTCTTAAGTTAGTTAAGATTTGGGGTTGTCCGGCCTATGTCTAAAAGCAGAATCCGGACAAACTCGAGGCAAGGAATGTAATGTAGAACTGGAAAGGTTCCAGCTATGCAAACTACAGCAGATGATTTGGCACAACCAAAGGATTCAATAGTAACCAACGAACCTCAGCCTCTCCGCCGATCTAGAAGGGTTCCTCACCCACCTGAGAGATACTTCGGTTTCTCGATGACAGTGGGAGCGAGGATTGCATCATGAGATGATGACCCAACTAGTTTCGAGCAGGCCATCGAGAGTGAAGACTCTGTAAGAATGGCTGGATGCTTAATGATCTGAGATGGAATCCTTATACACCAACAAAGTATGGACCTTGGTTGCTATATCTGAAAGGTTAAATCCCCATCAGGAGCAAGTATATCTTGAGAAGATTACTTGGTGTATATGGAAAGGTTGAGACTTTCAAAGCTAGACTTGTTAAAGGTTTTCGTCATCAACCAAGCGTGGATAATGATGAAACTTTTTCAAGCAACTATGCTTAAGTCCATCCAGATCCTACTTGTCACGGCTACATACCATGACTACGATATCTGGTGGTTGGGTGTCATGACTGCTTTTCTAAATGATGTTTTAGAAGAGTACGTCTATAAGTACACAGCCAGAAGGCTTCGTAGACAGCGGGAGCAGCGGAAACGTCTGCAAGATACTTTATAGGATAAAGCAGGCATCGCGGAGTTGGAACATCTGTTTTGATGGATTAGTCAAAGAAGTTGACATCATCAAAATGGTAGATGAACCTTGTATAAACAAAAAGGTAGTAGGGAGTATGGTGGTGATCCTCGTAGAGTACGTGGATGACATACTCTTGATAGGGAAAGAGTTTCCTATGCTACGGTCGATCAATCTCCGCTTATCACAATGATTCTCCACATAGGATCAAAGTGATACCTCCTAAATCCTGGGTTTTGGATCTATGAGATAGATCTAAATGGATGTTAGGATTCTCACTAGTTGTTGTGAGATGGTATCAATCGATCCTGGGGAGAATCACTGGAAGTGTTCCAGGGTGATAAAGATGACTGAGTGTCAGTCACAGGCATTGTCTTTACCCTCAGTAAAGGGACGGTATGTTGGAAGAGTTCCAAACTAGACACCGTGACATACTAGACGATAAAGGCTGGATACATCGCTACTTAAGATGCTACCAAAGAGGCTGTTTGGGTGTATATTGGTTCATGAGATGAACTATGTTCCTCCCATTGTGTGACAATGGAGTTGTGGCTTATGCCAAGGAACGCCGGTCCCATCAGTGATCCAGACATATTCTAAGGCAGTATCACCTGATCATGGAGATGGTTGATCTCCAGGGGATCGAGGTCAGGAGAGTAGACTCAGAGGACAACACAGCGGATCCACTCACTAAGGCATGTTCCCAGAGAGAGACTTTTATGGGATGGTTGAGTATGAGATACTTCAAACCACTGCTACAGATGGCCCTAGTGCAAGTGGGAGATTGTTAGTTATATGTATGCCCTAGAGGCCATTACTATACATAGGATGTATATTGTAGTGGATGCTGGGACATATATAGTGAGGACTTTCTTGCTCGACATGATTGTATGCTATCTGGTTGCTCTTTACCTTAACGTGTACACTGATTGTCTCCCTGTTACATGATGGTAAAGCCCTTAGGATCTGTACTTGACTAGCTAGACTATGATGCGGATCATACTAGTGGGGACATAGTAGTCCATAAGTACATCCTTCAAAGTCCCTAGTCGAGGGTGTATCGAGACGGGGCATCGATATACCAGTGTAGACTAGCGTGTACCTTCTCGACCCATACAGATGGGCGATGGATGATCCCATATCCATTGGTGTTTGACATCAGAGATGTTATACGGGTGCTCAGTGGAGACTGGGTACACTGGACGGACTCGCCGAGAACTCCCAGATGGTATTATACCCCACGTCAGATGGCAGTTCTCTGGTGACACTAGTACAGAGTAGTCTGTTGACCCGAGATCGTCATAGAGTCTTGTGTGGTTCCCACTGTACTTTGATTTCCATCTTACCACGTCCAAGAGGGCGTGCAAAACGGTGGTTTTTGGGTACAGTCCCGAGTCACATGGAGGCAATGAGCGATAGGAGGGGATTCGTCTCTCCCGGTATAGGGAGTTGATGTTGCGCTGTGTTCGATTGGCTATAACAGGAAATCCCTGGCCAGGGTTGCTGAGATTTACTGGTAAGTGTTACCAGTAGTTTCTTGAATTGTTATAGACCTCATATCGACACGACTTATCGAGCTATTGGGGTCTGACGTTTTACCACACCTAGGCGAGATATGCGACATATCAGACGATCAGACCGGACTGTACGGTAGTGTTACTGGTTGGATTCACAGGAGTATGAGCGGGCTTGCTCGTCGATCTTCTGATTGCTCAATACCCGGGTGGCCGTTATGTTTAGCAGACCGCTTGCGGCTTGTGGGTGCTTGATATGATCATCACCTGCTGCCGGCGTATTGACGAGTCTTTAGAGTCCTACACAGAGGTTTCCTGACTCAAGCGAAACGAAATAGGAGCGCATATGAGATATGTGCGGGACCGAGAATAATACGTGTATGTGATACCGTATTCCATTCTCGCGATGAATGTGTCGAATGGTTGTATGCGATATAACCTAGTTATCGAATCAAGGATTGATTCGATAAGCCGATACAATGTATACTAGTCGGTTGTGTGCGACATTACCGGATCATTGAATCAAGTGTTGATTTAATTATTTAATGCATAATTATATATTTGATATATTACTTTGCATTAACTAGTATCGGTTCACTTTAAATGGATTTTCTCACTCGGATGTGCGCATTGCATATGCGATATGATTTTGTGCACTTGCTTGTATCATGTTTGATGATACATGCCTTTTGGTTAAGTGTAAAGAATTAAACCTTGGTTAATGAAATGGTTAGGGTTTACTATTTCCTTATTCATTAATTTATCTTTTTATTCTTTTTGGAAAATGATTTGCATAAAGATTAAATGGTGGCTTTCTTTGTTGTTTTCATGAAGCTTGATGAACACTTTGACTAAGTGACCATTTTGTCTCTAGCTTGACCCTAACCATTCCTTTAACCATGATTGATTCTCTACACATTACCATGGTTAAAGATTATGATAAGTATTCTTTTATTTTATATTTTCTAATAACTTATCATAACCTTTTACCTTCTTTTTCTTCATTTCTTCAAGTGAAGAAAGCTTGCCTCCATCAATAGCAAGTGATGAAAAAGAGTGTGAAATCCAAATCTAAAGTCTACCCACTTCCTATTTCTTCATCCTCTACCTCTTGCCAAGTAGTAGAGTGTGTTTTCTTCACAAGTTTCTTGACTTGGTGAAGTCGGAGCTTGATTTAGCGATGCCTCGACGTAGATCGTCTTCGGCATGGACATCGATGACCTTGCCCGCCTATTCTCCGATGAAGCGAACGCGAGAGTCCAAGATCGGATTTGTACAGCGGAGATGACTTCTTCATGGAGCTATGGAGGTGGACAAATGGATCTACAAAGGTTGTATTTCCGTATTCTCTTAGTTAAGTGTTAACTTGTTATTGTTTCGCCTAGAATTCTAGCCGACGATCCGTAGTCGGGTTTCTCGGCACCTAGATTTTTTGAAATTGGCATGGTTGATGCCTTGTGAGACCTCATTAGGGTGCCAAGGAACCCTACAGTTCTTTATTGTTGCGTTGATTATTCTATTCCGCATATTCATGCCATTTGCATTGCATTGCTTGCGTTTATTGATATATTACAGTCATGCTGCTAAGACACCAGCACCATTATCGATGATGCGTATGTTCCACGTACACTTGTTTGCCGGCTCACACACTCCATCATCGATAATTGCCATGTCACTACACTGTAGTACTGTTGCATTCTGGATATGATTCTTGCATGACAGACTGATATGCTTACATTTACATGTCGCATGCATCATGCTTTCTGATTATACGCATTGAGATATGTTGTTTCCATGATATTTCTGGATTTGGGAACCGTGGGTATTTTAAAAGAGAATATGTAATTGTTTTAAAAACCCGGTTACCCTTGATATGATATTTCAGTGCGTCCACCATGTGTTTTCTCGGTGCTGAGAGCGACATGTGAGACCCGATTCGAGGAGGCGGATGAGGCCGATTGCGGGTACAATGTGGACCCGGTATGGTACCCCGGGGTGAGAACGGTTTCGCTGTGTAGTAGACGGTGAGCCTGGCAGAGAGACTACTACCTACCGGTGATTGGTTGGACCTGGCGGTTATCCGGAGGATACTGACCAGAGTCGATAGATGGATATGGGCGTACTGCCGGGGCCGAGGGCCGATACCGCAGACAGAGCCCGTAGGCCGATCCAGACCGACGGAGCCCGTTATATGAGGATTTACGTGCCGATGCTGGGCAAAGTTTTCATGATGTTTTCGAGTGTCAATGTTGGGCACTCCGGTTCCATGATTTTGACGTGTCGCGATGGACACGGATGGTTTATATCCTCATATTATTCCCATGCACATGCTTTATGATATTTACATGCATGATGGTGATTGTCATTGGGTGACGAGTGGACGGGATCCACGTACATGCAGATTTGATTACATTGATCATACCTCACATTTATGATATGTTATTATCTGAGGCACTGGCACGAGCACTTGGCACTACACTCATGCATAGAGATTACCTTGCCAGTTTGGCATGCTTCAGACTTATTCATATTGAGGTTTATTTATATCTGATCGTATTGACCTAGGATGGGTCATACATTCGATCTCTGCTTATAGATATTTTCTATTCACGAGTTGGCAACTCACCCCCGTTGTGCCACAGTTCTTGCAGGTTTTTGCCGTACAGATTCCATAGCGGCATTTCTGGCACACTGCTTCCTTATGGGTGACTTGCTTGGGTAGGTGGGTTCTTTTGTATCAGAAACGCCATTGTACATGTATTATTCATTGTATCTAGAAATTCCATCAACCAAAACTTGTATATTATTTCAGACTTAGAAAACAGTGTTGTATTATTTCGACCATAGAGTCGCGCTTATAGTATTACGGTTTTCTGGCTGTTTTGAGTTTCTTTTTGGGTTTTGATCCTCGCCCTTTGGCGTTGTATATTATTATTGCTTGCGTGGTTGTGACCGTCGATTGACGAAGAGCTAGCTCCCGCTTGGGGATGCCTTTTATCATTTCATATATATTATTCTTGTTGTACCCCGTTCGGGGCCAGTTTTTACAAAGGAAACTCTGCCGAAATTTTCAGGAAAGGTTACACATTTTTAAAAATGCATATTCGGCTTAGTTGTTTAAAAACTTTGATTTTTGAAACATGATTTCTTTACTTCTTAAAACCAGTTTTCCTTATTTACTCTTTAAATGGTTTTAGATTTCTGGGCTTTTTGGCTTACTTGGATCAGAAGGGGTCCTATAGACATCGTAGGGTTCAAGGGCCAGTCACGTGCTCTTTTGACATTGACATGTAGCAACGAAACCGGCGATATCACATATTACACTTACGGTCACAGAAAAGAAAGTGTAAAACTACAACAGTTGGAATCCGCAAACTCTTTAGACATCGCATGCCTAATCAAATGAATTCCTTAGACATCGCATGCCTAACAATTATAAACCCTGCATTTTAGTCTCATTTATCAAAAACTCTTTTCAATATCTAGTCAGGCAATTCAACAAGATTCCCGGCATCCTGAACGAATGCTCATCGCAAACTTTAGTAGACGGCCGCACCTCCGATACCGTCGACGAAGCGCACCAAGACGGAACACCGCTGTCGCAAGCACCCTAACGGATACTTTCGGCGACGAGGTTCTCCTACAGTCACTTGGTCGGGGCTATGGGGCATAGCTATCTATTAACTTTATCGGGCGAATATCCGCGTACGCTACGTGATTGCGATGGACTTTTGATCGCATCAAAATTCCGTGGCAACCGATCAAGTGAGACTAAAGTGCTATGTTTATAACATTCATATCAGTTATCTCATAACTACTTGTAAATTCCAAATATTGTATCACATTTCAGATAAATAGAAAATGTTAAACTTTCCGATCGAACAATCAAACACCCAAGTTTTCCTGAAACAGCTCAACACTTGAAATAAGTTCAAAAACATCAACTTCACGCCTCAGTACCAACGGTCCAGCCGTAGAAGGGTTAAGCCGACGCCTCACATATGGCACACCGTACTGCCCCAAACCCTAAGGTTCAAAGGGCAGTTCAAGACGGTCACTAATCGAGTTAAGGTTTGTTGTCTTCTAGAGGGTCCATCGTGTTACTTGCACTACTTAGAACATTCTTAAACTACGGAAAAATCCAACATTTGGAAATTTCCCGGCAGGGGAAAAAGTGGGTATTTATATCCGGTCGAACTTTTTAACATATTCTAAAATATCCGGAAAACACATAGACAAAGTTAAAGATTCCGATCGAATCATTGAGTACCCAATAAAACCCTAGAAAACTCAACACTTGAGTGGAATTAAAAAATTGCCATAAAAAATTGCCAAGAAAGGACCTAAGAATAAATATATGAAATTTCAGGGACTAAGTCCAAATTTTGGCCACGGAACCGCCGCCAAACCCATGGTTAAGCCGCGGTTCCGCGGTCAAATTGTTGACTTAGTGGACCGTACTTCACAGTAATTCTTAGTTTTTCCTGATTTTTTTCTGAGAATTTTTAATTCACAAAAATCCACTGTTTTGAAAAATGTACAGAGAAGGGTTTTGTCGGGGTTTACGGGTTTGATCAGACTTCTAACTTCGTATACACTTTGCCTAAAGCTTTAGCTAGGCTCTGATACCACTGTAGGGTTCCTAGGCAAACCCATGAAGTCTCACAAGGCATCAAACATGGCCAATTCTAAATTTTTCTATGTGCCAAGTAACCCTAAGCAAGATCGTAACTAGAGGTATAGGAGAAACAACAAGTTAACAACTTAACTAGATAGTGAAAGGGGCTACAAGCTTTGTAGATCCGGTCCTCCACTTCCTTAGCTCCGTGATGATGTCCCTCCGCTGCGATCATCGGATCCCGGACTCTTGCAATGGTTTCGTCGAAGAAATGATCGGGCTAGGTCGTCGACTTCGATGCCGAAGATGATCTACGTCGAGGCAACTCAAGAACAAGCTCCAACTTCACAAAGTCATGAAACTTGTGAAGAAAACACCCTATACTACATGGCAAGTGGTAGAGGATGAAGAAATAGGAAGTGGGTTCACTTTGGATTTTGTTTTCTCACTTGGAATCATCACTTGACATTTTCAAGAAAGGTTTTTCTTTCTTCTTGAAGAAGAAGAAGATGAAAGAAAAGAAAATATGAATAATCCTCTTGAAAATTCAAGTGATGCTTATCATTTAGCAACCATGGGTAAGTTAACTTGTGTAGAGAATAAACTAGGGTTAAGGTAAATGGTTAGGGTTAAGGAATAAAACAAAATGGTAAGACTTATTCAAAGATGCTTTGAAGCTTCATGAAGCTTCAAGCCAAAATAAGAAAAGCCACCATTTTGTTTTTCCAAAAATAAATAAAGAAATAAAATAAGACCTTAACCATTAACCTAAACCATGGTTTAAAACATACACACCCAAGTTTGCATGTATCATCAAACATGATACAAACAAGTGCACAAAAATATATCATTTATACAATGTGCACATCAAGTGAGAAAATCCATCATAAGTGAACAAATATTAGTTAATGTAAAGTGATATATCAAATATTTAATTATACATTAAATCATTAAATCAACACTTGATTTAACGATCCGGTCATATCGCATATGACCGACTAATATCTAATATATCGACTTATCGAATCAATGCTCGATTCGATAACTAGGTTATATCGCATACAACCAATCGATGCATTCATCGCGAGAATAGAATACGGTATCACATACACGCATTATTTTCGGTCCCGCACATATCTCATATGCGCTCCTATTTCGTTTCGCTTGAGCCAGGAAACCTCTGTGTAGCACTCTAAAGACTCGTCAATACGCCGGCAGTAGGTGATGATCATATCAAACACCCACAAGCCGGAAGCGGTCTGCAAAACGTAACGGCCACCCGGGTATTGAGCGATCAGAAGATCAACGAGCAAGCCCGCTCACACTCCTGTGAATCCAACCAGTAACACATACCGTACAGTCCGGTCTGATCGTCTGATTTGTTGCATATCTCGCCTAGGGGTGGTAAACGTCAGACCCCAATAGCTCGATAAGTCGTGTCGATATGAGGTCTATAACAGTTCGAGAAACTACTAGAAACACTTACCAGTAAATCTCAGCAACCCTGGCCAGGGATTTCCGGTTATAGCCAATCGAACACAGCGCACCATCAACTCCCTATACCGGGAGTGACGAATCCCCTCCTATCGCTCACTGCCTCCATGTGATTCGGGACTGTACCCAAAAACCACCGTTTTGCACGCCCTCTTGGACGTGGTAAGGTGGAAATAAAAGCACAGTGGGAATCACACAAGACTCTATGACGATCTCGGGTCTACAGACTAACCTGTACCAGTGTCACCAGAGAACTGCCATCTGATGTGAGGTATAATACCATCTGGGAGTTCTCGGCGAGTCCGTCCAGTATACCCAGTCTCCACTGAGCACCCGTATATCATCTCTGATGTCAAACACCAATGGATATGGGATCATCCATCGCCTATCTGTATGGGTCGAGAAGGTATACGCTAGTCTACTCTGGTATATTGATTCCCCTCTCGATATACCCATGACTAGGGACCTTGAAGGATGTACTTATGGACTACCATGTCCCTACTAGTATGATCCGCATCATAGTCCAGGTAATCAAGTACACATCCTAAGGGCTTTACCAACATGTAGCAGAGAGACAATAAGTGTACACGTTAAGGTAAAGAGCAACCAGATAGCATACTATCATGTCGAGCAAGAAAGTCCTCCCTATATATGTCCAAGCATCCACTACAATATACATCCTATGTATAGTAATGTCCTCTAGGGCATACATATAACTAACAGCCTTGACTTGCTAACAAGTCAGGCATCTCGATACGAAGTTTGTAACATCCTTCTTCATCCCGCCCCACCAGTAAACCTCTCTCAAATCATGGTACATCTTAGTAGAACCTGGATGAACATTGTAAACTGATCTATGTGCCTCCTCAAGAATATCACGCCTCAGTCCCTCAGAATCTGGTACGCACTGTCGAGTCCCAAATCGAAGTATCCGCTGATCATCAATCCCGAACTCGGAAACTCTCTCCTGCCGTATCTGCACGATAATCTCTAAAATACGGGAATCACCGGACTGTGCCTCGTGGATGCGGTCAAGTAACTGTGGGCGTGATCTAAAATGGGCCAGCTGTCCCTCTACAGGAGTAAAATCGAACTCCACTCCGCTGTCACATAAAACCTGCCAATCCGCCGTCGACTGCATCTGTACTGCGCTCAAACAAGATAAATGACCTCCGGGTCTCCTACTCAAAGCATCTGCCACCACATTCGCCTTACCCGGATGGTATAGAATCTCGCAGTCATAGTCTTTTACCAACTCCATCCAACGGGGCTGTCTCATACTTAGATCTTGCTGCTGAGAAATATACTTCAAGCTCTTGTGGTCAGTGAATATCTGGCATGACTCGCCGTATAGGTAATGTCTTAAGATCATGAGTGCAAACACCACTGCAGCCATCAATAAATCATGAGTAGGGTAGTTCTGTTCGTGTTTCCTCAACTGCCGAGAAGCATACGCGATAACTCTATCGTGCTACATCAATACACAGCCCAACTCCACTCGAGAAGCATCACAATATACCATGAAACCGCTCGATCCTGAAGGCAATGATAACACTGGTGCAGTAGTCAGACGAGTCTTCAACTGGAAAAGTCGACACTGTCTAGCCGGAATATGCACTTGGAAAATTTGGCGAACAGCTGATGCTCCCCCAAAGTCTGCAGTATGATACGCAAGTGCTGCTCATGCTCCTCCCGGCTCCGAGAATATACCAAGATGTCTTCAATGAACACAATGATGAACTTATCAAGATACGGCCTGAATATACGGTTCATCAAGTCCATAAATGCTGCCGGGGCATTAGTGAGCCCGAACGACATCACCAAGAACTCATAATGACCATATCGTGTACAAAAGGGTTTTTGGAATATCCTCCTTCCGAACCCGCAACTGGTGATAACCTGACCGTAAATCAACCTTCGAGAAATACCCTGCACCCAGGAGCTGATCGAATAAGTCGTCAATGCGGGGTAGGGGATATCTGTTTCGCACAGTAACCCGGTTTAGCTGACGATAATTAATGCATAAGTGCATACTGCTGTCCTTCTTCTTAACAAACAAGACGGGAGCACCCCAAGGTGACACACTCGGTCGGATAAGCCTTTTGTCTAACAAGTCCTGTAACTGATCCTTCAGCTCTCTAAGCTCTGCCGGGGCCATCCGATATGGTGGTATAGAGATAGGCCCCGTGCTGTGGATCAAGTCAATACAGAACTCAATCTCGCGCTCTGGCGGCAGACCAGGCAGCTCGTCAGGGAATATATCGGGAAACTCTGACCTGGTCCAACGGAACCTTTGCGGCGTTAGTATCACAAACATACACTAAGAATCCCTGACACCCTTTCCTCAAGAGCTGACCAGCGCGAAGAGAAGAAATCAAGCTGGGAAGGGTAGCGCTACGATCCCCATGAATAACAAGAACTGGCTCACCAGGAAAGCTGAATCTGACCGCCTTCTCATGGCAGTCCACTGATGCATAATAGGTGGCTAGCCAGTCCATACCAAGAAGAATGTCGAAGTCAATCATATCTAGGAGAATCAAATCAACTGAAGAATCCCTCTCCCCGATACGAACAGGACACGATCGGTACACAAAACGAGCAACAAACGACTCGCCTACTGGAGTAATAACGACAAGAGGCTGATCTAACGAAGAAGACTCTCGGCCCAACCTCGGTGCAAAGTATGTAGATACAAAAGAATGTGTGGAGCCTGGATCAAATAATACCTGTGCATCAAAAGAACATACTGGCAGAGTACCTGTCACGACGGCATTGGATGCCTGCGTATCTTGAGGAGTCAAAGCGAATACTCGGGCATGTCCACCACTAATAGCTGGCTGTCCTCTGCCTCTGCCTTCGCCTCTGTCGCCTCGTCCTCTCTGAACCGGACCGCCACGCCCATGACCTCTAGGAGCATATGCCTGGCATGGAGCATCATCAGGGGTAGGAAGTAGAGCTCTCTGAGGAGGTGGTGAGGGTGGTAAGGTCATATGTGGGACTGTCGCCGTGCCCTGGCGTCCTATGGTACAGTCTCTGACACGATGGTACTAACTCCCGCACCGAAAACATCCTGGCGACGACTGCTGGGTCTGTGGATATGAACCAAATAACTGACCCCGTCTCAATCCTCTGCCGCCACCATCTCCCGCAAAGAATCTATCGTGGTTCTACCCATCTGTTGTTGGGATGGCGTATCAGTACGAATCCGCTTCGGCCCAGAAACGACCGAAGTCTCAGAAATACATTCCTCCAAAAGTAAGGTTGCATCCATCGCGGCTGCGTATGCGTCAAAGTGCTGGGTGCCGATGGCGAGGAATAACTGTGTGTCGAGTCCTCGCACAAACCTCTTTATCCTCTTCTCTTCAGTGTCTACTAGGTACGGAGCATATCGAGACAACTGAGTAAACGATATATCATACTCGGACACTGTTATGCCAGGGGTCTTATGCAAATACTCAAAACTACAGGCTCGAGCATCGCGAACACTCTCCGGAAGAAAACGGGCAAGAAATGCAGCTGTGAACTCGTTCCAAGTCATAGGAGGTAGACCTGTAGCTCGGCCTCTCTCTACTGAATTGTACCATGTCTGAGCATGGCCCTCCAGACGAAAACTCGCGAACACCACCCATCTATCATCAGAACACCTCAATGAACGACAAATCCTAGCTATCCTATCAACAATTGCCAGTGGGTCCTCTATCGCATCCGTGCCAGTAAAAGCTGGAGGTCTCAGCCTCAAAAACTCCTGTAGTGAAACGGGGATAGTCGCAGTAGTAGCATGAGTAACCGTCTGGGCAGCAGGTATAATCGTGATCTGTGCGGTGGAAGGAACGTCCTCGGATCTCTGTGCCCGATTGGACTCAACTAAAGATCCCATCATCTGTCGCAACTCCTACATACCAGCCTCTAATCTTGCAATACGGTCGGAGAAGGTGGATCAATCGGACCCTGAGGGATAGGCGTATCATCCCACTCGATCCTCGCCTCAGACAAGCCCGCTCGAAGCTCATCCTTAGCGGCAGCCCGCTGAGCTCTCGTAGTCTTTGGCGGCATTGAAGCTGGAATAAGAAACATGAGCGATAAGAACATTGCAATTGAATCAAGGAATGCATGAAATCAAGGGGGAAATACAAGCAATTATGTCCTAAGGTCACTTAGGCGGAGTACCGTATCGTAAGTATGCCGCGAAACATACCCACGCTACGCCACTCTGCTTAAGTCACCTACTCCATCTACCAAGAGTCGTCCTACACTCAGAAAGGTAAAACCTATCGCTCTGATACCAACTTTGTCATGACCCGAAGGTACGGAACGTGACAAGAACTTAGATTACGAGACGTCTAAAGGCGTAACGTAACCTAAGTCAGCCAAAGCCCAAAAAATCTAAACCAATTCAATAGAGTGAAGGAAAACCTTTCATGAAAATGAATTTAAAATCAATTAAGTTGTATTAACCCCTTTTTTTTAAAACATCAAAATTTTTCCGAAAATTTCGGCAGAGACTCCTTTGTAAATACTAGCCCCCAAAATCGGTACAACAAGATATATAAACTTCTAATGAAATAATGGCATCCCCAAGTGAAAGCTAGCTCTTCGCTTAAGGCGGATCACAACCACACGCAATATATATGAAATATCAAGCAAATAAGCATAAAGAAGCACAAAAATAAGAAAAACACAACGTCGGCTCAAGTGAACTCGACCCCAGAGGAACCACATATACACAAATCTCCCAGTCTCAACACTAGGTCACATATGCAAAATAAGAAGCGGTAGATGGAGAATACTAGATACAATGATAGTACAAAAAAAGACAAAGTGTCCTCGCAATCCACCTACGAGCAATGTCGCGAGTCTGAGCAAAAGAAGCCAATGAAAAAATAAGCCCACAGCAACGAGGCTGACGGGTACCTGCAAGACGCTGTGGCACAATGGGGGTGAGTTGCTATAGCTCGTGAGTAGAACATAACATCTAATAAGGCTATCTTAAGAATGCACACAAATGCGTCACAACATGTATGTCTAGATATGATGTAATGCCACTAGTATGCATGCACATGAATGAAAAATCAATAGTAAATTTTTAAGTGTTTAAATATGATGATCCCTGTATTCTTAACTTAGAAAAAAATATCTGTAAAATAGCCAAGGTACCATCAATGAAATCATCCGAAAACCATGTTAAATATCGACATCAAATATGAAAATATATCTGTCTCAATGTCTCACTATATCAATGGCTCAATATCTCGGGATCCGTCAGTCCGGATAGGCCCATATCAACAATCTCAGGACAACGGTCGGTATCCTCCGGATATCTATTGCGCCAGACATCACCGGTAGGTAGTCATCCCCTGCCAGGCTCATTGTCTACAACTCGATCTTCTTGCCCCGGGTACCATACCGGGCCAACCATGTACCCGAGACGGTTCATCCACTCCTCAAATCGGGTCTTAAAATCCAACAAAAAACATGAAAAATCATGGTGGACGACACATACATCACGAGAAAACCACAACTTTATATTAAAAATGATAAATATAAGCTTTTATTAAATTCTTGCGGTTTTCCCCAAAATCCAGAAATCTCATCAATACTGAAATCCTCAAGAAAATCATAATATCCAACATGTTGTATATGATAAATTCTTATGATGTCAAGATATGCAATGTGATTTATGGCTAGGAATCTATATAAGCATGATGATGAAGTGGGGTATATACGTGCTATGCAATTTAATGTATCATGTATGATGCAAGTGTTGATATTGAACTAAGCAGGTTCTACAGTGCTCGTGGCATAGCAATTACCAAAGGCGTGTGTGTCACATGAATAGTGCACGTGCTACATGACCCAATGGTAACTGTGTAAGTGTCCTAAGAGATGATATCACACATGTGTATATAGATAACCAGAAGGCTATGCATATGAATGAGATGGTTAACTAGATAACTATCCATATAGTCTGCAAGTAATAAAGTGATCCAACTACGGGGCGTCTCGCGCCATCCAGACGATTTTCCCATAGATGTATACATCTACTCACCCGGACGCCTCGCTAATCTGATCCAAGAACAGCCTTTTCTTTGCGCGCCGCATCCGATGTTTCCGCAACCGATCCTAAAATTGCATAACACACAAAATAAGATTACACATCAAGAAATGATGCAAGTCACAATATGAAAAAATCGACGCTCACAAGTTTGGCACAACGTGCACTAAGCGCGCGAAACACATACGAAAACCACTAAAACTTTAACTAAAATCGTCGTTTCGGAGCAACCGTCAAAATTAAAACCCGACTAAACCAGATTCCGCATTCACACACCCTAAAAGTCGTAGGATATGCTAATAGTATCGTCAAGATATCGTAATTAAATCACCTCCTAATTTTATGAAAAACCTAGTAAGCACTTACGTTCAATTTCGATGCAAATATCGCGGGTTAACGATATAGCGATCACAATCTAACACAAACATCCAAACTAACCCACTAGATAACCACTACACCTAATTTAATCTATTAACAATGCTTCAAACCCTAATTACAAAAGCAACCCTTTTCTAGAATTTTCTAAACAAGAAATTATAACCCATTTTCACACTTTAAATTTCTAATTTAGCATAGTTAAACTACAATTTAACAATTAGATTAGAAATTTTACCTCACAAGTTTTGAACCTCTTGCACTTAGTATACAAAGACACCTCCTTTCTCCATGTTTTAAACAAATTTTGGCTTGAGAAGCGGTAGAATAGGGATTAGTGCTGAATTTGTGAAGAAAATTGTGGATTTCGGTGGATTTTTGATAGAATTTTGAAGCAAAAGAGTAGGGAAAATTTTGGGAGCTGCTGCAGGTGAGGCTCGGCCTGAGGGGAGAGGGGGGTTGTGAGGGAAAGTGTGTAGAAAATTCTATCTAAAAAGTATCTTTTATACTCATTTTATGCATATCACATCAATTTTCTATTTAAAATTCCATTTTAATTTCATTTTGATTTATTTTTAAACCATGGAAACTACAATCTTGGAAAGTCTTGCTAACATTTTTGTTACTACTAAATTTTAGTTTATAATGGATCTTAAGTATGCAATTTACCAATTTAAATTTTTATTTATCACTAATTTAATGTATATTTAAAAGCTTAAAATAATATTAAAAATAATTAATTAAGGAAAAAATTTTAAACGACTAGAAATTTTTAAGTGACAATTATCTTGCCCAATTTCTAGCAATTTCTTATCTAAATTTTGTATAATTAGGCCTATATTGGAAAATTATTAATTTTACATTTTACGGTAAATACCGATTATTTTACCAATTATCGAAAAATTTCCTAAATGATATTCAAAGCGTTAAACCTAATCCTAGATATTTTCTTGGGAGAGATATTTCTTTTGGAAGAGAAGAAGTGGCATGGTGACATGGTGTGAATGCATTAATGGTGATTAACGTATAAGGTTACACTCACCTCACTCTCACCCTACACTCACCTTCCTCTCTCTTTATCCCCACACTCTCTCATTTTCTCTATCTCTATTATATTCTTATTGCTCTCCCTTTTCTAACTGAACACTCTATATTCCTTCACAAATCCATCACAAAACTTCATCCAAACTCACAAAAATCACAACTTTTGCTTGGTTTTGCCTCTTGGATGCCTTGGAGCTTGGGAAGTTAGGATTTTTGAGTTCTTTTGGTTAGATAATGATCTCTTTCTGTTAGTTAAGTCTTTATTATGTTGCGTAGCATAGTTGTTTCAGTTTAGATAGCGTTATGTATCGTTTCGGGTAAATATCGTATTTATAATGTTGTTTTGGGGTTTCGGATGATCTTCTATCAAACCAGGTAATTGTTGCAAAAGTTCCCATCACAGTGACCTAGAATCTACCCTCAAAATACGAGCCCCTTTCCTTTTGGTACGGCCGCAATTATTGCTTCTGGCCGCAATTTGCGGCCAAACTAGGAAGTTAGGGTTTGGGTTTTGGTGCAGGGGTCTCTGGGTTGTTTGTGGTCTCATGTTACTTACAACTTTTACAGATTTTTAGTATAGCAAAATCTACGACCACTTTGCGTATTTCTTGTGTTTCGTTTAACGCTATACGTTATCCAATACGGTTCGTGTTTTGTGTTACTGTTGCTCTGAGTTGGTTTCGTAGTGTCGCTATGCACGTTAGCTACAATACGAACACTTGAGAGTATGTTTGTGTTGTCGCATTGGTCAACGTAGTTTGTACGTGTTTTGGATCTATTGCTCATATAGACTTGTTTTATTGTGTTATGTTTTAGGTTCGCAGGCGGGGACTTCGGGCGCTACGAAGAAGGGGAAACAGGTGGTAGGCTTTACTTAGCCAGGAGCGTTGGTGGGTAGATTTAACATCTATAGGGGAATCGTCCACATGGAATTATGCGTTTGGGCTAGAGATGATATAGTATTGTTGCATATTCTATTTCATATATAGAGTTGCGCATACACCTTATTGCTTAGTTACTTATTGTGCCTGGACTTGTACCCTTAGGACACTGCACTATTATTGATGGCTCATGTTGCATGAGCATTGATTGTATGCCACACACACCGTCAATAATTTCCATGACAAACACAACACACATACCTATATGATATTGTTTGGTTAGGGACATTGAGACATTGATTGATATTCCTTGTCGCATTTGACATATAGCATACCTGTATACCACATGCTTACACATATGCCTTGACATGCTTACGTGCTAGTTACCTGTATACGTATAGGGTATTGTACCATTAGCGATAGGTACATACACACATAATGACATAGCTACATGTATATCTTGCATACATTCTTCACATATACCCGTAGGGTATATTATATCATTACTGATAGGTAGATACATATACCTTGCTGTACCTTTATGTTTACACATATATCTGGCTATAGCTACATGTTTACCTTTATTTGATATTATATAGACTTAGAGAAATTAGGAACCGCATGATATTTATATTTACTTGTTGCGGTTAATTAGCGGCTTTTCCTTTATATGCTCACATTACAGTTTTTGTTGCATATATTATATTCATGGATTTTCGCATTGAGATATGGATTTTTCATGATATTTTCTGGATTTGAGGACCGTCGTAGTTTCATGAAATTGTGCATTATTTGAAAAACCCGGTTTCTCTTGATATGATATTTCAGCAGCCACCATGAGATTTATCTGTTCTGATATATATATACCCCATGCGAGGAGCGTCGTGGGCCATGTGAGGGTACATGGTGGGGCCCGAAGGTACCCCAGGGCAAGAAAGGGATAGTCGATGTAACATGCCGATGAGGCCTGACAGGGGAACCATACCTGCCGGTGACACTACCTATGACTCGGCGGTTATCGTGGGGATACTGATGGGAGTCATATACGTATGGATACGTCGAAGGACGAGGGTTGAAGCCGGGCACTCTGGTTTTCGGATAGCGTATGATACGTACCTATCAGGGTGCCAGTCGTGGTGACATCACCTGATAGATCAGCCTTTATGTGCCGATGCTTGACACAGGTTTTCATCATATTTTTACTCCAAAGTATATATAACAGTAGAATGGGACGCTGTTATATATGCATATATATATATATATATATATATATATATATATATATATATTAGTGGAATGGGACGCTAATATATATGTATACATATCAATTCATATACATCTTCATACTTATTCATCCAAATATACTTTTCGAGATATAGAAGATTTACTTGGTATTGGATTCAGGATATAGGAGATTCACTTGATATTGGATTCATGATATATGAGATTCACTTTATATTGGGTACAGCATATATGAGATTTACTTGATTTTGTACATTCAGGATATATAAGATTTACTTGATATTGTACATTCAGATTTATGAGGCTTATATGATATGAGAGCCAATTTAGCGGTTGATTTGAGTAAATTGGGATTTGGATTGTCTTGATGGACTTTAGTACTACCACGATATCACGATTCCGTGGTAATGACATGTTTTATCCCATACTTCCCATTTATTGTTTATGCACTGCTTCATGTATTAGTAGTACCTGATAGAGTACCTTTCATGACTATTGCATTTACATACTTTTATATGCATTGCTTCATGTATTAGTCGTACTTGCTAGAGTACCTTTCATGACTGTTGCATATATACATTGTCATATCATTGCTTCATGTATTAGTAGTACCTGATTGAGTACCTTACATGATTATTGCATATAGATTGTCAAATTATTGCATCATGTATTAGTAATACCTGCTAGTGTACCTTTCATGACTATTGTATACATATGACCATTTATTGCTATTTAGCTTGCATTTGTTAGATTCGCACTGTACGTGCATACTTGCGATTACCTGAATATGTTATTTACTATTCACGAGTTGGCAACTCACCCCCGTTGTGCCACAGTGTTTTGCATGTTGTTCCCCAGAGTATTCGAGGCAGGCTATTGATCTATCTTATCAGCTTTTGCTACGGATACCGCTTCAGCTCATAGTGTGCAGTTTTGCTTAGGTGGGTTTTGCGGTTATCCGATGTTATTTATTGTATGTTCATTGTATCATGTACTCTCCATCTACCATTATCTTGTACGACTTAGAGACTTGATGTGAGGACGATATTGTATTTTATTTTGTGACTTGGAGGTCTTTTATGCAGTTTTATTTATATCGACTTTTATTTCTTCGCTACGGCGTCGTATATCTGTTGTGGTGGTTGTTTTCTGCCTTTAGGCGTGTTTCTGCTCCCGTTTGGGGATGCTTTACTTATATTTATGTTGTACCCATTTTTGGGGCTAGTTTTTAAAAAGGAGCTGCTGCCAAAATTTTGAATGAAGAAAAGTTTGACATTAAAGAATTTGGTTTGGGATTCAAAAGTTTTAACAATTTTCTTATTTCTTTCTACTTTTGATGGTTTAGATTGCTGGGTTTTCGGCTTACTTAAATTGCGTTACGCCTGTAGATGTTCCGTAGTTTAAAGGCCTTCACGTGCCAATTTCGGGTCGTGACAAAATTGGTATCAGAGCACTAGGTTTTACCTTTCTGAGTGTAGGATGACCTTGGTATGATGGAGTAGGTAGCTTAAGCAGAGTTACGTAGTGTGTGTATGTCCGCGGCATACTAACGATGCGGTACTCCGCCTAAAGTGAACTAAGTACAAATTGCTTGAAATTCCTTCTTTGAAAATACATATCCTTGTAATTAGATTTCCGTGTTCTTATCGAATCCTATTTCCATTTATAGCTTTGCCGCTGATGACTATGGGGACTCAGAGTGATGCAGCGAGGGCCGAGGTCAGAGTTGACTCGGGTGGGACAAGGACTGACCAGGATGGCACGCTCGTTGCACAGGAACAGATGGATCCACCTTCGACAGATCGTATCGATAGGCTTGTGGCAGAGATGCAGGACTTGCGCCAGACGATGAGGACTTTGGTTGAGGCCAGCAGAGCGCAGCGACATGAGGTTGTCACCCCTGTTACCTAGTTGTTCCTTGTGATCTGCATACAGCATAGTGTTACTTACACAGCACCAGTGGATGCAGCCCCAGTTGACGAGGCACGTCTTACAGAGACTTTAGGAGTTCCGGAATAGTGGAGGACTCATACCGGTGTACCAGCCCAGAGACAGAGGCATAGTCGTCGAGACAGATTTTGTGACCGTCGCGGGAGTAGAAAAGGCTTAGGACGAGGACATTCGTTCAGCTCTCATCATGTCACGACCCGAAATTGGCACGTGACGGCCCTTAAACTACGCAACGTCTACAGGCGTAACGCAATTTAAGTAAGCCGAAAACCCAGCAATCTAAACCATCAAAAATAGTAAGAAAGTGATAATAGCATTTTCAAAACCTTTGTTATCTCAACCCCAATTCTTTAAAGTCCAACTTTTCTTCCTTTAAAATTTTGGCAGCACCTCCTTTGTAAAAACTAACCCCAAAAATGGATACAACATAAATATAAGTAAAGCATCCCCAACGGGAGCAAATCCACGGCCAACAGAGGAAAACAACCACCACAACTGATATACGACGCCATAGCGAAGAAATAAAAGACGATATAAGTAAAACTGCATAAAGGACATCCAAGTCACCAAAATATACAATATCGTCCTCACATCAAGTCTCTAAGTCGTACACATGAAAGTAGTAGATGGAGAGTACATGGATACAATGAATATACAATAAACATGAATGGATAACTACAAAACCCACTTAAAGCAAAACTACACACTGTGAGACGAAGCGGTATCCGCAGCAAAAGATAATATGATAGATGATAATAGCCCTGCCTCTGACAACTGTAAGGAACAACCTGCAAAACACTGTGGCACAACGGGGGTGAGTTGCCAACTCGTGAATAGTAAATAATATATGCAGGGAATCGCAAGTATGTACGTACAGCGTGAATCTAACATATGTAAGCTAAGCAATAAATGGTCATATAAATGCAATAGTCATGAAAGATACTCTAGCAGGTATATCTAATACATGAAGGAATAATATGACAATCTATATGCAACAGTCATGTAAGGTACTCTATCAGGTAGAACTAATACATGAAGCGATGATATGACAATGTATATACGCAACAGTCATGAAAAGTACGCTAGCAGGTACAACTAATACATGAAGCAATGCATATAAAATAAGTATATAAATACAACAATCATGGAAGGTACTCTATCAGGTACAACTAATTTATGAAGCAGTGCACAAACAATAAATGTGGAGAATGTAATGAAACATGTCATTTCCACGGAATCCTGACATCGTGGTAGGAGCAAAGTCCATCAAGACAATCCAAATCCCAATTTCTCAAATCAGCCCCCAAATTGGCTCTCATATCATGTAAGTCTCACAAACCCCGAATGTACAACATAAAGTAAATCTCATTTATCCTGAATATACAAAATCAAGTAAATCTCATATATCCTGTATCCAATATCATGTGAATCTCATATATCCTGAATCCAATATCAAGTGAATCTCATATATCCTGAATAAGTATATTTGCATAAATAATTATGATGATGTATATGAATTGAAATGTATACATATATATTAGCGTCTCATTCCACTAATATATTTATATATATATACGCATATATAACAACGTCCCATTCCATTATTATATATACTTAGAAGTAAAAATATCATGAAACCAAGTGTGAAGCATCGATACATAAATACTGATCTATCAGGTGTTGTCACCACGACTGGCCCCCTGATAGGTACGTATCATACGCTATACCGAAAGTTCGAGTGCCTAGCTCTGACCCTCGCCTCTCGACGTATCCATATGTACATGACTCCCTCGGTATCCACACGATAACTGCCGAGTCATTGGTACTGTCACCAGTAGGTACTTACCCACTTTCCAGGCTCAATCGGCATGGACTGTAGATCATCTTCCCGAGGGGAATTGTACCGGGCCCCACCATGTACCCTCACACGGCCCACGACGCTCCTCACATGTGGTATATATATCAGAACCGGTAAAACTCATGATGGCTGCTGAAATATCATATCAAGAGAAACCGGGTTTTTCAAATATTGCATAATTTCATGAAACTACCACGGTCCTGAAATCCAGAAAACATCATGAAAAATCCATATCTCAATGCGAAAATCCATGAATATAATATATGCAACATACAACTGTAATGTAAGCATATAAAGGAAAAGCCACTATTTAACTGCAACAAGTTAAAATATATATATATGCGTTTCCTAATTTCTCCATGTTTATATAACATCAAATAAAGGTAGACATGTAGCTACAACCAGATATGTGTGTAAATATGAAGGTATAGCAAGGTTTATGTATCTACCTATCAATAATGATGTAATATACCCTCCAGGTATAAGTGAAGTATGTATGCAAGGTATACATGTAGCTATGTTATTATGTGTGTATGTACCAATCGCTAATGGTACAATACGTTATAGGTATAAAGGTAACTAACATGCAAGCATGTCAAGGCATTTGTGTAAGCATGTAGGTATACAGGTATGCTATATGTCATATGCATAAAAATTATGAATCAATGTCTCAATATCCCTAACCAAACAATATCATATAGGTATGTGTGTCATGGCAATTATTGACGGTGTGTGTAGCATATAATAAGTGCTCGTGCAATATGAGCCGTTAATAATAGTGCAGTGTCCTAAAGGTACAAGTCCAAGCACAACAAATAACTAAGCAATAAGGTGTATGCGCAACTCTATATATGAAATAGAATATGCGACAATTCATAACATCTCTAGCCTAGACGCATAACGCCATGCGGGCGATTTCCCTGTAGATGTTATATCTACTCACCAACGCTCCTTGCTAAGTAAATCCTACCACCTGTTTTCCCTTCTTCGCAGCGCCCGAAGTCCCCGCCTTCGAACCTATGCCATAAAACAATATAACATGTATATATTAGCAATAGACCCAAAACACGTACAAACTACGTTGACCAACGCGACAACACAAAACTTATTCTCAAGTGTTCGTATTGTGGCTAACGCGCGTAGCGACACTACGAAAATAACTCAAGAGCAAAAGCTACACAAGGTCATGAACGACATCGGCACAACTCTAGCTAGGAACGCAAAGCGACACAACTACCAAGCCTAGACCCTGATCGTACCGATCACACATTCAAAACACATTAATAAACATAGAATCTAATATAAATATGGTCGCAACGTCAAAACAAACCCATGTCTAAAACTTAAAGAAATCTCATAAGCAGCATATCATTTTAGCACAAAACTACAAGTTTTATCAAAACTAGAATTTACAAATGTCTCAAAATAGCAAAGTTAAACCTTTTGAACCTTTGCTAAAATTTTAGATTTCACTAATTAGGATTAGAAAAAGTTTCGTTTGTTAATTAGCTTAATTAGCCGATTAGGAAATTATCATTTAACAAATTAGTAACTTGATTAAGTTTTCATTTATCTTAACTTATCACTTAACCAATCCACCAATCAAAACTCTAATTTGATTATCAAAATGATATCTTGAATTTCAAAACATGAATTTAAAAGCTTAAATTAAACGTCTAAATAATCTAATTAAAGTATTAAACTACAAAAAGAGATTAGGGTTAAGGTTTTATACCATCAAAGAATACCACTTGAAACAAGAAAAAACAAACTTTTGCCTCCAAAATCTTCACTAGAATAAAGATCTACTCAAGTTTTGTGAAGAAGAATGAAGATTTTGGATTATATTTGAGTTTCTATGAGTTTATTTGGATTTTTCATGATTTTTTTGAAGCAAATTGAGAAGAAATGGGTGAATAAAAATGAAGGGCAGCAAGCAATTGGATGTGGCCGGCCAAGTGAGAAGGCTAGGGTTTGTTTAGAGTTATGTGGAAATTTCTAGAAGGAAATTCCAATAATTGTATAATAAAACAAAAGCTTTAAGTCTCCATTATCTTTTCTTTTTAAAAAAATCAAATAATTCCACAAAAATCAAGATATTTTGGAGAGAAGGTTCTAAACATAATTCTAATGATTAGTTTAGTATAAAACCACATTAGTAGTAATTAACCCACAAAAAAAAATTTACCACTAATAAAGTGCACAAATAAAGCATTAAAATAATATTTTATTAGGGAAAAAATCTATGTGAACCAAAACTTTCCATTAACCGCCAAAGTTCGCGCACTAGCTTTATTCTAGCTAAACTTGGTGCCGGAAAGTCTATATTGAAGTTTGATCACAATCGGGTTAAAACGGAAAATACCGACTATTTTGCCCTAAAAACGGAAAATTCGCATAACGATTTTTAATGCGTTACAATCTTCCCCCCTTAAAGAAATTCGGTCTCCGAATTTAAAATTCTCATTATGGGTACCTTCAATGTGATGTGGGAAAGAAATCTTCCGCATCTCGCTCGCTGCGACTCAAGTGATAACCTCACTAGACTGCTACGCCAAAGAGCCCCTCAAAGATGGCAAGACCCTTGACCGAAATTCCTCCACCTGCCGATCTACTATAACTATCGGTTGCTGGTGAACGAAGGATCGCGTCGAAGCTAAATGGTCTAATGCTGAATCATGTGAGAAAGGTCATGAAGGTAATTGCGAAGAATCGAAACAAGGAATACGGGGTGAATACTCAATAATCTGGGCGGATGTGCCAAATTATAGGCAACGAAACTAACTCGCTAGAGGATCTCAATGGACCAAAAATCTAGGACTAAGCTTCCCAAAACTCAACATGCCATTTCATTGGAAAAATCTGTAGGAATACATGATCTCCCACTGCGAACTCAAGTCTGCGGCCACCACGATCGGCATAAGACCTCTGTCTGCACTGGGCTGCTCTCATCCTGACCTAAACTAACTGGATCATCTCCGAAGTCTGTAGACTAGCTGAGGTCTAAAAATCTTACTCTCTCAGAGTCAGAAAAACAGACTGGCGATCGACACGACCTACCAAACGCAAACCTAAAGGTTGCCAATTGGAATGTCTCCCGATAACTGCTATCGAAGGAGAATCCTAACAATAGAAAGTGACGATCCCAACTGCCGACATCAAAGTATGCACACAACAAGCATATCCTCCAGATTCTGTATAGTCCATTCTGTCTAACCACCAGCCAACGGATGGAAAGCGGAGCTAAAGCTCAACCAGTACCCAAGGCTTCCTGAAGCTTCTGCCCAAGACGGCAAGCGAACAGGGTGGCTCTATTGGATACAACGCATGAAGGAACTCCGTGCAAACGCATAAACTTAACAAAAAACAACTGAGCAAATTGAGCATAACCGGACAACAAACACCTAAATGGAGTCACACCCTGACTAAATCTGGATAGACGCCACAACGAAATTCATAGAGATCTGCTCCCATTCCCACTCCGGAAATGGTTAAAGGTTGAAACTTTCCAGCCAGTCTCAGATGCTCAACCATAGCTCACAACAAGACAGACACCTTGAAACGAAATCCGAAACTTCACTCTTCATCCTTATGCACCCATAACTATCTCACAAGTCACGCTACAAATTGGTGGAACTTGAATGAACACCGAAAGCTGACTGATGTGCCTGCTCTAGGATTTCGCGTCTCTGCCAATCAGCAACAGGTACACACAAACACGTCCCTAAATGTAGCACATCTAGTTACAAATCAAGGACTCCGAATCTTTACCCAGCCGAGTATGCTCAAGAATCTCTGATGAACGAGCATCGGCGGGCTATTCCTCGTGAAAGCGATTAAGGAAAAGTTGTCGGGCGCAGAAATGAGCAAGCTGTCCCCTCTGTAGAGGCGAACATAAGCTGTACTCAACGATCACACAAGAACTGTAAATCTGCAAAAAACTGCCTCAACACTGCCCACAGCTGGAACAAGCTAACCCCGGGCCTACGACTCCAGCATCAGCTACCGCAATCGCCTTGCCACGGGTAACGAGGATCTCACAAACATAATCCTACACAAGCTTCATCCAACGGCGCTGTCTCAACAATCAAAACCCGCTGCAGGAAGATGTACATTAAGCTCTGGGGCTCCGTGAAAATCTGACACGACTCTCCGAACAAGTAGTGTCTCCAATCTCCGACGCACGACCACCGCGGCCATCTCCAGATCATGAGTGGGATATCCTGCTCGTACTTCCTCCAACTTTCGGGAAGCAAAAGAGATAACTTTATAGTGTCACCTAAGTACACAATCGAGCCCTACTCGTAAAACATCACAGTTAAACAACAAAGTCGTCCAAACTAGAAAGCAAAGAAAGAACTGCTGCAGTTGTCAACCGAGACTTCAACTGCCGAAAACTCTGCACGCATGCCTCAGTCCAAGGAAAAAGAACTTCCTTTCCGGTCTGTCCAGTCAACGGTGCATCGATACACAAGCAATCCTGCACAAAACGGCGGTAAAAAACAGTAACATTTTAGAAAAATAAAATATTATTTTTAGGAATTTTTATAATTTAATATTACTTTTAATGAATATTTTAATATTTCGGTATAATTAAATACCGATAAATTGGGGAATTTTTTTTGGAAAATTATAGAAATTATTAGAAAAAGGGTGTTTTATATGAATTATGCAAATTTTATGTTTTTATGATTAATTATATGTTAATTTAGTGCTAATCGCGATTAAAAATCGCCAATCGGATTTTAAGCTTGTTTTGTACAAAACATGCACCATATCATTTTCACACTTGTTACTTTTTCATGGCTTTCCTACATGTTTTATAGCATGGTTATTGATTTATTAGAGAGGGGAAAAGAAAAGAAAAGGAAAGGAAAAGAATATAATAACAATTATGGGCAAGAGAGAGAATGAGAGGGTGAGGGGTCAACACCTTGGACCAAGCCCCCATCACTTTATTTTTCACCATTTCCTCTCCGTTCCTCTTCATTTTCTGCTGATGCTGCTACCCCCTCCTCCTCCCCCTCTTCAAGCCAGAAAAACTCCATGAAAAACACTCCGAAACTTCATTTCCATTTCACGAAAAAGATGCACATGCTCAAGGGAAACACATTGGACCAAGAAAGCAAAGATTTTGGCCACTTGGGGCAACTCAAGAATTTTTTTGTGCTACCAAATAAGGTAAATTCTGAACCATAAGCTTAGTTTTCCCATTACTTATACCCCCATGTTAGATTAGAACCGATATCGAGTGGTTTTGTGGAGTTAGAAAATTCTAGTTAGGGTTTATGGGAATATGAGAGTTGTGATGTGAAATTGAACTCAGTAGAGGCCACGCAAACACCCTAGCGCTAGAATTAAGACTCAAACCAGAAAATAGAATCCTGGAACACGGATTTAGAAACCGATATCGGAAGAATTGAGGAATCTGTGAGGGTTATATAGAATCTGCTATCACCTCGAGACTCTAAAAATTATTTTGTGAACACATAGGATGTGCAGGCACCCAGGAAGATAACCCTAAAACCCAGACCCTATCACCTCTTTATGGCCACAGATTTAATCTGTTTGGCCACAATTTGCGGCCTGGGTCCTACCATTTTGGTTCGTTTTGGTTCTGTAGGTCCTACATCTATAAATTAGACCCCTGGCATATGTAAAATTGTCCAATTTGACCTAGGGTGAAATCTGGGACCCTTTTCTATAGTTGCTATTTTGGATTCGTGTTTCCATATTTCGTATTTTAAATTCTGGATTCTTGTATTTGGGTTTTATCTCGATCACTTGACGTTTGTACGACGAGATCGAGGGTTGTTTGATGGTTTTGAAAGCGGAATGCATAGGTTCTAACCTATAGGCGTTAGCATGTCATTTTGGTTTTCGTATGTCGTTTCGTCTTCGAATTTGATTTTAATACGCTTTGCGATACGTTATGATGTGTAGGTACACCATGAAGACTTCAAGACGAAAAGAAAGCGCGTGGCGGTATCGGCAATGGAAAGCGAAACCAAGGTGAGTAGATTATATCTACGGGGGAAGTCGGGTGGATAGCGTATAGCACCCCGCAGTTCGAGGTTTAGTATACTATATTTATACTATATATGTGTTTGATAGCATTAGGTGCGATATGGATAATTGAGATGAGATTAGGTGTACTATGGATAGAATAGGGTTTAGTTGTAAACTAGTATAGTTCCTAGTTGCGAACCCTAGAATAGGTTTACACCCACACGCACACACATGCTTATTTGTTATGGTTATACCTAGATGATGAGGAATGTGGACGATATTTGGAGATGAGTCGATGAGATTGGGCATAGTGCCAGGAGATTTTTAGCGGGTCTTTGGACGTGTGTTTCACACACGCATTCATATTTATATAGATGGTATCGATTGTACTAGACTTAGATCAGTACCCCAGATTATGTGATATGACGATAAGGATACCAGATAATTGATGAGATGAATGTGATATTGACCCGTACCCAGCTATTGGGATGCCGTACGATGATTTACCGTACGAGCTTTATCTTGAGGATAGATCCGCACTCATGACTCGAGGACGTCATATGATATACTGTATCGTACGTGATACTATTGTGGCGGGATCACCGACTATTATATATATATATATATCGACTCAGATGTAGGTGGTTTCCATACCCCTCCCGATTAGCGTATTTGCTAGATCTGTAGTTGCTTAGTAGATGTTAGACTAGGCCGATGTTATACCTATTTCAAAACTAACGAATCGGGAGAATTTTAAAGACAGGCAAATGGATTCTATGGATATTTTCAAAAGACGCATCTTTTCTTAAAACGCCGTAGCCCTTATTTTACTAAAAACCCCGATTCGTCTTATTTCAAAAAGGCAAACTATATGACTTTTTATATTGATGCAGATGCGTCACTGTTGCATTTATTAGTCGATTTCTGCATACTCTTGTTATTCGCATCGCATTGCATGTGCAATTGGTTATTGTAATATAAAAATCATGCTGTTAGGATAACAGCACCATTATCGATGATGCATATGTTCCACGTACACCTGCTTGCCGTTCCACACACTTCATCATCGATAATTGCCATGTCACTACACAGTAGTAATGTTGCATTCAGGATATGATCCCTTGCATGGCATACTTGTGTACATACCTATTGTACACCCATACGTGCATACATACATATTCGCACATACATAGATGATTCTCGCTGGATTTGGAGATTTGGGAACCGCAAGTTACTCTTTAAAACTGATTCATTTTAAAAGAGCGGTTTCCCTCAATATGTGCATATTTCTATTCCATATTGCATGATATACTGATATGCTTACATTTCTTTTACATGTTGCATACATCATGCTATTGATTATACGCATTGAGATATATTTTTTCCATGATATTTCTGGATTTAGGAAATCCTGGATATTTCAAAGGAGAGTATGTAATTGTTTTAAAAACCCGGTTACCCTTGATATGATATTTCAGTGCGTCCACCGTGTGTTTTCTCGGTGCTGAGAGCGACATGTGAAACTCGATTCGAGGAGGCGGATGAGGCCGATTGCGGGTACATGGTGGACCCAGTATGGTTCCCCGGGGCGAGAATGGATCGCTGTGTAGTAGACGATGAGCCTGGCAGAGGAACCACTATCTACCGGTGATATTATTTGGGCTCGACGGATATACGGAGGATACCGACCGGGGTCGAAAGATGATATGGGCCGATCCAGACTGACGGAGCCCGATATATGAGGATTTACGTGCCGATGATGGGCACAGGTTTCATGATGTTTTCGAGTGTCGATGCTTGACACTCAGGTTCCATGATTTTGATATTTCGCGAGCGACACCTGTTGATTTACATCCTCATACTTCCATGTATATGTTTATGATATTTACTTGCATGATGCTTATTGTCATTGGGTGACATGTGGACGATTTCCACGTACATATATTGACATTGATGACATTGATCACATTATTGGATGATATTCACATATTCATAGACTCCATGATATAGTCGACATTGATCATACCTCATACTTATGATATGTTATTACCTGAGGCACTGGCACGAGCACTTGGTACTACACTCATGTATAGATGTTACATTGCCACCTTATCATGCTTCAGACTTATTTATTTGAGGTTTATATATATCTGATCGTATTGACCTAGGATTGTGTCATACATTCGATTTCTGCTCTGAGATGTTTCTATTCACAAGTTGGCAACTCACCCCCGTTGTGCCACAGTTCTTGCAGGTTTTGCCGTATAGGTTCCATTGCGGCTTTTCTGGCACACTGCTTCCTTTCTGGGTGATTGCATTGGTAGGTGGGTTCACTCGCATCGTGACCACTATTTAATTCAGTTGTATCTAGTTATTCCATCAACCAAAACTTGTATATTATTTCAGACTCAGAAAACCAGTGGTGTATTATTTCGACCTTAGAGTCGCGCGTTGTAGTATTATGGTTTTCATGCTGATTTGAGTTTCCTTTTTGAGTTTTGATCCTCGCTCTTCTGCGTTGTATATTATACTGCTGGCATGGTTGTGACCGTCGATTGACGAAGAGCTAGCTCCCTCTTGGGGATGCCTTTTTATTGTGCATATATATATTATTCATGTTGTACCCCATTTGGGGCCAGTTTTTACAAAGAAAACTCTGCCAAAATTTTGAGATAAGACTATAGATTTCAAAAATGCGTATTTGGCTTACTTATTTAAAAACCTTGCTTTTAAACTATGTTTTCTCACTTCTTAAAAAAACTTGTTTTCTTTATTTTCTCCTTAAAATGGTTTTAGCTTTCTTGGCTTTTGGCTTACTTGAATTAGCTGGGGTCCTATAGACTTCATATAATTCAAGTGCCACTCATGTGCTATTTTGGGTCGTGACAAAGTTGGTATCTGAGCGCTAGGTTAACCTTAGTTCGAGTCTAAGTTTGACTATGCGGAGCCTAGGGCGTTTATATATATACGGAACTTAGGTTTGACCTTACGGAACTTAGGCTTAGTCGAGGGGGTATTATATCCGAACTTTCGTTGCGTAGGATGACCCTTGGTTGATGGAGTAGGCAGCTTGAGTAAAGTGACGTACCGTACGTATGTTTTGCGGCATATTTACGATAGACTACTCCGCTTGAGAAACCTTAGGATCTACATTTCCTTGCACAGTATTATATTCATTCTTATGATCTATCCTCATCGATACTGGTTATGATTTTGTTGCTATGATTACACGGGCAGAGAAAGCTACGGCTAGAGTTGCGTCAGCTTGAGCTCATCACGGACGAGGACTGACCAGGGCGTGATTCCAGAGGCATACGATTGAATAGAGAGGCGTCGTTTTAGTGTGTTTTCGAGCCATGAGCGTTCGACAGATCGCTTTTACGAGATTTCCCGGGTGTGCTGATCAGCACCAGAGGATCAGGCTACTGCTATAGGCCAGCCAGAATATGATGACCATTGATATATCGCTTATTCATGATGATTGAGGCACTGTTCAGCGTACAGATGAATGAGCCAGTTGTTGCTGCAAATGACGAGATATCGCCCAGACGTTGGAGCTACTGCAGCATGGGTATATACCCACAGATATGATGGAAGGTCACTAGTCACCCAAGGATGAATGACTAGGACATATGGTTCGTTCGCTTACCCCGATGCGAGTCAGATAGATTGATTCCAGCTAGAGACGACTTCACGCAGATTCTTTGAGAGTCGATAGCGGCGATCGAATGTCAGAAACCCATATTCTAAGTTTAAAGTATTTGGAAAGACATGCAAGCGATTCTATGGACCCTCTAGAAGAATTAAACCCTAACTCGACATAATGACCGTGTGAAAGCCTTTGAACCTTAGGGTTTGCGGCAGTTCCGCGGCGCCATTAGTGAGGCTAGGGTTTTCCCTTCTACGGCTGGGCCACCGATGCTGATGTATGTACTCGATACTATTAAACTATACTCAAGATGTTGATCTCTTGGAGGATTATGAGGTTTTGACAAATCGATCAGTTGGTTCAACATTTTTCGGATATCATGTGACGGGACACATTGCTTGGAAGACTCCAGATACGATTATAGTCGTTGGGGCGCAGTCCATGCAGCCACGAGAAGACGAGTCCGAATCAGTCGACATTAGAGCAGAGTGGAGTAAAGAGTTCGCACGAGATTTCGACGTGATGACGTTCCACTCTGCTGACATCAGAGTTGCGACACGCAAGCAAAGGCGTTGTATATGGATATGCCTTCCAGAAGGAGTCGCGATGACAATACAGCCGTTCCGGAACAAGAAACAGATATAGTAAGAGTGGTAACTTCCGGGAAATTCGGCAGAAACGAGATTGGAAGAGACCTTGAGCAGGATTTCTTCCAGGACACTGTTGCGATAAGATTTGCACTCAGGATCAGATGTGTGATGTGTATTCAGAGGACCAGAGGTCAGCGCCACTGACGTGCTGCTTTTCGAGTGGCCGTGAGGATTGACCGAGAGATGACCAGAGAAGTGCCAGGACGGAATCGTCCCCGTTAGCACACCTGATAGGGCCGATGAGCCGATTGATTGCGAGATAGGTAATCCGCAGAGAAGGTAAGGACCCGGAGACAGAGGACACCAGACCGTGAGCAAGAGGCAAGTAGATATCTTACGCTGCTAACATTGGACGCACCGACACCTTCTCAACTTTGAAAGAGGATATACCGACGACGGTATTTATAATTTGTGATTTTGTGATTCGATTATCACATATCCGTTACCTTGGATTTCGGTATTTTGGGCGATCAATTCGCATGATTTGGTCTTGATGGCTGAGTTCTATGATTTCTGTTTTTGTGCACCATAGTTGCACCTACTGTGTATTCATATTTATGCACAGGACGCACCAGTTTTATAATTCGTGCATTTGTCGCACCAGTTTTATGTTTCGTGCGTTAGTCGCACCAGATTTATATTTCGTGCTTTTGTTGCACCGGATTTATATTTTGTGCACATGGTTGTGAGCTTATATACCGCAGTATACCTGATTTTCATTGAGCCGTATTTTATACCGTCGATTTTGATTCCGACATTGAAGTTGATTTCTTGCACTCCGTGCAATTGATTTGGATTTTCGCGCGTGTTAAGCGCATGTTTTGAGATACGATTTTAGGGCACGCCCGATGCACTAAATCGGGATTCCTTGTGCATGTCAGATACACCTGATTTTGCTGTCAGGCACGCCCATTGCCCTTGGCAGATGTTTCGTGCACACCCGTTGCAGCTAGATGATGTTTTTGTGCACATGTATGGCATATATATGGATTTTGATTTCCGTGCGCACTAGACGCACAGGGTATTCTTATATACATTTTTGGGATTTATTCCTTAAGGACCAGTACGTTTTTATGATATTTGCTATTTGTTTTTGTACTGAGCAAGACTAGTTAGAGGACAGTGCCTGGATATACCTTTCATGCAATTTCTTCAAATATGTGCATGTAAAGTTCTGATTTATGTCATATTAGTTTTGTTTTGGATTTGACAGTGTGTCTGTACCATGACTCCGATGATTGCGGGATGCTTGACGGAGTTTTGATTTTGAGTTATCTGCTCATTACTCATGCGCAAGTATTGTGCTATGATGCGTTTTATATATTAATGATTTTGGAGCCCCGACGACTTGGACTTTCTATTGAAATGTTTTAGTATTTGAGGGGTTTAAATTTAAATTCATGGACCGAATTTCTTTAAAGGGGAAAGATTGTAACATTTCAGAAAAATAAAATATTATTTTTGGGAATTTTTATAATTTAATATTATTTTTAATGAATATTTTAAAATTTCGGTATAATTAAATACCGATAAATTAGGAAAAAAATATTTGGAAAATTTTAAAAATTATTAGAAAGAGGGTGTTTTATGTGAATTATGCAAATTTTAAGTTTTTATGATTAATTATATGTTAATTTAGTGCTAATCGCGATTAAAAATCGCTAATCGGATTTTAAGCTTGTTTTGTGCAAAACATGCACCATATCATTTTCACACTTGTTACTTTTTCATGTCTTTCCTACATGTTTTATAGCATGGTTATTGATTTATTAGAGAGGGGAAAAGAAAAGGAAAGGAAAGAATGTAATAACAAGTATGGGCAAGAGAGAGAATGACAGGGTGAGGGGTCAACACCTTGGACCAAGCCCCCATCACTTTATTTTTCACCATTTCCTCTCCTCTCCTCTTCATTTTCTGCTGTTGCTGCTGCCCCTCCTCCTCCCCCTCTTCAAGCCATAAAAACTCCATGAAAACCACTCGGAAACCTCATTTCCATTTCACGAAAAAGATGCACATGCTCAAGGGAAACACATTGGACCAAGAAAGTAAGGATTTTGGCCATTTGGGGCAACTCTAGAATATTCTTGAGTTGCCAAATAAGGTAAATTCTGAACCATAAGCTTATTTTTCCCATTACTTATACCCCCATGTTAGATTTGAACAGATATCGAGTGGTTTTGTGGACTTAGAAAATTCTAGTTAGGGTTTATGGGAATTTGAGAGTTGTGATGTGAATTTGAACTCAGTAGAGGCCACGCAAACCCCCTATCGCTAGAATTAAGACTCATACCAGAAACTAGAAACCCGGAATACAGATTTAGAAACCGATATCGGAAGAATTGAGGAATCTGTGAGGGTTATATGGAATCTGCTATCACCTCGAGACCCTGAAAATTATTTTGTGAACACATAGAGATGTGCAGGCACACAGGAAGCTAACCCCAAAACCCAGACCCTATCTATTCTTTATGGCCGCAGATTTAATCTGCTTGGCCGCAATTTGCAGCCTGGGTCCCACCATTTTGGTTCGTTTTGGTTTTATAGCTCCTACATGTATAAATTAGACCCCTGGCATATGCAAAATTGTCCAATTTGACCTAGGGTGAAATCTGGGACCCTTTTCTATAGTTTTTGTTTTGGACTCGTATTTCCGTATTTCGTATTTTAAATTCTGGATTCTCTTATTTGGATTTTACCTCGATGACTTGACGTTTGTACGACGAGATCGAGGGTTGTTTGATAGTTTTGAAAGTGGAATCCATAGGTTCTAACCTATAGGTCTTAGCATGTCGTTTTGGTTTTCGTATGTCGTTTCGTCATCGAATTTGATTTTAATAAGATTTGCGATACGTTATGATATGCAGGTACCCCACGAAGACTTCAAGACGACAAGAAAGCGCGTGGTGGCGTCGGCAACGGAAAGCGAAAGCAAGGTGAGTAGATTATTTCTACGGGGGAAGTCGGGTGGATGGCGTATAGCCCCCCGCAGTTCGAGGTTTAGTATACTATATTTATCCTATATATGTGTTTGATTGCATTAGGTGCGATATGGATAATTGAGATGAGATTAGGTGTACTATGGATAGAATAGGGTTTAGTTGTAAACTAGTATAGTTTCTAGTTGCGAACCCTAGAATAGGTTTACACCCACACGCACACATATGCTTATTTGTTATAGTTATACATAGATGATGAGGAATGTGGATGATATTTGGAGATGAGTCGATGAGATTGGGTATAGTGCCAGGAGATTTTTAGCGGGCCTTTGGACGTGTGTTTCACACACGCATTCATATTTATATAGATGGTACTGAAAGGTTAGCCTAGCACTCTATGAGGGGTTTGGAAGCATCACATGTACCAAAGATTGAATTTTTACGGTGCTAAGTTAACATACAAAGGATCGATCCTAGAAAAATTAGGGTTTCATTAACAATACTTCATCACATGAAAGAAATGCTAGGGTTTTGAGAGTACAACTTTTGTAGCTCCCTACGCTAGACTCCTTGGCTACTTGGGGTTTGAAAAAGCTCCGCTTGAACTCCTCTAGGTCACCGATGATCCACCCGGAGTCCGCTTTGTCCAAGCTAGCAACTTCGCAAGATCAAGAATGAAAAACGAAGCTAACACTCTAAACAAGTGGGCAAGACTTGTGTAGAATGATGTTGTGGTGGCTTTTCTCACTTCAAAATCCTATCTTGATGAATGATTTGCTCTCTAGAAAATTCAAGAGAGCATGAGCTCAAGGTTGAAGAAGATGATGGATATTTTAGAAGAAGATAAGAATAACTCTAAAGAGAAAAAGAAAAACATAAGAATATATATTTTTCTTTCTTCATCTCAAACCTTGGTTATCTCTTTATGAATATTTAATTTTTCTTTAGTTAAACACAAGAGAAAGATTAAACCATGGTCAAAAGTTAGGTGCAAATGGTTAGGTCACAAGAAGAGTGTAGAAACTTTGACCATGATTCAATCTTATCTCATTTCTTTTGTTTTAGCAAAAATAGAAATAAATATCCATAAAATAAACCATGGTGTGAGTCTTATAAATCCACCATTTTCTATGTATAAACAACCACGATAGATGATGTATGTATGTATGTGTGTATGCACATCCATATGTGCATGAATCAACAAGGTATGCATACATGCATCCATACATCCAAACATACAAGAAAAGATTTCTAGTGAGAATCTAATGGTTAAATGATAAATCAACACTTGATTTATCAATCCGGCCATATCACATACGACCCTAACCAAAGCAAGCCTCCCGATCAATATACGGTATCCCATACATGCATTTTAATCGGGTCCATGCGCATATCGCATACGCGCACCACAACGTTTCGCCTGGACTAGGTAACTCCATTGTGGGACTCTGAGACTCGTCAATACGCCGGCAGTGGATGATGATCATATCAAGCACCCCCAAGCCGTAAGCGGTCAGCTAAACGTAACGGCCACCCGGGTATTGAGCGATCAGAAGAGAACAAGCGAACCTGCTACAACTCCCGTCGAGCCAACCGGCAACACTTCCCGTACAGTCCGGTCTCCTCGTCTGATATGTCGCATATCAAGTCTAAGGGTGGTAAACGTCAGACCGCAATAACCGATAAGTCGTGCCGATGTGAGGCTCATAACGGGTCGAGAAACTACTGGTAACACTTACCAGCAAATCTCTAATCAGCCCTGGCCAGGGACTTCCCTGTTACGGCCAATCGAGCACAGCGCAACATCAACCCCCAATACCGGGAGAGACGAAACCCCTCCTATCGCTCATTGCCTCCATGTGACTCAGGACTGTACCGAAAAACCACCATTTTGCATGCCCTTATAGACGTGGTAAGGTGGAGATCAAAGCACGGTGGGAATCACACAAGACTCTATGACGATCTCGGGTTTACAGACTAACCTGCACAAGTGTCACCTGAGAACTGCCATCTGACGTGAGGTATAATACCATCTGGGAGTTCTCGGCGAGTCCGTCCAGTGTACCCAGTCTCCACTGAGCACCCGTATACCATCTCTGATGTCAAACACCAATGGATATGGGATCATCCATCGCCCATCTCATGGGTCGAGAAGCGTATACGCTAGTCTACACTGGTATATCGATGCCCCGTCTCGATACACCCACGACTAGAGACCTTGAAGGATGTACTTATGGACTACCATGTCCCCACTAGTATGATCTGTATCATAGTCCAGGTAGTCAAGTACACATCCTAAGGGCTTTACCAACATGTAACTATAATACAGTATAAAGAGACTAGTATACATGTTAAGATAAAGAGTAACCAGATAGCATACTATCATATCGAGCAAGAAAGTCATCTCTATATATGTCCAAGCATCCAATATAATATACATCGTCTGTACAATACTGGCCTCTAGGGCATACATACAACTAACAATCTCCGACTTTCACTAGGGCCAGCTGCTGTAGTATCGCATACCGAGCATCCCGAAGAGTCTCTCAAACTGTATCTAGGGAATGGCCTTCGTGAGTGGATCCGCTGTGTTGTTCTTCGTGTCAACCCTCCTGACCTCGATCTCCCGGCGATCAACTATCTCCCGGATCAGGTGATACCGTCACAGAATATGCCTGGATCGCTGATGGGACCTGGGTTCCTTGGCCAAAGCCACCGCTCCATTGTTATCGCAATACAAAGGTATTGGATGCTCACTGGATGGAACCACTCCAAGTTCAGTAATGAACTTCTTGATCCAGACAGCCTCTTTGGCAGCGATGTATTCAGCCTCCATCGTCGAGTCTGCCACGGTTTCCTGCTTGGAACTTTTCCAGCTAACCGCCCCTCCGTAAAGGGTAAAGACAAATCCCGACTGCGACTTAGAGTCGTCCTTATCACTCTGGAAGCTCGAATCGGTAAAGGGCTCCACTTGGAGTTCTCCGTTTCCATACACCAAGAGCATTTCTTTAGTCCTTCGCAGGTACTTGAGAATGCTCTTCACAGCTGTCCAGTGACTCTCTCCAGGATCAGCTTGATACCTACTCACTACACTTAGTGAGTCTGCTACATCGGGTCTGGTACATAGCATCGCGTACATGATAGAGCCTACAGCCGAAGCATAGGGTATCCCTTGCATGCGAGCTCTCTCCAAATCAGTCTTAGGAGACATCTCTTTGGAGAGAGTGACTCCAGAGATTGTGGGTAAGTTCCCACGCTTGGATTCTTCCATACTAAACCTCTTTAGTATGGTGTCAATGTACCTGGATTTGGACAATCCCAATTGTTGGAGGTAGTGCCCTCAGAGTCAATTATTGGATCACAGGCACGTGATTGCAATGATTGAGGGAGGACCTATCCCGATAGGACAGTCTTACTCGAGATGATAGTACGCTATCTGGTTTACCTTTATCATCGTGTACTGCTTTAGGTGACATGACACGTCGCTATTACACGTTGATAGAGCCCCTAGGATTCTTGCTTGACCACCAGCAGTATGAGGGCGATCATATAAGTGGGAGCTGGGGGTCTACAAGCATATCCTTAAAAGGTCCCTAGTCGTGGGAGTTTCGAGACCGGGCATCGATACTCCATTAGTAGACTAGTGTATACAGTCGAGACCCCGACGAGGGGCGGTGGCCGGTCTCACAAGCCACTGGTGTCAGTTGGATCACCTAAGATGTATACAGGTGCTCATTGGGTTATGAGTACACCGGACAGGACTCGCCGGGAACATGCTAGTTGGTCATATACCAGACGTCAGATGGCAGTTCCCTGGTGACATGTGTGCAGGTTAGTTCATCGACCTGGGGATCGTCATTTGCCTCGTGTGAGTTCCCACTGTACTTTGATTACTACCCTACCACGGCTCAAAGGAGTCGTGCAAACAGGTTTTAGTTGGGTACAGTCCCGAGCCACATGGAGGCAGTGAGCGTATCTTCAGGGGTTCGTCTCTCCCGGTATTGGGGGTGAGGTCGTGCTGTGTCTAGGAGAGCCATTACACAAAGTCCTTGGCCAAGGCAAGGAGATTTACTGGTAGGTATTCCAGTAGTATCTCAGGGTGTTCTGGGCTACACTCCGACACGACTTGTACCGCTTTTGGGGGTCTGACTTTTACCAACCCCCTAGGCCCGCCATGCGATACTCATAGACGAACGGACCGGACTGCACGGATATTGTCACTGACAGGCTCAGTAGGGTGTCAGGATGAGTTCGCTCATCGACGTCCCTTTTAGTCAATAGCTGGTGGCCCGTTACGTATTGGCTTATACCTCTGACGTGCTAGTGGTTAAATCCACAGCCATAGTATTGACGAGTCTTTAGAGTCCACCACACTTTCAGTTACTCAAGTTTCGGGCGAAACGCTGTAGAGGCCGTATGGAGATATGGCAGGGTCCGATCAGATACGTGCGGTATTGCACGGATCAGGATCGGACGGTTTGTACTAGTAGCCGTATAGTTATATGGCAGGGTTCGATCAGATACGTGCGGTATTGCACGGATCAGGATCGAACGGATATTACTAGCCGGCTTTGGTTTAAGCCGGTCCTAGTTTAGTACAGTGTAGATTTTGTCTCTTTGCATTTGTATCCGGACGGAATACAGATGTGGGTGTGTATGCACAGTGTCGGGGTTTTCCTGTAATTAATTACGGGACCAGTTTTCTGGAGTTGCCAGTTTGCATTCCGTTCCGGCCGGTTTTCCTTTGTTCTTTCCCGGCCGGACTTTTCCGATGGAGGGGGTTATTTGCAATTGTGCAAATAATCTTTGTGGAGGGGGTTTTCTTGCACTTGTCTTGATTATGATAGGATTGTTATCTTTTGCACCATGCTTGCATTTATGTGATTTGATGAAGGTATGGTTTGATTAAAGTGAAGCATGCTTGTTTGTCCCTTGATGTGGTCACCCCCTTCTTCACTCCTACACTCACCTCCCTTCATCATATATATCCATTCTTTCCCTCCACCATTTTATTATTGAAATGGCCGGCCACTTGATGAGGAGGAGAGAAAAATTGAGAGATTCATTTTGTGCTTCATTTTGTTCATCTCATTTGGCTTGCAAAAATGTTTGCTTCATTTCCCTCCAAAGTTCAACATTCATTCCTCCATCCAAAGGCAACAAACCCCAAAGAGACAAGTAGCCTCTACACTACACTTCCTACAGCAAATCTTGGACGCGTCGATTCGCCAGCTTCGCGCCCGAGTTGCCTCGGTATTGAGGTGGGAGCCCGTAAAAGCTACAGGCGATGTGGTGCCCTTTCCGACGAGGAGGAGACAGACGGAGATCCCGCGAGGAGATCGGAGTGGAGATGAAGACCGGAGGACTCGGATCAGTCGGTACAACATTTCTATACTCTTTACTGTTTGTTAGTTTAGCAATAATGGCAGATCCGGGTTAAAGTATACGATAGCGCCAAGTTAAAAAGTTTTATTCCGCAATTGGCGTCTGTAGACTGCCGGGGCGCTAACGTAGACTTACACCAATATCCGTTTGGATCTATCTTTATAGATCTTGATTCCCAATATGCAGGAGGCATCACCAAGATCTTTCATTGAGAATATTTGTGATAAGAAGAGCTTGACCGATTGCAGCATAGGAATGTCATTTCTTATCAAGAGTATGTCGTCCACGTACAATACGAGGAAGACAACCTTACTCTCTGCCACCTTCTTGTAGATACAAGGTTCATCTGGATTTTTGACGAAATCAAACTCTTTGATAACGACGTCAAAGCAGATGTTCCAACTCCGCGATGCTTGCTTTAATCCATAAATGGATTTAAGCAGCTTGCACCCCTTCCCGCTGCTCCCACTGTCTACGAAGCCCTCTGGCTGAGTCATGTACACGCACTTTTCTAAATCACCGTTTAGAAAGGCGGTCTTAACATCCATTTGCCAGATTTTGTAGTCATGATATGCAGCGATGGCAAGCATGATCCGGATGGATTTAAGCATAGCCACTGGAGAAAAGGTTTCGTCATAGTCCACACCTGGTCTTTGACGATAACCCTTTGCAACAAGTCTTGCTTTGAAAGTCTCCACATTCCCATCTACACCAAGTTTTTTCTTGAAGATCCACTTGCTCCCAATGGGTTTTACCCCTTCAGGAGCAACTTCCAAAGTCCATACTTTGTTGGTGTACATGGATTCCATCTCGGATCGCATAGCATCCAGCCATTTTACTGAGTCCCTACTCGTGATGGCCTGCTCGAAGCTAGTTGGGTCATCATCCTCCATGATGCCATCCTCGCTCCTACCATCCACGAGAAAACCGTAGTATCTCTCAGGTTGGCGAGGAACCCTACTATATCGGCGGAGAGGCTGAGGTTCGTTGGGAGCTACTGAATCCTCTGGTTCCACTAAATCTTCAGTTTGAGTTTGTGTAGCCGGAATTTCTTCCAGTTCTACCTTATCGCCACTAATTTCTTTTGTAAGAAATTCCTTTTCCAAAAAGGTGGCATGTCGAGAAACAAACACTTTTTGTTCCTCTGTATGGTAGAAAAGATATCCATGTGAATGTTTGGGATATCCCACAAACTTGCATAGAACTGACCGCGCCTCGAGTTTGTCCGGATTTTGCCTCTTGACATAGGCCGGGCAACCCCATATCTTAACTCGTTTAAGACATTGTCTCTTCCCACTCCATATCTCATATGGTGTGGTAGGTACAGATTTAGTTGGAACTTGATTCAATAGGTATGCTGCTGTTTCCAGCACATATCCTCAGAAGGAAATAGGTAACACAGCTGTGTTCATCATAGAGTGCACCATATTAGGGTGCGGTTCCTCCGCTCTGATACACCGTTATGCTGTGGTGTATATGGAGGAGTCAGCTGAGAGAGAATCCAGATTGTAATAAATTTCTTGATTGGATGTAAAAGTATCAATTCAAATGATCCCCGGCAACGGCGCCATTTGATTGAATCGATTTCGGATTGTGTATGTTGGAAAAATGTATAGAAATCACAACCAAAAATTATTTTTGACCGCAATCAATAACGGTGTCATGTAGATTTCGTTAGCAAGTACGGATCGTCCACAGGGATTGTGCGATTCATTTCTATGTTTAATTTGTTTGAATTGAAAAGTTAATCGAAAAGAAAAGAAAACATGATTCAAGATTTTATCGATTGATTCTGGTGTCACTAATCTAATCAAGAATCAAGAAATGATAAACAATCAAGAATCGGGTTTCGATGATATTTCCAACCAAATGTCAAGAATCTAAATGAGGCTCGTAGGAATCGATCGGATCTATAGACGTGATGTAATCTCAAGATTTCGTGTTCTTGTCCTTCGAAGGATTGATACTAGATCGATGATGATCGATGAGAGTTAGGGCTTTCTTGATGAAACTAGGATTTCATCATTTAACCCTTGTTCTTTCATAGATATCATTCACATTCTAGCCTCTAACAATTTCAAGAAACGATCGTAACTCCCCAATCTCGAGCGATATCAATCAAGAAAGCATCGCAACGAATTGGGTTGTCGATTCTTGAACTTGCTAGGGTTTACAAAACTCGTAGGATTCAAGAATCGATTTAAGATATATTACATCATCATTCTATTGATCGTCTCGACTCCTCGACGAGCGGAGTATTACTCAAACATCACAACCAGATTTACAACTAGAAATTTAGATTGAATCATGATGCAAGAATTTAAAGAAAACAAGATAAAAGAATATCACCTTTTATTTATATCAACAATTTGATTACAGTCGCTCAAGAACTACAAGAGGAAGAACTAAATTGTCGATTTGGCGTCGCTCAGCTCCGTGAGTCGCGGATCGGCTTGGACCACTTGCTCTGTTGAAGATCGGCTCGGCTCATAAAAGGTTGCAAGGCTTCTTGCTTGATGCGGTACTCGGGATCTTGGTTTTGATTTGAATTGGGGTTAGGGTTTCACACAAGTTCTCTCACTAGACTTGTGGAAGAAGATGAAGAAAGAGAGTGATGGATGTATTGGCTACTAGAATGAACTAATGGAGGGATTTTTCCAAGATGCTTTACAAGTGAGCCTAGGGTCTTATTTATAGATCTTCCAAACCCTAGGTCTAGGTTTGAAATTACAATTCCCTCCAAAAGTTTGTTCAGGCTACTAGAAGGAGTTTGTTAGGAGCTAGCTTAGGGTTTAAGCTAGGGTTTAGGGAGAAGTTTCTAGAATGATAGGCTAGTTTAGTGTTGATTCCAAAGCTTGCTGATCTGGCAGAAGTCTTTGGAGTCTTCTGGAAATTGACTTATCATTTTGAGCTGTAGCCACAGAGAGAGAAGTTTTGCACCAAAAATGAGAAGGTAACTCCTTGGACCCACCGCGGATCCGCGGCACAAGTGGGCCTTGGTCTTTCTGGTGTGGTCTTGGAATGCCATTTGGGGCTTTATCTGATATGTTGAATTTTATTTGCCCCTTTGGATTGATACCAGAATTGAAATCATTGAGTTTGCGTAATGTTTAATCGGTACCGTATAAATTTTGGCCTTTCTCCTGGATTTTCCTGCACAGATCTCAAAACAAGTGTTGCGCAATATAGGGATGATGCGATGCCATGAAATGTAGTCAATTTCCCTTGAAATGCCGGTTTAAGAGTCTAATGCATGCAATCTGATATTTTGCGATAGTCTTGCTAATATGTGAAATATGAATACCGTACACTTCTAAATGAGTCCAAATGATAGGGAGATTGCCGTGTTAAAAATACAATATTTTTGACTAATCAAATTCCCCCAAACTTAATTTCGATCGTCTCGAGCGAACTGTTTATTAAAAAGAGTAGGAGAAAATAAAGAAAGAGAAAAAACTAACTAGCACACTTTCGTAGGCAACACGATTGCACTGAGCACGTGCAACAAGCCTTTGAACCTCTAGGTGTCCCTAGTAGGAGGAGTGTTGTCTCCTGAGGGTTTTCAGCGGATTGCACCCACAAAATCCAATAATAAAAGAAAGATCATTAATATTATATTTAAATAAAAGAATCGTAAAAGAAAGACTTTGAAAATTAGGGTTTCCAACTAAGCTAGCTTTTCGGTTGTCATGAGCCCTATCTTAATGGTCATGAAAAGATGTTAGAAATCACGTCCTCCCTCAATAAAACATCATCTTATTCTTCATTCCTATCTTTCTTCCAAACATCGATCATATCACCCTGCGTGTGTGTAAAGGACATCCCTACACCCGGAGAATTCAATTCAAGCTATCATACTCTTGCCCATCAGCCTCAGTACTTTTTAATGAATGAATATTTAGATGAGATTGCTCACACACTTTCATGCCACCGTTAATACTTCTTGAGGTACTAACCGACCGATTACTCCTGTGCTTGCTTACTTGGTGTATTTTCCTCGTCTTGCACCACCTCAGGCATAGCAGTGACTCCCAGACCAGTTGGCCTTAGGGCACTAGGTGAAGAAGCACTCTCGCTATACATTTTTTATTGCCCTTGGTGATAACAAAACCAGTGTCCATTTTTCTCACCACTTTATATTTTCATTCACTTTTTTTCTTCTTTTTATTTCCTTCATACATCGGCTTTAAGACAAGAGCATTTCAAGGTATCCTCTACTATCCCAGGCTTTAAGACGTGTGTAAGTGCGAATAGCAGGGTAGCAACGTTCAAAATGTTTGGCTTCCAGAATAGAAACTATTTTTCAGACTTATTTTTATCCTCAGATTAGTGACGTCCTTCATCTTACTAACCCTTGGGACAACGGCTCATAACTACTTATTATTAGTTCGTATAAGAAAATTTCTAATTTTCTTAGTTTTCTTAAATTTTTCCAATCTCATGGATGTAATTGTTCACTATCTAAACTTTTATTATCTTATTTATGTACAAAAAAGTGTAAATATTAAAATTATTTTTATACTTGAAAATTTTTACATTTTTTTCGGTTTGAAATTTTTTCAATTTTTATAGAATTTTAAAAGAAATGTTTTGTGCTTATGCAAATGATATGCAAATGATGCAAAAATAAGCACAAACCTCCCGTAAATTTGTTTTCAACAGTGTCCTCACTGTTGCCAACAGCTATATCTACAAAACTGTAAGCCTGGGGGGAATTATTAGTGGGGGCAAAATATATAAGTGAAGAACTTCCCCCAAACTTACTCTTTTCACTCACCTTCATTCAAAAAATGATGCAATGATATACAGGATATGAAGGTGAGACGGAGGAATTTTAATCAAAATAAACTGGCTCTTGTAAGAACAAAAGCTCCTCCGTGGGGTCAGTGGAAAAATACGGCTTAAGTCTATGTCAATTCACTTTGAAAAAGATGCCGTTTTTAACATTTTCTACTTCTACTGCCCCGTGCGGGTATACAGACCGCACAACAAAAGGTCCCTTCCATCGAGATCGGAGCTTACCCGCATGAAGGTGTAATCGTGAATCATAAAGAAGGACTTGTTGACCAGGTGAAAATGTTTTTCTCAAAATGTTTTTATCGTGAAAAACCTTAATCCAATTCTTTACAATTACAGCGTTATCATAAGCTTCATCGCGGAGTTCGCTTAGCTCATTTATTTGCAGCTTCCGAAAATTGCAAGCAAGGTTTAGATCAAAATTTATTTCCTTTATAGCCCACAATGCTTTATGCTCTATCTCGATGGGTAAATGACATGCTTTTCCAAACACTATCCTATATGGAGACATCCCTAGGTCGGTTTTATATGCAGTTCGGAATGCCCAAAGTGCATCTGTCAGTTTGGTCGACCAATCTTTTCTATTTTTAGCAACAGTTTTCTCCAGGATAAGTTTGATTTTTCTGTTTGAGATCTCAGCCTGCCCGCTTGTTTGGGGATGATAGGGTGTAGAAAGTCGGTGGTTGATTGAGTATTTTCGCATCAGAGTCTCGAATGACCTGTTGCAGAAATGTGTCCCATTATCACTAATGATAGCGCGTGGGTGTCCAAATCGCGAAAAGATATTCTCTTTTAAGAACTTAATGACAACTTTCTTGTCATTAGTGCGACATGGAATGACTTCTACCCACTTTGAGACATAATCAACCGCCAGCAGTATATACAAATTCCTAAAGGAGTTGGGAAAGGGACCCATAAAATCAATGCCCCAAACATCGAATATTTCAACAACCAAGATGGGTTGCTGAGGCATTTCATTCCTCTGGGATATTCTACCTGTGTACTGACATTGTGTACAGGTTTTGCAATGCTCAAATGCGTCCTTGAATAAGGTCGGCCAATAAAATCCACATTGCAAAACCTTCTCCGCTGTCTTTTTGGGACCGAAGTGACCCCCACAGGCCTGATCATGATAAAAAGAAAGAACACTCTTGAACTCTTCTTTCGGGACACATCGGCAAATGATCTGATCAGGACAATATTTAAACAAATATGGATCATCCCAGTAAAAGTGTTTTACTTGGGATAAAAAACGGTATTTGTCCTGTTTTGACCAATCGCTCGGTATAAGTCCTGTGACAAGATAGTTCACAATATCCCTGAACCATGGTTCAGCGGATACGTTCAAGAGTTGTTCGTCGGGAAACGAATCATTAATCAGCAGGGTCACAGGGGAAGAAATGATGCGTGAAAGATGGTCAGCTACTACGTTTTCACATCCTTTCTTATCTTTGATAGCAAGATCGAATTCTTGTAACAGAAGGATCCAACGTATTAGTCGACCTTTTGCATCTTTCTTTGCCAGAAGATGTTTTAAAGCGGAATGGTCAGTGTACACAACTATAGGTGAGCCAATTAAGTAAGGCCTGAATTTTTCTAATGCAAATAAAACCGCTAAAAGTTCTTTCTCGGTGGTTGTATAATTGATTTGAGCATCATTCAGGGTCTTACTTGCATAGTATATCACGTGTGCAATCTTTTCGATGTGCTGTCCTAAGACTGCACCTACTGCAAAGTCGGATGCGTCACACATCAGCTCAAAAGGGTAGTCCCAATTTGGTGATGATAGCACGGGGGCTGTAGTAAGTGAGTGTTTAAGTGAGTCGAAAGCTGTCTCGCAGTCCGAGTCAAAATGGAAGGTCGTATCCTTGGCCAGGAGAAGAGCTGAAGGTCTAGCAATTTTGCTAAAATCCTTGATGAATCTCCTATAAAAGCCAGCATGGCCAAGGAAAGATCGAATATCTTTGACGCTTTTGGGATGAGGGAGGTTTTTAATGACATCTATCTTAGCTCCGTCAACCTCAATGCCTTTCTGTGAAATGACATGTCCAAGAACAATTCCTTCTTGGACCATGAAGTGGCATTTTTCCCAGTTCAAAGTCAAGTTCTTCTCTCTGCAACGAGTAAGAACAGCGTCAAGATTTGCTAGGCAATCAGAAAAAGAGTCTCTAAAAATCGAGAAATCGTCCATAAAGATCTCCAGAAAATTCTCTACCATATCAGAGAATATCCCCATCATACACCGCTGAAAGGTAGCGGGAGTATTGCATAACCCAAAGGGCATGTGACTGTAAGCAAATGTACCAAAAGGACAAGTAAAAGTGGTTTTATCTTGATTCTTTTTGGCGATGGGGACCTGATTATAGCCTGAGTATCCGTCCATAAAACAATAATACTCTCGTCCCGCTAAGCGTTCCAGCATTTGATCAATGAATGGTCGAGGAAAGTGGTCTTTCCTCGTGGCAGCATTGAGTTTTCTATAATCAATACATACACGCCACCCAGTTTGGGTGCGTGTCTGAATCAACTCATTTGCCTCATTGGTAATAACAGTGATGCCGGATTTCTTAGGAACGACATGTATAGGACTCACCCATTGGCTATCGGAGATGGGGTATATAATACCATTATCAAGGCATTTGACGATCTCTTTCATGACCGCTTCCTTCATGACGGCATTCAACCGTCTCTGTGGTTCTCGGGTTGGTCTGGCATCATCCATCACATGTATATGATGTTCAACAATCAAGGGACTAATCCCTTTGATATCCGCCATACTCCAACCAAACGCATCTTTGTTAGATCTCAATACCGATAAAAGTGCATTCTCTTGCTCTGATGCAAGAGAAGCTGATATGATAACCGGTAAGGACTCATTCTCACCTAAATATGCATATTTAAGGTGAGAAGGTAAAATTTTGAGATCTAATGTGGGCGGAGAAATAATAGAAGGAGGGATTATCGAATGATTTTTGGAGTTAGAAAGAAGCTCAGAGCCTGTGAAAGATACAGAATCGGGTGAAGAAAAGTCAGGAGTGCAGGACTCAAGTGTAGGAAAAGTGTCCTCACTAAGATCATGTGTAAGATCAAGCAGAGATGTGGTAATGTCGTCGAGATCTAAAAAGCAATGATCCTCAGCTCCACAACTATCGGGAGCGGTCTCGTGGACAGAGCACACATCTAGAATATGAGCAGAAGGTTCTGATGGCTGACTTCCAACTTTGTAGATATTTAGTTCAATGGTCATATTTCTAAATGATAAGTTCATTGAACCATTTCTACAGTTTATAACAGCGTTGGAAGTGGTAAGGAATGGACGACCCAGAATCACCGGAATTTGGCCCCGGGGGTTTGCTACAGGCTGTGTATCGAGCATAATGAAGTCTACAGGGAAAACAAATTCCCCGACCTTTATCAACACATCCTCTAGTTCACCCCTTGGTTTGGTGATTGAACGGTCTGCCATTTGGAGAGTGCAGTGAGCAGGTTTCAGCTCTCCAATCCCTAATTGCTCATATACCGAATATGGAAGTAGGTTAACACTTGAGCCAAGGTCTAAAAGAGCACGATTTATATTTTTACCCCCAATAGAAATTGATATTGTAAGACATCCTGTGTCTTTTCGTTTCTTTGGTAGCTGGGGAATAAAAGCAGTGCTGATATTATTAGCCATGAAGACCTTCTTTAGCACTTGGGTCTTCCTCTTCCTAGTGCATAAGTCCTTAAGAATTTTCGCATAAGCGGGGACTTGTTGAATTGCATTTAGGAGAGAGATATTGATGTTAACCTGTTTGAACATTTCTATAATTTTCTCCATATGAGGACTCGTTCTATTACCCCTTAACCGATTCGGATAAGGAGCTTTCGCAATAAGCGCAGGGTCTATCACAGGAGAAGGAAGATGGGGTAGACGCGGTCCCAAAAGAGGTATGGGGACCGTCTGTGGAGAACTATAAGGGTTGGGTTCAGGTGTCGAGCCTAGTGGGAAATGGAGAATAGGCTCGCGGGAAGGCGGGGTGGTAGAAGAAGAAGGATTAGAAGGAGAAATGTGTGTGTGTGGAAAGGTCTCAGCCGGGGTGTTGATTTGATTTCCAATATCATAAATACCTTCCCCGACATGATTGTTCAGCACTCTTCCCGATCTCAACGTTGTGACAGCATTTACATTGTAATGCCCAGGATTCTGTAGGGGTTGAGAGGAAAGTTTCCCTTTTTCTCTCGCACTCATTTCGGCTTTAAGGCGTGCGATTTCAGCTTCCATCGTTCTGTTACTCTCAGCTTGGGACGCTGATTTTTTCTTTATCTCACTGACGGAAGATCTAACCTCAGTTGAAACCTCTATGAAATTTGACAAACGTGATTTCATGGTTTGAGTGAATTGAGAGAACTCGTCAGAACAGGTCATAGGATTAGACTGTGCAGGAGTGTTGACCTGATTTTGGAAGTTTTGTTACTGGTAGGGGTGCTGAGTGAGTTGAAGGGGTTGCTGTTGTTGTGGAGGAAGAGCCCTTTGAAAATTATTCGTGTTTGGAACCGTGTTTTGAGATTGGTTTTGGTTCCAAGAAAAATTCGGGTGATTCCTCAAACCCTGATTGTACGTGGAAGAATATGGATCGTTTCGAGGTCTTTGAAATGCGGCATTAGAATGCTCGTGACCTTGAAACGCAGAATTTAATGGCCATTCTTCCGTTAAATGAGACGAATCAGAACAGCACCCACAAACAGTTTTGGGGAGCGACATTGGGTTTAGGGAGGCTGCTGCAAATTTGTGTTCCATAGCGTCGAGCTTCTTTTGCATTGCTGCCATCTCAGCTTGAACACCTATGGACACATCTATTTGGTGTACGCCACCCCTATTCAATGGTTGGGTTCCACTCTCCTACTGTAGTGATTTTTCAGCGAACTCTTCTAAATACTTCAAAGCTTCCCCATCATCTTTGGTCATAAAAGTACCTTAACATATGTTTTCAAGGCTCTGTTTAGTGTTTGGGTTAATGCCCTCATAAATGATTCGGCAAAGTTCCCATCTCGGGATGCCGTGATGAGGACACTGAACCAATAGATCCTTGAAACGTTCAAAGCACTTTGAAAATGGTTCAGTAGGGAGCTGGGCAAATTGATTCAGTTCGCTACGGATTCGAGCTGTCTTTTGTATTGGGTAAAATTTCTTAAGGAATGCCGCGACGAATTCTTCCCAATTTGTGATAGAGTGTGCGGTAGTGTTATATAGCCACTTCTCGGCTATATCGCACAATGTAAATGGAAGAAGTCGTAGACGCATCGCATCCACTGAAAGTTGTGACGTACCCATCATTGCGCATACGTTTTCAAATTTGGTAATGAAAACGTAAGCGTCCTCAGTCTCGAGTCCGTGGAATTTTGTTAAAAGGTTGATGTATTTGGGTTTAATCTCAAAGTTATCCCCATTGGCTGGTGGTGTGGATAAGCAGGTCGAAAGAGGACCTCGAATAGGGTAGCACCTCTCCTGGAGAGAGATGCGGGGTGGAATCTGCACACCAACGGACGGCGGCAGATTAGGGTTAAAGAAGTTCGATGGATTCGGATCCATCGGTGTGCGTGTGGTAGTGGGTAAAGAAAAATTAAATGGAGAAATATCGACTTCGGAGTCGACAAAGGGTACGCGGAGTAAACGGGCACTAGAATCCCGTGTCCAGCCTATCTTGCACTAAAAAGGGTTAGTACAAGTGGCAGCGTTGACTTATAATTAGGGGTATGAATGAATGCGGTGTTTGCTTTGAAAAAGGGACGGATTTTTGAAAAAATGATGCGACACAACAAATGCAGCACACAAACCCTAGAATCTAGTGGTCACCTAGGTCCGGCTCTAGACCGCTCCTAACTGCCAAAAGACAAGTCGCAGGATAGAATCCTCCACTGCCTCTTTGTCCCCCTGTGGCCGGATAAGCGCCAGGTAAGTAGGAAGGTACTCCACTACGTAAGTGGTGGGCCTAATTAAAAACCACTAGCCTTAGACACACTCGCCTTAGACACTACAAGAAAACGCGGATAAGCAATGAATTACCCACGGCCTTCTCTTGTCCTAATTGAGCGCGACGGTCCTTAAAGTCATCTCTAGATATTTTTTAGTTAATGTGGGTCAATGCGGATGCAAGTTTTGTGGTTTTCGGAGCCTAGGAAGGGTAATGAAATCCCCACCTAATTTGGATTTGGCCGTGCCCCTTAATATCCGTATTTAGAATGCAAACAACCAAGAAACAAAATCACGCACAAATTTAATTTTGCTTTTTGCGAGCTGGGATTATTTGCAAAGAAACCTGCAGAAAATTATTAGTTGGAGCTAAAAAGAGGAGAGAGGAGAAGGTAAGAAGCTTACAGAGAAAAAATGGTACAGTGATCCCTTCAGGTAGCCGCAGAACCACAGCAATAAAGGGGCCCCCACCACGGAAACGCGGTTGAATGGTGAGATCACTCCACCAAAATTCACCAGGGAGCTTCTGTAGACTCCCTTAACTCTCTGGTATTTTCAAAAAAAAATTGTGCAATTTCCAAAAAGCTCCAGATTTCCTTGCAATGAACCACAACAAATCGTTTAGGGTTTGCACGAATTTTGATCTAAAAATAACAATGGAATAAATCTTTCAATTCAGACTATAATATGAAACGAATTAGCGCGTAATCCCCGGCAACGGCGCCATTTGATTGTAATAAATTTCTAGATTGGATGTAAAAGTATCAATTCAAATGATCCCCGGCAACGGCGCCATTTGATTGAATCGATTTCGGATTGTGTATGTTGGAAAAATGTATAGAAATCACAACCAAAAATTATTTTTGACCGCAATCAATAACGGTGTCGTGTATATTTCGTTAGGAAGTGCGGATCGTCCACAGGGATTGTGCGATTCGTTTCTATGTTTAATTTGTTTGAATTGAAAAGTTAATCGAAAAGAAAAGAAAACATGATTCAAGATTTTATCGATTGATTCAGGTGTCACTAATCTAATCAAGAATCAAGAAATGATAAACAATCAAGAATCGGGTTTCGATGATATTTCCAACCAAATGTCAAGAATCTAAATGAGGCTCGTAGGAATCGATCGGATCTATAGACGTGATGTAATCTCAAGATTTCGTGTTCTTGTCCTTCGAAGGATTGATACTAGATCGATGATGATCGATTAGAGTTAGCGCTTTCTTGATGAAATTAGGATTTCATCATTTAACCCTTGTTATTTCATAGATAACATTCACATTCTAGCCTCTAACAATTTCAAGAAACGATCATAACTCCACAATCTCGAGCGATATCAATCAAGAAAGCACCGCAACGAATTGGGTCGTCGATTCTTGAACTTGCTAGGGTTTACAAAATTCGTAGGATTCAAGAATCGATTTAAGATATATTACATCATCATTCTATTGATCGTCTCGACTCCTCGACGAGCGAAGTATTACTCAAACATCACAACCAGATTTACAACTAGAAATTTAGATTGAATCATAATGCAAGAATTTAAAGAAAACAAGATAAAAGAATATCACCTTTTATTTATATCAACAATTTGATTACAGTCGCTCAAGAACTACAAGAGGAAGAACTAAATTGTCGATTTGGCGTCGCTCGGCTCCGTGAGTCGCGGATCGGCTTGGACTACTTGCTCTGTTGAAGATCGGCTCGGCTCATAAAAGGTTGCAAGGTTACTTGCTTGATGGGGTACTCGGGATCTTGGCTTTTGATTGGAATTAGGGTTAGGGTTTCACATAAGTCCTCTCATTAGACTTGTGGAAGAAGATGAAGAAAGAGAGTGAATGGATCTATTGGCTACTAGAATGAACTAATGGAGGGATTTTTCCAAAATGCTTTACATGTGAGCCTAGGGTCTTATTTATAGATCTTCCAAACCCTAGGTCTAGGTTTGAAATTACAATTCCCTCTAAAAGTTTGTTGAGGCTTCTAGAAGGAGTTTGTTAGGAGCTAGCTTAGGGTTTAAGCTAGGGTTTAGGGAGAAGTTTCCAGAATGATAGGCTAGTTTAGTGTTGATTCCAAAGCTTGCTGATCTGGCAGAAGTCTTTGGAGTCTTCTGGAAATTGACATGTCATTTTGAGCTGTAGCCACAGAGAGAGAAGTTTTGCACCAAAAATGAGAAGGTAACTCCTTGGACCTACCGCTGATCCGCAGCACAAGCAGGCTCCTGCCGCGGATCCACGGCTCTTTGTAGGGCTTGGGCCTTGGTCTTTCTGGTGTGGTCTTGGAATGCCATTTGGGGCTTTATCTGATATGTTGAATTTTATTTGCCCCTTTGGATTGATACCAGAATTGAAATCATTGAGTTGGCGTAATGTTTGATCGGTACCGTATAAATTTTGGCCTTTCTCCTGGATTTTCCTGCACATATCTCAAAACAAGTGTTGCGCAATATAGGGATGATGCGATGCCATGAAATGCAGTCAATTTCCCTAGAAATGCCGGTTCAAGATTCTAATGCATGCAATCTGATATTTTGCGATAGTCTTGCTAATATGTGAAATATGAATACCGTACACTTCTAAATGAGTGCAAATGATAGGGAGATTGCCGTGTTAAAAATACAATATTTTCGACTAATCAAATCCCATTCTCTATTAGGAAGTCCAGGAATTCATTGCTCAAGTATTCACCTCCTCGATCAGATCGAAGGATTTTAATACTTTTTCCGGTTTGGTTTCCGACTTCTTGTTTATATTCTCTAAATTTCTCAAAAGCTTCTGATTTGTGTTTTATCAGGAACACATATCCGAATCTAGAGAGATCGTCAGTGAATGTAATGAAGTACGAAGAACCATCCCTGGCATGTGTAGACATAGGACCGCATACATCACTATGTATCAGTCCCAAGAGTTCGGCAACTCTTTCTCCGTGTCCCGTAAACGGAGTTTTGGTCATCTTGCCTTTGAGACATGACTGGCAAGTGTCATAAGATGAAAATTCAAACGGATTCAAATATCCATCCTTATGCAACTTAGCTAGTCGTGTCGCATTGATGTGACCCAGTCTACAATGCCATAAGAAAGATTCGTTCAGGTCTGAACTCTTCCTCTTGTGTGCGTTTGTTATACTTAGAACTGTTGATCGATTTAGAACATAAATACCATTGCACAACGTGCCTGATCCAACCAACTTTTGGTTATGGAAAATGTTCATAACATTATCCTGTAATACAAAATTATATCCCTCTTTACTCAACAAAGAAACCGATATAATGTTGCATATCAGGTTCGGCATGTAATAGCATTCGTTCAGAACCAATGTATTACCAGTTGGTAATCCAAGATGATATTCCCCGACAGTATTAGCTGCAATAATTGCACCATTTCCAACTCTTATGTCTTTATCACCTTCTCCAAGCTCTCTACCTTTTCTAAGCCCATGTAACTGATTACATATATGGGATCCTGACCCGGTATCTAATACCCAGGACGTAGGGCAAATGGAGAAACAGTTCTGTGTAACGAACACACCTGAAGAAAATGCATCATCATGTACTTTCTTCATTCGGGTGGCATGGGAATCCTGGTATTCCCCTATGTCATGTTCAGTCCTATAACTCTTATAAGAAAGAACGGAACCAACGTTCCCCAGCAAAGTATAACATGCGGGTTCAGTCAATACATCCATATTATTATCTTTATTAGGGCATGACATGGTCGCTACCTGGAGAGAGAGAGAAGAAAACACTTTAGCATATAATCTTGCAAGATCAGATTGGTTATTATCTTATCTAATCAGGATGGCTCCCACTGGTTTTTATCAAATCTTCCATCAAACCCTAAAAGGAAAGACTAGCCGGGATTAATTACACCCTACAACTTCGCCAATCTTTCAGCCAGGCCAGTGTCGGTACTTTGAGGGAGGTTCCCCGTGCTTTCGCACGGACCTAATTAAAGTAAACCTCGTTTTCCCAGAGGCGTAACCCATTGACACCTTTCAAGACACCTACTTGATCGGCTAATTGTAATTTGTAAAACTCTCCCAGGAGTAACTCTTACTCGCAGTGGGTATCGGGATCCAACTATCTCATAGAAGGTATGCAATCTCATTGCAAATTTCAACACTTGAAATTCCCGATAATATTTTGCCCCTAGCGTCCTACGACCTTGACAAAGGCCAACAAATCATAGGATGCTAGTCAAGTTCAACCCGTCATTTCTTGATTGAATCAAACCCACCCGCACGACCCTTGACAAAGGCCAACAAGGTCGTACGACTACTCTGAAACAATCTGCATCACATGCATAAGCAGATAAGCACTATTCAGTTACCGCACACTACGCCTTGACAAAGGCCAACAAACGTAGCACGAATACTAAACAGTTCTTATCTGAAATGACGGAGGGCTACGATAGGTTTTTCTGAAAACCTATTGCGTAATGAACTTGATATCGTTGTAGAATCAAGTGAAGTTTGAAATGGAGTGATTTTGAGGCTTTTATTATTTTTGCTAAAGAGGTCACTCCCAGTGAAATGATCTCGGCTCTTTCCTCATCGAATAAGGTGCGGGATATATCATATATATCACTGTGCAAAGCAAAACTCCAAAAGCAATCAAAAGCAAACCGAGTGTTGTAGCATCTGCCAGTTTCGCTAAAGAGGTCACTTCCGGTGAAGGGATCTCGGCTCTTTCCTCATCGAATAAGGTGCAAGGTATATCATATATACCGCTATGCAAAGCAAAACTGTAGCTACCCTTTTATTTTAAAATTTGATTCTACAACATCTTTTAGGTTTCTTTTCTTTCATTAATCACATTAATGAAGTCCCATCATTTAAGTTACCTAAACATCACAGATAAATACGACGTACACTTATGCCATCCGCATTCGTCTCGATGTCCCCTCGTGCACCGTTAGGTTAGGTAACTAACGATAGAGCAGGGCAGGGCTAGTGCGGTTGTAAAACATAAGTAACGTCTATATAATATATCATATATACTATATACTGTATCCATCAGAACATATCAAATGATCACATCATAGATATCGCAGCAGAAACATAGATATAATGTGGGATATACTAGGACGTCCGTATTTAGTATTTAGCCAAAATAGAAAATACGGATTCCACAGTCGCGATGAATAGCCAAGCCCACACCCTGGACCCCTACGAGAGCGGCAAGCGACCCTACCAATTCTGGAGTTTAGGAGACCCGGTCTCGACTCCTCGAAATGGCCTCCTACTGAACCCCAGACACCGGTCACCCGTGCTCCCCTCCTTGGGTCTATCCTAATACGGAAAAATAAGTAATATACAACACTGGTGACACAACCTCAACCCTGAAGTGCCCCAAATAAAAGAATATTACATTACATTTGAATTTACATGAATGAAAATATAAAACTCTCATCTCACATAAAACCCCCCGGCTATTCAATTGCGACAATCCTGCACATCATATCTCAGCAACACATAATATATCATATCATCAACGTAAGTAAGTATGCATACACCTATTGTCGTCGACGTATAGCAACTACAATCGGTAAATACATACTACACTTACGGTCACAGAAAAGAAAGTGTAAAACTGCAATATCTGGAATCCACATTCTCTTTAGACATCGTAAATACGAAGTATCACATACCTCGTATTTCATGTCTTATAATATGAATTCCACACATTGCATCACATTCCAAATAAATAGACGGTATTAAAGTTTTCGAACGAACGATCAAATACCTAAGATTCGCTAAAGCTCAACACTTGAGCGGAATTCAAAAACCCGGAGTGTGACACAGTGGTAGCGGTCCAGCCGTAGAAGGGTCAAGCCAACGCCTCATATGTGGCATGCCGTACTGCCCCAAACCCTAAGGTTCAAAAGGCAATTCAAGACGGTCACATAATCGAGTTAAGCTTTGTTGTCTTCTAGAGGGTCCACCACAAACAAACTTGCACGTATTTCCGAAAGATTTTAAACCCCGTAAAAAGTGAGCAAATGATACTCGTTCAAATACTTCAATACATTCTAATTTATCCCGAAAAGAAACGAAATGAAATTTCCGATCGAATCGTCGAGTCCAAAACCATCTCCAGAATTTTCAACAGTATATTCAGACTAAACATACTCAAAACAATGTATAAGCAGTTTAAGGTGTTACTGTGCAAAAACGAAGCCGTGAAGCCACTATATGGCCGCGGAGCCGCGGCTTAAGCCAAGATTTGCCGCGGTTCCACGGCGTTTTGTTCAGATCATGGGTTCGTATTTCACAGTATTTCTTATATTTTCCTGCTGTATTTTTTAAGTATTTTTAATTCTGAAAATAACCAAATTTTAAAAAATGTCCAGAGAGCATTCTAAAAGGCCGTATTTCGGTTCGATCGGAGTTTTAACTTCGTAAAATAGTCGCCTAATGTTCTTGGTTGGCTCTGATACCAGTGAAAGGTTAGCCTAGCACCCTATGAGGGGTTTGGAAGTATCGCATATACCAAAGAATGAATTTTTAGGGTGCTAAGTTAACATACAAAGGATCGATCCTAGAAAAATTAGGGTTTCATTAACAATACTTCATCACATGAAAGAAATGCTAGGGTTTTGAGAGTACAACCTTTGTAGCTCCCTACGCTAGACTCTTTGGCTACTTGGGGTTTGGAAAAGCTCCGCTTGAACTCCTCTAGGTCACCGATGATCCACCCGGAGTCCGCTTTGTCCAAGTTAGCAACTTCGCAAGATCAAGAATGAAAAACGAAGCTAACATTCGAAACAAGTGGGCAAGACTTGTGTAGAATGATGTTGTGGTGGCTTTTCTCACTTCAAAATCCTATCTTGATGAATGATTTGCTCTCTAGAAAATTTAAGAGAGCATGAGCTCAAGGTTGAAGAAGATGATGGATATTTTAGAAGAAGATAAGAATAACTCTAAAGAGAAAAAGAAAAACATAAGAATATATATTTTTCTTTCTTCATCTCAAAACATGGTTATCTCTTTATGAATATTTAATTTTTCTTTTGTTAAACACAAGAGAAAGATAAAACTATGGTCAAAAGTTAGGTGCAAATGGTTAGGTCACAAGAAGAGTGTAGAAACTTTGACTATGATTCAATCTTATCTCATTTCTTTTGTTTTAGCAAAAATAGAAATAAATATCCATAAAATAAACCATGGTGTGAGTCTTATATATCCACCATTTTCTATGTATAAACAACCATGATAGATGATGTATGTATGTATGTGGCATGCACATCCATATGTGCCTGAATCAACAAGGTATGCATACATGCATCCATACATCCAAAGATACAAGAAAAGATTTCTAGTGAGAATCTAATGGTTAAATGATAAATCAACACATGATTTATCAATACGGCCATATCACATACGACCCTAACCAAAAGTAAGCCTCCCGATCAATATACGGTATCCCATACACGCATTTTAATCGGGTCCATACGCATATCGCATACGCGCACCACAACGTTTCGCCTGGACTAGGTAACTCCATTGTGGGAATCTGAGACTCGTCAATACGCCGGCAGTGGGTGATGATCATATCAAGCACCCCTAAGCCGCAAGCGGTCAGCTAAACATAACGGCCACCCGGGTATTGAGCGATCAGAAAAGAACAAGCGAACCTGCTACAACTCCCGTCGAGCCAACCATCAACACTTCCCGTACAGTCCGGTCTCCTCGTCTGATATGTCGCATATCAAGTCTAGGGGTGGTAAACGTCAGACCCCAATAACCGATAAGTCGTGCCGATGTGAGGCTCATAATGGGTCGAGAAACTACTGGTAACACTTACCAGCAAATCTCTGATCTTCCCTGGCCAGGGACTTCCCTGTTACGGCCAATCGAGCACAGCGCAACATCAACCCCCAATACCGGGAGAGATGAAACCCCTCCTATCACTCATTGCCTCCATGTGACTCGGGACTGTACCTAAAAAACACCGTTTTGCACGCCCTTATGGACGTGGTAAGGTGGAGATCAAAGCATAGTGGGAATCACACAAGACTCTATAACGATTTTGGGTCTACAGACTAACCTGCACAAGTGTCACCTGAGAACTGCCATCTGACGTGAGGTATAATACCATCTTGGAGTTCTCGGCGAGTCCGTCCAGTGTACCCAGTCTCCACTGAGGACCCGTATACCATCTCTGATGTCAAACACCAATGGATATGGGATCATCCATCGCCCATCTCATGGGTCGAGAAGCGTATACGCTAGTCTACACTGGTATATCGATGCCCCGTCTCGATACACCCACGACTAGGGACCTTGAAGGATGTACTTATAGACTACCATGTCCCCACTAGTATGATCTGTATCATAGTCCAGGTAGTCAAGTACACATCCTAAGGGCTTTACCAACATGTAACTATAAGACAGTATAAAGAGACTAGTATACATGTTAAGATAAAGAGTAACCAGATAGCATACTATCATATCGAGCAAGAAAGTCATCTCTATATATGTCCAAGCATCCAAAATAATATACATCATCTGTACAATTCTGGCCTCTAGGGCATACATACAACTAACAGGTACCAACTGTACTAGACTTAGATCAGTACCCCAGATTATATGATATGACGATAAGGATACCAGATAATTGATGAGATGAATGTGATATTGACCCGTACCCAGTTATTAGGATGCCGTGTGATGATTTACCATACGAGCTTTATCCTGATGATAGATCCGCACTCATGACTCGAGGACATCATATGATATACTGTATCGTACGTGATACTATTGAGGCGGGATCACCGACTATTATATATATATATATATCGACTCAGATGTAGGTGGTTTCTATACCCCTCCCGATTAGTGTATTTGCTAGATTTGTAGTTGCTTAGTAGATATTAGACTAGGCCGATGTTATACCTATTTCAAAACTAACGAATCGGGAGTATTTTAAAGACAGGCAAAGGGATTCTATGGATATTTTCAAAAGACGCAACTTTTCTTAAAACACCGTAGCCCTTATTTTACTAAAAACCCCGATTCGTCTTATTTTAAAAGGGCAAACTATATGACCTTTTATATTGATGCAGATGCGTCACTGTTGCATTTATTAGTCGATATCTGCATACTCTTGTTATTCGAATCGCATTGCATGTGCAATTGGTTATTGTTATATAAAAATCATACTGTTAAGTCACCAGCACCATTATCGATGATGCATATGTTCCACGTACACCTGCTTGCTGGCTCACACACTTCATCATCGATAATTGCCATGTCACTACACTGTAGTACTGTTGCATTCAGGATATGATCCCTTGCAAGGCATACTTGTGTACATGCCTATTGTACACCCATACATGCATACATACATATTCGCACATACATAGATGATTCTCGCTGGATTTGGAGATTTGGGAACCGCAAGATACTCTTTAAAACTGATTCATTTTAAAAGAGTGGTTTCCCTCAATATGTGCATATTACTATTCCATATTGCTTGATGTACTGATATGCTTACATTTCTTTTACATGTCGCATACATCATGCTTTTGATTATACTCATTGAGATATGTTGTTTCCATGATATTTCTGGATTTGGGAAACCGTGGATATTTCAAAGGAGATTATGTAATTGTTTTAAAAACATGGTTACCCTTGATTTGATATTTCAGTGCGTCCACCATGTTTTTTCTCGGTGCTGAGAGCGACATGTGAAACCCGATTCGAGAAGGCGGATGAGGCCGATTGTGGGTACATGGTGGACCCGGTAAGGTACCCGGGCCGAGAACGGATCGCTGTGTACTAGACGGTGAGCCTGGCAGAGGGACTACTACCTACCAGTGATATTATTTTGGCTCGGCGGATATCCGGAGGATACCGACCGGAGTCGAGAGGTGATATGGGCCGATCCAGATTGACAGAGCCCGATATATGAGGATTTACGTGCCGATGATGGGTACAGGTTTCATGATGTTTTCGAGTGTCGATGCTTGACACTCAGGTTCCATGATTTTGATATGTCGCGAGCAACACCTGTTGATTTCCATCCTCATACTTCTATGCATATGTTTATGATATTTACTTACATGATGCTTATTGTCATTGGGTGACACGTGGACGATTTCAACATACATATATTGACATTGATGACATTGATCACATAGTTGGATGATATTCACATATTCATAGACTCCATGATATAGTTGACATTAATCATACCTCATACTTATGATATGTTATTATCTAAGGCATTGGCATGGGCACTTGGCACTACACTCATGTATAGATGTTACATTGCCACCTTATCATGCTTCAGACTTATTTATTTTAGGTTTATATATATCTGATCGTATTGACCTAGGATTGTGTCATACATTCGATTTCTGCTCTTTGATGTTTTCTATTCACATGTTGGCAACTCACCCCCGTTGTGTCACAGTTCTTACAGGTTTTGCAGTAGAGGTTCCATTGCGGCTTTTCTGGTATACTGCTTCCTTTCTGGGTGATTGCATTGGTCGGTGGGTTCACTCGCATCGTGACCACCCTTGTATTATTTTATTTGGTTGCATCTAGTAATTCCATCAACCAAAACTGGTATATTATTTCAGACTTAGAAAAGCAGTGGTGTATTATTTCGACCTTAGAGTCGCGCGTTGTAGTATTATAGTTTTCATGCTGATTTGAGTTTCCTTTTTGAGTTTTGATTCTCGCCCTTCGGCGTTGTATATTATACTCCTTGCATGGTTGTGACCGTCGATTGACGAAGTGCTAGCTCCCGCTTGGGGATACCTTTTTATTGTGCATATATATATTATTCATGTTGTACCCCGTTTGGGGCCTGTATTTACAAAGGAAACTCTACCGAAATTTTCAGAGAAGACTATAGATTTGAAAAATGCGTATTCGGCTTACTTATTTACAAACCTTGCTTTTCAAACATGTTTTCTCACTTCTTAAAAAAACTTGTTTTCTTTATTTACTCCTTAAAATGGTTTTAGATTTTTGGGCTTTTGGCTTACTTGAATTAGATGGGGTCCTATAGACTTCATATGATTCAAGTGCCAGTTACATGCTATTTTGGGTCGTGACAAAAACCTGCTAATCGCAAAAATATGCAGACCTCCGCCCGTACACAAGCCTAGGCCATAGCTGTACGGCCTCGATCTTCCTCGGGACCATACGAAAACCGTCTCCCGTAACTACAAGACCTAGGAGTCAACACAATCAAGCCTGAAGGAACACTCCGAGAATTTAGCAAACTGCTGGGGCTCTCCCAATGTCTGCAAAGCAAATCCTCAAGTGCTGCTCCTATTCCTCATGACACATTGGTATAGACCAGAATGTCATCAATAACACATTAATAAGATGGTCGAGGAACGAACTCAAGAAATCTGGTTCATCAGATCCACGAATACTGCTAGGGCATTGGTGAGTCCAACGACACCACCAAAACACATAAATCCCGTAGGGTGGACAAAGCAGTCTTCAGAATGTCATCACTCCGAACCCGCAAAAAATGATGACCTGATCCCTTACAAACTTAGAAAATGTTTCACACTCTGGAGCAAATTGAACAAATCGTCAATGCGAGGCAAAGGATACCAATCTGCACTGTAAATCTATTCAATTGACGATCAATCAATACACAGCCTCAAACTGTCGTCTTTCTCCTAACGAACAGAATAGTAGTTCCCCAAAGCAAAACACTTGGACGTACAAGTCCCCCCTATCTAGCAACTCTGCAGCAGATCCTTAAGCTCCCTAAGCTTTACCGGCTCATCTGGAACAACGTCGGAAAAGCCTCGCATGATAGGAACCCGGTCTAACAATACCACTGTGGCTTCGGTATCACGAATGAAACCCAAGAATCCTCGACATCCTCTCCTCTAAAGTCGACTAGCGAAAAAGGCTGAATTCAAGCTGTGATGGGCGGCAACACTGTCCCCTGCACAACAAGAACAGCCTTGCCGGGAAAACAAAACCTGACCATTTTCTCGCGGCAGTCCACAGATGCATAGCACGTAACTAACCAATCGGTACCCAGGAGAACGTCAAATCCAATCTCTCTAGAAGGATCAAAATGACATACGAATCTCTATCTCCTCTCTGATTGGCACAAGAACGAAATGCGTATCGCGCAACATAAGAATCGCTGACAGAAGTTAACACAACAAACGGCTGATCTAGATAACATGACTCACCTCCTCCTATACCTTCGCTACTCCCGCGACGGTCATGAAATCTTTCTCGACGACTACGCCTCTGTCTCTGGGATGGTACACCAGTATGAGTCCTCCACTGTTCTGGAACTCCCAAAGTCTCTGGAATACATGCCTTGTCAACTATGGCTGCATCCACTGGTGCTGTGTAAGTAACACTATGCTGTGTGCTGATCGCAAGGAACAAATGGGTAACAGGGGTGACAACCTCCTGTCGCTGCGCTCTACTGGCCTCAACCAAAGACCTCATCGTCTGGACCAAATCCTGCATCTCTGCCACAAGCCTATCGATACGATCTGTCGAAGGCGGATCCATCTACTCCTATGAAACGAGCATGCTATCCTGGTCGGTCCTCGTCCCACCCGAGTCAATTCTGACCTCGGCCCTCGCTGCACCTCTCTGAGTCCCCATAATCATCAGCCATAAAGGCTATAAATGGAAATAAGATTCGATATGAACACAGAAATCGAATCATAAGGATATATATCATCAAGGAAGGAATTTCAAGCAATTAGTACTTAGGTCACTTTAGGCGGGGTACCGCATCGTGAGTATGCCGCGGACATACACACACTACATTACTCTGCTTAAGCTACCTACTTTATCATACCAAGGTTATCCTACACTCCGAAAGGTAAAACCTAGCGCTCTGATACCAACTTTGTCATGACCCGAAATTGGCACGTGATGGCCCTTAAACTACGCAACGTCTATAGGCGTAACGCAATTTAAGTAAGCCGAAAACCCAGTAATCTAAACCATCAAAAGTAGTAAGAAAGTGATAATAGCATTTTCAAAACCTTTGAAATCTCAACCCAAATTCTTTAAACACCAACTTTTCTTCCTTTAAAATTTTGGCAGCACGTCCTTTGTAAAATCCAACCCCAAAAATGGGTACAACATAAATATAAGTAAAGCATCCCCAACGGGAGCAAATCCACGCCCAACGGCGGAAAACAACCACCACAATAGATATACGACGCTGTAGAGAAGAAATAAAAGACGACATAAGTAAAACTGCATAAAAGACATCCAAGTCACCAAAATATTTAATATTGTCGTCACATCAAGTCTCTAAGTCATACACATGAAAGTAGTAGATGTGGAGTACAAGGATACAATGAATATACAATAAATATGAACGGATCACCACAAAACCCACCTAAAGCAAAACTGCACACTGTGAGCCGAAGCGGTAGTGCAGCAAAAGATATTATGATAGATGATAATAGCCCTGCCTCTGATTACTGTGCGGAACAACCTGCAAAATAATGTGGCACAACGGGGGTGAGTTGCCAACTCGTGAATAGTAAATAACATATGCAGATAATCACAAGTATGCACGTACAGCACGAATCTAACATATGTAAGCTAAGCAATAAATGGTCATTGAATGCAATAGTCATGAAAGATACTCTAGCAGGTACATCTAATACATGAAGCAATAATATGACAATCTATATGCAACAGTCATGTAAGGTACCCTATCAGGTAGAACTAATACATGAAGCGATGATATGACAATGTATATATGCAAAAGTCATGAAAGGTACGCTAGCAGGTACAACTAATACATGAAGCAATACATATAAAATAAGTATGTAAATGCAATAGTCATGGAAGGTACTCCATCAGGTATAACCAATACATGAAACAGTGCATAAAAAATAGATGTAAAGTATGGAATGAAACATGTCATTTCCACGGAATCCTGACATCAAGGTAGGACCAAAGTCCTTCAAGACAACCCAAATCTCAATTCCTCAAATCAGCCCTAAATTGGCTCTCATATCATGTAAGTCTCACAAACCCCGAATGTACAACATCAAGTAAATCTCATTTATCCTGAATGTATAAAATCAAGTAAATCTCATATATCCTGTATCCAATATCAAGTGAATCTCATATATCCTGTATCCAATATCAAGTGAATCTCATATATCCTGAATAAGTATATTTGCATGAATAATTATGATGATGTATATGAATTGAAATGTATACATATATATTAGCGTCCTATTCCACTAATATATATATATATATATATATATATATATATATATATATATATATATAACAGTGTCCCATTCCACTGTTATATATACTTAGAAGTAAAAATATCATAAAACCAAGTGTCAAGAATTGACACATAAATACCGATCTATCAGGTGCTGTCACCACGACCGGCCCCCTGATAGCTACGTATCATACGCTATACCGAAAGTTCGAATGCCTAGCTCTGACCCTCACCTTTCGATGTATCCATACGTACATGACTCCCGTCGGTATCCCCACGATAACCGCCAGGTCATTGGTTCTGTCACCGCTAGGTACTTGCCCACCTTCCAGGCTCAATCGGTATCGACCGTCAACCATCTTGCTGAGGGGAACCGTACCAGGCCCCACCATGTACCCTCACACTGCCCACGATGCTCCTCGCATGGGTATATTTATCAGAACCGATAAAACTCATGGTGGCTGCTGAAATATCATATCAAGAGAAACAGGGTTTTTCAAATAATGCATAATTTCATGAAACTACCACGGTCCTCAAATCCAGAAATCATCATGAAAAATCCATATCTCATTGCGAAAATCCATAAATATAATGTATGCAACATAAATCTGCAATGTAAGCATATAATGGAAAAGCCGCCATTTAACTGCAACAAGTTAAAATATATATATGCGGTTCCTAATTTCTCCAATTCTATATAACATCAAATAAAGGTAGACATGTAACTACAACTAGATATGTGTGTAAACATGAAGGTATAGCAAGGTATATGTATCTACCTATCAATAATGATATAATATACCCTCCAGGTATAAGTGAAGTACGTATGCAAGGTATACATGTAGCTATGTTATTATGTGTGTATGTACTTATCGCTAATGGTACAATAACCTATAGGTATACAAGTAACTAGCATGTAAAAATGTCAAGGCATATGTGTAAGCATGTTGGTATACAAGTATGCAATATGTCGTATGCATAAAGAAATATGAATCAATGTCTCTATGTCCCTAACCAAACAATATCATATAGGTATGTGTGTTATGCATATTATGGCAATTATTGACGGTATGTATGGCATACAATCAGTGCTCGTGCAACATGAGCCGTCAATAATAGTGCAATGTCCTAAAGGTATAAGTCCAAGCACAACAAATAACTAAGCAATAAGGTATATGCGCAACTCTATATATGAAATAGAATATGCGACAATTCATAACATTTTTAGCCCAGACGCATAACGCCATGTGGGCGATACCCTGTAGATATTAAATCTACTCACCAACGCTCCTGGCTAAGAAAAGCCTACCACCTGTTTCCTCTTCTTCGCAGCGCCCGAAATCCCCGCCTGGGAACCTATAACATAAAACAATATAACATGTATATATTAGCAATAGACCCAAAACACGTACAAACTATGTTGACCAATGCGACAACACAAAACTTACACTCAAGTGATCGTATTGTGTCTAACGCGCGTAGCGATACTACGAGAACAACTCAAGAGCAAAAGCTATACAAGGTCACGAACGACATCAGCACGACCCTAACTAGGAACGCAAAGCGACACAACTACCAAGCCTAGACCCTGATCGTACCGATCATGCATTCAAAACACAATAATAAACATGGAATGTAATATAAATAACGTCGCAACGTCAAAGGAAACCCATACCTAAAACTTTCCGAAATCTAGTAAGCAACATATCATTTTAGCACAAAACTAAAAGTTTTATCAAAACTAGAATTTACGAACATCTCAAAATAGCAAGGTTAAACCATTTAAAACTTTACTAAAATTTTAGATTTCTCTAATTAGGATTAGTAAAAGTTTAGTTTGTTAATTAGCTTAATTAGCCGATTAGGAAAATATCATTTAAAAAATTAGCAACTTGATTAAGTTTTCATTTGTCTTAACTTATCACTTAACCAATCCACTAATCAAAATAGTAATTTGATAAACAAAATGATATCTTCAATTTCAAAATATGAATTTAAAAGCTTAAATTAAACATCTAAATAAGTTAATTAAAGTATTAAACTACAAAAAGAGATTAGGGTTAAGGTTTTATACCTTCAAAGAATGCCAGTTGAAACAAGAAAAACCAAACTTTTGCCTCCAAAATCCTCACTAGAATGATGATCTAAGCAACTTTTGTGAAGAAGAATGAAGGTTTTGGATTATATTTGAGTTGGTATGAATTTATTTGGATTTTTCATGATTTTTTTGAAGCAAAATGAGAAGAAATGGGTGGAGAAAAATGAAAGGTAGAAGGAATTGGATGTGGCCGGCCAAGTCAGAAGGCTAGGGTTTGTGTGGAGTTGTGTGCAAATTTCTAGAAGGAAATTGCAATAATTATATAATAAAACAAAAGCTTTAGATCTTCATTATCTTTTCTTTTAAAAAAAATCAAATAATTCCACAATAATCAAGATATTTTGGAGAGAAGGTTCTAAATATAATTATAGTGATTAGCTTAGAATAAAACCACATTAGTAGTAATTAACCCAAAAAAAAGTAATTACCACTAATATAGTGCACAAATAAAGCATTATAATAATATTTTATTAGGGAAAAAATCTATGTGAACCAAAACTTCCCATTGACGCCCAAAGTTCGCGCACTAGCTTTACTCTAGCTAAACTAGGTGCCGGCAAGTCTATATTGAAGTTTGATCACAATCGGGTTAAAACGGAAAATACCGACTATTTTGCCCTAAAAATGGAAATTCGCGTAACGATTTCTAAAGCGTTACACATCACCAGGAGGGTCAGCAGTCATCGCGTGAATGTTTCTGGTGCGGGAGTTTTCATCACCTCATCAGCAGTTGTTCCTTAGCACTGCTTCAGGGTCGTTTTCATAGAGATCGTGGATGATGAGGGTTCGCTCAGAGGGGACAGGTTGGCAGAGGAGGAGTTCAGCTAGTTACGGGTTGGGGGAAGACACGAGAGTTTGCTTCTACTCATCGGGATGCGCGGGCGTCCAATGTAGAGTTTTTAGGTATTCTTAATTCATAGATTTGTTTTATTCGGGATCTATGCACTTGTTTATTTTACACACATTGTGCCGTGGTTAGGCCTAGAGTCGTGTTAACTAGATCAGCCATTTGTTGTGTTAATTTCTTTCAGCGATTCTTTGTTGCGCGACACGTATTTTGGTCGTGTGCCAATCGGATAGAAGATAGAGATTCGTCTGTCGTTTTGATCCTTCTAGAGATATTGGATTTGAGGTTCTTCTCGGCATGGACTGGTTAGCTACGTGCTAGGCATCTATGGAATACCATGAGGAAATAGTCAGGTTTTTTTTTTCCGGCGAGTCTGTTCTTGTTGTGCAGGGGGATAGTGGTGCCGCCTTTCATAGCTTGAATTCAGCCTTTTTCGCTAGTCGGCTTTTGAGGAGAGGATGTCGATGATTCTTAGCGTTCATTCATGATACCGAAGCCACAGTGGGTTTGTTGGACCAGGTTCCTTTCGTACGAGAGTTTTCCGACATTGTTCCAGATGAGCCGGCGGAGCTTAGGGAGCTTAAGGATCAGCTGCAGAGTTGTTTGTTGGGGCGCTTATGTGTCTGAGTGTTTCGCTTTGGGGAGATCATATTCTATTCATCAAGAGAAGGACGGAAGTTTGAGGTTGGGTATTGATTGATCGTCAGTTGAACCGGCTTACGGTGCGGATAGGTATCATTTACCTCGCATTAACGATTTCTTCGATCAGCTCCAGAGTGCGAGACATTTTCTAAGTTTGTTTGGGATCAGGTCATTATTGGTTGCGGGTTCAGAGTGATTACATTCCGAAGAATGCTTTTGTACGTTACGGGCAGTATGTGTTTTAGTGGTGTCGTTGGACTCATCAATGCCCTAGCAGCATTCGTGGATGTGATGACCCAGAATTTTTCAGGCCATTCCTCGACCAGTTTATTGTTGTGTCATTGATGACATTCTGGTCTATTCCAAGAGTCGTGAGGAACATGAGCAGCACTTGAGGATTTGTTTTGCAAATACCGGGAGAGCACCAGCTGTTTGCTAAATTCTCGGAGTGTTCCTTCAGGTTTGATTATGTTGACTCCTAGGTCTTGTAGTTACAGTAGACGGTTTTCGTATGGTTTCGAGGACGATCGAGGCCGTACAGCTTTGGCCCAGACTTGTGTACGGGACAGAGGTCCATAGATTTTTGGGCTTAGCAGGTTTTTCCCGCCGTTTCGTGCCGGATTTCTAGTGTATCGCAGGACCGTTGACTGAACTGACCTGAGAGGAGGTTCTTTTTCTTTGTTCTGAGGCATGCGTGAGGAGTTTTCCGTAGTTGGAGACTCGGCTGACAACTGCACCAGTTCTTTATTTGCTTTCTGGTTCGGGCGACTTTGTTGTTTAACCGTGATGTTTCGCGAGTGGGGCTCGATTATGTACTGATGTGATATTATAGAGTTATCGCTTTTGCTTCCCGATAGTTGGAGGAAGTACGAGCAGGATATCCCACTCATGATCTGGAGATGGCCGTGGTGGTCGTGCGTTGGAGATTTGGAGACACTACTTGTTCGGAGAGTCGTGTCAGATTTTCACGGACCACCAGAGCTTAATGTACATCTTCCTGTAGTGGGTTTTGATTGTTGAAACAGCGCCGTTGGATGGAGCTTGTAGAGGATTATGTTGGTGAGATCCTTTATTACCCGTGGCAAGGCGATTGTGGTAGCTGATGCTGGAGTCGTAGGCCCGGGGTTAGCTTGTCCCTGTTGTGCGCACTTCAGAGATAGTCTTCTACAGATTTACAGTTCTTGTGCGATTGTTGAGTACAGCTTAAGTTCGAATCTACTAAGGGGACAACTTGCTCATGTCCGTGCCCGTCCATTTTTCCTTAATTGTTTTCTCGAGGTACAGCCCGCCAATGCTCGTTTGTCAGAGATTCTTGAGCATACTCGGCTGGGTAAAGATTCGGAGTCCTCGATTTGTGACCAGGGTGTGCTATGTTTAAGGACGTGTTTGTGTGTACGTGATACTGTTGGGAAGAGACGCGAAATCCTAGACCAAGCACATCGGTCAGCTTTCTGTGTTCATTCAAGTTCCACCAACATTTGACGTGACTTGTGAGATAGTTACGGGTGGGCAGGGATGAAGAGTGAAGTTTCGGATTTCGTTTCAAGGTGTCTGTCGTGTTGTGAGCTAAGGTTGAGCATCTGAGACCGGCTGGAGAGTTGCAACATTTAACCGTTCCGGAGTGGGAATGGGAGAAGATCTCCATGAATATTCGTTGTGGCGTCTACCCAAGTTTAGTCTGGGTGTGAATCCATTTGTGTGTTTGTTGTCCGGTTATGCTCAGTTTGCTCAGTTGTTCTTTATTAAGTTTGTACGTTTGCACGGAGTTTCTTCATGAGTTGTATCCAATAGAGGCACCCTGTTCGCTTGCCGTCTTGGGCAAAAGCTTCAGGAAGCCTTGGGTACTGGTTGAGATTTAGCTCCATTTTTCCATCCGCAGGATGATGGTTTTGTGAGAGCGGGCTATACCGACTCTGGAGGATATGCTTGTGCATACGTACTAGTTGTTGTTGGCAGTTGGGATCGTCACTTGACATTGTTAGGATTCTCCTTCGATGGCAGTAATCAGGAGACATTCCAATTGGCAACCTTTAGGTTTTGTTTGGTAGGTCATGTCGATCGCCAGTCTATTTTTCTGATTCTGCGTGAGTAGGATTTTAGACCGCAGCTAGTCTTAAGACTCCGGAGATGATCCAGTTGATTCCGGTCAGGATGGGAACAGCCCAGCACAGAAAGAGGTCTTATGCCGACCGTGGTAGTCCCAGACTTGAGTTCGCAGTGGAAGATCATGTATTCCTACGTATTTTCCGATGAATGACTTGTTGAGTTTTGGGAAGCTTATCCCAGGATTATAGGTCCTTTTGAGATTCTTAAAGTGAGTTAGTTCCGTTGCCTATAATTTGGCACTTCAGCCCAGATTATTGAGTATTCACTCTGTATTCCTTGTGTCGATATTTTGCAAACACTTTCATAACCTTTCTTACATGATTCGGCACCAGACCATTTAGCTTGGACACGATCTTTTCGTTCACCGGCAGCCAATTCTGTTAATGGCTCAGCAGTAGGAGAAACTTCGGTCAAGGGTCTTGCCATCTGTGGAGAGTTTTCTTGGGCATAGCCGTATAGCGAGTTGATCACTTCGGAGGCTGCGAGCGAGATTTGGGAGTTTTGTACTCTTCTCTTTGAAGGTAATCTTAGTGAGAATTTTAAATTCGGGGACGAATTTTTATAAGGGAGAGATTGTAACGCCTTAGATTTCGGTTAGTGATAGTTGAGACGATAATGTGGGTTTTTGGTAAAAAGTTTACCAATTTGGGTTCCTCACATTTTATAACATTTAATTTATAATTTATTATTATTTGTTATGGCATGCACGCATGTGTGCACGTTAATGTGAGGGTTTGTTTTGTGATAATCTTGTTCTTAGCAACCATTACAACTTAACCCTTAACCTAATCCTTTGCTTTAATCTTGTCCCTTATTTTACCTTAACCCTAATCCTAGATATTTTCTTGGGAGAGATATTTCTTTTGGAAGGGAAAAGGTAGCATGGTGACATGGTGTGATTGCATTAATGGTGTTTAATGCAAAAGGTTACACTCACCTCACTCTCACCCTGCACTCACCTTCCTCTCTCTTTATCCTCACACTCTCTCATTTTATCTAACTCTTTTATTTTCTCATTCCTTTCTTTTTTCCAACTGAACACTCTCTATTCCTTCATAAATCCATCAAAAAACATCATCCAAACTCACAAAAATCACATCTTTTATTTGGTTTTGCCTCTTGGATACCTTGGAACTTGGGAAGATAGGATCTTTGAGTTCTTTTGGTTAGGTAATGATCTCTTTCTGTTAGTTAAGTCATTATTGTGTTGCGTAGCTTAGTCGTTTCAGTTTAGATAGCGTTGTGTATCGTTTCGGGTAAATATCGTATTTTTAGTGTTGTTTTGGGGTTTCGGATAATCTGCTATAAAACCAGGTAATTGTTGCAAAAGTTCCCATCACAGTGACCTAGTCTAGAGACCTAGAAGCTGCCCTCAAAATACGATCCCCTTTCCTTTAGGTACGGCCACAATTATACTGCTTCTGGCCACAATTTGCGGCCAGACAAGGGAGTTAGGGTTTGGGTTTTGGTGTTGGGGTCTCTGGGTTGTTTGTGGTCTCATGGTACTTGCAACTTTTATAAATTGTTAGTATTGCAAAATCTGGGAGCACTTTGTGTATTTCTTGTGTTTCGTTTCACGTTATACGTTATCCGATACGGTTCGTTTTTTGTGTTGCTGTTGCTCTGTTTCGTATTGTCGCTATACACGTTAGCTACAATACGAACACTTGAGAGTACGTTTGTGTTGTCGCATTGATCAACGTAGTTTGTACGTGTTTTGGGTCTATTGGTCGTATATACTTGTTTTATTGTGTTATGTTTTAGGTTCGCAGGCGGGGACTTCGTGAACTGCGAAGAAGGGGAAACAGGTGGTAGGCTTTACTTAGCCAGGAGAGTTGGTGAGTAGATTTAACATCTACAGGGGAATCGCCCGCATGGCGTTATGCGTCTGGGATAGAGATGTAATAATATTGTTGCATATTCTATTTCATATATAGAGTTGCGCATACACTTTATTGCTTAGTTACTTGTTGTAGTTGGACTTGTACCCTTAGGACACTGCATTATTATTGACGGCTCATGTTGTGTTCAGTTGATAAAACTGCACATTTGTATTACATTTTTCCTACCATTTTCATATTAAAAAAGGACTTTATTATGATATATTATACATATGAGGGTTTATGTGTAAATACACCATTTTCCATGTGTTAATATATTTTAATTAGCATTTGGTAAGAAAATGTTTGCAAATAAATCCATTGACCAAATCCTAGTAGAAATAGGTCTACTAAATATTATTTGAGATTATTGTGCAGAATTTTCCAAGTTGTTATGCAGAATTTATCAAACAAATCAATTTGTTGAAAAAAACTTGCCAAATTAAGAAGTAAAACTCGGGATAGTAGAGGTTTGTGCTTATTTACACATCAATTTGCATCATATTTTGCATAAGCACAACATTTTCAAAATTAAAAAAAAAATTATAACAAAAAGAGTAGAAAGTGAAAAATTACATCTAAAAGATAGGCACTGAGCACATGCAACAAACACGTGCAACAAGCCGTTAAACCTCTAGGTGTCCCTAGTAGGAGGAGTGTTGTCTCCTGAGGGTTTTCAGCGGATTACACCCACAAAATCCAATAACAAAAGAGAGATGGTGAAATTTACATATAAAGATAAGAACCATAAAAGAAATACTTTGAAAATTTAGAGTTTCCAACTACACTAGTTTTTCAGTTGTCATGAGCCCTATCTTAATAGTCCTGAAAAAATGTTAGAAATCGCATCATCCCTCAATAAAACATCGTCTTTATTTTTCGTTCCTACCTTTTATCCAAACATTGATCATATAACCCTACGTGTGTGTTAAGAACATCCCTATACTTGGAGAATTCAATTCAAGCTATCATACTCTTGTCCATCTACCTTAGTACTTTTTAATTTGATGAATACTTAGGTTTGCTCACACCTTTTCATGCGACCGTTAATACTTTTTGAGATACTAACCGACCGATTACTCATGTGCTTGCTGATTCGGTGATAATATTTTCCTCGTCTTGCACCACCTAAGGCTTAGCAGTGACTCCCAGACCAGTTGACCTTAGGGCACTAGGTGAAGAGGCACCCTCGCTATATTTTTTTTATTGCTGCCTTGGTGATAACAAAACCAGTGTTCATTTTTCTTCTTCATTCTTATATTTTCTTCTCACCATTTTTATATTTTGTTCATTTTTTTCATTTCCTTCATACTTTGGCTTTTAGATAAGAGTATTTTAAGGTATCCTCTACTATCCCGAGTTTCAAGACGTGTGTAAGTGCAAATAGTAGGGTATCAACATTCAAATGTTTGGTTTCTAGAATAGAAACTATTTTTTAGACTTATTTTTATCCTCAGATTAGTGACTTCCTTCATCTTACTAACCCTTGGGACAACGGCTCATAACTACTTATTACCAGTTCATTTAAGAAAACTTCTAATTTTCTTGGTTTTCTTAAACTATTCCTATCTTTTGGATGTAATTTTTCACTTTCTACTCTTTTTGTTATAATTTTTTTTTTAAATTTTGAAAATGTTGTGCTTATGCAAAATATGATGCAAATTGATGTGTAAATAAGCACAAACCTCCCCCAAACTTGTTTTCAACAGTGTCCTCACTATTGCTATCTGCTGGATCACAAAAACCTGTAAGCTTGGGGGGAAATTATTAATGGGGGCATAAATATATGAAAGTGAAAATCCTCCCCAAAACTTATTTTTGGCTCACAAATTTTAGGACAAAAGTTATGATTAAGAGCCAAAAATATACCCCCCCTCAAACATGAGTTAGACAATATGAAGCATTTTAAGAGGGGGTGAGTCATTTGGTCAAAGTAAGGCTTTAGAAAGACCAAAAGTTAATACCAACCGTTCAAAGATTTTATCAGTATAGCGTATAGGTTGGTGGAAGAATAGGTTGTAGCGAGTCAAGAAAAAATAGGGAAGGGATAAGAGGTGGTCTGGAAAGGGTTTGAAATTAGAGAAAAGAAAGAATGAGGATGAATGTGAATGATTGGAAAGAAAGAATGGGGACGGTTCAACCTCTAAAAGTGGAGATTGATTAGTCACAAAATCCGTATTGTTTAAAAATTCAAGTTCGTCAGCAAAAAGTTCTTCAAAACTTTTATCGATGGTGTGATTGAAAATTTTGCTGTCAAAGAGTTTTGTGCCAGAGTTTATTCTACTTGATTTATCAAAAATCATTGAGGTAGAGGACTCGAAAAACTTATCTACCTCATTTTCAAAAATATCAAAAATCATTGAGGTAGAGGACTCGAAAAACTTATCTACCTCATTTTTAAAAATATCTAAATTTCTGGTATTATTGAACTTGAATTAACGGATTGTGATTTATCAAAACTCACTGAAACTATATGAACAGAAGAAGAACCGGAGAAAGTAGAAGGTGAAATGGGTAAACAAATTGGTGTGTCGAGTGTTGCTGAACCAGATGTGGAAGATGGAGGCTGTATTTCGGTCTGATCTTCGGGTATACTATTATCATCAACTTTAAGACATATTTGGGGTTCGGGAAGAATTAAAGGCTCAAGATGATGACCACAAGGAAGTGAAAGGATTTGATGAATTGGTTGGTTAAAATCATCCAATATTTTGGGTTCATCAATCAAAATATCCCCAACGTCAATCACCTCATTCAAGTGAAGGTTAAAATTCTCAAACTCCTCATCAAAAGTATGGTTTTCAATCAGTTTTGGTTCAAGAGTGGAGGTATAGAGATCACAAGGGTTGGGTGTGGTTTCACTTGAAATGGACTCTTCACAGTTGGGTATATGAAACACTACAAAGTCACACAATTTATCAGACATTATACTTGATGAATCTATGAAACTGGAGTTGTGGATTTCAGTTTGGAATGGGGAGGTTTGATTAGGAAGGGTTTACAGTTCTGTCTTACTACCCAAATCCTTCATAATTTGATTCGTCAGTTCCATAAATTTTTCTAATGTCTGCTCCAGACTAGTCTTGGGTTGATAAGGGGTTTCAGTATAAGATTGAAATTCTTGTGGATAATTAAAACTCCCAAATGACTGATTAGAAGAACTGTCTAGAGTAGGTGGAAAAGTCGGATTGGATTGATAGGAACAGAATGGTTGCTGAACTTGGGTAGGAGTAGGATCAATATTATGATAAGAAGAATATTGATATGGGTTGGTCGGTTGGCTATATACAAACCGCATATCAAACTCTTCTCTGGACAGTGGTGGTGATGGTTGATATTGGTCCGGGTTGAAACTTTGGCCTCTAGACCTAGCTATGTGCTCAGCAATGGACATTCGTCTTGGGGCTTCCTCACTCTGGGTATAAACTGAAACAGGTGTCGGATTAGGATACGGTTGATAAGACCTAGACTGAGGTGGCCAACTGTTTCTTCCTGCTTGTTGTATATGATCTTTTAAGGACATGGAAGAGCCGAACGGTATACCAAAGGGATTTCGAAAACAAGAGATATCTGGTTGTGGACAGCAAAGCTCGGCGAGTGTTCTTCTTTTTAGGTCACCCATTATAAGAAGAGAAGAAGGGGGAACGGGTAAAAAGGAGAGAAAGTAATTGGTTTGTTTTTAAAAAAGACGGATTTAGACAAATCACAAAAATCCACAATCGTAGAACTATGGTTACCTAGGTCCAGTCTCTAGACCGCTCCTAGACTTCCAAAGGACAAGCCGCAGGATAAATCCTCTACCGCCTCCGTACTACCCTTGTAGCCAGGTAAGTGCCAGGTAAGTGGGAAGGAACCACGTCGTGGGCCTAATTAAAAACCACTAGCCTTCGACACACTTGCCTAGGCACTACAAAAATAATGCGGATAAACGATAGATTACCCACGACCTTCCTCTGTCCTTATTGAGCGCGACAGTCCTTAGAGTCTGGTCTAGATATTTTTTAAATTAATGAAGGGTTGATCTATATGCTTGGTTTGTGATTTGTGGGGCTTAGGAAGGGTGATGAAATCCCCACCTAATCTTGATTTGGTCCTTGCCCCTTAAAGATCCATATTAAAATATGCAAAAACATGTTGCAAGAGCACTGATTGTATGCCACACACACCATCAATAATTGCCATGACATGCGCAACACACATACCTATATGATATTGTTTGGTTAGGGACATTGAGCCATTGATTCATAATCCTTGTTGCATATGACATGTAGCATACCTGTATACCTACATGCTTACACATATGCCTTGACATGCTTACATGCTAGTTACATGTATACTTATAGGGTATTGTACAATTAGCGATAGCTACATACACACATAATGACATAGCTACATGTATACCTTGCATACATACTTCACTTATACCTGGAGGGTATATAACATCATTACTGATAGGTAGATACATATACCTTGCTATACCTTTATGTTTACACATATATCTGGCTATAGCTATATGTTTACCTTTATTTGATATTATATAGACTTGGAGAAATTAGGAACCGCATGATATTTATATTACTTGTTGCAATTAATTAATGGGTTTTCCTTTATTTACTCACATTACAGTTTTTGTTGCATATATCATATTCATAGATTTTCGCATTAAGATTTAGGTTTTTCATGATGTTTTCTGAATTTGAGGACCGTGATAGTTTCATGAAAATATGCATTATTTGAAAATCCCGGTTTCTCCTGTTATGATATTTCAGCAGCCACCATGAGATTTATCGGTTCTGTTATATATATACCCCATGCGAGGAGCGTCGTGGGCCATATGAGTGTACATGGTGGGAACCGGAGGTACCTCGGGACAATAAAGGGATAGTCGATGTAATATGCCGATGAGGCATGACAAGGGAACCATATGTTTGATATAGTTCTCTCAGAGTCAATTATTGGGTCACAGGCACGTGATTGCAATGATTGAGAGAGGACGTATGCCGGTAGGACAGTCTTACTTGAGATGATAGTATGCTATCGGGTTTATCTTTATCATCGTGTACTGCTTAAGGTGACTTTACAGGTCATTATTGCGCGTTGATAGAGCCCTTAGGATTCTTTCTTGACGTCCAGCAGTATGATGGCGATCATATACGTGGGAGCTGGGGTCTATAAGCACATCCTTAAAGTGGTCCCTAGTCGTAGGAGTTTCGAGACTGGGCATCGATACTCCATTAGTAGACTAGTGTAAACAGTTGAGACGTCGACGGGGGGCGGTGGCCGGTCTCAAAATCCATTGGTGTCAGTTGGTTCACCTATGTATACAGGTGCTCATTGGGTTATGTGTACACCGGACAGGACTCTCCGGGAACATGCTAGTTGGTATTATACCTGACGTCAGGTAGCAGTTCTCTGGTGACATGTGTACAGGTTAGTTCATCGACCTGAGATCGTCATTTTTCTCTTGTGCTTTGATTACTACCCTACCACGGCTCAAAGGAGTCCTGCAAACAGGTTTTAGTTGGGTACAGTCCCGAGTCACATGGAGGCAGTGAGTGGATCGGCAGGGGTTTCGTCTCTCCCGGTATTGGGGGTGAGATCGCGCTGTGTCTAGGAGAGCCATTACACGAAGTCCTTGGCCAAGGCAGGAGATTTACTGGTAGGTATTCCAGTAGTATCTCAGGGTGTTCTGGGCTACACCCCGACACGACTTGTACCGCTTTTGGGGGTCTGACTTTTACCAACCCCCCAGGCCCGCCATGCGATGCTTATAGACGAACGGACCGGACTGTACGGATATTGTCACTGACAGGCTCAGTAGGGCGTCAGGATGAGTTCGCTCATCGACCACCCTTTTGGTCAATACCTGGTGGTCCGTTATGTACGGCTAGTACCTCTGACATGCTAGTAGTTAAATCCACAGCCAAAGTATTGACGAGTCTTTAGAGTCCCCCACAGACAGTTTTCAAGTTTCGGGCAAAACGTTGTAGAGGCCGTATGATATATGGCAGGGTCCAATCATATACGTGCAATAGTGCACAGATCATAATCGGACGGATCATACTAGTGGGCTTTGGTTTAAGCTGAATCCTAGTATTAGATTTGTTGGATTACTTTCGTCTCATCGCATTCTCATTCAGTCGGAATGCGGATGCAGGTATGTATATACAGGTGCGGGGTATCCTTGTGATTCGTCACGAGTTTACTTTAAATGTTGCCGTATCTTTTTATTGTTGCAAACATTTGGATTAATGTTTGCATATGGAAATTATGAGCTAGAAATCATCATTTTGTGCATTAATTGTGACACATGCAAACCTAGTGACTCATGGTCTCTTTTATTGTGCATATGTCAAATTTGGTGATGGATTTGTAAGTTGAAATGAGAGGAAGAGAGAGAAGGGCAGCCATATCCCTTTGGGTTTGCTCTTGTATTATTCATTCATGCTCCCATTTTTATCATACAACTCAAGAAAGAAAGGCTTCTTCTTTGTCTTCTTGCTCTAGCTCACAACCTCCATTGATGGCTTCATCTTAAACCTCCATCAATGCAATGGATGCAAGAGACAAAGTTGTTACAAACATTCTCTACTTCGCCTTGGACATGTCGGCTAGCGAACTTCGTGCCCGAGTTGCTTCTGATGAAGCGGGAGCCCGAAAAAAGGTTCTAAGATGTGGTGCCCTTTCCGACGAGGAGATCGAGACCGGAGATGCCGCGAGGAGCATGGGATGGTGGCCAAAGACTGAAGGACACGGATCGATCGATATAGCTTTCCAACTCTTTCTCTAGTTGATAGTTGTAGGTTAATGGTTCGATCCGGATTTATAGTATACGATAGCGCCAGTTTCAAGTTTTGAAAAAGTTTTCATTTCCACATTTTTGCCTCGGACAGACGGCCGGGGCGCTATCGTAGTCTTACACCATACCTACCAGTGACAGTACCTATAACTCGGCAGTTATCGTGGAGATACCGATAGAAGTCATGTACGTATGGATACGTCGAAGGACGAGGGTCGAAGCTGGGAACTCGGGTTTTCGGATAGCGTATGATACGTACCTATCGGGGTGCCAGTCGTGGTGACAGCACCTGATAGATCAGCCTTTATGTGTCGATCCTTGACACAGATTTTCATGATATTTTTACTCCTAAGTATATACAACAGTGGAATGGGACGCTGTTATATATTCATATATATATATATATATATATATATATATTAGTGGAATGGGACGCTAATATATATGTATACATATCAATTCATATACATCATTATACTTATTCATGCAAATATAATTTTCAGGATATAGGAGATTCACTTGATATTGGATTCAGGATATAAAAGATTCACTTGATACTGGATTCATGATATATGAGATTCACTTGATATTGGATACAGGATATATGAGATTTACTTGATTTTGTACATTCAGGATATATGAGATTTACTTAATATTGTACATTCAGGATTTATGAGACTTACATGATATGAGAGCGAATTTGGGGGCTGATTTGAGGAAATTGGGATTTATATTATCTTGATGGACTTTGGTCCTTCCACGATGTCAGGATTCCGTGGAAATGACATGTTTCATCCCATACTTCACATTTATTGTTTATAGACTACTTCATATATTAGTAGTACCTGCTAGAGTACCTTTCATGACTGTTGCATTTACATACTTTTATATGCATTGCTTCATGTATTAGTCGTACCTGCTAGAGTACCTTTCATGACTGTTGCATATATACATTGTCATATCATTACTTCATGTATTAGTAGTACCTGATTGAGTACCTTACATGATTATTGCATACAGATTGTCATATTATTGCTTCATGTATTAGTAGTACCTGCTAGTGTACCTTTCATGACTATTGCATACATATGACCATTTATTGCTATTTAGCTTGCATTTGTTAGATTCGCGCTGTACGTGCATACTTGCGATTACCTGCATATGTTATTTACTATTCACGAGTTGGCAACTCACCCCCTTTGTGCCACAGTGTTTTGCAGGTTGTTCCCCAGAGTAGTCGTGGCAGACTATTCAACTATCTTATCATCTTTTGCTGCGGATACCGCTTCATCTCATAATGTGCAGTTTTGCTTAGGTGGGTTTTGCGGTTATCCGATGTTGTTTATTGTATGTTCGTTGTATCCTGTACTCTCCATCTACCATTATCTTGTATGACTTAGAGACTTGATGTGAGAATGATATTGTATTTTATTTTGTTACTTGGAGGTCTTTTATGCAGTTTTATTTATATCATCTTTTATTTTTTCGCTACGGTGTCGTATATCTGTTGTGGTGGTTGTTTTCCGCCTTTGGGCGTGTTTTTGCTCCCGTTTAGGGATGCTTTACTTATATTTATGTTGTACAGAATTTTGGGGCTAGTTTTTACAAAAGAGGTGCTACCAAAATTTTAAAAGAAGAAAAGTTGCACTTTAAAGAATTTGGTTTGAGATTCAAAAGTTTTAACAATTTTCTTATTTCTTACTACTTTTGATGGTTTAGATTGCTGGATTTTCGGCTTACTTAAATTGCGTTATGCCTGTAGACGTTGCGTAGTTTAAGGGCCGTCACGTGCCAATTTCGGGTCGTGACATGTCTCTCGAGACTGATTTGGAAATGGCTAACATACAAGGGATATCCTATGCTTTGGCAAACGGGTCAATCATGTATGCGATGTTATGTACCAGACTAGATGTTGCTTCCTCACTAGGTGTAGTGAATAAGTATCGAAAAGATCTTTGGAAAAACCACTGGACAACTGAAGAATATTCTTAAGTGTTTGAGAAGGACTAAAGAGATGTTCTTGGTGTAGGGTAACGGTGAACTCCAGATGGAGTCCTTTACCGATTCAACCTTCCAGAGTGATAACGATGACTAGAAGTCAGTCTCGGGTTTTGTCTTCAGCCTCAGTGGAGGGACGGTATGTTGGAAAGGTTCCAAGCTATATACCGTAACAGACTCGTTGATAGAGGCTAATTACATCGCTACCAACGATGTTGCCCAAGAGGTTGTCTGGATGAATAAAGTTCATGAGATGAACTAGGTTCCTACCGTTAGGCATCCAATACCTGTGTATTGTTATGAAAATGGAGCTGCGGCTTTGGCCTAAGAACCCCGGTCCCGTCGGCGATCGAGACATATTCAAAGAAAGTCGACCTGATCAGGGAGATAGTTTATCTCCGGGAGATCGAGGTCAGGAGTGTTAACACAGTGGATAACAAAGCGGATCCACTCACCGAGGCCATCCCCGAGATGCTATTCGAGGGACTTTTGGGACGTTGGGTATGAGATACTACAACAACTGACCTTAGTGCAAGTGGGAGATTGTTAGTAATATGTATGCCCTAGAGGCAATTATTGATGATATAGTGGATGCTTGGACATATATATATATAGGACATTCTTGCTCGACATGATAGTATGCTATCAGGTTACCTTTATCTTAACATGTAGACTAGTATTTATATTGTTTGTCTCTTACATGTTGATAAAGCCCTTACGATATGTACTTGACTACCAAGACTATGATGAGATCATACTAGTGGGGCTAGGGTGGTCAAAAAGTACATCCTTTAATAAGTTCCTAGTCGAGGGAATATTGAGACTAGGGCATCGATATTCCAGAGTAGACTAGCGTATACGCTTCTTGACCCATATGGTAGGCGATGGATGATCCCACATCCATTGGTGTTTGACATCAAAGATGGTATACGGGTGCTCAGTGGAGGCTGGGTATACTGAATAGGACTCGCCGAGGACTCCTATGTGGTAGTATACCTTTCGTCAGATAGCAGTCCTCTGGTGACACTGGTACAGGTTAGTCTGTAGACTCGAGATCGTCATAGAGTCTTGTATGGCTCCTACCGTGCTTTGATTTTCTCCCTACCACGGCTCAAAGGAGTCATGCAAACAGGTGGATTTTGGGTATAGTCTCGAGTCATATGGAGGCCATGAGCGATAGGAGGGGTTTCGTCTCTCCCGGAATTGGGGGTTGATGTTACGCTATGCTCGATTGGATATAACTGGAAGTCCCTGGCCAGGGCTGCTGCTGAGATTTACTGATAAGTGTTACCAGTAGTTTCTCGAACCGTTATATTACAGACATCGACATGATATATCACGTTACTGGAGACCGACGTTTACCACACCAAGACATGATATGCGACATATCAGACGAAGAGACCGGACTATACGATAATTTTACTGATAGGTTTCATGCAGAGTATGGATGTGCTTGCTTGTTGATCTTCATATTGCTCAATACCCGGGTAGCTGTTACGTCCAGCTAGTACCGCTGACGGTTTGTAGATGTGATCATCACCTACTGCTGGCGTATTGACGAGTCTTTAGAGTCTACACAGAAGATTCCTGGTACGAGCGAAACAAAGTAGGGCAAATATGTTGATATGTGCGTGGGCCTGATTAAATATGAGTATGTGATACCGTATTGTAATCTGGCAGTTTTCCATTCTATCGGTTCGGTTATATGTGATATAACCAGATTGTCGAATCGAGTGTTGATTTGATAATGTGATATACAAATGAATGATATTAGTCAGTCATATATGATATAACCGGATTATTAAATCAAGCGTTGATTTAATAATGTGATATATATTATATGTGATATAATTATATATTAACTAATATCATTAGCTCACTAATTATTCTTCATTATATATATATATTAATATATAATAAGGAAGCATGGCATGATTTCTATTTTTGAGAAAAATATAAATGAGGTGGAAAATGAAAGCAAGGTTGCAAGCATGGGATTTACATTTGTTTATTTATCTTGATTCCTTATTCAAGCATGGTTGCAATTTTATATTGCAAAATTCCATGCTTGAATGAGTGGGGGTCAAGAGTTGCCCTTTATTCTTAGCTCATTCTCAACACATAGCCATTTTTCTTGAGTTGCTACCATTGTTGCTCTGTAGCATTATCTTCTTCCTCAATTGTGATGGTTCAAGCTTCAACCCTCACATGAGATGTGAATCTTGAAGCTTGAACACAATCTTGTGAGCTTTTAACATCCCCTACTTCACCATCCCACACCAAACTAGCAATTTGGTGTGGTGTGTTTGATACAATAAAGAGGTTTAGTGTAGAGTTAGCTTGGGCTAGAGGAACTTCGGGTGGATCATCTTTGGCGCGAAGAACACGAAAGAGATTCATTCAACACGAAGAGGAGCCTAGTAGAGCTGCTTTGACTTCAACCCGGAGCTATAGAAGAGAAGGACTCGATCTACGTTGGTATAACCTCCTTTCACTTTCTTTAGTTCATCACATCACAAAGGCAAACCATAATATTCTAGCAAAGATCTTGTTTAGTCTAACTTAACACTACTAAAAATTTGAATTTGGCATGCTATATGCCTCTAGAACCTCATGGTGGTGTTAAGGTCGACTTTCAAGTATACCCAATTAAAACCTGTTTGCATAAATCTTTTGAGCTATGGTAGGGTAGTAATTAAAGCACAGTGGGAACTTAAACGAGACAAATGAAGATCTCAGGTCGACAGACTAACCTGTACTCATGTCACCTGGGAACTGCTATCTGATAATAGGTACAATACCAACTAGCATGTTCCCGACGAGTCCGTCCAGTGTACTCATAACCTAATGAGTGCATGTATACTATCTTAAGTGACTAACTGAAAACAATGGCTTGTGAGACCGGCCGCCGTCTTTCGTCGGGGTCTCGATAAGCATACACTAGTCTACTCCGGAGTATCGATACCCAGTCTCGATACTCCCACAACTAGGGACATTTAAGGATGTGCTTATAGACCACCAGCTCCAACGTATATGATCGCCATCATAATGCCGGTAGTCAAGTAAGAATCCTGTAACATTTTAGAAAATATAAAATATTATTTTCGGAATTTAATATCAAAATTATATTTTTCCCGAAAACTACCCGATTTGCGAAAATGGGGTTTTCGAAAAAGGGTAAAAATAAATACAAATAATTATGAAATAAATAGAAATTAAAATGATTTAAGAATTTAAAAATGTATTTAAAGGATATGGCAATTTTAAAATTTATTATATGCGGTTTTGATAAAAACCCAATTAGTGCATTGCTAATCAAGATTAAGCCAAATCCGTATTTCTACAGCTTTTCATGGCTAGTGCACCATGACATGTTACATGTTATTTCATGGTGTTGTTTTATTTAGGTGTATGTGTTTTGGTGAGAAAAGAGAAAGAAAAAGATGTCATGATGAGTGAGGAGAGAGAAAGGAGACAAAATGATGACATGGAAAGGGAGTGGGTGAGAATTATGGTGAGAGAGAGAGGGGGCTGCTGCTTTGACCATTCCCCCATCATTTTCTTTCCCTCTTCATCTCCCTCAACTCCATATCCTTCCATCTTCTACCCTCTTGATCCACCCCAAAAACCTTGCCAAAACCCTATGCCCTATCACAAAAAAATGATCACCTCCTCACCCTCATCGTTATGAACCAATAAAAGTCGGATTTTGACAACTTGGGGATTTCTAGGGTTATGTTTGGGAGTAACGATGAGTTATATCTCTTTTCTTTTAGTGTAGTTTTAAATTCCTAGCTTTTTGTTAAGTTTAGACATCGTTTAATAATGGATTGTTAACTTGGAAAATCCCAAGAGAAGGGTTTGGGAAATTGGTGATGTTGTGGCTGTCAATATTACTTTTGAGATGATTCATGACCTGGACCAGAGCTTAGAAACCCCAAAACACGGATTTAGAAACCCCAACATCGGATAAATGTGTGAATTGTGAGGGTATTTTGGAATCTGGAGCAACCCGGGGACGCTAGAAATGATTTTGTAATTACTGGGAGTCGTGCAGGCATCTAGGAAGATACCACCAAGACCTGAGCCCCATCCCCTACACCCTGGCCGTAGATAAATTCAATCTGGCTGCAAATTGTGGCCACGCTTGGTTGGAGTGGCTTCGTATTTTTTCTGGGGTCCCATTAGATGTAAATTAGACCTCCATGTTTGCAAAATTGACCAATTTGGCCTAGGGTAAATCTGGGAGCACATTAGGGTGTTTTTGGCTATGATTTCCGTATTTTGAAATGTTAATTCTTGATATTTGGATTTTTATTTGGTTGTTGGATGTTTGTACATTGACAACAGGGGTTGTTTGATTGTTTTTGCACGTGTAGGCCATAGGTTCTGACCTATGAGCGCATCGTGCGCCGTATCGGTTTTCCGGATTCGATTTTAATACGTATTGCGATTGTTTATTATTGTAGGTACCCTCACATGGATTCCGAGATGAAGGAGCGTAGCATCATCGATTTCGGCAAGCAAAGACTAGGTGAGTGGATCTATATCCGTGAGGGAAGTCGGGTGGATGGCGTATAGCACCCCCGCAATGTTTTGGTGGAAACCGAATATAGAATACGGTTAAGGAAACCTAGATTTGGAAACTAGGGTTAGAATGAGATAGCTATGAAACCATATTAGGAACTAGAGGATAGTTAGAAGTGATATGTTAATGCTATCATAGGATGACGTTTAGCGATATTGCTTTTTAGGGTACTGTAGGACTAGATAGTCGAGGTAGATGCGCCATCCGAACCAAACCTTTTCTAAAACAAAGAGTCGTATGCATCTTTTAAATATATACCTTGAGAGATGTTACGGATTTTCAAATGATATCTTTTTCTTAAAACACCGTAACCCCTATTTTCAAAACTACGATTCACTTCTTTAAAAATCTGATTGTATGGTTCGGGTGTGTTTGTTAGATTAGATACTTATACTTAGAAGAGATAGAATATTTATGTAAATTCTATTTGATGTGTGATAAAAATGCGATGAAGGAATATAAGACGGATATGATGATATGATTATCTGATGATATGTTGGTATATAGATGCGAGTCGATCGAGATGATTTATACCCTGCCAGTCCACTGATATGAGATTATTGCGGATGTGACATGGGACATAGGTATATATATATATATATATATATATATATATAGAATGTTATGAATCATGGATGTTAGGCCGTACATGATACTAGGCCGTGCCCTCATTTGTCTTATAGGATGATAGGATCCCTATTAGCTTAATGCCGCCGTACGATGATTTTCCGTGCATGATGAATTTGACTTGATGATTGATCCTTACCCTTGACTAGAGGTTGCCGTACGATGGATTATACCGTACGCGATGTTGTTAGGCTAGATGCCGATTGACAGATTCCCCGACTCGGTCTTATTAGATACGTATACCCGTCAGCATTTGCATATGATTTACCTTATGCTGCATTCATATTATTTCCATTGCATTGCTTATACCAGTGCTAGTACACTTTCACCATTATCGATGATGCGTATGTTATACGTACACAGATTTGCCGGCTCACACACTTCAAATCGATAATTGCCATGTCACTACACAGTAAGGTTGCTGCATCAAAACATATACATTGATACATCTATACTTGTGCACATACACATTGAATACCCATATTTGTGCACACATATATTGGTACATCTGTAATTGCGCATTTACATATTGTACATACATAGATAACTGGTTTTATTGGGAAATTGTGAACCGTACGTTATATTTTAAAAACTGAAATCATTTTAAAAGGGTGGTTTCCCATTAATATGTCATATCACTGTTCCATGTTGCATGATACACGGATATGCTCGCATTTCTCTTATATGTCGCATACATCATGCTCTATTATTTTGCGCATTGAGATATGTTGTTTTCATGAGATTTCTGGATTTGAGAACCATGGACATTTCAAAGAAGATTATGTGTTGTTTTAAAAACCCGGTTTCTCTTGATATGATATTTCAGTGCGTCCACCATGTGTTTTCTCGGTTCTGAAAGGGACATGTGAAACCCGATTCGAGGAGGTGGATGAGGCCGATTGCGCGTACATGGTGGACCCGGTATGGTACCTTGGGGCAAGAAAGAGATGCTGTGTATACAGACGGTGAGCCTGGCAGAGGGACTACTACCTACCGGTGATAGTATTTGGGCTCGGCGGATATCCGCAGGATACCGACCGGAGTCGAGAGATGATATGGGCCGATCCGGAATGACGGAACCCGATATATGAGGATTTACATGCCGATGCTGGGCACTGTTTTCATGATATTTCGAGTGCCGATGCTAGGCACTCAGGTTCCATGATTTTGATGTGTTGCGAGGGAGTCCGTCGATTTATATCCTCATACTTTTATGCACACTCTTTTATGATATTTACGTGTATCCAGACATTGATTACATGGTTGGACGAGATCCATATGTATACAAACCTTGATTATGATTAGACGAGATCCATATACATACATTGATTATATTATTGGTTGATATCCATATGATGATTGACACATTTAGGTATTGACTACCTTGTTGGCACATATACAGACCCGGTCACCCTAGATATCATAGTATCACCTTTATGATATAGTTGACGTAGGAGTTGTTGTTTATTTGATTTCTGTATGTTGATATTTTTCTACTCACGAGTTGGCAACTCACCCCCATTGTGCCACAGTTCTTACAGGTTGATTGCTTGGATCAGTAGCGGCTTCGCTGGCACACAGTTGTATTCTGGTGTTTTGCATTGGTAGGTGGGACACTTGTATCGTACCCACTCTTGTATCTATATTCATATTGTATCTAGTTAACTCCATCAATCAAAATTTGTAAATTGTATAAGTAATGAGACTTAGTGAGACTCATAGTTGCGAGATTGGAGCGATGGGTTTATATTCACTTTTAGGGTTATGTCTTGCTTATTTATTTATCTTTTTGTGGTGAACTTTGCCGTTGGGCGTCTTATACTTATTTATACTGTATTACGTGGTTGTGATCCGCCGTTTGGCGAAGAGCTAGCTCCCGCATGGGGATGCCTTTATCGTTGTTATGTATTTGCGGTTTTGGATCAAAATATACAAAGGAGGTGCTGCTAAAATTTTTAAAAGGCGAAACATGTTTTCAAACTAGAAAATTTCACTTGCATCATTCATGTTTCTTTTCTATACATTTAAGCACACTTGATTTCATTATACCTTTATTTCAAAAACTTCACCTCCTTTATTTTCTTAAAAAGGTTTAGATTTCTGGGTTTCAGCTTACTTGAATTCCGTTACGCCTTTAGACGTTGCGTGAATCAGGTGCTGGTCACGAGCTAATAATTTAGGTCGTGACAAAGTTGGTATCAGAGCGCTAGGTTTAACCTTTGTTAGAGTCTATATTTGACTATGCGGAGTCTAGGGCGGGTATGTATTTCGGAACCTAGGCTTAACCTTACATAACTTAGACTTGAACGGGGGTGGGGGGGTATTAGACCCGAACTTTCGTTACATAGGTTGACCCTGATTGATGGACTAGGTAGCTTGAGTAGAGTGACATACCGTACGTATGTTCCGTGACATATTTACGATACGATACTCCATTTAAGAAACCTTGCGATGTACATTTTTTTTAGACATTTGATTCTTTTTATACCAATGATTGTACATCCATTTGAGATCCTTGATTCTATTCGTTTCCAAGATCATACTTTCATTGATGCTGTTCTTTCTTATGATCATGTATCCATTCTGGATCTGTCTTTTCCTCTCATACCGTTGATCTGCTATCTTCGATATTCGATTGAGGTTCCTGTCACCATAGTTTGAGCGCAGTTTGAGCTGCTGCTAGTGTGCTGTCAGGGCGACCTCGTCTGGTACGAGGGCTGACCATTGTGTTTTCTGGTGACATAGGAACGTCTCGAGTTAGTATTTGTGTTGTGGCCTCTTGTGGAGGCGTGTGCTTGGTTTTACACCGGATGATCAGACCATTGTTAGAGCTTCCAGTTGCGAGAGGATTGTAGATGTACAACATACCTCAGAGATTTTGATATCGCCTACCGTGCAGACAGATGACCCAGCTGTTGCTAAGATTGATGGGATGTCGCTTCCAGAGCTTACGAGCTAAGATCTCGGAGCATCCAGGCAGAAATGCGACAGATGATAGCTAGTTTACCTAGATTTGAGAGACGAATGTGGTTCGTCAGATTGATGCGCCGACGCAGGCCCAGTTGAGTTGAAAATTTCCAGTGTGGAGAGAATCTTACTGCGACCTAGAGCAGACCGATCCAGAGATGACCACCGATGTATCGCCTTTCCTGGAGGATTGAGGCATTGTTTAGCATGCGGGCGAAAAATATTCACATATTGTATAGGCGAAGCTAAAAAGTTTGAGCGAGTGTCAGAAACCCATTTTTCCCAAGTTTAAAGTGTTCGGAGAAACATGCAGGCAATTCTGTGGAACCTCTAGAAGAATGAAACTGTAACTCGATATGATAACCATGGAACCGCTTTCAACCTTAGGGTTTGTGGCAGTTTAGCTGTGCCGTCAGTGACGCTTGGGTTTGCCCTTCTACGGTTGGTCCAGAGGTACTGTGGAATGTACCAGATATTTTAAGACTGTGCTCAGGTGTTGAGCCTTCGGGAAAATTTTGGGACCATGATGACTCGATCGAAAAGTTTGACGCCGTCCGGAAACCATGTGATAAGAGATTACTAAGCTGACCGGCTTTGGATAGAGGACCTCACCCAGAGACGTTGTGAGTTGATCGAGAACGAACGAGTATTGAGTATTCCTCCGATAGTTGGGACGAGTTCCCGAGGACGTGTTCGGCCTGATATCCTCTACAGAGTGATGAAGATACAGAGTACGCAATTTCAAGTCCGTATGAGAAACTTCGGATTGACAGAGGCCGAGAACAGTTGCAGTGCGCAGATAGCATGGCGTGACGTCATAGTGGACGACGATAAAGACGAGTGGAACCAAAAGTTCGTGCGAGACGCCGACGAGCTGTTATTACTCTCGTCGAGATCAGAGACCTGATGTGCTTAAAGAGGCTTTGGGATATGGCCAGTTTCCGAGGTAATGTGTTTGTAACACGCAGATTTTCAGAAAACGAGAAAGGATTATATATGAGTACCAGCCTCCGTACAGTTTGAAATAGGCAGGATCGGAAGTGACCCGGAGCAGGATTCCTTCGAGGACACTGCTGCATTGAGATTTGCACCCAGGATCAGATGTGTCACGTGTATTCAGAGGACCAGAGGCCGACGCCAGCAACGTGCTGCTTTATGAGTGGTCATTATGATTGACCGAGAGATGACCAGAAAAGTGCTAGAGGGGAATCGTTTCCGTTAGCACACCTGACAGGGCCGATGAGCCGATGGATTGCGGGATTGGTAATCCACAGAGAAGATAAGGACCCAGAGACAGAGGACGCCAGGCCATGAGCGGGAGGCGAACGGATGTTCTTGCCGTGCCAGTTTTTAGGCGCACCGATTTATTTTCGACATTGTAGGAGGTGTACTTCGATGTCCTTTGTTGCGATTTGCATTTGTGATCCGAGTATCACACTTATATCGCTTGGATTTGAGTTTTGATGATGAGTTTCCTGATATTGATTTCGTGCACCATGGCTGCACTTACTGAGTACTTACATTTTTGCGCATAGCTATCGCACCTGATATGTATTTCATACACTGTTGTGTTGATTTGCGATTTGTGCATACCTATTGCGTTTGAGGTCGATTTTGTACCTTCATAGCATGCGTTTACTATTTCATGGATTTCAAACAGTTGATTCGATTTTGTGAGTGTGGTACGCACACGAATTGATTTTCCACTCGGTATAGCTTATATGTGCTTGCAGTGCAATGATTTATATTTTGTGCACGCAGTTGCACACGTTTACCATTTTATACACCTTGGTGTACTCAGTGTTGCTTTTATGTGTTTGAGTTATTGATTTCTATTTCGTGCATTTGCTGCACCAGATTCGTATTTCGCACATTAGTTGCACTAGATTTCATTTCTTGCATTTGTTGCACCAGACGGGTATCTATGCGTTTGTCGCACTGGATTTATACTCTGTACCTTGGTTGCACCCGATTTATATCCTTGAGCATTCGTTTTACAAGAGTTGTATTTTCGTGCGCGTTGGCACTTGCCGTTCATTTTCGTGCATGCTACTGCACTATATGCTTTTACGGACCCGACGTGCTTTGGTTGGATTTTTGCGCATATCAGGCGCTTGATTTTGGATTTTTGTGCGCCTCGGGTGTACTTGAGTGAGATTTTACTCGTGAATGTCGGATGCTCTTGATTTAGATTTCTTCCGTGCATATTGGATGCAATTTCATTCGTGCGGGACATATGCACTGATTTGGATTTTCACGCATGTTGGGCACAAGATATGAGATGCGATTCTGTGCACACCGGATGCATTGGATTGAGATTTTAATGCATTTTAGATGCACATGATATTGTTGTCATGCACACCGTTGCAGTGGACAAATGCTTTTGTGCACACCCCTTGCACTTAGTTTTGCCTTGTGTGTATTGTGGCACCTGTATTTGGATTTGACTTCCATGCGCATCAGACGCATGTGATTATTGGATACGCCTTTTGAGGCTGATTTTTGCTTTTGAGCACTTTGTTTTCATGTTGGGCACTATATTATGTAGTAGCCAAACAGGACTGATCTGAGGACAGTACCTGAGTACTCTGCATGCATTAAAAGATTACCAAAAGGGTTTTCAAGAGGAGCTATAGTCTCTCTATTTTCCTACATGTCCGTGAGCGACACGAATGTTTATAAAAGAAAACCTTTTGGGATATTTTGAAAACGAAGGAACGTGTATTTAAGAAAACATATATGGACATATATTATTATTTTAAAATGTGCGTCCGTCGATTATGTTGTGAGTTACGCATTCCCGCGGCGATTTAGAAAAGATTTTGCATGTATTTTATTCAAATTTTGGAGTTTTCAAAGATGCGTACTATACACGTATTATAGTATTTGACTAGTGTATATTGAATTTCGGTAGTGGGTTTCGAGATCTGTAACTCTATTGTAACTCCGAGGATATCCGTGCAAATTAGATGATTCGCGTAGCGCTTGACGGAGTTCGATTTTGAGCTTTGTACTCATTTTCTTGCGCACTTGACGCGCGGTGTTATTTCTGTGTTTTCCATGATTTCGGAGCCCCGTTATTTTGAGCCGATTATTGAAATGTTTTAGATTTTGGGGTTTTAAATTTAAATTCAGGGACCGAATTTATTTAGCAGGGGAAGACTGTAACATTTAAGAAAATATAAAATATTATTTTTAGAATTTAATATTAAAATAATATTTTTCCCGTAAACTGCCCGATTTGCGAAATTGGGGTTATCGAAAAAGGTTATAAATATATACCAATAATTATGAAATAAATAGAAATTAAAATGATTTATGCATTTAAAAATGTATCTAAAGGATTTGGCAATTTTAAAATTTATTATATGCGGTTTTGATAAAAACCCGATTGGTGCACTGCTAATCGCGATTAAGCCAAATTCGTATTTCTACAGCTTTTCATGGCTAGTGCACCATGACATGTTACATGTTATTTCATGGTGTTGTTTTATTTGGGTGTATGTGTTTTGGTGAGAAAATAGAAAGAAAAAAGTGTCATGATGAGTGAGGAGAGAGAAAGGAGACAAAATGATGACATGGAAAGGGAGTGGGTGAGAATTATAGTGAGAGAGATGCGGGCTGCCTTGACCATTTCCCCCATCATTTTCTTTCCCTCTTCATCTTCCTCAACTCCACATCCCTCCATCTTCTACCCTCTTGATCCACCCCAAAAACCTTGCCAAAACTGTTAGTGTATATGCCCTAGGGGCCATTATTGTATCATACTAGTTTGTATATTACTTAATGGAAGCTTGGGATATTCACATGTATATAACAGTCTTGCTAAACATGGTAGTATGCTACTTGGTTTTTTCTATCTTGATATGTGAGTATACGTATTGATAGAGCTCTTAGGATCTTGCTTGACTACCAGCGTTGTGATGGCAGTCACACTAGTGGGGGCTGGGTAGTCTACAAGCACATCCTTATTTAGGTCCCTAGTCGCAGGATTATCGAGACAGGGCATCGATACTCCGGAGTATACTAGTGTGTACGCTTCTCATCCCAGTTGGGGAGATGGTCTGTCCCACAGCCGTCAGTACGTCGTACTGGAGATAGTATGCAGGTGCTCGTTGGGTTACGGGTACACCGGAAAGGACTCACAGGGAACTGTTGGTTGGTTTTATACCAGTCGTCAGTGAACAGTTCCCAGGTGACATGAGTACAGCATAGTCCGCAGACTTGACACTTCTACTTCGCCTCGAGTGTGTCCCACTGTTCTTAGATTACTACCCTACCACGGCTCAAAGGAGTCGTGCAAACAGGTAGCAGTTGGGTGCAGTCCCGAGCACTTGGAGGCAGTGGTGGTTAGACAGGATTCGTCTCTCCCGGTATTGGGGGTTGATATCGCGCTGTGTCAGAGATCCATTACGCAAATTCCCTGGCCAGGGCAAGCGAGATTTGCTGGTAGGTTCCAGTAGTTTCTCATGGTGTAATGGGCTTCGCTCCGACACGACTTATACCGCTATTAGAGGACTGACGCTTGCCGCCCCTAGGCCCGATATGCGATAGTCTTAGACGAACGGACCGGACTGTACGGAGATTGTCACATCAGACTCAGTAGGAGTTCGGATGGGTTTCCTCATCGTCCTTCTTATCGACATCTACCTGGGGACCGTTACGTATAGCTAGTGCCGCTTGCGGTCTGTGGTTAAACCCACTGCCAGCGTAGTAGTCGAGTCTCTAGAGTCCCACACAGAGAGTTTCCCTACTCCAGGCGAAACGATATAGAGGTCGTATGGTTTTACGACAAGGGTTCGGACGCATACGTGTGTTTACGCACGTACGACTTTCGGACAGTTTTTACCAGTCGGCTTTGGTTTAAGCCAGTTACTGGTATCCAGTTATTGGATTTATACAGTCTAAAGTTTTTCCGTATTTTTGCGGAAAGGAGGGGCGTTCTCGTAATTGCGCGAGAAGCTTCTAGAAGATGGTGACTAAGGAGGTTTAGGTGGCATATACAATCAATGTGATTAGTGAGTCATATGGATGATTCATCCATGTCATTAATGCTTCATAATTGCTTAATGACTCATGGAGATGAATCACCACAAGATATTTATCAAGTATGGTTGTAAATCATTTTCTTTTCTTTTCTTGATATAACAAAATGCTTGATATATATTATGATAACTCATTCTTCTCACTTCATTATTATCTTCACCTTCTCTCTCCTCAAGCTCTCCTTCTTCAAACCCTAATCCTCCCCTCTCATGTGTTGAGTACAAGGATTAGTTAGACTAATTAAACCATAACCTCACTCTATATCACCTAGCTTCTTTGATTAGCATTTAAAGAAAGTTAGTTGCCTCAAGTTTAGAGGCTAAGCTTGGAGTAAAGCTCTCTGGTGGATCGTCTACTACTTCGAGAAGGCCGAGGAGGAGGTGGAGTTCGTAAAGACGAAGGACACGGTTCTTTAGGTATAATCCCTTTACATAGTAGTTGTTAACTTCTATGTTTGATGTTAGTTATCGTTTAGCTTCGATTCATGCGGTTAGTCGATGTTTAAGTAAAGAACAAGATCGTTTTTCATATTTCCGCCTCCCCGCAACTCGTGGGGTGTTGTACATCGACTTACAGTGGTATCAGAGCCTCGTTAAATAATAAACAACTTACTTGCAAATTTGTATGAATTTCGAACGGAAAAAACGAAACCGGAAAACCCCGAAATCACAAGTTTCTGTCGATTTTTAAATGAAGTCCAAAAATTTTTCAGGGATGTTCAAAAAGCTTGAAAAGACAGTAGAAGAACACCGAAGAAAATTGGGCCCCTGAATCGCCTAAAGCGCCGCGGAACTGCGGCGGATCCTACCGATCCGCCGCGATTCCGCCGCCGAGTTGGCGATTCAGGAACCCAATTTTCCTGTGTTCCTTCTCTGTGATATTTGGTATTTTCTGGAATATTTTATTTTTGCTCAGGTTTCAGATTTACAGAGAAGTATTGGAGCAAAATTAAAAGTGTTTAATCGATCGAAATTATACTGTATTTTCTTGATGGATTATATCTGTGTTTGTATAATGTGTTCGTAAACCTCCCCTAACTGCTAGTATGTCGGTTGGCAGGGGGTTGCACATTTCTGTAATGGTTTTTACTGTTTGTGGATATGAACTGTGTTGGACTGTTGTGATGTATAGCCGGGGTTATGTGATGGGTTATTATTTAATTCATTTGATGTAAATGTAATTTGTTGTAATATTATTTTGCGGGGCACATCCAGGTTGCGGTTGTAGCCACCGTTGTATTATTTCATTTTACTGTTTTTGCTCCTAGGACAGACCCAAGGTGGGGTGCACAAACTGCCGGGCTGGTAGTTTGCCGTACCCGTTGGGGTCTTGGGTGGGGTAATGGCTATTCATCACAACTGTGTAATCCGTCTTTTGTTGCAGGCTCAAAACAAACACGGATTGCTTGCAAATCCAATAAAGTTCATCTGTGATCTGGAATGCCTATTATTGCGTCTGACGAATGTACAATATCTATATATGATAGCTATTTAGACGTCACTTATGTTTTACACCCGCACTAGCCCAGCCCCCGCTCTGTCGTTAGTTAAGTAACCTAACGGGTGATGACGGGACCCCGTGGCGAATGCGGATGGCATAAGAGGAAGTTGTATTTTCGTTGTTTTCTGCAATGATAGGTTAATGATAGGACGCATTATTTATAATGCAAAGAAAATAAACCAAAAAGTTTAATCGTTGGAACAATTTAAAAGAAACTACTCGGTTAATTTTAAAACAGATATATTTTAAATGCAGAGCTTTAACCACTCCTTTTAAAAGCTATCAGGTTCCTTCGGTTATATCAAGTTCACTAGGTTCACGGTTTCGCCAAAACCATTCGTAGCCCTCCGTCATTTCATTTGGGTATTCAGTAGTATTCAAACTATGCATTTTGGCCAAAGTCAAGGCATAGTGTTTGGTAGCTGCTGGGTTTTCATTTGTTGCATAAGAGAGATGAGTTAGTTTGGGACAGTCGTATTATTATTTGACCAAAGTCAGGGGTATATACGGATAGGTTCAAATTGACAAGATAATGACGGGTAGAACTTGACATGTGACTTAGAACATTTTGACCAAAGCCAAGGTCATAAGAGCATGGGGCAAAAACTTATATCGGGAATTTCTAAAGAAACTGAAATTTGCAAAGTAATGCATACCATTTGGAGTTTGATGAATATTGGTAGCATTCCTTCAACATTATCATACAATGATATTTGGATCCCGATCCTACTGTGAGTATATGTTACTTATCAGGAGATTCGTCACTTAACGATCAATGCTATAAACCAAGTAGGTGTCCAGAAAGGTGTCAGCGGGGTTACGCCCCCAGAGAAAAGAGGTTATTTAATTAAGGAACTTCGCGAAAGCGTTGGAAAACCTCCCTCGAAGTATCGACACTAGCCTGGCTGAACGGTTACGCAAGAATTGTACAGTGAGAATAGTCCTGGCTAATTCTTCTTTTATGGTTTGAGGAAGGATTCGAGAAACAGTGGGAGCCATCCAGTTTAGATAAACTAAAAACCACTCTAAACTTGCGAGAGCATCATGCTAAAGAGTTTTCTTCTCTCTCTCTCTTAATTGCAGCGACCCTGAAAATGACTGGACTTAAGTTACTTTTAGAGAAAAATATACTGACATGGCCAAACTATAAAGATTGGCTGCGGAATGTCAAAATGGCTTTGACCTATGACAAATTGGGGTACGTCCTCACCGCTACGGCACCTGCTGTCCCTGGTCCCAAATCCAGCAATGCGGATAAGGAAATCCGCAAAACCTGGGATTTAGATTGCGCGAAAGCCAAGTGCATCGTGCTTGCCTCAATGAACAATGAACATCAGAGGAGGCACGAGGATATGAACCTAGATGGCATATTTCTCCATACAAAGGAACTTTATGGAGAGCAATCTCGTATAGCAAGATACGAGACCTCTAAGAACTTGTTTCGAGCGAGGTTGGCTGTCGGGTCATCGGTAGGAGAACATGTCCTAAAGATGATCAGCTATATTGAAGAGCTCGCAGACCTTGGGACGACTTTGGATAATGAGCTCTATACAGACCTTATTCTCCAGTCCCTTCCTCACACCTACGCCCAGTTTATCCTGAACTTCAACATTCAAAGAAAAGAAGTTGAACTTCCGGAACTCCTGAACTTGTTAAGGAGTGCAGAGGGCACCTTGCAGAAGACGAGGGAAACACCTGCTATGTTTGTTAGCGGTACATCTTCTTCCGTGTCCAAGGCAAGGGCTAAAGGAAGGAAGAAGAAGGCCGCCGCCAAACCTAGAGGAGGTGTTAGTAAGGTGGGAGGGAAGGGAAAGAAAAAGTTTGCGGTACCGGTAGTTGGCCAGGATCAGTGCTTCCATTGTCATAGGAAAGGGCACTGGAAGAAGGATTGCAAGGCGTGGAACGCCAAGAACCAGGAACCGAAGCAAGCTGTGGCTTCGACTTCAGGTGTGTTTGTAATTGAGAATTGTCTGTCGATTAACTCTACTTCCTGGGTATTGGATACCGGATCAGGATCTCATATTTGCAATTCATTGCAGGCACTGAGAAACCGTAGAGTGCTGAAGGAAGGTGATATAACCCTAAAGGTTGCTAACGGAGCTAGCGTGGGAGCTGCGTCCGTCGGGGATTATCACCTAGGATTGACGAGTGGACACATTTTGGTTTTACATAACTGTTTTTTTGAACCAAGCTTAACGTGTAATATCATATCAGTTTCCTTGTTATCAAATAAAGGTTATGATTTCACGTTTGTAAGAGATGCTGTTAACATCCACCTTAATCATGGTTTGATTGGGTCCGGTACACTAAATAACGGTATATATGTTTTAAACCAACTCCAAATTTTCAATGTCCAGAACACACTTAAAAGAAAGTCTCCAGATTTAAATAAAGCTATCTTATGGCATTGTAGACTGGGTCACATCAATGAGAGAAGGTTGACTAAGTTGCATAGAGAAGGATATTTGGACTCGTTCGAATATCAAACTTATGACACTTGTAAATCTTGTCTCAAAGGAAAGATGACAAAGACTCCATTTACTGGACATGGAGTAAGAGCGAGCGAGCTCTTAGGACTCATACACAGCGATGTATGTGGTCCATTGTCTACACATACAAGAGGTGGTTTTTCCTATTCATTACTTTCACGGATGATTACTCAAGATACGGATTCATTTATCTGATGAAACATAAATCCGAGGCTTTTGAGAAATTCCGAGAGTATAAGAATGAAGTAGAAAACCAAACCGGCAAAAGTATCAAGACACTTAGATCTGATCGAGATGGTGAATACTTGAGTGCCGAGTTCCTAGGTTACCTAAAAGAGAAAGGGATTCTCTCTCAGCTTACTCCTCCATACACTCCACAGCATAACGGTGTATCGGAGAGACGGAATCGAACCCTATTGGATATGGTATGATCCATGATGAGTAATGCTGAGTTACCGCGATCTTTTTGGGGTTATGCGCTTGAATCAGCAGCATATCTTCTGAACAGGGCTCCTACCAAGACTGTGCCTACCACTCCATATCAGATGTGGACTGGGAAGAAACCCCATCTTCAGCATATGAAGATTTGGGGATGTCCAGCTTTTGTTAAAAAGCAGCATGTGGACAAGCTCGAGGCACGATCAGTAAAATGTATGTTTGTGGGATATCCAAAGAACTCCAAGGGATATTATTTCTATTACGCAGAGGAACAAAAGGTTTTTGTTTCTCGTAATGCCCATTTTCTAGAACATCAGTTTTTAGAAAAGGAAATAAGTGGGAGCGAAATAGAACTGGAAGAAATTCCAGAACCACAAGCTGCTACTGAATGTTTGGTAGAACCGGAAGTTCAAGAAGAACAGGACATTCCCGCACCCCTCCGCAGGAGTAGTAGGCCGTCTCATCCGCCTGAGAGATACTACGGTTTTCTCATAGATGGGGATAGAGGGGATTGCATCATAGGTGATGATGAACCTACTGACTTCCAACAGGCCATCCAGAGCGGCGACTCGGTACGATGGCTAGATGCAATGCGGACCGAAATGGAGTCCATGTACACCAACAAAGTATGGACTTTGGACTTTGCTCCAGATGGGGTAAAACCCATAGGATGCAAATGGATCTTCAAGAAAAAGATTGGTGTAGATGGACTGGTGGAAACCTATAAGGCTAGACTTGTTGCAAAGGGTTTTCGTCAAAGACCTGGTTTGGACTATGACGAAACTTTTTCTCCAGTGGCTATGCTCAAATCCATTCGGGTCCTTCTTGCTATTGCTGCCTTCCATGATTATGAAATCTGGCAGATGGACGTAAAGACGGCTTTTCTGAATGGAAATTTAGAAGAGTGCGTCTATATGGATCAGCCAGAGGGTTTCAATCAGAGTTGGAGCAGCGGGAAAGTATGCAAGCTGCTTAAGTCCATTTATGGACTAAAGCAGGCATCGCGAAGTTGGAACATCTGTTTTGATGAGACAGTCAAAGAATATGACTTTATCAAAAATCCAGATGAACCGTGCATATATAGTAAAGTTGTAGTCAGAAGTGTCGTATTCCTCGTCTTAGACGTGGATGACATTCTATTGATAGGAAATTACATTCGTATGCTACAATCTGTCAAAGGATTCTTGTCACACAGGTTCTCCATGAAAGACCTGGGTGATGCCTCTTACATTCTGGGGATCCGGATCTATCGTGATAGATCTAAGAGGATGTTGGGACTTTCGCAGTCCAGGTATATCGACACTGTACTGAAAAGATTTAGTATGGAAGATTCTAAGCGCGGTAATCTACCGGCGTGTCACGGAATCACCCTCTCCAAAGAGATGTCTCCCAAGACTGATTTGGAAAGGGAACGCATGTCTGTTATACCCTACGCTTCTGCGGTAGGCTCTATAATGTATGCGATGTTGTGCACCAGACCAGATGTAGCTTACGCACTGAGCGTGGTAAGTCGGTATCAGTCAGACCCAGGGGAGAAGCACTGGATAGCAGTAAAGAACATTCTCAAGCACCTGAGGAGGAATAAGGAGATGTTCTTGGTTTACGGCGGAAAAGACCTTAGGTTGGAGGCCTTTGCTGATTCTGGCTTCCAGAGTGATAAGGACGATTCCAAGTCCATGTCGGGTTATGTCTTTACCCTCAATGGAGGGGCGGTGTGCTGGAAAAGCTCCAAGCAGGACACCGTTGCTGACTCGACGATAGAAGCGGAGTATATAGCTGCTTGCGATGCCGCAAAAGAAGCAGTCTGGATGAAGAAGTTCCTAACAGAACTTCAGGTGGTTCCTACCATAGTTGATCCAATACCTCTGTATTGCGACAACAACGGAGCTATAGCTTTAGCAAAGGAACCAAGGTCCCATCAAGTCCAGACACATCTTAAGGCGGTATCACCTGATCAGGGAGATCATTGATCGTCAGGAGATCGAGGTTCGGAGAGTTGCTTCTGAAGAGAACATTGCTGATCCATTCACAAAGGCCCTACCTCAGATTCAGTTCGAGAGGCTGCTCGAGATCATCGGTCTTCGGTATGCCAGTACATGGCCCTAGTGCAAGTGGGAGATTGTTAGTGTATATGCCCTAGGGGCTATTATTGTATCATACTAGTTTGTATATTACTTAATGGAAGCTTGGGATATTCACATGTTTATAACAGTCTTGCTAAACATGGTAGTATGCTACTTGGTTTTTTCTATCTTAATATGTGAGTATACGTATTGATAGAGCTCTTTGGATCTTGCTTGACTACCAGCGTTGTGATGGCAGTCACACTAGTGGGGGCTGGGTAGTCTACAAGAACATCCTTATTTAGGTCCCTAGTCGCAGGATTATCGAGACAGGGCATCGATACTCCGGAGTAGACTGGTATGTACGCTTCTCATCCCAGTTGGGGAGATGGTCTGTCCCACAGCCGTCAGTACGTCGTACTGGAGATAGTATGCAGGTGCTCGTTAGGTTACGGGTACACCGGACAGGACTCACAGGGAACTGTTGGTTGGTTTTATACCAGTTGTCAGTGAACAGTTCCCAGGTGACATGAGTACAGCATAGTCCGCAGACTTGACACTTCTACTTCGCCTCGAGTGTGTCCCACTGTTTTTAGATTACTACCCTACCACGGCTCATAGGAGTCGTGCAAACAGGTAGCAGTTGGGTGCAGTCCCGAGCACTTGGAGGCAGTGGTGGTTAGACAGGATTCGTCTCTCCCGGTATTGGGGGTTGATATCGCGCTGTGTCAGAGAGCCATTATGCAATGTCCCTGGCCAGGGCAAGCGAGATTTGCTGGTAGGTTCCAGTAGTTTCTCAGGGTGTAATGGGCTTCGCTCCGACACGACTTATACCGCTATTAGGGGACTGACGCTTGCCGCCCCTAGGCCCGATATGCGATAGTCTTAGACGAACGGACCGGACTGTACGGAGATTGTCACATCAGACTCAGTAGGAGTTTGGATGGGTTTCCTCATCGGCCTTCTTATCGACATCTACGTGGGGACCGTTACGTACAGCTAGTGCCGCTTGCGGTCTGTGGTTAAACCCACTGCCAGCGTAGTAGTAGAGTCTCTAGAGTCCCACACAGCTGGTTGGTTTAAGCCAGTTACTGGTATCCGGTTATTGGATTTATACAGTCTAAAGTTTTTCCGTATTTTTGCGGAAAGGAGGGGCGTTCTCGTAATTGTGCGAGAAGCTTCTAGAAGATGGTGACTAAGGAGGTTTAGGTGGCATATACAATGAATGTGATTAGTGCGTCATATGGATGATTCATCTATGTCATTAATGCTTCATAATTACTTAATGACTCATGGAGATGAATCACCACAAGATATTTATCAAGCATGGTTGTAAATCATTTTCTTTTTTTCTTGATATAACAAAATGCTTGATATATATTATGATAACTCATTCTTCTCACTTCATTATTATCTTCACCTTCTCTCTCCTCAAGCTCTCCCTCTTCAAACCCTAATCCTCCCCTCTCATGTGTTGAGTACAAGGATTAGTTAGACTAATTAAACCATAACCTCACTCTATATCACCTAGCTTCTTTGATTAGCACTTAAAGAAAGTTAGTTGCCTCAAGTTTAGAGGCTAAGCTTGGAGTAAAGCTCTAGGGTGGATCGTCTACTACTTCGAGAAGGCCGAGGAGGAGATGGAGTTCGTAAAGACGAAGGACACGGTTCTTTAGGTATAATCCCTTTACATAGTAGTTGTTAACTTCTATGTTTGATGTTAGTTATTGTTTAGCTTCGATTCATGCGGTTAGTCGATGTTTAAGCAAAGAACAAGATCGTTTTTCATATTTCCGCCTCCCCGCAAGTCGTGGGGTGTTGTACATTGACTTACAAAAACCCTATGCCCTTTCACAAAAAAATGATCACCTCCTCACCCTCATCGCTATGAACCAAGAAAAGTTGGATTTTGACAACTTGGGGATTTCTTGGTTTTTGTTTGGGAGTAACCATGAGGTATATCTCTTTTCTTTTAGTGTAGTTTTTTAATTCCTAGCTTTTTGTTAAGTTTAGACATCGTTTAATAATGGATCGTGAACTTGGAAAATCCCAAGAGAAGGGTTTAGGAAATTGGTGATGTTGTGGCCGTCAATAGGACTTTTGAGATGATTCATGACCTGGACCAGAGCTTAGAAACCCCAAAACACAGATTTATAAACCCCGGCATCGGATAAATGTGTGAATTGTGAGGGTATTTTGGAATCTAGAGCAACCCGGGGACACTAGAAATGATTTTGAATTATTGGGGGTCGTGGAGGCATCTAGGAAGCTACCACCAAGACCTGAGCCCCCTCGCCTGCACCTAGGCCGCAGATAAATTCAATCTGGACTTAAATTTCGATCAGGCTAGGTTGGAGTGGCTTCGTATTTGTTCTGGGGTCCCTTTAGATGTAAATTAGACCCTCCATGTATGCAGAATTGACCAATTTAGCCTAGGGTAAAATCTTGGAGCACATTGCGGTGTTTTGGCTATGATTTCCGTATTTCGAAATGTTAATTCTTGATATTTGGATTTGTATTTGGTTGTTTGATGTTTTTACATCGACAACAGGGGTCGTTTGATTGTTTTTGCACGTGTAGGCCATTGGTTGTAACCTATGAGCGCACTGTGTGCCGTATCGGTTTTCCGGATTCGATTTTAAAACGTATTGTGATTGTTTATTATTTTAGGTAACCTCACATGGATTCTGAGATGAAGGAGCGTGGCGTCATCGATTTCGGCGAGCGAAGACCGGGTGAGTGGATCTATATTCACGGGGGAAGTCGGGTGGATGGCGTATAGCACCCCCGCAATGTTTTGGTGCAAACCGATTATAGAATATGGTTAAGGAAACCTAGATTAGGAAACTAGGTTTAGAATGAGATAGCTATGAAACCATATTAGGAACTAGAGGATAGTTTGAAGTGATATGTTACGACTATCATAGGATGACGTTTAGCGATATTGCTGTTTAGGGTACTGTAGGACTAGGTAGTCGATGTAGATGCGCCATCCGAACCATACCTTTTCTAAAACAAAGAGTCGTATGTACGTTTTAAATATATACCTTGAGGGATGTTACGGATTTTCAAATGGTATCTTTTTCTTAAAACACCGTAACCCCTATTTTCAAAATTACGATTCACTTCTTTAAAAATCTAATTGTATCGTTCGGGTGTGTTTGTTAGATTAGATACTTATACTTAGTAGAGATAGAATGTTTATGTAAATTCAATTTGATGTATGATATAAATGCGATGAAGGAATATAAGACAGATATGATGATATGATGATATGATAATATGTTGGTATATAGATGCGAGTCGATCGAGATGATTTATACCCTGCCGTTCCCCTGATATAAGATTATTGCGGATGTGACCTGGGACATAGGTATATATATATATATATATATATATATATATAGAATATTGTGAATCATGGATGATAGGCCGTACATGATACTAGGCCGTGCCCTCATTTGTCTTATAGGATGACAGGATCCCTTTAAGCTTAATGCCGCCGTACGATAATTTTCCGTGCGTGATTAGTTTGACTTGATGATTGATCCTTACCCTTGACTAGAGGTTACCGTATGATAGATTATACCGTACGCGATGTTGTTAGGCTGGATGCCGATTGATAGATTCCCCGACTCGGTCATTTTAGATGCGTATATTCGTCAGCATTTCCATACGATTTACCTTATGTTGCATTCATTTTATTTCCATTGCATTGCTTATACCTGTGCTAGTACACTTGCACCGTTATCGATGAAGTGTATGTTACACGTGCACAGATTTACCGGCTCACACACTTCATCATCGATAATTTCCATGTCACTACACAGTATGGTTGTTGCATCATAACATATACATTGATACATCCGTACTTGTGCACATACACATTGTATACCCATATTTGTGCACGCATACATTGGTACAATTATACTTTCGAATTTACATATTGTACCTACATAGATAACTGGTTTTATTGGGAAATTAGGAACCGCACGTTATATTTTAAAAACTGGAATCACTTTAAAAGAGCGGTATCCCCTTAATATGTTATATCACTGTTCCACGTTGCATGATACACGGATATGCTCGCATTTCTCTTATATGTCGCATACATCATGCTCTATTATTTTACGCATTGAGATATGCTGTTTTCATGAGATTTCTGGATTTTAGAACCGTGGACATTTCAAAAGAGATTATGTGTTGTTTTAAAAACCCGGTTTCTCTTGATATGATATTTCAGTGCGTCCACCATGTGTTTTCTCGGTTCTGAGAGCGACATCTGAAACCCGATTCAAGGAGGCGGATGGGGCCGATTGCGGGTACATGGTGGACCCGGTATAGTATCCCGAGGTAAGAAAGCGATGCTGTGTACACAAACGGTGAGCCTGGCAGAGGGACTACTACCTACCGGTGATAGTATTTGGGCTCGGCGGATATCCGGAGGATACCGACCGGAGTCGAGAGATGATATGGGCCGATCCGGACAGACGGAGCCCGTGGGCCGATCCGGACGGACGGAGCCCGATATATGAGAATTTACGTGCCGATGCTGGGCACGGTTTTCATGATGTTTTCATGTGTCGATGCTAGGCACTCAGGTTCTATGATTTTGATGTGTCGCGAGGGACACCTTTGATTTATATCCTCATACTTTTATGCACGCTCTTTTATGATATTTACGTGCATACAGACATTGATTACATGGTTGGACGAGATCTATATGCATACATACCTTGATTATGATTCGACGAGATCCATATACATACATCGATTATATTATTGGTTGATATCCACATGATAATTGACATTTAGATATTGACTACCTTGTTGGCACATATACAGACCCGGTCACCCTAGATATCACAGTATCACCTTTATGATATTGTTGACGTAGGAGTCGTTGTTTATTCGATTTCTGTCTGTTAATATTTTTCTACTCACGAGTTGGCAACTCACCACCGTTGTGCCACAGTTCTTGCAGGTTGACCGCTTGGATCAGTTGCGGCTTCGCTGGCATGCAGTTGTATTCGGGTGTTTTGCAATGGTAGGTGGGACACTTGTATTGTACCCACTCTTGTATTTATATTCATATTGTATCTAGTTAACTGCATCAATCAAAATTTGTAAATTGTATAAGTAATGAGACTTAGTGAGACTCGTAGTTGCGAGATTGGAGCGATGGGTTTATATTCACTTTTGGGGTTATGACTTGCTTATTTATTTATCTTTTTGTGGTGAGCTTCGCCGTTGGGCGTCGTATACTTATTTATACTGTATTGCGTGGTTGTGATCTGCCGTTTGGCGAAGAGCTAGCTCCCGCTTGGGGACGCCTTTATCATTATTATGTATTTGTGGTTTTGGATCAAAATATACAAAGGGGGTGCTGCCAAAATTTTTAAAAGACGAAACATGTTTTCAAACTAGAAAATTTCACTTGCATCATTCATGTTTCTTTTCTATACATTTTAGCACACTTGATTTCATTATACCTTTATTTCAAAAACTTCACCTCATTTATTTTCTTAAAAAGGTTTAGATTTCTAGGTTTCAGCTTACTTGAATTCCGTTACGCCTTTAGACGTTGCGTGAATCAAGTGCTGGCCACGAGCTAATAATTCGGGTCGTGAAATAGTCTACTCCGGAGTATCGATGCCCAGTCTCGATACTCCCACGACTAGGGACATTTAAGGATGTGCTATAGACCACCAGCTCCCACGTATATGATCGCCATCATAATGATGCTAGTTAAGCAAGAATTCTATGCGCTCTATCAATATGTAATAGTGATCTCTAATGCCACCTAATGCTGTACATGATGATAAAAATAAATCAGATAGCATACTATCATCTCGAGTAAGACTGTTCTTCCCATATAGGTGTTGGTTGTATGTAAGCCCTGGAGGCTATTATTGTACATGATTGTATATTATAGTGGATGCTTGGACATATATAGGGAGGACTTTCTTTCTCAACATGATAGTATGTTATCTGGTTACTATTTATCTTAACATGTATACTTATATTGTCTCTCTGTTATATGTTGATAAGGCCCTTAGGATGTGTACCTGACTACAAGGACTGTGATGGATATCATACTAGTGGGGCCAGGATAGTCCATTAGTACATCCTTTAATTGTTCCTTGTCGAGTGAGTATCGAGACAGGGCATCGATATTTCAGAGTAGACTAGTGTGTATAATTCTTGACCCTGTATTTGGCGATGGTTGATCCCATAACCATTGGTGCTTGACATCAGAGAATGTGCATAGGTGCTCATTGGAGAATGGGTACACTGAACAGGACTTGCCGAGAACTCCTAGATGGTATTATACCTGACGTCAGATAGCAGTTCTCTAGCGACATTGATACAGGTTAGTCTGTATAACCGAGATCGTCATAAAGTCTTGTGTGTCTCCCACTATGCTTTGATTTCCACCCAACTATGACTTTACCGAGTCATGCAAACATGTGGCTTTTGTGTACAGTCCCGAGACACATGGAGGCAATAAGCGATAGGAGGGGTTTCGTCTCTCCTGTTATTGGGGGTTGATGTTGCGCTGTGCTTGATTGTCCATAACAGAAAATCCCTAGCCAGGGTTGTTGAGATTTAATGATTAGTGTTACCTGTAGTTTCTCAAACCATTATGCGCCTCACATCGGCATGACTTATCAAGTTATTGGGGTCTGACGTATATCACCCCAGACTAAATATGCGACATATTAAACGAAGAGACCGGACTGTACGGTAGTGTTACTTATTAGATTCACGGTAGTAAGAGCAGGCTTGCTTGTTGATCTTCTGATCGCACAATACCCAGGTAGCCGTTACGTCCAGCTAGTACCACTGACGGCTTGTGGGTAACTGATATGATCATTACCTACTGCCAGCGTATTGACGAGTCTTTAGAGTCCTATACAGAGGTTTCCTGGCTCAAGCGAAATGAAGTAGGGCACATATATGATATGTGCAGGACCGAGATTAATACATGTATGTGATACCGTATTCTAATCTCGCGATATGTGATATCGGTCAGTTATATATGATATAGCCGGGTTATTGAATCAAGTGTTGATTCGATAAGTTGATACATATGATATTAGTCGGTTACATGTGATATAGCCGGATTATTAAATCAAGTGACTTAATAATTTAATATATAATTATATATTTGATATATTAATATATATTAAGTAATATTAGCTCACTTAAGAATTTCTTTTTCTCAATGTACATTTAATATATATGTGATATATATTAATGTATTATTCTTGGTGTCATGCTTTATGATACATTATACATGGGTGTATGAGACTTATACCATACCATAGATAATTAGGGTGATTATTTATTTATAGAAAATTCAAAATTAGGTGGAAATTAGCATGTCTAAGCGGCTTGGAGAAGCTTGTGGAAGGCTTGACTAAAGTCAACAAATTTTGTTTTTACTTGAGATATTTATCAACCCAACCATTATCTTTAGCCATTGTTAAGTATATACATGATAATATGTGATATTATCTTACCCATGTTTGCCATTCACCCTCAATCTATTCTTGACTTCATCTTCTTCTTCATCTCATTAAAGCTCTCTAGGTTTTCTTGAGGTGAAGAAAGAGAGTGAGAAAAATTATTCCAAAGTGAGCAAAATTCCTACTTCATCAATCTACACTAGACTAGCCATTTAGTATATGTTGTTTTCTTCACTAATTCATCAATTAGTGAAGAGCTAGCTTGCATTAGAGTCTCCTCGACGTAGATCATCTTCAGCCTCAAAGATCTTTAATCAAGCTTGTTCCTTTCGCCTAGTGGAGCCTAACGAGTGTCCGGAAGACCACTACTTGGAGCGAAGGGACTACTACACGGAGCTTTTGATGTGAAGAACCGGTCTACAAAGGTTGTATTCCTTGTTCACTTAGAGTAACGTTTGATTACTTGCTATTAAACCCAAAATCTCTAGTTAGATCCTTGGCTTGGATTTCTCGGCACACTAGAACTTTTAAAATTGCATGCTTGATGCATTAGAAAACGTAGTGAGGGTGCTAAAGAACCCAGTAGTAGTATCAGAGCCTTGTTAGAGCATTAGGAGTGGCCTAGACGAAATTAAAGTGTTCGATCGAAATTCGAAACCAATCTTTCTATGCTCTCTGGAAATTTTTCCAAATGTTGGTTTTTTCTAAGTTAAAAATAATCAAAAAATCATCCAGGTTATTCTAAGGATCCCCAATAAAAATGACGGCCCAACTCGACCATACGACCGTGGAACCGCAGCAAAAAGAGACTTTTTGCGGCGGTTCCGCGGTGCTGTTGGTGAGGCAGGGAGTGTGCCTTTCTTCTGCTGATCCGTATGTAATAGTGGCATGTTCTGGGTATTTATAACTGTGCTCAAGTGTTGAGCTCTCTGGGAAATGTGGTTGTTTGTTGATTCGATCGAAATGTTTAACATCGTTTAACTATATGTGATACAATATTTGGAATCCGCAATAATTAGTTTTGAGTGAACTAGTTAGCGCTTTGTAAATTTAGAAATTTAGTCTCTTTTGATCGGTTGCCCCTGGTTTTGATTTGGATCAAAACTCCGTCGCAATCACGTAATGCACGCGGATACTGACCGGGTAACATTGCTAGATAGCCGTGCCCCATAGCCCCGACCAAGTGACTGTAGAAGAACCCCGTTACCTAAAACATCCGTTTGGGTGCTCGCGACCGCGGTGTTCCACCGAAGTGCACTTCGTCGACGGCATCGGGGGTGCGGCCGTCTACTAAATTTTCCGACGAGCATTCGATCAGGATGTCGGGAATCTTGTTGAATTGCCGAGTAGTTATTGAAAACTGTTTTCAATATCAAAACAAAAATGCGGGATTTATAATGTTAGGCATGAAATTCGGAATATGAGATATTCCGGGATTATGATGTCTAAGGGTGTTGCGGATTCTAATTGTTGTAGTTTTCACTTTCTTTTCTGCGACCGTAGGTGTAATATGTGGTGTATCTCCGGTTTCGTTGCTATACGTTAACGACAATTGGGATACGCATATTTACTTACGTTGATGACATGTGATGTTATGTGTTGTTGTGATATGTTATATTAGATCGTCGTGTTTGAATAGCCGGGGGTTTTTGCATGAGATGAGAGTTTTTCATTTTCATTCATGTAAAAACTTGTATGTAATATTCTTTTATTTGGTCACTTCCGGGTTGAGGATGATGTCACCATTGATGTTTATTATTTATTTTTCCGTATTAGGACAGACCAAAGGTGGGGAGCACAAGTGACTGGGTTTTAGAGTCCAGTGGGAGACCATCTCGATGAGTCGAGACCGGGTCTCCTAACTCAAGAATTGGTAGGGTTGCTTGCTGCTCTCGTAGGTATTTAGGGATGTGGGTTTGGCTATTCATCACGACTGTGGAATCCATGTTTTTTAGTGGCATAATTTAAAACACGGAGTTCCTAGTATATCTAATGTTTCATATATTGACTTCTGCTGTTATGATCTGTGATGAGATCATATAAATGCGTGAAATGAAAGCTTTATATTATATATATGATAAATAATAAACGTTGCTTATGTTTTACATCCGTGCTAGTCCTGTCCCCGCTCGGCCGTTAGTTATCTAACTTAACGGTGCATGATGGGACCCCGTGGCGAATGCGGATGGCATAAGCGTACATTGTATAAGTATTTTCGTTTCTTTATCTGAGTTGCTTAGGAAGCATAAATGATAGGACTTCATTAATGAGATTAATGAAAAGCAAAATAAACCTAAAGATGTTGTAGAATCGAATTTAAAACCCACTCGGCCTTTTTATGAAAAAGCATGTCTCAAAATGCGGAGCTTAAGCCACTCCTTTTGAAATTATTTGATTCTACAACGAAATCAAGTTCAAAACGTTAAAGGTTTTCTTAAAAACCATCTGCAAACCTCCGTCATTTTAGGAAGTAGAGTACTTAGTATTCGTGCTGCGTATTTCGATCATAGTCAAGTCGTAGTGTACGGTAGTTAGGTGATGTCTTCCTACACAGCATATGATGCGATTAGTTAGGACATTCATGTAATTATGTTGATTATAGTCAAAGGTCATATGAGTGGGTCTAATTAATCATGAAATGACGAGTAGAACTTGACTAGTGCTTATGATATGTTGACCGTAGCCAAGGTCATAAGTGATAGGGGTAAAAACCAGATTGGGAATTTCAAGAGTTGAAATTTGCAATGAGATTGCATACCTTCTATGTAATAGTTGGATCCCGATACCTAGTGCGAGTAAAAGTTACTCCTGGGAGAGTTTTACAATTTACAATTAGCCGATTAGGTAGGTGACTAGAAAGGTGTCAACGTGGGGAAAACGAGGTTTATTTTAATTAGGTCCATTCGAAAGTACGGGGAACCTCCTTCAAAGTACGGCCTGGCTGAAAGATTGACGAACTTGTAGGGTGCAATTAATCCCGGCTAGTCTTACATTTTAGGGTTTGAAGGAAGATTTGATAAAAACAGTGAGAGCCATCCTGATTAGATAAAATAATAACCAATCTAATCTTGATGAGTATACGCAGAGTGTTTTCTTCTCTCTCTCTCCAGGTAGTGACCGTGACATGCTTTAATCAAGATAATAATATGGATGTATTGACTGAACCCACTTGTTATACTGAGCTGGGGAACATTGGTTCCGCTCTATCTTATAAATCTTATAAGTCCGAGCAAGAAATAGGAGAATGTCCGGATTCCCACGCCGCCCAAACGAGTAATGAGCATGTTGATTCATCTTCTTCGGGTGTGTTTGTTGTTAGTGTATATGCCCTAGAGGCCATTACTGTATCATACTAGTTTGTATATTACTTAATGGAAGCTTGGGATATTCACAGTTGTATATACAATCTTGCTCGAAATGGTAGTATGCTACTTGGTTTGTCTCTGCTTTAATATGTGCATGTGTTTCTTTTAGCATATTGCTGGTATACATATTAGTAGAGCCCGTAGGATCTTTGCTTGATTACCAGCGTTGTGATGGCGCTCGCACTCGTGGGAGCTGGGTAATCTATAAGCACATCCTTATACAGGTCCCTGGTCGTTGGACTATCGAGACAGGGCATCGATACTCCGGAGTAGACTAGCGTATGCGCTTCTCATCCCAGTGTGGGAGACGGTCTGTCCCACAGCCGTTAGTACGTCGTACTTGGGATAGTATGCGGGTGCTCGTTAGGTTACGAGTACACTGGACAGGACTCGTCGGGAACTGTTGGTTGGTAATATACCTATCGTCAGTTATCAGTTCCCAGGTGACATGAGTACAGCTTAGTCCGCTGACTTGACACTGTCACTTCGCCTCGAGTGTGTTCCCACTGCACTTTGATTACTACCCTACCACGGCTCAAAGGAGTCGTGCAAACAGGTAGTTTTTGGGTGCAGTCCCGAAGCACTTGGAGGCAGTGACGGTTAGACAGGATTCGTCTCTCCCGGTATTGGGGGTTGACATCGCGCTGTGTCCAGGAGAGCCATTACACGAGTAGTCCCTGGCCAGGGCAAGCGAGATATACTGGTAGGTTTCCAGTGTTATCTCAGGGTGTTCTGGGCTACACTCCGACACGACTTGTACTTCTATTAGGGGACTGACGTTCACCGCCCCCTAGGCCCGCCATGCGATGTATCAGACGAACAGACCGGACTGTACGGAGACTGTCACATACAGGCTCAGTAGGAGTGCAGATGGGGTTCACCTCGTCAGTCTTCTTATCGACATCTACCTGGGGACCGTTACGTACAGCTAGTGCCGCTTGCGGTCTGTGGTTAAACCCACTGCCAGCGTAGTGTCGAGTCTTTAGAGTCCCACACAGAGAGCTATTCGCCTTTAGGCAAAATGAGTAGAGGTCGCATGGTTTTGCGACAGGGTTCGTTCGCATCCGCGCACTTGTGCACGTTTGCTGTCCGGACAGTTCATACTAGCGGGCTTTGGTTTAAGCCGGATCCTAGTATATGATTTGAGATTGGTTTTTCTCAGTGTATTCGTGTTCCTCGGATCGCGAATGCGGGTGCGTATGCACAGTTGCTTGAGATTGAGGGAGAGGACCTTGTTTAGGGTTAATGGCTACTATCATTTTATTAACCCTATTGATTTTGTGTGTATTATAGTTAATTGATAATTAGCTTAATAATTGTGCATGGTTGTTGTTGACAATTTGACTTCTTTGACTTGTTGACCTTGTTGACAATTTGACCATCATCATTTATTTTGGAAGATGCTCTTTGGTCTTTCCAAAATTGAAATGATAATGGTCATGTCATGATTTACCATGACATTTTCAAGCTAATTATTGAATTAAAATAATGCACACATATTAGTGAGAATGGCTCACTAATAATTCATTCTCTGATATCATTTCTCTCTCTTGTTCATCCTCTCCCTCAAGCTCTCTCCCTCTCATGTGTTGAGAAACAAAAAAGCTTGAGAAAAACCTTCACTTGATCTTCTCTACTCTCTTCTAGGGTTCAAGTCTTAGCATTTCTTGCACTCTAGTTACTCCTAGCTTGGAGTTGAAGCTAAAGGTCGAGGCTTTCGGGTGGATCCTTCTTTGACGGGAGAAGACAAGCAAGGTGACCTCTTTCTACCATTCCAAGGAGCAAGGAGAGAAGGACTTTGAGCTCAAGGTATAACCATTCCATCACTTAGCTACTTTGTAGTTTGCTTTAGCAAGTTTATGTTTAGCAAAGATCCTTAAAGCTTAGTCCATGTTGCCTATAGTTGATAAAAATCCGATTTTTATTATGTTTTCCGCCTCCCCGCAAGCACCGGGATGGGCAACGTGGACTTACATTTGTTACCGAGAACTATTTCTCAGTACATTCTATGTCCTCGGTATTAGATACCGGATCAGAATCCCATATATGTAATATGTTACAGGGGCTAAAGAAAGGTAGACAACTGAGAAAGGGTGATCATTTTCTAGAAGTAGAGAATGGTGCAAATGTTGCAGCCAAAGCAGTTGATGAATATCACCTTATATTACCAATTGGGAATACATTGATTCTGAACGAACGTTATTACATATCGAACCTGATATGCAATATTATATCAGTTTCTTTATTATGTAAAGAAGGATATAATCTTATATAGCAGGATAATGTTATGAACATTTTCCTGAATCAAAAGTTGATTCGATCAGGCACGTTATGTAATGGCATATACATTCTAAATCAAACTACATTTCTTAACGTACAGAACACACACAAGTGGAAGTGTTCAGAAATGAACGAATCCTTCTTATGGCATTATGGACTAGGTTATATCAATTTGACATGACAAGCTAAGTTATATAAGGATGGATATTTGAATCCATTTGAATTTTCATCTTATGATACTTCCCAGTCAAGTCTCAAAGGCAAAATGACCAAAACTTCGTTTACTGGACACGGAGAAAGAGCTATTGAACTTTTGGGACTGATACATAGTGATGTATGCAGTTCCATGTCTACACATGCCAGGAATGGTTCCTCGTACTTCATTAGATTCACTGATGATCTCTCAAGATTCGGACATTTGTTCCTATTGAAACACAAGTCTGAAGCTTTTGAGATATTCAAGGAATATAAGTACGAAGTAGAGAACCAAACGGGTAGAAGTATTAGAATCCTGCGATCTAATCGAGGAAGAGAATACTTGAGCACGGAATTCCTGGATTTTTTAAAAAAGAATGGGGTTCGCTCTCAGCTTACTCCTCCGTATACACCACAGCACAACGGTGTATCGGAGCGAAGGACCGCACCCTTTTCGATATGGTGCGCTCTATGATGAGTACTGCTGAGTTGCATGTTTCCTTTTGGGATTATGCGCTTGAGAAGCCCCATACCTATTTAATAGAGTTCCAACCAAATCAGTGCCTACCACTCCATTTGAGATATGGAATGGGAAGAGACCATCTCATATACAAGTTAAGATATGGGGTTGTCTAGCTAATAGTGAAAAGCAAAATCCGAACAAGCTCGAGGCAAGGTCAGTTCTGTGCAAGTATGTAGGATATCCTAAGCATTTGCGAGGAGCAAAAGGTGTTTTGTTTATCGGCATGCTAGCTTTTTAGGAAAGGAATTTCTTATGGATGAAATTAATGGTCGTGAGGTTGAACTGGAAGAAATTCCTGCTAGACAATCTAACAGCTGATGATTTGATGGAACTAGAGGATTTGATTTTTCCCGATGAACCTTAGCGTCTCTGCCGATGTAGTAGGGTTCCTCATTCATATGAGAGATACTACGGTTTTCTCAATGACAGTGGGAGCGAGGATTACATCATGGAAGATGATGACTCAACTAGTTTCGAGTAGGCCATCATGAGTGGGAACTCTGCGAAAAGGATGGATGCTATGTGATCTGAGATGGAATCCATGTACACCAACAATGTATGACTTTGAAAGTTGCTCCTGAAGGGGTAAAACCCATTAGGATCAAGTAGATCTTGAGAAGATTCTTGGTGTAGATGGAAAAGTTCGGACTTTCAAAGCTAGACTTGTAGCAAAAAGTTTTCGTCAATGACCAGATATGGATATTGATGAAACCTTTTCTACAGTGCCTATGCTTAAGTCCATCCGGATCCTGCTTGACATTGCTGCATACCATGACTACGAAATCTGGCAGATCGACGTCAAGACCGCTTAAATGGTGATTTAGAAGAGAGCGTGTACATGTCACTGCCAGAGGGCTTCGTAGAGAGTCAGAGCAGCGGAAAGGTGTGCATGTTGCTTAAATCAATTTATGGATTAAAACAGGCATCGTGGAACATCTGTTTTGATGTGACAGTCAAAGAGTTTGACTTCATCAAAAAGGTAGATGTACCTTTTATATACAAGAAGGTTACAGAAAGTAAGGTTGTCTTCCTCGTAATGTACGTAGGTGACAAACTCTTGATAGGAAATGGTATTCCTATGCTACACTCGGTCAAGATCTTCTTATCACTAAGTTTCTCCATTTAGGATCTGGGTGATGCCTCCTACATGCAGTGATTAAGATCTATATAGATAGATCAAAGAGGATGTATCATACTCACTAAATTTAGTGAGTTGGTGTCAATCAGATCCTGAAGACTGTAAGGTTGCTTAGCACGACAGCAAGGCTTCGGGAGGCATCGTCCATACCAATTTTAAAAATTTGCCTTTCTAGTAAACCCTAACTGTAGAATAGCTGCTAGAAACTCCGACGAATCGTAATGTAAACACTTTACATCTAAGTGAATGAGCGAATACAACCTTTGTAGACCGGTCCTTCACTTCTAAAGCTCCATGATGTAGTCCCTTCGCTGCGAGTGGTGAACTCCCGGACTCTAGAGAGGGTTCACTTGAAGAAACAAACAAGCTTGCTCAATGTCTTCGAGGCCGAAGATGATCTACGTCGAGGAGATTCGAGCTCATGCTAACTCTTCACTATGTGAAATAAGTGAAGCAAACACCCTAAACTAAATGGCTAATAGTAGTGCATGATTAGTAGGAAATAGGCTCTCTTTAGTTTTCTTTTTCTCACAATATTTTCTCACTATGGAAAAAGCTAGCAAGTTTCTCATAAGGAAGAAGAAGCTCAAGTGAAGAAAAATCAGAATGAACTCATGAGGCGAGAATAGAAACCATAGTGGGTTAGTGTAATATACTTAACCCATGTAGAGACTTAACGATAGGTTAAATGATAATGGTTGGGTTAATAAATATCTTAGGTCAAACAAAACAAGTGGACAAAGTCTTAGGTTCTAAAAGCTTCTCCAAGCTAAAACCATGAGAAAATATCCATACAATTTGTTTTACCTTAAATAAATAAATACCCTCAATTATCATGGTTATGGTATAAGTCTCATACACCCATGTAAAGTGTATCATCAGGCATGGCATATAATATTGTACACTAATATATATCACATATATACTATGTGCACAATCAAGTGAGCAAATATTAGTTAATGTAATGTAATATATCAAATATATATTTATACATTAAATTCTTAAATCAACACTTGATTTAATAATTCGGCTATATCCTGTATAACCGACTAATATCTAATGCAACAACTTATCAAATCAACACTAAATCCGATAACCCAGCTATATCACATATAACCGACCAATGTCACAAGTCGCGAGAATACAATACGGTATCAAATACTCGTATCAATTTTTGTCCCGCACATATCACATATGTGCTCCTACTCCATTTCACATGAACCTGGAAACCTCTGTGTAGGACTCTAAAGACTCGTCAATACGCCAGCAGTAGGTGATGATCATATCAAACACGCACAAGCCACAAGCGGTCTGCTAAACGTAACGGCCACCCGAGTATTGAGCGATCAGAAGATCAACAAGCAAGCCTGCTCATACTCCTGCGAATCTAATCAGTAACACTACTGTACAGTCTGGTCTCTTCGTCAGATATGTCGCATATCACAGCTTGGTGGTGGTATAACGTCAGACACCATTAGCCTGATAAGTCATGCTGATGCAAGGTTCATAACGGTTCGAGAAATTACTGGTAATACTTACCAGTAAATCTCAGCAACCCTGGCCAGGGATTTCCTGTTATGGCCAATCGAGCATAGCTCAATATCAACTCCCAATACCGGGAGAGACGAAACCCCTCCTATCGCTCATTGCATCCATGTGGCTCGGGTATGTATCCAAAAACCACCTTTTTGCACGATCTCTTGACCGTGGTATGGTGAAAATCAAAGCACAGTGGGAATCACACAAGACTCTATAACAATCTCGGGTCTACAGACTAAGCTGTACCAGTGTCACCAGAGAACTGCTATCCGACGATAGGTATAATACCACCTAGGAGTTCTCGGCTAGTCCGTACAGTGTACCAAGTCTCCACTGAGCACCCGTATACCATCTCTGATGTCAAACACCAATGGATATGGGATCATCGATCGCCCATCATATGGGTCAAGAAGCGCATACGCTAGTCTACTCTGGAGTATCGATACTCCCATGACTAGTAACTATTATAGGGTGTACTTATGAACTACCCTTGGCCCCACTAGTATGATCTCCATCAGAGTCCTGATAGTCAAGTACACTTCCTAAGGGCTTTATCAACATGTAATAGAGAGACAATAAGTATACATGTTAAGATAAAGTGCAAGTAGATAGCATACTATCATATCGAGCAAAAAAGTCCTCCCTATATATGTGCAAGTATCCACTACAATATGCATCGCATGTACAGTAATGGCCTCTAGGATATACATATAACTAACAATCTCCCACTTTCACTAAGCCCATCTTTTGTAGTATCCAATTCCCAACAATATAGCAGTGGATGTAGTATCCCATACTCAACCATCCCACAGAAGTCTCTCTAGGGGTAAGGCCTTTGTGAGTGGATCCGCTGTGTTGTTCTTCGTGTCTACTCTCCTATCCTCGATCCCTTAAAGATCATACATCTCCCTGATATGGTGATACTTGCCTCAGAATATGTCTGGAATGCTGATGTGACCGGTGTTCCTAGGCTAAAGCCATAACTCCATTGTGGTCACAGTAACATTTATTGGACGCTCAATGGTAGGAACCTTGTTCATCTCATGAACAAGAAATGTCCAGACAGCCACTTTGGCAGCATCATTGGTAGCAATGTATTCAGCCTTTATCGTCTAGTATGTCATGGTATCTAGCTTGGAACTCTTCCAACATATTGTCCACCACTGAGGGTAAAGACAATGCCTGTGACTCATTCTCAAACAACCTTATCACTCTGGAAGCTCGAACCAAGAACTTTCTTTTAGTACGTCTTAAGTACTTAAGAATGTCCTCCACAGCTTTCCAGTGATTCTCCCAAGATCCGATTGATTCCTGATCGCTACACCTAGTGAGTCATTTACATCTGGTCTGGTACATAACATCGCATACTCTGATAGAGCCTACTGCCGAAGTATAGGGTATCCCTTGCACACGAGCTCTTTCCAAATCAGCCTTGGGAGACATCTTTTTGGAGAGAGTGATCTATGAGTAAGTGAGCAAACAACCACGCTTAGAATCATCCATACTAAACTCCTTTAGTATGGTGTTTATGTACCTGGATTTGGGACACTCCCAACATCCACATTAGATCTATCACCATATATCATAATCCATAAGATGTAGTAGGTATCATCCAGATCTTTTATTGAGAATCCCCATTATAAGAGGAGCTTGACCGAGTGTAGCATAGGAAACCATTTCCTATCAAGACTATATGATCTACGTACAATACATGGAAGACAACCTTACTCTCTACTACCTTCTTGTATATACAAGGTTCATCTACCTTTTTGATGAAGTCAAACTCTTTGACTACCAAATCAAAATAGATGTTCCAACTCCACGATGCACGCATTGATCCTGATGGACTTAAGCATAGCTTTGAAAGTTTCAACTTTTCCATTACACCTAGAATCTTCTCAAGATCCATTTGCTCCTAATGGGTTTAACCCTTTCAGGTGCAACATGCAAAGTCAAACTTTGTTGGTGTATATGGATTCCATTTTTGATCGCATAGCATCCAGCCATTTTACAAAGTCTGCACTTGTGATGGCTTGCCTGAACCTAGTTGGGCAATCATCTACCATGATGCAATCCTCGCTCCCACTGTCACTAAGAAAACCGTAGTATCTCTCAAGTAGATAAGGAAGCCTACCAGATTCACGGAGAGGCTGAGGTTCGTTGGAGACTATTGAATCCTTTGGTTCTACCAAGTCATCAGCTGTTAGTTTGTCTAGCTGGAACTCCTTCCAGTTCTACCTCATGACCACAAATTTCTTTACAAGAATTTCATTTTCTAAAAAGGTGGCATGCTGAGAAACAAAACACCTTCTGCTCCTCAGAGTGGTAGAAGATATTCCCTTGCGAATGTTCAGGATATCCTAACAAACTTACAGAACTGACCTTGCCTCGAGCTTGTCCGGATTCTGCCTTTCAATATAGGCCGGACAACCCCATATCTGAACTCGTTTAAGAGATGGTCTCTTCCCATACCATATCTCATAAGGAGTTGTAGGCATTGATTTGGATGGAACCCCATTCAATAGGTATGCAGCTTCTCAAGTGCATAACACCACAAGGAAATAGGTAGCTCAGAAGTACTCATCATATAGCGCACCATATCTGATAGGGCGCGATACCTGTTCCCCGATACACCGTTTGTGCTGTAGTTTATATGAAGGAGTAAGCTGAGAGAGAATCACATTCTCCTTTTCGAAACTCCAGGAACTCCATGCGCAAGTATTCTCCTCCTCAATCACATCGAAGAACATAATACTTCTACCCGTCTGGTTCTTCAACTTCAAGCTTATATTCCATGAATTTCTCAAAAGACTCAGACTCATGCTTCAACAGGAACATGTAGGGTTCCTGGGCACACTAATGAAGTCTCACAAGTGATCAAACATGCTTAATTCAAAAATTTCCTTGTGCCTATAAACCCTAATACGGATCGTTAACTAGAAAACAAGGCGATGCGAGCAAGTAAACGGAAATATAGCTAAAGGGAAGGGGCTACAACCTTTGTAGATCCGGTCCTCCACCTCCTAGGCTCTGTGATGATGTCACTCCGCTGTCTAAATTGAATCCATGACTCTAGCATCGGCTTCATTGGAGAAAAGGGCGGACTTGGTCGTTGGCTTCGATGCCGTCACAAGATCAAGCTCTCACTTCTCCAAGCCATGAAAACTTGTGAAGGAAACACCCTATACTACTTGGCAAGAGGTAGAGGATGAAGAAATAGGAGGTGGGTTCACTTTAGAATTGTATTTCTCACTCTTATTCTCAAGTTGCCATTGATGGTGGCATGGTTTTCTCCTTGAAGAAGAAGAAGAAGAAAGAAAGAAAAAAAATGATAGAATAAAAGGATTAACTTAAAAAGATAATCCCATTCATTCTTATCATAATTGTAACCATGGTTAAGTGTAGAGAATGAACCAAGGTTAAGTGAATGGTTAGGTTTAGGAGAAGAAGACAAAATGGTCAAAGCTTCTTGAAGCTTCAAAGAAAAGAACAAAAGAAGCAACCATTTTATTTTCTTTCCAAAATAAAATAAATAAATGAACAAATAAATCAAACCCTAACCAATCACTTAATCATGATTTAAACTTTACACAAATCCAAGTGAGCATGTATCATCAAACATGATACAAACAAGTGCACAAAAATATATCACATATACAATGTGCATTTCAAGTGAGAAAATCCTTTTAAAGTGAACCAATACTATTTAATGCAAAGTAATATATCAAATATATAATTATGCAATAAATCATTAAATCAATACTTGATTTAACGATCCGGTCATATCGCATATAACCGACTAATATGCAATGTATCGGCTTATCGAAACAATCCTTGATTCGATAACTAGGTTATATCGCATATAACCATTCGACACATTCATCGCGAGAATGGAATACGGTATCACATACACGCATTATTCTCGGTCCCGCACATATCTCATATGCGCTCCTATTTCGTTTCGCTTAAGCCAGGAAACCTCTGTGTAGGATTTTAAAGACTCGTCAATACGCCGGTAGCAGATGATGATCATATCAAGCACCCACAAGCCGCAAGCGGTCTGCTAAACATAACGGCCACCCGGGTATTGAGCGATCAAAAGATCGACGAGCAAGCCTGCTCACACTCCTGTGAATCCAACCAGTAACACTTACCATACAGTCCGGTCTGTTCGTCTGATATGTCGCATATCTCGCCTAGGGGTGGTAAACGTCAGACCCCAACAGCTCGATAAGTCATGCCGACGTAGGGTCCATAATATTCGTGAAACTACTGATAACTCTTATCAGTATATCACTGCAACCCTGGCCAGGGATTTCCTGTTATGGCCAGTCGAGCATAGCACAACATCAACCCCAAATACCGGGAGAGACGAATCCCCTCCTATCGCTCATTGTCTCCATGTGAATCGGGACTGTACCCAAAAACCACCTGTTTTCACAACTCAGTAGAGCCGTGGTAGGGTGGAAATCAAAGCACAGTGGGAGACACACAAGACTCTATGACGATCTCGGGTCAACAGACTAAGTTGCACCAGTGTCACCAGAGAACTGCTATCTGACGTGAGGTATAATACCATCTGGGAGTTCTCGGCGAGTCCGTTCAGTGTACCCAGTCTCCACTGAGCACCCGTATACCATCTCTGATGTCGAACACCAATGGATATGGGATCATCCATCGCCCATCACATGGGTCGCGAAGATATACGCTAGTCTACTCTAGAATATCGATGCCCCGTCTCGATATTCCCACGACTAGGAACAATGAAGGATGTACTCATTGACTACCCAGGCCCCACTAGTATGATCTTCATCATAGTCCTGGAAGTCGAGTACACATCCTAAGTGCTTTATCAACATGTAATCAGAGAGACAGAGAGTATACATGTTAAGATAAAGAGCAACCAGATTGCGTACTATCATGTCGAGCAAGAAAGTCCTACCTATATATGTCCCAGCATCCACTACAATATACATCCAATGTACAGTAATGGCCTCTAGGGCATACATACAACTAACAATCTCCCACTTGCACTAGGGCCATCTGTAGCAGTAGTTGTAGTATCTAATACTCAACCATCCCCTAAAAGTTTCTCTTTGGGAAAAGGCCTTCGTGAGTGGATCTGCCGTGTTGTCCTCGGAGTCTACTCTCCTAACCTCGATCACCCCGGAGATCATCTATCTCCATGATCAGGTGATGCTGCCTCAGAATATGTCTGGGTCACTGATGGGACCAGGGTTCTAGGGCCAAAGCCACACTTCCATTGTCACACAATGGTAGGAACCTAGTTCATCCTATGAACCAATATACACCCAAACTGCCTCTTTGGTAGTATCTTTAATAGCGATGTTTCCAGCCTTTATCGTCTAGTTTGTCACGGTATCTAGCTTGGGAAATCTTCAAACATACCGTCCCTTTACCGAGGGTAAAGACAATGCCTGTGACTGACATTCAGTCGTCTTTATCACCCTGGAACCCTTCCAGTGATTCTCCCCAGGATCGATTGATACCATCTCACTACATCTAGTGAGAATCCTAGCATCCAGTTACATCTATCTCATAGATGAAAACTCAGGATTTAGGACGTATCACTTTGATCCTATTGGAGAATCTTTGTGATAAGCGGAGATTGATCGAGCGTAGTATAGGAAATCCCATTCCTATCAAGAGTATGTTGTCCACGTACAATATGAGGATGACCACCTTACTCTCTACCACCGTTTAGTATATACAAGGTTCATCTACCATTTTGGTGATGTCAAACTGTATGACTAACTCATCAAAACAGATGTTCCAACTCCGCGATGCCTGCTTCATCATATAAAACATCTTGCACACGTTTCCGCTGCTCCCACTGTTTACGTAGCCCTCTGGCTGTGTTCTTATAGACGTTCTTTTCTAAATCATTATTTAGAAAAGTAGTCATGGCACCCATCCACCAGATATCGTAGTCATGGTATGTAGCCGCGGCAAGTAGGATCTGGATGGACTTAAACATAGTCACTGGAAAAGGTTTCATCATTATCCACACCTGGTTGATGACTAAAACCTTTAACAAGTCTAGCTTTGAAAGTCTCAACTTTTCCATCTACACCAGGTAATCTTCTCAAGATATACTTGCTCCTGATGGGGATTTAACCCTTCAGATATAGCAGCTAAAGTCTATACTTTGCTGGTGTATATGGATTCCATCTCAGATCGCTAAGCATCCAGCCATTCTTACAGAGTCCCTTCTCTTGATGGCCTGCTCGAATCTAGTTGGGTCATTATCTCATGATGCATTCCTTGCTCCCACTGTCATCGAGAAACCAAAGTATCTTTCAAGCAGGTGAGGAACCCTGCTAGATCAGCGGAGAGGCTGAGGTTCGTTGGATTCTATTGAATCCTTTGGTTCTGTCAAATCATCAGTTGCAGTTTTGTATAGCTGGAACCTTTCCAGTTCTACAGAACTGACCTTGCCTCGATCTTGTCCGGATTTTTTTTTTGACATATGCCGGACAATCCCAAATCTTAACTTACTTATGAGATAGGCTTTTCCCATACCATATCTCATATGGAATGGTAGGCAGTGATCTGATTCGAACCTAATTAAATAAGTATGCAGCTTCTCAAGTGCATAACCCCAAAAGGAAATAGGTAACTCAGTAATACTCATCACAGAGCACACCATATCTAATATTGTGCGATTGCTCCACCCTGATGCACCGTTGTGCTGTGGTGTATTCAGAGGAGTAATACGGAGAGAGAATCTCATTCTCCTTTAGAATGGTCCAGGAATGCCACGCACAAGTATTCTCCTCCCTGATCTCATCATAAAACATAATACTTATACCCGTATTTCGGTTCTCTACTTCTCGCTTATATTCTGTGAATATCTCAAAAGGTTCGGACTCATGTTTCAACAGGAACATATGACTGAATCTTGAGAGATTATCAGAGAATATAATGAAGTATAAAGAACCAGTCCTGGCATGTGTAGACAGGAGACCTTACATACATCATCATGTATCAGTCCCAAGAGTTCATTAACTCTTTCTCTGTTTCCAATAAATAGAGCTATGGTCATCTAATCTTTGTGACATGACTGGCAAGTTTCACAAGATGTAAATTCAAACTGATTTAAATATACATCTAAATGTAACTTCAGCCAGTCGGGTCGCATTGATATGACCTAGTCTACAATGCCTCAAGAAAAATTCGTTCATTTCTGAACTCTTCTTCTTGTGTGTGTTCCGTATACTAAGAACTGTAGTTTGATTTAGAACATCAATGCTTTTAGGTAACGTGCCTGAACCGATCAACTTTTGATATAGGAAATGTTCAAAACATTATCCAACAATACAAAATTTTACCGTTTCTTTACTAACAAAGAGACAGATATGATTTTGTATATCAGGTTCGGTATCTAATAACATTTGTTCAGAATCAATGTATTGGTAATACAGGGTGACAGTGACCAACAGACTTGGCTGCAACACTTGCCCCGTTTTCTGCCTCATGAAACTTATCACCCATTCTCAGTTTTTCTACCTTTTTGTAGCCTTATGTAACAGATTACATATCTGGGATCCTGATCCGGTATCATATACCCAGGATGCAGAGGATACTGAGAAACAGTTCTTTGTAATGAACACACCAGAAGGAGATGCATCATATGCACTTTCTTCGTTTGGGCGGCATGGGAATCCTGGTATTCCCCTAATTCCTTCTCTGTCTTATAACAATTATAAGTTGGAGCGGGACCAATGTTCCCCAGCTCAGTATAACAAGCGGGTTCGGTCAATTCATCCGTATTATTATCTTGATTAAGGCGTGATATGGTCGCTACCTGGAGAGAGAGAGAAGAAAACACTCAGCGTGCGCTCTTGCAAGATTAGATTGGTTATATATTTATCTAATCAGGATGGCTCCCACTGTTTTTATCAAATCTTCCTTCAAACCTTAAAGGGAAAGATTAGCCGGGATTAATTACACTCTACAAGTTCGCCAATCTTTCAGCCAGGCCAGTGTCGGTACTTTGAGGGAGGTTCCCCATGCTTTCGCACAGACCTAATTACAGTAAACCTCGTTTTCCCAGAGGCGTAACCCCGTTGACACCTTTCTAGACACCTACTTGATCGGCTAATTGTAAAGTACAAAACTCTCCCAGGAGTAACAATTACTCGCAGTGGGTATCGGGATCCAACTATCATATAGAAGGTATGCAATCTCATTGCAAATTTCAACACTTGAAACTCCCGATAAAGGTTTTTACCCCTAGCACTTATGAGCTTAACTAAGGTCAACAAATCATAAGTACTAGTCAAGTTCTACCCGTCATTTCGTGATTAATTAGACCCACCCACATGACCCTTAACTAAGGTCAACAAAGTCACGCGACTGTCCTAACTAATCGCATCATATGCGGTGTAGGAAGACATCACTTAGCTACCGTACACTGTGCCTTGACTATGGTCAACAAACACAGCACGAATACTAAGTACTCTACTTCCTAAAATGACGGAGGGTTGCGAATGGTTTTTATGAAAACCTTTAATGCTTTGAACTTGATCTCGTTGCGGAATCAAATGGTTTTTAAATGGAATGTTTTTCGAAGCATTTCTAGTTTTGCTAAAGGGGTCACTCCAGGTGAAGGGATCGTCGGCCCTTTCCTCGTCGAATGAGGTGCGGGATATATCATATATATCACTGTGCAAAGCATAAACTATAGAAGCGATCAAAGACAAACCGAGGGTTGTAGCATCTGCCAGTTATTGCTAAAGGAGTCACTCCCGGTGAAGGGATCTCGGTCCTTTCCTCATCGAATAAGGTGCAGGATGTTCTATAATGAACACCGCGATGCAAAGCAAGACCTGTAGCTACCTGTTTTTATTTTGAAATTCGATTCCACAACATCAATTAGGTTTATTTTCTTTCATTAATCTCATTAATGAATATCCCATCAATTAAGTCCACCTAAACATCACAGATAAATATAACGTACGCTTATGCCATCCGCATTCGCCTCGATGTCCTGTCTGCACCATTAGGTTAGGTAACTAACGGCAGAACGGTGCAGGGTTAGCGCGGGTGTAAAACATAAGCAACGTTTATATAATATATAATATATAATATATATAATATCTGTCACAGAACATCACATGATCACAGATAAATCACAGCAGAAGATACATATGAAATATTGGATATACTAGGACGTCCGTGCTTTCAATACGAGCCAGTATAAAACACGGATTCCACGGTCGTGATGAATAGCCAATCCCATACCCCTAGACCCCTACGAGAGCGGCAAGTAACCCTACTAATTCTAGGGTTAGGAGACCCGGACTCGACTCCTCGAGTTGGTCTCCCACTGGACCCCAGAACCTGGTTACTTGTGCTCCCCTCCTTGGGTCTATCCTAGTGCAGAAAAGTAAATAATATACATCAACGGTGACATCTTCCGCAACCTGGAAGTGCCCCAATAAAAGAATATTACATACAAGTATTTTACATGAATGAAAATGAAAAACACTCATCTCACATAAAAACCCCCGGCTATTCAAACACGACGATCCAATATAACATATCCAGCAACACATAACATCACATGTCATCAACGTAAGTAAATATGCGCATCCCAATTGTCGTTGACATATAGCAACGAAACCGGCGACATCACATATTACACTTACGGTCACAGAAAAGAAGTTGTAAAACTACAACGGTTGGAATCCGCAACCACCTCAGACATCGCATGCCTGACCAAATGATTCTTTAGACATCGCATGCCTAACAATTATAAACCCCGCATTTTAGTCTCAAAATCGAAAACTCTTTTCAATATCAAGTCGGGCAATTCAACAGGATTCCCGACATTCTGATCGAATGCTCGTCGCAAACTTCAGTAGACGGTCGCACCCCCGATACCATCGACGAAGTGCACCAAGGCGGAACACCGCTACCGCGAGCACCCAAACGGATGCTTTCGGCGACGGGGTTCTCCTACAGTCACTTGGTCGGGGCTATGGGGTGAGGCTGTCTATTAAGTTTACCCGGCGAGTATCCGCGTACGCTACGTGATTGCGACGGACTTTTGATCACATCAAAACTCCGTGGCAACCGATCAAGTGGGACTAAACTGCTATGTTTATAATATTCATTCCGTTATCTCATAACTACTTGTGAATTCCAATTATTGTATCACATTCCGGATAAATAGAAAACGCTAAACTTTTCGATCGAACAATCGAACACCCAAGTTTTCCCGATACAGCTCAACACATGAAATAAGTCTAACAGCATTCAGTTTGTGCCTCAGTACCAACGGTCCAGCCGTAGAAGGGTCAAGCCAACGCCTCACATGTGGCACGCCATACTGCCCCAAACCCGAAGGTTCAAAGGGCAGTTCAAGACGGTCACATAATCGAGTTAAGGTTTGTTGTCTTCTAGAGGGACCATCGCGTTACTTGCACTACTTAGAACGTCGTTAAACTACGGAAAAATCCAACAATTGGAAATTTCCCGGCAGGGGAAAAAGTGGGTATTTATATCCGGTCGAACTTTTTAACATATTCTAAAAATACCCGGAAAAACACACTGACAAAATTAGACAATCCGATCAATACACCGAGTCCCCAATACAACCCAGAAAATTCAACTCTTAAAAAAATATTAAAAATTCCCAGGAAAACCAGCACTGCAAACTAAGAATTACTGTGCAAAATTTATTGCAAGAGGAGACAAAAGGGCCGCGGAACCGCCGCATTAGCATGGTAATGCCGCGGTTCCGCCGCGCTTTGATGGATTCAGAGGCCCCATTTTATACAGTAATTCTTAAAATCTTCCACTGAGTTTTCTGCATATTTTTAATTCTCAAAAAACCACGATTTTCAAAAATGTACAGAGAGCAATATTAGGGTTAGGGTTTTGGTTCGATCGGTTTTCTAACTCCGTCTACGCATCGCCTAAGGCTCTAGCTAAGCTCTGATACCACTGTAGGGTTCCTAGGCACACTAATGAAGTCTCACAAGTGATCAAACATGCTTAATTCAAAAATTTCCTTGTGCCTACAAACCCTAATACGGATCGTTAACTAGAAAACAAGGCGATGCGAGCAAGTAAACGGAAATATAGCTAAAGGGAAGGGGCTACAACCTTTGTAGATCCGGTCCTCCACCTCCTAGGCTCTGTGATGACGTCACTCCGCTGTCCAAATTGAATCCATGACTCTAGCATCGGCTTCATTAGAGAAAAGTGCGGACTTGGTCGTCGGCTTCAATGCCGAAGATGATCTACGTCGAGGCATCACAAGATCAAGCTCTCACTTCTCCAAGCCATGAAAACTTGTGAAGGAAACACCTTATACTACTTGGCAAGAGGTAGAGGATGAAGAAATAGGAGGTGGGTTCACTTTAGAATTGTATTTCTCACTCTTATACTCAAGTTGCCATTGATGGTGGCATGGTTTTCTTCTTGAAGAAGAAGAAGAAGAAAGAAAGAAAAAAAATGATAGAATAAAAGGATTAACTTAAAAAGATAATCCCATTCATTCTTATCATAATTGTAACCATGGTTAAGTGTAGAGAATGAACCAAGGTTAAGTGAATGGTTAGGTTTAGGAGAAGAAGACAAAATGGTCAAAGCTTCTTGAAGCTTCAAAGAAAAGAACAAAAGAAGCAACCATTTTATTTTCTTTCCAAAATAAAATAAATAAATGAACAAATAAATCAAACCCTAACCAATCACTTAATCATGGTTTAAACTTTACACAAATCCAAGTGAGCATGTATCATCAAACATGATACAAACAAGTGCACAAAAATATATCACATATACAATGTGCATTTCAAGTGAGAAAATCCTTTTAAAGTGAACCAATACTAGTTAATGCAAAGTAATATATCAAATATATAATTATGCATTAAATCATTAAATCAATACTTGATTTAACGATCCGGTCATATCACATATAACCGACTAATATGCAATGTATCGGCTTATTGAAACAATCCTTGATTCGATAACTAGGTTATATCACATATAACCATTCGACACATTCATCGCGAGAATGGAATACGGTATCACATACACGCATTATTCTCGGTCCCGCACATATCTCATATGCGCTCCTATTTCGTTTCGCTTGAGCCAGGAAACCTCTGTGTAGGACTCTAAAGACTCGTCAATACGCCGGTAGCAGATGATGATCATATCAAGCACCCAAAAGCCGCAAGCGGTCTGGTAAACTTAACGGCCACCCGGGTATTGAGCGATCAGAAGATCGACGAGCAAGCCCTCTCACACTCCTGTGAATCCAACCAGTAACACTTACCATACAGTCCGGTCTGTTCGTCTGATATGTCGCATATCTCGCCTAGGGGTGGTAAACGTCAGACCCCAACAGCTCGATAAGTCATGCCGACATAGGGTCCATAACATTCGTGAAACTACTGATAACTCTTATCAGTATATCACTGCAACCCTGGCCAGGGATTTCCTGTTATGGCCAGTCGAGCATTGCACAACATCAACCCCCAATACCGGGAGAGACGAATCCCCTCCTATCGCTCATTGCCTCCATGTGAATCGGGACTGTACCCAAAAACCACATGTTTGCACAACTCAGTAGAGCCGTGGTAGGGTGGAAATCAAAGCACAGTGGGAGACACACAAGACTCTATGACGATCTCGGGTCAACAGACTAAGTTGCACCAGTGTCACCAGAGAACTGCCATCTGACGTGAGGTATAATACCATCTGGGAGTTCTCGGCGAGTCCGTTCAGTGCACCCAGTCTCCACTGAGCACCTGTATACCATCTCTGATGTCAAAGACCAATGGATATGGGATCATCCATCGCCCATCACATGGGTCGAGAAGATATACGCTAGTCCACTCTGGAATATCGATGCCCCGTCTCGATATTCCCACGACTAGGAACAATGAAGGATGTACTCATTGACTACCCAGGCCCCACTAGTATGATCTTCATTATAGTCCTGGAAGTCGAGTACACATCCTAAGGGCTTTATCAACATGTAATCAGAAAGACAGAGAGTATACATGTTAAGATAAAGAGCAACCAGATAGCGTACTATCATGTCGAGCAAGAAAGTCCTACCTATATATGTCCCAGCATCCACTACAATATACATCCAATGTACAGTAATGGTCTCTAGGGCATACATACAACTAACAGAACACATGTCCGAAACTTGAGAGATAGTCTATGAATGTAATGAAGTACCAAGAACCAACTCTGGCATTTGTAGACATAGCACCGAATACATAATACATCATCATGTATCCGTCCAAAGGGTTCACTGACTCTTTCTCTGTTTCCAGTAAATGGAGTATTGGTCATTTTACCTTTGGGACAAGACAGGAAAGTATCATAAGATGAAAATTCGAACAGATTCTCAAATTCATCCTTATGTAACTTAGCTGGTCGTTTCGCATAGATATGACCTAGTCTACAATGCCTCAAGAAGGATTCGTTCATCTCTGAACTACTCCTCTTGTCTGTATTTTATATATTTTGTGTTAGTTATATATATGCCCTAGAGGCCATTGTTATACATATGATGTATATTATAGTGGATGCTTGGATATATATAGAGATGAATTTCTTGCTCGACATGATAGTAAGCTATTTGGTTTCACTTTGTCCTAATATGTTGACTTATATTAGTTTACTTTCTTGCTCTCACATATTGATAAAGCCCTTAGGTTTTGTACTCTACTACTAGGACTATGATAAGATCATACTAGTGGGGCCAGGGTAGTCAATGAGTACATCCTATTACTGTTCCTAGTCGAGGGTGTATCACGATAGGGCATCGATATACCAGAGTAGACTAGCGCATATGCATCTTGACCCATATGATGGGCGATGTATGATCCCATATACATCAGTGTTTGACATCAAGGATAGTGTACGGGTGCTCAGTGGAGACTGGGTACACTGAACGGACTCACTGAGAACTCCCAGATGGTATTATACCTCACGTTAGATGGCAGTTCTCTGGTGACACTGGTACAGGTTAGTCTGTAGACCCGAGATCGTCATAGAGTCTTGTGTGATTCCTACTGTGCTTTTATTTCCACCTTACTACGTCCAAGAGGGCGTGCAAAACGGTAGCTTTTAGGTACAGTCCTGAATCACATGGAGGCAATGAGTGATAAGAGGGGATTCGTCTCTCCCAGTATAGGGAGTTGATGTTGTGTTGTGTTCTATTGGCTATAACTGGAAGTCCCTGACCAGGGATGATATGGAAATTTACTGGTAAGAGTTATCAGTAGTTTCTCGACCCGTTATGAGCCTCACATCGACACGACTTATCGGTTACTGGGCTCTGACGTTTTTCCACCCCTAGACTAGATATGCGACATATCAGACGAAGAGACCGGACTGTACAGCAGTGTTACTGATTGGATTCACAGGAGAATGTACAGGCTTGCTTATTGATCTTCTGATCGCTCAATATTTTGGTGGCTGTTAACTTTAGCTGACCGCTTGCAGGTTGTGGGTGTTTGATAAGATCATCATCTATTGCCGGCGTATTGACGATTCTTTAGAGTCCTGCACAGAGGTTTCCTAGCTCAGGAAAAACGGAGTAGGAGCATATATGTGATATGTGCAGGACCGAGAATAATACGATATGGGATACCGTATTCTATTCTCGCGATATATGATATCGGCCGGGTATATGTGATATAGCCGGGTCATCGGATCAAGTGTTAATTCAATGAATCGGTACATGTTATATTAGTCGGTTATATACGATATAGCCGGATTGTCGGATCAAGTGTTGATTCGATAATTTAATGTATAATTATAAATGTGATATATTACATTAGATTATCTAATATAAGCTCACTTTATTGATTCATTTTCTCACTGGATAATACATTGTTATATAAGCGACATATGTTAATTTTATTATTTTCTTTTGTTACAAAAATATATTATATATGTCATATATAATATTGTAACAAGTTATGATTACAAACACAACATGATTTGTGGAGATTAAACATAGTTAGGGTTTGATTCGGGTTAGCTTTTTCATGAAGCTTGTAGAACCTTTATTTTGTTTTATGCTTAGATATTTTGTGGAGATATTATTTAATCCAACCCAAACCCTTAACTCTCGTTAATTCTCTACAAGGGTTAAGCCTTCATTCTTAACCCAAGGTTGGATTTGTAACCATGATAACAATTTCATTATTCATCACAAATATATTTCTTCTTCTTCCTCTTGAAAAAGCTTTCTAGCTTTTGGGTTATTGACGAATACCTGTGAGAAATTGAAATAAAAAGAGAGCTAAATTCCTACTTCATCATCCTCATCAATTTTAGACACTTAGATTTGGGTGTTCACTTCATTAATACTTGATTTTAGAAGTGAGAGCTTGAGCTTGAGATTTTTCAAGGTAGATCATCTTCGAAAAAGAAGACTTCAAGAAAGAATAGATTATTCGACTTGTGGAGCCTCTCTTGAGTCCGGGAGATCATGTATCGCAGCTAAAGAACTACTACTCGGAGCTTATGAAGCGAAGGAACGGACTACAAATGTTGTTATCCCTCTCTCTTAGATGTAAAGTTGTTTACATGAAGCCTAATTATCTAGCAAAGATCCTTGCTTTAGCTTGTTCGGCACCTGAAAACTTTAAATTCGTCAAGGTTGATTCCTTATAGACCCTTGTGATAGTGCCTAGTAACCCTACAGTGGTATCAGAGCCAAGCTAGAGCATTAGGCGACGTGCAGACGAAGTTAAATGTCCGATAGAACCCCGAAATGTCATTTCTGACCCCCTCTCTGGAAATTTTTTTAAAAGGTGGTTTTTTCCACATTAAAAATACTCAAAAAATCAAGCAGGTAATTGTATGGATTACTGTGAAATACGGGTCACAGTAGCCTTTAAGTCGCTGCGGAACCGCGGCCATACCATACTTTTGGCGGCGGTTCCGCGGTAGTACTTGGGTGTAAGGGATAGTTATTTCAAGGGTTCATCCATATGTATTGCTACATGCTTCTGGGAATTTTTAATTTTACTCAAGTGTTGAGTTTTCTAGAGATCTTTAGGATTCGTTGATTCGATCAGAAAGTTTAACTTCGTTTAGTTTTTCCGGATAATTTAGAACGTGTTAAAATGTTTGAACGGATATCAATAACTCACTTTTTCCCGACACGAAAAACTTTCAAGTGTTGAATTTTTCTTGAGTTTGAATCTTTCGGAAAAATATGCAACCATATCTGTGGACCCTCTAGAAGAACGTAACATTAACTCGATTATGTGACCGTCAAAACTGCCACTAAACCCTAGGGTTTGTGATAGTTTAGCGTTGCCACATGTGAGGCGTTGGTTTGACCCTTCTACTGCTGGTTCATTGGGGCTGTGACATGTTCTGGGATTTTTGAACTCCGCTCAAGTGTTAAGCTATTTGGGAAATCTTTGGTGCTTGATTATTCGATCGGAAAGTTGAAGATTGTCTATTTATCTGGAATATGATACAATATGTGGAATTCGTACAGTTAGGCATGAAATACGAAGTATGTGATATTTCGGATTTAAGATGTCTAAAGTGATTGTGGATTCCAAATGTTGTAGTTTTACACCTTCTTTTCTATGACCGTAAGCGTAGTAAGTGGTGTATCGCCGGTTTCGTTTCTATACATCAATGAAAATCGGGATACGCATACTTGCTTACGTTGATGATATGAGATATTATGTGTTGCTGTGATATGTTATATTAGATCGTTCTATTCTGAATAGCCAGGGGGTTTTTGTAAGATTAGGGTTTTTATTTTCATTCATATAAAATTCATTGTATGTAATATTCTTTTATTGGGACACTTCCAGGTTGAGGATGTTGTCACCATTGTATATTATTTACTTTTCCGCATTAGGATAGACCCGAGGAGGGGAGCACAAGTAACCGGCTTCTAGGGTCCAGTGGATGGCCATCTCGAGGAGTCGAGACCGGGTCTCTTAACCCCAGAATTGGCAGTGTAACATGCCGCTCTCTTAGGGGTCTAGGGATGTGGGTTTTTCTGTTCATCGCGATCATGGAATCCGTGTTTTATACAGGCTCGATATAAAATACGGGCGTCTTAGTATATCCAATATTTCATATGTTATCTTCTGCGGCAATGTTCTGTGATGAGATCATATTACTGCCTGAGTCGAATGTTTATATTATATATATGAGATATATGTTATATTACTGCTTTCGTTTCTTCTGTGATGCTTAGAAAGCATAACTGATGGGATTTATTAATGAGATTAATAAAAGAAAAAAACCTAAAAGATGTTGTAGAATCAAAACTTTATAAAAAGGGTAGCTACAATTTTGCTTTGCATAGCGGTATATATGATATACTTTAAACCTTATTCGATGAGGAAAGAGCCGAGATCCCTTCACCGGGAGTGACCTCTTTAGCAAAATTGGCAGATGATACAAACTAGCGGTTTAGTTTTTGATTGCTTATATAGTTGTTGCTTTGCATAGCGGTATATATGATATACCCTGCACCATATTCGATGAGGAAAGAGCCGAGATCCCTTCACCGGGAGTGACTTCTTTAGCGAAACTAGAAAAGCCTAAAAAACACTCCTTTTCAAAATCACTTGGTTCTACAACGATATCAAGTTCATTACGCTCATGATTTTCTGAAAAAACTGCGTAGCCCTCCGTCATTTCAGATAGAGACTAGTTAGTATTCGTGTTGTGTTTGTTGACCTTAGCCAAGGCGTAGTGTACGGTAGCTAATTATTATTTATCTGCTAAAACATGAGATGTGATTGAGTTAGGGTAGTCGTACGACTTTGTTGACCTTAGCCAAGGGTCGTACGGGTGGGTTTAATTCAATCGGGAAATGACGGGTTGAACATGGCTAGCACTTATGATCTGTTGACCTTACCCAAGGTCATAAGTTGCTAGGGGCAAAAGCATTATCGGGAATTTCAATTGTTGAAATTTGCAATAAGATTGCATACCTCCTATGAGATAGTTGGATCCCAATACCCACTCCGAGTAAGAGTTACTCCAGGGAGAATTTTACACAGGACAATTAGCCGATCATGTAGGTGTCTAGAAAGGTGTTAACGGGGTTATGCCTCTGGGAAAACGAGGTTTATTTTAATTAGGTCCGTGTGAAAGAACGGGGAACCTCCCTCAAAGTTCCAACACTGATCAGGCTGAAAGATTGGCGAACTTGTAAGGTGTAATCAATCCCGGCTAGTTTTTCCTTTTAGGATTTGAAGGAAGATTTGATAAAAACAGTGGGAGACATCCTGATTAGATAAGATAATAACCAATCTAATCTTGCAAGAGCATACGCTATAGTGTTTTCTTCTCTCTCTCCAGGTAGCGACCATGTCAAGCCTTAATCAAGATAATAATATGGATGCATTGACTGAACCTGCTTATTATACTAAGCAAGGGAACGTTGGTCCCGTTCTTTATTATAAATGTTATAAGACTGAGCAGAAAATAGGAGAATATCTGGATTCTCACGCCGCCCAAACGAAGAACAAGCATGTTGATGCATCTTCTTCAGGTATGTTTGTAATCGAGAACTGTTTCTCAGTTCAATCTACGTCCTGGGTATTAGATACCGGATCGGGATTCCACATATGTAATATGTTATATGGTCTACGTAAAGGTAGAGAACTAAGAATGGGTGATCATTCCTTAAGAGTAGGGAATGGTGCAGATGTTGCAGCCAAGGTAGTTGGCGAATATCACCTTGTGTTACCAAATGGTAAGACATTGGTTCTGAACGAGTGCTATTACATTCCGACCCTGATATGCAATATTATATCAGTTTCTTTATTGAATAAAGAAGGATATAATTTTTTAGTACAGGATAATGTTATGAACATATTCTTAAATCAAAAGTTGATTGGATCAGGATCGTTAAATAATGGCATATACGTTCTCAACAAAACTACAGTACTTAATGTGCAAAACACACACAATAGGAAGAGTTCAGAAATGAACGAATCCTTTTTATGGTACTGTAAACTAGGTCATATGAATATAACACGGCTAGCTAAGTTACATAAGGATAGATATTTAAATCCGTTCGAATTTTCATCTTATGATACTTACCAGTCATGTCTCAAAGGCAAGATGACCAAAACTCCGTTTAGTGGACATGGAGAAAGAGTTACTGAACTCTTAGGGCAGATACATAGTGATGTATGTGGTCCCATGTCTACACATGCCAGGAACGGTTCTTCCTACTTCATTACATTCACTGACGATCTCTCAAGATATGGACATGTGTTCCTGATGAAACATAAGTCTGAAGTTTTTAAGAAATTCAGGGAATAAAAGCACGAAGTAGAGAACCAAACGGGTAAAAGTATTAAGGTCCTTCAATCTGATCGAGCAGGAGAATACTTGAGCAATGAGTTCGTAGATTATCTAAAAGATAATGGGATTCTCTCTTAGCTTACACCTCCCTATACACCACAGCACAACGTGTATCGGAGCGGAGGAATCGCACCCTATTAGATATGGTGCGCTCTATGCACTGCTGAGTTGCCTATTTCCTTCTGGGGGTATGCGCTTAAGACAGTCATATACCTATTGAATAGAGTTCCAACCAAATCGGTGCCTACCACTCCATATGAGATATGGAATGGGAAGAGACCATCTCTTAAACGAGTTAAGATATGGGGTTGTCTGGCTTATGTTAAAAAGCAAAATCCGGACAAGCTTGAGGCAAGATTAACTCTTTGCAAGTTTGTAGGATATCCAAGCAATTCGTATGGATATCTATTCTACCACGGAGAACAACAAAAGGTGTTTGTTGCTCAACATGGCACCTTTTTAGAAAAGGAATTTCTTGTTTAAGAAATTAGTGGCAATGAGGTAAAGCTGGAAGAGGTTCCAGCACCACAAACTACAACTGATGATTTATTGGAACCAGGGGACTCAGTAGTACCAGACGAACCTCAGCCGCTCCGCCGATCTAGTAGGGTTTCTCGTCCACCTGAGAGATACTACAGTTTTCTCGTTGATGGTGGAAGCGAGGATTGCATCATGGAAGATGATGACCCGACTAGCTTCGAGAAGGCCATCACGAGTGGGGACTCTATGAAGTGTTTAGATGCAATGCGATCTGAGATGGAATCCATGTACACCAACAAAGTATGGTCTTTGGAATTTGCTCCTGAAAGGGTAAAACCCATTGGGAACAAGTGTATCTTTAAAATGAAATTTGGTGTAGATGGAAAAGTTGAGACTTTCAAAGCTAGACTTGTTGCAAAGGGTTTTCGTCAACGACCAGGTGTGGATTATGACGAAACCTTTTCTCCAGTGGATATGCTTAAGTCCATCCGGATCTTACTTGCCATTGGTGCATACCATGATTACGAAATCTGGCAAATGGATGTTAATACCGCCTTTCTAAATGGTGATTTAGAAGAGTACGTGTACATGATTCAGCCAAAGGGCTTCGTAGATAGTGGGAGCAGCGGAATGGTGTGCAAGCTGCTTAAATCCATCTATGGGTTAAAGCAAGTATCGCGGAGTTGGAACATCTGTTTTGATGTTGTAGTCAAAAAGTTTGACTTCATAAAAAACGTAGATGAACCTTATATTTATAAGAAGGTTGCAGAGAGTAAGGTAGTCTTCCTCGTATTGTACGTGGATCACATACTCTTGATAGGAAAGGATGTTCCTATGCTGCAATCGATCATGCTCTACTTATCACAAAGATTCTCAATGAAAGATCTAGGTGATGCCTCCTGCATTTTGGGAATAATGATCTATAAAGATAGATCTAAAAGGATACTGGGATTGTCCCAATCCAGGTACATTGACAGCATACTAAAGAGGCTTAGTACAGAAGAATCCAAGCGTGGAAACCAACCCACGATCTCTGCACTCACTCTCTCCATAGAGATGTCTCCCAAGACTGATTTTGAAAGAGCTCGTATGCAAGGGATATCCTATGCTTCGGCAGTAGGCTCTATGATGTACGCGATGCTATATACCAGACCCGATGTAGCATACTCACTAAGTATAGTGAGTCGGTATCAAGCGGAACCTGGAGAGAGTCACTGGATAGCTGTGAAGAACATTTTCAAGTACTTGAGAAGGACTAAAGAGATGTTCTTGGTGTATGGTGACGGAGAACTCCAGGTGGAGTCCTTTACCGATTCGAGCTTCCAAAGTGATAAGGACGACTCTAAGTCGTACTCGGGATTTGTCTTTACCCTCAATGGAGGGGCGGTGTTTTGGAAGAGTTCCAAACAGGAAACCGTTACAGACTCGATGATGGAGGCTGAATACATCGCTGCCAACGATGCTGCCAAAGAGGCTGTCTGAATGAAGAACTTCATCTCTGAACTTGGTGTGGTTCCGTCCATTGAGCATCCAATACTTTTGTATTATGATAACAATGGAGCTGTGGCTTTGGCCAAGGAACCTAGGTCCTATCAGAAGTCCAGACATATTCTGAGGCGGTATCACCTGATCCGGGAGATAGTTGATCGCCGGGAGATCGAGATCAGGAGAGTTGATACCAAGGACAACACTGCAGGTCCACTCACGAAGGCCATTCCCCAGAAACAGTTTGAGAGACTCTTCGGGATGTTGGGTATGAGATACTACAACAGCTGGCCTTAGTACAAGTGGGAGATTGTTAGTTATATATATGCCGTATAGGCCATTGTTGTACATATGATGTATATTATAGTGGATGCTTGGATATATATAAAGAGGACTTTCTTGCTCGACATGATAGTATGCTATTTGGTTTCACTTTGTCGTAACATGTTGACTTGTATTTATTTACTGTCTTGCTCTTGCATGTTGATAAAGCCTTTAGGATATGTACTCGACTACTGGGACTATGATGAGATCATGCTGGTGGGTCGAGGGTAGTCAAGGAGTACATCCTATAACTGTTCCTAGTCGAGGGTGTATCGAGACAGGGCATCAATACACAAGAGTAGACTAGCGTATACGCATCTTGACCCATATGATGGGCGATGGATGATCCCATATCCATCGGTGTTTGACATCAAGGATGGTGTTTGGGTGCTCAGTAGAGACTGGGTACACTGAACGGACTCACGGAGAACTCCTAGATGGTATTATACCTCACTTCAGATGGCAGTTCTCTAGTGACACTGGTATAGGTTAGTCTGTAGACCCGAGATCGTCATTGAGTCTTGTGTGATTCCCACTGTGCTTTGATTTCCACCTTACCACGTCCAAAAGAGCTTGCAAAACGGTGGCTTTTGGGTACAGTCCTGAATCATATGGTGGCAACGAGCGATAAGAGGGGATTCATCTCTCCCAGTATAGGGTGTTGATGTTGTGCTGTGTTCGATTGGCTATAACTGGAAGTCCCTGGCCAGGGCTGATATGGATATTTACTGGTAAGAGTTATCAGTAGTTTCTCGACCTGTTATGAGCCTCACATCGACATGACTTATTGGTTACTGGGGTCTGACATTTTACCACCTCTAGACTAGATATGCGACATATCAGACGAAGAGACCGGACTGTACGGTAGTGTTACTAATTGGATTCACAGGAGACTGTATAGGCTTGCTTGTTGATCTTCTGATCGCTCAGTACCTGAGTGGCTATTACGTTTAGTTAACCGCTTACGGCTTGTGGGTGTTTGATATGATCATCACCTACTGCCAGCGTATTGACGATTCATTAGAGTCCTACACAGAGGTTTCCTAGCTCAGGAAAAAAAGAAGTAGGAGCACATATGTGATATGTGCGGGACCAAGAATAATACGATATGAGATAACGTATTCTATTCTCGCGATATATGATATCGGCCGGGTATAAGTGATATAGCCGGATCATGGGATCAAGTGTTGATTCAATGAATCAGTACATGTTATATTAGTCGGTTATATGCGATATAGCCGGATTGTCGGATCAAGTGTTGATTCGATAATTTAATGTATAATTATATATGTGATATATTACATTACATTATCTAATATAAGCTCACTTTATTGATTCATTTTCTCACCGGATAATACATTGATATATATGCGATATATGTTAATTGTATAATTTTCTTTTCTTACAAAAGTATATTATATATGTGATATATAATATTGTAAAAAGTTATGATTATAAAAACAACATGATTTGTGGAGATTAAATTTAGTTAGGGTTTGATTTGGGTTAGCTTTTTCATGAAGCTCCTAGAACCTTTATTTTGTTTTATGCTTAGATATTTTGTCTTGATATTTTGTGGAGATATTATTTAACCCAACCCAAACCCTTAACTCTAGTTAATTCTCTACAAGGGTTAAGCCTTCATACTTAACTCAAGGTTGGATTTGTAACCATGATAACAATTTCATTATTCATCACAAATAGATTTCTTCTTCTTCTTCCCCTTGAAAAAGCTTTCTAGCTTTTTGGTTAGTGATGAATAAGTGTGAGAAATTGAAATAAAAAGAGTGCTAAATTCCTACTTCATCATCCTCATCTATTCTAGGCACTTAGATTAGGGTGTTCACTTCATTAATACTTGATTAGAGAAGTGAGAGCTTGAGCTTGAGATTCTTCAAGGTAGATCATCTTCGAAAAGGAAGACTTCAAGCAAGAATGGATCATTCGACTTGTGGAGCCTCTCTTGAGTCCGGGAGATCATGGATCGAGGCTAAGGGACTACTACTCGGAGCTTATGAAGCGAAGGAACGGACTACAAAGGTTGTGATCCCTCTCTCTTAGATGTAAAGTTGTTTACATGCTTTGTTAAGCCTAATTATCTAGGAAAGATCCTTGCTTTAGATTGTTCGGCACCTGAAAACTTTAAATTCGGCATGGTTGATGCCTTATAGACCCTTGTGATAGTGCCTAGTAACCCTACATTTTGAACTGTGGTTTGATTTAGAACGTATATGCTTTTATATAACGTGCCTAATCGAATCAATTCTTGATTCAGGAAAATGTTCACAACATAATCCTCCAATAAAGAATTATCTCGTTATTTAACCCATTAAAAAACCGATGTAATGTTGTATATCAGGTTCGGTATGTAATAACATTCGTTCAGAATCAATGTATCAATATAAGGTGATATCTGTCAACTGACTTGGCTGCAACAATTGCACCATTCTCTACACTTAGAGACATATCACCCAATCCCAGTCCTTTACCTATCTGTAGCCCATGTAACAATTACATATATGGGATCCTAATATGGTATCTTATACCTAGGACGTAGAGGATACTGAGAAACAGTTCTTCGTAATCGAACACACTTGAAGAATATGCATCAACTTGCACTTTCTTTGATTGGGTCGTGTGGAAATCCGGATATTTCCCTATTTCCTGCTCGGACTTATAACAATTATAAGATAGAGCACAACCAACGTTCTCTAGTTCAGTATAAGAAGCAAGTTTGGTCAGTGCATCCATTTTATTATCTTGATTAAGGCGTGACATGGTCGCTACCAGGAGAGAGAGAGAAGAAAAAACTCTGCGTGCGCTCTTGCAAGATTAGACTGGTTATTAGTTTATCTAATCAGGATGGCTCCCACTATTTTAGTCAAATCTACCTTCAAACCATAAAAGGTAAGACTAGCCAAAATTAATTACACCCTACAAGTTCGCCAATCTTTCGGCCAGGCCAGTGTCGGTATTTTGAGGGAGGTTCCCCGTGCTTTTGCACTGACCTAATTAAAATAAACCTCATTTTCCCAGAGGCATAACCCTGTTAACACCTTTCTAGACACCAACTTGATCGGCTAATTGTAATGTGTAAAACTCTCCCAGGAGAAACTCTTACTCGTAGTGGGTATCGGGATCCAACTATCTCATCAAAGGTATGCAATCTCATTGCAAATTTCAACACTTCAAATTCCCGATAATATTCTGCCCCTAATGTCCTATGACCCCGACAAAAGTCAACAAACCATAGGATGTTAGTCAAGTTCAACCCGTCATTTCTTGATTGAATTAAACCTACCCGCACGACCCTTGACAAAGGCCAACAAGGTCGCACTACTACCCTAAAACAATCGCATTATATGCTTAAGAAGATAAGCGCTAGTCAGCTACCGCACACTACGCCTAGACAAAGACCAAAAAATGCAACACGAATACTAAATAATACTTATATGAAATGATGGAGGGCTACGACAGGTTTTTAAGAAAACCCTTTGCGTAATGAACTTGATATCGTTGTAGAATCGAGTGAATTTTAAAAGGAGTGTTTTTTAGGATTTTACTAGTTTTTCTAAAGAGGTCAATCCCGGTGAAGAGATCTCGGCTCTTTTCTTATTGAATAAGGTGCAGGATATTTGACAAATACCGCTATGCAAAGCAAAAATTATAGAAGAAATCAAAAGACAAACCGAGTTTGTAGCATCTGCTAGTTTCACTAACGAGGTCACTCCCTGTGAAGGGATCTCGGCTCTTTCCTTATCGAATAAGGTACTAAATATTCTAAAAGAAATACCGCTATGCAAAGAAAGAACTAGAGCTATCAGTTTGTAAACAAGTTTCTACAATATCTTTAGGTTTCTTTTTCTTTGTATTTCATTAATCTCATTAATGAAGTCCCATCAAATTATGCTTCCTAAGTATCACAGAAGTAACGAAAGCAGCAATAGTAATTATATATCATATATAATATAGGCATTCGTCTCAGAACATATCAAGTGATCACATCACAGAATATCAGCAGCAGAAGAATCACATATGAAATATTGGATATACTAGGAATTCCGTGTTTTATTTAAGCCATTATAAAACACGGATTCCACGGTCGCGATGAATAGCCAAACCCACATCGCTAAACCTTTACGAGAGCGACAAGCAACCCTACCAATTCTAGAGTTAGGAGACCCGGTCTCAACTCCTCGAGATGGTCTCCCACTGGACCCTAGAACCCGGTTACTTGTGCTTCCCGTCTTGGGTCTATCCTAGTGCGGAAAAGTAAATAATATATATCAATGTGTCATCATCCTCAACCCGGAAGTGCCCCAATAAAAGAATATTACATACAATGAATTTTACATGAATGAAAATAAAAAATTCTCATCTCACATAAAAAAATTTGCTATTCAAAACACGACGATCCCATATAACATATCACAGCAACACAGAACATCACATGTCATCAACGTAAGTAAATATGTGTATCCCAATTGTCGTAGACATATAGCAACGAACCGGCAATACAGCAAATATTACACTTACGGTAGCAGAAAAGAAAGTGAAAAAATACAGCAGTTGGAATCCGCAACCACCTTAGACATCATAAACCCAATATATCACATACATTAGATTTCATGCCTAAGCAATTGAATTTCTTAGACATCACATGCCTAACAATTATAATCCCCGCATTTTAGTCTCGATAGGGAAAACACTTTCCAATAACCTGTCGGGTAATTCAACAAGATTCCCGATAACCTGATCGAATGCTCGTCGGAAACTTTAGTAGACGGCCGCACCACCGATGCCATCGACGAAGTGCACTAAGGCGGAACACCGCTGCCGCGAGCACCCAAACGGATGCTTTTGGCGATGGGGTTCTCCTACTGTTATATGGTCTGGACTATGGGACATGGCTATCTATTAAGGTTACCCGGCAAGTATCCACGTACACTACGTAATTGCGACGGACTTTTGATCCACATCAAAATTCCGTGGCAACCGAACAAATGAGACTAAACTTCTAGATTTATAATATTCAAACTAGTTATCTCATAAATATTTATGGATTCCAAATATTGTATCACAATCACAGATAGCTAGACGAAATTAAACTTTTCGATCGAATAAGCAAGCACTCAAAATTTCCCGACAAGCTCAACACTTGAGCGGAGTTCAAAAAGTACCCAGAACATGCCTCGGCTCCTATGAACCAGCCGTAGAAGGGTTAACCAATGCCTCACGTATGGCACCGCTGAACTACCACAAACCCTAGGGTTTGATGGCAGTTCGGACGGTCACATAATCGACTTAGGGTTTCGTTCTTCTAGAGGGTCTACAGAATCGCTTGCATGATTTTCCGAAGATTTTAAACTCGGAAAAAATACAACTCTTGAAAAATTTCCAGCGGGGAAAAATTGGGTTATTGATATCCGTTCGAGCTTGTTAACATCGTCTAAATAACCCGAATACATGTGTTCATATCTTAAAACTGCATTTTAATACCGCTTATTCTTTATCTATTTTTTATTTATCTGTACTATTAACCAGTGTCTGCTCAGTAATACAGATTACAGGTATCCGTGATAAAATACTGGAAATATACTACGGATATATCATTTGCGAGACGACACTGCAACCGTAACTGCGAACCGATATCCAAAAAGTTATTTTGCAAACAAATAAAGTGTACACATTTTTGGTCCAACACACTGCATGTGTGAACACAACTCTTGGAACATGGACTTAGGTGAGGAGGCTGCCCATGATACAAGTGGGCATGAAGTGATGTGCATTCAAAGCAAAAGATTGTGTGTTGACTTAAAGATCCATGTTTCCCTCTAATCCCTGGTGCACCACAAATTCGAATAGACAAAACCAGCAGCACCAAAGTAATATTGGGGACAACACAAGTCAAAATACCAAACACGAGCTCCAGAGCTCGGATTTGGGCCGAGCACAATACCACTTTGGCCAGCCCTACAGTGCCAGAATGCCCTCGGTTTTCTGTGGGTCCTCCCTTGCTTCTAAGTCAGCTCATTTTTATTGTTTGTTTAATATTCTTTTGATCCTTTAAATACAGAACCAGTGAGCAAGGTGAGGAGGTCATTCTTTGCCTCATCTTTGTAACTCTTTTTGTTTTCTTTTTGTTCTCTTGTACATAGCTAACCCCTTGAGTTCATTGCCTTAAATTGATCATGCAATCTCATCATTGAGCTTGCAAGTTTAAGTTTTGGTTATTGCACTCAAGGGTTGTATCATTACATTGTAATCAATAAAGCTTTCTTTGCCATCATTTCACATGAGTTCTTTATCCTTCTGTTGATCTTGCAACCTCTTCATTGAGCTTGCAAGTTTAAGGGTTGGTTATTGATCCCATGGCTTATCTTGTGTTCTATGGTTCCTAGTATTTCATTCTTGCTCTTTTCATTACTTGCTCTTTTCATTACTTGCTCTTTATTATCTTGCTTTACTTACTTGCACTTTCTTTCCATGCAATTTACTTACTTGTAATGCTTTTCTTTTCTTTTCTCTTCTCTTTTGCTCTTTTGGTTTGTTGTTGTGAATGGTTTGTGAATATGTGTTTTCAGGAAAAGAATACGATATTGTAAGTTAACGTTTCGTTTCTTATTTCCTTTTCCCGTATTTTCCATTTGAATCTCCGCCCGATCCTTACGCAAGCACTTCTTTAGGCACCCTACCCTACCAAGGTATAGGTGATTCCTAACCGGGACCGGTTGCGTTCGGTTACACCAGAGGCGAAAGTAAGAGACAAGAACGGACGGACAAGGGTCAATAAGCCGGATTCCATGAATACCGTGCTTAAATACCCTAATCCACGTTATTGCCAATTGCTCTAGCTTCAATTGATCATGACTCAGCTCAAAGGTTTGTGTACGAATTCCCTAGCTTACACTATTGTATCGTTTCCTAACAAGCTTTACACATTGCATATAACACATAGGTTAGATACGAACTTTCCGCCAACGCGTATTAACTCGTCAAAACAAGAACCTAAAACGCTCCTTCTTCCTGTGTATCGACCAGTGCACAACCGGCTAGCTGCAAAGTGACACCGTCCTTGATCGCGGTTAACTTTAGAACTTTAAAACTAGAAAAGCCAAAAGCGTGCGATCAAATGGCGCCGTTACCGGGAAAACGATAACATTTTTATTCTTCTTATTTCGGATTAATCTTGTTAATATCCATCTAACACTTTTCTAAAAACAACATAAAAAATTCAAAATTTCGAAAACCAAAACAAAAAAATAACAAAATAACATAACCATTTTGTTCTCTGGATTTCTTACCTGCAAGCACTCTGGATCTCAACAAGAAAGATAAACAATACTAATGGGGTACTAGTGGAACACTGAGACAGCTGTTGAAAATTGGAGCCTACTTCACAAAGAAAACCGGCGACTTACCCTTAAAAACTGAGCTCGTCGTCCTGTTCACCTCATTTTGCCTCAAATTTCTCCTCTGTGCTCCAGTGTTCTATTTCTGTCCCATTTTTATTGCTTGTTTTTTATAATTTTTAGTTTGCAGCGATTTGGGCATTCATATCGCCTTCCGCACTAAAATCCGTTTTTTCCGACATTTCAGATTTTTGCGGATTTGCGAACTGCGATCGTAGGGAGAAAAGTGTACATTCAAAGTTAAGGTGATTGCGAAGTACAGTGCTAAAGATCCGGGTAGTTTGACCCACGCAAGTGAACTTTTCATGCTAGCCGGATTTAATTCAACGAGGGTTTCTTAACCCGAAAATCTATCGGTACGTACTTTACTAACACCTTCTTCCCAAATCCGTCGCATCCACTGTTTTATCTTTGCTGGATTCTTTGCAAGTTCTCTACCGAACGCCAAAATTGAATAACCCGTATTTGTTGCAGTGCCATTCTTAATATAAAAAACAATTGTTTGATTCTTTGAATAATTTTTATTGAATTGCGCATTGCATACACTAATACGGACTTAAGGGCATGCGAGCCCCAGAACATACGGTAAAGGATTTCATCACCATTTCCATGGCCCACAAATCATGAATTAAGCATAACGTTTACCCGCACAAAATTTAAAAGAAACTAGACTTTAAGCCTTTAAGGACTTCGCGCTCACTAGGAGAAGTATACAGTGTTTAGAACACCGCTTAACGGTATATCGTTTACGGGGTGCCTAGGAAAGTTTTCATGGTGAAACCGCCAAAAGATAAAGGGTTATTTAATTAAGGACCTTCGCGAAAGCGTCGGAAAACCTCCCCTTATCTCTGCACTTACCTGTCCTCGTGATCAGTATATCTTGAGGCCGTTTCCCGACACAGTTTTACTTCGACAATCAAGTTCTTGAGCAGGTCTAGTTTACCTAGGTGAACCCTAGACCGATTAGGTGTGTGGTATTTTTGTGTCGTGATTGTTTTTGTCCAGATTCTTTTTGTCTGTATATTTCATTCTTTCGTTAATAACTAACTGTAATAAAATAAAATAAATCAAATTCTTTTTTCCCTTCCTTTTTTCCTCTTCATCTTTATCTCTTCATATCATGGGTATTCCATCTCGAAAAACTCTTACCGAACTTTGGTACCCATAACCAAACATTACTTCATACGGTTCTTGCTTTGATCAAACATCGAACGATCCCTCCATGCCTAAACTTTCTTTGAGAGATCAGATAGACGTATCAAGGACAAACAATTGGACTCCGCAATCCACTTTGTATCAACCGTTTCAAACTTCACCACCTTCTTACATTGATTCCCCTTTTGAGAGTCCTGTTGTAACCCCAAGAACTATGTCTATTACTGAACGAATTGAACCATCTCGTAGCCGATCTTTCACTCATTTCCCCACTTCAAATTCTTAGGATCAACAATTCCATTCACCTTCTTATCCAAATGTTGATCCTACTCATGTCCAACCTTTTAATTTCTACTAGTCCTACCCAACTTTTACACCTTCCCTAGACATTTGTTTTGAACAACCATTAGGGTGTTTCTTGTATCCAACCAACGTTGAATCTTTTTCAGAAACCCCTTCACAACCTATGTCTATTCTGGAACGGTCGTTGGAAGACTTTCGGGTAACGTCGTACCAACAGATGATGGATTTGAATGTGTCCATGGCTGCACTCATACAACCTAGTGATCCGGTAGCTAGTTTTCAACTAGCTCCACATTTTCCATTGTATGATGAGGCGGTAGGACAAGTTGAGAATTTGAGTGGTGAGAGTAAGCGACACACGCTTCCAAATCAAACCTACCCATTCCAAATTGAATCCCACAACTCCGTTTTTGAATGTCTATCAAGTATCCCAAATGATTTACAGATTGAAGATAGAATGTTTAATGAGTTGTGTGACTTTGTAGTATTTGATTTACCCGATTGTAAAAGGTCCCTTTCGAGTGAAACCGCACCCAACCCTTTTGACCTCTATACCTCCATCTTAGAACCACAGTTGATTGAAATCCATGCTTTCTATTAGGTGTCTGAGAATATTGATTTTCACTTGATTAAGGAATTTGACGCTGGGAATATTTTGGATAATGAACCCGCAGATTTGGATGAGTTTTTCTCTCTAATTCATCATCCCGAGTCATTAACTGTTTTTTCCCGAACTCCATATACGTCTAGATTTTGATGATAAATGCATGGATAAGTTGAATTTTGAGGATAGTTTTGAGGATGAACCAGTGTTGCTTGATGAGTCGGATTTTCCAATTCATCATATCCCTTTCATTGACTGTGTACACCCTCCGGAACATTTAACCAAAAACCTTCCTCAATCACTCCCTTCCATCCTTTCCATCGTTCCGACCTTGTAAGAAACTGTGTCATTTACATTTACTATGTCTGGTTTACTATTTTCGGTGTACCCATGTTTTCTTACGAATCTTGAGGGATTTAACCCCATTTCTCGATGGGTTAATAGATTAGTATAATCGCTTTTTACACATCGGTCATCACAAATTGTACTAATTTATTCACTCCATTTCCACCCTCAAGTTCGTAATCCACTTCTTTCTCCCCTCCGCCATTTTTCTCCTCCACCGAGACCGTATACCGCTTCTATCCGCATACGGTCTCGCGTATTCTCCATTTCTTTCATCTATGCCTTCTTTCACCAGCCACTGCTTTATAGTGATAGAATTTTTGAATGGTTGGTGCTCACTTTTGGCCTGTGTAAGGCCTTGTATAGATGAATACTGTTCTTTCCACCGAATCCTTAACTTCAACGCTTAAACAGTGGAAACACTGTTTTACTTAAGTTTATGGGGGAACCTTTTTGTGTATATATTTTTTCTTTGCCTTTTGTTTTGTGTAAATCTTTAGGGAGCGCCGACAATTTTGACCCTCTTGGTGTAGCCTGACAGTGAGGGCACTGTCAAGATTAAGTTTGGGGATCTGTTCGGTAAGGTTTCTACCTTCGCATTCATTTGTATATTTTGCATTTGCATACTCATTTAAAAACCCATAAAAATCCGAAAAATTTCACAAAAGTATAAAAACTTTGTCTTCAAGTTAGCTAATAGGGTAACATAGATTTTTTTTATTCCGAAAGTATAGTTGATACGTTAGAAATAACTAAATTCTAGGCTTAGGAATTGAAAGCCCTAAAAATAACCCCCATTCTGTTTAACCATGGTTATTATACGTCCTTACAGTTTTTTTTAGAGAAGTAGGTAATCTTGAGTTCAGTTCTTGAGTTAAGTTGAAATGAAGGGAAAGTATTGAAAGCTTTACTGCAGGATAAGTCTGAAAAAAAGTTTCTATTCTTGAATCCAAATTTAGAAAGTATATACCATACAAACTGCACATACACGCACCTTAAAACTTGGGATAGTATAGGATACCAAGAAATACTTATTCCTAAAAGTCTAGTATGAAAAAAAAACGGTATTTAAAGCTAACCACCAAAAGCGCATTATTGAAAAAAAATATCCGGTCTTGAAAAGAAAAAAAGAAAAAAGAAAAATATATAATAAAGTCAAGACCTGGAAATAACTATTTAAGTTTTAAGCTCATACATTCAGTAAACGGTCGTTAGTGCCTCAAGAAGTATTAATAGTCAAATGAAAGGTGTGTGAGCAACACCGTCCATCATTAATGAAAATAAGTAGTATTAGGTATTAGGGCAAAGGTACTATAGCTTGAATTGAATTCTTGAGTATAGGGGTGAAACTATACACACACGCAGGGGTATACAATCAATGTTTGGAGGAAAGATAGAAATAAAGAATAAGACTTACGTTTTACGAAATGATGATAAAAATCCCTGATTGGAGACCGCACTTTAGAAGGAAAACTCAGGAAATTCCAACATCTTTCTAATCTTTTTTGTAACGTATAGGATCTAAGATTAAATAAATAGGAGGTGTGAAACATAAGAGTTGAATACTTCTAACATACGATGATAGAGTTTCTAACCAAGATACTAAACTGTAGGAGTAGAATCAACGTTAACTTGTGAAACAAGCTTGACGGGATTTTGTGGGTGTAATCCGCTGAAAACCTGTTGGATATAGTGCCCTCAGAGTCAATTATTGGATCATAGGCACGTGGTTACAATGATTGAGGAGGACCTATACTGGTAGGACAGTCTTACTCGAGATGATAGTATGCTATCTGGTTTATCTTTATCATCGTGTACTTCTTTAGGTGACCTTACGAGTCGCTATTACACGTTGATAGAGCCCCAAGGATTCTTGCTTGACTACCAGTAGTATGAGGGAGATGGAGATCATATACGTGAGAGCTGGTGTCTATAAGCACATCCTTAAAAGGTCCCTAGTCGAGGGAGTTTCGAGACAGGGCATCGATTCTCTAAAGTAGGCTAGTGTATACAGTCGAGACCCCGACGAGGGGCGGTGGCCGGTCTCACAAGCCACTGGTGTCAGTTTGTTCACCTAAGATATATACAGGTGCTCATTGGGTTATGAGTACACCGGACAGGACTCGCCGGGAACCTGCTAGTTGGGATTATACCAGACGTCAGATAGCAGTTCCCTGGTGACATGTGTACAGGTTAGTAGATCGACCTGAGATCGTCATTTGTCTCGTGTGAGTTTCCACTATGCTTTTATTACTACCCTACCATGGCTCAAAGGAGTCGTGCAAACAGGTTTTAGTTGGGTACAGTCCCGAGCCACATGGAGGCAGTGAGCGGATCTGCAGGGGTTCGTCTCTTCCGATATTGGGGGTGAGGTCGCGCTGTGTCTAGGAGAGCCAGAACATGAAAAGTCCTTGGCCAAGGCAGGAGATTTGCCGGTAGGTACTCCAGTAGTATCTCAGGGTGTTCTGGGCTACACTCCGACATGACTTATACCGCTTTAGGGTGTCTGACTTTACCAACCCCCTAGGCCCGCCATGCGAAGATCATAGACGAACGGACCGGACTGTATGGATATTGTCACTGACAGGCTCAGTAGGGTGTCAGGATGAGTTCTGTCATCGACGTCCCTTTTGGTCAATAGCTGGTGGCCCGTCACGTATGGCTGATATCTCTGACGTGCTAGTGGTTAAATCCACAGCCATAGTATTGACGAGTCTTTAGAGTCCACCACACACACAGTTACTCTAGTTTCGGGCGAAACGCTGTAGAGGCCGTATGGAGATATGGCAGGGTTCGATCAGATACGTGCGGTATTGCACGGATCGTGATCGAACGGTTTTTACTAGCCGGCTTTGGCTTAAGCCGGATCCTAGTATTAGACAGTGTAGATTTTGTCTCTTTGCATTTGTATTCAGTGGGAATACGAATGCGGGCATGTATATGCAGTAGTGGGGTTTTCCTGTAATTTATTACGGGATCAGTTTTCTGAGGTTGCCAGTTTGTATTCCGTTCCGGCCAGTTTTCCTTTGTTCTTTCCCGGCCAGACTTTTCCGATGGAGGGGGTTATTTGCAAGTTTGCAAATAACTCTTTGTGGAGGTGTTATTTGTGAAATGGGAGATTATGAAAGCATCTTTTGATACCATTCTTTTCTATCATCATTTCTTGCTTTTTTGAGATGAGAAAGGATTTGAGGTTGATTTGATAGTGTTATCATTGCCTTTTGGATGTGGTCACCCCTTTGCTTTTACTACCATCACCTCCCTTAATGGCTTAGGTTTTTCTCTCCACCATTTCCCATTAAGGAGCCGACCACATTAGAGGGAGGAAGAGAGAGTTTCATTTTGGAGTGGTAGGATGATTCTTCATCTCATTTTTCTTGCTAGAAAATTGAAAGCACCAATTTTATTTAACCTCTTCCTCCATCCTCCATGGCAACTAAACCCCAAAGAGACATAGACTACTACACTATTCTACAGCACATCTTGGACGCGTCGGCTAGCCAACTTCGCGCCCGAGTTGCCTCGGTCAAGAGGTGGGAGCCTGTAAAAGATTCCGGCTACGTGGTGCCCTTTCCGACGAGGAGGAGATGAACGGAGTTTCCGCGGGAGATCGGAGTGGAGACGAAGACCGAAGGACACGGATCGCTTGGTATACTTCTCTACCCATCTTGTATTTTGCTAGTAGCTAGGTTAATGGCCCGATCCGGGTTAAAAGTGCGCGGTGGTGCCGGTTTGGTAGTTTGCAAAGTTTTTCGTTTCCGCATTTCCGGCGTCAGATCGACGGCCGGGGCACCGCCGCGGACTTATATTGGTATCAGAGCCACGCCGTTAACCTACCTAGTTTGCTCTAGTATGTTTAAAACCCGATCGAACAAAAATCGCAAAAACCGTATTTCTAGTGCATGTGTTTTCTGTTGAAATTTTTCCAGCTCCAAAAATTTTTCAGGTCATTGCAGAAAGACATGCAAGAAATTCTAAGAATTCTGGGAAAATACGATTCACTGATTCCTTACTATGACCGTGGAAACACGGCCAAACCCCTGGTTTGGCCGCGGTTCCGCGGTGGTTAAGTGGAATCACTGAACCAAATTTTTCCAGTAGGCTTTTGAATAGGAAATATTGGTTTTGGGATATTATTTTTGGGCCCAGATTTTCTGTAAGTGCTACAGTACTGCTTGGGGCCCACATTGATAAATTTGTTCGATCGAATATTTTAAACATGTTAGTTCACAGTATTTACATTATATCTGCGACCGTGAATGTCACTCGATCGGTAAATCCTGTCTAACTGCTATAGCCCGGTTAGACGGATTTGCGAACGTGACATTCACGTTGATATTCTGTGTTGTGCTGTGATGTTGCGGATCGGTCGTAGGGATAGCCTAGATGCAATGGTAGTACAGTTTTGTTTTATATCTACATTTGATATTGCGGGGCGAGAGTCCGACATGTGGACTGCCGTCACTGCCTGTTTGTATTATTTTTTTTGGGGCACGACCAGGTTGCGGTCGATGTACCCGTTGTATGTATATTTTACTTTCTGTACTAGGATTGCCCCACGGAGGGGTGCACGGATAGCCGGATTCTAGAGCGCAACGGGCCAGCATCTCATGGCATTGAGACGGAGGGGGCTTTACTCTAGAATTGGCGGGCTATTCACCGCACTCGTAGGGGGTACAGGTTGACCCAGGAGGGGTGCCCAAGTTACCGGATTCCGTGAAGTGCTGGGTGGTCCATTCACGTTGTTGAAGGGGGCTGCATCGCTTCAGGTTTTGGCGGGTAACTTGCCGCGCCTGTAGGGGTCTAGGATCCTATTGCACAGGCTATCCACACGACCAGGGGAACGTCGGGTTTCAGTAGCGGCTCTATGAAACCCAGGGATCCCAGATATCTGTATTGTTCTGTGATGCTGTACATTTCTGTGATGTTGCATTTTATCACGCCTTGAGCGAAAATTATGTATTATATATATACTAGTACATGTTGTATATGTTTTGCATCCGCGCTAGTCCAGTCCCCGCTCTGTCGTTAGTAAGCTAACCTAACGGGTAATGACGGGACCCAGTGGCGAATGCGGATGGCATATACGTACATCAGTATATTTTCGTTCTTTGTGGTGTGATCAATTGATGGGACTGCGTTGATTTGGATCAATGCAATTTAAAAACAAACCTAATCTGATGTTGTTGGAACTTTTTCAAAAAGCTGTTATTGCAAGGACGTTCACTTTTGTTTTGTATCGTGGTATTCGGTTGGGATATCCTGCTCCTCTGTCGACGGGGCAAGGGCCGAGATCCCTTCACCGGGAGTGAACCCTTGGACAGAAGTATGCGTCAGGGCAATAACTTCACTATAGCCGATTACTTTTGCTTTGCATCGTGGTATTCAGTTGGAATATCCTGCACCTCATTCTACGGTGAAAGAGCCGAGATCCCTTTACCGGGAATGACCTCTTTAGCAAAGGTTTTCGTCACTATTTTTTTAAAAGCTATCCGTTCCTTCAACGATATCAAGTTCATTACGTTAAAGGTTTTCGCCAGAAACCATTCGTAGCCCTCCATCATTTCGGTTAAATATTCAGTAGTATTCAAGCTATGCATTTTGACCTCACGCCAAGGCATAGTGATTGGTAGCTGCCGGATATTTAGCTATTGCATATATAGATGCGTTGGTTTGGGACAGTCGTACTACTATTTTGGCCTACGTCAAGGGTATGTACGGGTGGGTTCAAATTAACTTGGACAATGATGGGTAGAACTTGACATGTGACTTATGATATTTTGACCTCACGCCAAGGTGATAAGAGCATGGGGCAAAAATCCACATCGGGAGTTTCAAAAGAACTGAAATTTGCCAGATATGCGCATACCTTCTGGAGTGTGATAGCGTGAGCGGATTCCGTCACGTTATCATGCGATGATAGTTGGATCCCGATTTCAACTGATGAGTTGGTTTACTCCTCGGGTGATCCCGGCTAATTCTTCTTTCAGGTTTGGGGAAGAATTTGACGTTACAGTGGGAGGTTTCCAGATTAGATAAAGTGATAACCATTCTGATCTAGGTTAGAGTGCACGCTGAGAGTTTCTTTTCTCTCTCTCTTTTGCAGCGACCATTGACCCAACCCTAGACTATGACTCAGTGACCAAGTTGACCGAACCTTCTTAACACTGCCTTTTGGATTGCCAGAGTTGCAAACCTCATTGCCACTCCTACTTTTACCCCTTTCTCCGGGACACCCCGTATTACTACGAACGTCCACTTCCATTGGACAAAACCATCATATGGTTATATACGAACTCGAAAGAATTCGAGGATGGTTTCCGGTTCTGGAGAAAACGAATAGGACTATTCAGTTGTCTTTTCATTTTACCTTCTCTCAGGTTGCGAGTACTCCTTGGTTTAGGAGATAGTACACCTATTACGCAAATTGGATAAGTCTTCTTCTAAACCATAGGCAGGTGCCGACCGGTAGGGAATGAAGAAAACCAATTAGTATAAACGGTGTGCAGAAGGTATTAAGTTAAGACAAAGAAAGGGATTAGTAAGAGGGCAAAGTAAATTGCGACTGCTATTCACGACCAAACCAAATATTTCTTCGCCAATCCTAAATCACCGTTGTATTTCTCCAGGACACTCCGTATCACTACGAAGATCCCAAGTTTATTGGATAATCCATCGTATGGTTATATACGAACTCGAAAGGAACTTGTTCCAGTTCGGGGATGGATCTTGGTTCAGGAGAAATAGGAATAAGGTTTATTCGGTTGTCTTTTATCTTCACCTTCTCTCATATTGCGAGTGCTCCTAGGATTAGGACAGTACACCCATTGTGCTTATTGGATAGTCTTCTTCCAAACTATAGGCTGGTGCCGAACAGTAGGGAAGGAAGAAAACCAATTGGCCTAAAGGGGTGTACAGAAGGTAATGACTAAAGACATATAAAGGGATTTGGAGAGATGACAAAAGATTATACGGTTATAGTTGTGAATCTGGATAATGGAAGAGGCATTACTAGGAATACCGGGATACCCCATCGAAACATTTTAATGTTTCAGTTTTACTGTGTACTGTTAAAAGAAAACTGATTTCCCAATTAGAGACTTGCTCCAGGGTATGTATTTACCAGGTTTGATCTCTCATCTGTATGGTTTTACAGATGATGAGTGGGAGTAAGTTATTGGGAATTAAGTGATTATCCTCATTATATCGGGATTCGTTGTAATTAGTGATATTTGAGAAAGTCACCTGGGTTGTTTGCCGGACAGCAAATATTTGGTTTTGAATATCCGTTGTTATGCACCAATTTCAAATTGATATATCTGTACGTCTATTTTCATAGAGTGAGATATACCTTTTTGAAATTATTTCTATAACATTTACCTATATCAGTGGATGGTTAGGTAAGGGGCATTGAACAGCGGTGTAATTATTCTTAACCATAAGTACAGTTTTCAACCTACGACACACAGTGAATGAGTTATTAGACTCAGGGGACTTATACAGAGTATTGTATATTGTTCAGTGTCCATTAGGACAGAGGGGTTGGTCCTCGTATTATATTCTGTTTACTTGTGACTTCTCTAGTTCTTAGACAGGTGTTTCGTAGAAACACAGGGTCTGAGTTTTGAGAAGTTATAGGTATATGAGTAAAGTAGAGAACCAGGTATTGCAAGTATCGGGATTCTTCAAGGTGATCGAAGATGTAGATACTTGTGTATGGTATTCAGTTGATAGTAATGATTAAGAGAACTTGCTTCTCTTTCAGGTTAATCATAATTGGAAGTATTCCTAAGTTGAGTAACGCTGATCGGCCTCCTTCCATTTAGTTGATATGCACTGGAGACAACTGCATGATTTGAATCTGGTTCAATTAAGTCAGTGTTTCTATATTGGATATAGAACAGTTCATATCTTGACATTGTTAAGATACGGAGAGTTGTCCGGCTTATGCTTAAAACCAGACTACGGATAACTCAAGGCACGTTTCAGTAATGGCTGTTTGTGGGTTGACCCGGGCTATGACGAGGGTAGACTTTCGACTATCTGGACGATCAATAGTGATATTGTTCTTGACTCGCCACAGTTTTAATAAAAATGGATTTTTTCAGAAAACAGTAGTGGGAGTATGGTAGAACTGGAAGTGATTCCAGAACCGCAAACGATTTCTGAAGATTTGATAAGAACTTAAAGATTCAATCTGGTTTGACATTCCATTGGCCACTCCGCAGATATAGTGGGTAACCTCAGGCACCCGAGAGGTACTTCGGTATGCTCAGGGACGGTGGCAGGGAGGTTCTTGTTTACCCAGACTTGACATTGCTGTTGTTCCAGACTGTGAGACCCGGCAGGAGGATGAGTATAGCGTCGTTCTAAACTAGCTTTAGAAGTGTACGTCTATATGACTTTGCCAGAGGGTTGTCGTAGTCAATGGGAGCAGCGGAAGCATTGGTGGACAGGAGGGTTATGTCTATTTATAGACTAAAGCAGATATAGCGGAGATAGATCATCTATTCCTGATATGACAGTCATCGGTTTGACTTCATCAGAATAAGGGATGGATCTGTTAAGAAGGTAGTAGGGTGTGATGTCCTGGTATTTGATGACATACACAGAGTAGGAAGTGATATTCCTATACTACGATCGGTTATACTTTGGTCGTCACACAGTAGTTTCTCCATATAGGAATTAGATCTTATATCGTACATTCTGGTTACTAGATCTATAGATCTAGATTTGGGTGGTTTCCCAATCTGGGTACTTTGACAGCATTCTATGAGTATTTAGAATGGACGACTCGTGGCATGGTAGTGTACCTGCAGGTGATGGAGTCACCCTCCCTAAAGGTGTCCTACAGACTAAAATAAAGAGGGATGTGCATGATTAGCAGATCACTTGCTTAGGCAATTGAGTCAATCATGAGATGTCAAGTACCACACCAGATGTTGTTCTTATAGTAGGTGCAATAAGGTGATATTGATCCAATCCTGGAGAAACGTTCGGAAGCAGTTTTAGAAGGGATATGATAACATCAGCCTCATTTGGGAGACAGTTATCATTCCAGGCTTCCAAGGTGATATGGACGACAGGGTGGTCGTCAGAGTTATAGTTTTCCCTCTGACGAGGGGCAGTATTTTGGACAGGTGGTCCAGGAGGATACTGAGGGAAGGCATGGTGCAGGATACTGATTAAGTTCGGTTGACGATACAGTCTAAGAAGTTTGGATTTGGAGTTCATTTATGAGCTAGGTCCCATCAGACATCCAGACATTCTAAGACAGGTATTGCTCATTTCGGGAGATGGTTTTCTCCGCGAACTTGAGATAAAGAGAGACATAGAAAGAGACACAACAGCGGATCCACTCACTGAGGCTATTCCTCGAACGCAATAGTTTTGCAAACGAGCTTTGTGAGACTGACTAGTAGAGGAGTTGGGTGTTCGGTATCATACGGGCTATGAGTATGCGACATCGCAATAATTAGCCTTGAGTGCAAGTGGGAGATTGTTGGATATAGTGCCCTCAGAGTCAATTATTGGATCACAGGCACGTGATTGCAATGATTGAGGAGGACCTATACTGGTAGGATAGTCTTACTCGAGATGATAGTATGCTATCTGGTTTATCTTTATCATCGTGTACTGCTTTAGGCGACCTTACGAGTCGCTATTATACGTTGATAGAGCCTCAAGGATTCTTGCTTGACTACCAGCAATATGAGGGAGATCATATACGTGAGAGGTGGAGTCTATAAGCACATCCTTAAAAGGTCCCTAGTCGAGGGAGTTTCGAGACAGGGCATCGATTCTCCAGAGTAGGCTAGTGTATACAGTCGAGACCCCGACGAGGGGCGGTGGCCGGTCTTATAAGCCACTGGTGTCAGTTTGTTCACCTAAGATGTATACAGGTGCTCATTGGGTTATGAGTACACCGGACAGGACTCGCCGGGAACCTGCTAGTTGGGATTATACAAGACGTCAGATAGTAGTTCCCTGGTGCATGTGTATAGGTTAGTTCATCGACCTGAGATCGTCATTTGTCTCGTGTGTGTTCCTACTGTGCTTTGATTACTACCCTACCACAGCTCAAAGGAGTCGTGCAAACAGGTTTTAGTTGGGTTCATTCCCGAGCCATATGGGGGCAGTGAGCGGATCTGCAGGGGTCCGTCTCTCCCGGTATTGGGGGTGAGGTCGCGCTGTGTCTAGGAGAGCCAGAACATGAAAAGTCCTTGGCCAAGGCAGAAGATTTGCTGGTAGGTATTCCAGTAGTATCTCAGGCTGTTCTGGGCTACACTCCGGCACGACTTTTATCGCTTTTGGGGGTCTGACTTTACCAACCCCCTAGGCCCTCCATGCGATGCTCATAGAAGAATGGACCAGACTGTACGGATATTGTCACTGATAGGCTCAGTAGGGTGTCAGGATGAGTTTGCTCATCGACGTCCCTTTTGGTCAATAGCTGGTGGCCCGTCACGTATGGCTGATACCTCTGACGTGCTAGTGGTTAAATCCACAGCCATAATATTGACGAGTCTTTAGAGTCCACCACACACACAGTTACTCAAGTTTCGGGCGAAACGCTATAGAGGCCGTAAGGAGATATAGCAGGGTTCGATCAGATACGTGCGGTATTGCACGGATCGTGATCGATCGGTTTTTACTAGCCGGCTTTGGCTTAAGCCGGATCCTAGTATTAGACAGTGTAGATTTTGTCTCTTTGCATTTGTATTCAGTGGGAATACGAATGCGGGCATGTATATGCAGTAGTGGGGTTTTCCTGTAATTTATTACGGGATCAGTTTTCTGAGGTTGCCAGTTTGTATTCCGTTCCGGCCAGTTTTCCTTTGTTCTTTCCCGGCCGGACTTTTCCGATGGAGGGGGTTATTTGCAAGTTTGCAAATAACTCTTTGTGGAGGTGTTATTTGTGAAATGGGAGATTATGAAAGCATCTTTTGATACCCTTCTTTTCTATCATCATTTCTTGCTTTTTTGAGATGAGAAAGGATTTGAGGTTGATTTGATAATGTTATCATTGCCTTTTGGATGTGGTCACCCCTTTGCTTTTACTACCATCACCTCACTTCATGGTTTAGGTTTTTCTCTCCACCATTTCCCATTAAGGGGCCGGCCACATTAGAGGGAGGAAGAGAGAGTTTCATTTTGGAGTGGTAGGATGATTCTTCATCTCATTTTTCTTGCTAGAAAATTGAAAGCACCAATTTTCTTTAACCTCTACCTCCATCCTCCATGGCAACTAAACCCCAAAGAGACATAGACTACTACACTATTCTACAGCACATCTTGGACGCGTCGGCTATCCAACTTCGCGCCTGAGGTTCCTCGGTCAAGTGGTGGGAACCCGTAAAAGATTCCGGCTACGTGGTGCCCTTTCCGACGAGGAGGAGATGAACGGAGTTTCCGAGGGAGATCGGAGTGGAGAAGAAGACCGAAGGACACGGATCGCTTGGTATACTTCTCTACCCATCTTGTATTTTGCTAGTAGCTAGGTTAATGGCCCGATCCGGGTTAAAAGTGCGCAGTGGTGCCGGTTTGCTAGTTTGCAAATTTTTCGTTTCCGCATTTCCGGCGTCGGATCGACGGCCGGGGCGCCGCCGCGGACTTATAAAACCCTCAGGAGACAACACTCCTTCTACTACGGATACCTAGAGATTTAACGGCTTGTTGCACACGCTCAGTTCAATCGCGTTCCCTGCGAAAGTGAGGCTAGGATTTAGTTTTGCTCAGGACGAGCAAAAGATATGTTTGGGGGTATTTGTTCATATCACAAAACTGCATGTTAATACGGCTCATTCTTTATCTATTTTGTTATTTATCGGTACTATTAACCAGTATCTGCTCAGTAATATAGATTACAGGTATCCGTGATAAAATACTGGAAATATACTTAAAATCACGGATATATCATTTCCGACCCGACACTACAACCGTAACTACAAACCGATATCCCAAGAGTTATTTTGCAAACAAATAAAGTGTACATATTTTTTGTCCAACACATTGCATGTGTGAACACAAGTCTTGGAACATGGACCTAGGTGAGGGGGCTGCCTAAGACACAAGTGGGCATGAAGTGATGTGCATTTAATGCAAAAGATTGTGTGTTGACTTAAAGATCCATGTCTCCCTCCAATCCCTGGTGCACCACAAATTCAAATAGACAAAACCAGTAGCACCAAAGTGATATTGGGGACAACACAAGTCAACACACCAAGCACGAGCCGCAGCGCTCGGATTTGGGCCGAGCACAATACCTCTTTGGCCGGCCCTACAGTGCCAGAATTCCCCCAGTATTCTGTGGGCCCTCCCTTGCTTCCAAGTAAGCTCATTTTTATTGTTTGTTTAATTTTCTTTTGAGCCTATAAATACAGATCAAGTGAGCAAAGAGAGGGCGTCATTCTTTGGCTCATCTTTGTAACTCTTTTTGTTTTCTTTTGTTCTCTTATACATAGGTAACGCCTTGAGTTCATTGCCTTAACTTGATCTTGCAACCTCTTCATTGAGCTTGCAAGTTTAAGCTTTGGTTATTCCACTCAAGGGTTGTTGTTCAAACTAGAATATTACATTTAATACCGCCCATTCTTATACTCGTTTGTTTATAGGTAGGTACTTTTAATCCGTGTTTGCTACATATTTACGGTCTATAGGTTCCTAGTCCAAAATAATGCAAATGATACAAAATCTCCACTGTTAAGCCAAAATCCAGAACATCTGTTGCCAGCAGATAAAAGCCGGGTTCCGATCATCCGTATCCGTCCAGTGCCGCGTACCAGTTCCAGAGACAAGACAAATGACTGTGGTCATTCGTGTCTGGGACAAGCACAAAGCACGAGAGGGGCAGCACAAGAATCAGTGGGTGCGCGGAGCTCGAGGGAGAAAAGGTCAAAAGTATTATTCGAGATGCCATTTTGGACTGTTACAGATCTGAAGAAATTGTTGAAGCAATTTGCAATTTGGGACATGTAGAACAACAGAGGATAGCCACACAAAGAAACACAGAAAAAATGAGACCGCAATTCCACAAAACCGCGGCGGAACCGCCGCTAAATGTGGGTTTTCGCGGCGGATCCGCCGCGATTTAGTGACATCATCTGACCAAATTCTGAGGGTAGTTTTGTCATTTCATTTGGGGCCAGAATGTTGCCCTAGAGTTTCAGCACGTAGCCTATAAATAGCCCAGTCTTGTGCAAGCCAAAGGGTTTTCTTCATGTCTTCTTTTAGTGTAGTTTAGTTTAGGTTCTTCTTCTTCTTCTTCATGTCTTCCTCCATTAAAATTTAGTGAGAGTATTGAGTGGATGATGAAATGAAGATGAGGGTTGTTTTTTTCTTATCTTTTATTTGTATTTCATTGCATTGTAATTTAATTTCTAGTGTAACTGTAAGTCCATGCTACCTCTCCCGGTACTTACGGGCTTGCGAAATTTGATGAAAAACGATTTTCTAAAGGTGGCAACATGGACTCAAAACGGATCTTTGTTAAACTATCTACCTAACAACCTAACTAGGAGTTGTTAACTACTCGGTTAAGGGGTTATACCTTTCTTTCTTGAACTCCTTCGTCTTCAACCCTTGATGGTGTACGGATCGGCTTTACCCCGTCGTCTCCTTGCGCCGAAGATCGATCCACCCGAAAGCTTTGACCTTTGGCTTCTTCTTCAAACTTTGAAGAAACTAGTTCACTCGGTTTGCTAAACCTTGTGAACTAGAGTGAGTAGAGGAGAATGTGTTGGGATTTTTCTCTATGGTTCTTGCTTCTCAACACATGAGACAAGTGAACTATAGACTAGAGAGAGGGAGAGCAAGAGGAAGAGGATGAGAGCTCAAGCCAAGAGAGAGAAAGGAAAATGAGAGAATGAGCAAGACTTTTCTCTCTTGGCTCTCATAATCCAAAGCCATCATAACCAATAATAGCAATCAAGTATTATGTGATGGTTTAAGTCAAATTAGCCATATCATTTCATGCACTCATTTTGCACAAGATAAACAATCAAGCAAAAGTCTTTGCCATGAAATGATAGCTATTGTCATGATGATGGTCAACTAGTCCAACCTAGTCAGCCGGTCAACAAAGTCAACAAGTCAACAAAGCCAACCCCTCAAAAACCATGTCACCATAATACTTAATTAATATTATTGTTAATCATATATCATATTCTCATTAGGGTTTAGCAAAAAGTCAATGGTCAACAGTCAACAGTCAACAACCCTATGAGAATCCTCTGCCTCTGTCTCTCTGTCAACTGTGCATACACACCCGCATCCGCGTTCCGAGGAACACGAATACATACGAGATAAAATCAATCCCAAAACGTACACTAGGATCTGGCTTAAACCAAAGCCAGCTAGTATTAACTGTCCGGACACTAAACGTGCACAAGTGCATGGATGTGACCGAACCCTGTCACAAAACCATTCGACCTCTACTCTTTTGCCTAAAGGCGAATAGCTTTCTGTATGGGACTCTAAAGACTCGACACTACGCTGGCAGTGGGTTTAACCACAGACCGCAAGCGGCACTAGCTGTGCGTAATGGTCCCCAGGTAGATGCCGACAAGAAGACTAACGAGGTGAAACCCATCTGAACTCCTACGGAGCCTGAATGTGACAGTCTCCGTACAGTCCGGTCTGTTCGTCTGATACATCGCATGGCGGGCCTAGGGGGCGGTAAACGTCAGTCCCTTAATAGCGGTACAAGTCGTGTCGGAGTGAAGCCCAAAACACCCTGAGATAAAACTGGAATCCTACCAGTATAGCTCGCTTGCCCTGGCCAGGGACTACTCGTGTAATGGCTCTCCTAGACACAGCACGATGTCAACCCCCAATACCGGGAGAGACGAATCCTGTCTAACCGTCACTGCCTCCAAGTGCTTTGGGACTGCACCCAAAAACAACGTGTTCGCACGACTCCATTGAGCCGTGGTAGGGTAGTAATCAAAGTACAGTGGGAACACACTCGAGGCGAAGTGACAGTGTCATGTCAGCGGACTAAGCTGTACTCATGTCACTTGGGAACTGACAACTGACGATAGGTATAATACCAACCAGTCAGTTCCCTACGACTCCTGTCCAGTGTACTCGTAACCTAACGAGCACCCGCATACTATCTCAAGTACGACGTACTGACGGCTGTGGGATAGACCATCTCCCCTGCTGGGATGAGAAGCGCATACGCTGGTCTACTCCGGAGTATCGATGCCCTGTCTCGATAGTCCTGCGACTAGGGACCTATATAAGGATGTGCTTATGAATTACCCAGCCCCCACGAGTGTGACTGCCATCACAACGCTGGTAATCAAGCAAAGATCCTAAGGGCTCCACTAATGCGTATAGGTGATATAATAAAATAAACACATGTACACATTAAAGTAGAAACAAACCAAGTAGCATACTGCCCTTTTGAGCAAGATTGTTTATACAACTGTGAATATCCCAAGCTTCCATTAAGTAATATACAAACTAGTATGATACAGTAATGGCCTCTAGGGCATATACACTAACAATCTCCCACTTGCACTAAGGCCATGTACTGGCGTATCAAAGACCTATCATCTCGATCAGCCGCTCGAACTGAGTCTGGGGCAAGGACTTGGTGAATGGATCTGCAGTGTTATCTTCTGAAGCAACCCTCCGAACCTCGATCTCCTGGCGATCCACGATCTCCCTGATCTGGTGATACCGCTTCAAGATGTGTCTGGATTTCTGATGGGACCTGGGTTCCTTCGCTAAAGCTATAGCCCCGTTGTTGTCGCAATACAAAGGTATTGGATCAACAATGGACAGAACAACCTGAAGTTCTTTCAAGAACTTCCTCATCCAGACGGCTTCTTTTGCGGCATCAGATGCAGCGATGTATTCCGCTACCATAGTCGAGTCAGCAGCGGTTTCCTGTTTGGAACTCTTCCAACACACCGCCCCTCCATAGAGGGTAAAGACAAAACCCGACATGGACTTGGAAACATCCTTATCACTCTGGAAGCTGCAGTCAGCAAAGGCCTCGATCGGGAGGTCTTTTCCGCCATACACTAAGAACATGTCCTTAGTCCTTCTCAGGTACTTGAGAATGTTCTTTACCGCTATCCAGTATTTCTCCCCAGGGTTTGACTGATACCGGCTTACCATACTTAGTGCATAAGCTACATCCGGTCTGGTACACAACATCGCATACATTATAGAGCCTATCGCAGAAGCGTAGGGTATAATAGACATGCGATCTCTCTCCAAATCAGTCTTGGGAGACATCTCTTTAGAGAGGGTGATCCCGTGACAAGACGGTAGGTTACCATGCTTGGAATCTTCCATACTGAATCTTTTCAGTATGGTGTCGATCTACCTGGACTTCGAAAGTCCTAATATCCTCTTGGATCTATCACGATGGATCCGGATCCCCAGGATGTATGAGGCATCACCCAGGTCTTTCATGGAGAACCTGTGTGACAAGAACCCCTTGACAGATTGTAGCATAGGAATGTCATTTCCTGTCAGAAGAATGTCATCCACGTATAAAAAGAGGAATATGACAGTTGTTGCTACAAATCTACTATAGATGCATAGTTCATCTGGAATTTTGATAAAGCCAAAGTCTTTGACTGTCTCATCAAAACAGATGTTCCAACTCCGCGATGCCTGCTTTAGTCCATAGAGAGACTTAAGCAACTTGCACACCTTTCCGCTGCTCCCACTCTGAATGAAACCCTCTGGCTGGTCCATATAGACACACTCCTCTAAATTTCCATTTAGAAAAGCGGTCTTTACGTCCATCTGCCAAATCTCATAATCGTGGAAGGCAGCAATGGCAAGAAGGGTCCGAATGGATTTCAGCATAGCCACTGGAGAAAAGGTTTCGTCTTAGTCCAAACCAGGTCTTTGACGAAAACCCTTTGCAACAAGTCTAGCTTTATAGGTCTCAACCTGTCCATCTACACCAATCTTCCTTTTGAAGATCCACTTGCATCCTACGGGTTTTACCCCGTCTGGAGCAATGTCAACCGTACATACTTTGTTGGTGTACATGGACTCCATTTCGGTTCGCATTGCATCCAGCCATTTTACCGAGTCAACGCTCTGAACGGCCTGCTGGAAGCTAGTAGGCTCATCATAATCTATGATGCAATCCTCTCTATCCCAGTCTATGAGAAAACCGTAGTATCTCTCAGGCGGATGAGACTGCCTACTACTCCTGCGGAGCGGCGTAGTAATGTCCTTATCACGACCCGCAGGGTACGGAACGTGACTGGTACTTAAGTTTACGAAACATCTCAAGACGTCCGTAAAATAAGTAAGCCAAAGCCCAGAAAACCAAAACCAAATAAGCAAAAGAGTGAAGAAAACCCAATAAATTGAAAGCGAGTTTATCAAATAAGTCATATAAAACCTTTTTAAAAACAATATCAATTTTTCCAAAAATTTCGGCAGAGTCTCCTTTGTAAATACTGGCCCCCGAAATGGGTACAACAAAAATATACATGAATCCAACAAATAAGGCATCCCCAAGCGGGAGCTAGCTCTTCGCCACAAGGCGGTCACAAATCCCACGCAATATAAAGCAACAACATGCGAAATAATCATAATGAAGCATAAGAAAAACAGCATGTCGACTCAAGTGAGCTCGACCCCAAAATACAGCATAAAAGTCCACAAACCTCACAGTCTCATCTCTAGGTCAATATACAATAATATTGGTAGATACAGTAGATGGAGTGCACTAGATACAAAGAATATACATGGTGGTACAAAAATAATAATATAACCCACCTAAGAGCAAAACTTCGAGTCCAGGCAAAAGAGCAAAATAAGCAAGTGTGTCCGCCGCTACTGTACTGACGGAGCGGACCTGAAAAAGCCTGTGGCACAACGGGGGTGAGTTTCCAACTCGTGAGTAATAAATAACATCTACACAGGCTATCGAATGCATGCACACAAGCATCCTAGCATCTCAAATACAGGTATGACTGGATGGACTAGCAGGTGTGTATACAACATCAGTGTACTAGCAGGTGTACGTATGCAACATGAATATCTGAGGTCTCAATAGGTATATATAAGAAACATTTTATCTCTTTTTGTTTTTGAAACTCTTTTAGAATGCCAGCATAATACTCATAGAATCGACAACAATTTGTGTCCAGCAACGACACCTAAAAACTGTCTCAAATCTCATAAATCCATGTCATAGAGTCTCTGGCCTCAGCCATCCGGCTGACCCATCTCAATATCAATATCTCATCCTTTCGCGGCCCCGGTCGGTATCCTCTGGATATCCGCCGTGCCCAATGAAGTCACCGGTAGGTAATCCGTCCCCTGCCAGGCTCAACGTCAACACCACATTCATCTTGCCCCGGGATACCATACCGGGCCCACCATGTACCCGAGACGGTTCGTCCAACTCCTCGAAACGGGTCTCGAAAACCACAGCAAACTCATGGTGGACGACACTTACATCACTAGAAAACCGCAATTTACATATTTAAAAAAATATAATAAGTTTAGAAATTTTGCGGCTTTCCCCCGAAATCCAGAAATATCATAAAATCTCAAGAAATCCTCATAAGTGCATATGTCAATGATAATGAATGCATATAGTATCAATAATCAAGTTGCGATGTGTGATTAATAGATTAGGAATGAACAAATAATATGATGAAGTACATGCACATGAATAGCAATCCTACGATTTCATTTTAAGGAATTAAAGCAATAGCGCAAGTTTAAGTATCAATTATAGTAAAAGGTTTCAATTTAAAGGTTATCTAGTGTGGTGGCATGGCAATTACCAGGGTGTGTGTGTAAGCATGAATGGTGCTCGTGCTGCATATAAAAACCCTGGCAATGGTGCAGGTGTCCTATAGAATGGGTTCGTATATGTATGTCAATATAAGACATGAATGTAGCAAATAATCATACAAGTATTTCACCCCTAATTACTAACATTACTAAGAATCTTTTTAAGCTACTAAACCTATCGGGCGACTTGCGCCATCCAACGATAGTCCCCCGTAGATGTTACATCTACTCACCGGAATCCCTAGCTAGTCACGTCCAATCACCGCTTTCCCCTTTCGTGCCGCGTATGACGTCTCCGCGACCGAACCTGGAATTTACATCAATACCAAACATAAGGTTACATATCAAGAACGACGCAAAACCTAAATGAAAACACTAACGTTCACAAGCTAGATACAACGTGCACAAGGTGCGCGGAACACACGCGAAAATCGCAAAAACTGCAAAAATCGCCGATTTGGTCGCCCGGCGAAACTAAAACCCGAATACTCAAAAATCCGCACTCACACATCCTAAAATTCATAGGATATGCCAACAATATAATCTAGATATCGCAATTAATTCGCCACAATAATATAATAAAAACCTAGTAAGCTAGAATTTTGCAAATTTGGTGCAAACATCGACAATTAGCGACAAAATTAACACAATCCAACACAACAATCCAAACTAACCCACTAGCTAGCCATTACACTAATTTTAAATCATTAACTAAGCTTAAAAACCTAATTTCCATAAACAAAACCTTTCTTGATTTTCATAATTAGAAACTTCAATCCAAAACTAAACATGACAATACCAAATTAACACTAATTTGAAGACCACACAAATAAAGTAACCTCATTAACCTAGATTAGCAAACAACTAGATAGCTAATTAGCTTTAATTAACTAAATAATGGTTTCAAGAAACCCTAGTTAAACTCTAACCATAAACTTTAAAAAAAACTAGATTAGAACTAACACTAAATTAACACTACAACCATTTAACTTAAGAAACTTAACTAAAAGAATTTAATTAGCAAGAATTTATACCTCAACTAGAGATCTAGCAAGAATAATTTGCCTCCAAAGATGCCTCCTTTCCATAAGATTTAAAGTAAAGTGGGTGTGAGAAGAGATGGAACGAGGTTTTGTGTTGAAATGGTGAAGGAAATTGTTGATTTTTGGAGCAATATTTGGATTAACTTTGATGAAGAAAAGAGATGAGGCAAAAAATGGGGGAGGGACTGCTGCAAACTGCAGGAATTCGGTGGAGAGAGAGGGGGATGGGGGATGTGAGAGGATGGTGCAAAAAGTCTTAGTCAAACCCCCCCAAAAAATACCATAATACCCCCACCTAAATACTATATTTAAATCTTATTCAAAACCATTCATTCACAAGACTTAAGGTCAAAAAAGAGAGGGATGGGGTCTGCTTCAGCAATGGTGGGGCCGGCCTTAGGGTGTGGGGGTGAGTGGGAGAGGTTACAAAAAGAATTCCATGCAAAAAGACCCCCCACAAGTCCAAAATTGCAAGTTTTAGCTTAAAATTCAATAAATTTCGTTTTCCATATTAAAAATTTGTTAAAACTTAAAATAAATTACTAAAAATTTATGTTACAACTAGATTTTAATTAACATAATTTTAAAGCTTAATTTTAGCCCATTTAAATTTGTATTTATCACTAATTTAATTTATTTTCTTACCGGCTTAAAATAATATTAAAAAATTGAAAAATTAGGGAAAATTTTTAAACGACCATAATTTCATAATTAACTCATTTTCTACTAAAAACTAGCAATTTCCTATCCAAATTAGGTATAATTAGTCCTAAACTGCAAAATAACAAAAAGGACGGTTTTCGGAAAAATACCGAATTTTCACCGATTTTCAGGAAAACACCAAAACGACTTTTCAAGGCGTTACAATCTTCCCCCCTTAGAGAAATTCGGTCCCCGAATTTAAAAATAACTACGCGTACCTTCAAAGAAATGGGGATATTTCTTCCTCCTCTCGCCCTCGGTCTCCCAGGTAACCTCCTCGCTGCTCGGGCTACGCCAAAGGACCTTGACGGTTGGTATAATCTTCGATCTCAACTTCTTCACCTGCCGATCCAGGATGGCCACCGGCTGCTCTGCAAAAGAAAGGTCGCACTCTAGCTGGACTGTCGGGTGCTGAATCGCATGCGAAGGGTCATGAAGGCACTTGCGGAGCATCGAAACATGGAAGACGGGGTGAACATCGGGAAAGCTGGGTGGAAGGGCCAAACGATATGCAACAGCGCCGACACGCTCGAGGATCTCGAAGGGACCTACGAATCTAGGGCTAAGCTTCCCCTTTCGCCCAAAACGCATCACGCCCTTCATCGGAGAGACCCTCAGAAAAACATGATCGCCAACTGCGAACTCTAACCTGCGACGGCGCCTGTCTGCATATGATTTCTTCCTGCTATGAGCCACTCTCATCCGGTCTCGGATCAACTGTATCTTCGTTGTCGTCTCCTCAACAAGCTGCGGCCCCAAAATACTGCTCTCGCTGAGCTCTGTCCAACAGACGGGCGATCTGCATCTCCTCCCATACAAAGCCTCGAAAGGTGCCATCTGAATAGTATCCTGGAAGCTGTTGTTGTAGGAGAACTCCACTAGAGGTAAATGACGATCCCAGCTACCGCCGAAGTCTAAAACGCATGCTCTGAGCATGTCCTCGAGAGTCTGAATGGTCCGCTCTGACTGTCCGTCGGTCTGTGGATGAAACGCTGTGCTGAAGCTCAAACGAGTGCCCAAAGCCTCCTGAAGTCTCTGTCAAAGTCGGCTGGTGAACTGGGTGCCTCGATCTAACACGATACAAGTCGGTACGCCATGCAACCGCACGATCTCGTCGATGTAAAGCTGGGCATACTGAGCGAAGCTGAAAGTCGTCTTCACTGGCAGGAAGTGGGCCGCTTTTGTCAATCGATCTACGATCACCCAGATGGAGTCGTACCCTCGACTGGTCCTGGGTAGACCCACAACGAAATCCATCGAAATTTGCTCCCATTTCCACTCCCGAATGGGTAACGGCTGTAGCTCTCCTGCGGGCCTCTGGTGCTCGGCCTTGACTTGCTGGCAAGTCAGGCATCTCGATACAAACTCCGCAATGTCCCTCTTCATCCCGTCCCACCAGTAGGTCTCTCTCATATCATGGTACATCTTGGTGGAACCGGGGTGGACACTATACACTGATCGGTGTGCCTCCTCAAGAATGTCGCGCCGCAATCCATCAGCCTCTGGTACGCACAGTCTAGATCCATATCGTAAAATCCCCTGATCGTCAATCACGAACTCGGAAAATCTGCCCTTTCCCATCTGTGCCATGATCTCTGAGCAACGGTCGTCACAGCGCTGTGCCTCATATATACGGTCAAGCAACTGTGGGCGTGCACGAACATGCGCGAGCTGTCCCCCTGTCTGAGTGAACTCGAACTCAACTCGGCTGTCGCATAACATCTGCCAATCTGCTGACGACTGCCTCTGCACTGCGCGCAAAAAGGATAGACTACCTCCGGGCCTCCTACTCAACGCATCTGCCACCACATTCGCCTTGCCTGGGTGATATAAGATCTCGCAGTCGTAGTCTTTCTCCAACTCCATCCAACGACGCTGTCTGAGGTTCAGGTCTCGCTGCTGAAATATGTATTTTAAGCTCTTGTGGTCTGTGAATATTTGGCACGACTCGCCATATAGGTAATGTCGCCAAATCTTCAGTGCAAAAACCACTGCAGCCATCTCCAAATCATGAGTGGGGTAGTTCTGTTCATGCTTCTTCAACTGCCGAGAAGTATATGCGATTACCCGGCCATGCTGCATCAATACGCATCCTAACCCTACACACGAAGCATCACAGTAGACCACAAATCCGCCTGATCCCGAAGGCAAAGATAATACCGGCGCCGTATTCAAACGAGTCCGTAGCTGCTGAAAACTGTGCTCGCACTCCTCCGTCCAAACGAAAGGAACTCCCTTCCGGGTCAAACCGGTCAAAGGTGCAGCTATACGGTAGAAGTCCTGAACAAAACGCCTGTAGTAGCCCGCCAGGCCTAGAAAACTACGGATCTCAGTAACCGATGTAGGTCGGGGCCACTGCTGAACAGCCTCAATCTTCTTCGGGTCCACACATATGCCGTCTCTCGTAACTACATGACCCAAGAATCCGACGTTGTCCAGCCAGAATGCACACTTGGAGAACTTTGAGAATAGCTGGAGCTCCCTCAGAGTCTGTAACGTAATCTGCAAGTGCTGCTCGTGCTCCTCTCTGCTCCGGGAGTACACCAAGATATCGTCGATAAACACGATGATGAACAAGTCAAGATACGGCCTGAATATACGGTTCATCAAATCCATGAATGCTGCTGGGGCGTCGGTGAGTCCGAACGACATCACCAAAAACTCATAGTGGCCGTAGCGCGTGCGGAAAGCTGTCCTCGGTATATCCTCCTGTCGAACTCGCAGCTGATGGTATCCTGATCGCAAGTCGATCCTCGAAAAATATCCCGCACCCTGAAGCTAGTCGAACAAATCATCAATGCATGGCAGCGGATATCTGTTCCGAACGGTAACTTTGTTCAGCTGGCGGTAGTCGATTCATAAGCACAAACTTCCATCCTTTTTCTTGACAAACAGGACCGGAGCACCCTACGGAGAAACACTAGGTCGAATAAGCCCCTTATCTAACAATTCCTGCAACTGATCCTTCAGCTCTCGAAGCTCTGCTGGGGCTATCCGATAAGGTGGTATAGAAATAGGCCCCGAGCCGGGAATCAAATCGATGCAGAACTCAACGTCACGCTCAGGTGGTAGCCCAGGTAGCTCATCAGGGAAAACATCAGGGAACTCACAAACAACCGGGACCCGGTCCAACGGAACCTCTGCATCTCGAGTATCACAAATATACGCTAAGAATCCCTGACATCCCTTCCGCAAGAGCTGACCAGCGCGAAGAGACGAAATCAAGCTGGGAAGGGTGACGCTGCGGTCTCCCTGAATAACAAGGACTGGCTCTCCCAGAAAGCTAAATCTGACTGCCTTCTCATGGCAGTCCACCGAAGCATAACAAGTGGCTAGCCAATCCACGCCCAGAAGCACATCAAATTCCAACATATCGAGGAGAATCAAATCAACTGATGAATCCCTCTCCCCGATACGAATGGAACACAAATGAAATACAAAACGAGCGACAAACGACTCGCCTACCGGAGTAACAACAACAAGCGGGTGATCTAACGACGACGACTCACGGCCCAACATCGGTGCAAAGTGTGTAGAGACGTACGAATGTGTGGAACCTGGGTCGAATAATACCCGTGCGTCGAAAGAGCAAACTGGCAAGGTACCTGTCACAACGGCATTGGATGCCTACGCATCCTGCGGTGTCAAGGCAAATACTCGGGCCTGTCCTCCACCGATAGCGGGCTGACCGCGACCTCAGCCTCTACCTCCTCGTCCACTCTGAACAGGACCGCCGCGTCCACGGCCTCTGGGTACACCTAAATGGCGTGGAGCATCGCCTGGGGTAGGAAGTAGGGCTCTCTGAGGAGGGGGTGGTGATGGTGGTAGGGTCACATGCAGAACTGTCGCTGCTCCCTGTCGTCTCACCGGACAGTCTCTGACAAGATGGTGCGAACTCCCACACCCAAAACACCCTGGCGACGGCTGCTGTCCCTGGGGATAAGAACCATATAACCGTCCCCGCCCAAATCCTCTGCCAGGCCTATCTCTCGGAAAGAATCTGGCGCGCTGCCTCTGAGACGGTACATTTATTCGAATCCTCTTCGGCCCAGAAACGGCCGAAGTCTGTGATCTGCATGCCTCCATCCGCAATGCCGTATCCATAGCAGCTGAATAAGTGTCGTAGTGCTGGGCGCCAATGGCAAGATATAGCTGGGCATCAAGTCCCTGTACAAACCTCTTCACCATCTTCTTTTCGGTATCCACCAAATACTGAGCATATCGGGATAACTGTGTAAACTGGATGTCATACTCAGACACCGTCATCCCAGGTGTCTTGACTAAGGCCTCGAAGCTACGAGCTCTGGCGTCACGAACGCTCTCTGGGAGGAAACGAGCTAGAAAGACCGCTGTAAACTCGGCCCACGTCATAGGCGGTAGACCTGCAGCTCGACCTCTCAAGACTGACTCCCACCATGTCTGCGCGAGACCCTCTAGTCGGAAACTCGCAAGCTCCACCTATCGATCATCCGAACATCTTAGCGAACGGCAGATCCTGGCGAAACTGTCAAGGAACGTCTGTGGGTCCTCCGCTGCCTCGGTGCCGGTGAATACTGGAGGTCTCAGCCTCATGAAATCCTGTAGTGAAACCGGGATGGTCACGGTGGTAGTAGTAGGAGCAGGTATCATGGTCATCTGTGATGTAATAGGTGCGTCATCCGGCCTCGGTATACGACTGGCTGCAACTAGGGATCCTACCATCTGACGTAGCTCCTGCATGCCCCCCATCATCTGTCGCAACTCCTCCATACCAGTCTCGAGCCTATCTATACGGTCTCGGGAAGGTGGATCGGTCTGTCCCTGCGGCGTAGGCATACCACCCTGCTCAGTCTTAGTCTCGGACGAGCCAGCTCGAATCTCGTCTCGGGCAGCAGCCCTCTGTGCCCTCGTAGCCTTCGGCGGCATAGTGGCTGTTACAGGAAAACGGATAGTAAGAATAGTGCAATAGGATCATAGGATACACGGAATTGAAGAAGGAATTTTCAAGCAAGAATATCCTAAAGTCACTTAGGCGGAGTACTGTATCGCAAGTATGCCGCGGACATACACACGCTACGTTACCCTACTTAAGTCACATACTCCATCTACCAAGGGTCATCCTACACTCAAAAAGGTAAAACCTATCGCTCTGATACCAACTTTGTCACGACCCGCAGGGTACGGAACGTGACTGGCACTTAAGTTTACGAAAAATCTCAAAACGTCCGTAAAATAAGTAAGCCAAAGCCCAGAAAACCAAAACCAAATAAGCAAAAGAGTGAAGAAAACCCAATAAATTGAAAGCGAGTTTATCAAATAAGTCATATAAAACCTTTTTAAAAACAATATCAATTTTTCCGAAAATTTCGGCAGAGTCTCCTTTGTAAATACTGGCCCCCAAAATGGGTACAACAAAAATATACATGAATCCAACAAATAAGGCATCCCCAAGCGGGAGCTAGCTCTTCGCCACAAGGCGGTCACAAATCCAACGCAATATAAAGCAACAACATGCGAAATAATCATAATGAAGCATAAGAAAAACAGCATGTCGACTCAAGTGAGCTCGACCCCAAAATACAGCATAAAAAGTCCACAAACCTCACAGTCTCATCTCTAGGTCAATATACAATAATACTGGTAGATACAGTAGATGGAGTGCACTAGATACAAAGAATATACAAGGTGGTACAAAAATAATAATATAACCCACCTAAGAGCAAAACCTCGAGTCCAGGCAAAAGAGCAAAATAAGCAAGTGCATCCGCCGCTACTGTACTGACGGAGCGGACCTGAAAAAGGCTGTGGCACAACGGGGGTGAGTTGCCAACTCGTGAGTAATAAATAACATCTATACCGGCTATCGAATGCATGCACACAAGCATCCAAGCATCTCAAATACAGGTAAGACTGGATGCAATAGCAGGTGTGTATACAACATCAGTGTACTAGCAGGTGTATGTATGCAACATGAATATCTGAGGTCTCAATAGTTATATATAAGAAATATTTTATCTCTTTTTGTTTTTGAAACTCTTTTAGAATGCCAGCATAATACTCATAGAATCGACAACAATCTGTGTCCAGCAACGACACCTAAAAACTGTCTCAAATCTCATAAATCCATGTTATAGTGTCTCTGGCCTCAGCCATCCAGCTGACCCATCTCAATATCAATATCTCATCCTCTCGCGGCCCCGGTCGGTATCCTCTGGATATCCGCCGTGCCCAATGAAGTCACCGGTAGGTAATCCGTCCCCTGCCAGGCTCAACGTCAACACCACATTCATCTTGCCCCGGGGTACCATACCGGGCCCACCATGTACCCGAGACGGTTCATCCAACTCCTCGAAACGGGTCTCAAAAACCACAGCAAACTCATGGTGGACGACACTTACATCACTAGAAAACCGCAATTTACATATTTAAAAAATATAATAAGTTTAGAAATTTTGCGGCTTTCCCCCGAAATCCAGAAATATCATAAAATCTCAAAAAATCCTCATAAGTGCATATGTCAATGATAATGAATTCATATAGTATCAATAATCAAGTTGCGATGTGTGATTAATAGATTAGGCATGAACAAATAATATGATGAAGTACATGCACATGAATAGCAATCCTACGATTTCATTTTAAGGAATTAAAGCAATAGCGCAAGTTTAAGTATCAATTATAGTAAAAGGTTTCAATTTAAAAGTTATCTAGTGTGGTGGCATGGCAATCACCAGGGTGTGTGTGTAAGCATGAATGGTGCTCGTGCTGCATATAAAACCCTCGCAATGGTGCAGGTGTCCTATAGAATGGGTTCGTATATGTATGTTAATATAAGGCATGAATGTAGCAAATAATCATACAAGTATTTCACCCCTAATTACTAACATTTCTAAGAATCTTTTAAAGCTACTAAAACTATCGGGCGACTTGCGCCATCCAAAGATAGTGCCCCATAGATGTTGCATCTACTCACTGGAATCCCTAGCTAGTCACGTCCACTCACCGCTTTCCCCTTTCGTGCCGCGTCTGACGTCTCCGCGACCGAACCTGAAATTTACATCAATACCAAACATAAGGTTACATATCAAGAACGACACAAAACCAAAACGAAAACACTAACGTTCACAAGCTAGATACAACGTGCACAAGGTGCGTGGAACACACGCGAAAATCGCAAAAACTGCAAAAATCGCCGATTTGGTCGCCCGGCGAAACTAAAACCCGAATACTCAAAAATCCGCACTCACACATCCTAAAATTCATAGGATATGCCAACAATATAATCTAGATATCGCAATTAATTCGCCACAATAATATAATAAAAATCTAGTAAGCTAGAAGTTTGCAAATTTGGTGCAAACATCGACAATTAGCGACAAAATTAACACAATCCAACACAACAATCCAAACTAACCCACTAGCTAGCCATTACACTAATTTTAAATCATTAACTAAGATTAAAAACCTAATTTCCATAAACAAAACCTTTCTTGATTTTCATAATTAGCAACTTCAATCCAAAACTAAACATGACAATACCAAATTAACACTAATTAGAAGCCCACACAAATAAAGTAACCTCATTAACCTAGATTAGCAAACAACTAGACAGCTAATTAGCTTTAATTAACTAAATAATGGTTTCAAGAAACCCTATTTAAACTCTAACCATAAACTTTAAAAAAAACTAGATTAGAACTAACACTAAATTAACACTACAACCATTTAACTTAAGAAACTTAACTAAAAGAATTTAATTAGCAAGAATTTATACCTCAACTAGAGATCTAGCAAGAATAATTTGTCTCCAAAGATGCCTCCTTTCCACAAGATTTAAAGTAAAGTGGGTGTGAGAAGAGATGGAACAAGGTTTTGTGTTGAAATGGTGAAGGAAATTGTTGATTTTTGGAGCAATATTTGGATTAACTTTGATGAAGAAAAGAGATGAGGCAAAAAATGGGGGAGGGACTGCTGCAAACTGCAGGAATTCGGTGGAGTGAGAGGGGGATGGGGGATGTGAGAGGATGGTGCAAAAAGTCTTAGTCAAAACCCCCTCAAAAATACCATAATACCCCCACCTAAATACTATATTTAAATCCTATTCAAAACCATTCATTCACGAGACTTAAGGTCAAAAAAGTGAGGGATGGGGGCTGCTTCAGCAGTGGTGGGGCCGGCCTTGGTGTGTGGGGGTGAGTGGGAGAGGTTACAAAAAGAATTCCATGCAAAAAGACCCCCCACAAGTCCAAAATTGCAAGTTTTAGCTTAAAATTCAATAAATTTCGTTTTCCATATTAAAAATTTGTTAAAACTTAAAATAAATTACTAAAAATTTATGTTACAACTAGATTTTAATTAACATGATTTTAAAGCTTAATTTTAGCCCATTTAAATTTGTATTTATCGCTAATTTAATGTATTTTCTTACCGGCTTAAAATAATATTAAAAGATTGAAAAATTAGGGAAAAATTTTAAACGACCAGAATTTCATAATTAACTCATTTTCTACTAAAAACTAGCAATTACCTATCCAAATTAGGTATAATTAGTCCTAAACTGCAAAATAACAAAAAGGACGGTTTTCGGAAAAATACCGAATTTTCACCGATTTTCAGGAAAACACCAAAACGACTTTTCAAGGCGTTACAGTCCTGATCTTTTGAACTCTCTGGTTCTACTAAGCTTTCAGTAATAGTCTGTGATTCAGGAATTTCTTCCAGTTCTACTGCGCTCCCACTAATTTCCTTTTCTAAGAACTGGTGTTCTAGAAAGTGGGCATGACGAGAAACAAAAGCCTTTTCTTCCTCTTCACAGTAGAAGAAATATCCCTTGGAATTCTTTGGATATCCTACAAACTTGCACTGTACTGAGCGTGCCTCGAGTTTGTCCACATGCTGCTTTTTGACAAAAGCTAGACTTCCCCATGTCTTAATGTGATTAAGATGGGGCCTCTTCCCACATCACATCTCATATGGTGTGGTAGGCACAGTCTTAGTGGGAAATCGGTTCAAAAGGTATGCAGCCGATTCTAGCGCAAACCCCCAGAATGATCGCTGTAACTCAGCGTTACTCATCATGGACCGTACCATATCTAATAGGGTTCGGTTCCGTCTCTCCGATACACCGTTATGTTGCAGAGTGTATGGAGGAGTAAGGTGAGAGAGAATTCCATTCTCTTTTAAGTAATCCTGTAACGTTTTGAAAATCGTTTCGGTGAAATTTCGAAAAAATCGGTAAAATAAGAGGGATTTCTGTAAAAAGACAAAATGCAAATATCTTATTATAAAAATTAATTATACATATTCTATCTATGAATTTGCTAGTATTTGGTATTTATTGAGCCACTGGTGAAATTTCAAATTTTCTGAAAAAAAAATTATTTTAATATTATTTTAAGCAGTTACTAATACATTTAATTAGGGAAAATTACAAATTTCAATGGGTTGAAACAAATTTTGTGCATCATAAAACATTAAATAAAATTTTATCATGTGGTTTTTGAAACGAAATCGTTTGCCAAAACGGTTTAGAAAATATTGAAGAAAAAGGCTTATTTTGTGAAAATAAAAGGGTTTTGGTGCATATTGTATTGGTGTTTGGTGTTCATTGCTCCACACACACACCCTCTCTCCTCCCCACCATATGGCCGGCCCTATTTTTGACAGCCCACTCTCTCTTTCTCTCTCCAATCAACTCATTTTTCACCACTTTTAAAATGGAATAAAAAAAGAAAGAAAGAAAGAACATGAAACTTTAATTAAAGAAGTATGAGTTTTGTTTGACTTTTGCCACAAACCTCATTCTCACTCTCTCTCCTCACTCATTCCTCCCCATTTCTGGCCGAGAGCTTCCATGAGCAGCCCCCCCCCCCCAATTTCCCACTTCATTTCCACACAAAATTCCTCACAAATTCCACAAAAAATCAAATTAAAACCTCACAAATCCCAAATCTACCATTTACCCATTATTCTTCAACCAATCTAGCATGGATCTAGGAGCTTGGAAGCTACATTTGGAGGCTATGTTAGCATGCTAGATCTCAATCATGTTGAGGTATAAATCCTAAATCATAATGTAATTTTCGATTAATTACTTCAATGTAGTCTAATTAGGTGTTAAATTGTGGGTTTAATTGAATGTTTGGAAATTCAGGTGGGGATTTTGAATTGAAGCTAGGGTTTGAATTAAATTAGGTTCTTTATCATTAGCTTATGATTGTAATGAGAGGATTAACATGTAATTGAATGCAAAATCTAATTTGGTTACTAGTTGCTAATTTGTTAGTTTAAAAATGGTGATAATTATGCAAAATTGCTAACTAGGTTTTAGAAATTAAATAAAAATGTGGGACTAAAATCTAGTTAGGATTTTTAGCACATCATTAAGGTTTCCATGAGTGGTTTAACCATTTAAAATATGCAAAACCAAGTTTAATTGTAAAATTGTGAATTTTACATTAAAAAGTGTTAAAATTGAAATTTTTGTAAACTAGGATTTTGGAAATTATGCAAATTTATGTGATTAAATTATGGAAATGGTTTTATTGACTTATTTAAGTTATTTAATAAATATTATGGCCGCTAGAATTGTTTAAATATCGAGTTTTGTACAAAAACGGCGAATTGTGCTTGCTAGATTTTCGGAAAAATGACTTTTTAAGTGAAATTGGCGTTTTTGTGAGTTTTAACCTAGTTTATATTAAAATTAGTGTTCGTGAATGTGCAAATGAGTGTGATTGGATTTTCTCGATGGTTTGACGTTCGTACATCGACATCGAGGGTTGGTTTGACTATTCCTGCATGCGTGGGCGATAGGTTTGGACCTATGCGTGATACGCGTGCCGATTTGATTTTCGTATGCCGTTTCGATTTCGAATTTAGTTTTAATGCAATATGGTACGTTATGATATGTAGGTACCCCCATGTGGACTTCGAGACGACAAGCAAGCGCATGGCGACGTCGGCACCGGCTAGCGAGGACCAGGTGAGTAGATTTATATCTACGGGGAGAAGTCGGGTGGATGGCGTATAGCACCCCCGCAGTCCGTGGTGGTGTATACGGATGCGTATACACACCAACAATTATTATATGTTATTTGGGATTAATAACGATGCTTAGGATGGATATTGGTGTGTTGGATTACTTTAGTGTTGCGAACCCTAGGGTAGTGTTACACACACATACACACATACATACTTGCATACATTCCTATTGATATGTGCTCATGGGATTCTTTATAGTTATGTGTTCACATGGGTATGGGACTATGTGTTCACATACGGATTGAGGATGATACTTGGGATTGAGCTGAGTCGATGAGATTTGATTTGAGGCCGTGAGATCGGTGATATAGCAGGGTTCGTATCTTAGATACGACATGACGTTGTAGCGGGTCCTTGACGTAGTGTTTCACACACGTCCATGCATACGTAGGCGGTATCAGTATGGTACTAGACGTAGATCAGTATCCCGATCTTGATATTTGATAAAGAGGATACCAGGTGAATAGTATGATGAATGTGATATTGACCCATACCCAGATTGGGATGTCGTACGACGGATTTACGCACGAGCTATATTGATGATTGATCCGCACTCTTGACTTGGGATGCCTGATTATAGATATGGTATCGGATATGATATTATTGAGGCGGGATCACCGACTATACATATACAGGTATGTATATGTATCGACTCAGATGATAGGCGGTTTCCTTACCTGTAGTTCAGCTTGTTAGTTCAGCCGTATAGTTTAGTGTAGTTGTTATATTAGATTAGACTTCTTACCTATTTCAAAAACTAACGAATCGTGGGCATTTTTAAAGACAGCTCAAGGGAATCTACGGATATTTCAAAAAAGACGTATCTTTTCATAAAAACACCGTAGCCCCTATTTTCAAAACCCCATGATTCGTGTTATTTCAAAAGGCACCATTCGTAGGACTTATATTAGATTATTGCAGATTAGTTATCGTTGTGTCTAGTATTCAGCTCCCGCACATTATTGCTGTTCGCTCTGCCTCGCATATTTATTTTGCTGCATATTCCATTATTGATATCATGCTGTTAGGACACCAGCACCATTACCGATGATGCGTATGTACCACGTACACCTACTTGCCGGCTCACACATATCTTCATCGGTAATTGCCATGTCACGTACACTTTAGAGAATATAATTGCTTGACTTAGATTATTAGCTGGTAGTTTTGACATGATATTAGTGTACTTCCCTTATATGCCATATTAGACATTGTAGTTATTACCTACCACTTCATGCATACTGTTATTCAGTTGTTCATGCCTAGTTCATTATCATTGACATATGCACTTGTGATGATTTCTTGAGATTTATGATATTTCTGGATTTCGGGGAAAGCCGCAAAATTTACAACTTATGATCTTTTAAAATATAAAATGTTGCGGTTTTCTAGTGATGTAAAGTGTCGTCCACCATGAGTTTGCTGTGGTTTTGGAGATCCGTGTCGAGGAGTGGAGGAACCGTCACGGGTACATGGTGGGCCCGGTATAGTACCCCGGGACAAGAGGAATGTGGTGTTGACGTTGAGCCTGGCTGGGGAGCACTACCTACCGGTGATATTACCCGACGCGTCGGATATCCGGAGGATACCGTCGTGGTCTTGAGATGGATGGTAGGGGCCGGTCCGGACTGACGGCGCCCTAGATATTGAGCTTGAGACATTGATATTTCGAGACAGTGAGATTTATGTTTTGTGTCGATGCTAGACACTGTTGATACTGATTTCATTATGATACCTCAGTTTAAAAATAAGAAGGAAATCTCATTAATTTATGAAAACAGTTTCTTCATTTACATGTATTCTGTTTCATGCATTCATACCTCATTCATATGATATATTGCTACCTGAGGTATTGACACGGGCACATGAAATTATACTCGGGTTAGATATTACCCTAGTCATTGTTATAGGCTGCCTGTTATACTTATATTTGAGGATATATTATGATCATTGACCTAGGTTGCGTTATTTATGCGATTTCTGTGCGTAGATGTTTTTCTATTCACGAGTTGGCAACTCACCCCTGTTGTGCCCCAGTTTCTTGCAGATTTGCCGTACAGGTTTCATTACGGCTTGCGGGCTCAGTTTCATTCGGGTGATTTGCTAGTAGGTGGGTTTACTTGCATCACACCCCCATTATATATCTTGTATATCATTATTCTGTTGTATCTAGAAGTTCCATCAACCAAACATGTATCTATTGAGATAGAGACCAGTGTTGTTTATTCTTTCGACCTTAGAGTCGCTCGTTATATTTCTGGTGGTTTTGAGTTCCCTTTTGAGTTTTTTGATCCTCGCCGTTGGCGTTGTATATTATATTGCTTGTGTGGTTATGACCGTCGATCGACGAAGAGCTAGCTCCCGCTTGGGGATGCCTTTTTCTTGATTTCGTATACTATTCATGTTGTATCCCGTTTGGGGGCCAGTATTTACAAAGGAGACTCTGCCGAAATTTTCAGTAAATTTTTTGATGCTTTTAAAAACCGCATAATTCGGCTTATGCTATTGAAACTACTTGCTTTAATTTGGTTTTTCCTGCACTCTACTACTTTTCTTGGTTTGGATTTCTGGGTTTTCGGTTTACTTAGATTACGTACGCCTCGAGACGTTCGTAGTTTAAGTGTCGGTCATGTTCCGTACTTTCGGGTCGTGACAAAGTTGGTATCAGAGCGTTAGGTTTTAACCTTCGGAGCGTAGGATGACCCTTGGTTGATGGAATAGGTGACTAAAGTAGAGTGACGTACCGTTGGTATGTTTCGCGGCATATTTACGACACGCCACTCCACTTATGAAGCCTTAGGATGTACATTTCCTTGTTCAGCATTATATTCCTTCCTGATCTAGCCTCATCGGTATCAGTTTGGTTTTGCTGCTACGGTTACCGGCAGGGAGAGCTACGGCTAGAGTTGAGGTCAGCACAAGCTCGTCACGAACGAGGACTGACCAGGACGAAATTCCGGCGACACACGATTGCAGAGATGTATCTTTTTACTGTGTTTCCGCGCCACGAGCGTTTGGCGGATCGCCTTTATGAGGTTACTCGGATGTGCTGATCGACACTAGAGGATTGAGCCACTGACAGAGGCCAGCCAGATTTTGATGACCGTTGGTGTGTTGCTTACTCCTGATGATTGAGGCACTGTTCAGCGTGCAGACGAGCGAGCCAGTTGTTGCTGCGAGCGACGAGATATCACCCCATATGTTGGAACTATGGCGGGGCGAGTTGTACGAATAGATGATAGAAGGTCGCTAGTCACCCGATGATGAATGACTAGGACAGGTGGTTCGTTCGCTTACCCCGATGCGAGGTCATCAGATAGATTGATTCCAGCTAGAGACAACTTCACGCGGAGACGTTGGGAGTCGACAGAGACGATTAAATGTCAGAAACCTATCTATCCAAGTTTAAAGTAGTCGGAAAGACATGCAGGCAATTCTATGGTCCCTCGAGAAGAATGAAACCCTAACTCGACTTAATGACCGTGTGAAAGCCTTTGAACCTTCGGGTTTGCGGCAGTTCTACGGTGCCATTAGTGAGGCTTGGGTTTGCCCTTCTACGGCTGGACCACCGATACTGTGGTATGTATTCGATACTATTAAACTGTGCCCAAGAGGTTGAGCTCTTGGGGGATTATGAGGTTTTGACGAATCGATTGAATGGTTCGACTTCAATCGGATGCTAGGTGGTGAGACGCATTCTTGGGAAACTCCAGATACGAGGATAGTCGTTGGAGCTCAGTCCATGCAGCCGCGACGAGACGAGTCCAAAGCAGACGACATTAGACAAAAGTGGAGTAAGAGGTTCGCACCAGATCTAGATGAGATGACGTTCCACTCCGCCGACATTAGAGATGCGATGCGCATGCCGAAGCATGGTACTTGGACTTACCTTCCAGAAGGAGTCGCGATGAGTATGCAGTCGTTCCAGAGCAAGATGCAGATATAGGAAAGGACAATGACTTCTGGACAGTTGGCAGAGACGAGACATGGAAGAGACCGTGAGCAGGATTCCTTCCAGGACACTGCTGAAATGATACTTGCACCCAGGATCAGATGTGTCACGTACATTCAGAGAGCCAGAGTCCGACGCCAGTGATATGCTGTCTTACGAGTGGTCGCGATGATTGACCAAGAGATGACCAGAGGAGTGCCAGAACGGAATCGTCCCCGTTAGCACACCTGACAGGGCCGATGAGCCGATGGACCGAAAGATTGGTAATTCACAGTGAAGACCTTGACCCAGGAGTGGTCATGGTTATGCACGCCAGCAGGACAGAGTTCATGATCATCGACGAGACGTCCCACTAGTGACCGTGACAGTTGCCGAGATTCTTAGAGGATGCGCTTGAGCAGTACTATTCCGCCATTATTGATTACGATGTTTTGGGTGATTTATTCGTATGATTTGATTTTGATGATTGAGGATTTACGATCTTTGCACAGTGTTCCACTTGATATCGTTTTCGTGCTTGGGTTTCACATGTTTGTGATTTTACGGTTTTAGATATTTGAGTTGATTTTGTGCGTATGCACGCATACGAAATGGTTCCTGCACTCTGTATAGTTATTATATACTTTCAGTGTGCACTGGACTTTGATTTCGATTGTGATACTCGATATTTGTTTTGTGCACCTTGTGCACCTGATTGATTTTGCGCACGTTCGGCGCTTGATATTGGATTTCATGATTTCGTGCACGATGGATGCACCTGATTTGGATTTTCGCGCATGTTGGGCGCATGTTATGAGATGCGATTTGGTGCACACCAGATGCACTAAATTGAGATTCTTCGTGCATGAGACGCACATGTTTTTGCTGTCAGGCACACACTTGGTCAGGACAGATGTTTCGTGGACACCCGATGCACTTAGATGTTGTTTCTGTGCATATGTATGGCACATATTTGGATTTTGATTTCCGTGCGCACCAGACGCACGTAGCATTCATGTGCATATTTTGGGGATTGATTTCGTATAGAGCAGTACGTTTTTATGATATTGCTATGTGTTTTCGTACTGAGCAGGACTAGTCAGAGGACAGCACCTGAATATATTTTGCATGCATTGATAGTTATTGAAGGGATTTCCAAAAAGCGAGCTATCGCCTCAGTATTTACCTACGTGTCTGATATGACACGAAATGTTTAAAACAAGGAGACCCTTCTAAATTGTTTCCAAAACGGCGGAACGTACATTTCAAATAAAGGTATATATGTATATAGTTATTTTCTTATGATAGACGTCCGCTACTGTGTAGTGTTATACGCGTTGCACAGCGATTTAAAGAGATTTGACATGCATTTCCTTCAGATACTTACAGATATAGATTCGATATTTACATGTATAGTTCCGAGTTATGTCATATTGGTTTTGATTTGGATTTGGCATTGATGTATTCTCCATGACTCCGATGATTGCGGGATGCTTGACGGAGTTTTGAATTGAGTTATATACTCATTTTTCAGGCGCATGCGCTGCGCTACGATTTGTTTTATCTATGTACAATTTTGGAGCCCCGACGACTTGATGCTTTTTCTTAGATGTTTTAGTATTTGGGGGAGTTTGAATTTAAATTCGGGGACCGAATTTCTTTAAGGAGGGAAGATTGTAACGTTTTGAAAATCGTTTCGGTAAAATTTCGAAAAAATCGGTAAAATAAGGGGGTTTTCTGTAAAAAGTCAAAATGCAAATATCTTATTATAAAAATTAAATATACATATTCTATCTATGAATTTGCTAGTATTTGGTATTTATTGAGCCACTGGTGAAATTTCAAATTTTCTGAAAAAAAAATTATTTTAATATTATTTTACGCTGTTACTAATACATTTAATTAGGGAAAATTACAAAGTTCAATGGGTTGAAACAAATTTTGTGCATCATAAAACATTAAATAAAATTTTATCATGTGGTTTTTGAAACGAAATCGTTTGCCAAAACGGTTTAGAAAATATTGAAGAAAAAGGCTTATTTTGTGAAAATAAAAGGGTTTTGGTGCATATTGTATTGGTGTTTGGTGTTCATTGCTCCACACACACACCCTCTCTCCTCCCCACCATATGGCCGGCCCTATTTTTGACAGCCCACTCTCTCTTTCTCTCTCCAATCAACTCATTTTTCACCACTTTTAAAATGGAATTAAAAAAAAAAAAGAATGAACATGAAACTTTAATTAAAGAAGTATGAGTTTTGTTTGACTTTTGCCACAAACCTCATTCTCACTCTCTCTCCTCACTCATTCCTCCCTATTTCTGGCCGAGAGCTTCCATGAGCAGCCCCCCCCCCCCAATTTCCCACTTCATTTCCACACAAAATTCCTCACAAATTCCATAAAAAATCAAATTAAAACCTCACAAATCCCAAATCTACCATTTACCTATTATTCTTCAACCAATCTAGCATGGATCTAGGAGCTTGGAAGCTACATTTGGAGGCTATGTTAGCATGCTAGATCTCAATCATGTTGAGGTATAAATCCTAAACCATAATGTAATTTTCGATTAATTACTTCAATGTAGTCTAATTAGGTGTTAAATTGTGGGTTTAATTGAATGTTTGGAAATTCAAGTGGGGATTTTGAATTGAAGCTAGGGTTTGAATTAAATTAGGTTCTTTATCATTAGCTTATGATTGTAATGAGGGGATTAACATGTAATTGAATGCAAAATCTAATTTGGTTACTAGTTGCTAATTTGTTAGTTTAAAAATGGTGATAATTATGCTAAATTGCTAACTAGGTTTTAGAAATTAAATAAAAATGTGGGATTAAAATATAGTTAGGATTTTTAGCACATCATTAAGGTTTCCATGAGTGGTTTAACCATTTAAAATATGCAAAACCAAGTTTAATTGTAAAATTGTGAATTTTACATTAAAAAGTGTTAAAATTGATATTTTTGCAAACTAGGATTTTGGAAATTATGCAAATTTATGTGATTAAATTATGGAAATGGTTTTATTGACTTATTTAAGTTATTTAATAAGTATTATGGCCGCTAAAATTGTTTAAACATCGAGTTTTGTACAAAAACGGCGAATTGTGCTTGCTAGATTTTCGGAAAAATGACTTTTTAAGTGAAATTGGCGTTTTTGTGAGTTTTAACCTAGTTTATATTAAAATTAGTGTTCGTGAATATGCAAATGAGTGTGATTGGATTTTCTCGATGGTTTGACGTTCGTACATCGACATCGAGGGTTGGTTTGACTATTCCTGCATGCGTGGGCGATAGGTTTGGACCTATGCGTGATACGCGTGCCGATTTGATTTTCGTATGCCGTTTCGGTTTCGAATTTAGTTTTAATGCAATATGGTACGTTATGATATGTAGGTACCCCCATGTGGACTTCGAGACGACAAGCAAGCGCGTGGCGACGTCGGCACCGGCTAGCGAGGACCAGGTGAGTAGATTTATATCTACGGGGAGAAGTCGGGTGGATGGCGTATAGCACCCCCGCAGTCCGTGGTGGTGTATACGGATGCGTATACACACCAACAATTATTATATGTTATTTGGGATTAATAACGATGCTTAGGATGGATATTGGTGTGTTGGATTACTTTAGTGTTGCGAACCCTAGGGTAGTGTTACACACACATACACACATACATACTTGCATACATTCCTATTGATATGTGCTCATGGGATTCTTTATAGTTATGTGTTCACATGGGTATGGGACTATGTGTTCACATACGGATTGAGGATGATACTTGGGATTGAGCTGAGTCGATGAGATTTGATTTGAGGCCGTGAGATCGGTGATATAGCAGGGTTCGTATCTTAGATACGACATGACGTTGTAGCGGGTCTTTGACGTAGTGTTTCACACACGTCCATGCATACGTAGGCGGTATCAGTATGGTACTAGACGTAGATCAGTACCCCGATCATGATATTTGATAAAGAGGATACCAGGTGAATAATATGATGAATGTGATATTGACCCATACCCAGATTGGGATGTCGTACGACGGATTTACGTACGAGCTATATTGATGATTGATCCGCACTCTTGACTTGGGATGCCTGATTATAGATATGGTATCGGATATGATATTATTGAGGCGGGATCACCGACTATACATATACAGGTATGTATATGTATCGACTCAGATGATAGGCAGTTTCCTTACCTGTAGTTCAGCTTGTTAGTTCAGCCGTATAGTTTAGTGTAGTTGTTAGATTAGATTAGACTTCTTACCTATTTCAAAAACTAACGAATCGTGGGCATTTTTAAAGACAGCTCAAGGGAATCTACAGATATTTCAAAAACGACGTATCTTTTCATAAAAACACCGTAGCCCCTATTTTCAAAACCCCATGATTCGTGTTATTTCAAAAGGCACCATTCGTAGGACTTATATTAGATTATTGCAGATTAGTTATCGTTGTGTCTAGTATTCAGCTCCCGCACATTATTTCTGTTCGCTCTGCCTCGCATATTTATTTTGCTGCATATTCCATTATTGGTATCATGCTGTTAGGACACCAGCACCATTACCGATGATGCGTATGTACCACGTACACCTACTTGCCGGCTCACACATATCTTCATCGGTAATTGCCATGTCACGTACACTTTAGAGAATATAATTGCTTGACTTAGATTATTAGCTGGTAGTTTTGACATGATATTAGTGTACTTCCCTTATATGCCATATTAGACATTGTAGTTATTACCTACCACTTCATGCATACTGTTATTCAGTTGTTCATGCCTAGTTCATTATCATTGACATATGCACTTGTGATGATTTCTTGAGATTTATGATATTTCTGGATTTCGGGGAAAGCCGCAAAATTTACAACTTATGATCTTTTAAAATATAAAATGTTGCGGTTTTCTAGTGATGTAAACTGTCGTCCACCATGAATTTGCTGTGGTTTTGGAGATCCGTGTCGAGGAGTGGAGGAACCGTCACGGGTACATGGTGGGCCCGGTATGGTACCCGGGGCAAGAGGAATGTGGTGTTGACGTTGAGCCTGGCTGGGGAGCACTACCTACCGGTGATATTACCCGACGCGTCGGATATCCGGAGGATACCGTCGTGGTCTTGAGATGGATGGTAAGGGCCGGTCCGGACTGACGGCGCCCTAGATATTGAGCTTGAGACATTGATATTTCGAGACAGTGAGATTTATGTTTTGTGTCGATGCTAGACACTGTTGATACTAATTTCATTATGATACCTCAGTTTAAAAATAAGAAGGAAATCTCATTAATTTATGAAAACAGTTTCTTCATTTACATGTATTCTGTTTCATGCATTCATACCTCATTCATATGATATATTGCTACCTGAGGCATTGACACGGGCACATGAAATTATACTCGGGTGAGATATTACCCTAGTCAATGTTATAGGTTGCCTGTTATACTTATATTTGAGGATATATTATGATCATTGACCTAGGTTGCGTTATTTATGCGATTTCTGTGCGTAGATGTTTTTCTATTCACGAGTTGGCAACTCACCCCCGTTGTGCCCCAGTTTCTTGCAGATTTGCCGTACAGGTTTCATTACGGCTTGCGGGCTCAGTTTCATTCGGGTGATTTGCTAGTAGGTGGGTTTACTTGTATCAAACCCCCATTATATATCTTGTATATCATTATTCTGTTGTATCTAGAAGTTCCATCAACCAAACATGTATCTATTGAGATAGAGACCAGTGTTGTTTATTCTTTCGACCTTAGAGTCGCTCGTTATATTTCTGGTGGTTTTGAGTTCCCTTTTGAGTTTTTTGATCCTCGCCGTTGGCGTTGTATATTATATTGCTTGTGTGGTTATGACCGTCGATCGACGAAGAGCTAGCTCCCGCTTGGGGATGCCTTTTTCTTGATTTCGTATACTATTCATGTTGTATCCCGTTTGGGGGCCAGTATTTACAATGGAGACTCTGCCGAAAGTTTCAGTAAATTTTTTGATGCTTTTAAAAACCGCATAATTCGGCTTATGCTATCGAAACTACTTGCTTTAATTTGGTTTTTCCTGCACTCTACTACTTTTCTTGGTTTGGATTTCTTGGTTTTCGGTTTACTTAGATTACGTACGCCTCGAGACGTTCGTAGTTTAAGTGCTGGTCATGTTCCGTACTTTCGGGTCGTGACAAATCCAGGAACTCGGCACTCAAGTATTCACCACCTCGATCAGATCTCAGTATCTTGATACTTTTGCCGGTTTGTTTTTCTACTTCTTGCTTATATTCCTGGAACTTTCCAAAGGCTTCGGATTTATGTTTCATTAAGAAGACATAACCGTACCTTGAAAAGTCATCCGTAAAAGCAATGAAGGAAGACTAACCGCTTCGCGCATGTGTAGACATTGGACCGCACACGTCGCTGTGTACGAGTCCCAAGAGCTCGCTCGCTCTTACTCCATGTCCAGTGAACGGAGTCTTTGTCATCTTTCCTTTGAGACAGGATTGACAAGTGGCATACGATTGATATTCAAACGGATCCAAATATCCTTCTGTATGTAACTTAGTCAATCTTCTCTCATTGATGTGACCCAGTCTACATTGCCATAAGAAAGTCTAATTGATTTCTGGAGACTTTCTTTTGTGTGTATTCTGGACATTGAAAATCTGTGGTTGGTTTAATACGTATATACCATTGCTCACTGTACCTGACCCAATCAGAACTTGATTAAGGTGAATATATACAACATTGCTTACAAAAACAAATTCATAACCTTCTTTAGAAACCAAAGATACAGAAATGATATTACAAGTTGCGTTGGGTACAAAAAAGCAATTACGTAAAACCAAAACATGTCCATCTGACATTCGCAGGTGATAGTCCCCCACAGCCTTAGCATCCATGCTAGCTCCGTTTGCAACTTTGAGGGTCATGTCACCTGCCTTCTAAAACTTACGGTTTCTCAACGCCTGCAAAGAATTACATATATGAGATCCTGATCCGGTATCCAATACCCAGGAAGTAGAGTTTATTGAAAGACAGTTTTCAATAACATACACACCAGAAGCTGAAGCCGCAACCTGCTTCAGATCCTGTGTTCTGGCCTTCCAAGCCCTGCAATCTTTCTTCCAGTGTCAACTCTTATGACAATAGAAGCATTCTTCTTTATCCACAAGCTTCCCCACATTCTTTGTTGCTTTTGCCTTTCCCTTCGTATCCAGTTTACTAACACCGCCCCTTGGTTTGGCGGGGGCTTTCTTCTTCTTTCCCTTGGCTTTCGCCTTGGACCTAGAAGAAGAAGATCCTCCTACAAACAAAGTGGATGTTTCCCTACCTTTCTGGAGGGTGCCCTCTGCGCTACTCAGCATGTTGAGGAGTTCTGAAAGTTCAACTTCCTTTTCCTGCAAGTTGAAGTTCAGTATAAACTGGGCGTAAGTGGAAGGAAGGGACTGGAGAATCAAGTCCGTATAGAGATCATTCTCCAACGTGGTCCCAAGGTCCGCGAGCTCCTCAATGTAGCCAATCATCTTAAGCACGTCTTCCGCTACCGATGATCCGATGGCCAACCTTGCCGAAAATAACTTCTTCGACACTTCGTATCTTGCGATACGAGACTGCTCTCCATACAGTTCTTTTGTATGAAGAAATATGGATTCCAGGTCCATATTCTCGTGCCTCCTCTGATGTTCATTGTCCATAGAGGCAAGCACGAGGCACTTGGCCTTCGCGCAATCGATTTCCCAGGTCTTATGGATTTCCTTATCCGCGACGCTGGTTTTGGGACCTGGGATAGGGAGAGCTTTGGTGGTAAGAAGATAACCCAGCTTGTCATAAGTGATTGCCATCTTGACATTCCTGAGCCAATCTTTGTAGTTTGGCCCTGTCAGTATGTTTTTATCTAGTAATAACTTAAGTCCGGTCATGTCGATTGGTCGCTGCAATTAGGAGAGAGAGAAGAAACACTCAGCATGATGCTCTTGCAAGTTTAGAGTGGTTTTTAGTTTGTCTAAACAGGATGGCTCCAACTGTTTCTCGAATCCCTCCTCAAACCAAAAAGGAAGAATTAGTCGGGATCAATCTCACCGTACAATACTTGCTTAACCGTTCAGCCAGGCCAGTATCGATACTTCGAGGGAGGTTTTCCAACGCTTTCGCGATGTTCCTTAATTTAAGAACCTCTTTTCCCTTGGGGCGTAGCCCCGCTAACACCTTTCTAGACACCTACTAGGTTTATAGCATTGATCGTTTAGTGAGAAATTTCCCGAGGAGTAGCATATACTCACATTAGGATCGGGATCCAAATATCTTCGCGTGTCGAAACTGAAGGAATCCTACCAGAATCATCACACTCCAAATGGTATGCAACTCTAGCAAGTTTCAGTACTTATGAAACTCCCGATGTGGATTTTTCCCCCATGCTCTTATGTCCTTGACTTTGGCCAAAATATCATAAGTCACATGTCAAGTTCTACCCATCATTATCCAGGTTAATTTGTACCCACCCGTACCTACCCTTGACTTTGGCCAAAATGGCAGTACGACTGTCCCAAACCAACGCATCTATCTATGCTGCACATGAATACCTAATAGCTACCAATCACTATGCCTTGCATTTGGCCAACATACATAGCTTGAATACTATTGACTATTCATGTGAAAGGACGGAGGGCAACGAATGGTTTTGGCGAAACCGTGAACGTAGTGAACTTGATATAATCGATGGAACGAGATAGCTTTTAAAAGGAGGGGCTCAAGCTCCGCATTTAAAAGTTGGTTTTGAAAAGAACCGAGTGGTTTTTCGAAAGTGTTCCAACGACTTTTACTTGGTTTATTTTCTTGCATTAGTTCTTTTAATGCGTCCCATCATTTAATCCTGCCATTGCAGAAAACAACCAAAATATGACGTATGCTTATGCCATCCGCATTCGCCACGGGGCCCCGTCATTACCCGTTAGGTTACTTAACTAACGACAGAGCGGTGGCTGGGCTAGCGCGGCTGTAAAACATAAGCAACGCCTAAATAATATCATTTATAGATATATACTGCAATGATAGCCATTTCAGATCACAGATGAATACATTGGATATACTAGGAATCCGCAATTCGTACGATCCTGTAACGAGAAGCAGATTACACGGTCGCATTGAATAGACAAAACCCCACCCAAGACCGCTACGGGTGCGGCAAACTACCCGCCAAGTACCCGAAGCGGAGCAACCTCCCTCAACACCGTGAGTAGGACACTCGGCACTTCGAGATACCCGGTAGTTTGTGCACCCCCTCCATGGGTCTATCCTAGGAGCAAAAACAGTAAAAAGAAATTATACAATGACGGCTACAACCTCGACCCGGTTGTGCGGTCATACAATTAATTATTACATCAATTTACAAAATTACATGAATTGAAAGAAAAGAAAACACTCGTCTCACAACCCCCCGGTTATTCACCCGCGACAATCCAATGAATTCACATACGCATACCAGCAACATTACAGATCACAGATTTGTATAACCCCCACTAATCGACATATAGCGATTAGCAGACGTTCAATACAAATATCACATCACAGATAAATACCCGTCAGCTTAAGTCTTTAGAAACTCGATCAAAATACGGTTTTTAAAGCCCTAAAAACAAAATTTTCTTTCTGGAAAATCATGGCTGAAAAAACATATACCAAAAATCCTAAAATACCCTACAGAACAAACTGCAATGAAGACGATCCACAGAAGAGCTAAATCGGCCGCGGAACCGCGGCAAGAGCAAGCTCTTGCCGCGTTTCCGCGGCGGTTTGATGTGTTCTCTGGACCGTTTTTCTACAGTATCTTATAAAAACCCTGAGTTGATTTTTATAGCATGATTTATTATATTTACAGAACTTTGAAAATCGACATCAAGCTTGATATCGGGGTGTATTTCGCGACTTTTTCTCCGATCGAATTTCTAGTTACTATGCTAACATGTTAGGTAGTGTTTAACTAGGCTTTGATACCACTGTAAGTCCATGCCGCCTCTCCCGGTACTTACGGGCTTGCGGAATTTGATGAAAAAAGATTTTCTAGAGGTGGCAACATGGACTCAAAACGGATCTTTGTTAAACTATCTACCTAACAACCTAACTAGGAGTTGTTAACTACTCGGTTAGGGGGTTATACCTTTCTTTCTTGAACTCCTTCGTCTTCAACCCTCGATGGTGTACGGATCGGCTTCACACCGTCGTCTCCTTGCGCCGAAGATCGATCCACCCAAAAGCTTCTACCTATGGCTTCCTCTTTGAACTTTGAAGAAACTAGTTCACTCGGTTTGCTAAACCTTGTGAACTAGAGTGAGTAGAGGAGTATATGTTGGGATTTTTCTCTATGGTTCTAGCTTCTCAACACATGAGACAAGTGAACCATAGACTAGAGAGAGGGAGAGCAAGAGGAAGAGGATGAAAGCTCAAGCCAAGAAAGAGAAAGGAAAATGAGAGAATGAGCAAGACTTTTCTCTCTTGGCTCTCATAATCCAAAGCCATCATAACCAATAATAGCAATCAAGTATTATGTGATGGTTTAAGTCAAAATAGCCATATCATTTCATGCACTCATTTTGCACAAGATGAACAAGCAAGCAAAAGTCTTTGCCATGAAATGATAGCTATTGTCATGATGATGGTCAACTAGTCCAACCTAGTAAACCGGTCAACAAAGTCAACAAGTCAACAAAGTCAACCCATCAACAACCATGTCACCATAATACTTAATCAATATTATTGTTAATCATATATCATATTCTCATTAGGGTTTAGCAAAAAGTCAATGGTCAACGGTCAACAGTCAACAATCCTAATTAGAATCCTCTGCCTCTGTCTCTCTGTCAACGGTGCATACACACTCGCATCAGCGTTCCGAGGAACACGAATACATACGAGATAAAATCAATCCCAAAACGTACACTAGGATCTGGCTTAAACCAAAGCCCGCTAGTGTTAACTGTCCAGACACTAAACGTGCACAAGTGCACGGATGTGATCGAACCCTGTCGCAAAACCATGCGATCTCTACTCTTTTGCCTAAAGGCGAATAGCTTTCTGTGTGGGACTCTAAAGACTCGACACTACGCTGGCAGTGGGTTTAACTACAGACCGCAAGCGGCACTAGGTGTACGTAACGGTCCCCAGGTAGATGCCGACAAGAAGACTGACGAGGTGAAACCCATCTGAACTCCTACTGAGCCTGAATATGACAGTCTCCGTACAGTCCGGTCTGTTCGTCTGATACATCGCATGGCGGGCCTAGGGGGCGGTAAACGTCAGTCCCCTAATAGCGGTACATGTCGTGTCGGAGTGAAGCCCAAAACACCCTGAGATAACACTGGAAGCCTACCAGTATATCTCGCTTGCCCTGGCCAGGGACTAATCGTGTAATGGATCTCCTAGACACAGCGCGATGTCAACCCCCAATACCGGGAGAGACGAATCCTGTCTAACCGTCACTGCCTCCAAGTGCTTCGGGACTGCACCCAAAAACTACCTGTTTGCACGACTCTTTTGAGCCGTGGTAGGGTAGTAATAAAGGTACAGTGGGAACACACTCGAGGCGAAGTGACAGTGTCAAGTCAGCGGACTAAGTTGTACTCATGTCACCTGGGAACTGACAACTAACGATAGTTATAATACCAACCAGTCTGTTCCCGACGAGTCATGTCCAGTGTACTCGTAACCTAACGAGCACCCGCATACTATCTCAAGTACGACGTACTGACGGCTGTGGGGCAGACCATCTCCCCTGCTGGGATAAGAAGCGCATACGCTAGTCTACTCCGGAGTATCGATGCCATGTCTCGATAGTCCTGTGACTAGGGACCTGTATAAGGATGTGCTTATGGATTACCCAGCCCCCACGAGTGTGACTGCCATCACAACGCTGTTAATCAAGCAAAGATCCTAAGGGCTCCACTAATGCGTATAGGTGATATAATAAAATAAACACATGTACACATTAAAGTAGAAACAAACCAAGTAGCATACTACCATTTTGAGCAAGATTGTTTATATAACTGTGAATATCCCAAGCTTCCATTAAGTAATATACAAACTAGTATGATACAGTAATGGCCTCTAGGGCATATACACTAACAGTAACTTTATTATTTGTTGTTATTTCTTTTCTTGTTCTCTTTTCTTTTCTTCTTCTTATCCGTATTCTTTCCAAGCGATAATACTCGACGGAGTTCCTTGCTAAGGTAAGGACCCAAGAGTTAGCTTGCACTACTTGTAAAACCGTATTTTTCTCTTTTGTTCCTTCTTCTTTTGTTTTCTTTTCTTTTATGATACGTGAATAATTTCCTCCTTATTAAGGCTAAGGAAGGTGGTATGAGAGATGGAGAAATCCCTTATGCTTCTCTTCGCCAAACATCTTGAAACGAACCCCGACCAAACAACCGCAACTCCCTCGCTTAGGTGCGCTATACGTGACATGTAGCCACGACCTAAGTTGAGAAGTCTTTTAAGCGTGCTACAATGTGACATGTAGTTGTGACTTAATTGGATACATGGTTGTGGGTGTTTGGCCGAGGGTTGGAAACAAGCGTATTTAGCGGACGGACAAGGGGCACTAGGAATGGATTTAGCGTTGCAAAGCTTGCTTAAACTCGCAAATCCCATTCCTATGTCCTCCTAACCCCCGCTACTTTCGATTATCCCAACATCTTTTTAAGAATGGCAAAAGATAAGTACAAGAATAATCCTAACTCTACTAACCGACCTTAACCTTAATAAGCTTACTTGAACATAAATCCGAACACTTAGGATAGACTTGAACATACATATACACATTCTTTATTGACTTGTCTAAAACTCGAACGGACATACAACCATCTCCCTGTGGATCGACCCGTGCTCAACCGGCTAGCTGCGAAGCGACACCGTCCTTGATCGTAGTTATAACTTTAGGACTTTGAACATCCGACACGCCAAAAGCGTGCGATCAAATGGCACCGTTGCCGGAGAGACGGCAACGTATCTTCTTTCTTGTTATTCGGGTTAATATTCTTTTTGTATATATATAAAATTATAAATAAAATTAAAAAAAAATCTTTTTGTTATTTTTTGATAAATTTTGTGTGCAAGTGTGCATGCTAATCTGGAGCAAGTACAGTAATTTAAAAAGAAAACAGAGAATTTTATTTTGGAGAAGAGACCAAGGGGAGTGCAGGGACCCAAGTTGAAGCCCCAACTAAGCAACTTGACCGCGGAACCGCGGTCAAAGGGGAGCTTTAGCCGTGGTTCCGCGGCTATATTGAGGTCTCAGGGCCCCTTTTTTTCCTTCCCTTTCTCTGTCCTTTTATCTTCTCTGTGAATTCCACTATATTGTATTTTCTGCAGATTTCTTTGCACGGATTGCTCAGCCGCCAAATAAATTTTTGTTGTTTTAGATTTTGTTTGTTTACCACTTTGCATATATTAATACGGACTTTAAGAGGCTTGAAACCAATCCAGATTGGGTGGGGATTTCATCACCCTTCCGAGGACCCCAGAAATCATAAAAAGCATATGCATTGACCATTATTTAATTAAAAAATACTAGACTCGGCCCTAAGGACGTCACGCTCAATAGGACAGAGGACTGGTTGTAGGCATCGGCCGTTTATCCTATCCTGACATTGCGGTATCTAGGCAAGTGTGTCTAAAGCAAGTGGTTATTTAATTAGGACCGCTACTTACGTAGTGGCGAGCCTCCCACTTACCTGGCACTTACCTGGCCGCAATTGGCGGAGAAGAGGAGGTTTGAGGTCCTATTTCTAGCCCTTTGGAACAATTAGGGTTGTCTAGCTGACCAAGGTGACCCTAGCTCTAGGTGTGTTTGTGCATATTGTGATTGTGATTGTGCTTGTAAATTTTAGTCCCATAATTCCGTAATCTTTTAAACAAACAATTTTCAAAACTCTAAAAACAAACATTTTTTAATAAAAAATAAAAAAAATCCACATTCTTTTTCCCCTCCTTTTCACTTCCTTTCTTTCTTTCTCTCTTCATATCATGGGTACTACACCTAGAAAAGCTCTTGCCGAACTTTGGTACCCACAACCAGACATTACTTCTTACGGTTCTTGCTTTGGCCGAACATCGAATGATCCCCCCATGCCCAAAATTTCATTGAAAGATCGCATAGACGCGTCTAGGACAAACACTTGCCTTCCGCAATCCACTTTGTATCAACCTTTTCAACCACCCCCACCCCCTTATGTTGATACCCCTTTCGCAAGTCGTCCTTTGTCCATCGCTGAACATATTGAACAATCCCGTTGCCGATCTTTTACTCCTTTCACCACTACAGATTCTTGGGATCAACAATTCTATTAATCTTCTTATCCCAATGTTGATCATGTTCCTGTCCAGCCATTCAATTCCTACCAGTCCAACCCGACTTTTGCACCTTCCCTAGACATTGCTTCTGAACCGCCATTTGGGAGTTTTCAGTATCCAAACAATTTTGAATGTTTTACTGAAACCCCTTCCCAACCCATGTCTGGTCTGGAACAGTCCTTGGAAGACTTTAGGGTAGCGTCATACCAACAGATGATGGATTTGAATGTGTCGATGGCCGCCCTCATACAACCTAGTGACCCGGTAGCTAGTTTTCAACTAGCTCCAAATTTTCCAATGTATGACGAGGCGGTATGACAGGTTGAGAATTTGAGCGGAGAGAGTGAGCTGTACACCCTTCCAAATCAGACCTACCCGTTTCAACTTGATTCCAACAACTCCGATTTTGAATGTCTATCTTGTGTTCCAAACGATTCATCAATTAAAAATAGAACAGATAATGAGCTGTGTGACTTTGTGGTGTTTGATTTGCCCGATTGTGAGGGGTCCCTTTTGAGTGAAACCACACCCAATCCTTTTGACCTCTACACCTCTATCTTAGAACAAGAATTGATCGAAATCCATGATTTTGATGAGGTGTCTGCGAAAATTGATTTTCACTTGATTGAGGATATTGACGCTGGGAATATTTTGGATGATGAACCTATAGATTTGGCTGAGTTTTTCTCTTCAATTCATCATCCTGAGTCATTAAATGTTTTTCCCGAACCCCATGTGCGTCTAGATTTTGAGGATAAATGCATGGATGTGCTTAACTTTGAGGAGAATTTTGAGGATATTTTTGAGGATGAAACAGTTCTTGTTGATGAGTCTAATTTTCCAATTCATCCTATCGCTTTCATTGACTGTGTACACCCTCATGAACCTTTAACCTATAACCTTCCTCAATCACCTACCTCTATCCTTTCTATCGTCCCAACCTGGCAAGACACCGTATCATTTTCACTTCCTGTGTCTGGTTTACCAAGTTCGGCTTACCCATGGTTTCTCACGAATCTTGATGGATTTGACCTAATTTCTCGCCATATTGATAGATTAGTACAATCCATCTTTTCACATCGATCATTACAGATTGTACTAATTTATTCAATCCATTTCCACCCTCAAGTTCGTATTCCACTTCTTTTTCCCTTCCGCCATTCTTCTTCTCATATACTGAGACCGTATCCCGCTTCTATCTCCATACGGTCTCGCGTATTCTCCATTTCTTACTTCTCCGCATTCTTTCACCAGCCACTGCTTTATCGTTATAAGATCTTTGAATGATTGGTGCTCACTTTTGGCCTGTGTAAGGCCTTGTATAGCTTGATACTGTTCTTTCCCCCTGATCCTGAACATTCAACGCTTAATAGTGGAAACACTGTTTTACTTAAGTTTTGGGGAAACCTTTTTGTATATATTTTTTGTTTTCCTTTATTTTATTTTGTATAAAAATTTTCTTTTGGAGAGCGCCGACAATTTTGACCCTCTTTGTGTAGCGTGACAGTGAGGGCACCGTCAAGTTTAAATTTGGAGATGTGCTCGGTATGCTTTCTTCCTTCGCATTCATTTGTATATTTTGCATTTTCATACCTTATTAAAAACCCGTAAAAATCGAAAAAATATCCAAAAATATAAAAACTTTGTCGCCAAGTTAGCTAATAGGGTAACTTAGATTTTTATTCTGAAATTTTTGTTGATATGTTAGAAATAACTAAATTCTAGGCTTAGGAATTGAAAATCCTAAAAATAACCCTCATTCTGTATAAACTTGGTGATTATACGTCCTTACAGTTTTTTTTATAGAAGTAGGTAATCTTGAGTTCAGTTCTTGAGTTAAGTCTAGATGCGGGGAAAGTATTGAAGCTTTACTGAAGGATAAGTCTGAAAAATAGTTTCTTTTCTTTAGTTCAAATTTAGAAAGTATATACCCTAAAAACTGCACTTACACGCACCTTGAAACTTGGGATAGTAGAAGATACCTAGAAATACTCTTGCCTGAAAACCTAGTATGAAAGAAAAAACGGTATTTAAAGCTAAACACCAAAAGAGCATTATTGAAAAATATATCCGGTCTTGAAAAAGAAAAAGAAAAAAGAAAAAGAAAAATAGAATAAAGTCAAGATCTGGAAACTGCTGTTTACGCTTTAAGCTCACACATTCAGTAATCGTCTGTTAGTGCCTCAAGAAGTATTAATAGTCACATAAAAGGTGTGTGAGCAACACTGGTCATCATAAATGAAAAGAAGTAGTATTAGGTATTAGGGCAAGGGTACTATAGCTTGAATTGAATTCTTGAGTGTAGGGGTGCAAATATACACAAACGTAAGGGATATACAATCGATGTTTGGATAAAAGATAGAAATAAAAGATAAGACTTATGTTTTCTGTAAAGTTGATAAAAATCCTTGATTTGAGACCACACGCTTTAGAAGGAAAACTCAGGAGATACCAATATCTTTCTAAACTATTTTCGAACGTATAGGATCTAAGGTTAAAATAGATAGGAGGTGTGAAACATAAGGGTTGGATATTTCTAACTTAGGATAATAGAGATTCTAACGTAGATACTAGACTGCAGGAGTAGAATCGATGTTAGCTTAAGACACTAGCTTGACGGGATTTTGTGGGTGTAATCCGCTGAAAACCCTCAAAAGACAACACTCGTCCTACTATGGATACCTAGAGGTTTAACGGCTTGTTGCATGAGCTCAGTGCAATCGCGTTCCCTGCGAAAGTGAGGTTAGGACTTTTTATGAATAATTGGTTTTGGTCGGGACGAGCAAAAGTTAAGGTTGGGGGTATTTGTTCAAACTAGAATATTACATTTAATACCGCCCATTCTTATGCTCGTTTGTTTATAGGTAGGTGCTTTTAATCCGTGTTTGCTACATATTTACAGTCTACAGGTTCCTAGTCCAAAATAATACAAATGATACAAAATCTCCACTGTTACGCCAAAATCCAGAACATCTGTTGCCAGCAGATAAAAGCCGGGTTCCGATCATCCGTATCCGTCCAGTGCCGCGTACCTGTTCCCGAGAAAAGACAAATGATAGTGGTCATTCGTGTCTGGGACAAGCACAAAGCACGAGAGTGGCAGCACAAGAATCAATGGGTGTGCGGAGCTCGAGAGAGAAAAGTTCAAAAGTATTATTCTAGATGGTATTTTGGACTGTTGCAGATCTGAAGAAATTGTTGAAATAATTTGCAATTTGGAACATGTAGAACAACAGAGTATAGCAACACAAAGAAAAACAGAAAAAACGAGACCGCAATTCCACAAAACCGCGGCGGAACCGCCGCCAAATGTGGGTTTTCACGGCGGATCCGCCGTGGTTTAGTGACATCATCTGACCAAATTTTGAGGGTAGTTTTGTCATTTCATTTGGGGCCAGAATGTTGCCCTAGAGTTTTAGCACGCGGCCTATAAATAGACCAGTTTTGTGCAAGCCAAAGGGTTTTCTTCATGTCTTCTTTTAGTGTAGTTTAGTTTAGGTTCTTCTTCTTCTTCTTCTTCATGTCTTCCTCCATTAAAATGTAGTGAGAGCATTGAGTGGATGATGAAATGAAGATGATGGTTGTTTTTCTTATCTTGTATTTTTATTTCATTGCATTGTAATTTAATTTCTAGTGTAACTTTATTATTTATTGTTAACTAGTTGTTGTTATTTCTTTTCTTGTTCTCTTTTCTTTTCTTCTTATCCGTGTTCTTTCCAAGCGATGATACTCGATGGAGTTCCTTGCTAAGGTGAGGACCCAAGAGTTAGCTTGCACTACTTGTAAAATCGTATTTTTCTCTTTTCTTCCTTCTTGTTTTGTTTTCTTTTCGTTTATGATGCATGAATAATTTCCTCCTTGTTAAGGCTAAGGAAGGTGGTATGAGGGATGGAGAAATCCCTTGTGCTTCTCTTCGCCAAGCATCTTCAAACGAACCCCGACCAAACAACCGCAACCTCCTTGCTCGGGCGCACTATACGTGACATGTAGCCACGACCTAAGTTGAGAAGTCCTTTAAGAGCGCTACAATGTGACATGTAGTTGTGACTTAATTGGATACATGGTTGCGGGCGTTTGGCCGAGGGTTGGAAACAAGCGCATTTAGCGGACGGACACGGGGCACTAGGAATGGATTTAGCGTTGGAAAGCTTGCTTAAACTCGCAAATCCCATTCCTATGTCCTCCTAATCCCCTCTACTTTCGATTATCCCAACATCGTTTTAAGAATGGCAAAAGATAAGTACAAGAATAATCCTAACTCTTCTAACGGACCTTAACCTTAAGAAGCTTGAACATAAATCCGAACACTTTGGATAGACTTGAACATACATATACACATTCTTTATTGACTCGTCTAAAACTCGAATGGACATACAACCATCTCCCTGTGGATCGACCCGTGCTCAACCGGATAGCTGCGAAGCGACACCGTCCTTGATCGCGGTTATAACTTTAGAACATTGAACATCCGACATGCCAAAAGCGTGCGATCAGTTGTATCATTACTTTGTATTCAATAAAGCTTTCTTTGCCTTCATTTCATATGAGTTCTTTACCCTTCTCTTCATCTTGCGACCAGTTCATTAAGCTTGCAAGTTTAAGGGTTGGTTATTGATCCCAAGGCTTGTCTTGTGTTCTATGGTTCCTAGTATTTCATTCTTGCTCTTTTCATTACTTGCTCTTTTCATTACTTGCTCTTTATTATCTTGCTTTACATATTTGCACTTTCATTCATGCAATTTACTTACTTGTAATGCTTTTCTTTTCTTTTCTTTTCCCTTTTCTTTTGCTCTTATAGTCTGTTGTTGTGAATGGTTTGTGAATATGTGTTGTTAGTAAAAGAATACGATATAAGTTAACATTTCGTTTCTCATTTCCTTTTCCTGTATTTTCCATTTGAAAATCCGCCCGAACCTTACGCAAGCGCTCTGTTAAGCACCCTACCTTACCAAGGTATTGGTAATTCCTAACCGCGACCGGTTGTGTTCGGTTTCACCGGAGGAGAAAGCAAGAGACATGAACGGACGGACAAGGGTCAATAAGCTGGATTCCACGAATACCGTGCTTATATACCCCAATCCACGTTGTTGCCGATTGCTCTAGCTTCAATTGGTCAAGACTCGGCTCAAAGGTTTGAGTATAAATTCCCTAGCTTACACTATTGTATCTTTTCCTAACAAACTTTATACTTTGCATATAACACATAGGTTAGATACGAACATTCAGCCCACGCGCATTAACTCATCAAAACAAGAACCTAAAATGCTCCGTCTCCCTGTGGATCGACCCGTGCTCAATCGGCTAGCTGCAAAGTGACACCGTCCTTAATCGCGGTTAACTTTAGAACTTTAAAACTCGACATGCCAAAAGCGTGCGATCAACTTGTTAGAATCATAACTGCGAAACACTCCCAGTTGCTTTTGTAAAAAGTTAACATCACATGAAAATTCAGTAAAAAGAAACAACACCTGAAACCCTAAAACCCAGAGACTGGAACACCCTGAAAATTTGAAGCCCAAAATCAAAATTTGAACGGATGTGGCTGGATTTTCTTTCGTATGTGGCCGGTCAATTTTGCATAAACCCCCCTCAAATTTTCATGGTGTTCATGTCATATTCATACAACATTCTGCAGTTGTTTCAGTTGTTTCGGAGTAGTTTCGGTTTCGTAATCCTAGCAAAGATCGTCTAATATTCTAGAATGGCTCTTATACCACTGTAGGGTTGCTTAGCAAAGCAGCAAGGTTTTGGAAGGCATCGTCCATGCCAATTTTAAAAATTTGACGTTCTAGTAATTCCTAAACCTAGAATCGCTACTAGAAACTCCGACGAATCATAATATAAACACTTTACATCTAAGTGAATGAGGGAATACAACCTTTGTAGACCTGTCCTTCACTTCTAAAGATCCATGATATAGTCCCTTCACTGCGAATGGTGAACTCCCGGACTCTAGAGAGGGTTCACTTAAAGAAACGAACAAGCTTACTCAATGTCTTCGAGGCCGAAAATGATCTATGTCGAGAAGACTCGAGCTCATGCTGTCACTTCACTAATGGTGAAATTACTGAAGCAAAAACCCTAAACTAAATGTCTAATAGTAAAGGATAATGAAGTAGGTAATGGGCTCTCTTTAGTTTGCTTTTTCTCACAATGTTTTCGCACTTTGGAAAGAGCTAGCAAGCTTTTCATGAGGAAGAAGAAGCTCAAGTGAAGAAAATTGAGAATGAACTCATGAGGTGAGAATAGCAACCATGGTGAGTTAGTGTCATACACTTAACCCATATAGAGACTTAGCCATAGGTTAAATGATAATGGTTGGGTTAATAAATATCTTAGGTCAAACAATACAAGTGGACAATGTCTTTGGTTCTAAAAGCTACTCCCAGCTACAACCATGAGAAAATATCTATACAATTTGTTTTACGTTAAATAAATATATACTCTCAATTTTCATGGTTATGGTATAAGTCTCATACACCCATGTAGAGTGTATCATCAAGCATGACACATAATATTGTACACTAATATATATCACATATATACTATATGCACAATCAAGTGACTAAGGAAATCATAAATGAGCAAAATATTTGTTAATGTAATGTAATATATCAAATATATAATTATACATCAAATTATTAAATCAACACTTGATTTAATAATCCGGCTATATCCTGTATAACCGACTAATATCTAATGCAACAACTTATCGAATCGGCACTTGATCCGATAACCCAGCTATATCACATATAATCGAGCAATGTCACAAGTCGCGAGAATACAATACGGTATCACATACTCGTATCAATCTCGGTCCCGCACATATCACATATGTGCTCCTACTCCGTTTCACATGAAGCAGGAAACCTCTGTGTAGGACTCTAAAGACTCGTCAATACGCCGTCAGTAGGTGATTATCATATTAAACACCCACAAGCTGCAAGCGGTCTGCTAAACATAACGGACACCCGGGTATTGAGCGGTCATAAGAACAACAAGCAAGCCTACTCATACTCCTGCGAATCCAATCAGTAACACTACCGTACAGTCCGCTCTCTTCGTCAGATATGTCGCATATCACAGCCTGGGGGTGGTATAACGTCAGACCCCAATAGCCTGATAGGTCATGCCGATGGTAGGTTTATAACGGTTTGAGAAACTACTGGTAACACTTACCGGTAAATCTCAGCAACCCTGGTTAGGGATTTCCTATTATGGACAATCGAGCATAGCACAACATCAACTCCCAATACCGGGGGTGACGAAACCCCTCCAATCGCTCATTGTCTCCATGTGACTCGGGACTGTACCCAAAAACCACCTTTTTGCACAATCTCTTGACCGTGGTATGGTGAAAATCAAAGCACAGCGGGAATCACACAATACTCTATGACGATCTCGAGTCTACAAACTAACCTGTACCAGTTTCAACAGAGAACTGCTATCCGACGATAGGTATAATACTATCTAGGAGTTCTCGGTGAGTCCGTTAAGTGTACCCAGTCTCCACTGAACACCCGTAAACCATCTCTGATGTTAAGCATCAATGGATATGGGATCATCCATCGCCCATCATATGGGTCATGAATCGCATACACTAGTCTACTCTGGAGTATCGATGCCATGTCTCGATACTCCCATGACTAAGAACTATTATAGGGTGTACTTATGGACTAATTTTGGCCCCACTAGTATGATCTCCATCATAGCCTTGGTAGTCAAGTACACATCTTAAGGGCTTTATCAACATGTAATAGAGAGACAATAAGTATACATGTTAAGATAAAGTGCAACCAGATAGCATACTATCATATCGAGCAAGAAAGCCCTCCCTATATATGTCCAAGCATCCACTAAAATATACATCGCATGTACAGTAATGGCCTCTAGGGCATACATATAACTAACAAGCAGAAACACTGATAGCTGTGAAGGACATTCTTAAGTACTTGAGAAGCGCTAAAAAAATGCTCTTGGTAACGGTGAACTCCAAGTGGAGTCCTTTACCGGTTCGAGCTTCCAAAGTGATAAGGTCGACTGTAAGACAGTCGCGGGTTTTGTCTTTAACATCAGTGGAGGGATGGTATGTTGGAAGAGTTCCAAGCTAGATACTGCAGCAGACTCGATGATAATGGCAGAATACATCGCTAGCAACAATGCTACCGAAGAGGCTGTATGGATGCACATGTTCCTAAGGTGAACATGGTGAGGTTCTTACCATTATGGTGACAATGGAGTTATGGCTTTAGCTTAGGAAACTTGGACCCATCAGTGATCCAGACATATTCTTAGATAGTGTCACCTGATTGATTGATTTTTTAGAGTTGTGTTTGTGTAGTAATCGCAATCAATAACGGTGTCGTGTGTAGCTAGACCGAGATGAGTACGGGTCGTCATCAGGGAAATGTTGAATCTTTTAATCTTACTTTAGGCGTATTGATTAGGAAAGGAGGAAGAATAATGAAAAGTGGAGAATGGTTTTAGATTCTAGATCTACGTCAATCACGGATGTAGGATATAGATCTAGATTAACTACGGATGTAGGTCTTATATTAGAAGGGGGCTTGTAGGGTTCGTTATGATTTAGTAGTCATGGATGATTAATTAAAGATTACTCCTTTTTGTTAGTGATATATGCCCTAGAGGCTATTATTGTATCATACTGGATTGTATATTACTTATTGGGAGCTTGAGATATACACGGATATTATAACAGTCTTGCTCGAAATGGTAGTATGCTACCTGGCTTGTTTCTAGCTCAATATGTGCATGTGTTTTCATAGCATATCCCTTATACATATTGGTAGAGCCCTTAGGATCATTGCTTGAATACCAGCGTTGTAATGGCAGTCACACTAGTGGGTGCTGGGTAGTTTATAAGCACATCCTATACAGGTCCCTAGTCGTAGGATTAACGAGACGGGTCATCGATACTCCATAGTAGACTAGTGTATACGCTTCTCATCCCAGCAGGGGAGATGATCTGTCCCACAGCCATCAGTACGTCGTACTGGAGATAGTATGCATGTGCTCATTAGGTTATAAGAACACTGGAAAAGACTTGTCGGGAACTGTTGGTAGGTATTATACCTGTCGTCGGGTAGCAGTTCCTATGTGACATGAGTACAGCTTAGTACGTCGACTTGACACTGCTACTTTACTTCAAACGTGTTCCCACTGTACTTTGATTACAACCCTACCACGGCTCAATGGAGTCGTGCAAACAGGTAGTAGTTAGGTGCAGTCCTGAAGCACTTGGAGGCAGTGGCGGTTAGATAGGATTTGTCTTTCCCGGTATTGGGGGTTGATAACGCACTATGCTCGGAAGGCCATTACAAAAAGTCCTTGGCCAAGGCAAGCGAGATTTACTGGTAGCTATTCTAGAAGTTTCTCAGGGTGTATTGGGCTACTCTCTCACACGACTTATTGCACTATTAGGGGTCTGACGATTACCGCCCCTAGGCCCGATATGCGATACTCTTAGACGAAAAGTGTAGGGTTTCTTTAGCACCTCACCTAGGATTTTGCAAGCATCGCACATGCCATATTAAAAATTTATGAGGTGTTAAACAAACCAACCTAGGAATCGAATTAGAATATTTAGAGTAACAAGTTCTATTATCATATACTAGCTAGTGTCTAACACTAAGTGGGGAGAGATACAACCTTTGTAGACCTCCTAGCAACTCCTTAGATCTCCTAGGGTTTGAACGAGTTAGCTTGAACTTGCTCCACGTCCACGATGATCCACCTGGAGTACCTTTGCCAAAGCACCTTTCTCCACTAGATCACAATGATGATGAAGCAAACAAACTACACCTATGGGCTAAACAAGTGTAGTGTGATGATATGGTTGTGTTCTTATATAAAAACCCTTTCTTTCTTTTACCCTCACTCACTTTGGAAACTCAAGAGAGAGCTAGAGAGAGGAAGAAGAAGATGACAACCTTGAGCTCTTTTTTTTTCCTTTGGAAAAGATAATGAGAAAAGATAATGAGAGAAAGATAAATATCAAGAATAAATATCTCATCTCAAACCATGGTCAATAAATATCTAGATATTTTAGAATGAGAGAAAAATAACAAATGAAAATGAAACCATAGTTTAATCTAGGTCAAGTAAAAAATAGTCAACCATGATTTAAAATCAATTTTTATTTCTCATTCTAATATATAAATATATTTACTTTCCTTGTAATTCTTATATTGCCATCTTTGTTGTATCAACAACCATGATACAAATGCATATATGTATGTGTGTATGCACATCAACATGTACATATACATCCATGCATCCATCATAAAGAAAAGGTTTACTTAAATGAGATAAAAGTCAATATTAAATCAACACTTGATTTAATAAACCGGTCATATCTCATGCGACCCGACTAACATAAAACGTCCGATTAAAACACGGCATCACATACACGTATTTAATCGAGCACCCGCACATATCTCATATGTACACCACATCGTTTCGCCTGGCCGAGGAAACTCTTGTGTGGGACTCTAAGACTCGTCAATACGCCGGCAGAAGGTGATGATCACATCAAACACCTACAAGCCGCAAGCGGTCAGCTAAACGTAACGACCACCCGGGTATTGAGCGATCAGAAGAAGAACAAGCGAACCTGTCAAAACTCCCGTCATTCCAACTGACAACACTTACCGTACAGTCCGGTCTCTTCGTCAGATATGCTGCATATCGAGTTTAGGTATGGTAACGTCGACCCCAATAACTCAATAAGTCATGGTGGTATATGGTCCACAACAAATCGAGAAACTACTGATAATACTTATCAGTAATATCTCAACAGCCCTGGACAGGGACTTCCTGTTATAGCCAATCGTGCATAGCGCAACATCAACCCCCAATAACGGAAGAGACGAAACCCCTCCTATCGCTCATCGACTCCATGTGTCTCGGGACTGTACCCAAAATCCACTTGTTTGTACGACTCAGTAGAGCCGTAAAAGGGTGGAGATCAAAGTACAGTGGGAGGACACACAAGTCTCTATGACGATCTCGGGTCTACATACTAACCTGTACCAGTGTCACCTGAGAACTACTATCCGACGTATGATATAATACCACATCGGAGTTCTCGGTGATTCTGTTCAGTGTACCCAGTCTCACTGGGCACCCGTATACAATCTTTGGTGTCACCAGACCAGATGGATTTGGGATCATCCATCGCCCATCGTATGGAACAAGAATGGTATACGCTAGTCTATGCTGGAATATCGATGCCCTGTCTCGATATACCTACGACTAGGAACATTTCAAGGATATGCTTATAAACTACAGGTGTCCCACTAGTATGATCCACATCATAATCCCAGTAGTCAAGACAATATCCTAAGGGCTTTATCAACATGTATCAAATGAGTAAAAGCATGATCAAGTGAGCATATGATAAAGAGCAATCAGATAGCATACTATCATGTCGAGCAAGACTGTCCTCTGAATACACACACACACACACACACACACACACACACAAACACACATCAGTACATAAACTATCATATAATGGCCTCTGGGGCATACATATATCCAACAATCTCCCACTTGCACTAGGGCCAATTATTGGCGTATCTCATACCCAACATCTTAAAAAGTCGCTCATGCTGCGGCTGAGGGAGGGCCTTAGTGAATGGATCCGCAGTGTTGTCCTTTGTATCTACTCTCTTAATTTCAATCTCGTGGCGGTCAACTATCTCCCGTATCAGATGATATCCCCTCAGGATGTGTCTGGACTTCTGATGGGACCTGGGCACTTTGGCCAACGCCATATCCCCATTATTGTGACAATACAAAGGTATTGGATCAATAATGGTTGGAACTACTCCTAGCTCCGAGATGAACTTCCTCATCCAGACGGCATTCTTGGCAGCATCATTTGCAGTAATGTACTCAGCTTTCATCGTAGAGTCTGCAACGGTATCCTGTTTAGAACTCTTCCAACTTACCGTCCCTCCATTGAGGGTAAATGCAAACCCTGAGATAGACTTGCTGTCATCCTTGTCACTCTAGATGCTCGAATCGGTAAATGCCTCTATTTGGAGATTCCCGTTACCATACACCAAGAATAGTTCTTTAGTCCTTCGCAAGTACTTAAGAATGTTCTTCACAGCAGTCCAGTGATTTTCCTCTGGGTTTGACTGATACCAGCTTACTACACTAAGTGCATAAGCTACATCAGGGCGTGTACACAATATCGCATACATTATCGATCCTACGGCCGAAGCATAGGGAATAATGCTCATGCGAGCTCTCTCTTCAATAGACTTTAGGCAATCATCATTGGAGAGAGTGACTCCGTCGCAAGCGGGTAATGCACCCCGCTTGGAGACTTCCATACTAAACCTCTTTAGGTTGGTGTTGATGTACTTGGTTTGGGACAATCCCAATAAGCATTTGGATCTATCCCTACAGATCAATATGCCTAATATGTACATGGCATCACCCAGGTCCTTCTTGGAGAACCTTTGTTATAAGAATGATTTGACCGACTGTAGCATAGGAATGTTATTTCCTATCAGAAGAATGTCATCCACGTACAATACGAGGAATGCGACAGTTCTCCTTACAGTCATCTTATAAACACAAGGTTAATCTAGATTTTTGATGAAATCAAACTCTTTGATAACATCATCAAAACAGATGTTCCAACTCCGTGATACCTGCTTTAATCCATAAATGGATTTAAGCAACTTACATGCTTTCCCGCTGCTCCCACTGTCAATGAAGCGCTATGGCTGATCCATATAAACGCATTCATTTAAATCACCATTTAGAAATGCAGTTTTAACGTCCATCTGCCAGATTTTATAGTCATAGTGAGTAGCAATAGCAAGTAGAATCCGAATGGATTTAAGAATGGCTACCAGAGAGAAAGTCTCGTCATAGTCCAAACCTGGTCTTTGACGAAAGCCTTTCGCTTCCAACCTTGCCTTATAGGTCTCCACCTGTCCATCTACACCGATCTTTCATTTAAAGGTCCATTTGCAGCCTACAGGTTTTATCCCATAGGGTACATCCTCCAAAGTCTATACTTTGTTTGTGTACATGGACTCCATTTCGGATCTTATGGATCCAGCCACTTCACAGAGTCACCACTCATGATAGCTTGCTGAAAACTGGAAGGGTCATCATCATCCATGATGCAATCTTCTCTATCACCATCAATGAGAAAACCGTAGTCGTAGTATCTCTCCGGTGGGTGAGAAGTCCTACCAGATCTATGGAGTGGCTGAAGTTCATTAGAATCTGTTGCAACATCAGGTTCAGCCAAGTCGTCATTTGTAATTTGTGTCTCTAGAATCTCTTCTAGATCTACCACATTGCCATCCACATCATTTGGAAAAATCTTATTTTCTAAAAATGTGGCATACTGAGAAACAAAAACCTTTTGTTCCTCTTTGTGGTAGAAAAGATACCCAAACGAATGTTTTGAATATCCAACAAATATACATTTGACCGATCGTGTCTCGAGTTTGTCTGGATTCTGCTTTTTGACAAAAGCCGGACAACCCCAAATCTTAACTCTTTTAAGAGATAGTCTCTACCCATGCCATATCTCATATGGAGTGGTAGACACAGTCTTGGTTGGAACTTTGTTTAACAGAAAAGCTGCAGTCTCCAATGCACGCCCCCAAAAAGAGAGGGGTAACTCAGAATCACTCATCGTAGATCGTACCATATCTAATAGGGTACGATTTCGCCGCTCTGACACACCGTTGTGCTATGGTGTGTAAGGGGGAGTGAGCTGAGAGAGAATCCCATTGTCTTTTAGGAAGTCCAAGAACTTAATACTTAAGTACTCTCCACCTCGATCTAATCGAAGTATCTTGATTCACATTCCTGTTTGGTTTTCTACTTCAAGTTTGTACCCCTTGAATTTCTCGAAAGCTTTAGACTTATGCTTTATTAAAAACACATGACCGAATCTTGAGAAATCATCAGTAAAAATTATGAAGTAAGAAAAACCGCCTGTTGCATGTGTAGGAATTGGCCCACATACATCACTATGTATGAGGCCTAGGAGCTCAGTAGCCCTTTCTCCGTGTCCAGTAAATAGAGTTTTGGTCATTTTACCTTTGATACAAAACTGGCAAGTCGCATAAGATTTATACTCAAAAGAATTTAAATATCCATCTTTATGAAGCTTGTTTAGTCTTGTTTCATTAATATGACCAAGTCTACAATGCCAAAGAAAAGCTTCATTTATATCTGAAAATTTTCTTTTACTTGTGTGTTGAATGTTGAAAACTGTGTGTTGATTAAGGACATATATCCCGTTATTATGTGTACCACAACCAATCAAAACTTTATTAAGTCTAATGTTCATAACATTATGTTGCACAGCAAAATGATATCCTTCATTGTCTAACAAATAAACAGATATAATATTACAAAGCATACTTGGCACAAAATAACATGGGTTCAAAACCAATATACAACCCGACGGCAGCCCTAGGTGATACTCTCCCTCTGAAACTGCATGAACATTGGAACCATTTCCAACCTGGAGAGCATGATCACCTGTCTTCAAAAATTTGCTATTTCTCAACGCCTGCATAGAATTGCAAATATGAGAACCCGAACCGGTATCTAATACCCAGGAAGCAGAGTTAATAGGAAAACAGTTTTCAATCACAAACACACCTGAAGTTGAAGCATTACCATGTTTCTTTTTCTTGAATTCAAGGTACTCAGTACAGTTCCGCTTCCAGTGTCCCGTCTTCTTGCAGTGGAAACATTCTCCTTTTCCCGACACCACAGCTTTGGATTTGTCTGTTAGTGTATATGCTCTAGGGTCCATTATTGTATCATACGAGATTGTATATTACTTAATGGAAGCTTGGGATATTCATAGTTATATATACAGTCTTGCTAAAAATGGTAGTATGCTACTTGGTTTGTGTCTACTTTAATATGTGCATATGTTTCTTGTAACGTATCACTTATACATATTAGTAGAGCCCATAGGTTCTTTGCTTGATTACGAGCGTTGTGATGGCAGTCACACTAGTGGGGCTGGGTAGTCTATAAGCAATATCCTATACAGGTCCGTAGTCAGAGGATTATCGAAACAGGGCATCGATACTCCAGAGTAGACTAGTGTGTACACTTCTCATCCCAGTTGGGGAGATGGTCTGTCCCATAGCCATCAGTACGTCATACTGGAGATAGTATACAGGTGCTCGTTAGGTTACGGGTACACCGGACAGGACTCGGAGGGGAACTGTTGGTTGGTATTATACCCATTGTCAGTTAACAGTTCCCAGGTGACTTGAGTACAGCATAGTCTGCAGACTTGACACTGCTACTTCTCCTCGAGTGTGTCCCACTGTTCTTAGATTGCTACCCTACCACGGCTCAAAGGAGTCGTGCAAACAGGTAGCAGTTGGGTGCAGTCCCGAGCACTTGGAGGCAGTTGTAGTTAGATAGGAATCGTCTCTCCCGGTATTGGAAGATGATATCGCGCTGTGTCAGAGAGCCATTACGCAAAGTCCCTGGCCAGGGCAAGCGAGATTTACTGGTAGGTACCAGTAGTTTCTCAGGGTGTAATGAGCGACGCTCCGACACGACTTATACCACTATTACAGGACTGACGCTTGCCGCCCCCTAGGCTCTATACGTGATAGACTTAGACAAACAGACCAGACTGTACGGAGATTGTCACATCAGGCTCAGTGGGAGTTCGGATGAGTTTCCTCATCGGCCTTCTTATCGACATCTACCTGGGGACCGTTACGTACAGCTAGTGCCGCTTGCGGTCTGTGGTTAAACCCACTGCCAGCATAGTGTCGAGTCTTTAGAGTCCCACACTGGGAGTTTCCCTACTCTAGACGAAACGATATAGAGGTCGTTTGGTTTTACGATAAGGGTTCGGACGCGTACGTGTGTTTACGCAAGTACGACGTTCGGACAGTTTTTACTAGCCGGCTTTGGATTAAGCCAGATTCTAGTATCGGATTATTGGATTTATACAGTCTAAAGTTTTTCCGTGTTTTCACGGATTGGAGGGGCGTTCTCGTAATTTTTCGGGAAGCTTCTAGAAGAGTGGTGACTAAGGGGTTAAAGTGGCATGGGCATTAATTGCTTAATGACTCATTTGTGTGATTCATCCTTAGCATTAAATGATTCATTAATGAGTTAATGAGTCATATGATGAATCACACAAGGTGAATGCATCTACCATAATGATTAATCATTTATATTATTTATTTGATTAGTTGTTATGGTTGTTATATTCACATGAGCTCGTTATTCATTCTCATTCTCATCTTCACCTTCTCTCTCCTAAAGCTCACTCTCTCTTCAAGCCCTAACCCTAACCTTTCATGTGTTGAGATCAAGGGTTAGCTAGACTAATACATCCATAGCCTCACTCTATATCCCCTAGGTAGCTTAGATTAGCACTTTAAGCAACCTAGTTATCTCAATTTAGAGATTAAGCTTGGCGTAGGAGCTTTCGGATGGATCGTCTTTGACTCGAGGAGGCCGTTGAGGTGCCGAGGTTCCAAGGGGCCTACGAGGAGTGGAGGACAGCGATGAAGACCCGAAGGACATCTAACGTGAGGTATAACTTCGAATCCGAGTAGTTGATAGTTAGCAATGGTTTAGATAATGATTCATGCGCTCAAGTCCGTGTTACGATGCTTTGATAATCGTTTTTCATATATTCCGACTCCCCGCTAGTTCGTGGGGTGCGTGACATGGACTTACAGTGGTATCAGAGCCAACTAAATTATCACTAGCTTGTTAGCAACTAATTAGCGTTCGATCTACGTAAAACACGAAAACAAAACCCCGGAAATTCCATGTTTCTGTTAATTTTAAATGTGTCTTAAAAAATATTTGACATACCTTAAAATTCACAGCAGGGAAATATAAGAATACTGGGAAAATACGAGGACACAACTCGACTAGACGGCCGCGGAACCGCGGCCAAATGGTGCTTTTGGCCGTGGATCCGCCGTCAAGTCAACTACGAGTTGACTCGGATTTGCGCAGTAATTCTTATTTTAAAGTGTTTTGTTTTCCTGTATATTCTTTTTCTGCCCAGGTTACTTCAGTGCAGGTTTGCTTTTGGCGTAGACACGGAATATGGTAATCGATCGATGTTCTAAGATATTTGCTAATTGGGTTTTTATATGTAATGTTTAATGTGTTCGTAAACCTCCCCTAACTGCTAGTATGTCGGTTGATAGGGGGTTGCACATTTCTATAATGTTTACTGTTTGTGTATATGAACTGTATTGGGATGTTGTGATGATTAGCCGGGGTTTTGAGAAGTGTTTAATATTCATTCATTCAAATGTAAATGTAATTTGATGTAATATTCTTTTGCGGGGCACATCCAGGTTGCGGTTGTAGCCACTGTTGTATTATTTCTTTTTTACTATTTTTGCTCCTAGGATAGACCCAAGATGGGGTACACAAACTACCGGGTACGTCGAAGTGTTTAGTGGCCTACTCACGTTGTTGAGGGAGACCGCTTCACTTCGGGTACTTGGCGGATAGTTTACCATACCCGTAGGGGTCTAGGGTGGGGTAATGGCTATTCATCACAACTTTGTAATCCGTCTTTTATTGCAGGCTCAAAGCAAATGCGGATTGCTAGTATATCCAATAAAATTCATCAGTGATCTGGAATGCTTATTATTGTGTCTGACGAATGTACAATATCTATATATGATAGCTATTAGACGTCACTTATGTTTTACACCTGCGCTAGCCCAGCCCCGCTCTGTCGTTAGTTAAGTAACCTAACGGGTGATGACGGGACCCAGTGGCGAATGCGGATGGCATAAGTGGACGTGGTATTTTCGTTGTTTTCTGCAATGATAGGATAAATGATGGGACGCATTATTATAATGCAAAGAAAATAAACGAAAGTTAAATCGTTGGAACAAATTTAAAAGAAAGCACTCGGTTATTTTAAAAGAGCAGAATTTTTAATTGCGGAGCTTTAACCACTCCTTTTAAAAAGTTATCAGATTCCTTCGATTATATCAAGTTCACTACTTTCACGGTTTTGCTAAAACCAGTCGTAGCCCTCCGTCATTTCTTATGCATGGTCAGTAGTATTCAAGTTATGTATTTTGACCTAACGCCAAGGCATAGTGCTTGGTAGCTGCTGGGTATTCATTTGTTGCATAGATAGATGTGTTAGTTTGGGACAGTCGTATTATCATTTTCGCCTAACGTCAAGGACATGTACGGATGGGTTCAAATTAACAAGGATAATGATGGGAAGAACCTGACATGTGACTTATGAAATTTTGACCTAACATCAAGGTCATAAGAGCATGGGGCAAAAATTTATATCGGGAATTTCTAAAGAAACTGAAATTTGCAGAGAGATGCATACCATTTTAGAGTTTGATGAATGTTGGTAGGATTCCTTCAACATTATCATACGATGATATTTTGGATCCCGATCCTACTGTGAGTATATACTACTTATCAGGAGATTCGTCACTTAACGATCAATGCTATAAACCAAGTAGGTGCCTAGAAAGGTGTCAGCTGGGTTACGCCCCCAGAGAAAATAGGTTATTTAATTAAGGAACTTCGCGAAAGCGTTGCGAAACCTCCCTCGAAGTATTGACACTGGCCTGGCGGAACGGTTAAGCAAGTATTGTACAGTGAGAATTATCCTGGCTAATTCTTCTTTTATGGTTTGAGGAAGGATTCAAGAAACAGTGAGAGCCATCCAGTTTAGATAAATTAATAACCACTCTAAACTTGCAAGAGTATCATGCTAATAGTGTTTTCTTCTCTCTCTCTCTTAATTGCAGTGACTTTGTGAACACACATAGGTTACATCTAGATAACAATTTGATTGAATCTGACTTATATGACTGGCAAAGGTCTGTCCACATGTCCATTGCCTATGACAAGCTAGAACACCCTATTAATACTCAAGATCCCGCCGTCCCAGGTCCAGTTTCCACCGTCGCGGATATGGATATCCGTCAGACAAGGGAAAAGGATAAAATGAAAGCCAAGTGGCTTGTGTCAGCTTCAGTTGATGGTGTATACCAGAAGCAGCACGAGAAGATGGACTTAGTTTCCATCTTTCTCCATAACAAAGATTTTTATGGAGAGCAGTCTCATATCGCAAAATTTGAGAACTCGACCGGATTAAATCAAGCGAGGTTGGCCGTCGGGTCATTTGTAGGGGACAACGTCCTTACAATGACAAGCTATATTGATGAGCTCCAGGACCTGAAGACCATGTTGGGAAACAGGCCAGATACTGACTTGATTCTACAGTCTCTACCTTCTCCCCTTAAGGAAACCGGGGAAGCAGAAGGAAAGAAAAGGGCAAAAGTTTTGGAACTGGATGTAGTAAAAGAGGGACATTCCTATTGTTATGGGATTGGGCATTGGCAGAAGGATTGCAGGGCTAGCAAAGCCAGTAACCAGGATACGAAGCATGTTGTGGCTTCAACCTCAAGTGTGTTTGTTATTGAAAACTATTTGTCAATTAACTCTACTTCCTGGGTATTAGATACCGGAGCATGATCTCATATCTGTAATTCATTACATGCTTTGAGAAACCGTAAAGTCATAAAGGTAGGTGATTGGTCTCTCAAAGTTGCAAACGGAATGACAGTGAACGCTGAATTCGTGGGAGAATATCGCCTAGGTTTGACAAGTGGGCATATATTGATTTTACGTAACTGTTTATATATACCTTGTATGACTTGTAACATCATATCAGTGTCCTCTCTTTCGAGAGAGGGATATGATTTTACATTCGTAAGCGATGTAGTTAACATCCACCTAAATCAAGTTCTGATTGGGTCAGGTACATTAGATAACGGTATATACGTATTAAGTCAAGATCAGGTTTTCAATGTCTAGAATACACTTAAAAGAAAGTCTCCGGAAATAAATCAGGCTTTCTTATGGCATTGTAGACTAGGTTACATCAATGAGAGAAGGTTGACTAAGTTACATGGAGAAGGATATTTGAATCCTTTCGAATATCAATTTTATGCTACTTGTGAATCTTGTCTCATGGGAAAGATGACGAAGACCCCGTTTACTGGACACGGAGTAAGAGCAAGTGAGCTCTTGGGGCTCGTATACAGTGATGTGTGCGGTCCAATGTCTACACATGCGCGAGGTGGTTATTCCTACTTCATTACTTTTACGGATGATTTCTCTAAGTATGGATATATCTTCTTAATGAAGCATAAATCCGAGGCCTTTCAGAAATTCCTAGAATACAAGAATGAAGTGGAAAAACAAACCGGCAAAAGTATCAAGATACTGAGATTTGATCGAGGTGGTGAATACTTAAGCGCCGAGTTCCTGGGTTACTTAAAAGAGAATGGAATTCACTCTCGGCATACTCCTCCATACACACCACAACACAACGGTGTATCAGAAAGGAAGAATCGAACCCTATTGGATATGTTTCGTTCCATGATGAGTAAGGCTGAGTTACCGCGATCATTCTGGGGATATGCACTAGAATCAGCTGCATATCTTTTGAACATAGTTCCTACCAAGACTGTGCCTACCACACTATATCAAATGTGGAGTGGGAAGAAACCCTATCTTCAGTATCTGAAGATTTGGGGATATCCAGCTTTTGTTAAAAAGCAGCATGCGGACAAGCTCGAGGCACGATCAATACAGTGTAAGTTTGTGGAATATCCAAAGAACTCCAGGGGGTATCTATTCTATTACGCAGAGGAACAAAAGGTTTTTGTTTCTCGTAATGCCCATTTTCTAGAACATCGGTTTTTAAGAAAGGAAATAAATGGGAGCGAAATAGAACTGGAAGAAATTCCTGAACCACAAGCTGTTACTGAAAGTTTGGTAGAACCAGAGGTTCAAGAAGAACCGGACATCCCAGCGCCACTCCGCAGGAGTAGTAGGCAGTCTCATCCGTCCGAGAGATACTACGGTTTTCTCATAGACGGGGATAGAGAAGATTGCACTATTGACTTTGATGAGCCTACTAGCTTCAAGCAAGCCATTCAGAGAGGCGACTCGGTAAAATGGCTGGATGCAATGCGTACAGAAATGGATTCCATGTACACTAACAAAGTATGGACTTTGGACATTGCTCCAGATGGGGTAAAACCCGTAGGATGCAAATGGATCTTAGAAAGAAGATTGGTGTAGATGGACAGGTTAAAACCTATAAGGCTAGGCTTGTTGCTAAGGGTTTCCGTCAAAGACCTGGTTTGGACTATGACGAAACCTTTTCTCCAGTAGCTATGCTGAAATCTATTCGGGTCCTTCTTGCTATTGCTGCCTTCCACGATTATAAAATCTGGCAGATGGACGTAAAGACGGCCTTTCTAAATAGAAATTTGGAAGAGAGCGTCTATATGGATCAGCCAGAGGGATTCATTCAGAGTGGGAGCAGCGGTAAAGTATGCAAGTTGCTTAAGTCCATTTATGTACTAAAGCAAGCATCGCGGAGTTGGAACATCTGTTTTGATGATACTGTCAAGGAATTTGACATTATCGAAAATCCAGATGAACCATGCATATACAGTAAGATTGTAGGGAGAGCATTTAGTATTCCTCGTCTTGTACGTGGATGACATTCTCCTAATAAGAAATGATATTCCTATGTTATAGTTAGTCAAAAGATTCTTGTCACATAAATTCTCCATGAAAGATCTGGGTAATGCCACCTACATTCTGGGGATCCAGATCTATCGTGATAGATCAAAAAGAATGTTGGGACTTTCACAGTCCAGGTACATAGACACCATATTGAAAAGATTCAGTATGGTAGATTCTAAGTGCGGTAACCTACCGGCTTGTCACGGAATCACCCTCTCCAAAGATATGTCTCCCAAGACTGATTTGGAAAGGGATCGCATGTCGATTATACCCTACGCTTCAGCGGTAGGCTCTATAATGTATGCGATGTTATGTACTAGACCAGATGTATCATACGCATTGAGCGTAGTAAGCCGGTATCAAGAAAACCCAGGGGAGAATCATTGGATAGTAGTAAAGAACATTCTCAAGTACCAGAGGAGGACTAAGGAGATGTTCTTGGTGTATGGAGGAAAAGACCTCCAGATGGAGGCCTTTGCCGACTCCGGCTTCCAAAGTGACAAAGATGACTCCAAGTCCATGTCGGGTTATGTCTTTACCCTCAATGGAGGGGCGGTCTGTTAGAAGTGTCCCAAACAGGAGACCGTTGCTGACTCAACAATAGAAGCGAAGTACATAGCTGCTTGTGATGCCGCAAAAGAAGCTGTCTGGATGAAGAAGTTCCTCACAGAACTTCAGGTGGTTCCTTCCCATGTTGGTCCAATACCTATGTATTGTGACAACAATGGCGCTATAGCTTTAGCGAAGGAACCCAGGTCCCATCAGAAGTCCAGACACATCTTAAGGCGGTATCACCTGATCAGGGAGATCGTAGATCGCCGGGAGATCGAGGTGAAAAGAGTAGAGACAGAGAATAACATTGCTGATCCATTCACAAAGGCCATTCCTCAGACGCAGTTCGAGAGGCTATTCGAGATGATAGGTCTACGATATGCCAGCTCATGGCCCTAGTTCAAGTGGGAGATTGTTAGTGTATATGCCCTAGGGGCCATTATTGTATCATACTAGATTGTATATTACTTAATGGAAGCTTGGGATATTCACAGTTATATATACAGTCTTGCTAAAAATGGTAGTATGCTACTTGGTTTGTGTCTACTTTAATATGTGCATATGTTTCTTATAACGTATCACTTATACATATTAGTAGAGCCCATAGGTTCTTTGCTTGATTACGAGCGTTGTGATGGCAGTCACACTAGTAGGGCTGGGTAGTCTCTAAGCAACATCCTATACAGGTCCTTAGTCAGAGGATTATCGAGACAGGGCATCGATACTCCAGAGTAGACTAGTGTGTACGCTTCTCATCCCAGTTGGGGAGATGGTCTGTCCCATAGCCCTCAGTACGTCGTACTGGAGATAGTATACAGGTGCTCGTTAGGTAACGGGTACACCGGATAAGACTTGCAGGGGAACTGTTGGTTGGTATTATTCCCATTGTCAGTTAACAGTTTGTAAGTGACATGAGTACAGCATAGTCCGCAGACTTGACACTGCTACTTCGCCTCGAGTGTGTCCCACTGTTCTTAGATTTCTACCCTACCACGGCTCAAAGGAGTCGTGCAAACAGGTAGCAGTTGGTGTTAGAGATAGTGCTCTCAAAGTCAATTATTGGATCGCAGGTACGTGATTGCAATGATTGAGGCATGACCTATACCGATATGATAGTCTTACTCGAGATGATAGTATGCTATCTGGTTTGCCTTTATCATCGTATACATGTTTTAGTTCACCATTGCATGATGATAGAGCCCATAGGATTCTTGCTTGACTGCCAGCAGTATGATGGCGATCATATACGTGAGAGCTGGGGTCTGTAAGCACATCCTTAAAGTTTCCCTAGTCGAGGGAGTTTCGAGACAGGGCATCGATACTCCAGAGTAGACTAGTGTATACAGTCGAGACCCCGACGAGGGGCGGTGGCCGGTCTCATAAGCCATTGGTGTCAGTTGGTTCACCTAAGATGTATACAGGTGCTCATTGGGTTATGAGTACACCGGACAGGACTCGCCGGGAACATGCTAGTTGGTATTATACATATCATCAGATAGCAGTTCCCTGGGGACATGTGTACAGGTTTGTTTGTCGACGTGAGATCATCATTTGTCTCGTGTGAGTTCCCACTGTGCTTTGATTTCTACCCTACCACGCTCAAAGGGGACGTGAAAACAGGTTTTAGTTGGGTACAGTCCCGAGCCACATGGAGGCAGTGAGCGGATCATCGGGGATTCGTCTCACCCGGTATTGGGGGTTGATGTCGCACAGTGCACGGGTGACCATCCCTGGAAATTATCGGCCGAGGTAGTGGAGAATTACTGATTTGGATCAGTAGTTTCTCAGGTGGTGATGGGCTTCATACCGACACGATTTATCGCGTTATTAGGGGTCTGACTTTATCCACCCCCATACACTCGATATGAGATACTCTTTAGACGAACGGACCGGACTGTATATACATTGTCACTATCAGGCTCAGTAGGGTTTATAGATGAGTTCGCTCGTCAGCTTCCCTTCCAATCAATACATAGGCAAACGTTACGTACAGCTCGTAGCTCTGACGTGCTAGTGGTTATACCCAGTGCCAATGTGTTGATGAGTCATTAGAGTCCCCCACAGACACTTTTCCAAGTTCGGGGGAAACGTTATAGAGGACGTATGGATTTATGGCAAGGTTCGGAAAATGCAAGTGCGTTTTCGCACGTGTCATTTTTCGGGCAGATAATACAGGTCGGTTTTGGTTTAAGCCGGATCCGAGTATTATATTGTGTAAATATAATATCTTTGTCTCAGTTGCATTTGTATTCGGTCGTAATACAATTGCGGGTATGTTTATACTGTTACGGGGCTATCCTAAAATTCGTTTCGGGATCGCTTTTGGAAGTTGCCAGTTTCCAGTTTTCTATCACCCGTCTTTTAACATTCGGTTAAAGATGGATTTATCTTTTCTTGAGATGAGTGTGGAAGTTTCTAGAGGCTTCTAGAAGGTGGTGACTAGGTTCATGCATCTTTGTGACTCATTAGTGCATTTAATGATTCATTAATGCAAGGATGACTAGGTTAGTGAATCTTGGTTTTGCATTTAATGTGTTAGTGAGTCATTGTTATGATAAGCTTCATTCTTACACTCAACCCCCTTGCTCCTACACTCACCCCCTCCTCTTTATAATGGCCAGCCATATCTTTTGGTGGAGGTTGGTTGTTCTTTTGAGAGAAAAAAGATTATGGTTCATGGAAATTAATCTACTCATTTCCCATTTACCCGATTCCATAAAAGGCAACTTCATTAAACGTTCGTCCGTGACTTTGGACGTAACGAGACAAAGTGTTCTACTCATTCTCTACATCATCTTGGTCTTCTCTTTTAGCAAACTTGATGATCGAGTTGCCTCGGTTCAGAGGAGGGAGCCAGTTTAAAGATCCGTCGACGTGGTGCCACCTGGACGAGAAGACCGGAGATTCCGGAGATCAGTGCAGCAGCAACAAAGCGTGAGATGATGGTTGAAGACCGAAGGACTCGGATCATTCGGTATAACATTTCTACCCCTTTGTAGTTTTTTAGTTTAGCTTTAATGGCAGATCCGGGTTACGGCACGCGATAGCGCCAGTTGTAAAAAGTTTTGTTCCGCATTTGGCGTCTGTTAGACTGCCGGGGCGCTACCGTGGACTTATAGTTGGGTGGAGTCTCGAGCACTTGGAGGCAGTAGTAGTTAGACAGGATTCGTCTCTCCCGGTATTGGGAGATGATATCACGCTGTGTCAGAGAGCCATTACGCAATGTCCCAGGCCAGGGCAAGCGAGATTTACTGGTAGGTACCAGTAGTTTCTCAGGGTGTAATGGGCTACGCTCTGACACGACTTATACCGCTATTATGGGACTGACGCATGCCGCCCCATAGGCTCTATATGCGATAGTCTTAGACGAACAGACCGGACTGTACGGAGATTGTCACATCAGGCTCAGTGGGAGTTTGGATGAGTTTCCTCATCGGCCTTCTTATCGACAACTACCTGGGGACCGTTACGTACAGCTAGTGCCGCTTGCGGTCTGTGGTTAAACACACTGCCAGCGTAGTGTCGAGTCTTTAGAGTCCCACACAGAGAGTTTTCCTGCTCCAGGCGAAACGATATAGAGGTCGTATGGTTTTACGACAAGGGTTCGGACGCGTACGTGTGTTTACGCACGTACGACGTTCGGACAGTTTTAACTCGCCGGCTTTAGTTTAAGCCAAATTCTAGTATCGGATTATTGGATTTATACGGTCTAAAGTTTTTCCGTGTTTTCACGGATTGGAGGGGCGTTCTCATAATTTTTCGGGAAGCTTCTAGAAGAGTGGTGACTAAGGGGTTATGGTGCCATGAGCATTAATTGCTTAATGACTCATTTGTGTGATTCATCCTTAGCATTAAATGATTCATTAATGAGTTAATAAGTCATATGATGAATCACACAAGGTGAATGCATCTACCATGATGATTAATCATTTATATTATTTATTTGATTAATTGTTATGGTTGTTATATTCACATGAGCTCATTATTCATTCTCATTCTCATCATCACCTTCTCTCTCCGCTAGCGCACTCTCTCTTCAAACCCTAACCCTAACCTCTCATGTGTTGAGATTAAGGGTTAGCTAGACTAATATATCCTTAACCGCACTCTATATTCCCTAGGTAGCTTAGATTAGCACTTTAAGCAACCTAGTTATCTCAATTTAGAGATTAAGCTTGGCGTAGGAGCTTTCGGGTGGATCGTCTTTGACTCGAAGAGACCGTTGAGGTGTCGATGTTCCAAGGGGCCTACGAGGAGTGGAGGACAGTGATGAAGACCCGAAGGACATGTAACGTGAGGTATAACTTCGAATCCGAGTAGTTAAACCTCTAGTTGATAGTTAGCAATGGTTTAGATAACTATTCATGCGCTCAAGTCCGTGTTACGAAGATTTGATAATCGTTTTTCATATATTCCGCCTCCCCGCAAGTTCGTGGGGTGCGTGACATGGACTTACATTATCCTTCCCCTTCACCTTCTTTATTCCTCCTCTCGGTTGCATGAATTTCTTCTTATTCTTTCCCTTGGCCTTGGCTTTTGGGACACAAGAAGAAGATTTTCCAACAAGCATAGAGGGGGACTTCTCTTTCACCGTGCTCTCCACACTTCTCAACATACTGAGAAGTTCGGGTAGTGATTTCTCCATGTCTTGCATGTTGAAGTTCACTATGAATGGAGCAAAGGCGGAGGGAAGAGACTGTAGAACAATATTAGTATACAGCTCGTTATCCATTGTCCAACCGAGATCCTCAAGCTCTTCTATAAGAGCTATCATCTTCAAAACATGATCACCTACTGATGTGCCTTGTGCCATCCGCATCTGAAACAACTTTCGAGATGCTTCGTATCTCAGGATCCGAGATTGCTCCCCATATAACTCTTTTGTATGGAGAAATATGGATTGAACATCCATAAGCTCGTGTTACTTTTGATGTGTATTGTCCATCGATGCAACCGCGAGGCATTTAGCAGTAGCACAATCACTATCCCACGTTTTGCGGATTTCCTTATCCGCGGTAGAAGATATAGGGCCTGGGACGGGCTGGGCTTTGGCAGTTTGGATATATGATACTTTATCATATGTTAGAGCAATGTTTATGTTCCTCAGCCAATCTTTGTAGTTTTGTCCGGTCAGCTTTTTTTTATCTAGTAGAAGCATAAGGCCTGTCATTGGTATCTGCCATTAAGAGAGAGAAAAGAATACACTCAACGAAAGCTCTTGCAAAGATCATATTGGTTATTATCTTGTCTAATCGATTTCTCCCACTGTTTTTATCAAATTTTCTTTAAAACCTTTCACAAAGAAAACTAGCCGGGATTAATTAAATTCTACAACTTCGCTAACCATTCAGTCAGGCCAGTGCCGGTACTTTGAGGGAGGTGCCCCGTGCTTTCGCACGGACCTAATTAGAATAAACTTCGTTTTCCTAGAGGCATAGCCCCGTTGGCACCATTCTAGACACCTAATGGGTTAGCTAATTGTAAAGTGCGAAACTTTCCCGGGAGCAACTCTTGCTCATAGTGGGATAGGAATCCTACTATCATATAGAAGGTACGCAATCTCATTGCAAATTTCAACTCTTGAAACTCCCGATATTGTTTTTACCCCTAGCACGCATGACCTTAACTATGGTCAACATATCATAAGTACTAGTCATGTTCTTCCCGTCATTTCGTGATTAACTAGACACACCCACATGACCCTTAACTAAAGTCAACATCATCATATGAATGTCCTAACTAATCTGCATCATATGCGGTGTAGGAAGACATCACTTACCTACCGTACACTGCGCCTTAAATAAAGTCAAAATACGCAGCACGAATACTAAGTACTCTACTTCCTAAAATGACGTAGGGCTGTAGATAGTTTTTAAGAAAACTTTTAACGCTTTGGCTTGAAATCGTTGTAGAATCCAATGGGTTTAAAAGGAGTGGCTTAAGCTCCGCACTTTGAAAACTTACATTTTCATAAAAAGCCGAGTGGGTTTTAAATCCGATTCTACAACATCTTTTTAGGTTCATTTTTCTTTACATTAATCTTATTAATGTAGTCTCATCATTTATGTCCTAAAGCCATCACAGAAAGAAATGAAAATATAACGTACGCTTATACCATTCGCATTCGTCACGGTGTCCCGTTATGCACTGTTAGGTTACTTAACTTACGGCATAGCGGGGCAGGACTAGCGCAGATGTAAAACATAAGCAACGTTTATTATATATCATATATATAATACCATTCCTCTCAACATGTAAAGTGATCTCATCACAGAACAAACACAGCAGAAGCACATATGAAAATATAGATATCTACGAGGTCCGTATTTAGTATTTAGCCATCAATAGAAAATACGGATTCCACGGTCGCGATGAATGGACAAGCCCACACCCCAAGACCCCTACGAGAGTGGCAAGTGGCCCTACCAATTTTAGAGTTTAGGAGACCCGGTCTCGACTCCTCGAGATGGCCTCCGACTGAACCCTAGAACCCGGTCACTTGTGCTCCCCTCTTTGGGTCTATCCTAATGCGGAAAAGTAAATAATATACAAGAATGGTTACATCATCCTCAACCCGGAAGTGCCCGAAATAAAAGAATATTACATACAATTGAATTTTACATGAATGAAAATAAAAACTCTCATCTCATATAAAACCCCGGCTATTCAATCATGACGATCTTGTACAACATATCTCAGCAACACATAACATCACATGTTATCAACGTAAGCAAGTATGCGTATCCTAATTGTCCTTGTTGTATAGCAACGAAACCGGCGATACACCACATACTACGCTTACGGTCACGGAAAAGAAAGTGAAAAACAATCACATTCACATATATCATGACGATGTTAAACGTTTTGATCATATCAATAAACACCCATAAGTTACCCCGAGAGCTTAACACTTGAGCGAAGTTGAAAGTAATCAAAAGACGTGCCGCAGTGTCTATGGTCGAGCCGTAGAAGGAGTTAACCAATGCCTCACCTATGAGACAACGGAACTACGGCAAACCCTAAGGTTCGATCGTGGTTCCGTGGGCATAGAATCGAGTTAAGTTTAGTATGTTCTTCTAGAGGGTCCATAGGAATACTCGTACTACTTATTGAATATAAACAACTTGGAAAATTACAACAATTGAAAATTTCAGAGAGGGTGATAATGTTGGGTTTGAAAATCTGTTCGAACTGTTAAACATTGTCAAAGTTACCAATATAATGTTAAATTTACGACTACGAAACACTACGAAATAGACCATAAGCACAATAATCATAACATGAAAAATTGAGCTTAGCAAACAATCCCTGGAAACCCAAAATCAACACTCCAGTACACACAAGGAAAACGGGGCACAGGGGAGTTCAAGGCGCCGGCCTCCCTGGTTTTTGGGGCAAGTGATCGGTTCAAATCCGATGGATGGTCCCTAATTTTCTTGTGTGCTCTAGTGGTGTTTTATGCTAACTTCTGCATTTGCTTAAATTATTTTTCTGGGTCGTTTAAAAATCGACAGAGAGCACAGTTTTGGTTTTCCTGAAATCCGTATTTTTCGTGTTTGTTTCGTTTTCGTAATATTTAACATGGTCTAAAATTCTAGTTTTGCTCTGATACCGCTGTAGGGTTTCTTTAGCACCTCACCTAGGGTTTTGCAAGAATCACACATGTCATATTAAAAATTTATGAGGTGTTAAACAAACAAATCTAGGAATCGAACTAGAATATTTAGAGTATCAAATTCTAGTATCATATACTAGCTAGTGTCTAACACTAATTGGGGAGAGATACAAGCTTTGTAGACCTCCTAGCAACTCCTTGGATCTCCTAGGGTTTGAACGAGATAGCTTGAACTTTCTCCACGTCCACGATGATCCACCCGGACTACCTTTGCCTAAAGGTCCTTGCTCCACTAGATCACAATGATGATGAAGCAAACAAACTACACCTATGGGCTAAACAAGTGTAGTGTGATGATATGGTTGTGTTCTCATATAAAAACCTTTTCTTTCTTTTACCCTCACTAACTTTGGAAACTCAAGAGAGAGCTAGAGAGAGGAAGAAGAAGATGGCAACCTTGAGCTCGTTTTTTCTTTTGGAAATGATAATGAGAGAAAGATAAATATCAGGAATAAATGTCTCATCTCAAACCATGGTCAATAAATATCTAGATATTTTAGAATGAGAGAAAAATAACAAATGAAAATGAAACCATGGTTTAATCTAGCTCAAGTAAAGAATAGTCAACCATGATTTAAAATCAATTTTCTTTTTCTCATTCTAATATATAAATATATTTACTTCCTATGTTATTCTTATATTGCCATCTCTGTTGTATCATCAACCATGATACAAATGCAAGTATGTATGTGTGTATGCACATCAACATGTACATATACATCCATGCATCCATCATAAAGAAAAGGTTTATTTAAATGAGACAAAAGTCAATATTAAATCAACACTTGATTTAATAAAACAGTCATATCTCATACGACCCGACCAACATAAAATGCCTGATTAAAACACGGCATCACATACAAGTATTTAATCGAGCTCCCGCACATATCTCATATATACACCACATCGTTTTGCCTGAGCCAGGAAACTCCTGTGAGGGACTCTAAGACCCGTCAATACGCCGGCAGTAGGTGATGATCAAATCAAACACCTACAAGCCGCAAGCGGTCAGCTAAACGTAACGGCCACCCGGGTATTGAGCGATCAGAAGAAGAACAAGAGAACCTGTCAAAACTCTCGTCAATCCAACTGGCAACACTTACCATACAGTCCGCTCACTTCGTCAGATATGCTGCATATCGAGTCTACGGATAGTAACGTCGACCCCAATAACACAATAAGTCATGCCGGTATATGGTCCACAACAGATCGAGAAACTACTGACAATACTTATAAGTAATATCTCAGCAGCCCTGGCCAGTGACTTCCTGTTATAGCCTATCGTGCATAGCGCAACATCAACCTCCAATACCGGGAGAGACGAAACCCCTCCTATCGCTCATCGCCTCCATGTGCCTCGGGACTGTACCCAAAATCCACCTGTTTGTACAACTCAGTAGAGCGGTAGTATGTTGGAGATCAAAGTACAGTGGGAGGACACACAAGACTCTATGACGATCTCGGGTCTACAGGCTAACCTGTACCAGTGTCACCTAAGAACATCTATCCGACATATGATATAATACCCCATAGTAGTTCTCGGTGAGTCTGTTCAGTGTACCCAGTCTCACTGAGCACCCGTATACAATCTTTGGTGTCACCACACCAGATGGATATGGGATCATCTATCGCCCATCATATGGAACAAGAATGGTATACGCTAGTCTACGCTGGAATATCGATGCCCTGTCTCAATATACCTACGACTAGGAACATTTCAAGAATATGCTTATAAACTACAGATGTCCCACTAGTATGATCCACATCATAATCCCAGTAGTCAAGCCAATATCCTAAGGGCTTTATCAACATGTATCAAATGAGTAAAATCATGATCAAGTGAACATATGATAAAAAGCAAGCAGATAGCATACTATCATGTCGAGCAAGACTGTCCTCTGAATATATATATATATATATATATATATATATATATATATATATACACACACACAAATCAGTACATACACTATCATATAATGGCCTCCAGGGCATATATATATCGAATAAAAAGACCGGACTGTACAGAGATTGTCACATTCAGGCTCAGTAGGAGTTCGGATGGGTTTTCCTCATCGGCCTTTTTATCGGCTTCTACTGGGGGACCGTTACGTGCAGCTAGTACCGCTTGCGGCCTGTTGTTAAACCCACTGCCAGCGTAGTGTCGAGTCTTTCGAGTCCTATAGAGAAAGTTTCCCTGCACTGGGCAAAAGGTGTAGAAGCCATATGGTTTTAAGGCAGGGCTTCGATCACTTACGTGCACTTGTGCGCCTATGATGTTCCGGGAGATAATACTAGTGGGCTTTGGTTTAAGCCGGATCCTAGTATTATATTGATGGATCGGTTTCTTCTCTTTGTATTCATGTTTCTCGGAACACGAATGCGGGTATGTATATACGGATGAGAGGAGTACAGAAGGAGACACCTCATTAGGGCTTTGACCAATTACTTGATTAAAACAATTATGAGGTGGAGGAAAGTATTTGTTATTTTTGTAAATGATAATTGGGACATGGCTACTAGTTTTGACTACTTTACTTTACTTAATAATTTGACTTTACATGACCATTTGACTTGGATTGACCACTTGACTTGGTTTGATTGTTCGACAAAGATATTTTTGATAGATATTTTGTGGAGATATTTTTCCATCACATTCTTGTCGCCATGTCAAGCTAGCCATCCCATTTTTCATAAGTGATTATCATTTATCAAAATGCTTTCTCTTTCCTCATGTGAGCTCTCATGCTAGCTCTCTTCTTCTTCCTCACTACAAAACCCTAAAAGCACTTATGTGTTGAGAATTCTATGGTTTCAAAAGACAAATAAAACCATCTTAATACTCTATATCACCTAGACCATCAAATTTTCCCAGCTTATTTCACTAGTTACCTCGGTTTTGAGGTGGAGCTCGGACTATAGACTCTCAGGTGGATCGTCTTTGACTCGAGGAGGCCGTCGAAGAAGCTATGATTCAGATCGATCCTTGGAGCCTACGACGACGACGAGGACAGCGATGAAGACCCGAAGGACATGTATCGTGAGGTATTACTTCGTATCCGAGTAGTTAAACCTTAAGTAGTTTGCTAGCTAAAGTTTATGAACGATCCTTGGTTCTAGTCGGTGTTGCGAAGCTCGTAAAAATCATTTTTTGCAAATTCCTCCTCCCCGTGAACACGTGCGGTGTGCGACATTGACTTACAGTGGTATCAAAGCCTCTCATAAACCTTAGATAGCTTGTAGCGATGTTAGAACATATATCTTCACCTCCGCGAAGATTCGGGCGGGTTTCGAGTTCGTTTAGACTCTCGGATTGGCTCAAAATTTTCAGTTTTGGAACTTTAGCACACTGGATTTTCATGTCATGGAAAATTGATTAAGTTTGCTAATTGCGTGCGGAATTCTAATATCGTAGTTACTTTATAAGCTATGTGTTGTATATATGTGTTTGGAAACGTCTACTAATTGTTATATGTTGATTAGTCGGGGTTGCACATATCTGTGATGTTGTTGTGATGGTTTGTGAATATGAACTTGTTGGATCGTCATGGATGAATTGCCGGGGATATGAAATGAGGGTTTTAATTCTTTCATTCGATGTAAAATTTGTAAAGTGATGTAATATTATTTTTGCGGGGCACATCCGGGTTGAGATTGCAGCCACCATTGTATTATTTCTTTTACTGTTTTTGCTCATAGGATAGACCCAAGGTGGGGTGCACAAACTACCAGGTACTTTGAAGTGCAGAGTGGCCTACTCATTTTTTTGAGGGAGGTTGCTTCACTTCGGGTATTTGGCGGGTAGTTTACCACACCCGTAGTGTTTTAGGGTAGGGTTTGGCTATTCATCACGACCGTGGAATCCGTCTTTCGTTACAGGCTCAAACGAAACACGCAATTCCTAGTATATCTAATGTGTTCAACTTTGATCTGGAATGCCAATCATTGCGTCTGACAGATGGATATTATTATATATGTATTATATAATAGACGTTACTTATGTTTTGCATCCGCGCTAGTCCAGCCCCCGCTCTGTCGTTAGTTAAGAAACCTAACAGGTGATGACGGGGACCCATGGCAAATGCGGATGGCATACATACGTTGTATTTTCGTTATTTTCTGCAATGGTAGGTTAATTTATGGGACTGCATTACATTAATGCGAAGCAAACAAACCAAAACTGAATCGTTGGAACAAATTCTAAAACCACTCGGTTATTTTAAAAACAGAAGACATTTAAATGCGGAGCATAAACCACTCCTTTTAAAAGCTATCAGGTTCCTTCGATTATATCAATTTCACTATGTTCACGGTTTCGCTAAAACCATTCATATCCCTTCATCATTTCAAATGAATAGTCAGTAGTTTTCAAGCTATGTATGTTGGCCTTCGTCAAGGCATAGTGATTGGTAGCAGCTGGATATTCATCTATAGCATAGATTGATGCGTTGGTTTGGGACAGCCGTATAACTATTTTGGCCTTCGTCAATGGTATACCCAGTTGGGTCAAATCAGCCTGGACAATAATGGATAGAACTTGACATGTGACTTATGATATGTTGTCCTTCGTCAAGGTCATAAGACCATGGGGCAAAAATCTATATCGGGGGTTTCTAAAGAAACAGAAACTTGCTAGTGCTGCATACCATTTGGAATTTGATAATGTTGGTAGGATTCCTTCAACATTATCACATAATGATATTTGGATCCCGATCCTACTATGAGTATCCGCTACTCCTTGGAAGATTCTTCACTTAACGATCAATGCTATAAACCAAGTAGGTGTCTAGAACAGTGTTAGCGGGGCTACGCCTCCAGGGAAAAGAGGTTTTTTAATTAAGGAATTTCGCGAAAGCGTCGTAAAACCTTCCTCGAAGTACCGAAACTAGCCTGGCTGAACGGTTAAGCAAGTATTGTACGGTAAGATTAATCCTGACTAATTATTCTTTTATGGTTTGAGAAAGGATTCGAGAAACAGTAGGAGCCATCCAGTTTCGATAAATTAAAAACCAATCCAAAATTTCAAGAGCATCATGCTGAGTGTATTCTTCTCTCTCTCTTAAATGCAGCAACAAGATAACCATATTAAGTTACAGATAGATAATAAAATGACTGAGTTATACTATATTGACTGGTAAAGGTTTGTCAAGATGTCCATTACCTATGACTGTTGGAGATAGTGACCTCAGAGTCAATTATTAGGTCACAGGTACGTGATTGCAATGATTGATGGAGGACCTGTCCCGGTAGGACAGTCTTACTCGAGATGATAGTATGCTATCTGGTTTTCCTTTATCATCGTGTACTGTTTTAGGTGACCTGACAAGTTGCTATTACACGTTGATAGAGCCCCTAGGATTCTTGCTTGACCACCAGCAGTATGAGGGCGATCATATAAGTGGGAGCTGGGGTCTATAAGCATATCCTTAAATGGTCCCTAGTCGTATGAGTTTCGAGACAGGGCATCGATACTCCAGAGTAGACTAGTGTATACAGTTGAGACCCCGACGAGGGGCGGTGGCCGGTCTCACAAGCCACTGGTGTTAGTTGGATCACCTAAGATGTATGCAGGTGCTCATTGGGTTATGAATACACCGGACATGACTCGCCGGGAACATGCTAGTTGGTCATATACCAGACGTCAGATGGCAGTTCCCTGGTGACATGTGTACAGGTTAGTTCATCGACCTGGGGATCGTCATTTGTCTCGTGTGAGTTCCCACTGTACTTTGATTACTACCCTACCACGGCTCAAAGGAGTCGTGGAAACAGGTTTTAATTAGGTACAGTCCCGAGCCACATGGAGGCAGTGAGCGTATCTTCAGGGGTTCGTCTCTCCTGGTATTGGGGGTGAGGTCGCGCTGTGTCTAGGAGAGCCATTACACGAAGCCCTCGGCCGAGGCAAGGAGATTTACTGGTAGGTATTCCAGTAGTATCTCAGGGTGTTCTGGGCTACACTCCGACACGACTTGTACCGCTTTTGGGGGTCTGACTTTTACCAACCCCCTAGGCCCGCCATGCGATACTCATAGACGAACGGACCGGACTGTACGGATATTGTCACTGACAGGCTCAGTAGGGTTGTCGGGGTGAGTTCGCTCACAGACGTCCTTTTTAGTCAATACCTGCTAGCCCGTTATGTATTGGCTTATACCTCTGACGTGCTAGTGGTTAAATCCACAACTAAGGTGTTGACGAGTCTTTAGAGTCCCCCACATTCTGTTACTCAGCTTTCGGGCGAAAGGTTGTAGAGGCCGTATGGAGATATGGCAAGGTCCGATCAGATACGTGCGGTATTGCACGGATCAGGATCGGACATTTTGTACTATAGGCCGTATTGATATATGACAGGGTTCGATCAGATACGTGCGGTATTGCACGGATCAGGATCGAACGTATATTACTAGCCGGCTTGGGTATAAGCCGGATCCTAGTATATTACAGTGCAGATTTTGTCTCATTGCATTTGTATTTCGGTCGGAATACAAATGCGGGTGTGTATGCATAGTATCGGGGTTTACCTGTAATTTATTACAGGACCAGTTTTCTGGAGTTGCCAGTTTGCTTTCCGTTTCGGCCAATTTCCTTTGTATCGTTCATTGGCCGAAGATTGGTGGAGGAGGGCTTATTTGCATTGTTGCAAATAAGGATTTGTGGAGGGGGTCTTTGCATTTTGTTGTATCATGATAGCCTTTCCTTGACCTTGACTTCTAGCTTCATCATGCCTTGACTTTTGTAGGACATGATGGTTGATGATGAGTGATGGTTGTTGGATGTGTGTTGGAATTATTTTGTGATCATTGCTTTTTCATGATAAACTTTTCCTTTCTCTCTCTTGGATGATATGAGAGGGGCTCCCATTATCTTTTGATAGACTACACTCCCATTCTCTCCTCTCTTTTGAGCATGGCCGGCCACTCCCATAGTGGGCGGTCCCAAATTCTTGGTGTGGGATTTTGCTTCATTTCATGTTGCAAAAATCCCACAAGATCAATCCAAAAAGCTCCAAGTTCAATCCCTCCACCAAAAGGCAATTCCTACAACCCTAAATGAGACTTCTTCTCTAGATATTCTACAGCAAATCTTGGGCACGTCGACTAGCCAGCTTCGTGCCCGAGTTGCCTCGGCATTGAGGTGGGAGCCCGTAAAAGAAGTAGGCGATGTGGTGCACTTCCGGCGACCAGGAGGAGACGGGACATTCCGCAGGAGATCGGGACGACGACGAGAAGACCGGAGGACTCGGATCTGTCGGTATATCTCTCTTCCCCTTCTTGTAGATAGCTAGGACGAATTAATGGTTCGATCCGGGTATTAGTGCGCGGCGGTTTTCCAGTTCAAGTAAAATTAAAGTTTATCACCGCTTCCGCATTTGGCCGTCGGATTGACGGCCGGGGCGCCGCCGTGCACTTACAGTGGTATCAGAGCCTCGCCATTAACTTAGTCTAGCTTGGTTTAATGTGTTTTGCATTTCCGATCGACCAAAATTCCAAAATCTACATTTTTGCTAGCGACAGGTTTCTGTTGAAATTTTTTGGTCTCCAAAAATTTTTCAGGTTGTATAAAATTAATGTAATGGAGACTACTAGGCTACTGTAGAAATTCGACAGGGTGAATCCACAGAAGAGGCGCGGAAACGCGGCCAAAACCCCCTTTGGGCCGCGGTTCCGCCGCACACTGTGGGGATCCCTGCACCAAATTTCTACAGTATCTTTCTGGGGTTAAAATTGAGGTTTTGGAATATTAATATTGGGCCCAGATTTTCTTGATGTGCTACAGTAGTGCTTGGGACCCATTTATTATTATTTTGATTGATCGGATATTTTAAACACATTATTTCACAGTATTTACATTATATCTGCGACCGTGAACGTCACTTGATCGGTAAATCCGATCTAACTGCTATAGCCCGGTTAGACGGATTTGCGAACGTGACTTTCACGTTGATGTTCTGTTTTTGCTGTGATGTTGCGGATCGGTCGTGGGGGATAGCCTGGATGCAATGCAAGTACAGTTGTGGTTGTATTATGTACAATTGATATTGCGGGGCGAGCGTCCGACATGTGGACTGCCGTCACTACCTGATTGTATTATTATTTTGGGGCACGGCCAGGTTGCGGTCGATGTACCCGTTGTATGTATACTTTACTTTCTGTACTAGGATTACCCCGCGGAAGGGTGCACGGATTGCCGGGTTCTAGAGGGCAACAAGCCCGCATCTCATGGCATTGAGACGGAGGGGGCTTCACTCTAGAATTGGCGGGCTATTCGCCGCACTCGTAGGGGGTACAGGTTGACCCAGGAGGGGTGCCCAAGTTACCGGATTCCATGAAGTGCTGGGTGGTCCATTCAATTTGCTGAAGGGGGCTGCCTCGCTTCAGGTTTTGGCGGGTAACTTGCCGCGCCCGTAGGGGTCTAGGATTTCATTGCACAGGCTATCCACACGACCAGGGGAACGTCGGGTTTCAGTAGTGGCTCTGTGAAACCCGGGGATCCCAGATATCTGTATTGTTTCTATGATGCTGTACATTTTCTGTGATGTTGCATTTCTTATCACGCCTTTAGCGAATATAATATATTGGTATATATATTAGTAGATGTTGTATATGTTTTACATCCGCGATAGTCCAGTCCTCGCTCTGTCGTTAGTTAGCTAACCTAACGGGTAATGACGGGACCCAGTGGAGAATACGGATGGCATATACGTACATCAGTATATTTTTCGTTCTTTTTGGTGTGATCAATTGATGGGACTGCGTTGATTCGGATCAATGCAAGTTAAAAACAAACCTAATCTGATGTTGTTGGAACACTTTTTCAAAAAGCTGTTATTGCAAGGACGTTCACTTTTGTTTTGCATCATGGTATTCAGTTGGAATATCCTGCTCCTCAGTCAACGAGGCAAGGGCCGAGATCCCTTCACCGGGAGTGACCCCTTAGAAAAAAAGTTTGCGTCAGGGCAATGACTTCACTATAGCCGATTACTTTTGCTTTGCACCGTGGTATTCAGTTGGAATATCCTGCACCTCATTCTACGGGGAAAGAGCCGAGATCCCTTCACCGGGAGTGACCTCTTTAGCAACAGTTCTCGTCACTATATTTTTAAAAGCTATCCGTTCCTTCAACGATATCAAGTTCATTACGTTAAAGGTTTTCGCCAGAAACCATTCGTAGCCCTCCGTCATTTCAGTTAAATATTCAGTAGTATTCAAGCTATGTATTTTGACCTCACGCCAAGGCATAGTGATTGGTAGCTGCCGGGTATTTATCTGTTGCATAGATAGATGCGTTGGTTTGGGACAGTCGTACTACTATTTTGGCCTACGTCAAGGTTATGTACGGGTGGGTTCAGATTAACCTGGATAATGACGGGCGGAACTTGACATGTGACTTATGATATTTTGACCTCACGCCAAGGTCATAAGAGCATGGGGCAGAAATCACATCGGGAGTCTCAAAAGAACTGAAACTTGCCAGATATGCGCATACCTTCTGGAGTATGATGACGTGAGCGGATTCCGTCACGTTAACATGCGATGATAGTTGGATCCCGATTCCCACTGATGAGTTGGTTTACTCCTCGGGTATTCCCGACTAATTCTTCTTTCAGGTTTGGAGGAGAATTTGACGGTACAGTCGGAGGTTTCCAGATTAGATAAATTGGTAACCATTCTGATCTAGGTTAGAGTGCACGCTGAGTGTTTCTTTTCTCTCTCTCTTTGGCAGCGACCAATGACCCGATCCTAAGACTATGACTCAGTGACCAAGTTGACCGAACCTTCTAAACACTGCCTTTTGGATTGTCAGAGTTGCAAACCTCATTGCCACTCCTACTTTTACCCTTTTCTCCAGGGCACCCCGTATTACTACGAACGTCCACTTCCATTGGACAAAACCATCGTATGGTTAGATACGAACTCAAAAGAATTTATTCGAGGATGGTTTCCGGTTCTGGAGAAAACGGATAGGATTATTCAGTTGTTTTTTCCTTTCACCTTCTCTCAAGTTGCGAGTACTCCTTGGTTTAGGAGATGGTACACCTATTACGCAAATTGGATAGTCTTCTTCCAAACTATAGGCAGGTGCCGACCAGTAGGGAATGAAGAAAACCAATTAGCCTGACGATGGTGTACAGAAGGTATTAAGTTAAGACAAAGCAAGGGATTAGTAAGAGGGCAAAGTAAACTGCAACAGATATTCACGACCATAACAAGTATTCCTTTACCACTCCCAAATCACCTTTGTATTTCTCCAGGACACTCCATATCACTACGAAGATCCACAGTTTATTGGATACTCCATCGTATGGTTATATACGAACTCGAAAGGAACTTGTTCCAGTTCGGGGATGGATTCTGGTTCAGGAGAAATAGGAATAAGATTTATTCAGGTGTCTTTTATCTTCACCTTCTCTCGCATTGCGAGTGTTCCTAGGATTAGGACAGTACACCCATTATGCTTATTGGATAGTCTTCTTCCAAACCATAGGCTGGTGCCGAACGGTAGGGAAGGAAGAAAACCATTTGGCCTAAAGGGGTGTGCAGAAGGTAAAGACTAAAGACATATGAAGGGATTTAGAGAGGTGGCAAAGAATTATACAGTTACAGTCGTGAATCTGGAAGAGGCATTACTAGGATTACCAGGATACCCCAACGAAACATTTCAATGTTTCAGTTTCACTGTATAATGTTTAAGGAAAACTGATTTCCCGATTAGGCACTTGCTCCAGGGTATATATTTACCAGGTATGATTCTCACATCTGTATGGTTTTATACATGATGAGTGAGAGTAAGTTATTGGGAATTGGGTGATCATCCTCATTATATCGGGATTCATTGTAATCGGTGATATTTGAGGAAGTCACCTTGGTTGTTTGCCGGTCGGCAAATATTTGGTTTTGAATATCCGCTTTTATGCACCAATTTCAAATTGATATATCTGTACGTCTATTTTCATAGAGTGAGATATACCTTTCTGAAATTATGTCTACGACATTTACCTATATCAGTGGATGGTTAGGTAAGGAGCATTAAATAGCGGTGTAATTCTTCCTAACCATAAGTACAGTTTTCAACCTACGACACACAGTGAATGAGTTTTCAGACTCAAGGGACTTATACAGAGTATTGTATGTTGTCCAGGGTCCATCAGGACAGAGGGGTTGGTCCTCGTACTATATTCGGTTTACTTATGACTTCTCTAGTTTTATACAGGTGTTTCGTGGAAATACAGGGTCCGAATTTGGAGAAGTTATAGGTATTTGAATAGAGTAGAGAACCAGGTGTAGCAAGTTTCGGGATTCTTCAAAGTGATCGAAGATGTAGATACTTGTGAATGGAATTCAGTTGATAGTAATGATAAAGAGATCTTGCTTCTCTTTCAGGTTACTCATAATTGGAAGCATTCCTAAGTTGAGTAACGCTGATCGGCCTTTTTCCATATAGTTGACATGCACTGGAGACAGCTGTATGATTTGAATCTGGTTCAATTAAATCAGTGCCTCTGTTTCTATATTGGATATAGAACTGTTCATATCTTAACGATGTTAAGGTATGAGGAGTTGTCCGGTTTATGCTTAAAACCAGACACTGGACAACTCAAGGCACGTTTCTGTAATGGCTGTTTGTGGGTTGACCTAGGCTATGACGCGGGCTGACTTTCTACCATCTGGATGAACAATAGCAATATTGTTCTAGACTCGCCACAGTTTTAATAAAAATCGATTTTTTCAGAAAACAGTAGTGTGAGTATGGTAGAACTGGAAGTGATTCCAGAACTACAAACGATTACTGAAGATTTGATAGGAACCTAAAAATTCAATCTGATTTGACATTCCATTGGCCACTCCGCAGATAAGGTGGGTAACTTCAGGCACCCGAGAGGTACTCCGGTAGCCTCAAGGACGGTGACAGGGAAGTTCTTGTTTACCCACAATTACCATTGCTGTTATTCCAGGCTGCAAGACCCGGCGGGAGGATGAGTATAGCGTCGTTCTAAACTAGTTTTAGAAGTGTACGTCTATATGACTCTGCCAGAGGGTTGTCATGGTCAGTGGGAGCAGCGGAAGCATTGGTGGACAGGTAGCTTATGTCTATTTATAGACTAAAGCAGATGTGGCGGAGATAGATCATCTATTTCTGACGTGACAGTCATGGGTTTGACTTCATCAGAATAGGGGATGGGTCTGTTGAGAAGGTAGTAGGGTTTGATATCATGGTATTTGGATGTCATACACAGAATAGGAAAAGAAACTCCTATACTACGATCGGTTATATTTTGGTCGTCACACAGTGGTTTCTCCATACAGGACTTGGAAATTATATCAGACATACTGTTACCAGATCTATGGTTTTAGATCTAGATTTGGGTGGCTTCCCAATCAGGGTACTTAGACAGCATTCTAAGAGTATTTAGAATGGACGACTCCTGGCACGGTAGTATACCTACAGGTAATGGAGTCACCCTCTCTAAAGCTGTCTTACAGACTAAAGGGGAGAGGGATGTGCATGATTGGCAGATCACTTGCTCAGGCAATTGAGTCAATCATGAGATGTCAAGTACCACACCAGATATTGTTCTTGCACTAGATGCAATAAGTTGATATTAATCCAATCCTGGAGAAACAGTCGGAAGCAGTTTTAGAACATAAGTGGATGTTTTAGGGATATGATAACGATAGCCTCATTCGGGAGACAATTATCATTCCAGGCTTCCAAAGTGACATGGACGACAAGGAGGTTGTCAGAGTTATAGTTTTCCTTCTGACGAGGGGCAGTATTTTGGACAGGTGGTCCAAGGCAATACTGAGGGAGGCTTGGCGCAGGATACTGATTAAGTTCAGTTGACGATACAGTCTAAGAAGTTTGGATTTGGAGTTCATTTATGAGCTATGTCCCATCAGACATCCAGACACATTCTTAGACAGGTATTACTCATTTCGGGAGATGGTTTTCTCCGCGAACTTGAGACATAGAGAGACATAGAAAGAAACAACAAAGCGGATCCACTCACTGAGGCTATTCCTCGAACGCAATAGTTTCAAAAACGAGCTTTGTGAGACTGACTAGTAGAGGAGTTGGGTGTTCGGTATCACACGGGCTGTGAGTATGCGACATCGCAATAATTAGCCTTGAGTGCAAGTGGGAGATTGTTGGAGATAGTGCACTCAGAGTCAATTATTAGGTCACAGGTACGTGATTGCAATGATTGATGGAGGACCTGTCCCGGTAGGACAGACTTACTCGAGATGATAGTATGCTATCTGGTTTACCTTTATCATCGTGTACTGTTTTAGGTGACCTGACAAGTTGCTATTACACGTTGATAGAGCCCCTAGGATTCTTGCTTGACCACCAGCAGTATGAGGGCGATCATATAAGTGGGAGCTGGGGTCTATAAGCATATCCTTAAATGGTCCCTAGTCGTGTGAGTTTCGAGACAGGGCATCGATACTCCAGAGTAGACTAGTGTATACAGTCGAGACCCCGACGAGGGGCGGTGGCCGGTCTCACAAGCCACTGGTGTTAGTTGGATCACCTAAGATGTATGCAGGTGCTCATTGGGTTATGAGTACACCGGACAGGACTCGCCGGGAACATGCTAGTTGGTCATATACCAGACGTCAGATGGCAGTTCCCTGGTGACATGTGTACAGGTTAGTTCATCGACCTGGGGATCGTCATTTGTCTCGTGTGAGTTCCCACTGTACTTTGAATACTACCCTACCACGGCTCAAAGGAGTCGTGCAAACAGGTTTTAATTGGGTACAGTCCCGAGCGACATGGAGGCAGTGAGCGTATCTTCAGGGATTCGTCTCTCCCAGTATTGGGGGTGAGGTCGCGCTGTGTCTAGGAGAGCCATTACACGAAGCCCTCGGCCGAGGCAAGGAGATTTACTGGTAGGTATTCCAGTAGTATCTCAGGGTGTTCTGGGCTACACTCCGACACGGCTTGTACGGCTTTTGGGGGTCTGACTTTTACCAACCCCCTAGGCCCGCCATGCGATACTCATAGACGAACGGACCGGACTGTACGGATATTGTCACTGACAGGCTCAGTAGGGTTGTCGGGCTGAGTTCGCTCACAGACGTCCTTTTTAGTCAATACCTGGTAGCCTGTTACGTATTGGCTTATACCTCTGACGTGCTAGTGGTTAAATCCACAACTAAGGTGTTGACGAGTCTTTAGAGTCCGCCACATTCTGTTACTCAGCTTTCGGGCGAAAGGTTGTAGAGGCCGTATGGAGATATGGCAAGGTCCGATCAGATACGTGCGGTATTGCACGGATCAGGATCGGACATTTTGTACTATAGGCCGTATTGATATATGACAGGGTTCGATCAGATACGTGCGGTATTGCACGGATCAGGATCGAACGGATATTACTAGCCGGCTTTGGTATAAGCCGGATCCTAGTATAGTACAGTGCAGATTTTGTCTCATTGCATTTGTATTTCGGCCGGAATACAAATGCGGGTGTGTATGCACAGTATCGGGGTTTTCCTGTAATTTATTACAGGACCAGTTTTCTGGAGTTGCCAGTTTGCTTTCCGTTTCGGCGAATTTCCTTTGTATCGTTCATTGGCCGAAGATTGGTGGAGGAGGGCTTATTTGCATTGTTGCAAATAAGGATTTGTGGAGGGGGTCTTTGCATTTTGTTGTATCATGATAGCCTTTCCTTGACCTTGACTTCTAGCTTCATCATGCCTTGACTTTTGTAGGACATGATGGTTGATGATGAGTGATGGTTGTTGGATGTGTGTTGGAATTATTTTGTGATCATTGCTTTTTCATGATAACCTTTTCCTTTTTCTCTCTTGGATGATATGAGAGGGGCTCCCATTATCTTTTGATAGACTACACTCTCATTCTCTCCTCTCTTTTGAGCATGGCCGGCCACTCCCATAGTGGGCTGTCCCAAATTCTTGGTGTGGGATTTTGCTTCATTTCATGTTGCAAAAATCCCACAAGATCAATCCAAAAAGCTCCAAGTTCAATCCCTCCACCAAAAGGCAATTCCTACAACCCCAAATAAGACTTCTTCTCTAGATATTCTACAGCAAATCTTGGGCACGTCGACTAGCCAGCTTCGTGCCCGAGTTGCCTCGGCATTGAGGTGGGAGCCCGTAAAAGAAGTAGGCGATGTGGTGCACTTCCGGCGACGAGGAGGAGACGGGACATTCCGCAGGAGATCGGGACGACGACGAGAAGACCGGAGGACTCGGATCTGTCGTTATATCTCTCTTCCCCTTCTTGTAGATAGCTAGGACGAATTAATGGTTCGATCCGGGTATTAGTGCGCGGCGGATTGCCAGTTCAAGTAAAATTAATGTTTATCACCGCTTCCGCATTTGGCCATCGGATTGACGGCCGGGGCGCCGCCGTGCACTTACAATGACAAGCTGTACCACCTCTTTACTACTCATACCCCTGTCGTCCCAGGTCCAGTTTCCAACGTCGCGGATAAGGATATCCTTAAGACAAGGGAAAAAGACTGTGTAAATGCCAAGTGCCTCGTGTTGGCCTCAATTGATGGTGTATACCAAAGGCAGCACGAGAAGATGGACTTAATTTCCATCTTCCTCTATAATAGTGTTTTATATGGAAAGCAACCTCGTATCACAAGATATGATACCTCGAAGGAATTGCTTCAAGCGAGATTGGCTATCGGATAATCTGTAGGGGACCACATCCCTACAATGATTAGCTATATTAAAGAGCTCACGGACCTGGAGACCATGTTGGAGAACGAGTCATATGCTGACTAGATTCTAATGTCCCTACCTCCTACTTACGCCGAGGGGAAGAAAGTTATACTTCCAGTTGAAGGCACCCTGAAGGAAACCAGGGAGACACCTACTCTTCTTATTAGGGAATCTTCCTCTTCTGTATCTGAGGCGGATGCCAAGGGTATGAAGAAGAAGACCTCAACAAAGACGATAGGTTGTGTCAGTAAGGTAGAGGGACAACAAATGGTAAAAGTTTCGGGGTTAACAGTAGGGAGGGAGGGATGTTCCTATTGTTACGGGAAAGGGCATTCTCAGAAGGGATGCAGGGCTTGGAAATCCAGAATCCAGGATCCGAAGCATATTGTGGTTTCGACTTCGGGTGTGTTAATGATTGGAAAGAGTCTGTCAATTTACTCTACTTCCTGGGTACAAGATACCAGATCAGGTTCTCATATCTGTAATTAATTACAGGCTTTAAGAAACCGTAGAGCTATCAAGGCAGGTGATATGGCTTTCAGGGATGCTAACGGAATGAGCGTGGACGCTGTATCCGTAGGGTATATCATCTAAACTTGATAAGTGGGAAGATATTGATTCTATGTAACTGTTTGTGTGTGCCAAGTCTAGTTTGTAAGTGATGTCGTTCACATCCACCTAAATCAAACTTTGATTGGGTCAGGTACACTAGAGGATAGCATATATTGAATTAAGCTCAAGTTTTCAAACGTCCAGAACACACTTAAAAGAAAATCTCCAGAATTAAATAAGGCTCTCTTAAGGCATTGTAGACAGTGTCATATCAATGAAACACTGTTGACGAAGTTACATAGAGATGGATATTTTGATCCGTTCGAATATCAGTCTTATGTAACTTGTCAATCTTGTCTCATAGGAAAGATGACAAAGACTCCGTTCACTGGACACAGAGTAAGAGCGAGCGAGCTCTTAGGACTCATACACAGCAACATGTGCAGTACAATATGTACATATGCACGAAGTGGTTATTCTTTTTTCATTACTTTTACGGATAATTTCTCTAGGTTAGGACATGTCTTCATGATGAAGCATAAATCTGAACCTTTTGAAAAATTCCGGGAATATAAGAATGAAGTGAAAAAAAAAGGAAAAAGTATCAAGACAATGAGATCTGATCGACGTGGTGAATACTTAAATTGCCAAGTTCCTGGATTACCTAAAAGAGAATGAAATTCTCTCTCAGCTTACTTCACCATACACGTCACAACACAACGGTGTATAGGAAAGGCGGGACAGAACCCTATTGGAAATTGTTCGTTCCATGATGAGTAACGCTGAGTTGTCGCGATCCTTCTAAAGTTGTGCACTAGAATAAGCTGCATATCTTTTGAATAGGTTTCTACCAAAACTATGCCTACCACACCATATCAAATGTGGAGTGGGAAGAAACCTTATATTCAGTATCTAAAAATATAGCGATGTCCAGCTTTTGTTGAAAAGCAGTATGTGGACAAGCTCGAGGCACGCTCAGTACTGTGTATGTTTGTGGGATACCAAAAGGACTCCAGGGGGTATCTTTCCTATTACGCAGAGGAACAAAAGGTTTTTGTTCCTCGTAATGACCATTTTTTTTGGAAAATCAATTTTTTATAAGGAAATAGTCGGAGCGCAAAAGAACCGGAAGAAATTCCAGAACCACATACTATTACTGAAAGTATGGTAGAACCAGAGGTTTCCAAAGAACTGGACATCTCTACGCCAATCTGCAGGACTAGTAGGCAGTCTCATCCGTCCGAGAAATACTATGGTTTTCTCATAGACGGGGATCGAGAGGATTGCATCATTGACAATGATGAGCCAACTAGCTTACAATAAGCCATTCAGAGCGGCGACTCGGTAAAATGGCTGGATGAATTGCGGACCGAAATGAAGTCCATGTACGCCAACAAAATATGCACTTTGAACATTGCTCGAGAAGGGTTAAACCCGTAGGTTGCAAATGGATCTTCAGAAAGAAGATTGGTGTCGATGGATAGGTTGAAACCTATAAAGCTAAACTTGTTCCAAAAGGTTTTCGTCAAAGTCCTGGTTTTGACCATGATGAAACCTTTTCTCCAGTGTCTATACTCAAATCCATTCGGATCCTTCTTGCCATTGCTGCCTTCTAAGATTTTAAGGTTCGGCAGATGGACGTAAAGACGATTTTTCTAAATGGTAATTTGGAAGAGTGAGCCTATATGGATCAGCCAGAAGGTTTAAATCAGAGTGGGAGCAGCGGGACAATGTGCAAGTTTCTTAAGTCCATTTATGGACTAAAGCAGGCATCGCGGAGTTGGAACATCTGTTTTTATTGAGACAGTCAAAGAATTCGACTTTATCAAAAATCCAGATGAGCCATGCATTTATAGTAAGATAGTAGCAAGAACTGTGGAATTCCTCGTGGAGTACGTGGATAACATTCTCTTGATAGCAAATGACATTCCTATACTACAATCAGTCAAAGGATCCTTATCACAGAGGTTCTCCATGAAAAACCTGGGTGATACCAAATACATTCTGGGGATCCAGATCTATCCTGATAGATCAAAGAGGATGGTGGGACTTTTACAGCCAAGGTACAACTAAACCATACTAAAAATATTTAGTATGGATGATTTTAAGTGCGGTAGTCTACCGGCTTGTCACGGAATCACCCTCTATAAAGAGATGTCTTCCAAGACTGATTTGGAAAGGGCTCGCATGTCGATTATACCGTACGCTTCTGCGGTAGGCTCTATAATGTATGCGATGTTGTTTACCAGACCACATGTAGCTTACGCACAGAGCGTGGTAAGCCGGTATCAGTTAAATCGATGGGAGAAGCACTAGGAAGAAGTAATGAACATTCTCAAGTAACTGAGAAGGACTAAAGAGATGTTCTTGGTGTATGGCAGAAAAGGACCTCCAGATTAAGGACTTTGCTAACTCTAGCTTCCAGAGTGATAAGAATGACTCCAAGTCCATATCAGGTTATGGCTTTACCCTCAGTGGAGTGGCGGTCTGTTGGAAGAGCTCCAAGCTGGACACCGTTGCAGACTCGACGATGGAAACGGAGTAGTTTACTGCATGAGACGCCGCAAAAGAGGCTGTCTGGATATGGAATTTCTTAACTGAACTTCATATGGTTCCTTCCATTGTTGGTCCAATACTTTAGTATTATGACAACAACAGCGCTATAGCTTTAGGGAAGGAACCCAGTGTAAGTGATATATGCCCTAGAGGCCATTATTATATCATACTGGATTGTATATTACTTAATGGGAGCTTAGGATATACACGGATATAGTAACACTCTTGCTCAAAATGGTAGTATGCTATCTGGTTTGTTTCTACCTCAATATGCGCATGTGTTTCTTTTAGCATATCGCTTATACATATTGGTAGAGCCCTTAGGATCTTTTCTTGATTACCAGCGTTGTGATGGAATTCAAACTAGTAGCGGCTGGGTAGTCTATAAGCACATCCTATACAGGTTCCTAGTCGTAGGATTATCGAGACGGGGTATCGATTCTCCAGAGTAGACTAGTGTATACGCTTCTCATCCCAGCACGGGAGATGGTCTGTCCCACAGCCATTAGTACATCATACTGGATATAGTATGAAGGTGCTCATTAGGTTATAAGTACACTGGACAGGACTCATCGGGAACTGTTCGTGGGTATTATACCTATCGTCGGGTAGCAGTTCTCAGGTGATATGAGTACAGCTTAGTCCGTCGAATTGACACTGCTACTTCACCTCGAGTGTGATCCCACTGTACTTTGATTACTACCTTACCACAGCTCAAAGGAGTCGAGCAAACAGGTAGCAGTTGGGTGCAGTCTCAAAGCAGTTGGAGGCAGTGGCGGTTAGATAGGATTTGTCTCTCCCGGTATTAGTGGTTGATATCGCACTATGTTCGGAAGGCTATTACACAAAGTTCTTGGCCAAAGTAAGCGAGATTTACTGGTAGATATTTCAGTAGTTCCTCAGGGTGTATTGGGCTACTCTCCGACACCACTTATTGCGCTATTAGGGGTCTGACGATTACCGTCCCCTAGGCCCAATATGCGACACTCTTAGACGAACAGACCAGACTGTACAGAGATTGTCACATTCAGGCTTAGTAAAAGTTCGGATTGGTTTTCCTCATCCGCCTTCTTATCGACATCCACCTGGGGACCATTACATGCAGGTAGTACTGCTTGCGGCCTGTTGTTAAACCCATTGCCAGCATAGTGTCGAGTATTTAGGGACCCGCACAGAGAGTTTCCCTGCACTGGGCAAAAGGTGTAGAGGCCGTATGGTCTTACGGCAGGGCTTCGATCACTTACATACAATTATGCGTGTATGATGTAAAGGCGGATAATACTACGGGGATTTGGTTTAAGCCAGATCCTAGTATTATATTGATGGATCGGTTTCGTCTCTTTGTATTCGTGTTTCTCGGAACACGAATGAGGGTATGTATATACGGATGAGAGGAGCACAGAAGGAGACACCTCATTAAGGTTTTGACCATTTATTTGATTAAAACAATTATGAGGTGAAGGCAAGTATTTGTTATTTTTGTAAATGATAATTGAGGCATAGCTACTAGTTTTGACTACTTGACTTTGCTTGACCTTTTGACTTGGCTTGACCACCTGACTTGGATTGACTATTTGACATTAGATATTTTTGCTAGATATTGTGAGAAGATATTTTTCCATCACATGGTTGTGGTCATGTCAAGCTAGCCATCTCATTTTTCATTAAGGGTTATCATTTATCAAAATACTTTCTCTTTACTCAAGTGAGCTCTCATGCTAGATCTATTCTCCTTCCTCACTACAAAACCCTTAAGGTCTCATGAGTTGAGTAAATTAGGGTTTCAAGAGACAAATAAATCCATCTTCATACTCTACATCACCTAGGATATCAAGTTTAGCAACCTTGTTGCCCTAGTTACCTAGGTTTTGAGGTGGAGCTCGGACTATAGACTCTCGGGTGGATCGTCTTAGACTCAAGGAGGCCGTGGAGGTTGCTACGATCCGGATCGATCCTTGGAGCTTACATAGATGAGGAGGACAGTGATGAAGACCCGAAGGACATGTGTCATGAGGTATAACTTCGTATCCGAGTTGTTAAACCTCAAGTAGTTTGCTAGCTAAAGTTTATGAACGATCCTTGGTTCTAGTCTGTGTTGCAAAGCTCATAAAAAACATTTTTTGCAAATTCCGCCTCCCCGTGAACAACTGGGGTGCGCGACATCGACATACAGTGGTATCAGAGCCTCTCATAATCCTTAGATAGCTTGTAGCGATGTTAGAATTCCGCCGTTTTTGTCATGGAAAAACTGTCGACAAAAACGGTTTTCAAAAGTGAGGTTTTGAGTTGTTTGCACACCCCGTGGGCTCACGGTTTGAACCGAGAAGTCGCGGGGTGAAACGTGTGCACCCCGGGGATACCCTGAGGGACCAACGGCTGGGACCAGCCCTTAAGACCACCACTTAGTGGCTGGTGACCCGAGAGCACCAGAAATTAGTGCCCTCGGGTTTGTCCTCCTTTGGGGGCCACCTTATGGTGGCCCCCACGGGTAGGTACACCCCCCCACGAGGCCCCTTAACCAACAGTTTATCATGTGTCCTGACCTCCGTGAAGATTCAGACGGGTTTTGAGTTCGTTTCGACTCCCGGATTGGCTCAAAATTTTCAGTGTTGGAACTTTAGCTCACTGGATTTTCAAGTCTTGGAAAATTGTTAAAGTTTGCTAATTACATGGGGAATTCTATTGTCATAGTTACTTTACAAGCTTTGTGTTGTATATATGTGTTTGGAAACGTCGACTAATTGATATACGTCGATTAGTCGGGATTGCACATATCTGTTATGTTGTTATGAAGGTTTGTGTATATGAACTTGTTGGATCGTCCTGGATGAATAGCCGTGGATGTGTGATAGGGGTTTTCATTCTTTTCATTCCATGTAAAATTTGTAAAGTGATGTAATATTATTTTTGCGGGGTACATCCGGGTTGAGATTTTAGCCACTGCTGTATTATTTCTTTTACTGTTTTTCTACTAGGATAGACCCAAGGTGGGGTGCACAAACTACCGGGTACTTTGAAGTGCTGAGTGGCCGACTCACTTTGTTGAGGGAGGTTGCTTCACTTTGGGTATTTTGCGGGTAGTTTGCCGCACTCGTGGGGGTCTAGGGTGGTCTTTTTCTATTCATCAGACCGGGGAATCTGTCTTTCGTTACAGGCTCCAACGAAACGCGGAATTCTTAGTGTATCCAATGTGTTCATTTGTGATCTGGAATGCCTATCATTGTGTCTGAAGAATGGATATTATTATATAATAGATGTTGCTTATGTTTTGCATCCGCCCTAGTACAGCCCCCGCTCTGTCGTCAGTTAAGTAACCTAACGGGTGATGACGGGGCCCCGTGGCGAATGCGGATGGCATAAGCGTACGTTGTATTTTTGTTGTTTTCTGCAATGGTAGGTTAATTGATGGGACTGCATTACTTTAATGCAAAAAAAACAAGCCAAAGCTGAATCGTTGGAACAAATTTTAAAACTACTCGGTTATTTTAAAACAACAGACTTTTAAATGCGGAGCTTAAACCACTTCTTTTAAAAGCTATCAGTTTCCTTCGATTATATCTTGTTCACTACGTTCACGGTTTCGCCAAAACCATTCGTAGCCCTCCATCATTTCATATGAATAGTTAGTAGTATTCAAGCTATGTATGTTGGCCTTCATTAAGACATAGTGATTGGTAGCTGCTGGATATTCATCTGTAGCATAGATAGATGTGTTGGTTTGGCACAGTTGTGCTACTATTTTAGCCTTCGTCAAGGGTATGTGTGGGTAGGTTCAAATTATCCTGGACAATGACGGGTAGAACTTGACATGTGACTTATGATATGTTGGCCTTCGTCAAGCTTATAAGAGCATGGGGAAAAAATCCACATCGGGAGTTTCTAAAGAAACTGAAACTTTCTAGTGCTGCATACCATTTGGAGTTTGATAATGTTGGTAGGATTCCATCAGCATTATCACACAATGATATTTAGATCCCGATCCTACTGTGAGTATTCGCTACTCCTCGGGAGATTCTTAACTTAATGATCAATGCTATAAACCAAGTAGTTGTCTAGAACAGAGTTAGCGGGGCTACGCCTCTAGGGAAAAAAGGTTATTTAAATAACGAACTTCGCGAAAGTGTCGTAAAACCTCCCTCGAAGTACCGACACTATCCTGGCCGAAGAGTTAAGCATGTATTGTACGGTAAGATTAATCCTGACTGATTCTTCTTTTATGGTTTGAGGAAGGATTCGAGAAATAGTTGGAGCCATTCTGTTTCGATAAATTAAAAACCAATCTAAATATAAAAAAGCATCATGCTGAGTGTTTTCTTCTCTCTCTCCTAAATGCAGCAACAAGATAACCAGATTAGGTTACAGATAGATAATAAAATGACTGAGTTAAACTATAATGACTGGCAAAAGTTTTTCCAGATGTCCATTACCTATGACAAGTTGGACCACCTCATTACTACTCAAGCCCCCGCCGTCCCAGGTCCAGTTTCCACCGTTACGGATAAGGATATCCGTAAGACAAAGGAAAAAGAACTGTGTGATGCCAATTTCCTCGTGTTGTCCTCAGTTGATGGTATATACCATAGGCAGCATTAGAAGATGGACTTAGTTTCTATCTTACTCCATAACAATGTTTTATATGGAGAGTAATCTCATATCGGATGATTTGAGACCTCGAAGGAATTTCTTCAAGCGAGATTGACTTTCGGGTCATCTATAGGGGACAACGTCCTTACGATGACTAGCTATATTGATGAGCACACGAACCTGGAGACCACGTTGTGAAACAGGTCATATACTGACGTATTTCTACAGTCCCTACCTCCTTCTTACGCCCAGGGGAAGAAAGTTATATTTCTAATTGAGGGCACCCTGAAGGAAACCGGGGTGATACCCATTCAGCTTATTGGGGATCTTCCTCTTCTGCATCCATGGTGAAAACACAGGGTGACAAGAAGAAAAGCTCTACAAATTCGATAAGCGGTGTCAGTAAGGTAGAAGAAAAGGGAAGAACAAATGTTTCAGGGTTATCAATAGGGAAGAAGGGATGTTCCTATTGTTACGGGAAAGGGCATTGGCCGAAGGGATGCGGGGCTTGGAAAGCCAGAATCTAGGATCTGAACGATGTTGTGGCTTCGACTTCGGTTGTGTTTGTGATTGAAAACGGTTTGTCAATTAACTCTACTTCCTGGGTACAAGATACCAGATCAGGATCTCATATTTATAATTCATTACAGGTTATGAGAAACCGTAGAGTTATCACGGCAGGTGATAAGACTCTCAGGGATGCTAACGGATTGAACATGGACGTGTATCCGTAGGGTTTATCACCAAGAATTGACATGTGGGCAGATATTGATTCTACGCAACTGTTTGTGTGTACCAAGTCTAGTTTGTAAGCGATGTGGTTCACATCTACCTAAATCAAAGTTTGATTGGGTCAGGTACACTAGAGGACAGTATATATTGAATCAAGCTCAGGTTTTCAAACGTCCAGAACACACTTAAACAAAGGTCTCCAAAATTAAATAAAACTTTCTTATGGCATTGTAGGCAGGGTCACGTCAATGAAACACGGTTGTCGAAGTTACATAGAGAGGGATATTTGGATCTGTTCAAATATCAGTCTTATGAAACTTGTCAATCTTATATCGTAAGAAAGATGACAAAGACTACGTTCACTGGACACGGGGTAAGAGCGAGCGAGCTCTTGGGACTCATACACAGTGACGTGTGTAGTCCAATATCTATGGATGCAAGAAGTGGCTATTCCTATTTCATTACTTTTACGGATAATTTATCTAGGTTCGGACATGTCTTCTTATGAAAGCATAAATCGGAACCCTTTAAAACTTCCGGGAATATATGAATGAAGTGGAAAAACAAACAGGCAAAAGTATTAAGACATAGAGATCTGATCGATATAGCGAATACTTAAATTGCCAAGTTCCTGGATTACCTAAAAGAGAATGAAATGCTCTTTCAGCTTACTTTTCCATAAACATCACAACACAACGGTGTATAGAAAGATGGAACAGAACCCTATTGGATATTGTTCATTCCATGATGAGAAACGCTGAGTTGGCGCGATCCTTCTTAAGTTATGCACTAGAATATGCTGCATATCTTTTGAATAAGGTTCCTACCAAGACTGTGCCTACCACACCATATCAGATGTGGAGTGGGAAGAAACCCTATCTTCATTATAAGAAGAAATAGGGATGTCCCGCTTTCGTCAGAAAGCAGTATGAGGACAAGCTCGAGGCATGCTCATTACTGTGTAGGTTTGTGGGATACCCAAAGAACTCTAGGGGTATATTTCCTATTACGCAGAGGAACAAAAGGGTTTCTTGTTCCTCGTCATGCCCACGTTTTGGAAAATCAATTTTTTTGTAAAAGGAAATAGTGGAAGCACAATAGAATTGGAAGAAATTCCAGAACCACAAACTATTACTGAAAGTATGGTAGAACCAGAGGTTTCAAAAGAACCGGACATCCCCACGCCAATCCACAGGACTAGTAGGCAGTCTCATCCACCTGAAAGATACTATGGTTTTCTCATAGATGGGATTGAGAGGATTGCATCATTGACAATGATGAGCCAACTCGCTTCCAGTAAGCCATTCAGAACGGTGTCTCAGTAATATGGCTGGATGCAGTAAGGACCGAAATAGAGTCTATGTACACCAACAAAGTATGCACTTTGAACATTGCTCCAGAATAGGTAAAACCCATAGGCTGCAAATGGATCTTCAGAAAGAAGATTGGTGTAGATGGATAGGTTGAAATCTATAAGGCTAGACTTGTTGCAAAAGGTTTTTTGTCAAAGACCTTGTTTGGAATATGATGAAACCTTTTCTCCAGTGACTATGCTCAAATCTATTCGGATCCTTCTTGCCATTGCTGCCTTCCAAGATTGTGAGATCTGGCAGATGGACTTAAAGACAACTTTTCTAAATGGTTATTTGGAAGAGTGTGACTATATAGACCAGCCAGAGGATTTCAATCAGAATGGGATCAGCGGGGCAATGTGCAAGTTGCTTAAGTCCATTTATGGACTAAACCAGGCATCGCGGAGTTGGTCATCTGTTTTATTGAGAAAGTCCAATAATTCGACTTTATCTAAAATCCAAATGAACCATGCATTTATAGAAAGATTGTAGCAAGAACTGTGGAATTCCTCGTTGAGTATATGGATGACATTCTCTTGATAGGAAATGACATTCCTATGCTACAATCAGTCAAAGAATTCTTGTCACAGAGGTTCTCCATGAAAGACCTGGGTGATACCAACTACATTCTGGAGACCCAGATCTGTTGTGATAGATCAAAGAGGGCGGTGGGACTTTTACTGTCAATGTACAACAACACCATACTAAAAATATTTAGTATGAACGATTCTAAGCGCGGTAGTCTACCGGCTTTTCATGGAATCACCCTCTCTAAAAAGTTGTCTTCCAAGATTGATTTGGAAAGAGCTCGTACGTCGATTATACCCTATGCTTCTGCGGTAGGATCTATAATGTATGCGATGTTGTGTACCAGACCAGATGTTGGTTCTGTACTGAGCGTAATAAGCCTGTACCAGTCAAACCTAAGGGAGAAGCACTGGAAAGAAGTAAAGAACATTCTCAAGTAACTGAGAAGGACTAAAGAGATGTTCTTGGTGTATGGCGGAACAGGACCTCCAGATCAAGGCCTTTACTAACTCCAACTTCCAGAGTGATAAGAATGACTCTAAGTCCATGTCAGGTTATGGATTTACCCTCAGTGGATGGGCGGTCTGTTGGAAGAGCTCCAAGCAGGACACCGTTACAGACTCGACGATGGAAACGTTGTGGTTTCCTGCATGAGACGCTTTAAAAGAGGCAGTCTGGATATCGAATTTCTTAACTGAACTACTGGTGGTTCCTTCCATTGTTAGTACAATACTTTAGTATTATGATAACAACGGCGCTATAGCTTTAGGGAAAGAACCCAGGTCCCATCAGAGATCCAGACATATCTTGAGGCGGTACCACCTGATCAGGGAGATCATTGATCCCAAGGGGATCAAGTTGAGAAGAGTAGATACGGAGAACAACACTGCTGATCCACTCACTAAAGCCATCCTTGGGACGGTGTTCGAAAGGCTATTCGAGATCTTCGGTTTGCGATATGCCAGTTGATTGAAAGAGTTTAAAATTAACCGCAATTAGGACGGTGTCACTTTGCAGCTAGCCGCGATAAGCACGGGTCAATCCATAGGGAGACGGAGCATTTTAGGTTCTTGTTCTTACGAGTTAATGCGCGTGGAAGAAAGTCCTTTATCTACCCTATGTGTTGTTGGAGATAGTGCCCTCAGAGTCAATTATTGGATCACAGGCACGTGATTGCAATGATTGAGGGAGGACCTATCCCGGTACGACAGTCTTACTCGAGATGATAGTATGCTATCTGGTTTACCTTTATCATCGTGTACTGCTTCAGGTGACCTGACAAGTCGCTATAACACGTTGGTAGAGCCCCTAGGATTCTTGCTTGACCACCAGCAGTATGAGGGCGATCATATAAGTGGGAGCTGGGGTCTATAAGCACACCCTTAAAAGGTCCCTAGTCGTGGGAGATTCGAGACAGGGCATCGATTCTCCAGAGTAGACTAGTGTATACAGTCGAGATCCCGATGAGGGGCGGTGGCCCGTCTCACAAGCCACTGGTGTCAGTTGGATCACCTAAGATGTATACAGGTGCTCATTGGGTTATGAGTACACCGGACAGGACTCGCCGGGAACATGTTAGTTGGTCTTATACCTGACGTCAGATAGCTGTAAGTCTACGTTAGCGCCCCGGCAGTCTACAGACGCCAAATGCGGAATAAAACTTTTAAACTTGGCGCTATCGTATACTTTCACCCGGATCTGCCATTATTGCTAAACTAACAATCTACAAAGAGGGAAGAAGGGTTGTACCGAACGATCCGAGTCCTTCGTTCTTCAACCATCATCCCACGCTCCGTTGCGGCTGCTCCGATCTCTTCGAACTCCGATTCCTTCGTCGAGGTGGCACCACGTCGACGATTCTTTAAACGGGCTCCCGCCTCTGACTCGAGGCAACTCGATCGTCAAGTTTGCCAAAAGAGACGACCAAGATTGATGTAGAGAATGAGTAGATGACTTTGTCTCGTTCCGTCCAAAACTATGGACGGACGGTTAATGAAGTTGCCGTGGAAATCGGGTGATGGAATGAAATGAACTGTAAATTCCATACACCCCAAACTATCATAATCTTTTTCCTAACCGATGAAATCTCAAGTGAGAGAGTGAATGAGAGAGTGAGGAGGCTTATCATATATATAGAATGAAGAAGGAGAGTGAGTGTAGGAGCAAAAGGTGAGTATAAGAAAGCTTCTCACTCTTAAATATCTTAAGCAATCCAAAAAGAATTAAACACAAAGCATGAGTCACTTAAACACCTCATCATGCCTTTAATGAAACCATTAATGCACTAATGAGTCATATGCCTCATCATCACTTCTAGAAACTTCTAGAATGATGACTCACTCATATCAGAAGAAAAGATAAATCCGTCTTTAACAGAATGATAAAAGACGGCTGATAGAAAACTGGAAACTGGCAACTTCCAAAAGTGATCCTGAAACAACTTTCAGGAAAACCCCGAAACTGTATAAATATACCCGCATTTGTATTACGACCGAATACAAATGCAACTGAGACAAAGATATTATACCTACTCAATATAATACTCGGATCCGGCTTAAACCAAAGCCGACCAGTATTATCTGCCCGAAAAATAACACGTGCGTAAACGCACGTGCATTTTCCGAACCCTGCCATAAAACCATACGGCCTCTACAACGTTTCGCCCGAACTTGGGAAACTGCCTGTGGTGGACTCTAATGACTCGTCAGCACCCTGGCAGTGGGTTTAACCACAAACCGTCAGCGGCACTAGCAATGCGTAACGGCTGCCCACGGACTGACCTCAAGGGTGGCCGAGGAGCGAACTCAAGGGAGACCGATGAGCGAACTCCTCCGAAAACCCTACTGAGCCTAACAGTGACAATGTATATACAGTCCGGTCCGTTCGTCAATGAGTATCGCATATCCGCCTAGGGGGCTAGTAACGTCAGACCCCCAATAGCAGTATAAGTCGTGTCGGAGTGAAGCCCAATTACACCCTGAGATACTACTGGAGTACCTACCAGTAAATCTCCTGCCACGGCCGTGGGCTTTGTGTAATGGCTCTCCTAGACACAGCACGATCTCGCCCCCAATACCGGGAGAGACGAGTCCCCTGCCGATCCGCTCACGTGCCTCCATATGGCTCGGGACTGTACCCAAAAACTACCTGTTTGCACGACTCCTTTGAGCCGTGGTAGGGTAGAAATCAAAGCACAGTGGGAACTCATACGAGACAAATGACGACCTCAGGTCGATGAACTAACCTGTACACATGTCACCAGGGAACTGCTATCTGACGGTAGATATAATACTAACTAGCAGATTCCCGGCGAGTCCTGTCCGGTGTACTCATAACCCAATGAGCACCTGTATACATCTTAGGTGATCCAACTGTCACCAGTGGCTTGTGAGACCGGCCACCGCCCCTTGTCGGGGTCTCGACTGTACACACTAGTCTACTCCGGAGTATCGATGCCCTGTCTCGAAACTCCCACGACTAGGGACCACAATTAAGGATATGCATATAAACTACCCAACTCTCACGTATATGATCGCCCTCATACAGTTGGTAGTAAAGCAAGATCCTAAGGGCTCTATCAAAGTGTAACATGCAATCAGTCACCTGAACATGAACACGACTGATAAAGGCAAACCAGATAGCATACTATCATCTCGAGTAAGACTGTCCTACCGGGATAGGTCCTCCGCAATCATTGCAATCACGTACCTGCGATCCAATAATTGACTATGAGGGCACTATCTCCAACAATCTCCCACTTGCACTCAAGGCTAATATTGCGATGTCGACTACTCACAGCCCGTGTGAAACCGAACATCCAACTCCTCTACTAATCAGTTTCACAAAGCCCGTTTGTAAAACTATTGTGTTCGAGAAATAGCCTCGGTGAGTGGATCCGCCTAGAAGTTTCTTTCTGTATGTCTCTCATAATCTCAAGTTCGCGGAGAAAGCCATCTCCCGAATTGAGTAGTACCTGTCTTAGAATATGTCTGGATATCTGATGGGACCTTAGTTCATAAATGAACTCCATATCCAAACTTCTTAGACTGTATCGATCACTGAACCTAATCAGCATCGGGCACCAAGCCACCCACAGTATCCCTTGGACCACCTGTCCATAATACTGTCCCTCGTCAGAGGGAAAACTAAAACTCTGACAATTACTCTGTCATCCATGTCACCTTTGAAGCCTGGAATGATAACCGTCTCCCGAAAGAGGCTGCCGTTATCAAATCCGTAGAACATGTACCAATGTTCTAAAACTGCTTCCTTATGTTTCTCCAGAATTGGATTAATACAAACTTATTGCATCTAGTGCAAAAACAACATCTGGTGTGGTACTTGACATCTCACGATTGACTCAATTGCCTAAGCAAGTGATCTGTCAATCATGCATATCCCTCTCCCCTTTAGTCCATACGACACCTTTAGAGAGGGTGACTCCATATACTGCAGGTACACTACCATGCTAGGAGTCAACTATTCTAAAAACCATTAGAATATCTGTCAAAGTACCCACATTGGGAAACTACCCAAGTCCAGATCTAAAACCATAGATCCAGAAACCAGAATGTCTAATATTATATCCATGTCCTGTCTGGAGAAACAACTGTGTGACGACCACGGTACAACCGATCGTAGTAAAGGAATTTTACTTCCCACTCTGTGTATGTCATCCAGATACCATGACATCACACCCTACTACCTTCTTAACTGATCCATCCCCTATTCTGATTGAAGTCAAACCCATGACTGTCACATCAAAATTAGATGATCTATCTCCGCTATAACTGCTCAAGTCTATAAATAGATATAAGCATCTTGCCCACTATGCTTCCGCTGCTCCCACTGACTACGACAACCCTCCTACCGGGTCTCATATCCTGGAACAACAGTAGTGTCAAGTCTGGGTAGATAAGAACCTCCCTGTCACCGTCCTTGAGGCTACCGAAGTACCTCTCGGGTGTGTGAGGTTACCTACCAAATCTGCGGAGTGGCTATTGGAATGTCAAACCTGATTGAATGTATAGGTCCTATTAAATTTTCCGTAATCGTTCGCGGTTCTGGAATCACTTCCAGTTCTACCATACTCCCACTACTGTTTTCTGAAAAAGATCCATTTTACTAAAACTGTGGCGAGTCAAGAACAATATCACTATTGATCTTCCAAATGGTAGAATATCAACCCTCGTCATAGCCAGGGTCAACCCACAAAACAGCCATTACAGAAACGTGCCCTGAGTTATCCAGAGTCTGGTTTTAAGCATAAGCTGGACAACTCCCCATACCTTAATTTCTTTTAAGGTACGATCCATTCTATATCCAATACAGAAACTTTGGCACTTATTTAATTGGAACCATATTCAAACCATGCAGCTGTCTCCAGTGCATATTAACTTAATGGAAAAAGGCTAATCAGCATTACTCAATTTAGGAATCCATCCAATTATGAGCAGCCTGAAAGAGAAACACGTTTCTCAAAACCATCACTATCATCTGAATACCAATCACAAGAATCTACATCTTCGATCTCTTTGAAGAATCCCGATACTTGTGATACCCGGTTCTCTACTTTATTCTTATACCCACAACTTCTCAAAACTTAGACCTTGTATTTCCACGAAACACTCGTCTAAATACTAGAGAAGTTATAAGTAAACAGAACATAGTACGAGGACCTACCCCTTTGTCCTGATGGACACTTGGACAACATACAATACTCTGTATAAGTCCGCTGAGTTAAACAACTCAAAACCTGTGCGTCGTAGGTAGAAAACTGTACCCTGGCGATTTCCTCAAATATCACCAATTACAACGAATTCCGATATAATGAGGATGATCACCTAATTCCCAATATCTTACTCCCACTCATCATCTGTAAAACCATACAGATATGAGAATGAAACCTGGTAAATACATACCCTTGGAGTAAGTGTCTAATCGGGAAAACAGTTTTTCTTTAACAATGCACTGAAACATGAGAATGTTTCGTAGGGGTATCCTGGTATTCATAGTAATGCCTTTTCCATAATCTAATTCATGACTTCAACCGTATATTTTATTGCCATCTCTCCAAATCCCCTTTAATTTGTCTTTAGTCGTTACCTTCTGTACACCATCGTTAGGCTAAATGGTTTTCTTCCTTCCCTACCGTTCGGCACCAGCCTATGGTTTGGAAGAAGACTATCCAGTAAGCATAATAGGTGTACCCTCCTAAACCAAGGAGTACTCGCAACTGAGAGAAGGTGATGATAAAAGACAACTGAATAATACCTTATTCTTTTAAAGGTGAAATAGGAGTGGCGATGAAGTACGCGGTCTTGGTCGTGAATGATATCAGTCGCAATTTATTTTGCCCTCTTTCTAATCCCTTTATTTTGTCTTTACATATTACCTTCTGCACACCCTACTTAGGCTAATTGGTTTTCTTCATTCCCTACCTTTCGGCACCAGCCTATGGTTTGGAATAAGACTATCCAATAAGCGTAATAGGTGTACTCTCCTAAACCAAGGAGCTCTCGCAACCTGAGAGAAGGTGATAATAAAAGACAACTGAATAAACCAATTCTTTTCCTCCTGAACCTGGATCCATCCCCGAAGCAGTCCCTTCGAGTTCGTATATAACCATACGATGGATCTATCCAATGGAAGTGGATATCCGTAGTAATACGGGTGTTCTGAGAAATGCAAAGGGTAGAAGAAGGAGTGGCAATGACTTATGCAACATAGACAATCCAAAAGCCAGTATTTTAAGAAGGTTCGGTCAACCTGGTCACTGAGTCATAGTCTAGGGTCGGTCAAAGGTCGCTGCCAAAGAGAGAGAGAGAAAAGAAACACTCTGCGTGCACTCTATCCTAGATCAGAATGGTCATCTCTTTATCTAATCCGGAAACCTCCCACTGTCCTGTCAAATTCTCCTCCAAACCTAAAGAAGAATCAATCGGGATCACCCGAAGAGTAAACCAACTCATCAGTGGGAATCGGGATCCAACTCTCATCGCATGTTAACGTGATGGAATGCATCCACGTTATTCATACTCCAGAAGGTATGCGCATACTTGGCAAGTTTCAGTTTCTTTAGAAACTCCCGATATCATTTTCTTGCCCCATGCTCTTATGACCTTGGCGAAAGTCAACAAATCATAAGTCACATGTCAAGTTCTGCCCGTCATTATCTTGTTAATTTGAACCCACCCGTACATACCCTTGACGAAAGCCAACAAGGTAATACGACTGTCCCAAACCAACTCATCTATCTATGCAACAAATGAATACCCAGCAGCTACCAAACACTATGCCTTGACGAAAGCCAACAAACATAGCTTGAATACTACTGACCATCCATAAGAAACGACGGAGGGCTACGGCTGGTTTTGGCGAAAAACCTTTAGCGTAGTGAACTTGATATCGCTGAAGGAACCTGATAGCTTTTTAAAATATAGTGGCGAAAACCTTTTGCTAAAGAGGTCACTCCCGGTAAAGGGATCTCGGCTCTTTCCTCGTGGAATGAGGCGCTGGATATTCCACTGAATACCGCTATGCAAAGCAACTTGTAATCGACTATAGTAAAGTTATTACCCTGACACAAACTTCTGTCCAAGGGGTCTTTCCCGGTGAAGGGATATCAGCCCTTGCCTCGTCGAATGAGGTGCTGGATATTCCCACCGAATACCGCTATGCATAACAAAAGAAAATGTCTTTGCAATAACACTTTTTAAAATTGTTCCAACAACTCAAACAGGTTTGTTTTGCTTTGCGTTGATCAGAATCAACACAGTCCCATCAATAATCACACCAGAAAAGAACGAAAATAAAATGTACGTATATGCCATCCGCATTCGTCACTGGGTCCCGTCATCACCCGTTAGGTTACTTAACTAACGACAGAGCGGGGACTGGACTAGCGCGGGTGTAAAACATATACAACATCTAATAGTATATAAACCAATATACATAATCGCTCCAGGCGTGATAAAATGCAACATTACAGAAAAGTAATAAGCATCACAGAACAATACAGATAACTGGGATCCCCGAGTTTCACAGAGCCGCTGCTGAAACTCGACGTTCCCCTGTCGTGTGGATAGCCTGTGCAATGAAACCTAGACCCCTACGGGTGCGGCAAGTTACCCGCCAAAACCTGAAGCGAGGCAGCCCCCTACAGCATAGTGAATGGACCACCCAGCACTCCACGGAATCCGGTAATCTTGGGCACCCCTCCTTGGGTCAACCTGTACCCCCTACGAGTGCGGCGAATAGTCTGCCAATTCTGAAGTGGGGCCCCTCTGCCTCTCAAAGCCATGAGATGCGGACCCGTTGCTTTCCCGAACCCGGCTATCCGTGCACTCCGTCGCGGGGTAAAACCTAGTACAGTAATGAAAAATAGTACAATAGGTACATCGACCGCAACCTGGTCGTGCCCCAAAAGAATATTATACAACAGGCAGTGACGGCAGTCCACATGTTGGACGCTCGCCCCGCAATATCAAATGTACAAATAAACACAAACTGTACTACCATTGCACACTGCTATCCACCACGACAAAACCGCAACAACACAGCACAACACAGAACATCAACGCGAATGTCACGTTCGCAAACCCGTCTAAAAGAACTATAGCAGTTAAACGCGGTTTACCGATCAAATGACATTCCCGGTCGGAGATATAATGTAAGCACTGTAAACTAACGTGTTTAAATTTCGATCGACCAAAGACGAAATATTAAAAAGTGGGCCCCACAGCTTACTGGTGAACAGTAACAAAACCTGGGCCAAAACTGTACATATCAAAAACCCCAAAATCCTTCATAGAACCATCTGAGAAAATCTGGGATCACGTGCTCCCCACGTGGCCGCGGAAGCGCGGTCAAACCATGGGTTTGACCGCGCTTCCGCGCTACGTTGGAGAGTTCACATGCCCAAATTTCGTCGTAGTTCTTATAAATGTCTGCTGTGATTTTTAAGATGTACAGAAATCAATTTTGACACTGTTTAAAAATAACAGAACTGTCAAGTGAAGAAAATGCGATTTTTTGCAGTTTTTCGATTTTCGGTCGGATCGATGTTTTAAACGCGTTAGCACAAGTTAGTATAGCAAAATGGTTAGGCTCTGATACCACTGTAAGTCTACGTTAGCGCCCCGGCAGTCTACAGACGCCAAATGCGGAATAAAACTTTTAAACTTGGCGCTATCGTATACTTTCACCCGGATCTGCCATTATTGCTAAACTAACAATCTACAAAGAGGGAAGAAGGGTTGTACCGAACGATCCGAGTCCTTCGTTCTTCAACCATCATCCCACGCTCCGTTGCGGCTGCTCCGATCTCTTCGAACTCCGATTCCTTCGTCGAGGTGGCACCACGTCGACGATTCTTTAAACGGGCTCCCGCCTCTGACTCGAGGCAACTCGATCGTCAAGTTTGCCAAAAGAGACGACCAAGATTGATGTAGAGAATGAGTAGATGACTTTGTCTCGTTCCGTCCAAAACTATGGACGGACGGTTAATGAAGTTGCCGTGGAAATCGGGTGATGGAATGAAATGAACTGTAAATTCCATACACCCCAAACTATCATAATCTTTTTCCTAACCGATGAAATCTCAAGTGAGAGAGTGAATGAGAGAGTGAGGAGGCTTATCATATATATAGAATGAAGAAGGAGAGTGAGTGTAGGAGCAAAAGGTGAGTATAAGAAAGCTTCTCACTCTTAAATATCTTAAGCAATCCAAAAAGAATTAAACACAAAGCATGAGTCACTTAAACACCTCATCATGCCTTTAATGAAACCATTAATGCACTAATGAGTCATATGCCTCATCATCACTTCTAGAAACTTCTAGAATGATGACTCACTCATATCAGAAGAAAAGATAAATCCGTCTTTAACAGAATGATAAAAGACGGCTGATAGAAAACTGGAAACTGGCAACTTCCAAAAGTGATCCTGAAACAACTTTCAGGAAAACCCCGAAACTGTATAAATATACCCGCATTTGTATTACGACCGAATACAAATGCAACTGAGACAAAGATATTATACCTACTCAATATAATACTCGGATCCGGCTTAAACCAAAGCCGACCAGTATTATCTGCCCGAAAAATAACACGTGCGTAAACGCACGTGCATTTTCCGAACCCTGCCATAAAACCATACGGCCTCTACAACGTTTCGCCCGAACTTGGGAAACTGCCTGTGGGGGACTCTAATGACTCGTCAGCACCCTGGCAGTGGGTTTAACCACAAACCGTCAGCGGCACTAGCAATGCGTAACGGCTGCCCACGGACTGACCTCAAGGGTGGCCGAGGAGCGAACTCAAGGGAGACCGATGAGCGAACTCCTCCGAAAACCCTACTGAGCCTAACAGTGACAATGTATATACAGTCCGGTCCGTTCGTCAATGAGTATCGCATATCCGCCTAGGGGGCTAGTAACGTCAGACCCCCAATAGCAGTATAAGTCGTGTCGGAGTGAAGCCCAATTACACCCTGAGATACTACTGGAGTACCTACCAGTAAATCTCCTGCCACGGCCGTGGGCTTTGTGTAATGGCTCTCCTAGACACAGCACGATCTCGCCCCCAATACCGGGAGAGACGAATCCCCTGCCGATCCGCTCACGTGCCTCCATATGGCTCGGGACTGTACCCAAAAACTACCTGTTTGCACGACTCCTTTGAGCCGTGGTAGGGTAGAAATCAAAGCACAGTGGGAACTCATACGAGACAAATGACGACCTCAGGTCGATGAACTAACCTGTACACATGTCACCAGGGAACTGCTATCTGACGGTAGATATAATACTAACTAGCAGATTCCCGGCGAGTCCTGTCCGGTGTACTCATAACCCAATGAGCACCTGTATACATCTTAGGTGATCCAACTGTCACCAGTGGCTTGTGAGACCGGCCACCGCCCCTTGTCGGGGTCTCGACTGTACACACTAGTCTACTCCGGAGTATCGATGCCCTGTCTCGAAACTCCCACGACTAGGGACCACAATTAAGGATATGCATATAAACTACCCAACTCTCACGTATATGATCGCCCTCATACAGTTGGTAGTAAAGCAAGATCCTAAGGGCTCTATCAAAGTGTAACATGCAATCAGTCACCTGAACATGAACACGACTGATAAAGGCAAACCAGATAGCATACTATCATCTCGAGTAAGACTGTCCTACCGGGATAGGTCCTCCGCAATCATTGCAATCACGTACCTGCGATCCAATAATTGACTATGAGGGCACTATCTCCAACAATAGCAGTTCCCAGGTGACATGTGTACAGGTTAGTTCATCGACCTGGGGATCGTCATTTGTCTCGTGTGAGTTCCCACTGTGCTTTGATTACTACCCTACCACGGCTCAAAGGAGTCGTGCAAACAGGTTTTAGTTGGGTACAGTCCCGAGCCACATGGAGGCAGTGAGCGGATCTTCAGGGGTTCGTCTCTCCCGGTATTGGGGGTGAGGTCGCGCTGTGTCTAGGAGAGCCATTACACGAAGTCCTTGGCCAAGGCAGGAGATTTACTGGTAGGTATTCCAGTAGTATCTCAGGGTGTTCTGGGCTACACTCCGACACGACTTGTACCGCTTTTGGGGGTCTGACTTTTACCCACCCCCTAGGCCCGACATGCGATGCTCATAGACGAACGGACTGGACTGTACGGATATTGTCACTGACAGGCTCAGTAGGGTGTCAGGATGAGTTCGCTCATCGACGTCCCTTTTGGTCAATAGCTGGTGGCCCGTCACGTATTGGCTTATACCTCTGACGTGCTGGTGGTTAAATCCACAGCCATAGTATTGACGAGTCTTTAGAGTCCACCACACTTTCAGTTACTCAAGCTTTCGGGCGAAACGCTGTTGAGGCCGTATGGAGATATGGCAGGGTCCGATTCGTGCGGTATTGCACGGATCAAGATCAGACGGTTTGTACTAGAGGCCGTGTAGTTATATGGCAGGGTTCGATCAGATTCGTGCGGTATTGCACGGATCAGGATCGGACGAACATTACTAGCCGGCTTTGGTTTAAGCCGGATCCTAGTTTAGTACAGTGTAGATTTTGTCTCTTTGCATTTGTATCCGGACGGAATACAGATGCGGGTGTGTATGCACAGTATCGGGGTTTTCCTGTAATTTATTACGAGACCAGTTTTCTGGAGTTGCCAGTTTGCATTCCGTTCCGGCCGGTTTTCGTTTGTTCTTTCCCGACCGGACTTTTCCGATGGAGGGGGTTATTTGCAATTGTGCAAATAACATTTGTGGAGGGGGTTTCTTGCTATTGTGTTGATTATGATATCTTTCATCCATGCTTTTGCATTAATGAGATTTGATGTGATTAAGGTCTAAGCATGGTTGATGTTTTCTTGTCTTTGGATACGGTCACCCCTTCACTTTACACTACCATCACCTCCCTCTTGGTTTTTGTTCACACCTCCACCACCATTCTCACATGGTATTGGCCGGCCACAATATTTAGAGGAGAGGAAAAATGAGAGGTCCCAACTTTGGATGAGGGATTAATTCACATCTCATTTTTCATGCTTGCCAAATTCTCAAAAACCCTCTCCAAAGTTCATGATTCTCTTCATCCTTCTTGGCAACCAAAACCCCAATGAGACATAGACTCCACACATCCTACAGCAAGTCTTGGGCATGTCGACTTGCCAGCTTCATGCCCGAGTTGCCTCGGTATAGAGGCGGGAGCCCGTAAAAGAAACAGGCGATGTGGTGCCCTTCCGGCGAGGAGACGATGACCGGAGTTTCCGCGGGAGATCGGGACGACGATGAGAAGACCGGAGGACTCGGATCACTCGGTATCTCTCTTCCCTATCTTGTTACTTTGCTAGATCTAGTTTAATGGCCCGATCCGGGGTTTAGTGCGCGGTGGTGCCAGTTTGCTAAGTTCGCAAAATTAAAGTTTATCACCGTTTCCGCATTTGGCCGTCGGATTGATGGCCGGGGCGCCGCCGTGCACTTACAGTGGTATCAGAGCCTCGCCATTAACTTCGTCTAGCTTCGTTTGATGTGTTTTCCATTTCCGATCGACCAAAATTCCAAAATCTACATTTTCCTTCGCATCAGTTTTCTGTTGAAATTTTTTGGTCTCCAAAAATTTTTCAGGTTGTCTCAAAATGATGTGCAGAGAGTTATAAGAACATTGAAAAAAACGACAACATGATCCTTCTTCAAGAGCGCGGATCCGCGGCCATTAACCTATACTAGGCCGCGGATCCGCCGCAATAATGAGTGGTCATCTGATCTTTTTTTTTGCAGTGGGCTTGTGGGCTAAAAATAGGGGTTTTGGAATATTAAAATTGGGCCCAGAATTTCTGTTAGTGCTACAGTATTGCTTGGGGGCCCACTTGTTAATTTTTGATCGATCGGATATTTTAAACACATTTTTCACAGTATTTACATTATATCTGCGACCGTGAATGTCACTCGATCGGTAAATCCGATCTAACTGCTATAGCCCGGTTAGACGGATTTGCGAACGTGACTTTCACATTGATGTTCTGTGTTTTGCTGTGATGTTGCGGATCGGCCGTGGGGGATAGACTGGATGCAATGCTAGTACGTTGTGGTTGTATTATGTACATTTGATATTGCGGGGCGAGCGTCCGACATGTGGACTGCCGTCACTGCCTGTTTGTATTATTATTTTGGGGCACGACCTGGTTGCGGTCGATGTACCCGTTGTATGTATATTTTACTTTCTGTACTAGGATTGCCCCGCGGAGGGGTGCACGGATAGCCGGTTTCAAGAGGGCAACAAGCCCGCATCTCATGGCATTGAGACGGGGGGGGCTTTACTCTAGGATCGGCGGGCTATTCGCCGCACTCGTAGGGGGTAAGGTTGACCCAGGAGGGGTGCCCAAGTTACCGGATTCCGTGAAGTGCTGGGTGGTCCATTCACGGTGCTGAAGGGGGCTGCCTCGCTTCAGGTTTTGGCGGGTGACTTGCCGCGCCCGTAGGGGTCTAGGATTTCATTGCACAGGCTATCCACACGACCAGGGGAACGTCGGGTTTCAGTAGTGGCTCTGTGAAACCCGGGGATCCCAGATATCTGTATTGTTCTGTGATGCTGTACATTTCTGTGATGTTGCATTTTTATTCACGCCTTGAGCGAAATATAATATATTGCTATATATATTAGTAGATGTTGTATATGTTTTTCATCCGCGCTAGTCCAGTCCCCGCTCTGCCGTTAGTTAGCTAACCTAACGGGTGATGACGGGACCCAGTGGCGAATGCAGATGGCATATACGTACGTCAGTATATTTTCGTTCTTTGTGGTGTGATCAATTAATGGGACTGCATTGATTCGGATCAATGCAAGATAAACAAACCTATTCTGATGTTGTTGGAACACTTTTCAAAAAGCTGTTATTGCTAGGACGTTCACTTTTGTTTTGCATCGTGGTATTCATTTGGAATATCCTGCTCCTCAGTCGACGAGGCAAGGGCCGAGATCCCTTCACCGGGAGTGACCCCTTGGACAGAAGTTTGCGTCAGGGCATTAACTTCACTATAGCCGATTACTTTTGCTTTGCATCGTGGTATTCATTTGGAATGTCCTGCACCCCATTCTACGGGGAAAGAGCCGAGATCCCTTCACCGGGAGTGACCTCTTTAGTAAAGGTTTTCGTCACTATATTTTCTAAAAAGCTATCCGTTCCTTCAACGATATCAAGTTCTTTACGTTAAAGGTTTTCTCCAGAAACCATTCGTAGCCCTCCGTCGTTTCAGACAGGTAGCACGTAGTATTCATGCAATGTTTGTTGACCTTCGTCAAGGCATAGTGCATGGTAGCTGCTTGTTGCTTTTCTGCTGCATAGATAGATGTGTTGGTTTGGGACAGTCGTATAGCCTTGTTGACCTTCGTCAAGGGCTTGTACGGGTGGGTTCAAATTAACCTGGACAATGACGGGTGGAACTTGACATGTGACTTATGATTTGTTGACCTTCGTCAAGGTCATAAGAGCATGGGGCAGAAATCACATCGGGAGTTTCAAAAGAACTGAAACTTGCCAGATATGCGCATACCTTCTGGAGTGTGATACCGTGAGCGGATTCCGTCACGTTATCATGCGATGAGAGTTGGATCCCGATTCCCACTGATGAGTTGGTTTACTCCTCGGGTGACCCCGACTAATTCTTCTTTCAGGTTTGGAGGAGAATTTAAGGTACAGTGGGGGGTTTCCTGATTAGATAAATTGGTAACCATTCTGATATTGGATAGAGTGCAAGCTGAGCGTTTCTTTTCTCTCTCTCTTTGGCAGCGACCATTGAGCCGACCCTAAGACTATGACTCAGTGACCAAGTTAACCGAACCTTCTTTACACTGGCTTTTGGATTGTCAGAGTTGCAGACCTCATTGCCACTCCTACTTTTACCCTTTTCTCCAGGACACCCCGTATTACTGCGAACGTCCACTTCCATTGGACAGAACCATCGTATGGTTAGATACGAACTCGAAGGGATTCGAGGATGGTTTCCGGTTCTGGAGAAAACGGATAGGATTATTCAGTTGTCTTTTCCCTTTTACCTTCTCTCAAGTTGTGAGTACTCCTTGGTTTAGGAGATAGTACACCTATTACGCAAATTGGATAGTCTTCTTCCAAACTTTAGGCTGGTGCCGAACAGTGGGGAATGAAGAAAACCAATTAGAATAATGATGGTGTGCAGAAGGTATTAAGATCAAGACAAAGCAAGGGATTAGTAAGAGGGCAAAGTAAATTGCGACTGATATTCACGACCAAACCAAGTATTTCTTCGCCAATCCTAAATCACCTTTGTATTTCACCAGGACACTCCGTATCAGTACGAAGATCCACAGTTTATTTGATACTCCATCGTATGGTTATATACGAACTCGAAAGGAACTTGTTCCAGTTCGGGGATGGATTCTGGTCCAGGAGAAATAGGAATAAGGTTTATTCGGTTGTCTTTTATCTTCACCTTCTCTCGCATTGCGAGTGCTCCTAGGACTAGGACAGTACACCCATTATGCTTATTGGATAGTCTTCTTCCAAACCATAGGCTGGTGCCGAACGGTAGGGAAGGAAGAAAACCGTTTAGCCTAAGGGGTGTGCAGAAGGTAACGACTAAAGACATATAAAGGGATTTGGAGAGGTGGCAAAGAATTATACGGTTATAGTTATGAATCTGGATAATGGTAGAGGCATTACTAGGAAAACCAGGATACCCCATCGAAACATTTCAATGTTTCAGTTCATCTGTGTACTGTTAAAAGAAAACTGATTTCCCGATTAGACACTTGCTCCAGGGTATGTATTTACCAGGTTTGATTCTCACATCTGTATGGTTTTACAGATGATGAGTGGGAGTAAGTTATTGGGAATTGGGTGATCATCCTCATTATATCGGGATTCGTTGTAATCGGTGATATTTGAGGAGATCATCTGGGCTGTTTGCCGGTCGGCAAATATTTGGTTTTGAATATCCGCTGTTGTGCACCAATTTCAAATTGATATATCTGTACGTCTATTTTCATAGAGTGAGATATACCTTTTGATATTATGTCGATGACATTTACCTATATCAGTGGATGGTTAGGTAAGGAGCATTAAACAGCGGTGTAATTCTTCTTAACCATAAGTACAGTTTTTAACCTAGGACACACAGTGAAAGAGTTGTTAAACTCAGCGGACTTATACAGAGTATTGTATGTTGTCCAGTGTCCATTAGGACAAAGGGGTTGGTCCTCATACTATATTCTGTTTACTTTTAACTTCTCTAGTTCTTAGAGATGTGTTTCGTAGAAACACAGGGTCTAAGTTTTGAGGAGTTATAGGTAATTGAATAGAGTAGAGAACCAGGTGTAGCAAGTATCGGGATTCTTCAAAGTGATAGAAGATGTAGATACTTGTGTATGGTATTCAGTTGATAGTAATGATAAAGAGAAATTGCTTCTCTTTCAGGTTACTCATAATTGGAATCATTCCTAAGTTGAGTAACGCTGATCGGCCTCCTTCCATTTAGTTGACATGCACTGGAGACAGCTGCATGATTTGAATCTGGTTCAATTAAATCAGTGCCTCTGGTTCTATATTGGATATAGTACAGTTCATATCTTAATATTGTTAAGGTACGGGAAGTTGTCCGGCTTATGATTAAAAGCAGACTCTGGATAACTCAAGGCATGTTTCTGTAATGGCTGTTTGTGGGTTGACCCAGGCTATGACGAGGGTTGATTTTCTACCATAAGAAAGATCAATAGTGATATTGTTCTTGACTCGCCACAGTTTTAATAAAAATGGATTTTTTCAAAAACAGTAGTGGGAGTATGGTAGAGCTGGAAGTGATTCCAGAACCGCAAACGATTACTGAAGATTTGATAAGGAACCTAAAGATTCAATCTGTCTTGACATTCCATTGGCCACTCCGCAGATACGGTGGGTAACTTCAGGCACCCGAGAGGCACTCCGGTAGCCTCAAGGACGGTGACAGGGAAGTTCTTGTTTACCCACACTTGCCATTGTTGTTGTTCCAGGCTGCGAGACCCGGCAGGAGGATGAGTATAGCGTCGTTCTAAACTAGCTTTAGAAGTGCGCGTCTATATGACTCTGCCAGAGGGTTGTCGTAGTCAGTGGGAGCAGCGGAAGCATTGGTGGACATCAGGCTTATGTCTATTTATAGACTAAAGCAGATATAGCGGAGATAGATCATCTATTTCTGATGTGACAGTCATAGGTTTGACGTCATCAGAATAGGGGATGGATCTGTTAAGAAGGTAGTAGGGTGTGATGTCCTAGTTTTGGATGACATACACAGAGTAGGAAAGGAAGCTCCTATACTACGATCGGTTATACTTTGGTCGTCACACAGTGGTTTCTCCACAAAGGACTTGGACATTATATCAGACATACTGGTTACTCGATCTATGGTTTTAGATCTAGATTTGGGTGGTTTCTCAATCAGGGCACCTTGACAGCATTCTAAGAGTATTTAGAATGGACGACTCCTGGCACGGTAGTATACCTGCAGGTGATGGAGTCACCCTCTCTAAAGGTGTCTTATAGACTAAAGTAGAGAGGGATGGGCATGATTGGCAGATCACTTGCTTAGGCAATTGAGTCAATCATGAGATGTCAAGTACCACACCAGATGTTGTTCTTGCACTAGATGCAATAAGTTGATATTGATCCAATCCTGGAGAAACAGTCGGAAGCAGTTTTAGAACATAAGTGGATGTTCTAGTGATATGATAACGACTGCCTCCTTTAGGAGTCGGTTATCACTCCAGGCTTCCAAGGTGACATGGACGACAGGGTGATCGTCAGAGTTGTAGTTTTCCTTCTGACGAGGGGCGGTATTTTGGACAGGTGGTCCAAGGCAATACTGAGGGTGGCATGGCGCAGGATACTGATTAAGTTCAGTTGACGATACAGTCTAAGAAGTTTGGATTTCGAGTTCATTTATGAGCTCGGTCCCATCAGACATCCAGACATTCTAAGACAGGTATTGCTCATTTCGGGAGATGGCTTTCTCTGCGAACTTGAGATATAGAGAGACATAGAAAGAAACATCAGAGCGGATCCACTCGCTGAGGCCATTCCTCGAACGCAATAGTCTCGCAAACGAGCTTTGTGAGACTGACTAGTAGAGGAGTTGGGTGTTCGGTATCACACGGGCTGTGAGTATGCGACATCGCAATAATTAGCCTTGAGTGCAAGTAGGAGATTGTTGGAGATAGTGCCCTCAGAGTCAATTATTGGATCACAGGCACGTGATTGCAATGATTGAGGGAGGACCTATCCCGGTACGACAGTCTTACTCGAGATGATAGTATGCTATCTGGTTTACCTTTATCATCGTGTACTGCTTCAGGTGACCTGACAAGTCGCTATTACACGTTGGTAGAGCCCCTAGGATTCTTGCTTGACCACCAGCAGTATGAAGGCGATCATATAAGTGGGAGCTGGGGTCTATAAGCACATCCTTAAAAGGTCCCTAGTCGTGGGAGATTCGAGACAGGGCATCGATTCTCCAGAGTAGACTAGTGTATACAGTCGAGACCCCAACGAGGGGCGGTGGCCGGTCTCACAAGCCACTGGTGTCAGTTGGATCACCTAAGATGTATACAGGTGCTTATTGGGTTATGAGTACACCGGACAGGACTCGCCGGGAACATGTTAGTTGGTCTTATACCTGACGTCAGATAGCAGTTCCCAGGTGACATGTGTACAGGTTAGTTCATCGACCTGGGGATCGTCATTTGTCTCGTGTGAGTTCCCACTGTGCTTTGATTACTACCCTACCACGGCTCAAAGGAGTCGTGCAAACAGGTTTTAGTTGGGTACAGTCCCGAGCCACATGGAGGCAGTGAGCGGATCTTCAGGGGTTCGTCTCTCCCGGTATTGGGGGTGAGGTCGCGCTGTGTCTAGGAGAGCCATTACACGAAGTCCTTGGCCAAGACAGGAGATTTACTGGTAGGTATTCCAGTAGTATCTCAGGGTGTTCTGGGCTACACTCCGACACGACTTGTACCGCTTTTGGGGGTCTGACTTTTACCCACCCCCTAGGCCCGACATGCGATGCTCATAGACGAACGGACCGGACTGTACGGATATTGTCACTGACAGGCTCAGTAGGGTGTCAGGATGAGTTCGCTCATCGACGTCCCTTTTGGTCAATAGCTGGTGGCCCGTCACGTATTGGCTTATACCTCTGACGTGCTGGTGGTTAAATCCACAGCCATAGTATTGACGAGTCTTTAGAGTCCACCACACTTTCAGTTACTCAAGCTTTCGGGCGAAACGCTGTAGAGGCCGTATGGAGATATGGCAGGGTCCGATTCGTGTGGTATTGCACGGATCAGGATCGGACGGTTTGTACTAGAGGCCTTGTAGTTATATGGCAGGGTTCGATCAGATTCGTACGGTATTGCACGGATCAGGATCGGACGAACATTACTAGCCGGCTTTGGTTTAAGCCGGATCCTAGTTTAGTACAGTGTAGATTTTGTCTCTTTGCATTTGTATCCGGACGGAATACAGATGCGGGTGTGTATGCACAGTATTGGGGTTTTCCTGTAATTTATTACGAGACCAGTTTTCTGGAGTTGCCAGTTTGCATTCCGTTCCGGCCGGTTTTCGTTTGTTCTTTCCCGGCCGGACTTTTCCGATGGAGGGGGTTATTTGCAATTGTGCAAATAACATTTGTGGAGAGGGTTTCTTGATATTGTGTTGATTATGATATCTTTCATCCATGCTTTTCCATTAATGAGATTTGATGTGATTAAGGTCTAAGCATGGTTGATGTTTTCTTGTCTTTGGATATGGTCACCCCTTCACTTTACACTACCATCACCTCCCTCTTGGTTTTTGTTAACACCTCCAACACCATTGTCACATGGTATTGGCCGGCCACAATATTTAGAGGAGAGGAAAAATGAGAGGTCCCAACTTTGGATGAGGGATTAATTCACATCTCATTTTTCATGCTTGCCAAATTCTCAAAAACCCTCTCCAAAGTTCATGATTCTCTTCATCCTTCTTGGCAACCAAAACCCTAATGAGACATAGACTCTACACATCCTACAGCAAGTCTTGGGCATGTCGACTTGCCAGCTTCATGCCCGAGTTGCCTCGGTATAGAGGCGGGAGCCCGTAAAAGAAACAGGCGATGTGGTGCCCTTCCGGCGAGGAGACGATGACCGGAGTTTCCGCGGGAAATCGGGGCGACGGCGAGAAGACCGGAGGACTCGGATCACTCGGTATCTCTCTTCCCTATCTTGTTACTTTGCTAGATCTAGTTTAATGGCCCGATCCGGGGTTTAGTGCGCGGTGGTGCCGGTTTGCTAAGTTCGCAAAATTAAAGTTTATCACCGTTTCCGCATTTGGCCGTCGGATTGACGGCCGGGGCGCCGCCGTGCACTTACATGTGTTATCTGTAAAGTAAAGCTTGTTAGGAAACAATAGGATAATGTAAGTTAATGAATTCCGTATTCATGTCTTTTGAGCCGAGCTTAACGATTGAAGATAGAGCAATCGGCAAAAACGTGGATTAGGGGATTTAAGCACCGTATTCGTGGAATCCGGCTTATTGACCCTTATCCTTCCGTTCTTGTCTCTTTCTTTCGCTTCCGGCCAAACCGAACGCAACCGGTCGCGGTTTGGAATCACCGTTACCTTGGTAGGGTAGGGTGCCTAACGGAGCACTTGCGTAATGTTTGGACGGAGTTCAATGGAAAATACGAGAAAAGGAAATGGGAAATGGAAGCCTTAACTTACAAGATCGTATTTATTCCTCACAACACCATATTAACAACCATTCACAACACAAACCAAAAAGAGAGACAAAAGAACAAAGAAAAGAAAAGAAAACATTACAAGTAAGTGAATGAAATTTAAGAGCGTGAAAGTAAAGAAAGCTAATAAATTGCATGAATGTAAAAGGGCAAGAAAGAAAAGTGCAAGAAAGAAACTACTAAAAACTATGGAACAAAACATAAGACATGGATTCAATAACGCACACTTAAACTTGCAAGCTCAATGAAGAGCATGCAAGATCAAGTGATGGTGATTGTTTGAGTTTTTGCGTGTTCAAGTTTATTACCGCAACCAAGTCGGTTTCGCTTATAGCTAGCCGGTTGAGTACGGGTCGTCTGTTGGGAGATGTGAATCTTTTTCTATGTGCTTTAACGAGTTAAGTCCAAATGTCCAGGTTTGTTTGAGATTAACTATGTGTTAAAATGTATATAAAGAAAGCTTGTTAGGGTTAGGATTGGATTAGTTTGAGTTAAGAGTCGCTCACTTATTTCATTGCCACTCTAAAATATCGGTGTTACGGTAATCGGCAACAATGGGGATTAGCACGACTAGGAAGGAACTTGCGAGTATAAGCTAGGCTTTCCAACGCTTAAGTTCTTCCTTTTGGTGCTTGTCCGTCCGTTCTTGGCTCTTAGCCTTAACCTCCGGTTAATTCAACCACAACCGGTCTCACTAAGGAATCACCGCTATCATGTAGGATAGGGTGCCGTAGGGAGCGGATTGTAGTTCAATTAACGGGACTCCGAATTAAGATGTTGGGCAAGGAAAGAGTGAGAGAGATTTCCTTCTCTCAAACTTTCCTTATCCTACCCTGACAAGTAAGAAAACTACTCACTCATTACAAGAAAAAGGAAAATAAAACAAAAGGAGGAAGATAGAAAGAAAGATGTTAGAAGATTACAACTAGCTACTTGAGACCTCACCTTGGCAAGGATCAAGCATAAGCATCATTGTTGTTAAGGATAAAGAAAAAAAAGAACAAAAAAGAAACAACAAGAAATAACAACAACTAGATTAGCAAATGAAAATTACAAGAAATTGCATTAAACAAAAGAACATGACAAGCATGATAAGGAAGAGAACACTTTTATTCATCCTTCACTCATAACAAGCTCACTACAAAGTTTTAATGGAGAAAAGATGAAAAGACGAAGAAGAACTACAAAATATATCCTAAAATTTTACACAAGAATTGAGCACCCTTGGCTTGGCAAGTTCTGGGCTATTTATAGGCAGGAAACTGTAAACCTAGGGCAACAATCTGTCCCCACATGAAATTCTAAAACTGCCCCCAAAAGATTAGATGCTGCCGACTTAGTCAGGCCGCGGATCCGCGGCCAGAGACTGCTTATGCCGCGGTTCCACGGCCATAATGGGGAGTTGGGCCTTCAATTTTTGTCCGTTTCCCTGGTTTGCTGTTATCTTCAGTTTGGTATATGTTTTTTCTCAGAAGCTCTTGACAATTTTTCCATAATTTCAGCAGATCAAAAGGTTATGTGATGTGGATCTTTTGCCATGATTTTTCTTAAGCTCCGCATAGACATGTTGGATCTTGTGTTGACATTGTGCTTTGTGCATGAAAATTACATCGATTTGCCATTTTGTCCCTTAAACTGGTGTGCGGCAACATATGGATAGAGAGCGGAGACCCGTGTTTTATCTGTGGTTGGTAGTAATCCGGAATTTGTCGTGCTTTTCCATGAATTTCACTGTTTGGAGCTGAGAACCTGTATTCTGCAATTGACTAGCAAACACGGCTCAAGAGTACCTACCGATAAGCAATGTGATAAAAATTGGGCAGTATAAAAATGCAAAAATCTGATATGAACAAATACCCCCAAACTTATCATTTTCTCTTCCAGAGCAAAGCCAATTTATTCACAAAAATTCCTAACCTCACTTTCAAAGGGAACGTGATTGCACTGAGCATGTGCGACAAGCCGTTAAAGCTCTAGGTGTCCCTAGTAGGAGGAGTGTTGTCTCCTAAGAGTTTTCAGCGGATACTACCCACAAAATCTGGTCAAGCTAGTTTTGCAAAATAACTATGATTCAAACCCTAAGGTTTTGTTTCAGAAAATAATAATTCTATTATCCTAAGTCTAGACTATCGAACCTTTATTTTTTGCATCTCGCTTCTTATTTAACTTAAGGTTTTATATGTCTTTGCGTGCAGTGCAAATAGTGTCGTTAAGTTCCAGAAGGATCGATTAATGTCATCATGTCACAAAATAAAGCCCAAATAAAAATTTTAAAAGGATCACATAAGTTTTATAAAGAGTTAAGTATTTTTCAAGTTTCGTTTTCCAGTAAGGTTTCAATTTTAGAATTTCTATCTTCCTTAACAGGAAACTAGGTCTTATTTTTCACTCCACATTTTTCTTGTTTTCATTTCATACACACCTCTGTGAACGTCCAATAGTCTTTATCATAGAATAAAACCTTCATATCTCCGCTAGAAATATTTTTATAAAAACCTGTCTTTTGTCAAGATTATTCTCACACAAAGACCCGTTAGGAATTTTAGCTCGGTGAGAACACTTGCTTGACTTTGTTTTAATCTGGACTTTCTAGGCTTCTTAACGAGCTTTGGGCTAATGCACCCAAACCAGTTGGCTTTAGGGCATTAGGTGTAGAGACACCCCAGCGGACTTAATTACTCAAGTTACCTAGGCCCAAAAACAAAAGACAATTTAGCGTGAAAATCATGATGATTTAATGCGAGCGGAGATATAACCGGCAGTTCAATTATTATTTTTTTTTGGATAAAAGACGTGTTTAGTGGGTTCGGTGTGTAATCATTCCAATCAAGTTCTAAATGGGTTATTTTTCAGAATTAGCTCCAATTAAGGCATCAATAACATCCCTTCATAGTCGCTTCACTTCATAAACTATTCTTGATATTACTTATTTCAGAACAAACCTATTTGATCCTCAGAAAATCATTTATCCATTTAAAAGTTTTTAGACATAATAGACTTGTCATCTAATTTCCAAAACTCTCGATACGTGTAGTGTGATGTAAAGACGTATATCAGCTATAGTTAACTTCAAAGGAGAGTTATCTTTCAGGTTTTCAAAATCTAAAAATAAGATTTAGTTATTCTTATCTTATAAAACAAAACCGTCGAAAAGTTGAATCTGAGTTCTCCCAATAGCTAACTTGACGAAAAAGTTTTATGTTTTAAAAATATTTTCTGATTTTTATGGATTTTATGGATTTTCGTATGCAGATGCAAAATATACATATGAATGCGAAGGATAGAAATGCATACCGAGCGTACCCCCAAACTTAAACTGGACAGTGTCCTCACTGTCATAGCATGAAGAGATCATTGAAAGGTCAAAATTGTCGGTTAGATATACACAATTTTTTTTGTTTTTGTTTTTAAAGAAAAGAAAAATAATAAAAATGGATATGCACCGGACAAGAATATCCACAAATATATACAAAATGGTATATACATACCCCCAAACTTATATGAAACAGTGTCCACTGTTTTGGCTGGATAACCGAAGTTTGGTGGTAGGCAGAGGAAGATTATGCAGGGTAAACCGGCTCCTGTAAGACCAGGAGCTCCTCTGTTGGTTAGGCGCTAAGGTACGGTTTTAGTCTGTGTCCGTTTACTTTGAAAAATGAACCGTCCTTTTGATTCTCCAAATCCATAGCGCCATGCGGATATACATTCCGCACAAAATATGGCCCTTTCCAACGAGATCTGAGCTTACCTGGATGGAAATGTAGCCGGGTGTCGTAAAGAAGTAACGGTTGACCAGGTGCGAATGTTTTGCGCAAAATGTGTTTATCGTGAAACACCTTCATTCGGTTCTTAACGACAACCGCATTTTCGTAAGGCTCATCCCGAAGCTCGCTCAATTCGTTCAACTGTAGCTTCCGATGGCTGCCCGCATCTTTGAGAGACAGATTCAGCTCCCTTATCGCCCAAAATGCGTGATTCTTTATTTCCACAGGAAGGTGGCAAGCCTTTCCGTAAAAAAGCCGATAAGGAGACATGCCAAGATCGGTCTATAAGCAGTTCGAAACGCCCAAAGGGCATCAGTGAGTTTCAACGACCAATCCGTACGGTTCTTGGAAACCGTCTTCTCCAGTATCTGCTTGATTTGCCGATTTGAAAGTTCGGCTTGCCTACAGGTTTGGGTGTGGTAGGGCGTAGATGCTTATGATTAATGAAATATTTCCGCATCAAGGCCTCGAAAGTCTTATTGCAGAAATGAGTTCCATTGTCGCTAATGATCGCTCGGTGGTGCCCAAACCGGGAGAAAATGTTTTCCTTAAGAAATCTAACGACAACCTTGTTGTCGTTAGTCCGGCTGGGCACAGCCTCGACCCACTTAGAGACGTAATCAATAGCGAGAAGGATGTACAAGTTCCCAAAAGAGCTGGGAAACGGCCCCATGAAATCAATCCCCCAAATATCGAAAATCTCTACAACCAAGATTGGTTGGAGCGGCATCTCGTTTCTCCTGGATATCTGGCCCAAGTGTTGGCACCGGGAGCAAGTCTTGCAGTAGTCATGAGCGTCTTTGAAGAGTTGTGGCCAGTAGAAACCACACTGCAAGATCTTCTCGGCTGTCTTTCTCGGGCCAAAATGCCCGCCACATTCTTGATCGTGGCAAAACGACAGCATACTCTTGAATTCATCGTCAGGGACACACCGACGAATAATCTGGTCGGGACAGTACTTGAACAGATAGGGTTCATCCCAGTAAAAGTGTTTTACTTGGGATAAGAATCGAAGTCTGTCCTGACTTGACCATTCAGTCGGTAGTAATCCTATGGCTAAATAGTTCATAATATCTACGTACTAGGGTTCACAAGATACTGTCAAGAGCTGTTCATCCGGAAAAAACGTCGTTGAACGGAATTTGAAGCGATGGCGAAGAAGGAAGTCGTGAGAGATAGTCGGCGACTGCATTTTCATATCCTCTTTTATCCTTGATGACAAGGTCAAACTCTTGAAGCAAGAAGATCCAACGTATCAGCCGAGATTTTGCATCTTTCTTTTCAAAAAGATGGCGCAGAGCAGAATGGTCCGTATAGACGATGATTGGAGAGCCGATGAGGTAGGGCCTCAACTTTTCTAAGGCAAATACAACAGCCAAGAATTCCTTCTTAGTTGTTGTATAATTCAGTTAGGCGTCGTTCAGGGTTCGGCTAGCATAGTAGATTACGTGCGGTATCTTGTTGATGTGTTGTCCATGGATAGCACTAATGGCAAAGTCGGATGCATCGCACATAATCTTAAATGGGCGCGTCCAGTCAGTAGAAGAAAGAACGGGAGCAGAAGTGAGTGAGCTTTTTAATGACTCGAACGCAGTCATACAGCTCGAGTTGAAGTTGAACGTCGTGTCCTTGGCCTGCAAAAGAGTCAAGGGCCTAGCAATCTTGCTAAAGTCCTTGATGAACCGTCTATAGAAACCGGCATGCCCAAGGAAGGCTCGGATGTCTCTGACGCATCTGGCGGAAGGAGATTGGAAATGACCTCAATCTTCGCTTTGTCAACCTCTATGCCATTTTGCGAAATGATATGTCCCAAGACAATACCTTCGCGCACCTTGAAGTGGCACTTTTCCCAATTCAAAGTGAGGTTCTTGTCCTTACATCGGGTAAGGACAGTGTCGAGATGCAGCAAACACTCATTAAAGGAATCGCCGAAAATGGAGAACTCGTCCATGAAGATCTCCAAGAATTTTTTCACCATGTCTGAGAAGATTCCCTTCATACACCGCTGGAAGGTAGCGGGCGGATTGCATAACCCAAAGGGCATGCGACGATATGCAAATGTGCCGAAAGGACAAGTGAAAGTGGTCTTGTCCTGGTCATTTTCGGCGATGGGAATCTGATTATAGCCGGAGTAGCCATCAAAAAAGCAGTAGTACTCGTGTCCGGCCAATCGTTCAAGCATCTGGTCAATGAAAGGTAGCGGAAAGTGGTCCTTCCGCGTTGCGGCGTTGAGTTTTCTGTAATCGATGCATACTCGCCACCCAGTCTGGGTGCGAGTAGTGATTCACTCGTTCGCCTCGTTGGTTATGACCGTTATGCCTGATTTCTTGGGGACAACGTGAATGGGGCTGACCCAATTGCTATCAGAGATAGGGCAAATAATACCACTATCCAGACACTTTACGATCCCCTTTTTTATAGCCTCCTTCATGACTGGGTTGAGTCGCCTTTGTGGATCCCTGGCTGGTTTGGCATCATCCATCAGATGAATGTGATGTTCAACGATCAGGGGACTAATCCCCTTGATGTCAGCCATTGACCAGCCAAAAGCTTGCCTATTACTGTGCAAGACCGCGAGAAGGGCTTTCTCTTGCTCGGGTGCTAGAGAAGCCGAGATGATAACAGGGAGGGTCTCGTTCTCACCCAAGTAAGCGTTCTTAAGGTGAGACGGCAGAGGCTTAAGTTCGAGTGTTGGAGGTGAAACGATGGAAGGCAAGATTGGTGAAACGATCTTGAACTCAAAGGATTCTAGCAAAGGTTCAAATCGAGTGTAAGCGACAGTGTTGGATGGTTCAGGTAACTCATCCAGAAATTCAAAGGATTCCAACTCGGGTGGTGACTGGTTAAGATCGGTCGAGAAAGTGAAACACTCATAGTCATTGTCAGGCGCAGAAGCAGCAGCAGGTTCGAAGAGGAACGCACTCGTGGCGTCAAGAGTGTTGTGATCAAACAAAAACTCCTCGAATTCACACTCTTCTGGGGTGATCTCCTGGATTGAGCAAACGTCTAGTATATGAGCATTAGGTTCGGAGGGCTAATTCCCCAACCTAAAAATGTTGAGTTCAATTGTCATGTTTCCAAAAGATAGGTTCATCGAACCATTTCTACAATTGATCACAGCATTTGAGGTTGCAAGGAATGGGCGACCGAGTATCACCGGAATTTGATTCCGGGGTTAGCTATAGGCTGTGTGTCTAAAACAATGAAGTCAACAAGGAATATGATGTCCCCAACCTTGATTAGCACATCCTCTAGCTCACCCCTAGGACGGGTGATCGATCGATCGGCCATTTGGAGAATGCAGTGTGTGGGTTTCAGCTCTCCTACACCTAGATGTTCATACTTAGTACGGAAGCAGGTTAACACTGGCACCAAGATCTAATAGTGCGCGGTTGATGTTCTTATCCCCAATGGTAATAGAAATCGTAGGACGGCCAGGGTCCTTCCGTTATTGAGGTAAAGATCGGATAAGAGCATCACTCACAGCACTAGCCAAGAAAACTTTCTTGGGTACCTGAGATTTCCTCTTTTTCGTGCACAAGTCCTTTAAGATTTTAGCATAGGAAGGGACTTGTTAGACAGCATCTAAAAGGGGAATATTGATGTTAACCTGCTTAAACAACTCCAGAATCTTCTTCATTTGTGGATTTTGTTTATTGGACCTCAACCGGTTTGGAAATGGAACGTTTTAAAAATTGGTTGAGTCCAATGCTTGTGGAGGAGATTGTGGAGTTGGAACGGATCAGAGAGCTGGTGTTTTCGTGGAGTGAGAAATGGGTCCATTTAGAGCAGAAGAAGAGGAAGAGCCTTTTGAAGAATGGAGAATAGGCTCAGAAGACGAAGAAGAAGAAGAAGCGGCCGCGGTGTCATCGTCGATCCGTATGCCAATATTGTTTTGCAGCATCCTTTCCGATCTCAATGTAGTCACGGCACTCACATTATGGTTCTGTTGTTCAAGAGCAACATGTACATTATGTTGGTTACAGGGATTTGGGAGTGGCTGGGACGGAAGCTTCCCCTTCTCACGCTCGCTTAAGGCTGCATTCAGTTGTGCTATCTGGGCTTCGATGGTTTTGATGCTTTGCCCGTAAGCGGCAGTGTGTTAAACCAAGGACTGAATGGAAGACTGGATGTTGGCGGTGGACTGAGTTGATTGCTTTACAAATGCCTCCAGACTTCGTTCGAGCGAGGAAACCTTATCGTTGTTTGACGGAACAAAGTTGTTTTGGGGAAAAGAATTGTTGGGTGCAAAGTTGTTCGTCTGATTTTGAAAAGGTTAGGGTTGGAAGGGCTGCTGAAATTGATGTTGAGTTTGTTGTTTCCCTTGTTGTTGCGGAAGAGGGGGCCTCTGGAAATTGTTGCCTTGGAATTGATACTGGTTCTGATTCCAGGCGAAATTGGGGTAGTTCCTCCTACCGGGATTGTAGGTGGAAGAGTATGGATCATTTCTTGGTCTTTACTGAAATGCAGCATTAACCTGATCCTGTCCTTGAGATGGTGGATAGTACGGACACTCTTCTGTTAAGTGAGATGGATCGGAACAACAAGCACAAATGGTACGAAGGGGAAGAACAGGGGCAGGAGCAGGAGATGAAAATTTGCTCTCTATCACTTCAAGTTTTCTCGTTATTGCAGCCATTTCATCTTTCATCACAATAGAGACATCGAGTTGGTAAATTCCTACCCTAGACTGACCAGTAGAAGTGAAAGTAGAAGAAGAAGTTGGTCTAATGCTCTCCTATTGAAGCGTTTGTTCCGCAAGGTCGTCGAAGAATTGCCACGCTTCCTCATCAGATTTCGATAGAAAGTGGCCCTGACAAATGGTTTCCAACAACTACTTGGTTGCTGGGTTCAGGCCCTCGTATAAGGTTTGACAAAGTTTCCATTTCTCAATATCGTGGTGAGCGCACTGAACAAGAAGTTTTTTATACCGGTCAAAGTGCTTCCAAAAGGGTTCAGTAGGAAGCTGGGAGAATTGGTTGATTTCGTTACGGATCCTCGCGGTTTTATGATTCGGATAGAATTTCTTGAGAAACGCTTTTACAAACTCGTCCCAACTGGTTATGGAGTGGGAAGCGGTGCTATATAGCCATTTTTCAATAAGATCGCACAAAGTGAACGGAATGACCCGTAGCCGTATAGCAACGTCCGACAGCTAGATCGTTTTCATCATGGCACAAACATTCTGAAACTTGTTGATGAAGATATAGGCATCTTCATATTCAAGCCCATGAAATTTCGGAAGCATGTTAATGAAGTGGGGCTTAATTTCAAAATCATCCCCATTGGCCGGTGGAAGGGAAAGACAGGTGGGAAGTGCACAGCGGGTGGGATAGAAACGATCCTGGAGCGCGATTCGCTGTGGCGCTACAACAGGCAGTGGTGGTGGGTTATTCGCATCCATAAGAGGTGGAATCAATCCCGGGGGAGTCAAAGGGATGTTTGGATTAAATCCTGACATCGCAGAAGAAGAGGTTGGTGATGGTGAAGGTGAGGATGTATGAACAGAATTCCGGTCAACGTCGGAGTTGGCCGGCAAAGGTAAGGGTGAAAGAGGCGTGGAAGGAGTTTCGACGTCCGAGTCGATCGCGTAGTCGGTAGCGACTAACGTAACGCGGGCTAGGCGGGCGCTAGTGTCCCGAGTCCAACCGGACATACACTAAACTAATTTAGTGTAGTGAAAACGGAGAAGGTGAGGGTAAGAAAACGTCGATGGAGAAATACGATGGGTGGTGGGTGAAAAAAAATGGGACTTTGGGCGACAAAGGGCAAGTTTTTATAAATTTTTTTTTTGTTTTTTTAGAAAGAGCTTTACAGAAACATGTACGGACCTACAGCTTCAAACAATCACAAACAAAATATGCGCAATCACACCTAGATCTCGGGTCACCTAGGTCAGCTAGACAGCTCCTAACTGTTCCAAAGGGCAAGAAATAGGACCTCAAACCGCCTCTTCTCCGCCAATTACGGCCAGGTAAGTGCCAGTTAAGTGGGCGGCTCCCCACTACGTAAACAGTGGTCCTAATTAAATAACCACTTGCCTTCGACACACTTGCATAGACACCGCAAAGTCAGGATAGGATAAACGGCCGATGCCTACAACCAGTCCTCTGTCCTATTGAGCGCGACGTCCTTAGGGCTGAGTCTAGTATTTTTTAATTAAACAAAGGTTAATGCGTATGCTTTTTGTGATTTCTGGGGTGCTGGGAAGGGTGATGAAATCCCCACCCAATCTGGATTGGTTTCAAGCCCCTTAAAGTCCGATTAAAATATGCAAAGCAGTAACAATCAACAGCAATCAATTTTTTTGTTTTTTAGCGCGGCGCAAAGAATCCTGCACAAAAACACTTTATTTGAAGGGGGAAGAGAGTTTGCCCAAAGAACGCTGCAGAAAACACAGTTCAGTAGAGTTCAGAGGAGTGGGGAAGAGGAACTAAATACTCACAGAAATTTTGAGATGCTGAAGGCATCAAGTGGCCGCGGTTCCGCGGCTATAGCTTGCTTATGCCGCGGTTCCGCAGCAATAAAGTTGAGTTGGGCTTTGAAATTCCTATGCTATGCTGGGTTGGGTGACCTCTTCTTGTCTGGAGCTCCTTAATCTTGATTTGCTTACTGGGTTTGCTCCAAAATTGTACAGTAGACCGTTGGTTCCGTTTCAACCGCGGTGTGGCCGCGAGATATGGGTCTAACCTCCCACGTCTTTGGCACTGAACTCGACCCTTCTTTTTATCCTGCACACTTCTACAAATACTAATAAAAAATAACTAGATGATTTTTTTTACAATATATTTTTTGTGTTTTGTTTTTCGGTTATATTTATATTCACAAATTAACCCAAAATTACACAAAGAAATAAACTACCGTCTCCCCGGCAACGGCGCCATTTGATTGTTGGAGTTTTTGCGTGTCCAAGTTTATTACCGCAATCAAGTCGGTTTTGCTTATAGCTAGCCGGTTGAGTACTGGTCGTCCGTAGGGAGATGGGAATCTTTTTCTATGTGCTTTAACGAGTTAAGTCCAAATGTCCAGGTTTGTTTGAGATTAACTATGTGTTAAAATGTATACAAAGAAAGCTTGTTAGGGTTAGGATTAGGTTAGTTTGAGTTAGGAGTCGCTCACTTCTTTCGTTGCCACTCTTAATATCGGTGTTACGGTAATCGGCAACAACGGGGATTAGCACGACTAGGAAGGAACTTGCGAGTATAAGCTAGGCTTTCCAAAGCTTAAGTTCTTCCTTTTGGTGCTTGTCCGTCTGTTCTTGGCTCTTAGCCTTAACCTCCGGTTAATTCAACCACAACCGGTCTCACTAAGGAATCACCGCTATCATGTAGGATAGGGTACCGTAGGGAGCGGATTGTGGTTCAATTAACGGGAGTCCGAATTAAGATGTTGGGCAAGGAAAGAGTGAGAGAGATTTCCTTCTTTCAAACTTTCCTTATCCTACCCTAACAAGTAAGAAAACTACTCACTCATTACAAGAAAAAGGAAAATAAAACAAAAGGAGGAAGATACAAAGAAAGGGGTTAGAAGATTACAACTAGCTATTTGAGACCTCACCTTGCCAAGGATCAAGCTTAAGCATCATTGTTGTTAAGGATAAAGAAAAAAAAAGAACAAGAAAGAAACAACAACAAATAACAACAACTAGATTAGCAAATGAAAATTACAAGCAATTGCATTTAACAAAATAACAAGATAAGCATGATAAGGAAAAGAACTCTTTTATTCATCCTTCACTTATAAAAAGCTCACTACAAATTTTTAATGGAGAAAAGATGAAAAGAGGAAGAAGAACTATAAAATATATCCTAAAATTTTACACAAGAATTGAGCACCCTTGGCTTGGCAAGTTCTGGGCTATTTGTAGGCAGGAAACTGGAAACCTAGGGCAACAATATGTCCCCACATGAAATTCCAAAACTGCCCCCAAAAGAATAGATGTTGCCGACTTAGTCAGGCCGCGGATCCGCGGCCAGAGACTGCTTATGCCGCGGTTCCGTGGACATAATGGGGAGTTGGGCCTTCATTTTTTGTCGGTTTCCCTGGTTTGCTGTTATCTTCAGTTTGGTATATGTTTTTTCTCAGATGCTCTTCACAATTTTTCCAGAATTTCAACAGATCAAAAAGTGATGTGATGTGGATCTTTTGCCATGATTTTTCTTGAGCTCCGCGTAGACATGTTGGATCTTGTGTTAACATTGTGCTTTGTGCATGAAAATGACACCGATTTGCCATTTTGTCCCTTAAACTGGTGTGCGGCAACATACGGATAGAGAGCGGAGACCCATGTTTTATCTGTGGTTTGCAGTAATCCGGAATTTATCATGCTTTTCCATGAATTTCACTGTTTAGAGCTGAGAACCTGTATTCTGCAATTAACTAGCAAACACGGCTCAAGAGTACCTACCGATAAGCAATGTGATAAAAATTGGGCAGTATAAAAATACAATAATCTGATTTGAACAGATGGCAAAGAACTCATGGTGAATGAAGCCACAAAAGAGAGCTTTATTGATTCCAAAAATGAAGATACAAACCCTTGAGATCAATAGCCAACACTTAAACTTGCAAGCTCAATGAAAAGGTTGCTAGATCAAGTGAAGGCAAGAAGCTCAAGGGGATTAAGCTATGTACATGAACTAAAAAGAAAACAAGAACAAAAGTGTAAAACTTGGAAAATAAATTACAATGTGAGACCCTTGACCCCTTGCTGTCACGACCCGAAAAGTACGGAACATGACCGGCACTTAAACTACGAAACATCCCGAGGCGTACGTAATCTAAGTAAGCCAAAACCCAGAAATCCAAAACAAGTAAAGCAGTAGAGTGAAGAGAAAACCAATTTTTAAAGGAAGAAGTTTAACAACATAAGCCGAAGTATGCATTTTTTAAATCTCAAGCCTTTTTGAAAATTTCGGCAGAGTTTCCATTGTAAAAACTGACCCCAAACGGGTACAAACCAAATAAAGCATATATAATGAATAAAGACATCCCCAAGCGGGAGCTAGCTCTTCGTCAATTAACTGTCATAACCACGCAAGGAATATAATATACAACGCTGAAGGGCGAGGATCAAACTCAGGATAAAAATCTAACATCATTAAGAAAACCAGAGGAAAACCATATAATACAGCGCACGACTCTAAGGTCTAAAGAATATACACTGGTCTTCCATGTCTATCAAATTATACAAATCTGGTTGATAGAGTTTTACTAGATATAACTGAAAAAAAAATATACAATGGTGGTCCTGATGCAAAAGAACCCACCTACAAAAGCAATCACCCAGAATGAACAGTGTGCCAGCAAAACCGCAACGAAACCTGTACGGCAAAACCTGCAAGAAACTGTGGCACAATGGGGGTGAGTTGCCAACTCGTGAGTAGAAAACATCTACGAGTAGAAATAGCATGCATGATGCTGTCCTAGTTCATACCAAGTAATATCCTCAAATAACTATCCTGTTCCATCTAAGTATAAGTGTAATACTACGTACTCGTGTCAGTACCTCAGATAGCAACATATCAGATATATGATGTATGAATGCATTACAAATGAAACAGAATACATCGTGAATGAGACAACTGTTTTCTTTATTTAATGAGATTTCTGTATGTATATAAATCGCGTATCGTCAATGAAATCGACAGAAAAAACAGTGTCCAGTATCGACACAAAACATAAATCCCAGTATCTCAATATCTCAGGCTCCGGCTATTCGGACCGGCCTGTATTATCAAATCTCAATATCTCAATGTCTCAAGTCTCAATATCCCAATACTTCGGGCTCTGTCAGTCCGGATCGGCCCATATCATCAATCACACGACCACGAATGGTATCCTCCGGATATCCGCGCCAGGTAAAATCACCGGTAGGCAGTCTGCCCCTGCCGGGCTCATCGTCTACAACTCAAGATTCTTGCCCCGAGGTACCATACCGGGTCCACCATGTACCCGCAGACGATTCATCCAACTCCTCGAATCGGGTCTCGAAAACCATCTCAGAACCGAAAAACAGCATGGTGGACAATACTTATCATATCAAGGAAAACCGCATCAATCTCTTTAAAACAAATCATCAGTTTATAAAACTTCCACATGCGATTTCCAAATCAAGAAATCTCAAGAAAGGATCCGAAATCATAAAAATCATGATATCAATAAACAGTGAATACCGGCATAAATCTCCATAATACTGCATGAACAATGAATATATGAAAGTATCTGATATCATGCAATAAATGCAATAGTTAAACTAGCATTGGGAAGCTATAACATATTGCAACTATCAACTAGCAAGCTATGCCAATGAATAGTATTTTCTAAAGTGTACGTGACATGGCAATTACTGATGATGATGTGTGTGAGCCGGCAAGCAGATGTACGTGGAACATACGCATCATCGGTAATGGTGCTGGTGTCCTGACAGCAGGGTTTCGTGATAATTATAGATAAGATATGCACAAGCATGCAATGCGATGAAACATCATGAATATACAGAAAGCGATGTATTAACAGCAACCCCGAAAAATATACCTACCCAAATTACGAGTCATACGGTTTGGTATTTAAATACTCACATTCTCCACTATTGAAAATGAGTATGACTCGAGCCCAGTCAAAAGGGTAAGGGAATCCACCTAAGTCTGAGTCGATATATATATATATATATATATATATATATATATAGTAGTCGGTGATCTCCCTTCAATAGTGTACCGTACGATACAATAAATAATATGATATCCTCGAGTCAAGAGTGCTGATCTATCCTCATAACTATATCTCGTACGGTAAATCTATCGTACGGCATCCCAAATCTGGGTACGGTTCAAATATCACATTTATCTCATTATTCATCTGGTATCCACATCATCACATATCGAGAGCAGGGGGTACTGATCTAAGTTTAGTACACTACTGATATCATCAACAATATCATGATCTGGCTACTGATCTAAAGTCTCCTATAATCCGTTGTCATCCACACATATTATCATATAGAAGTATACATCGCCCAAGCGATCCATTATAAACATCATAACCTATCTCATCTCATATCTCGATCACATGTCAACTATCATATATATATCATCATCCATATGGTATCGTCGTCCAGCTATCCGTTATAACATCATGACATATCTCGGTCACATATTAAATACCTCACGGCATCATGCCCGATCAGATCGACTCATTCCCAAGTATCATATAACATTCTCATCATCCAAGCATATGAATACCAATAAATATATGTCCCTAATACGCACAAGGATGTAAATGTATGCGAGTATGTGTATGTCCGTGTATGCAAATCTTTATTCTAGGGTTTCACGACTAAAAAATCGACTAAAGTCCTTTCATCAATTCTCACCAACACTAACCCCTAAACTCCTAAAGATTTTCTTGCTAAGGTTCATATCACACACTAACTGTCACGACCCAAAATATTAGCAAGTGACCAGCACTTGAATCATGCAAAATCTAAAGGCGTAACGGAATTCAAGTAAGCTGAAACCCAGAAGTCTAAACCTTTTTATGAAAATAAATGAGGTGAGGTTTTGAAATAAATGTATAATAAAATCAAGTTTTCTTAATTCATAGAAAAGGAACATAAAAATGCAAATGAAATTTACTAGTTTGAAAACATATTTCGTCTTTTTAAAAAAAATTGGGCAGTACCTCCTTTGTATATTTTGATCCAAAACCACATATACAAGATAATGATAAAAGCATCCCTAATAGCTCTTCGCCAAACGGCGGATCACAACCACGCAAGACAGTATAAATAAGTATTCGACGTCCAACGGCGAAGATCACCACAAAGATAACGAAGAGCAAGACATAAAAATCGCAAGTAGCGGAAAACAAATGGTGGACGCACTGAAATATCATATTAAGATAAACCGGGTTTTTCAAGCAGTACATGATTTCCTTTGAAATAGCCACGGTTCTTAAATCCCTAAATCTCCTGAAAAACAGCATATCTCAATGCGTTAAATCATAAAGCATGATGTATGCGACATATGATAAAAATGTATGCATATCCGTATATCATGCAGTATGCAACAGTGGTATGACGTATTAAGGGAAACCACACTTTTAAATGTTTCCAGTTTTTAAAATATAACATGTGGTTCCCAATTTCCTATTAAAGTCAGTTATTTATGTAGGTAAAATATGTAAATGCACAAGTATAGATGTATCACTATATATGGGCACCAATATGGATGTATAAGTGGTATATACGCAAGCATGAGTGCACAATATGTATGTGCGCTAAAATGGATGTACAATATGCATATCATGATGCAGCAAGCCTACTATGTAGTGACATGGCAATTATCGATGATGAATTGTGTGAGCCGGCAGATCTGTGTAAGTATAACATACGCATCATCGATAATGGTGCAGGTGTACTAGCACAAATATAAGCAAGGCATTGAGAATAATATGAATGCAGCATAAGTAATCATATGCAAATACTGACAGGTATACGTATCTAACATGATCAAGTCAGTGAATCAATAAATCGTCATCCAGCTACACAATGTCACGTACGGTATAATCCATCGTACGGTATCCTCTAGTCAAGGGTATGGATCAATCATAAAATCAAACTCATCATGTTCGGAAAAGAATATCGTACGGCGGCATTTAAAACATTAGGGTTCCTATCAACCTTTACGACAATGTGGGGCATACGGACCTAACGTCACGTACGGCATATCACACATTTTCACAACATATATAAATGTAACTATATACCTATGTCCGAGGTCAACCATAACGATCTCATATTAGGGGACTGACAAGGTATCAACCATCTCAATCGACTCGCATCCGTATACCAAAACATCGTCGTATCATCATATCTGTCTTATAATCTTTCATCGCATTTATATCTCACAACAAGTAAAGTTTACATAACATTTTATCTCTACTAAAAGTATAAGTATCTAATCTAACATACACACCCGAACAATACAATCAGATTTTGAAAGAGCGAGTCGTAGTTTTTAAAATAGGTGTTACGGGATTTTTAAGGAAAAGATATCATTTGAAATTCCATAACGTCCCTCAAGGTATCTGTTTAAAAGATGCATTGGACTCTTCAGTTCAGAAATATGTATGGTTCGGATGACACATCTACGTCGAATATCTAGTCCTATAGTATCCTAAACGGCAATATCGTCAAACTTCACCCTCAAATCCCGTCTTCACATATTAGCCGTATTATATCATTTCTAACTATACTTAGTTTCTAATATGGTTTCACTAACTATCATTTAACTCTAACCCTAGTTTCCAAATCTAGGTTTCCTTAACCATATTCTATAAATCAGTTTCCATCAAAACTTTGCGGGTGTGCTATACGCCATCCACCCAACTTCCCCGGTAGATATAGATCTACTCACAGTAGTCTTCGCTTGCCGAAGTCGTTGAAGCCACGCTCCGTCGCCTCGGAATCCACGTGAGGGTACCTACAATAATAAACAATCGCAATCGCTATTAACATCAAGTCCGGAAACCTTAACGGCACACGGATCGCCTATAGGTTAGAACCTATGGCCCACATATGCAAAACCAACAAATTACCCCTAGTCGTTGATGTACAAACATTCAACAACCAAATACAAAACAAAATATCAAGAATTAGCATTTCATGTTAGTGCATATGCCCTAGGGGCCATTATGGTATCATACTAGATTGTATATTACTTAATGGAAGCTTGGGATATTCACAGTTATATATACAGTTTTGCTAAAAATGGTAATATGCTACTTAGTTTGTGTCTACTTTAATATGTGCATATGTTTCTTGTAACATATCAATTATACATATTAGTAGAGCCCATAGGTTCTTTGCTTGATTACCAGCGTTGTGATGGCAGTCACACTGGTGGGGGCTGGGTAGTCTATAAGAAACATCCTATACATGTCCCTAGTCGTAGGATTATCGAGACAGGACATCGATATTCCAGAGTAGACTGGTGTGTAGGCTTCTCATCCCAGTTGGGGAGATGGTCTGTCCCATAGCCATCAGTACGTCGTACTGGAGATAGCATACAGGTGCTCGTTAGGTTATGGGTACACCGGACAGGACTCGCAGGGGAACTGATTGGTTGGTATTATACCCTTCGTCAGTTAATAGTTCCCAGATGACATGAGTACAGCATAGTCCGCAGACTTGACACTGTTACTTTGCCTCGAGTGTGTCCCACTGTTCTTAGATTGCTACCCTACCACGGCTGAAAGGAGTCGTGCAAACAGGTAACAGTTGGGTGCAGTCCCGACCACTTGGAGGCAGTAGTGGTTAGATAGGATTCATTTCTCCCGGTATTGGGAGATGATATCGCGCTGTGTCAGAGAGCCATTACGCAAAGTCCCTGGCCAGGGCAAGCGAGAGATACTGGTAGGTTCCAGTAGCTTCTCAGGGTGTAATGGGCTTCGCTCCGACATGACTTATACAGCTATTAGGGGACTGACGCTTGCCGCCCCCTAGGCTTGATATGCGATAATCTTAGACGAACAGACCGGACTGTACGGAGATTGTCATATCAGGCTCAGTGGGAGTTCGGATGATTTTCCTCATCGGCCTTCTTATCGACATCTACCTGGGGACCGTTACGTACAGCTAGTGCCGCTTGCGGTCTGTGGTTAAACCCACTGCCAGCGTAGTGTCGAGTCTTTAAAGTCCCACACAGAGAGTTTCCCTGCTCCAAGCGAAACGATATAGAAGTCGTATGGTATTACGACAAGGGTCCGGACGCGTACGTGTGTTTACGCACGTACGACTTTTCGGACAGTTTTTACTAGCCGGCTTTGGTTTAAGCCAGATTCTAGTATCGGGTTATTGGATTTATACAGTCTAAAGTTTTTCCGTGTTTTCACGGATTGGAGGGGCATTCTCGTAATTTGTCGGGAAGCTTCTAGAAGAGTGGTGACTAAGGGGTTAAGGTGGCATTGCATTAAATGAGATTAGTGACTCATTTGTGTGATTCATCTAAGTCATTAATGCATCATAAATGCTTAATGACTCATAGTGATGAATCACTCATAGATATTTATGAAGCATAGTTGTTAATTCTATTATTTGATTTTTGGATAAATAATAATGCTTCATATATATTATGATAAGTTCATTATCTCATATTATTATCTTCACCTTCTCTCTCCTCAAGCTCACTCTCTCTTCAAACCCTAACCCTAGCCTCTCATGTGTTGAGATCAAGGGTTAGCTTGACTAATACTTCTATAACCTCACTCTATATCCCCTAGGTAGCTTAGATTAGCACTTTAAACAACCTAGTTATCTCAAGTTTGAGATTAAGCTTGGCGTAGGAGCTTTCGTGTGGATCTTCTTTGATTCCAGGAGGCCGTTGAGGTGCCGATGTTCTAAGGAGCCTACGAGCAGTGGGGGACCGCGATGAAGACCCGAAGGACTAGTATCAAGAGGTATAACTTCGTATCCGAGTAGTTAAACCTCTAGTTGATTGTTAGCAATGGTTTAGAAACGATTCATGCGCTCAAGTCCGTGTTACGAAGCTTTGATAATCGTTTTTCATATATTCCGCCTCCCCGCAAGTTCGTGGGGTGCATGACATGGACTTAGAATGGTATCAGAGCCAACTAAACCATTACTAGCTTGTTAGCAACTGATTCGAAGTTCGATCGACGGAAAACACGAAAACAAAAAATCGAAAACCCTAAGTTTCTGTTAATTTTAAACGTGTCTGAAAAAATATTTCACATACCTTAAAATTCACAGCAGGGAAAATAATGAATACTGGGAAAATACGATCAAGTGAATCGGTAAAACGGACGCAGATTCGCGGCAATAGAGTGCTTCTGCCGCCGATCCGCCGCCGAGTCAACGCTGCGTTGACTCGGAGTTTCACAGTAATTCATATTTTTTTGTTTTTTGTCTTCCTGTATGTTTTGTTTCTACCCAGGTTACTTCAGTACAGATTTGCTTTTGGGGTAGACACGGATATAGGTAATAGATCGATGTTCTAAACTATTTGCTAGTTGGATCTTTATCTGTAATGTTTTATGTGTTCGTAAACCTCCACTAACTGCTAGTATGTCGGTTGGCAGGGGGTTGCACATATCTATGATGTTATTTTTAACTGTTTGTTTATATAAACTGTATTGGATTGTTGTGATGACTAGCTGGGTTTTGTGATGGGTTATTGTATTAATTCATTCGATGTAATTGTAATAAGTTGTAATATTATTTTGCGGGGCACATCCAGGTTGCGGTTGTAGCCACCGTTGTATTATTTCTTTTTACGGTTTTTGCTCCTAGGATAGACCCAATGTGGGGTGCACAAACTACCGGGTATTTTGAAGTGTTGAGGCAAACCGCTTCACTTCTGGTACTTGGTGGGTAGTTTGCCGTACCCGTAGGGGTCTAGGATGGGGTAATGGCTATTCATCACAACTGTGTAATCCGTCTTTCCTTGCAGGCTCAAAAGAAATGCGTATTGCTTGCATATCCAATAAAGTTTATCTGTGATCTGGAATGCTTATTATTACGTCTGACGAATGTACAATATCTATATATGATAGCTATTAGACGTCACTTATGTTTTACACCCGCGCTAGCCCAGCCCCCGCTCTATCGTTAGTTAAGTAACCTAACGGGTGATGACAGGACCCAGTGGCAAATGCGGATGGCATAAGAGGACGTGGTATTTTCGTTGTTTTCTGCAATGATAGGATAAATGATGGGACGCATTATTATAATGCAAAGAAAATAAACCATAGTTTAATCGTTGGAACAAATTTAAAAGGAAACTACTCGGTTATTTTAAAAGATCAGAATTTTTAATTGCGGAGCTTTAACCACACCTTTTAAAAAGTATCAGGTTCCTTCGACTATATCAAGTTCACTACGTTCACGGTTTTGCCAAAGCAATTCATAGCCCTCCATCATTTCATATAGATAGTCAATAATATTCAAGCTGTGTTTGTTGACTAAAGTCAAGGCACAGTGTTTGGTAGCTGTTGGATATTTACATGCAGCATAGATAGATGCGTTGGTTTGGGACAGTCGTATTACCTTTTTGACTAAAGTCAAGGGTATGTACGGATGGGTTCAAATTAACCTGGACAATGACGGGTAGAACTTGACATATGACTTATGATTTGTTGACTAAAGTCAAGGTCATAAGAGCATGGGGCAAAAATCCACATCGGGGATTTCTAAAGAAATTGAAATTTGCAGAGAAATGCATACCATTTTGGAGTTTGATGAATATTCGTAGGATTCCTTCAACATTATCATACGATGATATTTTGGATCCCGATCCTACTGTGAGTATATACTACTTATCAGGAGATTCGTCACTTAACGATCAATGCTATAAACCAAGTAGGTGCCTAGAAAGGTGTCAGCGGGGTTACACCCCCAGAGAAAAGAGGTTATTTAATTAAGGAACTTCGCGAAAGTGTTGGAAAACCTCCCTCGAAGTATCGACACTGGCCTGGCTGAACGGTTAAGCAAGTATTGTACCGTGAGAATTGTCCTGGCTAATTTTTCTTTTATGGTTTGAGGAAGTATTCGAGAAACAGTGGGAGCCATCCTGTTTAGATAAATTAAAAACCAATCTAAACTTGCAACAGCATCATGCTAAAATGTTTTCTTCTCTCTCTCTTAATTGCAGCGACCTTGTGACCACACATAGGTTACATCTAGATAATAATTTGACTGAATCTGACTTATATGACTGGCAAAGGTCTGTCCAGATATCCATTGCCTATGACAAGCTGGACCACCTTATTACTACTCAAGATCCCGCCGTCCCAGGTCCAGTTTCCACTGTTGCGGATATGAATATCCGTCAGAAAAGAAAAAGAGATAAAGCGAAAGCTAAGTGCCTCGTGTTAGCTTCAGTTGGTGGTGTATACCAGAAGCAGCACGAGAAGATGGACTTAGTTTCCATCTTTCTCCATAACAAAGATTTATATGGAGAGCAATCTCATATCATTAGATATGAAACCTCGAACGAATTAATTCAAGCGAGGTTGGCTGACGGGTCATCTGTAGGGGACAGCATCCTTACAATGACTAGCTGTATTGATGAGCTCCAGGACCTAGAGACCATTTTAGAGAACGAGTCAGGTACTGACTTGATTCTACAGTCTCTACCTTATACCCTGAAGGAAACCAGGAAAGCGGAAAGAAAGAGAAGGGCAAAAGTTTCAGGACTAAATATAGGAAAAGAGGGACGTTCCTATTGTTACAAGAATGAACATTGGCAGAATGATTGCAGGACTTTAGAAGCCAGTAAGCAGAATGCGAAGCATGTTATGGCTTCAGCCTCAAGTGTGTTTATTATTGAGAACTGTATGTCAGTTAACCCTACTTCCTGGGTATTGGATCCCGGGTCAGGAACTCACATCTGTAATTCATTACAGACTCTGAGAAACCGTAAGATTATCGGGATAGGTGATATGACCCTCACGGTTGCTAACGGAATGAGCATGAACGCTGAATCCGTAGGGGAATATCATCTTGGACTGACAACTGGACAGATATTGATTCTGCGTAACTGTTTTTATGTACCAGGTACGACTTGTAATATCATACCTGCACCCTTACTATCTAATCAAGAATATGATTTTACTTTTACAAGAGATGTGGTTCACATCCACCTAAATCAAGTTATGATTGGGTCAGGTACATTAGAAAACGGAATATACGTATTAAATCAAGCTCTGATTTTCAGTATCCAGAACACACTTAAAAGAAAGTCTCCGGAAACAAATCAGGCTTTCTTATGGTATTGTAGACTAGGTCACATCAATAAGAGAAGGTTGACTAAGTTACATGGAGAAGGATATTTGAATCCGTTCGAATATCAATCTTATACTACTTGTGAATCTTGTCTCATGGGAAAGATGACAAAGACTCCGTTTACTAGACACGGAGTAAGAGCAAGCGAGCTCTTGGGACTCGTACACAGTGACGTGTGCGGTCCAATGTCTACGCATGCGCGAGGTGGTTATTCCTACTTCATTACTTTTACAGATGATTTCTCTAGGTATGGATATATCTTCTTAATGATGTATAAATCCGAGGCCTTTGAGAAATTCCAAGAATTCAAGAATGAAGTGGAAAAACAAACCGGCAAAAGTATCAAGACACTGAGATCTGATCGAGATAGTGAATACTTAAGTGCCGAGTTCCTAGGTTACTTAAAAGAGAATGGAATTCTCTCCCAGCTTACTCCGCCATACACACCACAACATAACGGTGTATCGGAGAGACGGAACCGAACCCTATTGGATATGGTACGTTCCATGATGAGTAACGCTGAGTTGCCGCAATCATTCTGGGGATATGCACTAGAATCAGCTGCATATCTTTTGAACCGAGTTCCAACCAAGACTGTGCCTACCACACCATATCAGATGTGGAGTAAGAAGAAACCCTGTCTTAAGTATCTTAAGACATGGGGATGTCCAGCTTTTGTAAAGAAGCAGCATGCGGACAAGCTCGAGGCACGCTCAGTACAGTGTAAGTTTGTGGTATACCCAAAGAACTCCATAGGATATTGTTTCTATTACGCAGAGTAACAAAAGGTCTTTGTTTCTCAACATGCCCGCTTCTTGGAAACTGAGTTTTTAGAAAATCAGAAGAGTGGGAGCGCAATAAAACTGGAAGAAATTCCAGAACCACAAGCTATTACTGAAACCTTGGTAGAACAAGAAGGTTCAGGAGAACAGGACATCCCGACACCACTCCGCAAGAGTAGTAGGCAATCTAATCCGCCTGAGAGATACTACGATTTTCTCATAGATGGGGATAGAGAGGATTGCACTATTGATTATGATGAGCCTACTAGCTTCCAGCAAACCATTCAGAGTGGTGACTCAGTAAAATGACTGGATGCAATGCGGACCGAAATGATGTCCATGTACACTAACAAAGTATGGACTTTGGACATTGCTCCAGATGGGGTAAAACCCATAGGATGCAAATGGATCTTCAAAAAGAAGATTGGTGTAGATAGGCCGGTTGAAACCTATAAGGCTAGACTTGTTGCAAAGGGTTTCCGTCAAGGACCTGGTTTGGACTGTGACGAAACTTTTTCTCCAGTGGCTATGCTTAAATCCATTCGGGTCATTCTTGCTATTGCTGCCTTCCACGATTATGAAATCTGGCAGATGGACGTAAAGACGGCCTTTCTAAATGGTAATTTGGAAGAAAGCGTCTATACGGATCAGCCAGAGGGATTCATTCAGAGTGGGAGCAGTGGTAAAGTATGCAAGCTGCTTAAGTCCATTTATGGACTAAAGCAAGCAACACGGAGTTGGAACATCTGTTTTGATGATCTGTCAAAGAATTTAACTTTATCAAAAATCCAGATGAACCATGCATATACAGTAAGATTGTAGGGAGTGCTGTAGTATTTCTCGTCTTGTACGTGGATGACATTCTCCTAATAGGAAATGATATTCCTATGTTACAGTCAGTCAAAAAATTCTTGTCACATAAATTCTCCATGAAAGACCTGGGTGATGCCACCTACATTCTGGGGATCCGGATCTATCGTGATAGATCAAAGAGGAAGTTGGGACTTTCGCGGTCCAGGTATATAGACACCATAGTGAAGAGATTCAGTATGGATGATTCTAAGCGCGGTAACCTACCGGCTTGTCACGGAATCACCCTCTCCAAAGAGATGTCTCCCAAGACTGATTTGGAAAGGGATCGCATGTCGATTATACCCTTCGCTTCTGCGGTAGGCTCTATAATGTATGCAATGTTATGTACCAGACCAGATGTAGCATACGCACTAAGCGTTGTGAGCCGGTATCAGGCAAACCCAGGGGAGAAGCACAGGATAGAAGTAAAGAACATTCTCAAGTACCTAAGAAGGACTAAGGAAATGTTCTTGGTGTATGGCGGAAAAGACCTCCAGATGGAGGCCTTTGCCGACTCCGGCTTCCAGAGTGACAAAATGACTCTAAGTCCTTGTCGGGTTATGTCTTTACCCTCAATGGAGGGGCAGTATGTTAGAAGAGTTCCAAGCAGGAGACCGTTGCTGACTCAACAATGGAAGCGGAGTACATAGCTGCTTGCGATGCCGCATAAGAAGCTGTCTGGATGAAGAAGTTCCGCACAGAACATCAGGTGGTTCCTTCCAGTGTTGGTCCAATACCTCTGTATTGTGACAACAACGGCGCTATAGCTTTAGCGAAGGAACCCAGGTCCCTTCAGAAATCCAGACACATCTTAAGGCGGTATCATCTGAACAGGGAGATCGTAGATCACCGGGAGATCGAGAGGAAAAGAGTAGAGACAGAGAATAACATTGCTGATCCATTCACAAAGGCCCTTCCTCAGACGTAGTTCGAGAGGCTATTCGAGATGATAGGTCTACGATATGCCAGCTCATGGCCCTAGTGCAAGTGGGAGATTGTTAGTGCATATGCCCTAGGGGCCATTATTGTATCATACTAGATTGTATATTACTTAATGGAAGCTTGGGATATTCACAGTTATATATACAGTCTTGCTAAAAATGGTAGTATGCTAATTGGTTTGTGTCTACTTTAATATGTACATATGTTTCTTGTAACGTATCAATTATACATATTAATAGAGCTCATAGGTTCTTTTCTTGATTACCAGCGTTGTGATGGCAGTCACACTAGTGGGGGCTGGGTAGTCTATAAGCAACATCATATACATGTCCCTAGTCGTAGGATTATCGAGACAGGGCATCGATATTCTAGAGTAGACTGGTTTGTACGCTTCTCATCCCAGTTGGTGAGATGGTCTTTCCTATAGCCATCAGTACGTCATACTAGAGATAGTATACAGGTGCTCGTTAGGTTACGGGTACACCGGACAGGACTTGCAGGGGAACTGATTGGTAGGTATTATACCAGTCGTTAGTTAACAGTTCCCAGATGACATGAGTACAGCATAGTCCGCAGAATTGACACTGCTACTTCGCCTCGAGTGTGTCCCGCTGTTCTTAGATTGCTACCCTACCACGGCTCAAAGGAGTCGTGCAAACAGGTAGTAGTTGGGTGCAGTCCCGAGCACTTGGAGGCAGTAGTGGTTAGATAGGATTCGTCTCTCCCGGTATTGGGAGATGATATCCCGCTGTGTCACAGAGCCATTACGCAAAGTCTCTGGCCAGGGCAAGCGAGAGATACTGGTAGGTTCCAGTAGATTCTCATGGTGTAATGGGCTTCGCTCCGACATGACTTATACAGCTATTAGGGGACTGACGCTTGCCGCCCCCTAGGCTTGATATGCGATAGTCTTTGACGAACAGACCGGACTGTACGGAGATTGTCACATCAGGCTCAGTGGGAGTTCGGATGATTTTCCTTATCGGCCTTCTTATCGACATCTACCTGGGGACCGTTACGTACAGCTAGTGCCGCTTGCGGTCTGTGGTTAAAACCACTGCCAGCGTAGTGTCGAGTCTTTAGAGTCCCACACAGAGAGTTTCCCTACTCCAGGCTAAACGATATAGAAGTCGTATGGTATTACGATTAGGGTTCGGACGCGTGCGTGTGTTTACGCACGTACGACTTTTCGGACAGTTTTTACTAACCGGCTTTGGTTTAAGCCAGATTCTAGTATCGGGTTATTGGATTTATACAGTCTAAATTTTTTCCGTGTTTTCACGGATTGGAGGGGCATTCTCGTAATTTGTCGGGAAGCTTCTAGAAGAGTGGTGACTAAGGGGTTAAGGTGGCATTGCATTAAATGAGATTAGTGACTCATTTGTATGATTCATCCAAGTCATTAATGCATCATAAATGCTTAATGACTCATGGTGATGAAACACTTATAATTATTTATGAAGCATGGTTGTTAATTCTATTATTTGATTTTTGGATAAATAATAATGCTTCATATATATTATGATAAGTTCATTATCTCATATTATTATCATCTTCACCTTCTCTCTCCTCAAGCTCACTCTCTCTTCAAACCCTAACCCTAGCCTCTCATGTGTTGAGATCAAGGGTTAGCGAGACTAATACTTCCATAACCTCACTCTATATCCCCTAGGTAGCTTAGATTAGCACTTTAAGCAACCTAGTTATCTCAACTTTGAGATTAAGCTTGGCGTAGGAGCTTTCGGGTGGATCGTCTTTGATTCGAGGAGGCCGTTGAGGTGCCGATGTTCCAAGGAGCCTACGAGGAGTGGAGGACCGCGATGAAGACCCGAAGGACTAGTATCAAAAGGTATAACTTCGTATCCGAGTAGTTAAACCTCTAGTTGATTGTTAGCAATGGTTTAGAAACGATTCATGCGCTCAAGTCCGTGTTACGAAGCTTTGATAATCGTTTTTCATATATTCCGCCTTCCCGCAAGTTCGTGGGGTGCGTGACATGGACTTACATTTCAAATTAAGGAAAACATAGCTAAAATCACACTAAACTGCTCCCAGATTTTGACTCAGGTCAAATAAAGCCAAGCAAACAAGTCTAGGGTGATGTACATAGTTTATATGACCTACTATAACAACCTAGCCCCCAAATACCTACATGGGGCTGGCCAAAACCCCACAAAATCCGGCTTCCCCAGCCCCCCATGCTCTGAATGGGTTCGTTTTGTCAAGGTGGTCTCCTGTTAGTGTATTTTGGTCCCTGGTATTGTTTGGGTAACTCAAAAACACCCCGGGTTGCTCCAGATTTCCCCTACAGGCACACTAAAAGTCACAAAACTGATACGGAACAAATCCTAAGTTCATGCATCTGGTTCACCTCTAAGACTCAGGTCAGGAATCGTGCCACCATGGTCATGTAAACACTCCTAACTATTCCCAGATTTCACCTATTTTCACAACAGAAAAATCTAGTCGGACCAAACACCTCTAAACAGCTTCAGGCAACAACCCTACGAAACCCAAGCCCTAACTCACCAACCCACCTGAGGTCGCCGGAATTGGCCCTATAGTCGCGGCCAAAACCGATGGGAATGGGATAGGGTGTCAGGTGAACACTCAGGGTCTCGAGTACAACACTACCACAATATTTGTTTTACAGTGAAAACTCAGGGTCACAGCAGGTTATCGATATCATAAAAAGACACTTAAAATACGATATCGCACAAACTAAACTAAAAAGGAAGAAGTTATACCTCATTTAGGCCACTCTAGACAGCACTAACTTCCCAATGTCGTCAAAATCCTACTTTGCTTGGTTCAATATGTAGAGAAAGAGATGGGGATTAATTTTTGTGAAGGGAGTGTAGGGTTTTGGGAATTATTTGGAGATGGATCTAGAGTTATTTGAGGAGGGAAGTGAGGTTGGAGAAAGATGAAAGAGGAGAAAATGATGGGACATGGATATGGCAGCAGCCCCCCTTCTCTCTCGCTATTATTCTCACCCACTCACATTCCAAGTCATTATTATGTCCCCCCCTCTCTCTCTAACTCATCATTACACCTTTTCCCTTTCTTTTCTCACCAAAAACACATACACCCATATAAAACAACAGAAAGGAAATAACATGCAACATGTCATAGTGCACTAACCATGAAAAACTGTAGAAACACGGATCTGGCTTAATCGCGATCAGCAGTGTACTAATCGGGTTTTTATCAAAACTGCATGTAATAAATTTTAAAAATGCCAAATACTTAAATTATATTTTTAAATGAATAAATCATTTTAATTTACATTTATTTCACAATTATTGGTATTTATTTATTCCCTTTTTCAAAAACCCCAATTTCGCAAATCGGGCAGTTTTCGGGAAATATATTATTTTAATATTAAATTCCAAAAATAATATTTTATATTTTCTCAAATGTTACAATCTTCCCCCCTTAAATAAATTCGTTCTCCGAATTTAAATTGAAACCCCCAAAATCTAAAACATTTCGATAATCAACTCAAATCAACGGGGCTCCGAAATCACGGAAGATATAGAAGTAACACAGCGCGTCAAATCCGCATGAAAACGAGGACAAAACTCAAAATCAAACTCCGTCAAGCGTCACGCAAATCATCTGATTTGCATGCATATCCTCGGAGTTACAATAGAGATACAGATATCTAAATCCACTACTGAAATCCAATATACACTAGTCAAATACTGTAATATGTGTATAGTATGCATCCTTAGAAAACCTTCAAGAACTAAATAAAACTCATGCAAAAATCTTTCTAAATCGCCTCGTGATTGCGTAAATCATGGCATAAGTGACGGACGCTCATATTAAAATAATAATAATATATGTCTATATATGTTTTTCCAAAATACATGTTCCGTCGTCTTCAAAATATCCCAAAAGGTTTTCTTTTATAAATGTTCGTGTCGCCTACGGACACGTAGGAAATAGCGAGACTATAGCTCTTTTTCAAAAACATCTTGGTAAACTTTTAATACATGCAAAGTACTCAGGTACTGTCCTCAGATCAATCCTATTTGGCTACTATATAATATATAGTAGCTATCATGAAAACAAAGTGCTCAAAGCAAAATCGACCTCAAAAGGCATATCGAGCAATCATGTGCGTCTGGTGCGCACGGAAATCAAGTCCAAATACAAGTGCTACCAATGTGCAGAAAAGCAAAACTAAGTGCAACGGGTGTGCACGAAAGCATCTGTCCAGTGCAACGGGTGTGCACAACAACAATATCAAGTGCATCTAGAGTGCATCCGGTGCAACTAATATGCACGAATGAAAATCCCAATTGAGTGCATCCGGTGTGCACAAAATCACATCTTATATCATGCGCCCAACATGCGCAAAAATACAAATCAAGTGCATCTATCCCGCATGAATGAAATCGCATCCAATATGCACGGATAAAATCTAAATCTAAGGCATCCAATAGGCACGAGTAGAATCTCACTTAAGTGCCTCCGATGTGCACAAAACATAAACCTGGTGAAATAATGCTCAAAAACATAAATCAAGTGCAACCAAGGTACTAAGTATAAATCTAGTATAACCAATGCACGAAATACCCGCCTGGTGCAATAAACGCATGAAATGCAAGTCTAGTGCGATAATACAAAAAAATACTAATTTGGTGAATCAAGGGCACAAAATATAAATCCGGTGCATCCAGTGCATGAAATATCAAATACAGTGCATCCAGTGCACAAAATACACATACAAATCGGGTGCAACAAGTGCACGGAATGCATCATATAACTCATATGCATATAAAAAGCAATACCGAGTGTGCCAAGGTGTACAAAAGCATAAACGTGTGCCACTGCGTGCACAAAACACATATCAATGCACTGCAAGCACATATAAGCTATACCGAGTGCAGAATCAAATCGAGTGTGTACCACACACACAAAATCGAACCAACTGTACGAAATCCACGAAATCATAAATATTTGCAGCCAAGGCACAAAATAGATATCAAGTGCAATAAATATGGACAAATCAAAAACCAACACAACGGGGTATAAAAACATAACTCAAGCGCAATAACTATGCACAAGTCAATATTAGGAAACTCGTCACAAAAACTCAAATCCAAGCGATATAAGCAAGATACTCAGATCACAACGCAAATCGCAGTAAAGGACATTGAGGTACACCTCCTACAATGTCGAAGAATAAATCGGTGCGCCTAATGCCGGCAGAACAAGAATATCCGCTTGCGTCTTACTCACGGTCTGACGTCTTCTGTCTATGGGTCTTCATTTCTCTATGGATTTACCAGTCTTGCAATTTATCGGCTCATCGGCCCAGTCAGGAGTGCTAACGGGGACGATTCCGTTCTGGCACTTCTCTGGTCATCTCTCGGTCAATCATCACGACCACGCGTAAGGTAGCACGTCACCAGCGTCGGCCTCTGGCCCACTGAATACTCGCGACACAACTGATCCTGGGAGCAAATCTCATTGCAGCAGTGTCCTGGAAGTATTCCTGCTCAAGGTCTCTTCCGATCTCGCCTATGCCGAACTGTACAGTGGCTGGTACTCTTACAAAATCTTTTCTCATTCTCTGGACATCTGCGTCCTCACCACAACATTTCCTCGCGAACAGGCCGCATCCCAACGCCTCTGTATGCACATCAAATCTCTAACCTCGACGGAGAGTAACAACAGCTCGTCAGCGTCTCGCACGAACCTCTGGATCCACTCGTCTGTACCATCGCCCACTATGACGTCACGCCATGCTATCTGCGCACTGCAACTATCCTCGGCCACGGTCAATCCGGAGTCTCTCACACGGACTCGAAGTCACGAACTCGGTATCTTCATCACTCTGTAGAAAATATCTGGCCGAACACGTCTTCGAGAACTCATCCCAACCATCAGAAGAATACTCAATACTCGTCCGTCCTTGATCATCTCACAACGCACCTGGGTGAGGTCTTTTATCCGAAGCTGGTTAGATTACTGATCTCTTATCACATGTTATCCGGACGACGCCAAATTTTTCGATCGAGTCATCAAGGTCCCAAAATTTCCCGAAAGCTCAACACATGAGCACAGTCTATAAATATCCGGTACATACCACAGTACCTCTGACCAGCCATAGAAGGGTAAACCCAAGCCTCACTTATGGCACCGCTAAACTGCTGCAAACCCTAAGATTCAAAAGTGGTTCCATGGTCATCATGTCGAGTTAGGGTTTCATTCTTCTAGATGGTCCACAGAATTATCTGCATGTTCCTCCGAACAATTTAAACATGGGAAAAATGGTTTTCTGACACTCGTCCGAACTTTTTAGCTTCGCCTAGCCGACATGTGAAAACTCTTCGTCCGCATGCTAAACAATGCCTCAATCCTCCAGGAAAGACAATACATCAACGGTCATCTCTAGATCGGTCTACTCTAGATCTGAGTAAGACTCTCCACACAGAAAATCTTCAATTCAATTGGGCCTGTGTCAGCGCATCAATCTGACGAATCACCTTCGTCTCTCAACTCGGGATAGGCTTGCTACCATCCGTCGCATCACTTCCTGGAAGGTCCGGCGATCTCAGCTCGTAAGCTCTGGAAGCGACATCCTATCAATCTCAGCAACAGCTGGGTCATCTGTTTGCACGGTAAACAACATCATAATCTCGGATGTATGATGTACGTCCACAGTCCTCTCGCAACTGGCAGCTCTATCAATGACCCGATTATCCGGTGCAAAACCAAACACTCGCCTCAGATAAGAGGTCACAACATAACACTACTTCGAGACGTTCCCATATCACCAGAAACACAATCGTCAGCCCTCGTACCAGACGAGCTCGCCCTGACCGCGACACTAGCAGCAGCTCGAACTGCGCTCAAACCATAGTGACAGGAATCTCAATCGAGTATCGAAGAAAGCAGATCAACAGCAAGAAAGGAAACGACAGATCCAGAATGGATACATGATCATAAGAAGGAACAACATCAATTTGGTGTTTATTGAGCCATTGGTGAAATTTCAAATTTTCTGAAAAAATTTTATTTTATTATTATTTTAAGCCGTCACTAATACATTTAATTAGGGAAAATTACAAATTGGAATGAGTTGAAACAAATTTTGTGCATCATAAAACATTAAATAAAATTTTATCATGTGGTTTTTGAAACGAAATCGTTTGCCAAAACGGTTTAAAAAATATCGATGAAAAATGCTTTTTTTAGTGTAAATGGATGTTTGGGGTATTGTATTTGTTATTTTCCATCACCCCACACCCATACCTACACTCACACACCCCCATTTACTTCTCTCCTTGGCTGAATTCAGCAGCCCCCATCTTTTTCCCCACTTGAATTTCAAAGAAAAGAAATGAAAGAAAAGAAAAGAAAATGGATAAAAGAGTTGACCTTTTGTTGACTTGGACTTTTCCCTCACCATACCTCACACCACACCCCCTCTCTCCTCTCCCCCACATGCATTTTGCCAGCCCTTCCAGCAGCTGCCCCCTCCCCCTTTTCTCCTCTCATTCCTCTTCAAAAATGCTTAAAAATTGCCTCAAAATCCATCAAATAAATCCTAAAATACTAGCAATTTCATAGCTAGAATATGTATATTTAATTTTTATAATAAGATATTTGCATTTTGACTTTTTTTTACAGAAAACCCCCTTATTTTACCAATTTTCCGAAATTTCACCGAAACGATTTTCAAAACGCTTCAGAAATCAAGTTTTCTTAATGCATATAAAAGGAACATAAAAATGCAAATGAAATTTACTAGTTTGAAAATATGTTTCATCTTTTTAAAAAAAATCGGGCAGCATCTCCTTTGTATATTTTGATCCAAAACCACATATACAAGATAATGATAAAAGCATTCCCAAGCGGGAGCTAGCTCTTCACCAAACAGCAGACCACAACCATGCAAGACAGCATAAATAAGTATTCGACACCCAACGGCGAAGATCACCACAAAGATAAAGAAGAGCAAGACATAAAAACCACAAGTAGCGGAAAACCCCTCGCTCTAAGTCTCGCAACCACAATCCCACTAAGTCTCAATACTTATACAATTTACTAAATTTGATTGATGGAGTTATCTAGATACAATAAGAAATATAGATACAAGAGTGGGTACGATACAAATGTCCCACCTACCAAAGCAAAACACCCGAATGCAACTGTGTGCCAGCGATGCCGCTACTGATCCATGCGGGCAACCTGCAAAAACTGTGGCACAACGGGGGTGAGTTGCCAACTCGTGAATAGAAATATATCAATATGTAGAAATAGAATAAATAACGACTCCTAGGTCAACTATATCATAAAGGTAATAATATGATATTTAGGGTGACCGGGTTGGTATGTGTGCCACCAAGGTAGTCAATGCCTATAAGCATTTGGATAACATCCATCAGTATAATCAATGCGTGTATGCATGTGGATCTCGTCCACCCATATAATCCATGTCTGTATGCACGTAAATATCATAAAAGAGTGTGCATGAAAGTATGAGGATATAAATCAATGGCGTCCATCGCGATACATCAAAATCATGGAACCTGGGTGCCCAACATCGACACCCGAAAACATCATGAAACCCGTGTCCAGCATTGACACGTAAATCCTCATATCTCGGGCTCCGTCAGTCCGGGTCGGCCCACGGGGTACGTCAGTTCGGATCGGCCCATATCATCTCTCGACTCTGGTCGGTATCGTCCGGATATCCGCCAGGCCCAACCAATCACCGGTAGGTAGTAGTTCCTCTGCCAGGCTCATCGTCATCCTCACAAAATCTCTCTCTCGCCCCGGCGTACCATACCGAGTCCACCATGTACCCGCAAACGGAATCATCCACCTCCTCGAATCGGGTTTCACATGTCACTCTCAGAACCGAGAAAACACATGGTTGACGCACTGAAATATCATATTAAGAGAAACTGTGTTTTTAAAGCAGTACATGCTTTCCTTTGAAATAGCCACGGTTCTCAAATCCATAAATCTCCTGAAAAACTGCATATCTCAATGCGTAAAATCATAAAGCATGATGTATGCGACATATGATAAAAATGTATGCATATCCGTATATCATGCAGTATGGAACAGTGGTATGATGTATTAAGGGAAACCGCTCTTTTAAATGTTTCCAGTTTTTAAAATATAACATGCGGTTCCCAATTTCACAATAAAGCCAGTTATTTATGTAGGTACAATATGTATATGCGCAAGTATAGATGTATCATTATTTATGTGTACCAATATGGGTGTATAAGTGGTATATACGCAAGCATGAGTGTACAATATGTATGTGGGCCAAAATGGATGTACAATATGCATATCATGATGCAGCAACCCTACTGTGTAATGACATGACAATTATCGATGATGAAGTGTGTGAGCTGGCAAATCTGTGTAAGTGTAACATACGCATCATCGATAATGGTGCAGGTGTACTAGCATAGATATAAGCATTGCAATGAGAATAATATGAATGCAGCATAAGATAATCGTATACAAATACTGACGGGTATACGTATCGAACATGATTGAATCGGTGAATCAATCAATCGGCATCCAGCCCCACATTGTCACGTACGGTATAATCCATCGTACAATATCCTCTAGTGAAGGGTATGGATCAATCATAAAATCAAACTCATCACATACGGAAAAGATCATCGTACGGCGCCATTTAAAACATTAGGGATCCTATCAACCTTTAAGATAATGAGGGGGGTACGGACCTAACGTCACGTACGGCATATCACACATGTTCACAACATATATAAATGTAACTATATTGCTATGTCCAGGTAACATCCATAACGATCTCATATCAGGGGACTGACAAGGTATCAACCATCTCAATCGACTCGCATTCGTATACCAAAATATCGTCATATCATCATATCCGTCTTATATTCTTTCATCGCATTTATATCTCACATTAAGTTGAGTTTATATAACATTCTATCTCTACTAAAAGTATAAGTATCTAATCTAACATTCACACCCGATCCATACAATCATATTTTTAAAGAGCAAGTCGTAGTTTTTAAAATAAGGGTTACGGTGTTTTTAAGGAAAAGATATCATTTGAAATTACGTAACGTTCCTCAAGGTATCTTTTTAAAAGATGCATATGACTCTTCAATTTAGAAATATATATGGTTCGGATGACACATCTACGTCGAATATCTAGTCCTATAGTATCCTAAACGGCAATATCGTCAAATATCATCCTCAAATCCCGTCATCACATATTAGCCGTATTATATCACTTCTAACTATCCTTAGTTTCTAATATGTTTTCACTAACTATCATTTAACTCTAACCCTAGTTTCCAAATCTAGGTTTCCTTAACCATATTCTATAAATCAGTTTCCATTGAATCTTTGCGGGGGTGCTATACGCCATCCACCCGACTTCCCCGGTAGATATAGATCTACTCACAGTAGTCTTCACTTGCCGAAGTCGTTGAAGCCGTGCTCCGTCACCTCGGAATCCACGCGAGGGTACCTACACAAATAAACAATCGTAATCGCTATTAACATCATATCCGGAAACCAGAACGGCACACGGATCGCCTATAGGTTAGAACCTATAGCCCACGTATGCAAAACCAATAAATTACCCCTAGTCGTTGATGTACAAACATTCAACAACCAAATACAAAACCAAATATCAAGAATTAGCATTTCAAAATATGGAAAACATAGCAAAAATCATGCTAAACTGCTCCCAGATTTTGACTCAGGTCAAATAAAGCCTAGAAAACAAGTCTAGGGTGATGTACATAGTTTATACGACCTACTATAACAACCTAGCCCCCAAATACCTGCATGGGGCAGGCCACAACCCCATAAAATCCGGCCTCCCTGGCCCCCCATGCTCTGAATGGGTTTGTTTTGTCATGGTGGTCTCCTGTTAGTGTATTTAGATCCCTGGTCTTGTTTGGGTAACTCAAAAACACCCCGGGTTGCTCCAGATTTCCCCTTCAGGTACACTAAAAGTCACAAAACTAATATAGAACAAATCCTAAGTTCGTGCATCGGCTTCACCTCTAAGGCTCAGGTCAGGAATCGTGTCACCATGGTCATATAAACACACCTAACTGTTCCCAGATTTCACCTATTTTCACAACAGAAAAATCTAGTCAGACCAAACACCTCTAAACAGCTTCAGGCAACTACCCTACGAAACTAAAGCCCTGACTTACCTACCCACCCGAGGTCGCCGGAATTGGCCCAATAGTCGCCGTCCAAAACCGATGGGAAAGGGATACGGTTTCAGGTGAACACTCAGGGTCTCGAGTACAACACTACCACACTGTTTGTTTTTACAGTGAAAACTCAGGGTCACAGCAGGTTATCTATATCACAAAACAACACTTAAAATATGATAAACCACAAACTAAACTAAAAAGGAAGATGTTTTACCTCATTTAGGCCACTCTAGATAGCACTAACTTCCCAATGTCGTCAAAATCCCACTTTGCTTGGTTCAATATGTAGAGGAAGAGATGGGGATTAATTTTTGTGAGGGGAGTGTAGGGTTTTGGGGATTATTTGGAGATGGATCTAGAGTTATTTGAGAAAAGAAGTGAGGTTGGAGAAAGATGAAGAAGGAGGAGAAAATGATGGGGCAAGGATATGGCAGCAGGCCCCCCTCTCTCTCACTACTATTCTCACCCACTCACTTTCCAAGTCATCATTATGTCCCCTCTCTCTCTCCAACTCATCATTACACATTTTTCCGTTCTTTTCTCACCAAAAACACATACACCCAAACAAAACAACACAAAGGAAATAACATGTAACTTGTCATGGTGCACTAACCATAAAAAACTGTAGAAAAACGGATCTGGCTTAATCGCGATTAGCAGTGCACTAATCGGGTTTTTATCAAAATTGCATATAATAAATTTTTAAAATGCCAAATCCTTAAAATATATTTTTAAATGAATAAATCATTTTAATTTCCATTTATTTCACAATTATTGGTATATATTTATACCCTTTTTCGAAAACCCCGATTTCGCAAATCGGGCAGTTTTCGAGAAATATATTATTTTAATATTAAATTCCAAAAATAATATTTTATATTTTCTGAAATGTTACACTAACATATAAAAGTATATATATCACATCCCATCATTTCTCACAACTTTGTGGGGGTGCTATATGATATCCACCCGACTTCCCCCGTAGATATAAATCTACTCACTTTGATCTTCGTTCTCTGGCATCGATGACGCCACGCTCATCCTCGTCGTCTCGAAGTCCACATGAGGTACCTACACATCATAACATATCGTATCGCATTAAAATCCAATTCACGCTAAAATCCTATATGTTCGAAACTACGGACTACGCCTTCAAAACCACCAGACAACTCTCGATATCGTCGTACAAACGTCGAACCATCAAGTTAAAACCAAATTCCAAAAATCCTGAAATCAAAATACGCAAAACAAAACCCGAATCAAAACACCAACTCATGAAAATGGTCGCAGATTTTACCCTAGGTGAAATTTGCCAGTTTTGCACATGTAAAGGGTCTATTTTACTGGAGATAAAGCCTCCGAACCAACACGAACCCAAATGAGCCAGGTCTGGCCGTAAATTGCGGCCAGGAAGAATATATTTGCGGCTAAGTTGGGGAAGTAGGGGCTAGGGTTTCAGTGGGGGTCCTAGCTTGCCAGCATGTATCTCAGTGTTCGGTAAATAATTTTCCAGGTCCCCGAGTGTGAGCAGATTTCAAATTACCATCATATTTTCACAGTTTTCCGATGTCGGGGCTTCTAAGTTCATATTCTGGGGTTTATTTCATGGTTTTACTCCAAGATACAATCCCTACAGTGGTCATAAGGTCACTACTAAGCTCAATTACACTTCACAAATTCAAAATTTCTCAAAACCCTCATCTAGAAATTTCTAGGTTCACAAAAACACTCGATATCGATACTAAACATATATGGATGCCTAAAGAATTTAAATACTATTCTAAAGGTGCAGAAATTACCTCAATTGACAACTCAAGAATTTTCTTGAGTTGCCCAAAGTCCTTAAAATTCGATTTTTCTTGGTCCAATGTGCTTCCTTTGAGCTTGTGCATGCATTTTGTGAAATGAATGAAGTGTTTTGGTGTATATTTGATGGTGTTTTGTGGGTTGAAGAGGAGGGGGAGATGATGTGCTGCCATGGCAGTGAGGGAGGAGAGGAAAAGATGAAGGGGATGAAGTATGAATGAAAACAAAATAAGAGCCATGCTAGGTTGACCCCTCACCCTCTCTCTCTCTCTCATGCCCATACCTCTTGTCATCATGGTACCATTTTGACTTTTTCTTTTCTTTTTTTTCTCTTTAAAAAAATCAACAACCATGCATGATGAAATGATGAAAAGTGCATGATAAAATGTAACAAGTGTTAAAATAACTTGGTGCATCTCATGTGCACAAAACACGCTTAATACGCGATTAGCGATATTAAATCGCGATTAGCATTAAAAGTGCATATAATTTATCATAAAAATTCATAATTCGCCTAAATCACTTAAAACACCATCATTTCAGTAATTTCTATAATTTTCCAAATTTTCCCCAAATTTATCGGTATTTAATTTTACCGCCTTATTAAAATATTGAATATAATTATTATTTAATTATAAAAATTCCCAAAAATAATATTTTATTTTCCTGAAATCTTACAATCTTCCTTCTTAAAGAAATTCGGTCCCTGAATTTAAATTTAAACCCCTCAAATACTAAAACATTTCAGTAAAAAGTCCAACTCTTCGGGGCTCCGAAATCATCAATACATAAGTCGCATCATATCACAAGCATGCGCATGAACAGTGATCAGATAACTCCAAATCAAAACTCCATCAAGTATCCCGCAATCATCGGAGTCATGGCGAAGACATCAATGTCAAAGCCCAAAACGAAACCAATCATGATATACATCAAAACCATACTTGTAAACATCAGAAAGAAATGCATGCCAAACCTTTCATGTTGTTGTGCGATACACGTATTGCGGCACAGTGGCGGACATCTATTGTAAGAAAATAACTATATTTATACTTATCCTTTGTTTAATATGTATGTCCCACCTTTTGAAATGATTTAGAAGGTTTTCTTTATAAAAAGTTTCGTGTCATCTCAAGCACGTAGGTGAATACGGAGACTATAGCTCTCTCTTTTTTGAAATCCTTTCGATAGCTTTCAATGCATGCAAAACATATCCAGGTACCATCCTCTGACTAGTCCTACTATGTATGAAAACAAATAGTAATATCATAAAAACGTACTGCTCTATAAGAATCAATCCCGAAATGTGCATATGAATGCTACGTGCGTCCGGTGCGCAAGGAAATCAAAATCCATGAATGTGCCATACATGTGCACAGAACCAACTTCCAAGTGCAATGGGTATGCACGAAAGCATATGTCCAGTGCAACGGGTGTGCACGAGAACAATATCAGGTGCATCTGATATGCACAAAGAAGCCCGATTTAGTGCATCAGGTGTGCACCAAAATCGCATCAAGCGCGCCAAATATGCGCAAGAATCCCAAGCAAGTACACAAAATGTATGGAAACAATATCAAATACCATAATCAAAATCGATGGTATATAATAATCCTCAATCCAATTAGGTATACCACGGTATAAAATATCACAACTATGTGCATCAGCGTGCACAAAATCGAATCAAAATATTAAAAGTGCAGGGAAACTACACCGAAAACACAAGTCAAATCTCATACATACCTTAGGCATGAAATCCAAATCAACATCTCGAATGATATCAAATCAAAGCCGAGTGCAACTGTGGTGCACAAAATCTCAACCCAGTACAACTAACATGCATAAATGAAAACCCCATTCGAGTGCATCCGGTGTGCACAAAACAAAATCTCATATCATGCGCTCAACATGCGCGAAAATCCAAATCAAGTGCATCCGTCCTGCACGAATGAAGGATAAATCAAGTGCATCCAATATGCATGAATAAAACCTAAATCAAGGTCATCCAACATGCACGAGTAAAATCTCACTCGAGTGCGTCCAATACGCACAATATCCAGTATCAAGCGCCTAGGATGCGGAAAAATCAAACCCAAGCGTATCAGATCTGTAAAAATTATCTAGTGCAGTAAGATGCATGAAAACGAATATCAAGTGCAGACGCACAAAAAACACAAATTTGGTAACACAAATGCTCAAGACATTGATCGGGTGCAACCTGGGTACGGAGTATATGTCCGGTGCAACCAATGCACAAGGTACCTCGAAATACGAATCCGGTGCATCTAGTGTATGAAATATCAGATACAGTACGTCCAGTGTACGAAATACCAAATACAGTGCTCCCAGTGCATGAAATACCAAATACAATGCATCCAGTGCATGAAATACCAAATACAGTGCATCCAGTGCACAAAATACCAAATCAAGTGTATCCAGTGCACAAAATATCAAATACAGTGCATCCAAGTGCACGAAAATGCATCAATAACTCAAATGCGTATAAAAACAACACCGAATGTACCAACGTGTATAAAATCCAAAAACTCGTGCAAATGCATCCACGAAACACATACTAATGCACTGCAAGCACATGTAAGCTATACCGAGTGCAAAACCAAATCGAGTGCATACCACCCGCACAAAAATCAAATCAGCTGTATGCAATCCATGAAATCATAAATATGTGCAGCCAAGGCACACAAACGATATCAAGCGCATTAACTGTGCACACATCATAAATCAACACAACGGTGCATAAAACATATATCAAGTGTAAAAACTATGCACAAAATATAAATACCCAGTAGGTGCAACCATGGGGCACAAAAGCAAATATCATGAAACTCAGTCATCAAAACTCAATCATGAAATAAATCACCCAAAATACCGAAATCCAAAGTGACTGATACGTGATAGTCAACTCACGAAATCACAAGTCGTAAATACTGTCGTCGATATGTCCTTACTTCAAGGTCGAGAAGGTGATATCTACTTGCCTTCTGATCATGGCCTGCCGTCTGGTGCCTTCAGGCTCTCGTCTCTCACTACGAATTGATAAGTACATAGATCCTCGGCCCAACAGTATAATATGGAAACGATAATGGAAGTAGTCCGCTCTGGCACGTCCTCTAAAGATCTCTGGCCAACTCTTATGGTGACTCATAACATGTCTCGTCGACGATGTTAAACTCTGGCCTGCTGGACGTGTGCAATATGACTGATCCTGGGTCCAAGTCTTCTCATATAGTATTTCCAGAACGGTCCTGTCAAGGACTCTCCCCGATCTCATTTCTGCCGAACTGCCCAGAAGTCATCATCTTTACTATATCTATTTCGTTTTCTGGAAAGGCTGCATAATCATCATGACTCCTCCTGGAAGATATACCCATAGTCAACGCCTCTGCTTGCGTGTCACATCTCTGATGTCAGCGGAGTGGAACGCCCTCTCGTCATGATCTCGTACGGACCTCTTACTCCAATTTCCTCCAATGTTGACTGATTCCGATTCCTCTCCTCGTGGCTGCATGGACTGCGCTCCAACGGCTATATTCATATCAGAAATCTCCTTAGCAATATATCCCATCACATGATATCCGATTGATGTCGAACTTTTCGATCGATTCGTCAAGGCTCCATAATCCCCCAAGAGCTCAAAATCTTGGGTACAGTTTAATAGTTTCAAATACATGCCACAGCACCTATGGACCAACCGTAGAAGGGCAAACCCAAGCCTCACTAATGGCACCGCTGAACTACCGCAAACCCTAAGGTTCACCGGCGTTCCATGGTCATTATGTCGAGTTAGGGTTTCATTCTTCTAAAGTGTCCGTAGTATTACTTGCATTGTTTTTCGAACACTTTAAACTTGGAAAATGGGTTCCCGACATTCGATCGTCTATATCGACTCTTAACGTATCAGCGTGAAGTCGTGTCTAGCTGGAACAAATCAATCTGATGACCTCGCATCGGGGTAAGCGATCGAACCACATATCCTAGTCGTTCATCCTCGGGTGACTAGCAATCTTCTATCATATCTCTAAGTACAACTCGTATAGCAATAGCCTCAACATCTAGGGTGATATCTCGTCAGTCATAGCAACAACTGAATCTTTCGTCCGCACGCTGAAAAGTGCCTCAAGTAAAGCGGTAGAGTGAATGAAAAACCAATTTTTAAAGAAAGAAGTGTAGGGTTCCTAGGCACCCTAATTAGGTCTCACAAGGCATCAACCATGCCAATTTCAAATTTAAACGGTGCAGAGAAACCCTAGAACGGATCGTTGGCTAGATTTCTAGGCGAACAAAGTAACTAGTTAACACTTAACTATAAAGAATACGGAAATACAACCTTTGTAGATCCGGTGCTCCACCTTCATAGCTTCGCAACGAAGTCCCCTCGCTGTCCAAATGAGTTCCCGGGCTCTAGCGTCGGCTTCGTCGGAGAAAGAGCGGGCTAGGTCATCGATGTCCATGCCGAAGATGATCTACGTCGAGGCATCGCTAAATCAAGCTCCACCTTCACCAAGTCATGAAAACTTGTGAAGGAAACACACTCTACTACTTGGCAAGAGGTAGAGGATGAAGAAATAGGAAGTGGGTAGACTTTAGAATTGGATTTCGCACTCATTTCCATCAATCACCATTGATGGAGCTTGCTTTCTTCAAGTGAAGAAAGGAAGAAGAAGATGAAGCTAATATTATGATAGGTTTTTTTTTTAAAAGAAAAGAAAAAGGATACTTATCATAATAATAACCATGGTAAAGTGTAGAGACTAAACTAAGGTTGAATGAAGTGGTTAGGGTTAAGCATGAGACAAAAATGGTCACATAGTCAAAAGTTCAAGAAACTTCAACTAGAATACAAAATTAGCAACCATTTTCTTTTTATGCTTATCATATTCCAAAATGAATAAATAAATAAGATAAAAGAATAAAACAAAACCCTAACCATTATCATGTAACCATGGTTTGATCTTTACACAAAAACCCTAGCATAACATGTATCATCAAACATGATACAATCAAGTGCACAAAAAGTATATCACATATACAATGTGCACACCTGAGTGAGAATATCCATCTTAAGTAAACCGATACTAGTTGATGCAAACTAATATATCAAATATATAATTATGCATTAAATCATTATATCAACACTTGATTTAACGATCCGGTCATATCGCATATAACCGACTAGTATCCTATGTATCGGCTTATCGAATCAATACTTGATTCGATAACTAGGTTATATCGCATACAACCATTTTATACATTCATCGCGAGAATAGAATACGGTATCACATACACGCATTATTCTCGGTCCCGCACATATCTCATAAGCGCTCCTATTTCGTTTTGCTTGAGCCAGGAAACCTCTGTGTAGGACTCTAAAGACTCGTCAATACGCCGGCAGCAGGTGATGATCATATCAAACACCCACAAGCCGCAAGCGGTCTGCTAAACGTAACGACCACCCGGGTATTGAGCGATCTGAAGATCGACGAGCAAGCCCGCTCACACTCCAGTGAATCCAACCAGTAACATTACCGTACAGTCCGGTCTGATCGTCTGATATGTCGCATATCTCACCTAGGGGTGGTAAACGTCAGACCCCAATAGCTTGATAAGTCATGTCGATATGAGGTCTATAAAAATTCGAGAAACTACTGGTAACACTTACCAGTAAATCTCAGCAATCCTGGCCAGGGATTTCCTGTTATAGCCAATCGAACACAGCGCAACATCAACCCCCTATACCGGGAGAGACGAATCCCCTCCTATCGCTCATTGCCTCCATGTGACTCGGGACTGTACCCAAAAACCACCGTTTTGCACGCCCTCTTGGACGTGGTAAGATGGAAATCAAAGCACAGTGGGAACCACACAAGGCTCTATGACGATCTCGGGTCAACAGACTACTCTGTACCAGTGTCACCAGAGAACTGCCATCTGACGTAAGGTATAATACTATCTGGGAGTTCTCGGCGAGTCCGTCCAGTGTACCCAGTCTCCACTGAGCACCCGTATATCATCTCTGATGTCAAACACCAATGGATATGGGATCATCCATTGCCCATCTGTATGGGTCGAGAAGGTATACGCTAGTCTACTCTGGTATATCGATGCCCCATATCGATATACCCTCGACTAGGGACTTTGAAGGATGTACTTATGGACTACCATGTCCCCACTAGTATGATCCGCATCATAGTCCAGGTAGTCAAGTACAGATCCTAAGGGCTTTACCAACATGTAATAGAGAGACAATCAATGTACACGTTAAGGTAAAGAGTAACCAGATAGCATACTATCATGTAGAGCAAGAAAGTCCTCCCTATATATGTCCCAGCATCCACTACAATATACATCCAATGTACAGTAATGGCCTCTAGGGCATACATATAACTAACAATCTCCCACTTGCACTAGGGCCATCTGTAGCAGTGGTTGTAGTATCTCATACTCAACCATCCCATAAAAGTCTCTCTCTGGGAACAGACCTTTGTGAGTGGATCCGCTGTGTTGTCCTCTGAGTCTACTCTCCTAACCTCGATCTCCCTGGAGATCAACTATCTCCATGATCAGGTGATACTGCCTTAGAATATGTCTGGATCACTGATGGGACCTGCGTTCCTTGGCATAAGCCACAACTCCATTATCTCACAATGGGAGGAACATAGTTCATTTCTACATACACCCAAACAGCCTCTTTGGTAGCATCTTAAGTAGCGATGTATCCTGCCTTTATCGTCTAGTATGTCACGGTATCTAGCTTGGAACTCTTCCAACATACCGTCCCTTTACTGAAGGTAAAGACAATGCCTGCGATTGACATTCAGTCGTAATTATCATCCTGGAACCCTTCCAGTGATTCTCCCCAGGATCGGTTGATACCATCTCACTACAACTATTGAGAATCCTAACATCCAATTAGATCTATCTCATAGATCCAAAACCCAGGATTTAGGAGGTATCACTTTGATCCTTTATAGAGAATCATTGTGATAAGCGGAGAATGACCGAGCGTAGCATAGGAAACTCCTTCCCTATCAAGAGTATGTCATCCACGTATTCTACGAGGATAACCACCATACTCCCTACTACCTTTTTGTATATACAAGGTTCATCTACCATTTTGATGATGTCAACTTCTTTCACTAATCCATCAAAACAGATGTTCCAACTCCGCGATGCCTGCTTTATCCTATAAAGCATCTTGCACACGTTTCCGCTGCTCCCACTGTCTACGAGGCCCTCTGGCTGTGTACTTATAGACGCACTCTTCTAAATCATCATTTAGAAAAGCAGTCAAGACACCCAACCACCAGAGATCGTAGTCATGGTATGCAGCCGTGGTAAGTAGGATTTGGATGGACTTAAGCATAGGCACTGGAAAAGGTTTCATCATTATCCACGCCTGGTCAATGAAGAAAACCTTTAACAAGTCAAGCTTTTAAAGTCTCAACTTTTCCATCTACACCAAGTAATCTTCTCAAGATATACTTGCTCCTGATGGGGATTTAACCCTTCATATATAGCAACTAAAGTCCATACTTTGTTGGTGTATAAGGATTCCATCTCAGATCGATAAACATCCAGCCATTCTCACAGAGTCTCACTCCTGATGGCCAGCTCGAAACTAGTTGGGTCATCATCTCATGATGTAATCCTCGCTCCCACTGTCATAGAGAAACCGAAGTATCTCTCTGGTGGGTGAGGAACCCTACTAGATCGGCGGAGAGGCTGAGGTTCGTTGGAATCTACTGAATCCTTTGGTTCTATCAAATCATGTGCTGTAGTTTGTATAGCTGGAACATTTCCAGTTCTACTTACAGACCATGCCTCGAGCTTGTCCGGATTTTGCTTTTAGACATAGGCCGGTCAACCCCAAATCTTAACTAACTTAAGATATGGGCTCTTCCCTTTCCATATCATATATGAAGTGGTAGGCAACTGATTTGATTCGAACCCTATTCAATAGGTATGCAGCTTCTCAAGTGCATAACTCCCTAAAGGAAATAGGAGACTCAGTAATACTCATCATAGAGCACACCATATCATATAGGGTGTGATTGCTCCGCCCCGATTTACCATCGTGCCATGGTGTATACGGAGGAGTAATGCTGAGAGAGAATCTCATTCTCCTTTAGAATAGTCCAGGATTTCCGTGCTCAAGTATTCTCCTCCTTGATCTCATCAAAGGACATAATACTTATACCCGTTTTGGTTCTCTACTTCTAACTTATATTCTGTGAATATCTCAAAAGGTTCAGGATTATGTTTCAACAGGAACGTATGTCTGAATCTTGAGAGATCATCAGAGAATGTAATGAAGTAAGAGAACCGGTCTTGTCATGTGTAGACAGGAGACCTACATACATCAACAGGTATCATCCCAAGAGTTCACTAACTCTTTCTCTGTTTCCAGTAAACGGAGCTATGGTCATCTTATCTTTGTGACATGACTGGCGAGTTTCACAAGATGTAAATTCAAACTGATTTAAATATGCATCTATATGTAACTCTAGCTAGTCGGGTCACATTGATCATACCTAGTCTACAATGCCTCAAGAAGAATTCGTTCATTTCTGAACTCTTCCTCTTGTGTGTGTTCCGTATACTAAGAACTGTAGTTTGATTTAGAACATCAACGCTTTTAGATAACGTGCCTGATCCTATCAACTTTTGATATAGGAAATGTTCAAAACATTATCCAACAATACAAAATTTTATCATTTCTTTACTTCTAAAGAAACTGATATGATTGTGTATATCAGGTTCGGTATCTAATAACATTCATTCAGAATCAATGTATTTGGAATACAGGGTGACAGTGACCAACAGACTTGGCTGCAACTCTTGCCCCGTTTTCTGCCTCATAAAACTTATCACCCGTTCACAGTTCTCTACCTTTCTGTAGCCTTATGTAACAGATTACATATCTGGGATCCTGATCTGGTATCACATACCCAGGACGTAGAGGATACAGAGAAACAGTTCTGTATAATGAACACACCCGAAGATGATGCATCAGCATGCACTCTCTTCGTTTGGGCGGCACGGGAATTCTGGTAATCCCCAATTTCCTTCTCTGTCTTATAACAATTATAAGTTAGGGCGGGACCAACGTTCCCCAGCTCAGTATAACAAGCGGGTTCGGTCAATAATCCGTATTATTATCTTGATTATGGCGTGATATGGTCGCTACCTGGAGAGAGAGAGAAGAAAACACTCAGCGTTCGCTCTTGCAAGAATAGATTGGTTATTATTTTATCTAATCAGGATGGCTCCCACTGCTTTTTATCAAATCTTCCTTCAAACCCTAAAAGGAACGACTAGCCGGGATTAATTACACACTACAAGTTCGCCAATCTTTCAGCCAGGCCAGTGTCGGTACTTTAAGGGAGGTCCCCCGTGCTTTCGCACGAACCTAATTAATGTAAACCTCATTTTCCCAGAGGCGTAACCCCGTTGACACCTTTCTAGACACCTACTTGATCGGCTAATTGTAATGTGTAAAACTCTCCCAGGAGTAACTCTTACTCGCAGCGGGTATCGGGATCCAACTATCTCATAGAAGGTATGCAATCTCATTGCAAATTTCAACACTTGAAATTCCCGATAATATTTTGGCCCTAATGTGCTATGACCTTGACGAAAGCCAACAAACCATAGCCCGCTAGTTAAGTTCAACCCGTACATTTCTTGATTGAATTAAACCCACCCGCACGACCCTTGACGAAAGCCAACAAAGTCGCACGACTACCCTAATCCAATCGCATCGTATGCTGGCAGATAAGCAGCATGTAGCTACCGCACACTGCACCTTGACGAAAGCCAACAAATGCAGCACGAATACTATATACAACTTATCTGAAATGTCGGAGGGCTACGACAGGTTTTTCTGAAAACCTATTGCGTAATGAACTTGATATCGTTGTAGGATCGAATGAATTTTGAAATGGAGTGTTTTTGAGGCTTTTCTAGTTTTGCTAAAGGAGTCACTCCCGGTGAAGGGATCGTCGGTCCTTTCCTCGTCGAATGAGGTGTGGGATATATCATATATATCACTGTGCAAAGCAGAACTCTTAAAAGCAATCAAAAGACAAACCGAGTGTGTAGCATCTGCCAGTTATTGCTAAAGGAGTCACTCCCGGTGAAGGGATCTCGGTCCTTTCCTCATCGAATAAGGTGCAGGATATATCGTATATACCGCTGTGCAAAGCAAGAACTGTAGCTACCTGTTTTATTTTGAAATTCGATTCTACAACATCTTAGGTTTCTTTTATTTCATTAATCACATTAATGAAGTCCCATCATTTAAGTACCTAAACATCACAGATAAATACGACGTACACTTATGCCATCCGTATTCGCCTCGATGTCCCCTGGTGCACCGTTAGGTTAGGTAACTAACGGCAGAGCGGGGCGGGGCTAGCGCGGGTGTAAAACATAAGTAATGTCTATATAATATATCATATATACTATATACTGTATCTATCACAGAACATCACATGATCACATCACAGATATCGCAGCAGAAGAAACATATGAAACATTGGATCTACTAGGATGTCCGTGTTTTCAATACGAGCCAGTATAAAACACGGATTCCACGGTCGTGATGAATAGCCAAGCCCACACCCCTAGACCCCTACGAGAGCGGCAAGCAACCCTGCCAATTCTAGAGTTAGGAGACCCGGACTCGACTCCTCGAGTTGGTCTCCCACTAGACTCCAGAACCCGGTTACTTGTGCCCTCCTCCTTGGGTCTATCCTAGTGCGGAAAAGTAAATAATATACAAAGGGTGACAACTTCCACAACCTGGAAGCGCCCCAATAAAAGAATATTACATACAAGTTTTTACAGGAATGAAAATGAAAAACACTCATCTCACATAAAACCCCCCGGCTATTCAAACACGACGATCCAATATAACATATCCAGCAACACATAACATCGCATGTCATCAACGTAAGTAAACATGTGCATCCCAATTGTCGTTGACATATAGCAACGAAACCGGCGATATCACATATTACACTTACGGTCACAGAAAAGAAAGTGTAAAACTACAACAGTTGGAATCCGCAACCTCCTCAGACATCGCATGCCTGACCAAATGAATTACTTAGACATCGCATGCCTAACAATTATAAACTCCGCATTTTATCTTTATCGAAAACACTTTTCAATATCAAGTCGGGCAATTCAACAAGATTCCTGAAATACTGATCGAATGCTCGTCGCAAACTTTAGTAGGCGGCCGCACCCCCGACGCCGTCGACAAAGTGCACCAAGGCGGAACACCACTGCCGCGAGCACCCGAACGGATGCTTTCGGCGACGGGGTTCTCCTACAGTCACTTGGTCGGGGCTATGGAGTGAGGCTGTCTATTAAGTTTACCCGGCGAGCATCCGCGTACGCTACGTGATTGCTACGGACTTTTGATCACATCAAAATTCCATGGCAACCGATCAAGTGAGACTAAACTGCTATGTTTATAACATTCATTCAGTTATCTCATAACTCTTTGTGAATTCCAATTATTGTATCCCATTCCAGATAATTAGAAAATGTTAAACTTTCCGGTCGAACAATCGAACACCCAAGTTTTCCCGATACAGATCAACACATGAAATAAGTCTAACAACATTCAGTTCGTGCCTCGGTACCAACGGTCCAGCCGTAGAAGGGTCAAGCCAACGCCTCACATGTGGCACGCCGTACTGCCCCAAACTCGAAGGTTCAAAGGGCAGTTCAAGACGGTCACATAATCGAGTTAAGGTTTGTTGTCTTCTAGAGGGTCCATCGCGTTACTTGCACTACTTAGAACGTCGTCAAACTACGGAAAAATCCAACACTTGGAAATTTCCCGGCATGGGAAAAAGTGGGTATTTATATCCGCTCGAACTTTTTAACATATTCTAAAAATACCCGGAAAAGCACACCGACAAAATTAGACAGTCCGATCGAATACACCGACTACCCAATACAACTCAGAAAATACAACTCTGGAAAAATTATTAAAAATCCCCAGGAAAACCAGCACAGACAACTAAGAGTTACTGTGCAAAATAGGATGCACAAAAAGACAAAAGGGCCGCGGATCCGCCGCATGAGCCTCCTGTAAGGCCGCGGATCCGCGCCGCCTTTATGGAATCAAGACCTCGAATTTTACAGTATCCCTTATATCTTCCTGCTGATTTTTCTGAATATTTTTAATCAACAAAAATACACATTTTACAGAAAAGTCCAGAGAGCATTTTTCAAGTCGGGTTTTGGGTCGATCGGACTTCTGATTCCGTCGGGACTTCGCCTAAGGATCTAGCTAGGCTCTGATACCAATGTAGCGTTCCTAGGCACCCTAATGAGGTCTCACAAGGCATCAACCATACCAATTTCAAATTTAAACGGTGCCGAGAAACCCTAGAACGGATCGTTGGCTAGATTTCTAGGCGAACAAAGTAACTAGTTAACACTTAACTATAAAAAATACGGAAATACAACCTTTGTAGATCCGGTGCTCCACCTCCATAGCTCCGCAACGAAGTCCCCTCGCTGTCCAAATGAGTTCCCGGGCTCTAGCGTCGGCTTCGTCGGAGAAAGAGCGGGCTAGGTCATCGATGTCCATGCCGAAGATGATCTACGTCGAGGCATCGCTAAATCAAGCTCCACCTTCACCAAGTCATGAAAACTTGTGAAGGAAACACACTCTACTACTTGGCAAGAGGTAGAGGATGAAGAAATAGGAAGTGGGTAGACTTTAGAATTGGATTTCTCACTCATTTCCATCAATCACCATTGATGGAGCTTGCTTTCTTCAAGTGAAGAAAGGAAGAAGAAGATAAAGCTAATATTATAATTGGTTTTTTTTAAAAGAAAAGAAAAAGGATACTTATCATAATAATAACCATGGTAAAGTGTAGAGACTAAACTAAGGTTGAATGAAGTGGTTAGGGTTAAGCATGAGACAAAAATGGTCACATAGTCAAAAGTTCAAGAAACTTCAACTAGAATACAAAATTAGCAACCATTTTCTTTTTATGCTTAAATATTCCAAAATGAATAAATAAATAAGATAAAAGAATAAAACAAAACCCTAACCATTATCATGTAACCATGGTTTGATCTTTACACAAAAACCCTAGCATAACATGTATCATCAAACATGATACAATCAAGTGCACAAAAAGTATATCACATATACAATGTGCACACCCGAGTGAGAATATCCATCTTAAGTAAACCGATACTAGTTGATGCAAACTAATATATCAAATATATAATTATGCATTAAATCATTATATCAACACTTGATTTAACGATCCGGTCATATCGCATATAACCGACTAGTATCCTATGTATCGCTTATCGAATCAATACTTGATTCGATAACTAGGTTATATCGCACACAACCAGTTTATACATTCATCGCGAGAATAGAATACAGTATCACATACACGCATTATTCTCGGTCCCGCACATATCTCATATTCGCTCCTATTTCGTTTCGCTTGAGCCAGGAAACCTCTGTGTAGGACTCTAAAGACTCGTCAATACGCCGGCAGCAGGTGATGATCATATCAAACACCCACAAGCCGCAAGCGGTCTGCTAAACTTAACGGCCATCCGGGTATTGAGCGATCTGAAGATCGACGAGCAAGCCCGCTCACACTCCAGTGAATCCAACCAGTAACACTACCATACAGTCCGGTCAGATCGTCTGATATGTCGCATATCTCACCTAGGGGTGGTAAACGTCAGACCCCAATAGCTCGATAAGTCGTGTCGATATGAGGTCTATAACAATTCGAGAAACTACTGGTAACACTTACCAGTAAATCTCAGCAATCCTGGCCAGGGATTTCCTGTTATAGCCAATCGAACACAGCGCAACATCAACCCCCTATACCGGGAGAGACGAATCCCCTCCTATCGCTCATTGCCTCCATGTGACTCGGGACTGTACCCAAAAACCACCGTTTTGCACGCCCTCTTGGACGTGGTAAGATGGAAATCAAAGCACAGTGGGAACCACACAAGGCTCTATGACGATCTCGGGTCAACAGACTACTCTGTACCAGTGTCACCAGAGAACTGCCATCTGACGTAAGGTATAATACCATCTGGGAGTTCTCGGCGAGTCCGTCCAGTGTACCCAGTCTCCACTGAGCACCCGTATATCATCTCTGATGTCAAACACCAATGGATATGGGATCATCCATCGCCCATCTGTATGGGTCGAAAAGGTATACGCTAGTCTACTCTGGTATATCGATGCCCCGTCTTGATATACCCTCGACTAGGGACTTTGAAGGATGTACTTATGGACTACCATGTCCCCACTAGTATGATCAGCATCATAGTCCAGGTAGTGAAGTACAGATCCTAAGGGCTTTACCAACATGTAACAGAGAGACAATCAATGTACACGTTAAGGTAAAGAGTAACCAGATAGCATACTATCATGTAGAGCAAGAAAGTCCTCCCTATATATGTCCCAGCATCCACTACAATATACATCCAATGTACAGTAATGGCCTCTAGGGCATACATATAACTAACAAGAAGTTTAAACACATAAGCCGAAATATGCATTTTTAAAATCTCAAGTCTTTTCTGAAAATTTCCGCAGAGTTTCCTTTGTAAAAACTGACCCCAAACGGGTACAAACCTGATAAAGCATATATAATGAAAAAAGGCATCCCCAAGTGGGAGCTAGCTCTTCATCAATTGACGGTCACAAGCACGCAAGAAATATAATATACAACGCCGAAGTACGAGGATGAAACCCAGGATAAAAATCCAACATCATCAAGAAAAACAGAGGAAAACCATATAATACAACGCGTGACTCTAAGGTTGAAAGAATATACACTGGTCTTCTATGTCTATCAAATAATATAAATCTGGTTGATGGAGTTTTACTAGATACAACTGAAATAACAAATATACAATGGTGGTCCTGATGCAAAAGAACCCACCTACCAAAGCAATCACACGGAAGGAACAGTGTGCCAGCAAATATGCGACGAAACCTGTACGGCAAAACCTGCAAGAAACTGTGGTACAACGGGGGTGAGTTGCCAACTCGTTAGTAGAAAACATCTACGAGTAGAAATCGCATGCATGACGCTATCCTAGGTCATACCAAGTAATATCCTCAAATAAATATCGTGGTCCATCTATGTATAAGTGTAATATTACATGCTCGTGTCAGTATCTTAGATATCAACATATCAGATATATGATGTACGAATGCATTACAAATGAAACAGAATACATCGTGAATGAGACAACTGTTTTCTTTATTTAATGAGATTTCTATATGTATATAAATCGCGTATCGTCAGTGAAATCGACAGATAAAACAGTGTCCAGCATCAACATAAAACATAAATCCCATTATCTTAATAACTCAGGCTTCGGCTATCCGGACTGGCCTGTATCATAAAATCTCAATATCTCAGTGTCTCAAGTCTCAATATCTCAATACCTCGGGATCCGTCAGTCCAGATCGGCCCATATCATCAATCACACGACTATGAACGGTATCCTCCGGATATCCGCCGCGCCAGGTAAAATCACCGGTAGGCAGTCTGCCCCGGCCGGGCTCATCGTCTACAACTCGAGCTTCTTGCCCCAGGGTACCATACCGGGTCCACCGTGTACCCACAGATGGTTCGTCCAACTCCTCGAATCGGGTCTCGAAAACCATCTCGGAACCGAGAAAACATCATGGTGGACAATACTCATCATATCAAGGAAAACCACATCAATCTCTTTAAAACAAATCATCAGTTTATAAAACTTCTACATGCGGTTTCCAAATCCAGAAATCTCAAGAAGGATCTAAAATCATAAAAATCATGATATCAATAAATAGTGAATACCAACATAAATCTCCATAATACTATATGACCAATGAATATATGAATGCATCTGATATCATGTAATAAATGCAATAGTTAAACTAGCATAGGAAAGCTATAACATGTTGCAACTAACAACCAGCAAGCTATGTCGATGAATAGTATTTTCTAAAGTGTACGTGACATGGAAATTACCGATGATGATGAGTATGAGCCGGCAAGCAGGTGTACGTGGAACATACGCATCATCGGTAATGGTGCTGGTGTCCTGACAGCAGTGTTTCATGATAATTACAGATAATATATGCACAAGCATGCAATGCGATGAAACATCATGAATATACAGAAAGTGATGTATTAACAGCAACACTGAAAAATATACCTACCTAATATACGAGTCATACAGTTTGGTATTTAAATACTCACGATTCTCCACTTTTGAAAATAAGTATGACTCGAGCCCAGTCAAAAGGGCAAGGGAATCCACCTAAGTCTGAGTCGATCGATATATATCTAGTAGTCGGTGATCTCGCCTCAATAGTATCCCGTATGATACAATAAATAATATGACATACTCGAGGCAAGAGTGCAGATCTATCCTCACAACTATATCTCGTACGGTAAATCTATCGTACGGCTTCCCAAATCTGGGTACGGTTCAAATATCACATTTATCTCGTTATTCATCTGGTATCCACATCATCACATATCGAGAGCAGGGGGTACTGATCTAAGTCTGGTACACTATTAATATCATCAACAATATCATGATCTGGCTACTGATCTAAAGTCTCCTACAATCCGATGTCATCCACACATATTATCATATAGAAGTATACATCGCCCAAGGGATCCATTATAAACATCATAACCTATCACATCTCATATCTCGATCACATGTCAACTATCATATATATATCATCATCCACATGGTATCGTCGTCCGACAATCTGCTATACCATCATGACATATCTAAGTCATATATTAAATACCTCACGGCATGATGCCTGATCAGATCGACTCATTCCCAAGTGTCATATAACATTCTCATCATCTAAGCATATGAATACTGAAGGGTCCCGGCAGCGCCCCGGCCATCGGAACGCGGCCAAAATGCGGAACAAAAATTTCTAAAACCGGCGCTACCGTTACCCGAATCGCGGATCGACCTTAAACCCTAAACTAGCGAGCTAAACTAAGAGTTAGAAAGGTTATACCGAGTTGATCCGTGTCCTTCGGTCTTCATTCGAAGCTCCTAGTGGTTCGTTGATGTGGTTTGATTGCTGGTATTCCTTCGACTCCGACGATCCACCCGAGGGAAACGGCGCAAGCTCCAACCTCGTCGAACGAGGTAACTGACGCTCCAAAGTCGCTAGCGATGGAGAGTGGGGGTGTTGTAGTGTGTCACTATGATTTTCTCTCAACCATGTCCTTTATGGAGCAACTCGAGAAGAAGATTAAAGAGGTGATGAAGCTTTGGCATGAAGAACAATGGTTAAGTGTTTTGTGGTGAACTTGAGAGAGTGAGTGAGTGGGCTAATGTAAAATCCATCAACCAAATGAAATGAGCACCGTCCACCAAATATTGGCCGGCCCCCCTCTTTTTCTCTCATCAAAAAAAATCTCCACCACATTTCATTAAACAATTAAACAAAGTGCAACCCATACTTTGCTACATGCAAAAACCCATGCCCAAAGTCATGTTCATGCCACATCATCCCTTCCACCTTATTTATAAAACAAATGATTTTCCAAAAAAGGAAAATCATATAAATGAGGTGGCATCTTCTTCTAGAAGCTATTCCGTACAAAATACAGAATACTTCCCGGTACATGTATCAAAATACATATACGTGTATTCGTACCAAAATATGAATAGTCGAGAGAGAAAACAAATAGTGAACAATAATACTAGAATACGTATATACAAATACATATATTAAATTACTAAATCAAAACCCGATTTGATAATCCAGCTTACTCCTAAACCACTAGTATTATCAACCATCCGATTAAAGTCTGCGCAGCATGTGCACATATTTAATCGGACACCTGTATGTATCAATACCTCATGTACACCATATCGCCTGAACCGTGAAAACACTCTGTGTGGGACTCTAAAGACCAGTCAATACGCTGGTAGTGGGTTTGACCACAAGCACGTCAGCGGCACTAGCTGTACGTAACGGCTACCCAGGTATTGAGCGAAAGGGAGGCCGACGAACGAACTCATCCTGAACCCCTAATGAGCATGACAGTGACAATATCCGTACAGTCCGGTCTGTTCGTCTAAGAGTATCACATATCGAGTCTAGGGGTTGGATAAAGTCAGACCGCCAACAACACGATATTTAGTGTCGGTATGAAACCCATCCCAACCTGAGAAACTACCGATCCTGGATCGGTAGTTCTCGTCCACCGTGGCCACGGATTTATGGTGATGGCCATTCGTACACAACGCAATATCAACTCCCAATACCGGGAGAGACGAGTCCCCGACGATCCAATCACTGCCTCCATGTGGCTCGGGACTGTATCCAACTAAAACCTTTTTGCACGACTCCTTTGAGCCGTGGTAAGGTAGTAATCAAAGTACAGTGGGAACTCACACGAGACAAATGACGATCTCAGGTCGACAGACTAACCTGTACACATGTCACCTGGGAACTGCTATCTGACAATAGGTATAATACCAACTAGCAGGTTCCCGGCGAGTCCGTCCAGTGTACTCATAGACCAATGAGCACCTGCATACTATCTTAGGTGAACATACTAACACCAATGGCTTGTGAGACCTGGCCACCACCCCTTGTCAGGGTCTCGATCAGTATACACTATTCTACACTGGATTATCGATGCCCGGTCTCGATACTCCTATGACTAGGGACATTTAAGGATGTGCTTATAGACCCCAGCTGCTACATATATGATCGCCATCATAATGCTAGCAGTCAAGCAAGAATCCTAAGGGCTCTATCAACATGTACATGATGATAAAGACAAACCAGATAGCATACTATCATCTTGAGTAAGACTGTTTTATCGGTATAGGTCCTACCTCAATCATCATAATCCCAAGTCCGCGACTATAATAATTGCCTTGAGGGCACTATAGCCAACAATCTCCCGCTTGCACTTAAGACCAATTATTGCGATGTCGCATACTCACCGCCCGTGTGATACATAACACCCAACTTCTCTACTAATCAGTTTCGCAAAGCCCGTTTGCAAAAATGGTTGCGTTCGAGAAATAGCCTCAGTGAGTGGATCCGCTCTAATTTTCTTTCTGTTTCACTCTGTATCTCAACTTCGCGGAGAAAACTATCTCCCGAAATGAGCAATACCTGTCTTAGAATTTTTCTGGATATCTGATGGGACCCAGTTCGCAAATGAACTCCAAATCCAACAAACTGCTTAGACTGTATCGTCCACCGAATTTAATTAGTATCCTGCACCCCGCCTTTCCTCAGCATCCGCTTGGACCACCTATCCAACATACTGTCCCTCAAAAGAGAGAAAACTATAACTCTGACAGTCACTCTGTCATGCAGGTCACCTTGGAAGCTTCAAATGATAACCGTCTCCCGAAAGAGGCTGCCGTTACCATATCCCTAGAACATCCATTTATGTTCATAAACTGCTTCCCAATGTTTTTCCAGGATTGGATTAAAATATGTTTATTGCAGCTAGTGAAAAAAACAACAACTGGTGTGGTACATAACATTTCATGATTAACTCAATTGCCTAAGCAAGTGATATGCGAATCATGCATATCCTCTCCCCTTTAGTCTGTAAGACACCTTTAGAGAGGGTGACTCCATCACTTGCAGGTATACCACCATGCCAGGAATCGTCCATTCTAAAATATCTTTAGAATAATGTCAAATTACCCTAATTGGGATACTTCCCAAATCCAGATCTAAAACCATAGATCTAGTAACCAGAAAAGCTGATATTATATCCATATCCTATGCGGAGAAACTACTTTGTGACAACCACAGTATAACCGATCGTAGTATAGAAATATCTCTTCCTAACAAGGGCATGTCATCCTAATACCTGGACATCACTCGCTACCACCTTCTTAGCAGATCCATCTCCAATTCTGATGAAGTCAAAGCCTATGACTATCATATCAAAAATAGATGATCTATTTCCGCTATACCTGCTTTAGTCTATAATTAGACATAAGCGACTTGCCTACTATGCTTTCGCTGCTCCCACTGACTACAACAAGCCTCTGGCAGAGTCATATACACGTGCACTTCTAAAGCTAGTTTAGAATGACGCTATACTCATCCTCTTTTCGGATCTTATAGTCTAGAACAATAGCAATGGCAAGTGTGGGTAAACAAGAACCTCCCTGTCACCGTCCCTGAGAAGACAGAAGTACCTCTCGGGTGCCTGATGTTACCCACCAAATCTGTGTAGTGGCTAATAGAACGTTAACAACAATTGACTCCTTATCTTCTATTAAATCTTCAGTGATCGTTTGCTGTTCTGGAATCACTTCCAGTTCTACCATACTCCCACTTCTGTTTTCTGGAAAAATCCATTTTATTAAAACTGTGGCGAGTCAAGAACAATATGAATATTGATCTTCCTGATGGTAGAAAGTTAACTCTCATCAAAGCCCGGGATAACCAACAAACAGCCATTACTAAAACGCGCTTTGAGTTTATCCGGATTCTGGTTTTAAGAATCAGCCGGACAACTCCCTATACCTTAACATTGTTAAGATATAAATTGATTCTATATAAATCTAATATAAAGACAAAAGCACTAATTTAATTTGAACCAGATTCAAAATCATGGAGCCGTCTCCAGTGCATATCAATCAAATGGAAAGAGGACAATCAGCATTACTCATCTAGGAGTGCATCCATATATGAGTAACCCAATAGAGAAGCAAGTTCTCAAAACCATTACTATTAACTGAATACCGAACACAACTATCTGCATCTTCGACATCCTTGAAGAATCCTGATACTTACAACAAATGGTTCTTTACTTTATTCGTATACCGATAACTTCAAAATATCTGGACCTTGCATTTCAACGAAATACATGTCCAGAAGTGTAGAAGTCATAAGTAAAAAGAATATAGTACGAGTACCAACCCCATTATCCTAATGGACACTGGACAATATACAATACTTTGTACAAGTCCCCTGAGTTCAATAACTCAAACCCTGTGCGTCGAAGGTTGAAAAACTGTACTATGGTTAAGAAGAATTACACCGCTGTTAAATGCACCTTACCTAATCATCTACTGATATAGGTAAATGTCACAGACATAATATCAAAAAGTTATATCTCACTTTATAAAATAAACGTACAGATATATCGGTTTGAAATTGGTGCATAACAACGGATATTCAAAAGCAAATATCCGCCGTCTGGCAAAAACCCAGGCGATTTCATCAAATTTCACCAAATACAATAAATTTTGATATAATGAGGATCTAATCACCCAATTCCCAATATCTTACTCCCACTCACCTTCTGTAATAACATACAGATGTGAGAAACTGATCTGGTAAATACATACCCTGGAGTTAGATTCCAATTGGGAAAACAGTTTTCAATTAATATCGCACAGTCAGACTGAAACATGAAAATGATTCAAAAGGGTTAACTGGTATTCCTAGTAACGCCACTTCTACTATCCTGATTCACGACAGTAACCATATACTTACCGGCCCTCACTCCAATCCTTTTATTATGTATTTACTTATTACCTTATGTACACCTTCTTTAGGCTAATTGGTTTTCTTCTTTCCCTACCTTTCGGCTCTAGCCTAAGGTTTGGAAGAAGACTATGCAATAAGCGTAATAGGTGTACTCTCCTAATCCTAGGAGCCCTCGCAACCTGAGAGAAGGTAATGGAAAAAAAACATATGAATAATCCTATCCTATCTCTCCAGAACCAGAATCCAACCTCGAAAAAGTACCTTCGAATTCGTATATAACAATACGATGGATTTATCCAATGGAAGTGAATGTTCGTAGTGATACGAGGTGTTCTGGAGAAAAGAAAAAGGTGATGTAGCAGTGGCAGGGGTATACATGGTTTTTGTCGTGATTGATGGTGATCGCAATTTCCTTTGCCATTATTCTAATCCCTTTATATGTCTTTACATATTACCTTCTGTACACCACACTTAACCTTAATTGGATTTCTTCCTTCCCTACCGTTCGGCACCTGCCTATGGTTTGGAAGAAGACTATCCAATAAGCTCAATAGGTGTACCCTCTCCTAATCCTAGGAGCCCTCACAACCTGAGAGAAGGTAAAGGGAAAAGACAACCGAAAGAGATGCAGGATATTCCAAATCAATACTGCGATGCAAAGCAAAAGAAAACGTCTGTAATGCCAGTTTTTTAAAACTTGGTTCCAACAACATCATATAAATAGGTTTGTTTTATCCTTCCATTGATAAGAATCAATGCAGTCCCATCAATTAATCACACCAGAAAAGAACGAAAATAAAATGTACGTATATGCCATCCGCATTCGCCACTGGGTCCCATCATCACCCGTTAGATTACTTAACTAAAGACAGTGTGGAGACTGGGCTAGCGCGGGTGCAAAACATATACAACATCTACTAGTATATATATATAAATATATAACAATCATCCCAGGTGATTTGATGGTATTCTTGTTGTGTATGTTTATAGAAAATTGAATTTAGAAATCACAACCAAAAATATTTAACCGCAATCAATAACGGTGTCGGATGTAGCGCGTTAGTAAGTACGGATCGTCCACAGGGAAAGTGAGATCCGTTCAATTTTCGAATTAGATGACATGAAAATTTAAGGCAAAGAAAAGAAAACAATTCATGATTTGTAATTGAAGATCAAGAATAAGAAAAAAAATAGATCTTAAAGAAACATTAAAAACAAGAATTGAGATGTGTGATAATTTCCAACCAACAATCAAGATTAGAAGTATGGGTTGTAGGAGTAGATCGGATCTATAGATGTGATGAGATCTAATGATTACTCGTTCTTATCCATTAACGAATTGATACTAGATCGATGCAAATTCATCGAGGTTTAAGGATCTTGTGAGGAGATTAGGGATTTCGCAACTCATCCTTTGTCCTTTCGATGGATCGCATTCAAATTCTAGCTTCTTGTTAATAAAATGGTCAATAGTTGTTCCCTAGTTTCGAATGAACACGATCAAGAAAGTATCATCTCGAAACTAGGTCATTAATAATTTGATTCACTAGAATTTCCAAACATTATAGGATGTAAGAATTGTAAAAATATTTAAATCATCATCTAAAGATCGTCACAACTCCTACACGAGTGGAGATTACTCAAACATCATGATCACAAACACAATCATAAATTGAGATCTAATCATTATGCTTGAATTAAAAGATAAGCAGGAATATAGAAAATTCATCTTTATTTATCGACAAATTTCGTTACAACTCTCTTGAATTTACAAAAGGAAGGAACTATATCGTCGATTTCGGCTTCGCTCGGCTCCTTGAGTTGCAGATCGGCATGGATCTCTTGCTCCGTTCAAATCCGGCGTCGCTTCTAAAGGTTGAAGGCTCTCTTACTTGAATTGCTCTCGGGATCTTGATCTTGATTTTGAATTGGATTTTTGAGGCACAAGTTGTGTCACTCAACTTGTGGGTAGAAGATGATGGTGATTCTTGAACAACCTTCACCCTAGATCTAGGCTCTCTTATATAGACCTCAAAATTCAAGATCTAGGATTGAAATTTGAATTTTCCCTCCACAAGTTAGTTAGCACAAGATTTGAATTTCCCTCCAAAAGTTTGTTAAGAGAGCCTTCTAGAAATAGTTTGTTAAGCCGAGCCTTCTAGATGCGCCACGTGGAGCTTCTGGGGTCTTCTGGAAGCTTTGGACGTTAGAGTAGAGCACGTGGCAAAATTTGAACCATCGATCTCATCATATCACCACGGATCCGCGGCGCCAAGAGGGTTTGGGCCGCGGATCCGCGGTCCTTTACGGGCCGTGGGGCTTGATTTCTCTTCTACTGCTTTGGGCTGACATTTGGGCTATGTTCTGATATGTTGAATTTTGTTTGGCCTTCTGTATTGCTACAAGATCTTTAGCCATTGAGTTGGCGTATCTATTATCAGTTCTTTTCCCAATTTGGGCTCTGCTTCTGGAATTTCCTGCATTAGACCCCAAGACAAGAGTTGCGCAATCCAAGGATGATGCAATGCCATGAAACACAGTCAATTTCCCTTAAAGTGCCGGTTTAAAAGTCTAGCACATGCAATCTTGTATTTCAGAGATATTTTGCTAATATGTGCAATATGAATACCGAACACTTCAAGATGAGTGCAAATGATAGGGAAATTGTCGGTTTAAAAATGCAGTATTTTCGACTGATCATATTCCCCCAAACTTATTTTCGATCGTCTCAATCGAACAGTTTTATTAAAAAGAGAAGGAGAAAATAAAGAAAGAGAAAAGCACACTTTCGTAGGCAACACGATTGCACCGAGCATGTGCAACAACCCTTTAAACCTTTAGGTGTCCCTAGTAGGTGGAGTGTTGTCTCCTGAGAGTTTTCAGCGGATTGCACCCACAAAATCCAATAATAAAAGGAAGATCATGAATATTACATTTAAAGAAAAGAATTGTAAAAGAAAAGCCTTGAAAATTAGGGTTTCCAATTAAGCTAGCTTTTCGGTTGTCATGAGCTCTATCTTAATGGTCATGAAAAGATGTCAGAAATCACGTCTTCGCTCAATAAAATATCGTCTTATTCTTCATTCCTATCTTTCTTCCAAACACCGATCATATCACCCTGCGTGTGTGTAAAGGACATCCCTACACCCGGAGAATTCAATTCAAGCTATCATACTCTTGTTCATCAGCCTCAGTACTTTTTAATTATTGAATATTTAGACGAATTTGCTCACACACTTTTATGGGACCGTTAATACTTCTTGAGGTACTAACCGACCGATTACTCATGTGTTTACTTATTTGGCGTATTTTCCTCGTCTTGCACCACCTCAGGCATAGCAGTGACTCCCAGACCAGTTGGCCTTAGGGCACTAGGTGAATAGGCACCCTTATTATTAATTTTTTATTGCCCTCGGCGATAACAAAACCAGTGTCCATTTTTTTCTCACCACTTTATTTTTTTTATTTATTTCTTTTATTTTATTTCTTTCATACTTTTGGCTTTAAGACAAGAGCATTTCAAGGTATCCTCTACTATCCCGGGATTCAAGACGTGTGTAAGTGCGAATAGCAGGGTATCAATGTTCAAAATGTTTGGCTTCCAGAATAGAAACTATTTTTCAGACTTATTTTTATCATCAGATTAGTGACTTCTTTCATCTTACCAACCCTTGGGTAAACGGCTCATAACGACTTATTACTAGTTCATATAAGAAAACTTTTAATTTTCTTAGTTTTCTTAAATTTTTCTAATCTCATGGATGTAATTGTTCACTATCTAATCTTTTATTATCATAAATATTAAATATTTTTATATTTTGAAATTTTTTTAAAATTTTTATGGGTTTTGAAAATTTTTGAATTTTTATGGATTTTGAAATTTTTGAAAAAATTTTTATAGGTTTTTATAGGTTTTGAAAAATTATTTACAAAAAATTTTTACACAAAATTTTTATGGTTTTTTAAAGAAATGTTTTGTGCTTATGCAAATGATATGCAAATGATGCAAAACTAAGCACAAACCTCTCCCAAACTCGTTTTCAACAATGTCATCACTGTTGCCAACCACTATATCTACAAAACCTGTAAGCCTGGAAGGAGTTTATTAGTGGGGGCAAAATATATAAGTGAAGATCCTCCCCCAAACTTATTCTTTTCACTCACCTCCATTCAACAAGATGATGCAGTAATATACAGGACATAGAGGTGAGACGGAGGAATTTTAATCAAGATAAAATGGCTCCTGTAAGAACATGAGCTCCTCCGTGGGGTCAGTGGAAAAATACGGCTTTAGTCTATGTCCATTCACTTTGAAAAATGTGCAGTTTTTAACATTTTCTACCTCTACTGTCCCGTTCGGGTATACAAACCGCACAACAAAAGGTCCCTTCCACCGAGATCGAAGCTTATCCGCGTGAAGGTGTAGTCGTGAATCATAAAGAAGGACTTGCTGACCAGGTGAAAATGTTTTCCTCAAAATGTTTTTATCGTGAAAAACCTTGGTCCTATTCTTTACGATTACTACGTTATCATAAGCTTCATCGCGGAGTTCGCTTAGCTTATTCAATTGCAGCTTCCGAAAGTTGCAGGCTTGGTATAAGTCAAAGTTGATTTCCTTAATAGCCCACAGTGCTTTATGCTCAATCTTGACAGGTAAGTGACATGCCTTCCCAAACACTAACCTATATGGAGACATCCCTAGGTCGGTTTTAAATGCAGTTCGGAATGCCCAAAGAGCATCCGTCAGTTTGGTCTACCAATCTTTTCTATTCTTAGCAACAGTCTTCTCCAGGATTTGTTTGATCTGTCTATTCGAAATCTCAGCCTGCCCGCTCGTTTGGGGATGATAGGGTGTAGAAAGTCTGTGTTTGGTTCCGTATTTCCGCATCAGAGTCTCGAAAGACTTGTTGCGGAAATGTGTCCCGTTATCGCTAATGATAGCGCGTGGGTGTCCAAATCGCGAAAAGATGTTTTCTTTTAAGAACTTAATGACAACCTTCTTGTCATTAGTGCAACATAGAATGGCTTTAACCCACTTCGAGACGTAATCAACCGCCAGCAGTATGTACAAATTCCCAAAGGAGTTGGGAAAGGGACCCATAAAGTCAATGCCCCAAACATCGTAAATTTCAACCGCTAGGATGGGTTGCTGAGGCATTTCATTTCTCCGGGAGATCCTACCCGTGTACTGACATTGTGTACAGGTTTTGCAATAATCAAATGCGTCCTTGAACAAGGCCGGCCAATAAAATCCGCATTGCAAAACCTTCTCCGCCGTCTTTTTAGGACGGAAGTGACCCCCACAGGCCTGATCATGATTAAAAGATAGAACACTCTTGAACTCCTCATTCGGGACACACCGGCGAATGATCTGATCAGGACAATACTTAAACAGATATGGATCATCCCAGTAAAAGTGTTTTACTTGGGATAGAAAATGGTGTTTGTCCTGTTTTGACCAATCGCTGGGTATAAGTCCCGTGACAAGATAGTTCACAATATTCCTGAACCAAGGTTCATTGGATACGCTCAAGAGTTGTTCATCCGGGAATGAATCATTGATCGGTATGGTCACGGGGGAAGAAGAGATGCGTGAAAGATGGTCGGCTACTACGTTTTCACATCCTTTCTTATCTTTGATAACAAGATCAAACTCTTGTAATAGAAGGATCCAACGTATTACCCTACCTTTTGCATCTTTCTTCACCAAAAGATGTTTCAAGGCGGAATGGTCTATGTACACAATTATTGGTGAGCCAATCAAGTAAGGCCTGAATTTTTCTAGTGCAAATACAACTGCCAAAAGTTCTTTTTCGGTAGTTGTATAGTTGATTTGTGCATCATTCAGGGTCTTACTCGCATAATAGATCACGTGTGGCATCTTTTCAATGTGTTGTCCTAAGACTGCACCTACTGCAAAGTCAGATGCATCACACATCAGCTAAAAGGGGTAGTCCCAATTTGGAGACGATAAAACGGGGGCTGTAGTGAGGGAGTGTTTGAGTGAGTCAAAAGCTGCCTCCCAATCCGAGTCAAAGTGGAAGGTGGTATTCTTAGCCAAGAGAAGACTTAAGGGTCTAGCAATCTTGCTAAAATCCATAATTAATCTCCTATAAAAACCAACATGGCCAAGAAATGATCGGATATCCTTAACGCTTTTGGGATGAGGAAGGTTTTGAATGACATCTATTTTAGCTCTATCAACCTCAATGCCTTTCCGTGAAATAACATGTCCAAGCACAATTCCCTCTTGGACCATGAAATGGCATTTTTCCCAATTCAAGATTAAGTTCTTCTCTTTGCAACGAGAAAGAACTGCGTCAAGATTCGTTAGGCAGTCGGAAAAAGAGTCTCCGAAAATCGAGAAATCGTCCATGAAAATCTCCAAGAAATTCTCTACCATGTCAGAGAATATCCCCATCATACACCGCAGAAAGGTAGCGGGAGCATTGCACAACCCAAAGGGCATGCGTCTAAAAGCAAAGGTACCAAAAGGACAAGTAAAATGGGTTTTATCTTGATCCTTTCTGGCTATAGGGACCTGATTATAGCAAGAGTATCCGTCCATAAAGCAATAATACGCACGTCCAGCTAAGCGTTCCAGCATCTGATCAATGAAAGGTAGAGAAAAGTGGTCTTTCCTCGTGGCGGCATTGAGTTTTCTGTAATCAATACATACACGCCACCCAGTTTGGGCGCGTGTCTGAATCAACTCATTTGCCCCATTGGTAATAACAGTGATGCCAGATTTCTTAGGGACGACATGTATTGGACTCACCCATTGGCTATCGGAGATTGGGTATATGATACCATTATCAAGGCATTTGACGATCTCTTTCATCACCGCTTCCTTCATGACGGGGTTCAACCGTCTCTGTGGTTCTCGGGTTGGTCTGGCATCATCCATCACATGTATATGATGTTCTACAATCAAGGGACTAATCCCTTTGATGTCCGCCATAGTCCAACCAAACGCCTCCTTATTAGATCTCAATACCGATAAGAGTGCATTCTCTTGCTCTGATGCTAGAGAAGCGGAAATGATAACCGGTAAAGATTCATTCTCACCTAAATATGCATATTTAAGGTGAAAAGGTAAAATTTTGAGATCTAATGCTGGCGGAGAAATAATAGAAGGTGGGATCATCGAATGATTTTCGGAGTCACAAAGAAGCTCATAGCCTGTAAATGATACAGACTCGGATGGTGATAAGTCAGGAGTGGCAGACTCAAGCGTGAAAATGGGGTCCTCACTAAGATCATGTGCCAGGTCAAACAGTGATGTGGTAGTGTCGTCGAGATCTGTAAAGCAAAGTTCCTCAACTCCGCAACTTTCGGGAGCAATCTCGTGGACAGGATATGAGCAGAGGGTTTTGATGGCTGACTTCCAATCTTGTAGATGTTTAGTTCAATGGTCATATTTCCAAATGATAAGTTCATTGAACCATTTCTACAGTTAATGATAGCATTGGAAGTGGCAAGCAAAGGTCGCCCCAAAATCACCGGAATTTGGATCCTAGGGTTCGCTACAGGTTGTGTATCGAGAACAATGAAGTCTACAGGGAATACAAATTCCCCGACCTTTATCAACACATCCTCTAGTTCACCTCGAGGTTTCGTGATTGAACTGTCTGCCATTTGGAGAGTGCAGTGAGCAGGTTTCAACTCTCCAATCCCTATCTGCTCAGAGACAGAGTATGGAAGTAGGTTAACACTTGTGCCAAGGTCTAAAAGTGCAGGATTGATGTTTTTACCCCCAATAGAAATCGATATCGTAAGACATCCTGGGTCCTTACGTTTCTTTGGTAGCTGAGAGATAAAAGCAGTGCTAATGTTGTTGGACATGAAGACCTTCTTCGGCACTTGAGTCTTCCTCTTCCTAGTGCACAAGTCCTTAAGAATTTTCGCATAAGCGGGGACTTGTTGAATCGCATCTAGGAGAGGGATGTTGATGTTAACCTGTTTGAACAGTTCCATAATTTTCTCCATATGTGGACTCGATTTGTTAGCCCTTAACCGATTCGGGTAAGGTGCTTTAGCAATAAGCGCTGGGTCCATCATAGGAGAAGGAAGTGGGGGTAGACGTGATCCCGAAAGAGGAGTGGGGATCGTCTGTGAAGAGCTAGAAGAGAGTTGCTGAGGTGCCGAGCCTAGAGGGAAATGGAGAATAGGCTCGCGAGAAGGCGGTGGGGTAGAAGAACAAGAATCAGACGTAGAAGTGTGTGTATAAGGAAAGGTCTCAGCCGGGGTGTTGATTGGATCATCAATATCATCAACTTCTTCCCCAACATGGTTATCTAGTACTCTTCCTGATCTCAACGTTGTGACGACATTTACATTGTAATGCCCAGGTTCGGTAAGGGTTGAGACGGAAGTTTCCCTTTTTCTCTCGCACTCATTTCGGCCTTAAGTCGTGCAATCTCAGCTTCCATTGTTTTGATACACTCAGCTTGGGACGCTAAGGTTTTCTTTATCTCACAGACAGAAGACCTAACCTCGGCCGACACATCCATGAAATTTGACAGGAGTGATTTCATGGTTTGAGCGAATTGAGAGAACTCGTCAGAACAGGTCGACTGCATAGGATTAGAAGGTGTAGAAGGGTTGACCTGGTTTTGGAAATTTTGTGACTGGTAGGGGTGCTGGGTGAGATGAAGTGGTTGCTGTTGTGGAGGTAGGACACTTTGGAATTGATTCGGGTTTGGAACCGTGTTTTTGGATTGGTTCTAGGCAAAATTCGGGTGATTCCTCCAACCCTGATTATAAGTGGAAGAATATGGATCGTTTCTAGGTCTTTGAAATGCAGCATTGGTATGCCCGAGACCTTGAAACTGAGAGTTTTATGGACATTCTTCCGTTAAGTGAGACGGATCAGAACAGCACCCACAAACAGTTTTGGGGAGCGGCATTGGGTTTTGGGAGGCTGCTAAGAATTTGTGTTCCATAGCGTCGAGCTTCTTTTGCATTGCTGCCATCTCAGCTCGAACACCTATGGACACACGTCTATTTGGTGTACGCCACCCCTACCCGATGGCTGGGTTCTAGTCTCCCACTATAAGGACTTTTCAGCGAACTCTTCTAAAAATTTCCATGCTTCCCCATCATCCTTGGTCATAAAGGTGCCTTGACACATGTTTTCATGGTTTTGTTTCGTGGTAGGGTTACTGCCCACATATATGATTCGGCAAAGATCCCATCTCGGGATGCCATGATGTGGGCATTAAACCAAAAGATCCTTGAATCGTTCAAAACATTTTGAAAATGGTTCAGCCGGAAGCTGGGAGAATTGATATAGTTCGCTACGGATTCGAGCTGTCTTTTGCATAGGGTAGAATTTCTTAAGGAATGCCGCAACGAATTCTTCCCAATTCATGATGGAATGTGCGGTGGTGTTATACAGCCACTTCTCGGCTATATTGCACAAGGTAAATGGAAGAAGTCGTAGACGCATGGCATCCACAGAAAGTTGTGATGCACCCATCATTGCGCATACGTTTTCAAATTTGGTGATAAAAACGTATGCGTCTTCAGTCTCGAGACCGTGGAATTTGGGTTGAAGGCTGATGTACTAGGGCTTAATCTCAAAGTTATCCCTGTTGACTGGTGGAATGGATAAGCAGGTCGAGAGGGGACCTCGCAAAGGGTAGCACCTCTCTTGGAGAGAGATGCGGGGAGGATTATGCGCACCAACGGACGGCGGCAGTGCAGCGGAAAAGAGGTTCGATGGAGACGGATCCATCGGTGTGGGTGTGGTGGTGGGTAAAAGAAAGGTAAATGGAGAATTACCGACTTCGGAGTCGATCGAGGGGACGCGGACAAGTCGGGCACTAGAATCCCGTGTCCAGCCTATCTTGCACTAAAAGGGGTTAGTACAAGTGTCAGCGTGATTTATAATTAGGGGAATGAATGAATGAATGCGGTGTTTGTTTTGAAAAATGATACGGATTTTGAAAATATGACGCAATCACAACAAATGCAACAAGCAACCCTAAAATCTATGGTCACCTAAGTAAAAGCTCTAGACCGCTCTAACTTCCAAAAGACAAGTCGCAGGATAAAATCCTCCACTGCCTCTTTGTTTCTCCTGTGGCCAGGTAAGTGCTAGGTAAGTGGGAGGCTCTCCACTACTTAAGTAGTGGGCCTAATTAAGTAACCACTAGCCTTCGACACACTTGGCTTAGACACCACAAAAAGAAACGCGGATAAGCAATGAATTACCCACGGCCTTTTTCTGTCCTAAGTGAGCGCGACGGTCCTTAGAGTCATCTCTAGATATTTTTTATTTAATGAGGGTAATGCGAATGCAGGTTTGTGATTTTTGGGGCCTAGGAAGGGTAATGAACTCCCCACCTAATCTGTATTTGGCCGTGCCCCTTAATGTCCGTATTAATTATGCAAACAACCACAAAATCAAAAACAAGCACAATTTATTTTGCTTTTTGCGGCGCTGCGATTTTTGCAAAGAAGCCTGCAACAAATTGTTAATTGGAGCAGATTTAGGAAGGAGATAAGAAAGATAGAGTTTACCTGAGAAAATTTTTATAGAGAAGCCCTTGAACTGCCGCGATTCCGCCGCAATTAGCTCCTAATGCCGCGGTTCCGCAGCGCCTCAAGCTCCTCTCTGCACTGAAAAATTTGGTACTGTTCCTGTTCAACTCCTGAGCTCTCTGGAAATCTCCAAATAATTTTCAAATTTCACAGCAAGCTCCAGATCTCCTTGAAATTGACCACAACAACTCGTTTAGTGTTTTGCGCGAGTTTTGATCTAAAAAATATATATTGATGGAATAAACTTTTCAACTCAAATTTCAAAAAATGAACAAATAGCACACTATCCCCAGCAACGGCGCCATTTGATTTGATGATATTCTTGTTGTGTATGTTTTTAGAAAATTGAATTTAGAAATCACAACCAAAAATATTTGACCGCAATCAATAACGGTGTCGGATGTAGCGCGTTAGTAAGTGCGGATCGTCCACAGGGAAAGTGAGATCCGTTCAATTTTCGAATTAGATGAGTTGAAAATTTAAGGTAAAGAAAAGAAAACAATTCATGATTTGTAATTGAAGATCAAGAATAAGAAAAAAACTAGATCTAAAAGAAACATTAAAAACAAGAATTGAGATGTGTGACAATTTCCAACCAACAATCAAGATTAGAAGTATGGCTCGTAGGAGTAGATCGGATCTATAGATGTGATGAGATCTAATGATTACTCATTCTTATCCATTAACGAATTGATACTAGATCGATGCAAATTCATCGACGTTTAAGTATCTAGCGAGGAGATTAGGGATTTCACAACTCATACTTTGTCCTTTCGATGGATCGCATTCAAATTCTAGCTTCTAGTTAATCAAATGGTCAATAGTTGTTCCCAAGTTTCGAGTGAACACGATCAAGAAAGCATCATCTCAAAACTAGGTCATTAATCATTTGATTCACAAGAATTTCCAAACATTATAGGATGTAAGAATTGTAAAAATATTTAAATCATCATCATCTAAAGATCGTCACAACTCCTGCACGAGCGGAGATTACTCAAACATCATGATCACAAACACAATCACAAATTGAGATCTAATCATTATGCTTGAATTAAAAGATAAGCAAGAATATAGAAAATTCACCTTTATTTATCGACAAATTTCGTTACAACTCTCTTGAATTTACAAAAGAAAGGAACTAGATCGTCGACTTCGGCTTCGCTCGGCTCCTTGAGTCGCGGATTGGCATGGATCTCTTGCTCCGTTCAAATTCTGCGTCGCTTCTAAAGGTTGAAGGCTCTCTTACTTGAATTGCTCTCGGGATCTTGATCTTGATTTTGAATTGGATTTTTGAGGCACAAATTATGTCACTCAACTTGTGGGTAGAAGATGATGGTGATTCTTGAACAACCTTCACCCTAGATCTAGGCTCTCTTATATAGACCTCAAAATTCTAGATCTAGGATTGAAATTTGAATTTTCCCTCCACAAGTTAGTTAGCACAAGATTTGAATTTCCCTCCAAAAGTTTGTTAAGAGAGCCTTCTAGAAATAGTATGTTAAGCCGAGCCTTCTAGATGCGCCACGTGGAGCATCCGGGGTCTTCTGGAAGCTTTGGCCGTTAGAGTAGAGCGCGTGGCAAAATTTGAACCATAGATCTCATCATATCACCGCGGATCCTTGGCGCCAAGCGGGTTTGGTCTGCGGATCCGCGGTCCTTTATAGGCCGTGGGGCTTGATTTCTCTTCTACTGCTTTGGGCTAACATTTGGGCTATGTTCTGATATGTTGAATTTTGTTTGGCCTTCTGTATTGCTACCAGATCTTTAGCCTTTGAGTTGGCGTATCTTTTATCATTTCTTTTACCAATTTGGGCTCTGCTTCTGGAATTTCCTGCATTAGACCCCAAGACAAAGGTTGCGCAATACAAGAATGATGCGATGCCATGAAACACAGTCAATTTCCCTTAAAGTGCCGGTTTAAAAGTCTAACACATGCAATCTGGTATTTCAGAGATATTTTGCTAATATGTGCAATATGAATACCGAACACTTCAAGATGAGTGCAAATGATAGGGAAATTGCCGGTTTAAAAATGAAGTATTTTCGACTGATCACCGAGCATGATATAAAGCAACATCACAGAAACATCACAGAAGCAACATAAAATGATGGATAATCTGGAGCCCCGGGTTTCACTTGAGCCGCAAATGAGACTCTACCTCCCATGTCGTGCGGATATCTTCTGCAATGAAAACCTAGACCCCTATGAGCGCGGCAAGTTACCCGCCAAAACCAGAAGTGAGGCAGCCCTCTTCAACAACGTGAATGGGCCACCCAGCACTTCACGGAATCCGGTAACTTGATCTCCCTTCCTGGGTCAACCTATACCCCCTACGAGTGCGGCGAATAGCCCGCCAATTCTAGAGTAAGGTCCCCTCCGTCTCAATGCCATGTGATGCGGACCAGTTGCCCTCTAGAACCGGGCTATTTGTGCACTCCACCGTTGGGTAATCCTAGTACTGAAAAGAAAATAATATACAAGGGTGACATCGACCTCAGCCCGGTCGTACCCCAAAAGATTAATATACAAACTGGCAGTGACGGCAGTCCACATGTCGGACGCTCGCCCCGCAATATAAAATGTACAAATGAAACTAAACTGTACTAACATTGCACCCAAGCTATCCACCACAACGATCCAACCAACATCACAGTACAACACAGAACATCAACGTGAATGTCACGTTCGCAAAGCCGTCTAAAGGAACATATAGCAGTTAGACGGGTTTACCGATCAAATGACATTCACGGTCGCAGATAGAAATGTATGTACTGTTAAACGCCCACTTAAAATATCGATCGATTAAATTTCCAAATTGGCCCCAATAGTAAAACCAGCACTGAAACAGAAATCTGGGCCATAACAGAATATGTCAAAAATCACAATTCCAAGTCAGAGGGCTACAGGAAAATTTTGGAAGCCCGTCGCCACTAATTGGCCGCGGAACCGCCACCACTACGGGGTAAGTGCGGCAGTTCCGCGGCGCGTATGAGGCTTCAGGAGACAATATTTTTTCTGTACCCTAAAAAAATCCTGCACGGATTTTTAAGCTACTGGAAAATATTTTTTGAACACTTTTGAAAATCGGCAGAGAACAGAAAAATGGAATCGTGCTTTTGGAAATTTCTGTAGATCAATCTTTTAAGCACGTTTAAACAAGCTAGTAAGGGGTTTAAAAGGTGGCTCTGATACCATGAAGGGTCCCGGCAGCGCCACGGCCATCGAAATGCGGCCAAAATGCGGAACAAAAATTTCTAAAACCGGCGGTACCGTTACCCGAATCCCGGATCGACCTTAAACCCTAAACTAGTGAGCTAAACTAAGAGTTAGAAAGGTTATACCGAGTTGATCCGTGTCCTTCGGTCTTCATTCCAAGCTCCTACTGGTTCGTTGATGTGGTTTGATTGCCGGTCTTCCTTCGTCTTCGATAATCCCCCCGAGAGAAATGGCGCAAGCTCCAACCTCGTCGAACGAGGTTAACGACCCTCCAAAGTCGCTAGCGATGGAGAGTGAGGGTGTAGTAGTGTGTCACTTTAATTTTCTCTCAACCATGTGCTCCATGGAGCAACCGTATAAGAAGATTAAAGAGGTGATGAAGCTTTGGCATGAAGAACAATGGTTAAGTGTTTTGTGGTGAACTTGAGAGAGTGAGAGTGTGGGCTAATGTAAAATCCATCAACGAAATGAAATGAGCACCTCCACCAAATATTGGCCGGCCCACTTCTCTCTCTCTCATCAAAAAATATATCCACCACATTTCATTAAACAATAAAACAAAGTGCAACCCATACTTTGCTACATGCAAAAACCCATGCCCAAAGTCATGTTCATGCCACATCATCCCTTCCACCTCATTTATAAAACAAATGATTTTTCCAAAAAAGGAAAATCATATAAATATGGTGGCATCTTCCTCTAGAATCTATTCCGTACAAAATACGGAATACTTCCCGGTACATGTATCAAAATACAAATACGCGTATTCGTACCAAAATATGAATAGCCGAGAGAGAAAACGAATAGTGAACAATAATACTAGAATACGTATATACAAATACATATATTAAATTATTAAATCAAAACCCGATTTAATAATCCGACTTAATCCTAAGCCGCTAGTATTATCAACCGTCCGATTAAAGTCTGCCCAGCATGTGCACATATTTAATCGGACACCTGTATGTATCAACATACCTCATGTACACCATATCTCCTGAACCATGAAAACCCACTGTGTGGGACTCTAAAGACTCATCAATACGCTGGCAGTGGGTTTAACCACAAGCACGTCAGCGGCACTAGCTGTACGTAACGGCTACCCAGGTATTGAGCGAAAAGGAGGCCGACGAGCAAAATCATCCTGAACCCCTACTGAGCCTGACAGTGACAATATCCATACAGTCCGGTCTGTTCGTCTAAGAGTATCGCATATCGAGTCTAGGGGGTGGATAAAATCAGACCTCCAACAACGCGATATTTAGTGTCGGTATGAAACCCATCACCACCTGAGAAACTATCGATCCTGGATCGGTAGTTCTCGTCCACCATGGCCACGGATTTATGGTGATGGCCATCTGTACAGAACGCGACATCAACCCCCAATACCGGGAGAGACGAATTCCCGACGATCCGATCACTGCCTTCATGTGGCTCGTGACTGTACCCAACTAAAACCTGTTTGCACGACTCCTTTGAGCCGTGGTAGGGTAGTAATCAAAGCACAGTGGGACCTCACACGAGACAAATGACGATCTCAGCTCGACGGACTAACCTGTACACATGTCACCTAGCAACTGCTATCTGACAATAGGTCTAATACCAACTACCAGGTTCCCGGCGAGTCCATCCAGTGTACTCATAACCCAATGTGCACCTGCATACTATCTTAGGTGAACATACTAACACCAATGGCTTGTAAGACCTGGCCACCACCCCTCGTCGGGGTTTCGATCATATACACTAGTCTACACTGGAGTATCGATGCCCGGTCTTGATACTCCTATGACTAGGGACATTTAAGGATGTGCTTATAGACCCTATCTCCCACATATATGATCGCCATCATAATGCTGGCAGTCAAGCAAGAATCCTAAGGGCTCTATCGACATGTACATGACGATAAAGACAAACTAGATAGTATACTATCATCTTGAGTAAGACTGTTTTATCGGTATAGGTCCTACCTCAATCATCATAATCACAAGTCCGCAACTATGATAATTGCCTTGAGGGCATTATAGCCAACAAATACCAATAAATATATATCCCCAATACGCACTAGGAAGTAAATGTATGCGAGTATGTGTATGTGCGTGTATGCAAATCTTTACTCTAGGGTTTCATGACAAAGAAATCGACTTAAGTCCTTTCTTCAATTCTCGCTAACACTAACCCCTAATCTCCTAAAGCTTTTCATGCTAAGGTTCATATCACAAACTAACATATAAAAGTATATATATCACATCGCATCATTTCTCACAACTTTGTGGGGGTGCTATACGCCATCCACCCGACTTCCCCCATAGATATAAATCTACTCACTATGATCTTCGTTCTCTGGAGTTGATGACGTCACACTCATCCTCATCGTCTCGAAGTCCACGTGAGGTACCTACACATCATAACGTATCGTATCGCATTAAAATCCAAATCAAAGCCAAAACGACACGCTAAAAGCCTATAGGTTCGAACCTACGGACCGCGCCTTCAAAACCACCAAACAACTCTCGATATCGTCGTACAAACGTCAAACCATCGAGTTAAAGCCAGATTCCAAAAATCCAGAATTCAAAATACGCAAAACAAAACCCGAATCAAAACAGCAACTCCTGAAAATGGTCCCAGATTTTACCCTAGGTGAAATTACCCAATTTTGCACATGTAAAGGGGTCTATTTTACTGGAGATAAAGCCTCAGAACCAACACGAACCCAAATGAACCAGGTCTGGCCGCAAATTTCGGCCAGAACGAATATATTTGCGGTCAAGTTGGGGAAGTAGGGGATAGGGTTTCAATGGGGGGTCCTAGGTTGCCTGCATGTATCTCAGTGTTCGCTAAATAATTTTCCAGATCCCCGAGTGTTAGCAGATTTCAAATTACCATCATATTTTCACAGTTTTCCGATGTCGGGGTTTCTAAGTTCGAATTCCGGGGTTTATTCCATGGTTACAGTCCAAGATACAATCCCTATAAGGGTCATAAGGTCTCTGCTAACCTCAACTACACTTCAGAAATTCAAAATTTCTCAAAACCCTCATCTAGAAATTTCTAGGTTCACAAAATCACTCGATATCAATACTAAACATATAAGGATGCCTATAGAATTTAAATACCATTCTAAAGGTGCAGAAATTACCTCAATTGGCAACTCAAGAATTTTCATGAGTTGCCTAAAGTCCTTAAAATTCGATTTTTCTTGGTCCAATGTGCTTCCTTTAAGCTTATGCATGCTTTTTGTGAAATGAATGAAGTGTTTTGGTGTATATTTGATGGTGTTTTGTGGGTTGAAGAGGAGGGGGAAATGATGTGTTGCCATGTTGGAGAGGAAAATATGAAGGGGATGAAGGATGAATGAAAACAAAATAAGAGCCATGCTAGGTTGACCCCTCACCTTTTCTCTCTCTCTCTCATGCCCATACCTCTTGTCATCATGATACCTCTTTCCTTTTCCTTTTCTTTTTTTTCCCTTTTAAAAAAATCAACAACCATGCATGATAAAATGAAGAAAAGACCACGATAAAATGTAACAAGTGTTAAAATAACTTGGTGCATATCATGTGCCTAAAACACACTTAATACGCGATTAGCGATATTTAATCGCAATCAGCGTTAAAAGTGCATATAATTTATCATAAAAATTCATAATTCGCCTAAATCACTTAAAACACCCTTATTTCAGTAATTTTTATAATTTTCCAAATTTTCCCCAAATTTATCGGTATTTAATTTTACTGCCTTATTAAAATATTCAATATAATTATTATTTAATTATAAAAATTCCTAAAAATAATATTTTATTTTCCTGAAATGTTACACCTGCCCACTGCCTGCTATATATTGGCTCAAAAACTAAATAAACAAAAAATAAAAACATGATGAGGTGGCTGCAATGGGGGGGCCAGTAGAAAGATGGGACTCATTGGGGGAGATAAGGCCGGCGAGCTCGGATGGGAAGGCAATGTGCTCGGGTCAAATCCGAGCACATGGTCTCATACTTTGTGTGTGGTCTTGTGTTGTTCCCAGAAGTCCACCGGTGTTGTTTGCGTGGTCAGTAAAACCACTGGATGCACTCAAGGCTTGGAGGGAAATATGGTTACTATGAATCACATCACACTTTATGCAATAAATGCACCATAAATGCACATCACTTCTCATGCCCACTTGGCATGAGCCATCATGCCATGGCTACCCCCTAGGTCGTAGTGCACACTTGTGTACAACTTGTATTGTGTTGGTCCATTTAGATAGAAAAGTGTGTACATAAGCATGTTGCAAAAAGAAACCCAAGAATTCTCGGTCGGTTCACGGTTCTAGTTGCAGTGTTAGCTCACAAATGATATATCCGTAATTTTGAGTGTATTTCCAGTATTTTGTCATGGATTCCTGTAATCTGTAATACTGAGCAGACACTGGTTAAAAGTACCGATAAATACAAAAAATAGATATTGATTGAGAGGTATTAAAATGCAAAATTCTGGTATGAACAAATACCCCCAAACTTATCTTTTGATCGTCCAGAGCAAAACAAAATCCTAGCTTCACTTTCGCGGGGAACGCGATCGCACTGAGCGCTTGCAACAAGCCGTTAAACCTCTAGGTGTCCCTAGTAGGAGGAGTGTTGTCTCCTGACGGTTTTCAGCGGATTACACCCACAAAATCCCGTCAAGTTAAATTCATAAGTTTACATCGATTCTACTTCCACAGTTCAGTATCTACGTTAGAAATTCTATTATCCTAAGTTAGAAATATCCAACCCTTATTTTTCACACCTCCAATCTATTTAACCCCAAATCCTATACGCTCCAAAAAAGTTTAGAATGATGTTGGTATCTCCTAAGTTTTCCTTCTAAAAGTGCGGTCTCAAATCAGAGATTTTTATCAGCTTTACGGAAAACATAAATCTTATTCTTCATCTCTATCTTTTCTCCAAATATCGATCGTATACCCCTACGTGTGTGTAAATTTTCGCCCCTACACTCAAGAATTCAATTCAAGCTATAGTATCCTTGCCCTAAAACCTAATACTACTTCTTTTCATTAATGATGGACGGATTTGCTTACACACCTTTCATGCGACTATTAATACTTCTTGAGGCACTAACGGCCGATTACTGAATAAGTGAGCTTAAAGCGTAAATAGAAGTTTTCAGGTCTTGACCTTATTTATTTTTTCATTCTCTTTTTTTTCCTTTTTCATTTTGAAGACCGGATATATTTTTCAATATGTTCTTTTGGTGTTTAGCTTTAAATACCATTTTTTTCTTTCATACTAGGCTTTCAGGAAAGAGTATTTCTAGGTGTCCACTACTATCCCATGTTTCAAAGTGCGTGTTAGTGCAATTGTGGGGTATATACTTTCTAAATTTAGACTGAAGAATAGAAACTATTTTTCAGACTTATTCTTCAGTAAATCTTCAATACTTTCCCTTCATTTCGACTTAACTCAAGAACTGAACTCAGGATTAACTATTCTAAAAAAAACTGTAAGGACGTATACATGCCAAGGTTAAACAGAATGAGGGTTTTTTTTAGGGTTTTCAATTCTTAAGCCTAGGATTTAGTTATTTCTAATGTATCAACTAAACATTCGGAATAAAATCTAAGTTACCCTATTAGCTAACATGACGACAAAATTTTATTATTTTTTTGGAAAATTTTTCGATTTTTATGGGTTTTTAAAATAAGTATGCAAATGCAGAATATACAAATGAATGTGAAGGAAGAAAGCTTACCGAGCACACCCCCAAACTTAAACTTGACAGTACCCTCACTGTCAGGCTACACCAAAAGGGTCAAAATTGTCGGCGCTCCCAAAAAAAATTATATACAAAACAAAAAAGAAAACCAAAAATATATACACAAAAGAGTCCCCCCCAAACTTAAGTAAAACAGTGTTTCCACTGTTAAGCGTTGAAGTTCAGGATTAGGGGGGAAAGAACAGTATTAATCTATACAAGGCCTTACACAGGCCAAAAGTTAACACCAACCTTTCAAAAATTTCATCGTTATAATGCTGTGGTTGGTGAAAGAATACAGAGAGGAAAGGAATGGAGAATACGCGAAACCGTTTGCGGGTAGAAGCGGTATATGGTCCCGGTATATGAGAAGAAGAATGGCGGAAGGGAAAAAGAAACGGAGTACGAACTTGAGGGTGAAAATGGAGTGAATAGATTAGCACAATTTGTAATGACCGATGTGTAAGAAGCTTTTGTGCTAATCTATTAACCCGTCGAGAAATGGGGTCAAATCCCTCAAGATTCGTAAGAAAACATGGGTATGCCGAACTTGGTAAACCAGACATAAGAAATGAAATTGATACGGTGTCCTGCAAGGTCGGAACGATGGAAAGGATGGAGGTAAGTGGTTGAGGAAGGTTATCGGTTAAAGGTTCTGGAGGGTGTACACAGTCAATGAAGGGGATAGGATGAATTGGAAAATCCGACTCATCAAGCAAAACTGGTTCATCCTAAAAATTATCCTCAAAATTTTTCTCAAAGTTAAGCTTTTCCATGCATTTATCATCAAAATATAGATGCATATGGAGTTCGGGAAAAACAGTTAATGACTCGGGATGATGAATTGGAGAGAAATACTGATCCAAATCTACAGGTTCATCATTCAAAATATTCCCAGCATCAATATCCTCAATCATGTGAAAATCAATATTCTCAGACACATCATCAAAAGCATGGATTTCAATCGATTCCGGTTCTAATAGAGGTGTAGAGGTCAAAAGGAGAGGGTGTGGTTTCACTCAAAAGGGATCCTTCACAATCGGGCAAATCAAATACAACAAAGTCGCTCAACTCATTATCTGTTCTATCTTCAATCGATGAATCGTTTGGAACATTAGATGGACATTCAAATCCGGAGCTGTGTGATTCCATTTGTGACGGGTAGGTTTGACTTGGAAGAGGGTACGGCTCACTCTCTCCACTCAAATTCTCAGCCTGTCCTACCGCCTCATCATACATTGGAAAATATGGAGCTAGTTGAAAACTAGCTACCGGGTCACTAGGTTGTATGAGGGCGGCCATGGACGCATTCAAATCCATTATCTGTTGGTATGACGCTACCCTAAAGTCTTCCAACGACTGTTCCAGAGTAGACATAGGTTGTGACGGGGTTTCAGTAAAAGATTCGAAATTGTTTGGATACTAGAATCCCCCAAAAGGCTGTTCAGAAGCAATGTCTGAGGAAGGCGCAAAACTCGGGTAGGATGGATAGGAATTGAATGGCTGGACAGGGATAGGATTAACATACGAATAAGAAGGTTAATGGAATTGTTGATCCAAAGAATTTGTAGTGGTGAAAGAAGTGAAAGATCAGCTACAAGATTGTTCAATATGTTCAGCAATAGACATGAGTCTTGGAGTTACAACAGGACTCGAAAAAAGGGTATCAAAGTAAAAAGGTGGTGAAGGTTGAAATGGTTGATTCAAAATAGATTGCGGAGTCCAATAGGTAGTCCTAGACGCGTCTATCCGATATTTCAAAGACATTTTGGGCATGGAGGGATCATTTGAAGTTCGACAAAAACAAGAACCGTAGGAAGTAATGTCTGGTTGTAGGTACCAAAGTTCGGCAAGAGTTTTACGAGGTGGGGTATCCATGACATGAAGAGACGAAAAAGAATATGGTTTTTTTTAAAGTTAGTTATTAACAAAAGAATGAAATATACAAAAAAGAATCTGGACAAAAACAATCACGACATAAAAATACCACACACCTAATCGGCCTACGGTTCACCTTGGTCAACTAGATCTGCTCAAGCACTTGATTGTCGAAGTAAAACTGTGTTGAGAAATGGGCTAAATATATACTGATCACGAGGGCAGGTAAGTGCAGAGATAAGGGGATGTTTTCCGACGCTTTCACGAAGGTCCTTAATTAAATAACCGTATCTCTTTTGGCGGTTTCGCCGTTAACACTTTCCTAGACACCCCGTAAATAATATACCGTTAAGAGGTGTTCAAAATACAATTAACCTTTCATAGTGAGCACGAAGTCCTTAAGGTTTAAAGTCTAGTTTCTTTTAGAATTTGTTCGGATAAACGTTATGCTCAATTTCATGATTTGTGGGCCATGGAAAAGGTGATGAAATCCTTTACCGTATGTTGTGGGGTTCGCTTGCCCTTAAGTCCGTAATAATGTATGCAATGCGCAAATCAAAAAATTTTGTTCAAAGAATCAAACAATCGTTTTTTATATTAAGCACGGCAGTGCAACAAATACGGGTTTGTCAATTTTTAGCGTTTGCTAGCGAACTTGCAAAGAATCCTGCAAATATATTATATTGGATGCGTCGGATTTTAGAAAGAAGGTCTGAGTAAAGTATGTACCGTTAAGTTTTTGGGTTAGGAAACTCTCGTTTGAATTAAATCCGAATAGCTTGGAACTTTGCTTGCTCGGGTCAAACTACCCGGATCTTTGGTACTGTACATCGTAATCACCTTTGATTTGAATGCGCACTTTGCTCCCCACAATCGCATTTCGCAAATCCGCAAAAATCTGAATTGTCGGAAAAAATGGATATTAGTGCAGAGAAGCGATACGAATGCCCAAATACCTGCACACTAAAGTTTAAAACAAGGAAACAATACAATTTGGGACAAAACCAGAACAATGGAGCACAGAACAAAATTTTGGAGCGAATGGGGGAGTTCTGGCCGGCGTCGCCGGAAAGGGAGGTGATGTCGCCGGTTTTTCCTTGAGATAGGGCTCCAAATTTCTTCTGTCTGTTCTACTAGTAGCACACTGGTATTGTTTGGTTTTTTTGTTCAGATTCAGGGTTCTAGCAGGTATGAAATCAACGGAGCAAAATTGTTAGCTCAGTTAGTTTTTTGTTTGGTTTTGAAACTTTTGATTTTTGTGTTTGTTTTTGAAAAATAGTGTTAGAAGTATAAATGAGATGTACAATGATTAACCCGAAATAATAAGAATAAAAACATTACAGTTTCCCCTGCAACGACGCCATTTGATTGAAAGAGTTTAAAGTTAACCGCAATCAGGACGGTGTTGCTTTGCAGCTAGCCGCGATGAGCATGGGTCGATCCACAGAGAGACGGAGCATTTTAGGTTATTGTTCTTACGAGTTAACGCGCGTGGCGGAAAGTTCTTTATCTACCCTACATGTTATATGCAAAGTAAAGCTTCTTAGGAAACAATAGGATAATGTAAGTTAATGAATTCCGTATTCAAGTTCTTTGAGCAGAACATAACGATTGAAGCAATCGGCAACAACGTGGATTAGGGGATTTAAGCATGATATTCGTGAAATCCGGCTTATTGACCCTTGTCCTTCCATTCTTGTCTCTTGATTTCGCCTCCGGCCAAACCGAATGCAACCGGTCGCGGTTAGGAATCACCGTTACCTTGGTAGGATAGGGTGCCTAACGGAGCACTTGCAGAGTTCAATGGAAAATACGGGAAAATAAAATGGGAAACGGAAACCATAACTTACAAGATCGTATTTATTCCTAACAACACTATATTAACAACCATTCACAACATAAACCAAAAAGAGAGACAAAAGAACAAAGAAAACAAAAGAAAACATTACAAGTAAGTAAGTGCAAGGAATGTAAGTGCATGAAAATAAAGCAAGGTAATAAATTACATGAATGTAAAAGTGCAAGAAAGAAAAGTGCAAGAAAGAAACTACTAAGAACCATGGAACAAAACACAAGACATGGATTCAATAACCTACACTTAAACTTGCAAGCTCAATGAAGAGGTTGCAAGATCAAGTGATGGCAAAGAACTCATGGTGAATGAAGGCACAAAAGAGAGATTTATTGATTCCAAAAATGAAGATACAAACCCTTGAGATCAATAGCCAACACTTAAATTTGCATGCTCAATGAGGAGATTGCAAGATCAAGTGAAGGCTAGGAGCTCAAGGGGACTAAGATATGTACAAGAACTAAAAAGAAAACAAGAACAAAAGTGTAAAACTTGGAAAATGAATTACAATGTGAGAACCTTGACCCCTTGCCCACTGCCTGCTATATATAGGTTCAAAAACTAAATAAACAAGCAATACAAACATGATGAGGAGGCAGCAATGGGGGGGCTAGTAGAAAGTTGGGACCCATTGGGGGAGATAGGGCCGACAAGCTCGGATGGGAAGGCAATGTGCTCGGGTCACATCCGAGAACATGGTCTCGTACTTTGTGTGTAGTCTTGTGTTGTTCCCAGAAGTCCACTGGTGTTGTTTCCTTGGTCAGTAAAAGCTCTTGATGCACTCAGGGCTTGGAGGGAAACATAGTTGCTATGAATCACATAACACTTTATGCAATAAATGTACCATAAATGCACATCACTTCTCATGCCCACTTGCTATGAGCCATCATGCCATGGCTGCCCCCTAGGTCCCAGTGCACACTTGTGTACAACTTGTATTGTGTTGGTCCATTTAGATAGAAAAGTGTGTACACAAGCATGTTGCAGAAAGAAACCTAAGAATTATTGGTCGGTTTGCGGTTCTAGTTGCAGTGTCAGCTCACAAATGATATATCCATGATTTTGAGTGTATTTCTAGTATTTTGTCACGGATACCCGTAATCTGTAATACTGAGCAGACACTGGTTAATAGTACCGATAAATACAAAAAATAGATAATGAATGAGAGGTATTAAAATGCAATATTCTGTTATGAACACCAGTATATGGCCTTGGTGCAAGTGGGAGATTGTTAGTGATATATGTCCTAAAGGCCATTATTGTATCATATTGGATTGTATATTACTTAATGGGAGCTTGGGATATACACGGATATAGTAGCAGTCTTGCTCAAAATGGTAGTATGCTACCTGGTTTGTATCTATCTCAATATATGCATGTATTTGTTTTAGCATATCGCTTATATATATTGGTAGAGCCCTTAGGATCTTTGCTTGATTACCAGTGTTGTGATGGGAGTCATACTAGTGGGGGCTGGGTAGTCTAAAAGAACATCCTATACAGGACTCTAGTCGTAGGATTATTGAGACGGGGCATCGATACTCCAGGGTAGACTAGTGTATACGCTTCTCATCCTAGCAGGGGAGATGGTCTGTCCCACAGCCATTAGTACGTCGTACTGGAGATAGTTTGTAGGTGTTCATTAGGTTATGAGTACGCTGGACAGGACTCGTCGGGAACTGTTGGTGGGTATTATACCTATCGTCGGGTAGCAGTTCTCAGGTGACATGAGTACAATTTGTTGGGTTGTCTAGCAAGGCAACAAGTTTTCGGGAGACATCATCCATGCCAATTTTAAGAAATTGCCGTTCTATTAAACCCTAACCCTAGAATAGCTACTAAAAAATCCGACGAAATGAAATGCAAAAACTTTACATCAAAAGTGAATAACGAATACAACCTTTGTTGACCTGTCCTTCACTTTAATAGCTCCGTGTAGTAGTCCCTTCGCTGGGATCATGAACGCCCGTACTCTAGAGAGGCTCCCATGAAGAAACGAACAAGCTTGCATCGAAGTCTTCGATGCCAAAGATGATCTACGTCGAGGAGACACTAACCCAAGCTATCTCTTCACTAATGGTGAGATTAGTAAAGAAAACACCTTAAACTAAATGCAAGTAGTAGAGGATGATGAACTAGGAACTGGGCTCACTTTAGTTTTATTTTTCTCACACTAATTCTTCACTTGGAAAAAAGATAGCAAGCTTTTTCTTTTGTTTAAGAAGAAGAACAAAAGAAACTCATAAGAGAGTGAGGATCGAATTGCAACCATGGGTGAATAAGTATCATGCCTAACTCATGTAGAGAATAAACCAAGGTCAAGGGTTAAGCTTGGGTTAACAAATATCTTAAGCAATGATAAAAGAGTCGACTTGGTCAATGTTCTACCGGCTTCATCCAAGCTTGAAACATTGACTAAGTCTTCACTATTTTGTGATAACTTAATTGACAAATATCAAACCCCAGCTTTAACCCTAGCATGGTATAAGTCTCATACATACATGTTGCATGTCTAACGTAGCATGACACAACGATATATATCACATATATATTTTGTGTGCAAATAGAAAACAATACATATATCACATATATGTCAATTGTATCAAATGTGAGAAAAGAAATCTTAAGTGAGCTAATACTAGTTAATATAATGTAATATATCAAATATATTATTATACACTAAATTATTAAATCAACTCTTGATTTAATAATCCGGCTTTATCATATACAACCGACTAATATCATATGAATAAACTTATCGAATCAACACTTGATCCGATAACCCGGCTATATCATATATAACCGACTGATATCACATATCGCGAGAATGGAATGCGGTATCACATACACGCATTATTCTCGATCCCGCACATATCATATATCTGTAGGGTTATTAGGCACTCTATTAAGGTTCTACAAAGCATCAACCATGCCCGTTTAAAATTTTAGCCGTGCCGAATAACCCTAAACAAGATCTTTTCTAGATAATTAGGGTTTCACAAGCAAGTAAATTACATATACCACTAAGTGAATACGAAATATAACCTTTGTAGATCGGTCCTTCACTTCTAAAGCTCCTTGTTGTAGTCCCTTCGCTGCGATCATGGTTCTCTCGGGCTCTTGCATGGCTTCACGAGGCGTAAGATGCGTCCTTCCTTGAAGTCTTCGAGGTCGAAGTTGATCTACGTCGAGGGAATATCAACTCAAGCTACTACTTCACTAACTAGAGAATTAGTGAAGTAAACATCCTATACTAAAGTGCTAGTCTAGTAGAGGATGGAGAAATAGGAAGTAGGTTCTCTTTAGAATTTTATTTCTCACAATCTTTCACTCTCTTTTTAAAACCCTAGCAAGCTTTTACATTTTGCTCAAAGAAGAAAAAGATGAACAAAAGAAAAGATGAGGATAATGATCACGTGAGTGAGCTAACCATGGGTGAGTGAGTATTATATACTAACTCATGTAGAGACATAACAATGGCTAATTCTAATGGTTGGGTTAACTAAATATCTAAAGTAAAACAAATTGAGTTGAATTTGTCAAAGCACTAAAAGCTTCTACAAGCTTCATGCACTTAACAAATATCAACCAATTTAGATTTACTTTAAATATAAAAACCCCTCCACTAAAATTAGAATGGTGTATGTCTTATACACCCATGTCAAGTATATCAACAACCATGATACAAAAAGAAAACACATTTTAATATATATCACATATATATATTAAAGTTGTGCACATGTGAGAAAAATCCTTAAGTTAACAAATGTTAATTAATGTAAACTAGTATATCTAATATACAATTATACACTAAATTATTAAATCAACACTTGACTTAATAATCCGGTCATATCTCATATAACCGACTAACATCCATTGTATTGACTTATCGAATCAACACTTGATTCGATAACCCGGCTATATCATATATAACTGACCGATACAAAAAGTCGCGAGAATAGAATACGGTATCATATACACACATTATTCTCGGTCCCGCACATATCATATACATGCTCCTATTTCGTTTTGCCTGAGCCAGTAAAACCTCTATGTATGACTCTAAAGACTCGACAATACGCCGGCAGTAGGTGATGATCATATCAAGCATCCACAAACTGTCAGCGGTAATAGCTGGACGTAACGGCCACCCGGGTATTGAGCGATCAGAAGATCAGCAAGCAAGCCCGCTTCAACTCCTGTAAAAACCTGCCGGTAATGTAGGGTTACTAGGCACACTAAAAAGGTTCTACAACGCATCAAACATGCCCGATTAAAATTTTAGCCATACCGAATAACCCTAAACAAGATTGTTAACTAGAGATTAGGTGAACACATGCTAGTGAATAACAATTATCACTAAAGGAATACGAAATACAACCTTTGTACATCGGTCCTTCACTTCTAAAGCTCCTTGTTATAGTCACTTCGCTGCGATCATCGAACACTCGGACTCTCGGACGGCTCCATGAGAAGAGGCAACGGTATTGCTTGAAGTCATCGAGGCCGAAGATGATCTACGTCGAGGGAATACGGACTCAAGCTTCTACTTCACTAACCAAAGAATTAGTGAAGCAAACACCCTAAACTAAAGTGCTAGTCTAGTAGAGGATGGTGAGATAGGAAATGGGTACACTTTAGAATTTCTTTTCTCACTTTGTATCTCTCTCTTTTTCAAACCCTAGAAAGAAAATCAAGGAGGAAGAATATGAGTTCAAAATGAGAATGAAACTTGATCAAGAGAGTGCATGAGCTAACCATGGTGAGTGAGTATCATATACTAACTCATGTAGAGACTTTACCATGGCTAATTATAGCGGTTAGGTTAGTTAATATCTTAAGTAAAACAAAACTAGTGGACTAAGTCAATGCAACATAAGCTTCATGAAGCTTCATGCATTTGTGCTCATTATCCATTTGTTTTAGAATTACTTTAGATATTAAAAACATAACAAATATAGTTAGTACGGTATAAGTCTTATACACCCATGTAATGTGTATCATCAACAATGATACAAATTGTATAATAAATATATATCACATATATATTAACTTGTGCACAAGTGAGAAAAATAAATGCTTAAGTGGACCAATGTTAGTTAATGTAAATTAGTATATCACATATACAATTATACACTAAATTATCAAATCAATACTTGACTTAATAATCCGGTTATATCACATATAACCGACTAACACAAAATGTACCAACTTATCGAATCAACACTTGATTCGATAACCCGGCTATATCGCATATAACCGATCGATACAAACATCGCGAGAATAGAATACGGTATCACATACACACATTATTCTCGGTCACGCACATATCACATATGCGCTCTTTTGCCTGAGCCAGTAAAACCTCCATGTAGGACTCTAAAGACTCGTCAATATGCCGACAGTAGGTGAGGATCATATCAAGCACCCATAAGACGTCAGCGGTACTAGCTGGACGTAACGGCTACCCGGGTATTAAGGGGTCAGAAGATTAGCAAGAAAGCCCGCTCCAACTCCTGTAAAAGCCTGACAGTGACACTACCGTACAGTCTGGTCTCCTTGTCTGATATGTCGCATATCAAGTCTAGGGGTGGTAAACGTCAGACCCCAATAACCGATAAGTCTTACCGATATGAGGCTCATAATGGGTCGAGAAACTACTGGTAACACTTACCAGTAAATCTCTAAACCAGCCCTGACCAGGGACTTCCCTGTCATGGCCAATCGCGCACAGCGCAACATCAACCCCCAATACCGGGAGAGACGAAAACTCCTCCTATCGCTCATTGCCTCCATGTGACTCGGGACTGTACCCAAAAACCACCGTTTTGCACGCCCACTTGGACGTGGTAAGGTGGAAATCAAAGCACAGTGTGAATCACACAAGACTTTATGACGATCTCGTGTCTACAGACTAACCTGTACCAATGTCACCAGAGAACTGTCATCTGACGTAAGGTATAATACCATATGGGAGTTCTCGGCGAGTCCGTCCAGTGTACCCAGTCTCCACTGAGCACCCGTATATCATCTCTGATGTCAAACACCATTGGATATGGGATCATCCATCGCCCATCTGAATGGGTCGAGAAGGTATACGCTAGTCTACTCTGGTATATCGATACCCCGTCTCGATACACCCACGACTAGGGACCTTGAAGGATGTACTTATGGACTACCATGTCCCCACTAGTATGATCCGCATCATAGGTAGTCAAGTACACATCCTAAGGGCTTTACCAACATGTAACAGAATGAAAATCAGTATACATGTTAAGGTAAAGTATAACCAGATAGCATACTATCATGTCGAGCAAGAAAGTCCTCCTTATATATGTCCAAGCATCCACTACGATATACATCTCATGTATAGTAATGGCCTCTAGGGCATACATATAACTGACAATCTCCTACTTGCACTAGAGCCATCTGATAACAGTGGTTGTAGTATCTCATACTCAACCATCCCATAAAAGTCTCTCTTTAGGAAAAAGGTCTTTGTGAGTGGATCCGCCGTGTTGTCCTCTGAGTCTACTCTCCTCACCTCGATCCCCTGGAGATCAGCTATCTCCAAGATGAGGTGATACTGCCTTAGAATATGTCTGGATCACTGATGGGACGGGTGTTCCTAGGCATAAGCCACAGCTCCATTGTCACACAATGGTAGGAACAAAGTTCATCTCATGAACTAATATACACCCAGACTGCCTCTTTGGTAGCGATGTATCCAGCCTTTATCGTCTAGTATGACACGGTATCTAGCATGGAACACATCCAATATACCATCCCTTTACTAAGGGTAAAGGCGATACCTGTGACTGACATTCAGTCGTCCTCATCATCCTGGAACCTTTCCAGTGATTCTCCCCAGGATCAATTGATACCATATCACTACAGCTAGTGAGAATCCTAACATCCAATTAGATCTATCTCATAGATCTAAAACCCAGGATTTAGTAGGTATCACTTTGATCCTATATGGAGAATTATTGTGATAAGCGGAGATTAATCGAGCGTAGCATAGGAAAATCCTTCCCTATCAAGAGTATGTTATCCACGTACTCTACGAGGATCAGCACCATACCCCCTACTACCTTTTTGTATGTACAAGGTTCATCTACCATTTTGATGATGTCAAACTCTTTGACTAACTCATCAAAACAGACGGTCCAACTCCGCGATGCCTGCTTTATCACATAAAATATCTTGCACACGTTTCCGCTGCTCCCACTGTCTACGAGGCCCTCTGGCTGTGTACTAATAGACTCTTTTTTCTAAAATATCATTTAGAAAAGAAGTCATGACACCGAACCGCCAGTTATCGTAGTCATGGTATGTAGCCGTGGCAAGTGGGATCTGGATGGACTTAAGCATAGCTATTTAGAAAAGGTTTCATCATAATCCATACCTGGTCAATGATGCAAACCTTGAACAAGTCTAGCTTTGAAAGTCTCAACTTTTCCATGTACACCAAGTAATCTTCTCAAGATATACTTGCTCCTGATGGGGATTTAACCCTTCAGATAAAGCAACCAAAGTCCATACTTTGTTGGTGTATAAGGATTCCATCTCAGATCGCTAAGTATCCAGCCATTCTTACAGAGTCCTACTCCTGATGGCCAGCTCGAAACTAGTTGGGTCATCATCTCATGATGCATTCCTCACTCCCACTGTCATAGAGAAACTTAAGTTTCTCTCAGGTTGGTGAGGAACCCTACTAGATCGGCGGAGAGGCTGAGGTTCGTTGGTTACTATTGGATCCTTTGGTTCTATCAAATCATTAGCTGCAGTTTGTATAGCTGGAACACTTTCCAGTTCTACCTCATGACCACTAATTTCTTCACAAGAAATTCCCTTTCACAAAGGTGGCATGCTGAGAAACAAAACATCTTTTGTTCCTCTGTTTGGTAGAAGATATTCCCTTGCGAATGCTTAGGATATCCAACAAACTTCTACAGAACTGACTTTGCCTCGAGCTTGTCCGGATTATGCTTTTAGACATAGGCTGGACAACCCTAAATCTTAACAAACTTTAGATATGGGGTCTTCCCTTTCCATATCTCTTATGAAGTGGTAGGCAACTGATTTGATCGGAACCCTATTCAATAGGTATGCAACTTCACAAGTGCATAACTCCCTAAAAGGAATTAGGTAACTCAGTAGTACTCATCATAGAGCCCACCTTATCACATAGGCTGTGATTGCTCCGCCCTGATACATCGACGTATTGTGGTTTATACAGAGGAGTAATGCTGATAGAGAATCTCATTCTCCTTTAGAATAATCCAGGGATTCTGTGCTCAAGTATTCTCCTCCTTGATCACATCAAAGGACATAATACTTATACCCGTTTTGGTTCTCTACTTCTAACTTATATTCTGTGAATATCTCAAAAGCTTCGGACTTGTGTTCAAACAGGAACATATGTCTGAATATTGAGAGATCATCAGAGAATGTAATGAAGTACAAAGAACCGGTCTTGGCATGTGTAGACAGGGGACCTTCATACATCAACATGTATCATCCCAAGAGTTCACTAACTCTTTCGCTGCTTCCAATAAACGGAGCTGTGGTCATCTTATCTCTGTGACATGACCGGCAGGTTTCACAAGATGTAAATTGAAACTAATATAAATATGCATTTTTATGTAACTTCAGTTAGTCGGGTCACATTGATATGACCTAGTCTACAATACCTCAAGAAGGATTCGTTCATTTTTGAACTCTTCCACTTGTATGTGTTCTGTATACTAAGAACTGTAGTTTGATTTAGAACGTTAATGCTTTTAGATAACGTGCCTGAACCGATCAACTCTTGATATAGGAAATGTACAAAACATTATCCAACAATACAAAATTATATCCTTCTTTACGAATAAAGAGACTGATATGATGTTGTATATCAGGTTCGGTATCTAATGACATTTGTTCAGAATCAATGTATTCTGGTAATACAGGGTGATAGTGACCAACAGACTTGGCTGCAACATTTGCACCGTTTTCTATCTCATGAAACTTATCACCCGTTCTCAGTTCTCTACCTATCTGTAGCCCATATAACAGATTACATATGCGGGATCCTGATCCGGTATCACATACCCAGGACGTAAAGGATACTGAGAAACAGTTCTCTGTAATGAACACACCCAAAGATGATGCATCAGTATGCACTTTCTTCGTTTAGGCGGCACGGGAATTCTGGTAATCCCGAATTTCCTGCTCTATCTTATAACAATTATAAGTTGGAGCAGGACCAACGTTCCCCAGCTCAGTATAACAAGTGGGTTCGGTCAATACATCCGTATTATTATCTTGATTAAGGCGTGACATGGTCGCTACCTGGAGAGAGAGAGAGAAGAAAACACTCTGCGTGCGCTCTTGCAAGATCAGATTGGTTATTATTTTATCTAATCAAGATGGCTCCCACTGTTTTTATCAAATCATCCTTCAAACCCTAAAAGGAAAGAATAGCCGGGATTAATTACACCCTACAACTTCGCCAATCTTTCAGCCAGGCCAGTGTCGGTACTTTGAGTAAGGTTCCCCGTGCTATCGCACGGACCTAATTAAAGTAAACCTCGTTTTCCCAGAGGTGTAACCCCGTTGACACCTTTCTAGAAACCTACTTGATCGGCTAATTGTAATGTGTAAAACTCTCCCAGGAGTAACAATTACTCGAAGTGCGTATCGGGATCCAACTATCTCATAGAAGGTATGCAATCTCATTGCAAATTTCAACACTTGAAATTCCCGATAATATTTTGCCCCTAGCGTCCCATGACCTTGACGCAGGCCAACAAACCATAGTGCGCTAGTCAAGTTCAACCCGTCATTTCTTGATTGAATTAAACCCACCCGCACGACCCTTGACACAGGCCAACAAACTCGCACGACTACCTTAATCCAATCTGCATCATATGCATAAGCAGATAAATACTAGTTAGCTACCGCACACTACGACTTGACGCAGGCCAACAAACATAGCACGAATACTAAGTAGGACTTATATGAAATGACGGAGGGCTACGACAGGTTTTTCAGAAAACCTTTTGCGTAATGAACTTGATACCGTTGTAGAATCAAATGATTTTAAAATGGAGTGTTTTTGAGGCTCTTACTAATTTCGCTAAAGAGGTCACTCCCGGTGAAGGGATCTCGGCTCTTTCCTCATGGAATAAGGTGCAGGATATATCATATATATCACTGTGCAAAGAAAGAACTAGAAAAGCAATCAAAAGACAAAACCAAGGGGTGTAGCATCTGCCAGTCATTGCTAAAGGGGTCACTCCCGGTGAAGAGATCTCGGCCCTTTCCTTATCGAATAAGGTGCAGGATGTTCTACAAGGAACACCGCGTTGCAAAGCAAGAACTGTAGCTACATGTTTTTGAAAATTCGATTCCACAACATCTTTTAAGTTTCTTTTCTTTCATTAATCATATTAATGAAGTCCCATCATTTAAATCACCTAAACATAACAGATAAATACGACGTACACTTATGCCATCCGCATTCGCCTCGATGTCCCCTCGTGCACCGTTAGGATAGGTAACTAACGGCAGAGCGGAGCAGGGCTAGCGCGGGTGTAAAACAAAGTAACGTCTATATAATATATCATATATACTATATACAGTATCTATCACAACATATCAAATGATCACATCACAGATATCGCAGTAGAAGAAACATATGAAACATTGGATATACTACGACGTCCGTGTTTTATTTTGAGCCTCTATAAAATACGGATTCCATAGTCGCGATGAATAGCCAAACCCACACCCCTAGACCCCTACGAGAGCGGCAAGCAACCCTACCAATTCTAGAGTTAGGAGACCCGGACTCGACTCCTCGAGTTGGTTTCCCACTGGACTCCAGAACCCGTTTACTTATGCTCTCCTCCTTGGGTCTATCCTAGTGCGGAAAAGTAAATAATATACAAATGGTGACATCAAGCTCATCCCGGAAGTGCCCCAATAAAAGAATATTACATACATTAAATTTTACATGAATGAAAATAAAAACTCTCATCTCACATAAAACCCCTGGCTATTCAAAACGCGACGATCCAATATAACATATCCAGCAACACATAATATCACATGTCATCAACGTAAGTAAATATGCGCATCCCAATTATCGTTGACATATAGCAATGAAACCGGCGATATCACATATTACACTTACGGTCGCAGAAAAGAAAGTGTAAAACTACAACAGTTGGAATCCACAACCTCCTTAGACATCGCATGACTAACAATTATAAACCCCGCATTTTAGTCTCTATATCGAAAACACTTTTCAATATCTCGTCGGGAAATTCAACAAGATTCCCGATAAGTGATTGAATGCTCGTCGCAAACTTTAGTGGACGGCCGCACCCTCGGATGCCGTCGACGAAGTGCACTAAGGCGGAACACCGCTGCCGCGAGCACCCGAAGGGATGCTTTCGGCGACGGGGTTCTCCTACAGTCACTTGGTCGGGGCTATAGGGCATGGCTATCTATTAAGTTTATCCGGAGAGTATCCGAGTACGCTACGTGATTGCGACGGACTTTTGATCATATAAAAATTCCATGGCAACAGATCATTTGAGACTAAAGTGCTATGTTTATAACAACCATATTAGTTATCTCATAACCACCTGTGAATTCCAAATATTGTATCACATTCCAGATAAATAAACAGTGTTAAACTTTCCGATCGAATAATCAAATACCCAAGTTTTCCCAAATAGTTCTCAACACTTGAGTGGAGTTTAAAAACATCCATCACATGCCACAGTACCAATGGTCCAGCCGTAGAAGGGTTAAGCCAACGACTCACATGTGGCACGCCGTACTACCCCAAACCCTAAGGTTCAAAAGGCAGTTCAAGAAGGTCACATAATCAAGTTAAGGTTTGTTGTCTTCTAGAGGGTCAATTGCATAACTTGCACGATTTAGACGTTCTTAAACAACGGAAAAATCCAACACTTGGAAATTTTCCGGGTCGGGAAAAAGAGAGTTATTGATATCCGTTTGAACTTTTTAATACTTTCTAAATATCCGGAAAACACTACGAAATTAAATTTTCCGATCGAATCAACGAATACAAAATAACCCCCAGAACACTCAACACTTGAGTCTGTTAAAAAAATACCCAGGAAATTGCAGAAATAGGGTATTAGGGACGGTTCTTTATGCTGTAATGATAATATCTTAAGTAAAACAAAACTAGTGGACTAAGTCAAATGCAAAGATAAGCTTCATGAAGCTTCATGCATTTGTTCTCATTATCCATTTGTTTTAGAATTACTTTAAATATAAAAACCTAACCACTATGATTACCCATGGTAATGTCTCTACATGAGTTAGTATATGATACTCACTCACCATGGTTAGTTTATTCTCTCTCTCTTGAGCATTATCCTCATTCTTTTCTTTTGTTCATCTTCTTCTTCATTGAGCAAAAGAAAAAGCTTGCTAGGGTTTTGAAAATAGAGTGAAACTAAGTGAGAAAAGAAATTCTAAAGTGTACCCATTTCCTATCTCACCATCCTCTACTAGACTAGCACTTTAGTTTAGGGTGTTTGCTTCACTAATTCTTTGGTTAGTGAAGTAGAAGCTTGAGTTCGTATTCCCTCGACGTAGATCATCTTCGGCCTCGAAGAATTCAAGCAATTCCGTTGCCTCTTCTCATGGAGCAGTCCAAGAGTCTGGATGTTCGATGATCGCAGCGAAGGGACTACTACAAGGAGCTTATGTAACACCTTAGGTCGTGTTTAGGGGTTAATTATATTTTAATAGATAGTTTTTGGTAAAAAGTTTACCAAATTAAGTTTCTGATATTTTATTCTAATTAATGAATATTTTATTAGGATTTTTCTAGACACACACACACTTGTGCATGTTAACTAGGGTTCAGATTTGGGGTTAAAACCATGATTAACAACCATGGTGGGCTAACCTATTTGTATTAAGTGTTTTGGGCTTGAATGGGGTTTTATTTATTTGTGAGCTTTGTTAATTTGAATTTCTTTTCTTTTCTTTTGTTGACTTGGAGCATGAGAGAGGGAGTATAAGCATGGCTTGAGCCATGCTCATTAAATGAAGAGAGAGGGGGAGAGAGGGGGGTCTTTGACTTGTGCTCTCATTTCTCTCCTCATTCTCAATCTCCCAACTCTCACACACACACACCCTCAGCTGAGAGAGAGAGAGGCAGCAGCTGCAGAAGAAGCACCAGCAGCAGCAACTAGTAGCAGCAACAACATCATCATCAGCATCATCAGCAGCAGCAGGCAGTGGCAGCAGCAACATCAACAGCAGCCCCCAGCAGCTGCAGCAGCACCCAGCAGCTGCAGCAGCACTTCCCATCTTCTCCACCTCCTTTCTCCTTGCACCTAGGGTCTTGTAAGGTATAGAATCTGAGCCCAACTTCTTGTTTGTTTAACGTATGTGTAGTTTAGCTTCGGTTTGTATAAAAAGTGAGATTTTGTGCTTGAAATGGTGATTTGTGTGAACTTATAGTTTAGTGCTGTTAGTATTGGTTAACCTAGCCTAATTAAGTTTTATTAAGACCATGTAACCCTAGTTAGACCCCAGATTACAGCAAAATACTATAGGGTTTCTAATTGTGCAAAATTTAGTGTTTTTAAGTGAAATTTCACCTTTCAGTGATCTGCTATAAGCCCGAGTAGTTCAGGTTAAAATTGAGGAAACTGGAGCTTGTATACAAGGTATAGACCACACCACAAGAGCCCGAGACCCCCACCCCATAGCGAGGCCGCCGGTTTAAACTTTCTGGCCGCAATTTGCGGCCAGATAGGGGAATTTTTGGGTGATGTTTGCTTGGATAGGAGTCTGTTGTTATTTCTAGGCCAGTGGTATGTACAGTTTTTTAAGTTGTTAGCCTGGGTAGAATCTGGGACGTTATATCGTATTTCTAGTACGTTTGGTTCGCGCGATACGCGCGATACGCGAGAGGGTTCCATGATTTAGCGTATCGCAGCGTGTCGGGGTTAGTTTTAGACGCGTGCACACGTTTAGCGTATCGTACACATGCGCGTTTAGTTCGCGACGCGAGCGTATCGTTTGACTTCGATATCGCGTTTTGCGAGATAGTTGCTTATATTTGGATTCTTGTCTAATTCCAGGTTCGCAGGCGGGTACGTCGGACGAAGTTAAGAAAGGGGAGCAGGTGGTCGGCTACGAGTAGCGCACGACCAGGTGAGTAGATTTAACATCTACGGGGAAATCGCCCGTATGGCGTTAAGCGTCAGGGCGAGTTAGGATATTAGATTGTAGATGTTCATATGGACTCTAGTAGCATACATTATTGTTGCATATAGAAATGATAGCATAGAACACTGCACTGTCACTAACGGTTCAAGTCGCACGAGCATGATTGATATGCTACACTCACACCGTTAGTGATTGCCATGACACTCACATTATAGGATTGCTATAAATCATATATCATACTGATTCTACCTTATTGATGTTGTCATGATTTTCCGCATAACAGCATATGTTATATCCATATTTAGGCACATATGCATCATATACCCCTACTGGTACTACATACACATACATTGATATCTTCATACCTGCGCACATGCACACTGTATACTCATATCTGTGCACACATACATTGATATCTTCATACCTGCGCACATGCACACTGTATACTCATATCTGTGCACACATACATTGATATCTTCATACCTGCGCACATGCATACTGTATACTCATATCTGTGCACACATATATTGATATCTTCATACTTGCTTAGATTATGCATTGAGATATATTGTTTCCATGTTAATTCTGGATTTGGGGAACCGTGGATATTTCAAAAAGAGAATAGTTAATTATTTAAAAACCCGGTTTCCCTTGATATGATATTTCGGTGCGTCCACCATGTGTTTTCTCCGTACTAGAGTGATATATGTGAACCCGAATCGAGGAGCTGGATGAGGCCGATTACGGGTACATGGTGGACCCGGTATGGTACCCCGGGGAGAGAACGGTTTCGCTGTGTAGTATACGGTGAGCCTTGCAGAAGGACTACGATTTACCGGTGATTGGCTGTTGGACCTGGCGGTTATCCGGAGGATACCGATCAGAGTTGATGGATGGATACGGGACGACTCGTACTGCCGGGGCCGAGGGCCGATAACGCAGACATAGCCCGTCGGCTGATCCAGACTGACGGATGCCCTATAGAGGAGGATTTGCGTGTCGATGCTTGGCACGAGTATTTCTTGATATTTTGGGTGCCGATGTTGGGCACTCACGATTATATGAGATTTACAGGATTGGAGGATCGAGGAGGATAACGACGCCCGAGTAGTTTTGGGATTTGGGTGCATTGATGAGTACTGATTATACATTCCACGATGACATTCCGTGTAGATGTTATATTTCTCATGCTCAGTATGTAGTAATTGATGTCTCATCATGTATCTATTGTACCTGATCATTGCACACCCTGTTCATTCTATATAGGGTTGTAGATTGCATTGCTATACCTGATCATTACACACCCTGTTCATTCTATTTAGGGTTGTTAGATTGCATTGCTATACCTGATCATTGTGCACCCTGTTCATTTTATATAGGGTTGTAGATTGCATTGCTATACCTGATCATTGCACACCCTGCTCATTCTATTTAGGGTTGTTAGATTGCATTGCTATACCTGATCATTGCACACCCTGTTCATTTTATATAAGGTTGTAGATTGCATTGCTATACCTGATCATTGCACACCCTGTTCATTCTATTTAGGGTTGTTAGATTGCATTGCTATACCTGATCATTGCACACCCTGTTCATTCTATATAGGGTTGTATATTGCATTGCTATTCCTGATCATTGCACACCCTGTTCATTCTATTTAGGGTTGTTAGATTGCATTGCTATACCTGATCATTGCACACCCTGTTCATTCTATATAGGGTTGTTAGATTGCATTGCTATACCTGACCATCACATTTCTTGCTCATCACATGGAGATGTTATTAGATCGCACTTGTTGCATGTTTGAGCATCCAGTTCATCATATAGAAGTTATCTGTTGATATAGGTTAGAGTATTGTTTCACGGGCATACTCGCGATTACCTTTATATGTTATCTTCTATTCACGAGTTGGCAACTCACCCCCGTTGTGCCACAGTGTTTGCAGGTTGCCCTTCGGAGTAGTCGCGGCAGGCTGCGTTCTTGCATCTTTTAACACAGGTACCCCTATAGTTGGTGTACTAGCTCTTTTGCTGATAGGTGGGTTTTGTGCGGTATTTGGTTATCTTTCAGTTATGTACATTGTTGTATCTAGTACTCTCCATCTACCACTTATGTATTGACTTAGAGACCAGTTGTGAGGACGATGTATATTATTTTGTATTCTGGTGTCGAGCTCGTTGTGAGCCGACTTTACTTATGCATTTATTCTATCTGTGATGATTCCCACTTGTTGCTCATTTTCTTCGCTACGGCGTCGTATATTGTTATCTTGGTAATTTTCTACTTAGGGTTTCTTGACATCTTAGTATTTGGTTCTATCAAAAGATTAAAACACTCTATACTTTTACTGGTTTGATTTCTGGGTTTTTGGCTTACTTAGTCGCGTTACGCCTGTAGACGTTACGTGGTTAAGTGCCGGTCACGGGCCAAACTTCGGGTCATGACAAAGTTGGTATCAGAGCGTAGGTTTTACCTTCGGAGTGTAAGATGACCCTGGTATGATGGAGTAGGTAGCTGCAGCAGAGTGGCGTAGCGTGCGTATGTTCCGCGGCATACTCACGACACGGTACTCCGCCTAAGCGACCTTAGGACTTATTGATTGAATTTCCTTTATGATCGTATATATCCTTATGTTTCGATTTTCGTATCCTCATCGAATCCTACCTTCTTTTCAGCCATTACGCTGCCAAGGACTACGAGGGTGCAGAGAGCGGTCGTGAGAGCCGAGGTTCGAGTTGATTCGTCTGAGACGAGGACTGATCCGAGTAGTACCCCTGTTGTACCAGGACAGATTGTTTCCCTTACGACAGACCAGATCGCTAGACTAGTAGCAGAGATGCAGGGCTTGTGCCAGACGATGAGCTCATTGGTAGAGGTCGTTCGAGCGCAGCGACAGGTGGTTGTCACTCCTGTTACCCAGTTGTTCCTTGCGACCATCATGCAGTATTCCGTCCCCTACAAAGCACCGGTGGAGACAGCCCCAGTTTACGAGACACGTCTTCCGGAGACCGTGAGAATTCCGGAATAGTTGTGGAATCATACTGGTGTACCAGCCCAGAGCAGAGGCTTGGGACGAGGACAGTCGTTTGGCTCTCATCCCCAGGCAGGACAGCAGGCAGCGCGTAGGTGTTTGCGATGCGGAAGCCTTCAACACCTCATCAGGCAGTGTCCCTTCACACCACGTCAGGGTCGTATTCTGAGACGTCATGGATGCGGAGGGTTCGCACAGAGGGGTCAGGCAAGTAGAGGAGGAGTTCGATCAGTCGCAGATGGAGGGCAGGCGCAAGTTTTCGCTTCGACTCATCAGGATGCTCCGGCGTCCAATGCTGTGGTTTCAGGTACTCTTTCAGTATGTCCTTTTGTTGCACACGTATTGTTTGATCCGGATTCATGCACTCGTATGTTCCACATTTCGTGCCGAGTTTAGGACAAGAGTCGTGCTGGGTAGATTAGCCGTTTGTTGTGTTAACTTCCGTTAGCAATCCTTTTGTTGTGCAACACGTATTTCGGTCTTATGCCCATCGGATAGGAGATAGAGATTCGTCTGTCATTTGAACTTCCTAAAGATGTTGGATTTGGCAATCTCCTGGGCACGGACTGGTTAGCTACGTGCTAGGCGTTGTGGGCTACCGTGAGGAAACAGTTAGGTTTTGTTTTCCCGTGCATGTCAGTTCTTGTTGTGCAGGTGGATAGTGGTGCTGCCTCTTATAGCTTGAATTCAGCCCTGTTCGCTAGTCGGCTCTGAGGAGATGTCGTGGATTCTTGGCGTTTTTCGTGATGCTGTAGCCACAGTTGGTTTGTTGGACCGGTTTTCTTTCGTGCGAGAATTTTCCGATGTCGTTCCAGATGAGCCGGCGAAGCTTAAGGAGCTAAGGATCTGCTGCAGAGTTGTTGTTGAGGGAGTTTGTGCATCTGGGTGTTTCGCATTAGGAAGTTCCTTTTTCTGTTCGTCAAGAAGAAAGATGACAAATTGAGGTTGTGTATTGATGGATCATCAATTGATCCGTCTTACGGTGCGGATAGGTATCCTGTACCTCGCATTGACGATTTCTTCGATCAGCGTCAGAGTGCGAGACTTGGTCTAAGTTCGTTTGGGATCGGGTCATCATTGTTGTGGGTCCGGAGTGATCACATTCCGAAGACTGCCTTGTGCGTGCTACAGTTGTGTGTTTTGGGTGTGTCACTGGACTCACCAATGCTCTAGTAGCATTCGTAGGTGTGATGAACTGGTTTTCTTCGGGCCGTTCCTCGACTAGTTATTGTTGTGTTATTTACGACAACCTAGTCTTTTTAGTGTGCCTTGAGGGTTAGGGTAGCACTTGAGGATCTGTTATACGGATACTAGGAGTGCCCCAGCGGTTTACTAGATTCTCGGAGTGTCCCTTTAAGCTTGTTATGTTGACTCCTAGGTTTTGTAGTTACCGAGACGACTTTGTATGGTTCCGAGGAAGATCGTGGCTGTACAGCTCAGGCCCAAACTGGTGAGCAGAACGGAGGTCCGTAGATTTTTGGGGCTTAGTAGGTTTTTACTGCCGTTTCTTCCAGGATTGCTAGTGTAATGCTGCACCGTTGACTAAATTGACTGGAATGGAGGTTTCTTTTCTTTGGACTGAGGCTTGTGTACGGAGTTTCAGCAGTTGAAGACTCGGTTAACAACTGATTCAGCCTCCTTGCTTTTTGGTTCGGGCGATCTTGTGGTTTAACTATGATGTTTCGTGAGTAGGACTCGAATGTGTACTGAGGTGACACAATAGGGTTATCGCTTTTGCTTCTTTATATTTGGAGGAAGTACGAGAAGGATATCCCACTCATGATCTGGAGATGGCCGCGATGGTTTTGCGTTGGAGATTAGAGACACCACTTGTTTGAGAGTCGTGTCAGATTTTCACAGACCACCAGAGTTAAAGGTACACCTTCCTACGGCGGAATTTGATTGTTGTGATAGTCCTCCGCAGATTCACAGTTCTTGTGCGATCGTTGAGTACATCATAAGTTTGTCTCTTCTGAGGAGACATCTTGCTCATGTCCGTGCCCCACCACTTTTCTTAAATCGCTTTCGCGAGACACAGCCCGCCGACGCTCGTTCGTCAGAGATATTGGAGCCTACTCAGCTGGGTAATGATTTGGAATCCTTGACTTGTGACAAGGGTGTGCTGGGTTAGAGACGTGGAATCCTAAGGTAGGCACATCGGACAACTCTCTCTACTCATTCAAGTCCCACCAACTGTTAAAGTGACTTGTAAGGTAGTTACGGGTGGGCAGGGATAGAACACGAAGTCTTGGGATTCGTTTCAAGGTGTCTGTCTTGTTGTGTGCTTGAGTTGAGCAACTGAGACTGACGGGAGAGTTGCAACCTTTAACTGTTCCGAAGAGGGAACGAGAGCAGATCTTCCCAAAATTCGTTATGGTCCACCCAGGTTTAGTTAAGATGTGACTCCTTTCGGATGTTTGTCATCCGGTGATACTCAGTTTGCTCAGTTGTTATTGTTAAGTTGTGCGTATGTAGAAATTGTTGTCGGCAGTTGGGGATCGTCGTTTGCCATCGATAGGGTTCTCCTTTGATAGCAGTTATCAGGATGACACTCCAATTGGTAACCTTTAGGTTTAGAGGTTAGGTCGTGTCGATCACCAGTCTGTTTTCCTAACTCCGTGTTATAGGATTATTGGACCTCGGCTAGTTTAGAATTTCGGAAATGACTCGGTTGTTTTGGGTCAGGAGGAGAATGGTCTATTGCGGATAAAGATCAGATGCTGACCAAGAGGGTCGCAGATTCGAGTTCGCAATAGCAGATCATGTATTCCCACGGAGATTTCCGATAAATGACATGTTGAGCTTTGGGAAGCTTTCCAGGATAGTAAGTCTTTTTAGGATCCTTAAGGCGAGTTGGTTCGTTGCCTTAAGTTGGGCACTTCCACCCAGATTATTGAATGTTCACCCCGTATTTCCTATGTCGATACTTTGCAATTACCTTCATGACCTTTCTCATTGGATTCAGCACCAGACCATTTAGTTCGAGTGTGATCCTTCGTTCACCCAACAGCCAGCCGTAATATTGGATCGGCAGGTGAAGAAACTTCGATCGAAGGTCTTGCCATCAGTGAAGGTATTTTGGTGCATCCCAAACGGTGAAGAGATCACCTTGGAGGCTGAGGGCGAGATGCGGAAGGAGTTCCCTCATCCATCTGAAGGTATGCGTAGCCTTGTATTTTAAAATTCGGGGACGAATTTTCTTTAAGGGGGGAAGATTGTGACACCTTAGGTCGTGTTTAGGGGTTAATTATATTTTAATAGATAGTTTTTGGTAAAAAGTTTACCAAACTAAGTTTCTGATATTTTATTCTAATTAATGAATATTTTATTAGGATTTTTCTAGACACACACACACTTGTGCATGTTAACTAGGGTTTAGATTTGGGGTTAAAACCATGATTAACAACTATGGTGGGCTAACCTATTTGTATTAAGTGTTTGGGCTTTAATAGGGTTTTATTTATTTGTGAGCTTTGTTAATTTGAATTTCTTTTCTTTTCTTTTGTTGACTTGGAGCATGAGAGAGGGAGTATGGGCATGGCTTGAGCCATGCACATTAAATGAAGAGAGAGGGAGAGAGAGGGGGGTCTTTGACTTGTGCTCTCATTTCTCTCCTCATTCTCAATCTCCCAACTCTTACACACACACACACTCAGCTGAGAGAGAGAGAGAGGCAGCAGCTGCAGAGGACGCACCAGCAGCAGCAACTAGCAGCAGCAACAACATCATCAGCAGCATCATCAGCAGCAGCAGGCAGTGGCAGCAGCAACATCAATAGCAGCCCCCAGCAGCTGCAGCTGTTAGTTATATGTATGCCCTAGAGACCATTACTGTACATTGGATGTATATTGTAGTGGATGCTGGGACATATATAGGTAGGACTTTCTTGCTCGACATGATAGTACGCTATCTGGTTGCTCTTTATCTTAACGTGTATACCTTCTGTCTCTCTGATTACATGTTGATAAAGCCCTTAAGATGTGTACTCGACTTCCAGGACTATGATGCAGATCATACTAGAGGGGCCTGGGTAGTCAATGAGTACATCCTTCATTGTTCCTAGTCGTGGGAATATCGAGACGGGGCATCGATATTCCATAGTAGACTAGCGTATATCTTCTCGACCCATGCGATGGGCGATGGATGATCCCATATCCTTTGGTGTTTAACATCGAAGATGGTATGCGGGTGCTCAGTGGAGACTGGGTACACTGAACGGACTCGCCGAGAACTCCCAGATGGTATTATACCTCACGTCAGATGGCAGTTCTCTGGTGACACTGGTACAGCTTAGTCTGTTGACCCGAGATCGTCATAGAGTCTTGTGTGTCTCCCACCGTGCTTTGATTTCCACCCTACCACGGCTCTACTGAGTCGTGCAAACAGGTGGTTTTTGGGTACAGTCCCGATTCACATGGAGGCAATGAGCGATAGGAGGGGATTCGTCTCTCCCGGTATTGGGGGTTGATGTTGCGCAATGCACGACTGGCCATAACAGGAAATCCCTGGCCAGGGTTGCAGTGATATACTGATAAGAGTTATTAGTAGTTTCACGAATGTTATGGACCTTACGTCGGCATGACTTATCTGTAAGTGCACGGCGGCGTCCCGGCCGTCAATCCGACAGCCAAATGCGGAAGCGGTGATAAACTTAAATTTTTCTTGAACTGGCAAACCGCCGCGCACTAATACCCGGATCGAACCATTAATTAGTCCTAGCTATCTACAAGAAAGGGAATAGAGATATACCGACGATCCAAGTCCTCCGGTCTTCTCGTCGTCGTCCCGATCTCCTGCGGAAGCTCCGGTCTCCACCTCGTCGCCGGAAGTGCACCACATCGCCTACTTCTTTTACGGGCTCCCACCTCAATGCCGAGGCAACTCGGGCACGAAGCTGGCTAGTCGACGTGCCCAAGATTCGATGTAGAATGTGTAGAGAAGAAGTCTCATTTGGGGTTGTAGGAATTGCCTTTTTGGTGGAGGGAAGATACAAGAGCTATGTGGAGGAACTTTGGGGATTTTGGAACATGAAATGAACCAAAAACCCCACTCCAAAAATGTTGGACAGCCCCCCTAATGCTTGGGCCGGCCATGACTTCAAGAATGGAGGAATAAGAGAGAGGATCAAGGAATGAGTGGTGCAACCAAAACAATAATGCAAAAGGGAATCATGAAAGAACATGATAACAAAATACATCCACACTCAACACACTAATCATCAACAATCATGATGCTTACAAAGTCAAGCCATCATGAAGTGATCAAGTCAATGGATGGAACCCATCATGACACAAATATATGCAAAGACCCCTTCCACAAAAGCTTATTTGCAACAATGCAAATAAGCCCTCCTCCACCAATCTTCGGCCAATGAACGATACAAAGGAAATTGGCCGAAACGGAAAGCAAACTGGCAACTCCAGAAAACTGGTCCCGTAATAAATTACAGGAAAACCACGATACTGTGCATACACACCCGCATTTGTATTCCGACCGAAATACAAATGCAATGAGACAAAATCTACACTGTACTATACTAGGATCCGGCTTAAACCAAAGCCGGCTAGTGATAATCTGTTCGATCCTGATCCGTGCAATACCGTACGTACCTGATCGAACCCTGCCATATAACCATACGGCCTGTAGTACAAACTGTCCGATCCTGATCCGTGCAATACCGCACGTATCTGATCGGACCTTGCCATATCTCCATACGGCCTCTACAACCTTTCGCCCGAAAGCTGAGTAACTGAATGTGGGGGACTCTAAAGACTCATCAACACCTTGGTTGTGGATTTAACCACTAGCACGTCAGAGGTATAAGCCAATACGTAACGGGCTACCAGGTACTGACTAAAAGGGACGTCTGTGAGCGAACTCAGCCTGACAACCCTACTGAGCCTGTCAGTGACAATATCCGTACAGTCCGGTCCGTTCGTCTATGAGCATCGCATGGCGGGCCTAGGGGGTTGGTAAAAGTCAGACCCCCAAAAGCGGTACAAGTCGTGTCGGAGTGTAGCCCAGAACACCCTGAGATACTACTGGAATACCTACCAGTAAATCTACTTGCCTCGGCTGAGGGCTTCGTGTAATGGCTCTCCTAGACACAGCACGACCTCACCCCCAATACCGGGAGAGACGAACCCCTGAAGATACGCTCACTGCCTCCATGTGGCTCGGGACTGCACCCAACTAAAATCTGTTTGCACGACTCCTTTGAGCCGTGGTAGGGTAATAATCAAAGTACAGTGGGAACTCACACGAGACAAATGACGATCCCCAGGTCGATGAACTAACCTGCACACATGTCACCAGGGAACTGCCATCTGACGTCTGGTATATGACCAACTGGCATGTTCCCGGCGAGTCCTGTCCGGTGTACTCATAACCCAATAAGCACCTGTATACATCTTAGGTGATCCAACTGACACCAGTGGCTTGTGAGACCGGCCACCGCCCCTCGTCGGGGTCTCGACTGTATACACTAGTCTACTCTGGAGTATCGATGCCCTGTCTCGAAACTCACACGACTAGGGACCTTTTAAGGATATGCTTATAGACCCCAGCTCCCACTTATATGATCGCCCTCATACTGCTGATGGTCAAGCAAGAATCCTAGGGGCTCTATCAACGTGTAATAACAACTTATCAGGTCACCTAAAGCAGTACACGATGATAAAGGTAAACCAGATAGCATACTATCATCTCGAGTAAGACTGTCCTACCGGGATAGGTCCTCCATCAATCATTGCAATCACGTACCTGTGACCTAATAATTGACTTTGTGGGCACTATCTCCAACAATCTCCCACTTGCACTCAAGGCTAATTATTGCGATGTCGCATACTCACAGCTCATGTGATACCGAACACCCAACTCCTCTACTAGTAAGTCTCACAAAGCCTGTTTGAGAAACTATTGCGTTCGAGGAATAGCCTCAGTGAGTGGATCCGCTTGGATGTTTCTTTCTATGTCTCTCTATATCTCAAGTTCGCGGAGAAAACCCATCTCCCGAAAAGAGCAATACCTGTCTTAGAATGTGTCTGGATGTCTGATGGGACATAGCTCATAAATGAACTCCAAATCCAAACTTCTTAGAATGTATCGTCAACTGAACTTAATCAGTATCCTGCGCCAAGCCTCCCTCAGTATTGCCTTAGACCACCTGTCCAAAATACTGCCCCTCGTCAGAAGGAAAAACTATAACTCTGACAACCTCCTTGTCGTCCAGGTCACCTTGGAAGCTTGGAATGATAACTGTCTCCCGAATGAGGCTGTCGTTATCATATTCCTAGAACATCTACTTATGTTCTAAAACTGCTTCCGACCGTTTCCCCAGGATTTGATCAATGTCAACTTATTGCATCTAGGGCAAGAACAACATCTGGTGTGGTACTTGACATCTCATGATTGACTCAATTGCCTCAGCAAGTGATCTGCCAATCATGCACATCCCTCTCTACTTTAGTCTGTAAGACACCTTTAGAGAGGGCGACTCCATCTTCTGCAGGTACACTACCGTGCATGGAGTCGTCCATTCTAAATACCCTTAGAATGCTGTCTAAGTACCCTGATTGGGAAACCACCCAAATCTAGATCTAATACCATAGATCCAGTAACCAGTATGTCTGATATAATGTCCAAGTCCTGTGTGGAGAAACCACTGTGTGACGACCAAAGTATAACCGATTGTAGTTTAGGAGTTTCTTTTCCTACTCTGTGTATGTCATCCAAATACCAAGACATCACACCCTACTACCTTCTCAACAGATCCATCCCCTATTCTGATGAAGTCAAACCTATGACTGTCACGTCAGAAATAGATGATCTATCTCCGCTATATCTGCTTTAGTCTATAAATAGATATAAGCTACCTGTCCACCAATGCTTCCGCTGCTCCCACTGACTATGACAACCCTCTGGCAGAGTCATATACACGTACACTTCTGAAGCGAGTTCAGAACGACGCTATACTCATCCTCCCGCCGGGTCTCACAGTCTGGAACAACAACAATGGCAAGTGTGGGTAAACAAGAACTTCCCTGTCACCGTCCTTGAGGCTACCGGAGTACCTCTCGGGTGCCTGAAGTTACCCACCTCATCTGCGGAGTGGCCAATGGAATGTCAATCCAGATTGAATCTATAGGTTCCTTGTCAAATCTTTAGTAATCGTTTGTGGTTCTGGAATCACTTCTAGTTCTACCATACTCCCACTACTGTTTTCTGAAAAAATCCATTTTTAATAAAAAATGTGGCGAGTCTAGAACAATATTGCTATTGTTCATCCAGATGGTAGAAAATCAACCCTCGTCATAGCCTGGGTCAACCCACAAACAGCCATTACAGAAACGTGCCTTGAGTTGTCCAGTGTCTGGTTTTAATCATAAACCGGACAACTCCCCGTACCTTAACGTCGTTAAGATATGAACTGTTCTATATCCAATATAGAAACAGAGGCACTGATTTAATTGAACCAGATTCAAATCATGCAGCTGTCTCCAGTGCATGTCAACTAAATGGAAGAAGTCTGATCAGCGTTACTCAACTTAGGAATGCTTCCAATTATGAGTAACCTGAAAGAGAAGCAATTTCTCTTAATCACTACTATCAACTGAATACCATATACAAGTATCTACATCTTCGATCACTTTGAAGAATCCCGATACTTTCTACACCTGGTTCTCTACTCTATTCAAATACCTATAACTTCTCAAAATTCAGACCCTGTGTTTCCACGAAACACCTGTCTAAAAGCTAGAGAAGTCATAAGTAAACCGAATATAGTACGAGGACCAACCCCTCTGTCCTGATAGACCCTGGACATCATACAATACTCTGTACAAGTCCCTTGAGTCTGATAACTCACTCACTGTGTGTCGTAGGTTGAAAAACTGTACTTATGGTTAAGAAGAATTACACCGCTGTTTAATGCTCCTTACCTAACCATCCACTGATATAGGTAAATGTCATAGACATAATTTCAAAAAGGTATATCTCACTCTATGAAAATAGACGTACAGATATATCAATTTGAAATTGGTGCATAACTGCGGATATTCAAAACCAAATATTTGCCGACTAGCAAACAGCCCAGGTGATTTCCTCAAATATCACCGATTACAATGAATCCCGATATAATGAGGATGATCACCCAATTCCCAATTACTTACTCCCACTCATCATCTGTAAAACCATACAGATGTGAGAATCGTACCTGGTAAATACATACCCTGGAGTAAGTATCTAATCGGGAAATCAGTTTTCCTTTAACAGTACACAGTGAGACTGAAACATCGAAATGTTTCGATGGGGTATCCTGGTATTCCTAGTAATGCCTCTTCCAGATTCACGACTGTAACCGTATAGTTCTTTGCTACCTCTCCAAATCCCTTCATATGTCTTTAGTCATTACCTTCTGCACACCCCTTTAGGCCAAATGGCTTTCTTCCTTCCCTACCGTTCGGCACCAGCCTATGGTTTGGAAGAAGACTATCCAATAAGCATAATGGGTGTACTGTCCTAATCCTAGGAACACTCGCAATGCGAGAGAAGGTGAGGATAAAAGACAACCGAATGAACTTAATTCCTATTTCTCCTGAACCATAATCCATCCCCGAACTGGAACAAGTTCCTTTCGAGTTCGTATATAACCATACGATGGAGTATCCAATAAACTGTGGATCTTCGTAGTGATACGGAGTGTCCAGGAGAAATTCAAAGGTGATTTTAGGATTGGCGAAGAAATACCTGGTTTGGTCATGAATATCTGTTGCAATTTACTTTGCCCTTTTACTAATCCATTGCTTTGTCTGAACTTAATACCTTCTGTACACCATCGTTAGGCTAATTGGTTTTCTTCATTCCCTACCGGTCGGCACCAGCCTAAGGTTTGGAAGAAGACTATCCAATTTGCGTAATAGGTGTACTATCTCCTAAACCAAGGAGTACTCGTAACCTGAGAGAAGGTAAAAGGAAAAGACAACTGAATAATCCTATCCGTTTTCTCCAGAACCGGAAACCATCCTCGAATAAATTCTTTCGAGTTCGTATCTAACCATACGATGGTTTTGTCCAATGGAAGTGGACGTTCGTAGTAATACGGGGTGTCCTGGAGAAAAGGGTAAAAGTAGGAGTGGCAATGAGGTTTGCAACTCTGACAATCCAAAAGCTAGTGTTTAAGAAGGTTCGGTCAACTTGGTCACTGAGTCATAGTCTTAGGGTCGGGTCAATGGTCGGTGCCAAAGAGAGAGAAAAGAAACACTCAGCGTGCACTCTAACCTAGATCAGAATGGTTACCAATTTATCTAATCTGGAAACCTCCCACTGTACCTCAAATTCTCCTCCAAACCTGAAAGAAGAATTAGTCGGGGTCACCCGAGGAGTAAACTAACTCATCAGTGGGAATCGGGATCCAACTCTCATCGCATGATAACGTGACGGAATCCACTCACGTCATCACACTCCAGAAGGTATGCGCATATCTGGCAAGTTTCAGTTCTTTTGAAACTCCCGATGTGGATTTCTGCCCCATGCTCTTATGACCTTAGCGAAGGTCAACAAATCATAAGTCACATGTCAAGTTCTACCCGTCATTATCCAGGTTAATTTGAATCCACCCGTACAAGCCCTTGACGAAGGTCAACAAGGCTATACGACTGTCCCAAACCAACGCATCTATCTATGAAACAGAAAAGGTAACAAGCAGCTACCATACACTATGCCTTGACGAAGGTCAACAAACATAGCATGAATACTACGTGCTACCCGTCTGAAACGACGGAGGGCTACGAATGGTTTCTGGCGAAAACCTTTAACGTAATGAACTTGATATCGTTGAAGGAACGGATAGCTTTTAAAAATACAGTGACGAAAACCATTGCTAAAGAGGTCACTCCCGGTGAAGGGATCTCGGCTCTTTCCCCGTAGAATGAGGTGCAGGATATTCCAACTGAATACCACGGTGCAAAGCAAAAGTAATTGGCTATAGTGAAGTTAATGCCCTGACGCAAACTTTTTGTCCAAGGGGTCACTCCCGGTGAAGGGATCTCGGCCCTTGCCTCGTCGACTGAGGAGCAGGATATTCTAGCTGAATACCACGATGCAAAACAAAAGTGAACGTCCTTGCAAATAACAGCTTTTTGAAAAATGTTCCAACAACATCAGATTAGGTTTGTTTTCAACTTGCATTGATCCGAATCAATGCAGTCCCATCAATTGATCACACCACAAAAAACGAAAATAATATGACGTACGTATATGCCATCCGCATTCGCCACTGGGTCCCGTCATTACCCGTTAGGTTAGCTAACTAACAACAGAGCGGGGACTGGACTAGCGCGGATGCAAAACATATACAACATCTACTAATATATATACCAATATATTATATTTCGCTCAAGGCGTGAATGAAAATGCAACATCACAGAAAATGTACAGCATCACAGAAACAATACAGATATCTGGGATCCCCGGGTTTCACAGAGCCACTACTGAAACTCGACGTTCCCCTGGTCGTGTGGATAGCCTGTGCAATGAAATCATAGACCCCTACGGGCGCGGCAAGTCACCCGCCAAAACCTGAAGCGAGGCAGCCCCCTTCAGCACCGTGAATGGACCACCCAGCACTTCACGGAATCCGGTAACTTCGGCACCCCTCCTGGGTCAACCTATACCCCCTACGAGTGCGGCGAATAGCCCGCCAATTCTAGAGTGAAGCCCCCTCCCTCTCAATGCCATAAGATGCGGGCTTGTTGCCCTCTAGAACCCGGCTATCCGTGCACCCCTCCGCGGGGCAATCCTAGTACAGAAAGTAAAATATACATACAACGGGTACATCGACCGCAACCTGGCCGTGCCCCAAAAAAAATAATACAATCAGGCAGTGACGGCAGTCCACATGTCGGACGCTCGCCCCGCAATATCAAATGTACATGATACAACCACAACTGTACTAGCATTGCATCCAGGCTATCCCCCACGACCGATCCGCAACATCACAGCAAAAACAGAACATCAACGTGAAAGTCACGTTCGCAAATCCGTCTAACCGGGCTATAGCAGTTAGACTGGATTTACCAATCAAGTGACATTCACGGTCGCAGATATAATGTAAATACTGTGAAATAATGTGTTTAAAATATCCGATCGATCAAATTTTAACAAGTGGGCCCCCAAGCACTACTGTAGCAGATCAGGAAATTCTGGGCCCAATATTAATATTCCAAAACCCCTAAAATCACCCCAGAAGCCCACTGGAGAAATTTGGCCCATTGATCTTTACATACTCCGGCGGAACCGCGGCCCAAGGTGGGTTTTGGCCGCGGTTCCGCGCTCCCCTTGATGGATCAATGACCCGAATTTTTCCAGAAGCCTTATAACTTCCTGTACAGTACTTTTGTACAACCTGAAAAAATTTTCGACACCAAAAATTTTCAACAGAAAACTGATGCGGGCAAAAATGCGGTTTTAGGATTTTTAATCGATCGGAAATGCAAACACATTACACCAAGCTAGACTAAGTTAATGGCGAGGCTCTGATACCATTGTAAGTGCACGGCGGCGCCCCGGCCGTCAATCCGACAGCCAAATGCGGAAGCGGTGATAAACTTAAATTTTTCTTGAACTGGCAAACCGCCGCGCACTAATACCCGGATCGAACCATTAATTAGTCCTATCTATCTACAAGAAAGGGAATAGAGATATACCGACGATCCAAGTCCTCCGGTCTTCTCGTCGTCGTCCCGATCTCCTGCGGAAGCTCCGGTCTCCACCTCGTCGCCGGAAGTGCACCACATCGCCTACTTCTTTTACGGGCTCCCACCTCAATGCCGAGGCAACTCGGGAACGAAGCTGGCTAGTCGACGTGCCCAAGATTCGATGTAGAATGTGTAGTGAAGAAGTCTCATTTGGGGTTGTAGGAATTGCCTTTTTGGTGGAGGGAAGATACAAGAGCTATGTGGAGGAACTTTGGGGATTTTGGAACATGAAATGAACCAAAAACCCCACTCCAAAAATGTTGGACAGCCCCACTAATGCTTGGGCCGGCCATGACTTCAAGAATGGAGGAATAAGAGAGAGGATCAAGGAATGAGTGGTGCAACCAAAACCATAATGCAAAAGGGAATCATGAAAGAACATGATAACAAAATACATCCACACTCAACACACTAATCATCAACAACCATGATGCTTACAAAGTCAAGCCATCATGAAGTGATCAAGTCAATGGATGGCACCCATCATGACACAAATATATGCAAAGACCCCTTCCACAAAAGCTTATTTGCAACAATGCAAATAAGCCCGCCTCCACCAATCTTCGGCCAATGAACGATACAAATGAAATTGGCCGAAACGGAAAGCAAACTGGCAACTCCAGAAAACTGGTCCCGTAATAAATTACAGGAAAACCCCGATACTGTGCATACACACCCGCATTTGTATTCCGACCGAAATACAAATGCAATGAGACAAAATCTACACTGTACTATTCTAGGATCCGGCTTAAACCAAAGCCGGCTAGTGATGATCCGTTCGATCCTGATCCGTGCAATACCGCACGTACCTGATCGAACCCTGCCATATAACCATACGGCCTGTAGTACAAACTGTCCGATCCTGATCCGTGCAATACCGCACGTATCTGATCGGACCTTGCCATATCTCCATACGGCCTCTACAACCTTTTGCCCGAAAGCTGAGTAACTGAATATGGGGGACTCTAAAGACTCATCAACACCTTGGTTGTGGATTTAACCACTAGCACGTCAGAGGTATAAGCCAATACGTAACGGGCTACCAGGTACTGACCAAAAGGGACGTCTGTGAGCGAACTCAGCCTGACAACCCTACTGAGCCTGTCAGTGACAATATCCGTACAGTCCGGTCCGTTCGTCTATGAGCATCGCATGGCGGGCCTAGGGGGTTGGTAAAAGTCAGACCCCCAAAAGCGGTACAAGTCGTGTCGGAGTGTAGCCCAGAACACCCTGAGATACTACTGGAATATCTACCAGTAAATCTCCTTGCCTCGGCCGAGGGATTCATGTAATGGCTCTCCTAGACACAGCACGACCTCACCCCCAATACCGGGAGAGACGAACCCCTGAAGATACGCTCACTGCCTCCATGTGGCTCGGGACTGCACCCAACTAAAACCTGTTTGCACGACTCCTTTGAGCCGTGGTAGGGTAGTAATCAAAGTACAGTGGGAACTCACACGAGACAAATGACGATCCCCAGGTCGATGAACTAACCTGCACACATGTCACCAGGGAACTGCCATCTGACGTCTGGTATATGACCAACTGGCATGTTCCCGGCGAGTCCTGTCCGGTGTACTCATAACCCAATAAGCACCTGTATACATCTTAGGTGATCCAACTGACACCAGTGGCTTGTGAGACTGACCACCGCCCCTCGTCGGGGTCTCGACTGTATACACTAGTCTACTCTGGAGTATCGATGCCCTGTCTCGAAACTCACACGACTAGGGACCATTTAAGGATATGCTTATAGACCCCAGCTCCCACTTATATGATCGCCCTCATACTGCTGATGGTCAAGCAAGAATCCTAGGGGATCTATCAACGTGTAATAGCGACTTGTCAGGTCACCTAAAGCAGTACACGATGATAAAGGTAAACCAGATAGCATACTATCATCTCGAGTAAGACTGTCCTACCGGGATAGGTCCTCCATCAATCATTGCAATCACGTACCTGTGACCTAATAATTGACTCTGAGGGCACTATCTCCAACTTTATCAAGCTATTGGGGTCTGATGTTTACCACCCCTAGGCGAGATATGCGGCATATCAGACGAACAGACCGGACCGTACGGTAAGTGTTACTGGTTGGATTCACAGGAGTGTGAGCGGGCTTGCTCGTCGATCTTCTGATCGCTCAATACCAGGGTGGCCGTTACGTTTAGCAGACCGCTTGTGGCTTGTGGGTGTTTGATATGATCATCACCTGCTGCCGGCGTATTGACGAGTCTTTAGAGTCCTACACAGAGGTTTCCTGGCTCAAGCGAAACAAAATAGGAGCGCATATGAGATATGTGCGGGACCGAGAATAATGCGTGTATGTGATACCGTATTTCATTCTCGCGATGTATGTGTCGAATGGTTGTATGAGATATAACCTGGTTATCGAATCAAGGATTGATTCGATAAGCCGATACATTGGATACTAGCCGGTTATATGCGACATGACCGGATCGTTAAATCAAGTGTTGATTTAATGATTTAATGTAGAATTATATATTTGATATATTACTTTGCATCAACTAGTATTAGTTCACTTTAAATGGATTTTCTCACTTGGATTGTGCAAGTTGTATATGTGATATACTTTTATTCACAAGATTGTATCATGTTTGATGATACATGCAAGCATGGGTTTGTGTAAAGAATTGACCATGGTTTTATGAATGGTTAGGGTTTCATTTTATTTACTTATTTATTTATTCTTTTTGTTTATTTTGGAAAAAGAAAATGATAAAGAAATTGAAATGATGGCTTGATTTGTTTGTAGTTGAAGATTCTTGAAACTTTGATTAACCAACCATTTTGTTTTCATCTCCAAACCCAACCATTCAACTAACTTGGGTTAACTCTCTACACATAACCATGGTTACAATATGATACTTATCATATCTTCTTCTTCTTCTTCATCTTCTTCTTCCATGAAGAAAGCTTGCTACTCCAATGGCAAGTGATGAAAACTAGTGAGAAATCCAAATCTAAAGTCTGCCCACTTCCTATTTCTTCATCCTCTACCTCTTGCCTAGTATAGGGTGTTTCCTTCACAAGTTTTCATGCCTTGGTGAAGGTGGAGCTTGATCTAGTGATACCTCGACGTAGATCATCTTCGGCACGTCGTCGATGACCTAGCCCGTTTTTCCTCCGATGAAACCACCGTGAGAGTCATGGTTCGATTTGGACAGCGGAGAGGACTTCATCACGGAGCCTAGGAGGTGGAGGACCGGATCTACAAAGGTTGTAGCCCCTTTCCTTTAGCTATATTTCCGTTTACTTGCTTGCTTCGCCTATATATCTAGTTAACGATCCGTATTAGGGTTTGTAGGCACAAGGAATTTTTTGATGTATGCATGTTGTTGGAGATAGTGCCCTCAGAGTCAATTATTGGATCACAGGCACGTGATTGCAATGATTGAGGGAGGACCTATCCCGGTAGGACAGTCTTACTCGAGATGATAGTATGCTATCTGGTTTATCTTTATCATCGTGTACTGCTTTAGGTGACCTGACATGTCGCTATTGCACGTTGATAGAGCCCCTAGGATTCTTGCTTGATGACCAGCAGTATGATGGCGATCATATACGTGGGAGCTGGGGTCTCTAAGCACATCCTTAAAATGTCCCTAGTCGTGGGAGTTTCGAGACTGGGCATCGATACTCCATTAGTAGACTAGTGTATACAGTCGAGACCCCGACGAGGGGCGGTGGCCGGTCTCACAAGCCACTGGTGTCAGTTGGATCACCTAAGATGTATACAGGTGCTCGCTGGGTTATGAGTACACCGGACAGGACTCGCCGGGAACCTGCTAGTTGGGATTATACCAGACGTCAGATAGCAGTTCCCAGGTGACATGTGTACAGGTTAGTTCATCGACCTGAGATCGTCATTTGTCTCGTGTGAGTTCCCACTGTGCTTTGATTACTACCCTACCACGGCTCAAAGGAGTCGTGCAAACAGGTTTTAGTTGGGTACAGTCCCGAGCCACATGGAGGCAGTGAGCGGATCTGCAGGGGTTCGTCTCTCCCGGTATAGGGGGTGAGGTCGCGCCGTGTCTAGGAGAGCCATTACGTAAAGCCCTCGGCCGAGGCAGGAGATTTACTGGTAGGTATTCCAGTAGTATCTCAGGGCGTTCTAGGCTACGCTCCGACACGACTTGTACCGCCTTTGGGGGTCTGACTTTTACCAACCCCCTAGGCCCGACATGCGATCCTCATAGATGAACGGACCGGACTGTACGGATATTGTCACTGACAGGCTCAGTTGGGTGTCAGGATGAGTTCGCTCATCGACGTCCCTTTTGGTCAATAGCTGGTGGCCCGTTACGTATTGGCTTATACCTCTGACTTGCTAGTGGTTAAATCCACAGCCATAGTATTGACGAGTCTTTAGAGTCCACCACACTTACAGTTACTCAAGCTTTCGGGCGAAACGCTGTAGAGGCCGTATGGAGATATGGCAGGGTCCGATCAGATACGTGCGGTATTGCGCGGATCAGGATCGGACAGTTTTGTACTAGTGGCCGTATGGATATATGGCAGGGTTCGATCATATACGTGCGGTATTGCACGGATCAGGATCGAACGGTTTTTACTAGCCGGCTTTGGTTTAAGCCGGTACTAGTTTAGTACAGTGTAGATTTTGTCTCATTGCATTTGTATCCGGACGGAATACAGATGCGGGTGTGTATGCACAGTTTCGGGGTTTTCCTGTAATTTATTACGGGACCAGTTTTCTGGAATTGCCAGTTTGCATTCCGTTCCGGCCGGTTTTCCTTTGTTCTTTCCCGGCCGGACTTTTCCGATGGAGGGTGTTATTTGCAAGTTTGCAAATAACACATTGTGGAGGGTTTTCTTGCATAAGTATTGATTTGATTAGCATCTTTGCTTCTCAACCATGATGGTGCATTAATGAGATAGGAATGGGTTTAATAGTGTGTAGCATGGTTGATGTTTCCTTGGATGTGGTCACCTTTTCTTTGCTCCTACCTTCACCTCCCTTCATTGCTACATATCAATTCCCTCCACCTTTATCCACTATGAGATGGCCGGCCACTTTGAGTGAGGATGAGAGAAATTTTTCAGTTTTGCATGACACAAATTTCTTCATCTCATTCTTCTAGTTTTTGGAAAATTGAATGCTCCAATTTCCTTTAACCTTATTCCTCCATCAAGGCAACAAGCCCCAAATGAGACTAGCTTGATCTACTACATATTCTACAGCATATCTTGAGCATGTCGAGTCGCCGGCTTCATGCTCGAGTTGCCTCGGTATTGAGGCGGGAGCCCGTAAATGATGCAGGCGATGTGGTGCCCTTTCCGGCGAGGAGGCGACGATATGGAGACAAGACTTTCCGCGGGAGATCGGGACGATGAAGAGAAGACCGGAGGACTCGGATCACTCGGTATACTTCTCACCCCATCTCTTGATTGCTAGCATTAGGTTAATGGTAAACGATCCGGGTTTTCTTTGTCCGCGGTAGCGCCGGTTTCCGAGTAAGGAAAAATTTTGATTCCGCATTTTGGCCTCGAGTAAGACGGCCGGGGCGCTGCCGTGGCGCAACATGGTATCAGAGCCACGCCATTAACCTTACCTAGCTTCGTTTGATGTGTTTGCATTTCCGATCGACCAAAATTTCCAAAAATCGTATTTTTCTAGCACAATCAGTTTCTGTCGAAATTTTTTGGAGTCTAAAAATTTTTCAGGTGGTCTCAGAATGATGTGCAGGGCGTTCTAAGAGCACTGCAAAAATTTGGTGACACGACTCATCCGTACGACCGCGGAAGCGCGGCCGTAACCCCCTTTTGGCCGCGCTTCCGCCGCAGGTATATGGGATCGTGTGTTTATCTTTTTGCAGTGGGCTTATGGGCTGTAATTAGGGGTTTTGGAATATTAAAATTGGGCCCAAGTTTTCTGTGAGTGCTACAGTTTTGATTGGGGGCCCACTTGTTAATTTTTGGTCAATCGGAAAATTTTAAACACATTTTTCACAGTGTTTACATTATATCTGCGACCGTGAATGTCACTCGATCGGTAAATCCGGTTTAACTGCTATAGCCCGGTTAGACGGATTTGCGAACGTGACTTTCACGTTGATGTTCTATGTTTATGCTGTGATGTTGCGGATCGGTCGTGGGGGATAGCCTGGATGCAATGCTAGTACAGTTTTGTTGTATTATGTACATTTGATGTTGCGGGGCGAGCGTCCGACATGTGGACTGCCGTTACTGCCTGTTTGTATTATTCTTTTGGGGCACGACCTGGTTGCGGTCGATGTACCCGGTGTATGTATATTTTACTTTCTGTACTAGGGTTGCCCCGCGGTGGGGTGCACGGATAGCCGGGTTCTGGAGGGCAACGGGCCCGCATCTCAGGGCATTGAGACAGAGGGGGCTTCAGTCCAGGATTGGCGGGCTATTCGCCGCACTCGTAGGGGGTACAGGTTGACCCAGGAGGGGTGCCCAAGTTACCGGATTCCGTGAAGTGCTGGGTGGTCCATTCACGGTACTGAAGGGGGCTGCCTCGCTTCAGGTTTTGGCGGGTGACTTGCCGCGCCCGTAGGGGTCTAGGATTTCATTGCACAGGCTATCCACACGACCAGGGGAACGTCGGGTTTCAGCAGCGGCTCTGTGAAACCCGGGGCTTCCAGATATCTTTATTGTTCTGTGATGCTGTACATTTCTGTGATGTTGCATTTTATTCACGTCTTGAGCGAAATACAATATATTGGTATATATATTAGTAGATGTTGTATATATTTTACATCCGCGCTAGTCCAGTCCCCGCTCTGCCGTTAGTTAGCTAACCTAACGGGTGATGACGGGACCCAGTGGCGAATGCGGATGGCATATACGTACGTCAGTATATTTTCGTTCTTTGTGGTGTGATCAATTGATGGGACTGCATTGATTCGGATCAATGCAAGTTTAAACAAACCTATTCTGATGTTGTTGGAACACTTTTCAAAAAGCTGTTATTGCAAGGACGTTCACTTTTGTTTTGCATCGTGGTATTCATTTGGAATATCCTGCTCCTCAGTCGATGAGGCAAGGGCCGAGATCCCTTCACCGGGAGTGACCCCTTGGACAGAAGATTGCGTCAGGGCATTAACTTCACTATAGCCGATTACTTTTGCTTTGCATCGTGGTATTTAGTTGGAATATCCTGCACCTCATTCTACGGGGAAAGAGCCGAGATCCCTTCACCGGGAGTGACCTCTTTAGTAAAAGTTTTCGTCACTATATTTTCTAAAAAGTTATCCGGTTCCTTCAACAATATCAAGTTCATTACATTAAAGGTTTTCGCCAAAAACCAGTCGTAGCCCTCCGTCATTTCAGATTAGTATTACTTAGTATTCGTGCTGCGTTTGTCGTGCATTGCCGTGGCGTAGTGTTCGGTAGCTATGTAATGCTTTTCTGTCACATGGATAAGTGGATTGGTTAGGACAGTCGTGCGGTCTTGTTGGCATTGTCAAGGACTCGTACGGGTGGGTTTAATGCAATCAAGATAATGACGGGTAGAACTTGACTAGGACTCTTTGATTTGTTGGCATTGTCAAGGTCACTTGGGTCCTAGGGGTAAAAACAAACATCGGGAGTTTCAAAAGAACTGAAACTTGCCAAGCATGCGCATACCTTCTGGAGTGTTGTGACTTGAGTGGATTCCGTCAAGTTATCATGCGATGATAGTTGGATCCCGATTCCCACTGATGAGTTGGTTTACTCCTCGGGTGACCCCGACTAATTCTTCTTTCAGGTTTGGAGGAGAATTTGAGATACAGTGGGAGGTTTCCAGATTAGACAAAGTGGTAACCATTCTGATCTAGGTTAGAGTGCACGCTGAGTGTTTCTTTTCTCTCTCTCTTTGGCAGCGTCCTTTGACCCGACCCTAAGACTATGACTCAGTGACCAAGTTGACCGAACCTTCTTAACACTGGCTTTTGGATTGTCAGAGTTGCAGACCTCATTGCCACTCCTACTTCTACCCTTTTCTCCAGGACACCCCGTATTACTTCGAACGTCCACTTCCATTGGACAAAACCATCGTATGGTTATATACGAACTCGAAGGACTTCGAGGATGGTTTCTGGTTCTGGAGAAAACGAATAGGATTATTCAGTTGTCGTTTTCTTTTCACCTTCTCTCAGGTTGCGAGTACTCCTTGGTTTAGGAGTAGTACACCTATTACGCAAATTGGATAGTCTTCTTCCAAACCATAGGCTGGTGCCGACGGGAAGGGAATGAAGAAAACCAGTTAGCATAAACGGTGTACAGAAGGTATTAAGATTAAGACAAAGCAAGGGATTAGTAAGAGGGCAAAGTAAATTGCGACCGATATTCACGACCAAACCAAGTATTTCTTCGCCAATCCTAAATCACCTTTGAATTTCTCCAGGACACTCCGTATCACTACGAAGATCCACAGTTTATTGGATATTCCATCGTATGGTTATATACGAACTCGAAAGGAACTTGTTCCAGTTCGGGGATGGATTCTGGTTCAGGAGAAATAGGAATAAAGTACATTCGGTTGTCTTTTATCTTCACCTTCTCTCGCTTTGCGAGTGCTCCTAGGATTAGGACAGTACACCCTTTATGCTTTTTGGATAGTCTTTTTCCAAACCATAGGCTGGTGCCGAACGGTAGGGAAGGAAGAAAACCATTTGGCCTAAAGGGGTGTGCAGACGGTATTGACTAAAGACATATAAAGGGATTTGGACAGGTGACAAAGAATTATACGGTTATAGTTGTGAATCTGGATAATGGTAGAGACATTACTAGGAATACCAGGATACCCCAAAGAAACATTTCAATGTTTCAGTTTCACTGTGTACTGTTAATGGAAAACTGATTTCCCGATTAGACACTTACTCCAGGGTATTTATTTACCAGTTATGATTCTCACATCTGTATGGTTTTACAAGATGATGAGTGGGAGTAAGTTATTGGGAATTGGGTGATCATCCTCATTATATCGGGATTCGTTGTAATCGGTGATATTTGAGGAAGTCACCTGGGTTGTTTGCCGGTCGGCAAATATTTGGTTATGAATATCCGTTGTTGTGCACCAATTTCAAATTGATATATCTGTACGTCTATTTTCATAGAGTGAGATATACCTTTTGATATTATGTCAATGACATTTACCTATATCAGTGGATGGTTAGGTAAGGAGCATTAAACAGCGGTGTAATTCTTCTTAACTATAAGTACAGTTTTCAACCTACGACACACAGTGAAAGAGTTGTAAGACTCAGCGGACTTATACAGAGTATTGTATGTTGTCCAGTGTCCATTAGGACAGTGGGGTTGGTTCTCGTACTATATGCTGTTTACTTTTAACTTCTCTAGTTCTTAGACATGTATTTCGTAGAAACACAGGGTCTAAGTTTTGAGGAGTTATAGGTATTTGAATAGAGTAGAGAACCAAGTGTAGCAAGTATCGGGATTCTTCAAGGTGATCGAAGATGTAGATACTTGTGTATGGTATTCAGTTAATAGTAATGATAAAGAGAAATTGCTTCTCTTTCAGGTTACTCATAATTGGAAGCATTCCTAAGTTGAGTAACGCTGATCGGTCTCCTTCCATTTAGTTGACATGCACTGGAGACAGCTGCATGATTTGAATCTGGTTCAATTAAATCAGTGCCTCTGGTTCTATATTGGATATAGAACAGTTCATATCTTAACGATGTTAAGGTACGGGGAGTTGTCCGGCTTATGCTTAAAACCAGACTCCGGATAACTCAAGGCACGTTTCTGTAATGGCTGTTTGTGGGTTGACCCAGGCTATGACGAGGGTTGATTTTCTACCATCTGGCAGATCAATAGAAATATTGTTCTAGACTCGCCACAGTTTTATTAAAAATGGATTTTTTCAAAAACAGCAGTGGGAGTATGGTAGAACTGGAAGTGATTCCAGAACCGCAAACGATTACTGAAGATTCGATAAGGAACCTAAAGATTCAATCTGATTTGACATTCCATTGGCCACTCCGCAGATACGGTGGGTAACTTCAGGCACCCGAGAGGTACTCCGGTAGCCTCAAGGACGGTGACAGGGAAGTTCTTGTTTACCCACACTTGCCATTGCTGTTGTTCCAGGCCGCGAGACCCGGCAGGAGGATGAGTATAGCGTCGTTCTGAACTAGCTTCAGAAGTGTACGTGTATATGACTCTGCCAGAGGGTTGTCGTAGTCAGTGGGAGCAGCGGAAGCATTGGTGGACAGCAGGCTTATGTCTATTTATAGACTAAAGAAGATATAGCGGAGTTAGATCATCTGTTTCTGATGTGACAGTCATAGGTTTGACGTCATCAGAATAGGGGATGGATCTGTTGAGAAGGTAGTAGGAAGTGATATTCCTATACTACGATCGGTTATACTTTGGTCGTCACACAGTGGTTTCTCCACATGGGACTTGGATATTATATCTGACATACTGGTTACTAGATCTATGGTTTTAGATCTTGATTTGGGTGGTTTCCCAATCAGGGTACTTTGACAGCATTCTAAGAGTATTTAGAATGGACGACTCCTGGCATGGTAGTGTACCTGCAGGTAATGGACTCACCCTCTCTAAAGGTGTCTTATAGACTAAAGTAGAGAGGGATGTGCATGATTGGCAGATCACTTGCTTAGGCAATTGAGTCAATCATGTGATGTCAAGTACCACACCAGATGTTATTCTTGCACTAGATGCAACAAGTTGATATTGATCCAATCCTGGAGGAACAGTCGGAAGCAGTTTTAGAACATAAGTGAATGTTCCAGGGATATGATAACGGCTGCCACTTTTAGGAGACGGTTATCACTCCAGGCTTCCAAGGTGACATGGACGACAAGGAGGTTGTCAGAGTTATAGTTCTCCCTCTTACGAGGGGCAGTATTTTGGACAGGTGGTCCAAGGCAATACTGAGGGAGGCATGGCGCGGGATACTGATTAGTTTCAGTTGATGATACAGTCTAAGAAGTTTGGATTTGGAGTTCATTTATGAGCTAGGTCCCATCAGACATCCAGACATTCTACGACAGGTATTACTCATTTCGGGAGATGGCTTTCTCCGCGAACTTGAGATATAAAGAGAGATAGAAAGAAACATCACAGCGGATCCACTCACTGAGGCTATTCCTCGAACGCAATAGCTTCGCAAACGAGCTTTGTGAGACTGACTAGTAGAGGAGTTGGGTGTTCGGTATCACACGGGCTGTGAGTATGCGACATCGCAATAATTAGCCTTGAGTGCAAGTGGGAGATTGTTGGAGATAGTGCCATCAGAGTCAATTATTGGATCACAGGCACGTGATTGCAATGATTGAGGGAGGACCTATCCCGGTAGGACAGTCTTACTCGAGATGATAGTATGCTATCTGGTTTATCTTTATCATCGTGTACTGCTTTAGGTGACCTGACATGTCGCTATTGCACGTTGATAGAGCCCCTAGGATTCTTGCTTGACGACCAGCAGTATGATGGCGATCATATACGTGGGAGCTGGGGTCTCTAAGCACATCCTTAAAATGTCCCTAGTCGTGGGAGTTTCGAGACTGGGCATCGATACTCCATTAGTAGACTAGTGTATACAGTCGAGACCCCGACGAGGGGCGGTGGCCGGTCTCACAAGCCACTGGTGTCAGTTGGATCACCTAAGATGTATACAGGTGCTCATTGGGTTATGAGTACACCGGACAGGACTCGCCGGGAACCTGCTAGTTGGGATTATACCAGACGTCAGATAGCAGTTCCCAGGTGACATGTGTACAGGTTAGTTCATCGACCTGAGATCGTCATTTGTCTCGTGTGAGTTCCCACTGTGCTTTGATTACTACCCTACCACGGCTCAAAGGAGTCGTGCAAACAGGTTTTAGTTGGGTACAGTCCCGAGCCACATGGAGGCAGTGAGCGGATCTGCAGGGGTTCGTCTCTCCCGGTATTGGGGGTGAGGTCGCGCTGTGTCTAGGAGAGCCATTACGCAAAGCCCTCGGCCGAGGCAGGAGATTTACTGGTAGGTATTCCAGTAGTATCTCAGGGCGTTCTAGGATACGCTCCGACATGACTTGTACCGCCTTTGGGGGTCTGACTTTTACCAACCCCCTAGGCCCGACATGCGATCCTCATAGACGAACGGACCGGACTGTACGGATATTGTCACTGACAGGCTCAGTAGGGTGTCAGGATGAGTTCGCTCATCGACGTCCCTTTTGGTCAATAGCTGGTGGCCCGTTACGTATTGGCTTATACCTCTGACTTGCTAGTGGTTAAATCCACAGCCATATTATTGACGAGTCTTTAGAGTCCACCACACTTACAGTTACTCAAGCTTTCGGGCGAAACGCTGTAGAGGCCGTATGGAGATATGGCAGGGTCCGATCAGATACGTGCGGTATTGCGCGGATCAGGATCGGACAGTTTTGTACTAGTGGCCGTATGGATATATGGCAGGGTTCGATCAGATACGTGCGGTATTGCACGGATCAGGATCGAACGGTTTTTACTAGCCGGCTTTGGTTTAAGCCGGTACTAGTTTAGTACAGTGTAGATTTTGTCTCATTGCATTTGTATCCGGACGGAATACAGATGCGGGTGTGTATGCACAGTTTCGGGGTTTTCCTGTAATTTATTACGGGACCAGTTTTCTGGAATTGCCAGTTTGCATTCCGTTCCGGCCGGTTTTCCTTTGTTCTTTCCCGGCCGGACTTTTCCGATGGAGGGTGTTATTTGCAAGTTTGCAAATAACACATTGTGGAGGGTTTTCTTGCATAAGTATTGATTTGATTAGCATCTTTTCTTTTCAACCATGATGGTGCATTAATGAGATAGGAATGGGTTTAATAGTGTGTAGCATGGTTGATGTTTCCTTGGATGTGGTCACCTTTTCTTTGCTCCTACCTTCACCTCCCTTCATTGCTACATATCAATTCCCTCCACCTTTATCCACTATGAGATGCCCGGCCACTTTGAGTGAGGATGAGAGAAATTTTTCATTTTTGCATGACACAAATTTCTTCATCTCATTCTTCTAGTTTTTGGAAAATTGAAAGCTCCAATTTCCTTTAACCTTATTCCTCCATCAAGGCAACAAACCCCAAATGAGACTAGCTTGATCTACTACATATTCTACAGCATATCTTGAGCATGTCGAGTCGCCGGCTTCATGCTCGAGTTGCCTCGGTATTGAGGCGGGAGCCCGTAAAAGACGCAGGCGATGTGGTGCCCTTCCGGCGAGGAGGCGACGATATGGAGACAAGACTTTCCGCGGGAGATCGGGACGATGAAGAGAGGACCGGAGGACTCGGATCACTCGGTATACTTCTCACCCATCTCTTGATTGCTAGCATTTGGTTAATGGTAAACGATCCGGGTTTTCTTTGTCCGCGGTAGCGCCGGTTTCCGAGTAAGGAAAAATTTTGATTCCGCATTTTGGCCTCGAGTAAGACGGCCGGGGCGCTGCCGTGGCGCAACACATGTTTGATCACTTGTGAGACTCCATTAGAGTGCCTAGGAACCCTACAGTGGTATCAGAGACTAGCTAGAGCCTTTGGCGAAATCTAGACGGAATTAGAACTCCGATCGAATCAAAACCCAAACCCTAATATTGCTCTCTGGACTTTTTCTGAATTTGTGGATTTTTTAGAATTAAAAATATGCAGAAAAATGTGCAGGAAATTCTAAGAAAAACTGCAAAAAACGACAGCCTAATTCTACAGTACGACCGCGGAACCGCGGCGTTGACCCCCCTTTTGCGACGGTTCCGCGGCCGTCTGTGATGATCAGGCTGTGAGTTTTCTTCAGTTGTTTCTGTTGGTGTTTCTTGTGTGTTCTGGATGCTTTTAATATTTGTTCCAGAGTTATATTTTCTGAGTTGTATTGGGGACTCGGTGTATTCGATCGGACTGTCTAATTTTGTCGGTGTGCTTTTCCGGGTATTTTTAGAATATGTTAAAAAGTTCGACCGGATATAAATACCCAATTTTTTCCCTGCTGGGAAATTTCCAATTGTTGGATTTTTCCGTAGTTTAACGACGTTCTAAGTAGTGTAAGTAATGCGATGGACCCTCTAGAAGAAAACAAACCTTAACTCGATTATGTGACCGTCTTGAACTGCCCTTTGAACCTTCGGGTTTGGGGCAGTACGGCGTGCCACATGTGAGGCGTTGGCTTGACCCTTCTACGGCTGGACCGTTGCTACTGAGGCACGAACTGAATGCTGTTAGACTTATTTCATGTGTTGAGCTATTTCGGGAAAACTTGGGTGTTCGATTGTTCGATCGAAAAGTTTAGCATTTTCTATTTATCCGGAATGTGATACAATGATTGGAATTCACAAATTGTTATGAGATAACGGAATGAATATTATAAACGTAGCAGTTTAGTCTCACTTGATCGGTTGCCACGGAATTTTGATGTGATCAAAAGTCCGTCGCAATCACGTAGCGTACGCGGATACTCGCCGGTTAAACTTAATAGACAGCCTCACTCCATAGCCCCGACCAAGTGACTGTAGGAGAACCCCGTCGCCGAAAGCATCCGTTCGGGTGCTCTCGGTAGCGGTGTTCCGCCTTGGTGCACTTCGTCGACGGCGTCGGGGGGTGCAGCCGCCTACTAAAGTTTGCGACGAGCATTCGATCAGAATGTCGGGAATCCTGTTGAATTGCCCGACTTGATATTGAAAAGTGTTTTCGATAATGAGACTAAAATGCGGGGTTTATAATTGTTAGGCATGCGATGTCTAAGTATTTCATTTGGTCAGGCATGCGATGTCTGAGGAGGTTGCGGATTCCAACTGTTGTAGTTTTACACTTTCTTTTCTGTGGCCGTAAGTGTAATATGTGATATCGCCGGTTTCGTTGCTATATGTCAACGACAATTGGGATGCGCATATTTTCTTACGTTGATGACATGTGATGTTATGTGTTGCTGGATATGTTATATTGGATCGTCGTGTTTGAATAGCCGGGGGTTTTTATGTTAGATGAGTGTTTTTCATTTTCATTCATGTAAAAACTTGAATGTAATATTCTTTTATTGGGGCACTTCCAGGTTGCGGAAGATGTCACCGTTGATGTATATTATTTATTTTTCTGCACTAGGATAGACCCAAGGAGGGGAGCACAAGTAACCGGGTTCGGGGGTCCAGTGGGAGACCAACTCGAGGAGTCGAGTCCGGGTCTCCTAACCCTAGAATTGGTAGGGTTACTTGCCGCTCTCGTAGGGGTCTAGGGGTGTGGGATTGGCTATTCATCACGACCGTGGAATCCGTGTTTTATACTGGCTCGTATTGAAAACACGGACATCCTAGTATATCCAATATTTCATATGTATCTTCTGCTGTGATTTATCTGTGATCATGTGATGTTCTGTGACAGATATTATATATAGTATATATGATATATTATATAAACGTTGCTTATGTTTTACACCCGCGCTAGCCCTGCCCCGTTCTGCCGTTAGTTACCTAACCTAACGGTGCAGACAGGACATCGAAGCGAATGCGGATGGCATAAGCGTACGTTATATTTATCTGTGATGTTTAGGTGGACTTAATTGATGGAATATTCATTAATGAGATTAATGAAAGAAAATAAACCTAATTGATGTTGTGGAATCGAATTTCAAAATAAAAACAGGTAGCTACAGTTCTTGCTTGGCATCGCGGTGTTCATTATAGAACATCCTGCACCTTATTCGATGAGGAAAGGACCGAGATCCCTTCACCGGGAGTGACTCCTTTAGCAATAACTGGCAGATGCTACAACCCTCGGTTTGTCTTTGATCGCTTCTATAGTTTACGCTTTGCACAGTGATATATATGATATATCCCGCACCTCATTCGACGAGGAAAGGGCCGACGATCCCTTCACCGGGAGTGACCCCTTTAGCAAAACTAGAAAAGCCTAAAAAACATTCCATTTAAAAACCATTTGATTCCGCAACGAGATCAAGTTCAAAGCATTAAAGGTTTTCATAAAAACCATTCGCAACCCTCCGTCATTTTAGGAAGTAGAGTACTTAGTATTCGTGCTGTGTTTGTTGACTATAGTCAAGGACAGTCGCATGACTTTGTTGACCTTAGTTAAGGGTCATGTGGGTGGGTCTAATTAATCAGGAAATGACGGGTAGAACTTGACTAGTACTTATGATTTTTTGACCATAGTTAAGGTCATAGGTGCTAGGGGTAAAAACCTTTATCGGGAGTTTCAAGTGTTGAAATTTGCAATGAAATTGAATACCTTCTATATGATAGTTGGATCCCGATACCCACTGCGAGTAATTGTTACTCCTGAGAGAGTTTTGCACTTTGCAATTAGCCGATCAAGTAGGTGTCTAGAAAGGTGTCAACGGGGTTACGCCTCTGGGAAAACGAGGTTTACTGTAATTAGGTCCGTGCGAAAGCACGTGAAACCTCCCTCAAAGTACCGACACTGGCCTGGCTGAAAGATTGGCGAACTTGTAGAGTGTAATTAATCCCGGCTAGTCTTTCCTTTTAAGGTTTGAAGGAAGATTTGATAAAAACAGTGGGAGCCATCCTGATTAGATAAAATATAAAACCAATCTGATCTTGCAAGAGCGCCCGCAGAGTGTTTTCTTCTCTCTCTCTCCTGGTAGCGACCATATCACGCCTTAATCAAGATAATAAAATGGATGCATTGACCGAACCCGCTTGTTATATTGAGCTGGGGAACGTTGGTCCCGCTCCAACTTATAATTGTTATAAGACAAAGCTGGAAATTGGGGAATACCAGAATTCCTATGCCGCCCAAACGAAGAAAGTGCATATGATGCATCTTTTTCGGGTGTGTTCATTATAAAGAGCTGTTTCTCAGTATCCTCTGAATCCTGGGTATTCGATACCGGATCAGGATCCCAAATATATAATCTGTTACATAGGGCTACAAAAGGGTAGAAAAACTGAGAAAGGGTGATAAGTTTCATGAGACAGAAAACGGGGCAAGTGTTGCAGCCAAGTCTGTTGGTCACTGTCACCCTGTATTACGAATGCATTGATTCTGAACAAATGCTATTAGATACCGAACCTGATATACAAAATCATATCAGTCTCTTTATTAGTAAAGAAAGGATATAATTTTGTATTGATGGATAATGTTTTGAACACTTCCTATATCAAAAGTTGATCGGTTCAGGCACGCTATCTAAAAGCATTGACATTCTAAATCAAACTACAGTTCCTAGTATACAGAACACACACAAGAGGAAAAGTTCAGAAATGAACGAATTCTTCTTGAGGCATTGTAGACTAGGTCATATCAATGCGACCCGACTGGCTGAAGTTACATTTTAGATGCATATTTAAATCAGTTTGAATTTACATCTTGTGAAACTTGCCAGTCATGTCACAAAGATAAGATGACCATAGCTCTGTTCATTGGAAACAGAGGAAGAGTTAGTAAACACTTGGGACTGATACATGATGATGTATGTAAGGTCTCCTGTCTACACATGCCAGGACTGGTTCTTTATACTTCATTATATTCTCTGATAATCTCTCAAGATTCAGTCGTATGTTCCTGTTGAAACATAAGTCCGAAGCTTTTGAGGTATTCACAGAATATAAGTTGGAAGTAGAGAACCAAAATACGGGTATAAGTATTATGTCCTTTGATGAGATCAGGGAGGAGAATACTTGTGCATGGTATTCCTAGACCATTCTAAAGGAGAACGAGATTCTCTCTCCGTATTACTCCTCTGAATACACCACAGCACAACGGTGTATCAGGGCGGAGCAATCGCACAATATTAGATATGGTGTGCTCTATGGTGAGTATTACTGAGTTACCTATTTCCTTTTGGGGTTATGCACTTGAGAAGCTGCATACCTATTGAATTAGGTTTGAATCAAATCAGTGCCTACCACTCCATATGAGATATGGTATGGGAAGAACCCATCTCTTAAGCGAGTTAAGATTTGGGGTTGCCCGGCCTATGTTTAAAGCAAAATCCGGACAAGATCGAGGCAGGATCAGTTCTGTAGAACTGGAAAGGTTCCAGCTATACAAAACTGCAGTTGATGATTTGACAGAACCATAAGATTCTATAGTTTCCGACGAATCTCAGCCTCTCCGCCGATTTAGTAGGGTTCCTCATCCGCCTGAGAGATACCTCGGTCTCTCGATGACAGTGGGAGCGAGGATTGCATCATGAGATGATGACCCAACCAGTTTCGAGCAGGCCATCGAGAGTAGGGACTCTGTAAGAATGGCTGGATGCTTAGCGATCTGAGATGGAATCCATAAACACCAGCAAAGTATGGACTTTAGCTGCTATATCTGAAGGGTTAAATCCCCATCAGGAGCAAGTATATCGTGAGAAGATTACTTGGTGTAGATGGAAAAGTTGAGACTTTCAAAGCTAGGCTTATTAAAGGTTTTAGTCATCAACCAGGCATGGATAATGATGAAACCTTTTTCCAAGTGACTATGCTTAAGTCCATCCGGATCCTACTTAATATTGTTACATACCATGACTACGATATCTGGTGGTTGGGTGCCCTGACTGCTTTTCTAAATACTGATTTAGAAGAGAACGTCTATAAGAACACAGCCAGAGGTCTTCGAAAACAGTGGGAGCAGCGGAAACGTGTGCAAGTTGCTTTACATAATGAAGCAGGCATCGCGGAGTTGGAACGTCTGTTTTGATGTGATAGTCAAAGTGTTTGACTTCATCAAAAGGTAGACAAACCTTGTATATACAAAAGGGTAGTAGAGAGTAAGGTGGTCATCTTCGTATTGTACGTAGACAACATACTCTTGATAGGAAAAGAGTTTCCTATACTACGATCGGTCAATCTCCTATTATCACAAGGATTCTCCAAATAGGATAAAGATGATACCTCCTAAATCCTGTGATTTGGACCTATGAGATAGATCTAAAGGGATATTGGGGTTCTCACTAGGTATAGTGAGATTGTATCAATCGATCCTGGGGAGAATCACTGGAAGTGTTCCAGGGTTATAAAGACAACTGAATGTCAGTCACAAGTACTGTCTTTACCCTCAGTAAAGGGACGGTATGTTGGAAGAGTTCCAAGCTCGATACCGTGGCAAACTAGAAGATAAAGGCTGGTAACATCGCTATTAAAGATACTGCCAAAGAGGCAGTTTGGGTGTATATAGGTTCATAAGATGAACTAGATTCCTGCCATTATATGACAATGGAAGTGTGGCTTCGACCCTGGAACCCTGGTCCCATCAATGACCCAGACATATTCTGAGGCAGCATCACCTGATCATGGAGATAGTTGATCTTCAGGATGATCGAGGTTAGGAGAGTAGACTCAGAGGACAACACGGCGGATCCACTCACGAAGGCCTTTTCCCAAAGAGAGACTTTATGGGATGGTTGAGTATTAGATACTACAACCACTGCTACAGATGGCCCTAGTGCAAGTGGGAGATTGTTAGTTATATGTATGCCCTAGAGGCCATTACTGTACATTGGATGTATATTATAGTGGATGCTGGGACATATATAGGTAGGACTTTCTTGCTCGACATGATAGTACGCTATCTGGTTGCTCTTTATCTTAACGTGTATACCTTCTTTCTCTCTGATTACATGTTGATAAAGCCCTTAGGATGTGTACTCGACTTCCAGGACTATGATGCAGATCATACTAGTGGGGCCTGGGTAGTCAATGAGTACATCCTTCATTGTTCCTAGTCGTGGGAATATCGAGACGGGGCATCGATATTCCAGAGTAGACTAGCGTGTATCTTCTCGACCTATACGATGGGCGATGGATGATCCCATATCCATTGGTGTTTGACATCGAAGATGGTATGCGGGTGCTCATTGGAGACTGGGTACACTGAACGGACTCGCCGAGAACTCCCAGATGGTATTATACCTCACGTCAGATGGCAGTTCTCTGGTGACACTGGTACAGCTTAGTCTGTTGACCCGAGATCGTCATAGAGTCTTGTGTGTCTCCCACTGTGCTTTGATTTCCACCCTACCACGGCTCTACTTAGTCGTGCAAACAGGTGGTTTTTGGGTACAGTCCCGATTCACATGGAGGCAATGAGCGATAGGAGGGGATTCTTCTCTCCCGGTATTGGGGATTGATGTTGCGCAATGCACGACTGGCCATAACAGGAAATCCCTGGCCAGGGTTGCAGTGATATACTGATAAGAGTTATCAGTAGTTTCATAAATGTTATAGACCTTACGTCGGTATGACTTATCAAGCTATTGGGTTCAGACGTTTACCACCCCTAGGCGAGATATGCGGCATATCAGACGAACAGACCGGACTGTACGGTAAGTGTTACTGGTTGGATTCACAGGAGTGTGAGCGGGCTTGCTCGTCGATCTTCTGATCGCTCAATACCGGGGTGGCCGTTACGTTTAGCAGACCGCTTGCGGCTTGTGGGTGTTTGATATGATCATCACCTGCTGCCGGCGTATTGACGAGTCTTTAGAGTCCTACACAGAGGTTTCCTGGCTCAAGCGAAACGAAATAGGAGCGCATATGAGATATGTGAGGGACCGAGAATAATGCATGTATGTGATACCTTATTTCATTCTCGCGATGTATGTGTCGAATGGTTGTATGAGATATAACCTGGTTATCGAATCAAGGATTGATTCGATAAGCCGATACATTGGATACTAGCCGGTTATATGCGACATGACTGGATCGTTAAATCAAGTGTTGATTTAACGATTTAATGTAGAATTATATATTTGATATATTACTTTGCATCAACTAGTATTGGTTCACTTTAAATGGATTTTCTCACTTGGATTGTGCAAGTTGTATATGTGATATACTTTTATGCACAAGATTGTATCATGTTTGATGATACATGCAAGCTTGGGTTTGTGTAAAGAATTGACCATGGTTATATGAATGGTTAGGGTTTCATTTTATTTACTTATTTATTTATTCTTTTTGTTTATTTTGGAAAAAGGAAATGATAAAGAAATTGAAATGGTGGCTTGATTTGTTTGTAGTTGAAGATTCTTGAAACTTTGATTAAGCAACCATTTTGTCTTCATCTCCAAACCCAACCATTCAACTAACTTGGGTTAACTCTCTACACATAACCATGGTTACAATATGATACTTATCATATATTCTTCTTCTTCCTCATCTTCTTCTTCCATGAAGAAAGCTTGCTACTCCAATGGCAAGTGATGAAAACTAGTGAGAAATCAAAATCTAAAGTTTACCCACTTCCTATTTCTTCATCCTCTACCTCTTGCCAAGTAGTATAGGGTGTTTCCTTCACAAGTTTTCATGGCTTGGTGAAGGTGGAGCTTGATCTAGTGATGCCTCGATGTAGATCATCTTCGGCACGTCGTCGATGACATAGCCCGTTTTTCCTCCGATGAAACCACCGTGAGAGTCATAGTTCGATTTGGACAGCGGAGAGGACTTCATCACGGAGCCTAGGAGGTGGAGGACTGAATCTACAAAGGTTGTAGCCCCTTTCCTTTAGCTATATTTCCGTTTACATGCTTGCTTCGCCTATATATCTAGTTAACGATCCGTATTAGGGTTTGTAGGCACAAGGAATTTTTTGATGTGCGCATGTTTGATCACTTGTGAGACTCTATTAGAGTGCCTAGGAACCCTACAGCCGCAGCACTTCCCATCTTCTCCACCTCCTTTCTCCTTGCACCTAGGTTCTTGTAAGGTAAAGAATCTGACCCCAACTTCTTATTTGTTTAACGTATGTATAGTTTAGCTTCGGTTTGTATAAAAAGTGAGATTTTGTGCTTGAAATGGTGATTTGTGTGAACTTATGGTTTAGTGCTGTTAGTATTGGTTAACCTAGCCTAATTAGGTGTTATTAAGACCATGTAAACCTAGTTAGACCCCAGATTACACCAAAATACCATAAGGTTTCTAATTGTGCAATATTTAGTGTTTTTAAGTGAAATTTCACCTTTTAGTGATCTGCTATAGGCCCGAGTAGTTCAGGTTAAAATCGAGGAAACTGGAGCTTGTATACAAGGTATAGACCACACCACCAGAGCCCGAGACCCTCACCCCATAGCGAGGCCGCCGGTTTAATCTTTCTGGCAGCAATTTGCGGCCAGATAGGGGAATTTTTGGGTGATGTTTGCTTTGATAGGAGTCTGTTGTTATTTCTAGGCCAGTGGTATGTATGGTTTTGTAAGTTGTTAGCCTGGGTAGAATCTGGGACGTTATATCGTATTTCTATTACGCTTGGTTCGCGCGATACGCGAGAGGGTTCCATGATTCAGCGTATCACGGCGTGTCGGGGTTAGTTTTAGACGCGTGCACACGTTTAGCGTATCGTACACATGCGCGTTTAGTTCGCGACGCGAGCGTATCGTTTGACTTCGATATCGCGATTTGCGAGATAGTTTCTTATATTTGGATTCTTGTGTAATTCCAGGTTCACAGGAGGGTACGTCGGACGAAGCTAAGAAAGGGAAGCAGGTGGTCGGCTACGAGTAGCGCACGACCAGGTGAGTAGATTTAACATCTATGGGAAAATCGCCCGTATGGCGTTAAGCGTCAGGGCGAGTTAGGATATTAGATTGTAGATGTTCATATGGACTGTAGTAGCATACATTATTGTTGCATATAGAAATGATAGCATAGAACACTGCACTGTCACTAACGGTTCAAGTCGCACGAGCACGATTGATATGCTACACTCACACCGTTAGTGATTGCCTTGACACTCACATTATAGGATTGCTATAAATCATATATCATACTGATTCTACCTTATTGATGTTGTCATGATTTGCCGCATAACAGCATATGTTATATCCATATTGGGGCACATATGCATCACATACCCCTACTGGTACTACATACACATACATTGATATCTTCATACCTACGCACATGCACACTGTATACTCATATCTGTGCACACATCCATTGATATCTTCATAACTGCGCACATGCACACTGTATACTCATATCTGTGCACACATACATTGATATCTTCATACCTGCGCACATGCACACTGTATACTCATATCTGTGCACACATACATTGATATCTTCATACTTGCTTAGATTACGCATTGAGATATATTGTTTCCATGTTAATTCTGGATTTGGGGAACCGTGGATATTTCAAAAAGAGAATAGTTAATTATTTAAAAACCCGATTTCCCTTGATATGATATTTCGATGCGTCCACCATGTGTTTTCTCGGTACAAGAGTGATATATGTGAACCCGAATCGAGGAGTTGGATGAGGCCGATTACGGGTACATGGTGGACCCGGTATGGTACCCCGGGGCAAGAATGGTTTCGCTGTGTAGTAGACGATGTGCCTGGCAGAGGGATTACTACCTACCGGTGATTGGTTGTTGGACCTGGCGGTTATCCGGAGGATACCGACCAGAGTCGATGGATGGATACGGGACGACTCGTACTGCCGGGGCCGAGGGCCGATACCGCAGACAGAGCCCGTGGGCTGACCCGGACTGACGGATGCCATATACAGGAGGATTTGCGTATCGATGCTTGGCATGAGTATTTCTTGATATTTTGGGTGCCGATGTTGGGCACTCACGATTATATGAGATTTACAGGATTGGAGGACCGAGGAGGATAACGACGCCTGAGTAGTATTGGGATTTGGGTTCATTAATGAGTACCGATTATACTTTCCACGATGACATTCCGTGTAGATGTTATATTTCCCATGCTCAGTATGTAGTAATTGATGTCTCATCCTGTATCTATTGTACCTGATCATTGCACACCATGTTCATTCTATATAGGGTTGTAGATTGCATTGCGATACCTCATCATTGCACACCCTGTTCATTCTATTTAGGGTTGTTAGATTGCATTGCTATACCTGATCATTGCATACCCTGTTCATTCTATATATGGTTGTAGATTGCATTGCTATACCCGATCATTGCACAACCTGTTCATTCTATTTAGGGTTGTTAGATTGCATTGCTATACCTGATCATTGCACACCCTGTTCATTCTATATAGGGTTGTAGATTGCATTGCTATACCTGATCATTGCATACCCTGTTCATTCTATATAGGGTTGTAGATTGCATTGCTATACCTGATCATTGCACACCCTGTTCATTCTATTTAGGGTTGTTAGATTGCATTGATATACCTGATCATTGCACACCCTGTTCATTCTATATAGGGTTGTAGATTGCATTGCTATACCTGATCATTGCACACCCTGTTCATTCTATTTAGGGTTGTTAGATTGCATTGCTATACCTGATCATTGCACACCCTGTTCATTCTATATAGGGTTGTTAGATTGCATTGCTATACCTGACCATCACATTTCTTGCTCATCACATGTAGTTGTTATTAGATCGCACTTGTTGCATGTTTGAGCATCCAGTTCATCATATAGAAGTTATCTGTTGATATAGGTTAGAGTATTGTTGCACGGGCATACTCGCGATTACCTTTATATGTTATCTTCTATTCACGAGTTGGCAACTCACCCCCGTTGTGCCAAAGTGTTTGCAGGTTGCCCTTCGGAGTAGTCGCGGTAGGTTGCGTTCTTGCATCTTTTGACATAGATAGCCCTACAGTTGGTGTACTAGCTCTTTTGCTGATAGGTGGGTTTTGTGCGGTATCTGGTTATCTTTCAGTTATGTACATTGTTGTATCTAGTACTCTCCATCTACCACTTATGTATTGACTTGGAGACCAGTTGTGAGGACGATGTATATTATTTTGTATTCTGGTGTCGAGCTCGTTGTGAGCCGACTTTACTTAGTCTGTTATTCTATCTGTGATGATTCCCACTTGTTGCTCATTTTCTTCGCTACGGCATCGTATATTGTTATCTTGGTAATTGTCTACTTAGGGTTTCTTGACATCTTAGTATTTGGTTCTATCAAAAGCTTAAAACACTCTATACTTTTACTGGTTTGATTTCTGGGTTTTCGGCTTACTTAGTCGCGTTACGCCTGTAGACGTTACGTGGTTAAGTGCTGGTCACGGGCCAAACTTCGGGTCGTGACAGCTTAAGAAGTGAAGGACCGATCTACAAAGGTTGTATTTCGTATACACTTAGTGTTAAAGAGTTTAACTTTCATATGAAACCCTAATTTTCTAGCAAAGTTCTTGTTTAGAGTTATTCGGCAAGGCTAAAATTTTAATCCAGCATGGTTGATGCCTTGTAGATCCTTATTAGAGTGCCTAGTAACCCTACGGGTGCTTGATATGATCATTACCTACTGCCCGCGTATTGACCAGTCTTTAGAGTGCTACATAGAGGTTTTACTGGCTCAGGCAAAACGAAATAGGAGCGCATACGTGATATGTGCGGGACCGAGAATAATGCGTGTATGTGATACCGTATTCTATTCTCGCGATGTTTGTATCGATCGGTTATATGCGATAAAGCCGGGTTATCGAATCAAGTGATGATTCGATAAGTTGGTACATTTTGTGTTAGTCGGTTATATATGATATAGCCGGATTATTAAGTCACGTATTGATTTGATAATTTAGTGTATAATTGTATATGTGATATACTAATTTACATTAACTAACATTGGTTCTTTCTCACTTGTGCACAAGTTAATATATATGTGATATATATTTATTAGTGTACAATTTGTATCATGGTTGATGATACACATTACATGGGTATATAAGACTTATACCATATTAATTATATTTGTTAGGTTTTTAATATCTAAAGCAATTCTAAAACAAATGGATAATGAGCACAAATGCATGAAGCTTCATGAAGCTTATGTTGCATTGACTTAGTCCACTAGTTTTGTTTTACTTAAGATATTAACTAACCTAACCACAATAATTTGCATTGGTAAAGTCTCTACATGAGTTAGTATATGATACTCACTCACCATGGTTAGCTCATGCTCTCTCTTGATCAAGTTTCATTCTCATTTTGAGCTCATCTTCTTCCTCCTTTATTTTCTTTCTAGGGTTTGAAAAAGAGAGAGATACAAAGTGAGAAAAGAAATTCTAAAGTGTACCCATTTCCTATCTCCTCATCCTCTACTAGAATAGCACTTTAGTTTAGGGTGTTTGCTTCACTAATTCTTTGGTTAGTGAAGTAGAAGCTTGAGTCCGTATTCCCTCGACGTAGATCATCTTCGGCCTAGAAGACTTCAAGAAAGCCCGCTCCAACTCCTGTAAAAGCCTGACAGTGACTCGACCGTACAGTCTGGTCTCCTCGTCTGATATGTCGCATATCAACTCTAGGGGTGGTAAACGTCAGACCCCAATAACCGATAAGTCGTGCCGATATGAGGCTCATAACAGGTCGAGAAACTACTGGTAACACTTACCAGTAAATCTCTAAACCAGCCTTGGCCAGGGACTTCCCTGTCATGGTCAATCGCGCACAGCACAACATCAACCCCCAATGCCGGGAGAGACGAAACCCCTCCTATCGCTCATTGCCTAAATGTGACTCGGGACTGTACCCAAAAACCACCGTTTTGCACGCCCTCTTGGACGTGGTAAGGTGGAAATCAAAGCACAGTGGGAATCACACAAGACTCTATGACGATCTCGGGTCTACAGACTAACCTGTACCAGTGTCACCAGAGAACTGCCATCTAACGTAAGGTATAATACCATCTAGGAGTTCTCGGTAAGTCCGTCCAGTGTATCCAGTCTCCACTGAGCACCCGTATATCATCTCTGATGTCATACACCAATGGATATGGGATCATCCATCGCCCATATGAATGGGACGAGAAGGTATACGCTAGTCTACTCAGGTATATCGATGCCCCGTCTCGATACACCCATGACTACGGACGTTGAAGGATGTACTTATGGACTAACATGTCCCCACTAGTATGATCGGCATCATAGTCCAGGTAGTCAAGTACACATCCTAAGGGCTTTAGCAACATGTAACAGAGAGACAATTAGTATACATGTTAAGGTAAAGTGTAGCCAGATAGCATACTATCATGTCGATCAAAATAGTCCTCCCTATATATGTCCAAGCATCCGCTACGATATTCATCGCATGTATAGTAATGGCCTCCAAGGCATACATATAACTAACAAGTAACACTTCCCGTACAGTCCGGTCTCCTCGCCTGATATGTCGCATATCAAGTCTAGGGGTGGTAAACGTCAGACCCCAATAACCGATAAGTCGTGCCAATGTGAGGCTCATAACGGATCGAGAAACAACTGGTAACACTTACCAGTAAATCTCTAAATCTTCCCTGGCCAGGGACTTCCCAGTTATGGCCAATCGAGCACTGGGCAACATCAACCCCCAATACCGGGAGAGACGAAACCCCTCCTATCGCTCATTGCCTCCGTGTGACTCGAGACTGTACCAAAAAACCACCGTTTTGCATGCCCTCTTGGACGTGGTAAGGTGAAAATCAAAGCACAGTGGGAATTACACAAGACACTATGACGATCTCGGGTCTACAGACTAATCTGTACAAGTGTCACCAGAGAACTGCCATCTGACGTGAGGTATAATACCATCTGGGAGTTCTCGTCGAGTCCGTCCAGTATACCCAGTCTCCACTGAGCACCCGTATACCATCTCTGATGTCCAACACCAATGGATATGGGATCATCCATCACCTATCTCATGGGACGAGAAGCGTATACGCTAGTCTACTCTGGAATATCGATACCCTGTCTCGATACACCTACGACTAGGAACATTAAAGGATGTACTTATGCACTACCATGGCCCCACTAGTATGATCTGCATCATAGTCCAGGTAGTCAAGTACACATCCTAAGGGCTTTACCAACATGTAGCTATAAGACAGTATCAAGAGACAAGTATACATGTTAAGATAAAGAGCAACCAGATAGCATACTATCATATCGAGCAAGAAAGTCCTCTCTATATATGTCCAAGCATCCATTATAATATACATCATCTGTACAATACTGGCCTCTAGGGCATACATACAACTAACAATATGCGCTCCTACTCCGTTTCGCTTGAGCTAGGAAACCTCTGTGTAGGACTCTAAAGACTCGTCAATATGGCAGCAGTAGGTGATGATCATATCAAACACCCACAAGCCGCAAGCGGTCTTCTAAACGTAACGGCCACCCGGGTATTGAGCACTCAGAAGATCAACAAGCAAGCTTGCTCGTACTCCTGCGAATCCAATCAGTAACACTACTGTACAGTCCGGTCTCTTCGTCTGATATGTCGCATATCACAGCATGGGGGTGGTATAACGTCAGACCCCAATAGCCTGATGAGTCATGCCGATGCAAGGTCCATACCGGTTGGAGAAACTATTAATAACACTTACCAGTAAATCTCAGCAACCCTGGCCAGGGATTTCCTGTTATGGCCAATCGGACATAGCGCAACATCAACTTCCAATACCGGAAGAGACGAAACCCCTCCTATCGCTCATTGCCTCCATGTGACTCGGGACTGTACTCAAAAACCACCTTTTTGCACGTTCTCTTGACCGTGGTTTGGTTAAAATCAAAGCACAGTGCGAATCACACAAGACTCTATGACGATCTCAGGTCTACAGACTAACCTATACCAGTGTCACCAGAGAACTGCTCTCCGACGATAGGTATAATACCATCAAGAAGTTCTCGGCGAGTCCGTTTAGTGTACCCAGTCTCCATTGAGCACTCGTATACCATCTCTGATGCCAAACACCAATGGATAAGGGATCATCCTGTTGGTGATAGTGCCCTCAGAGTCAATTATTGGATCATAGACACGTGATTGCAATGATTGAGGGAGGACCTATACCGGTAGGACAGTCTTACTCAAGATGATAGTATGCTATCTGGTTTTTCTTTATCATCGTGTACTGCTTTAGGTGACCTAACAGGTCACTATTGCGTTGTGATAGAGACCTTAGGATTCTTGCTTGACTACCAGCAGTATGATGGCGATCATATACGTGGGAGCTAGGGTCTATAAGCACATCCTTAAAAGCTCCCAAGTCGTGTGAGTTTCGAGACAGGGCATCGATACTCCAGAGTAGACTAGTGTATACATTCGAGACCCCGACGAAGGGCGGTGGCCGGTCTCACAAGCCACTGATGTCAGTTGGTTCACCTAAGATGTATACAGGTGCTCATTGGGTTATGAGTACACCGGACATGACTCGCCGGGAACATGCTAGGTTTTCTTATACCTGATGTCGGATGGCAGTTCCCCGGTGACATGTGCACAGGTTAGTTCATCGACTTGAGATCGTCATTTATCTTGTGTGAGTTTCCACTGTACTTTGATTACTACCCTACCACGGCTCAAAGGAGTCGTGCAAACAGGTTTTAGTTGGGTACAGTCCCGAGCCACATGGCGGGAGTAAGCGGATCTGCAGTAGTTCATCTCTCCCGGTATTGGGGGCGAGGTCGCGCTATGTCAAGGAGAGCCATTACACGAAGTCCTTGGCCAAGGCAAGAGATTTACAGGTAGGTATTCCAGTAGTATCTCAGGGTGTTCTGGGCTACACTCCGACACGACTTGTACCGCTTTTGGGGCTCTGACTTTTATCAACCCCCTAGGCCTGCCATGCGATGCTCATAGAGGAACGGACCGGACTGTACGGATATTGTCACTGACAGACTCAGTAGGGTGTCAGGATGAGTTCGCTCATTGACGTCCCTTTTGGTCAATAGTTGGTAGCCCGTTACGTATGGCTAATACCTCTGACGTGCTAGTGGTTAAATCCATAGCCAAAGTATTGACGAGTCTTTAGAGTCCCCCACAGACAGTTTCTTAGGTTTTGGGCGAAACACTGTAGAGGCCGTATGGATATATGGCAGGGTTCGATCATGTACGTGCGGTATTGCACGGGTCATGATCGGACGGATAATACAAGCGGGCTTTGGTTCAAGCCGGCTCCTAGTATTATACAGTGTAGATTTTGTCTCATTGCATTTTAATTCCGTCGGAATACAAATGCTGGTATGTATATACAGTCGTGGGGTTTCCCTGTAATTTATTACTGGATCGTTTTTCTGAAGTTGCCAGTTTGCTTTCCGGTTTCGGCCATTTTTCTTTGTTTCTTTCTTTGGCTGAATTTTGGTGGACGGGGTTATTTGCAATTATGCATTTTATTATGGAGGAGACTTTTTGTGATAGCTTCATGATGGTTCAACCATCATTTGACTTTTAGTTCATCATGGTTCTTGCCTCTCATGATTACCTTTTTGTTCATCATGGTTTACTTGGTTGTTGGTGATGGGAGTTGATATGGATTTGGTAGTGATCATTATTCATGATGACAACCCTTTGTCTCTCTTGCATTATGTTTGGGCTCACTCCTTCTTCTCATTCTCTATGTGATGGCCGGCCACTTGATAGAGAGGGCTGTCTAAAATTTTTTTTTGGGATTTTTAATCTCTTTTGGCTTGCAAAAATCCTATAGCTCCATCTCAAAACAAGTTCATTTCATTCCTCCACCTAAAATTCCAACTTCTAGTAACCCCATGAGACCCATTGTTCTACACTTAGCCTACAGCATTCTTATACACGACGACTCGCCAACTTCATGCCCGAGTTGCCTCGATCCAGAGGTGGGAGCCCGTAAAAGAACCCGGCGATGTGGTGCCCTTCCGAAGAGGAGATGAAGACTGGAGATTCTGCGGGGAGATCGGGACGACGACGAGAAGACCGAAGGACGCGGATCGCTCGGTATATCTCTCTACCCCTTCTCTAGTTAGCTAGCATTAGATTAATGGCCCGATCTGGGATTTTAGTACGCGGTAGCGCCGGTTTTAAAGTTAAAGAAAAGTTTTCGTTTCCGCATTTTGGCCTCGGAATGACGGCCGGGGCGCTGCCGTAGACTTACACTGGTATCAGAGCCACGCCATTAACCTAGTCTAGCTTGCTCTAACGTATTTACAAGTTCGATCGAACGGATTTTCCAAAAACCGCATTTTCAAGTCCAGTTTCTGTCGATTTTATTTTGTGCTCCAAAAATTTTTCTAGGCATGTTAAAAAATTGTGCAGGGTTTTTTAAGCATTCTGTAAAAATTTGGTTCCCTAATGTTACTGTTCTGCCGCGGAACCGCGGTCAAACCCATGCATTGGCCATAGTTCCATGGCCATTATAACCCCTTTCTGCACTAAATTTGTACAGTAGCGCTCTGACAGGGAAATGGGGTTTTTGGAATTTCTGTTTAGGCCCAGATTTTTTTTGAGTGCTACAGTTGTGCTTGGGGCCCACTTCGGAAAATTTAGTCGATCGAAAATTTTAAACATGTTAGTTCATAGTATTTACATTATATCTGCGACCGTGAATGTCATTTGATCGGTAAATCCTGTCTAACTGCTATAGCCCTTTTAGACGGATTTGCGAACGTGACATTCACGTTGATGTTCTGTGTTGTGCTGTGATGTTACGGATTTGTCGTAGTGGATAGCCTGGATGCAATGTTAGTACAGTTTGGTTGTATATGTACAATTGATATTGTGGGGCGAGCGTCCGACATGTGGACTGTCGTCACTTCCTGTTTGTATATTATTCTTTTAGGGCACGACCGGGCTGAGGTCGATGTACCCGTTGTATGTATATTTTACTTTCTGTGCTAGGGTTACCCCACGGTGCGGTGCATGTATGGGGTTCCTAGGCACACTCAAGTGGTTCCACAAGGCATCAACCATGCCAAATTAAAATTTTCCGGTGCCAAGAAACCCTAAACTAGATCGTTAACTAGAGTTTAGGAGAAAAAAATGAAAGTAAATCACATTTACACTAAGTGAACGGAAATACAACCTTTGTAGATCCGGTCCTCCACTTCCTTAGCTCTGTGATGATGTTCCTCCGCTGCGATCATCGGATCCCGGACTCTAGCGATGGTTTCGTCGAAGAAATGATCGGGCTAGGTCGTCGACTTCGATGCCGAAGATGATCTATGTCGAGACAACTCAAGATTAAGCTCCAACTTCACCAAGTGATGAAACTTGTGAAGAAAACACCCTATACTACTTGGCAGGTGGTAGAGGATGAAGAAATAGGAAGTGGGTTCACTTTGGATTTGGATTTCTCACTTGGAATCATCACTTGACATTTTTCAAGAGAGCTTTTCTTTTTCTTCACTTGAAGAAGAAAATGAAGAACAAGAAAAAGAAATCAATTAATAAAATAGAAAATCAAGTGACGCCTTATCATAATGCAACCATGGGTGAGGCTAACTCATGTAGAGAATGAACTAGGGTTTAAGTGAATGGTAAGGTTAAGGAAAAAACAAAATGGTAGATAAAGCAAGAAGCTTCATGAAGCTTAAGCAAGAAACAAAGTTAGCCACCATTTTATTCTTGCCAAAAAGAATAAATAAATAAATGAATAAATAAATTAAAACCCTAACCATTTACCTAACATGGTTCAATGCATACACACACCCAAGTTTGCATGTATCATCAAACATGATACAAACTAGTGCACAAAACTATATCATATATACAATGTGCACTTCAAGTGAGAAAATCCATCTTAAGTGAAAAAAATTAGTTAATGTAAAATAATATATCAAATATATAATTATACATTAAATCATTAAATCAACACTTGATTTAATGATCCGGTCATATCGCATATAACCGACTAATATCTAGTGTATCAATGTATCGAATCAACACTTGATTCGGTATCCAGGCTATATCATATATAACCGTCCAATGATACAAATCGCGAGAATAGAATACAGTATCACATACTGGTATTATTCTCGGTCCCGCACATATCTCATATGCGCTCCTATTTCGTTTCGCTTGAGCCAGGAAACCTCTGTGTAGGACTCTAAAGACTCGTCAATACGCCGGCAGCAAGTGATGATCATATCAAACACTCACAAGCCGCAAGCGGTCTGCTAAACGTAACGGCCACCCGGGTATTGAGCGATAAGAAGATCAACGAGCAAGCCCGCTCAAACTCCTGTGAATCCAACCAGAAACACTTACCATACAGTCCGGTCTCGTCGTCTGATATGCCGCATATCTTGCCTAGGGGTGGTAAACGTCAGACCCCAATAGCTCGATAAGTCGTGTCGATATGAGGTCTATAACAGTTCGAGAAACTACTGGTAACACTTACCAGTAAATCTCAGCAACCCTGGCCAGGGATTTCCGGTTATAGCCAATCGAACACAGCGCAACATCAACTCCCTATACCGGGAGAGACGAATCCCCTCCTATCGCTCATTGCCTCCATGTGATTCGGGATTGTACCCAAAAACCACCGTTTTGCACGCCCTCTTGGACGTGGTAAGGTGGAAATCAAAGCACAGTGGGAATCACACAAGACTCTATGACGATCTCGGGTCAACAGACTACTCTGTACCAGTGTCACCAGAGAACTGCCATCTAATGTAAGGTATAATACCATCTGGTAGTTCTCGGCGAGTCCGTCCAGTGTACCCAGTCTCCACTGAGCACCCGTATATCATCTCTGATGTCAAACACCGTTGGATAAGGGATCATCCATCGCCCATCTATATGGGTCGAGAAGGTATACGCTAGTCTACTCTGGTATATCGATGCCCCGTCTCGATACACCCACGACTAGGGACCTTGAAGGATGTATTTATGGACTACCATGTCCCCACAAGTATGATCCGCATCATAGTCCAGGTAGTCAAGTACACATCCTAAGGGCTTTACCAACATGTAGCAGAGAGACAATCAGTGTACACGTTAAGGTAAAGAGCAACCAGATAGCATACTATCTGTCGAGCAAGAAAGTCCTCCCTATATATGTCCAAGCATCCACTACAATATACATCCTACGTATAGCAATGGCCTCTAGGGCATACATATAACTAACAGCATGGATAGCCGGGTTCTAGAGGGCAACGGGCCCGCACCTCATGGCGTTGAGACAGAGGGGGCCTCACTCTAGTATTGGCAGGCTATTCGCCGCACTCGTATGGGGTATAGGTTGACCCAAGGAGGGGTGCCCAAGTTACCGGATTCCGTGAAGTGCCGGGTGGTCCATTCATGTTGCTGAAGGGGGCTGCCTCGCTTCAGGTTTTGGCGGGTAACTTGTCGTGCCCGTAGGGGTCTAGGATTTCATTGCACAGGCTATCCACAAGACCAGGGGAACGTCGGGTTTCAGTGGCGGCTCTATGAAACCCGGGGATCCCAGATATCTGTATTGTTCTGTGATGCTTATTACATTTCTGTGATGTTGCATTTTATCACGCCTTGAGCGAATATTATATATTGATATATATACTGGTAGATGTTTTATATGTTTTGCATCCGTGCTAGTCCAGTCCCCGCTCTGTCATTAGTTAAGTAACCTAACGGGTGATGACGGGACCCCGTGGCAAATGCGGATGGCATATACGTACATCATTATTTTCGTTCTTTATTGGTGTGATCAATTGATGGGACCGCGTTGATTCGGATCAATGCAAATTAAACAAACCTATTTGTAGCGTCTTGAAAAGTCGTTTTGGTGTTTTCCTGAAATTCGGTGAAAATTCGGTATTTTTCCGAAAACCGTCTTTCTCGATATTTTGCAGTTTAGGGGTAATTATACCTAAAATGGATAGGTAATTGCTTGTTTTTAGTAGCTAATGAGTTAATTATGAAATTTTGGTCATTTAAAAAATTTTCCCTATTTTTCAATTTTTTAATATTATTTTAAGTCGGTAAGAAAATACATTAAATAAGCGATAAATACAAATTTTTCCGGGCTAATTTTAATCTCTAAAATTATGATAATTATAATCTAGCGATAACATGAATTTTTAGTAATTTATTTTGATTTTTAACAAATTTTTATGTTATGAAACGAATTTATTGAATTTTGAGCTAAAACTTGCAATTTTTGAGTTGTAGGGGGCCTTTTTGCATAAAACTTCTTTTGTAAAATCTCTCTCTCTTTTTCCTCAGCCCTAGGACAGCCCCACCTTGTGTGAGACCAGAAATTTCTGGCCTCATTTCTTAAGTTGCTTTCTTGAGTTGAAATTGTTAGTTTATGGTTTTATTTTAATTTAAATGAATAAAGTATGATACATTGACTTTTTGGACTTGACCCATGACCTTCCCCACTTGCCCACACCATCCCCACTCCTCCTTTCAGCTGAGAATCCTGCAGGAAAACAGCCCCCAAACTTCCCCCTCTCATTTCCTTCTAAACTCATCAAATTCCACCTCAAAATCCTTACAAATCCACAAATTTCTTCACAAAACCAAAACAAATCCTTGTGTTGTCTCTTCTCAAGCCTATTATAGTTGAAAACATGTGGAAAGGAGGCATTTTTGGAGGCAAATCACCATGCTTGATCCATAGAAAGTGAGGTATAATCCCTTGCTATGTAAATTCTTTTGTTTAAAGATTCTTAAGTAGATTGTGTAGTGTTAAATTTAGTGTAGTTTTAATCTAGTTTTCTTAGGTTTTGCTTGAAAAATTAAACTAGGGTTTTGAACCATGGTGGTTAATTAAGTTGTTTTATAGTTAATCTAGTTGTTAATGAACTAATCTATATGGTTACCTTGTTATGTAGTCTTCTAATTGTGTTAATTTAGTTAACTTTAAAAGTTCGATTTTAGTTGTAATTGTCGTTTTAGGAATTTCAAGAGAAGGTTAGTGTATGGAATTGAGTTGTGTAGCTTGATTAGTGAGTTGATTAAGGTTTAGAAAACATTAATTAGTTGATTAAACCTAAATTGTTATCTAGTATTTTGCTAACCTAACCTAAGAGGTTAATTTTCTTAAGTGGGCTTTTGTTGTGTTAATTTAAGTTTTCAAGTGTGGAATTGATTTGGAATTTGCTAGGTTTTAATTCAAGAATTGGTGGTTATGGAAAATAGGATTGGAATCATTGCTATTGTGTTGTAATTAGTGTTTGTAGATTGCTTGTAGTGTGCTTGGGTAATTATGCTTTATTGTAGTCGTTTTGTCGCAAATCGGCGATTGTTGCACCGATTTTTGGAATGTATATGCTTACTAGATTTTTATATAAATTATGTGATGGATTATTTTTGATATCTTGATGATTGTAATGGCTTGTCCTACGACTTTTAGGATGCGTGAGTGCGGTTTTTGGGTAGTCGGGTTTTAGTTTTGCCGGGCGACCAAATCGGCGTTTTTCGGCAGTTTTTGCGATTTTCGCGTGTGTCCGCGCACCTTGTGCACGTTGTACCTAGCTAGCGAACTTTAGTAGTTTCGTTGGGGTTTTGCGTCGTTCTTGATATGTAACCTTATATTTGGTATTGATGTAAATTCCAGGTTCGGTCGCGAAGACGTCAGACGCGGCGCGAAAGGGAAAGGCGGTGATTGGACACAGCTAGCCAGGGATTCCGGTGAGTAGATTTAACATCTACGGGGGACGATCGTTTGGATGGCGCAAGTCGCCCGATAGATTTAGTAAACTGGAAAATAGTAAATTGGATAATCACTTGTGACATTAGAATAATAATACTGACATGATAATTGCTGCAATTAGATCAATATGTTATACCCATATACGCAAACTCAATTGTAGGACACATGCACCATTAGCAGGTTTTTATATGCAGCACGAGCACTATTCATGTTTACACACACACCCTGGTAACTGCCATGCCACCACACTAGATAACTTTTAAATTGAAACCTTTTACTAATTGATACTTAAACTGGTACTATTACCTTTAATTCCTTAAAAAAATGAAACCGTAGTATTGCTATTCATGTGCATGTACTTCACCATATTAATTGTTCATGCTTAATACATTAATCACACATCGCAACTTGTTTATTGATATCATATGCATTCATTATCATTGATATATCCACTTATGAGGATTTCTTGAGATTTTATGATATTGCTGGATTTCGGGGGAAAGCCGCAAAATTTCTAAACTTATTATATTTTTTAAAATATGTAAATTGCGGTTTTCTAGTGATGTAAGTGTCGTCCACCATGAGTTTGCTGTGGATTTGGAAATCCGTGTCGAGGAGTGGAGGAACCGGCACGGGTACATGGTGGGCCCGGTAAGGTACCCCGGGGCAAGAGGAATGTGGTGATGACGTTGAACCTGGCAGGGGACGGATACCTACCGGTGACTGTTTGGGACGGCGGATATCCAGAGGATACCGATCGTGGCCGCTAGATGATGAGATATTGATATTTGAGATGGGTCAGCCGGACGGCTGAGGCCAGAGATACATTTATGAGATTTGAGACAGCTTTTAGGTGTCGTTGCTGGACACCGATTTTCGTCGATTCATTGACATTTGCTGGCATTCTAAAAGAGTTTCAAAAACAAAAAGAGATAAAATATTTTTATATATAAACCTATTGAGACCTCAGATATTCATGCTGCATACATATTCGTACACTGATGTTGTATACACACCTGCTAGTATATCCATATTGCATACATACTCGCCATTATGTCCTGCCTTACCTGTATATAGATGCTAGGATGCTTGTGTGCATGCATTCGATAGCCTGTGTAGATGTTATTTATTACTCACGAGTTGGCAACTCACCCCCGTTGTGCCATAGCCTGTTGCAGGTCCGCTCCGTCAGTTCAGTAGCGGCGGGTGCGCTCGCTTCTTTTGCCTCTTTTGCCTGGACTCGAGATTTGCTCATAGGTGGGTTATGTTATCATTTTTGTACCACCTTGTATATTCTTTGCATCTAGTGTACTCCATCTACTGTTTCTACCAGATTATTGTATATTGACCTAGAGGTGAGACTGTGAGGTTTGTGGATTTTATGCTGTATTTTGGGGTCGAGCTCACTTGAGCCGACATGCTACTTTTCTCATGCTTCATTATGATTATTATGCTTGTTGTCATTTACATTGCGTGGGATTTGTGACCGCCTTGTGGCGAAGAGCTAGCTCCCGCTTGGGGATGCCCTATTGTGTTGGATTCATGCATATTTTTGTTGTACCCATTTTGGGGGCCAGTATTTAGAAAGGAGACTCTGCCGAAATTTTCGGAAAAATTAGTATTGCTTTTAAAAAGGGTTTTACATGACTTATTTGATAAACTTGCTTTCAAAGGTTTGGGTTTTCTTCACTCTTTTGCTTAATTGGTTTTGTTTTCTGGGCTTTGGCTTACTTATTTTACTGACGCCTTTAGACGTTTCGTAAACTTAAGTGCCAGTCACGTTCCGTACCCTGCGGGTCGTGACAAAGTTGGTATCAGAGCGATAGGTTTTACCTTTGTGAGTGTAGGATGACCCTTGGTAGATGGAGTAAGTGACTTAAGCAGGGTAACGTAGCGTGCGTATGTCCGCGGCATACTTACGATACGGTACTCCGCCTAAGTGACTTTAGGATACTTGCTTGAAAATTCCTTCTTCAATTCCGTGTATCCTATGATCCTATTGCACTTTTCTTACTGTCCTGTTTCCTGTACCAGTCACTATGCCGCCGAAGGCTACGAGGGCACAGAGGGCTGCCGCCAGAGACGAGATTCGAGCTGGCTCGTCCGAGACTAGGACTGAGCAGGGTGGTATGCCTACGCCGCAGGGACAGACCGATCCACCTTCCCCAGGCCGTATGGATAGGCTTGAGTCCGGTATGGAGGAGCTGCGACAGATGATGGGAGGCATACAGGAGTTACGACAGATGGTGGAATCGTTAGTAGAGGTCAATCGAGCACAGAGATCGGATATTACTCCCCTTGCAGTCGTTTTGAGACCGAGTCGGATTCGCACTGATATGTTAGCACCTAGGAGGGTTCGCAGAGGCCATGGTGGATTCTTTAGGGGCCAGTTATATCGCCTTCACCCATATGATCAGCAGCCATGTTTAGGATGTTTTTGGTGTGGTAGTCTGCACCATCTTGTCAGAGACTGTCCGGTGAAACGACAGGGAGCAGCGACAGTTCCACACGTGACCCTACCACCATCACCACCCCCTCCTCAGAGAGCCCTACTTCCTACCCCAAGCGATGCTCCATGCCAGTTAGGTGCACCGAGAGGCCGTGGACGCGGCGGTCCTGTTCAGAGAGGACGAGGAGGCAGAGGCCGAGGTCGAGGTCAGCCCGCTATCGGTGGAGGACAGGCCCGAGTTTTTGCTTTGACACCGCAGGATGCGCAGGCATCCAATGCCGTTGTGACAGGTACCTTGCCAGTTTGTTCTTTCGACTCACGGGTATTATTCGACCCAGGTTCCACACATTCGTACGTATCTACACACTTTGCACCGATGTTGGGCCGTGAGTCGTCGTCGTTAGATCAGCCGCTTGTTGTTGTTACTCCGGTAGGCGAGTCGTTTGTCGCTCGGTTTGTATTTCGTTTGTGTTCCGTTCGTATCGGGGAGAGGGATTCATCAGTTGATTTGATACTCCTCGATATGTTGGACTTTGATGTGCTTCTGGGCATGGATTGGCTAGCCACTTGTTATGCTTCGGTGGACTGCCGTGAGAAGGCAGTCAGATTTAGCTTTCCGGGAGAGCCAGTCCTTGTTATTCAGGGAGACCACAGTGTCACCCTTCCCAGCTTAATTTCTTCTCTTCGCGCTGGTCAGCTCTTGCGGAAGGGATGTCAGGGATTCTTAGCGTCTATTTGTGATACTCGAGCTGCAGAGGTTCCGTTGGACCGGGTCCCAGTAGTTTGTGAGTTCCCTGATGTTTTCCCTGATGAGCTACCCGGGCTACCGCCTGAGCGCGATGTTGAGTTCTGCATTGATTTGATCCCCGGTTCGGGGCCTATTTCTATACCACCTTATCGGATGGCCCCGGCAGAGCTTCGAGAGCTGAAGGATCAGTTGCAGGATTTGTTAGATAAGGGGCTTATTCGACCTAGTGTTTCTCCGTGGGGTGCTCCAGTCCTGTTTGTCAAGAAGAAGGATGGAAGTTTGCGCTTATGTATCGACTACCGCCAGCTGAACAAAGTTACCGTTCGGAACAGATATCCGTTGCCGCGCATTGATGATTTGTTCGACCAGCTTCAGGGTGCGGGGTATTTTTCGAGGATCGACTTGCGATCAGGATACCATCAGCTGCGAGTTCGACAGGAGGATATACCGAGGACAGCTTCCGCACGCGCTACGGCCACTACGAGTTTTTGGTGATGTCGTTCGGACTCACCAACGCCCCGGCAGCATTCATGGATTTGATGAACCGTACATTTAGGCCGTATCTCGACTTGTTCATCATCGTGTTTATCGACGATATCTTGGTGTACTCCCAGAGCAGAGAGGAGCATGAGCAGCACTTGCGGATTACGTTACAGACTCTGAGGGAGCACCAGCTGTTCGCGAAGTTCTCCAAGTGTGCTTTCTGGCTGGACAGCGTCGGATTCTTGGGTCACGTGGTTACGAGAGACGGCAGTTGTGTGGACCCGAAGAAGATTAAGGCTGTTCAGCAGTGGCCCCGACCTACATCGGTTACTGAGATCCGTAGTTTTCTAGGCTTGGCGGGCTACTACAGGCGTTTTGTTCAGGACTTCTCCCGTATAGCTGCACCGTTGACCGGTTTGACCCGGAAGGGAGTTCCTTTCGTCTGGACAGAGGAGTGCGAGCGCAGTTTTCAGCAGCTATGGACTTGTTTGACTACGGCGCCGGTATTATCTTTGCCTTCGGGATCAGGCGGATTTATTGTCTACTGTGATGCTTCGCGAGTGGGATTAGGATGCGTTTTGATGCAGCATGGCCGGGTGATCGCTTATGCTTCTCGGCAGTTGAAGAAGCATGAACAGAATTACCCCACTCATGATTTGGAGATGGCTGCAGTGGTCTTTGCACTGAAGATTTGGCGACATTACCTGTACGGCGAGTCGTGTCAGATATTCACCGATCACCAGAGCTTAAAGTACATATTTCAGCAGCGAGACCTGAACCTCAGACAGCGTCGTTGGATGGAGTTGGTGAAAGACTACGACTGCGAAATCTTATATCACCCCGGCAAGGCAAATGTGGTGGCAGATGCGTTGAGTAGGAGGCCCGGGGGTAGTCTATCCTTTTTGCGCACAGTGCAGAGGCAGTCGTCAGCAGATTGGCAGATGTTATGTGACAGCCGAGTGGAGTTCGAGTTCACTCAGACAGGGGGACAACTCGCGCATGTTCATGCACGCCCACAGTTGCTTGACCGTATATATGAGGCACAGCGCAGTGACGACCGTTGCTCAGAGATCATGGAACAGATGGGACAGGGCAGATTTTCCGAGTTCGTGGTTGACGATCAGGGGATTTTACGATATGGATCTAGACTGTGCGTACCAGATGCTGATGGATTGCGGCGCGACATTCTTGAGGAGGCACACCGATCAGTGTATAGTGTCCACCCCGGTTCCACCAAGATGTACCATGATATGAGAGAGACCTACTGGTGGGACGGGATGAAAAGGGACATTGCGGAGTTCGTTTCGAGATGCCTGACTTGTCAGCAAGTCAAGGCCGAGCACCAGAGGCCCGCAGGAGAGCTACAGCCGTTACCCATTCCAGAGTGGAAATGGGAGCAGATTTCGATGGATTTCGTTGTGGGTCTACCCAAGACCAGTCGAGGGTACGACTCCATCTGGGTGATCGTGGATAGATTGACAAAAGCGGCTCACTTCCTTCCAGTGAAGACGACTTTCAGCTTCGCTCAGTATGCTCAGCTCTATATTGACGAGATCGTGCGACTACATGGCGTACCGACTTGTATCGTGTCAGATCGAGGCACTCAGTTCACCAGCCGACTTTGGCAGAGACTCCAGGAGGCTTTGGGCACTCGTTTGAGCTTCAGCACAGCGTTTCATCCGCAGACCGACGGACAGTCAGAGCGGACCATTCAGACTCTCGAGGACATGCACAGAGCATGCGTTTTAGACTTTGGTGGTAGCTGGGATCGTCATTTACCTCTAGTGGAGTTCTCCTACAACAACAGCTTCTAGGATACGATTCAGATGGCACCTTTCGAGGCATTGTATGGGAGGAGATGCAGATCGCCCGTTTGTTGGACAGAGCTCAGCGAGAGCAGCATTTTGGGGCCGCAGCTTGTTGAGGAGACGACAGCGAAGATACAGTTGATCCGAGACCGGATGAGAGCGGCTCAGAGCAGGCAGAAATTGTATGCAGACAGGCGCCGTCGCAGGTTAGAGTTCGCAGTTGGCGACCATGTTTTTCTTAAAGTCTCCCCGATGAAGGGCGTGATGCGTTTTGGGCAAAAGGGAAAGCTTAGCCCTAGATTCGTAGGTCCCTTCGAGATCCTCGAGCGGGTTGGCGCAGTTGCATATCGTTTGGCTCTTCCACCCAGCTTTCCCGATGTTCACCCCGTTTTTCATGTTTCGATGCTCCGCAAGTACCTTCACGACCCTTCGCATGCGATTCAGCACCCGACAGTCCAGCTAGAGCGCGACCTTTCTTTTGCAGAGCAGCCGGTGGCCATCCTGGATCGGCAGGTGAAGATGTTGAGAACGAAGATTATACCAACCGTCAAGGTCCTTTGGCGTAGCCCGAGCAGCGAGGAGGTTACCTGGGAGACCGAGGGCGAGATGAGGAAGAAATATCCCCATCTCTTCGAAGGTACGCGTAGCTATATTTTAAATTCGGGGACCGAATTTCTTTAAGGGGGGAAGATTGTAGCGTCTTGAAAAGTCGTTTTGGTGTTTTCCTGAAATTCGGTGAAAATTCGGTATTTTTCCGAAAACCGTCTTTCTCGATATTTTGCAGTTTAGGGGTAATTATACCTAAAATGGATAGGTAATTGCTTGTTTTTAGTAGCTAATGAGTTAATTATGAAATTTTGGTCATTTTAAAAATTTTCCCTATTTTTCAATTTTTTAATATTATTTTAAGTCGGTAAGAAAATACATTAAATAAGCGATAAATACAAATTTTTCCGGGCTAATTTTAATCTCTAAAATTATGATAATTATAATCTAGCGATAACATGAATTTTTAGTAATTTATTTTGATTTTTAACAAATTTTTATGTTATGAAACGAATTTATTGAATTTTGAGCTAAAACTTGCAATTTTTGAGTTGTAGGGGGCCTTTTTGCATAAAACTTCTTTTGTAAAACCTCTCTCTCTTTTTCCTCAGCCCTAGGACAGCCCCACCTTGTGTGAGACCAGAAATTTCTGGCCTCATTTCTTAAGTTGCTTTCTTGAGTTGAAATTGTTAGTTTATGGTTTTATTTTAATTTAAATGAATAAAGTATGATACATTGACTTTGTGGACTTGACCCATGACCTTCCCCACTTGCCCACACCATCCCCACTCCTCCTTTCAGCTGAGAATCCTGCAGGAAAACAGCCCCCAAACTTCCCCCTCTCATTTCCTTCTAAACTCATCAAATTCCACCTCAAAATCCTTACAAATCCACAAATTTCTTCACAAAACCAAAACAAATCCTTGTGTTGTCTCTTCTCAAGCCTATTATAGTTGAAAACATGTGGAAAGGAGGCATTTTTGGAGGCAAATCACCATGCTTGATCCATAGAAAGTGAGGTATAATCCCTTGCTATGTAAATTCTTTTGTTTAAAGATTCTTAAGTAGATTGTGTAGTGTTAAATTTAGTGTAGTTTTAATCTAGTTTTCTTAGGTTTTGCTTGAAAAATTAAACTAGGGTTTTGAACCATGGTGGTTAATTAAGTTGTTTTATAGTTAATCTAGTTGTTAATGAACTAATCTATATGGTTACCTTGTTATGTAGTCTTCTAATTGTGTTAATTTAGTTAACTTTAAAAGTTCGATTTTAGTTGTAATTGTCGTTTTAGGAATTTCAAGAGAAGGTTAGTGTATGGAATTGAGTTGTGTAGCTTGATTAGTGAGTTGATTAAGGTTTAGAAAACATTAATTAGTTGATTAAACCTAAATTGTTATCTAGTATTTTGCTAACCTAACCTAAGAGGTTAATTTTCTTAAGTGGGCTTTTGTTGTGTTAATTTAAGTTTTCAAGTGTGGAATTGATTTGGAATTTGCTAGGTTTTAATTCAAGAATTGGTGGTTATGGAAAATAGGATTGGAATCATTGCTATTGTGTTGTAATTAGTGTTTGTAGATTGCTTGTAGTGTGCTTGGGTAATTATGCTTTATTGTAGTCGTTTTGTCGCAAATCGGCGATTGTTGCACCGATTTTTGGAATGTATATGCTTACTAGATTTTTATATAAATTATGTGATGGATTATTTTTGATATCTTGATGATTGTAATGGCTTGTCCTACGACTTTTAGGATGCGTGAGTGCGGTTTTTGGGTAGTCGGGTTTTAGTTTTGCCGGGCGACCAAATCGGCGTTTTTCGGCAGTTTTTGCGATTTTCGCGTGTGTCCGCGCACCTTGTGCACGTTGTACCTAGCTAGCGAACTTTAGTAGTTTCATTGGGGTTTTGCGTCGTTCTTGATATGTAACCTTATATTTGGTATTGATGTAAATTCCAGGTTCGGTCGCGAAGACGTCAGACGCGGCGCGAAAGGGAAAGGCGGTGATTGGACACAGCTAGCCAGGGATTCCGGTGAGTAGATTTAACATCTACGGGGGACGATCGTTTGGATGGCGCAAGTCGCCCGATAGATTTAGTAAACTGGAAAATAGTAAATTGGATAATCACTTGTGACATTAGAATAATAATACTGTTATGATAATTGCTGCAATTAGATCAATATGTTATACCCATATACGCAAACTCAATTGTAGGACACATGCACCATTAGCAGGTTTTTATATGCAGCACGAGCACTATTCATGTTTACACACACACCCTGGTAACTGCCATGCCACCACACTAGATAACTTTTAAATTGAAACCTTTTACTAATTGATACTTAAACTGGTACTATTACCTTTAATTCCTTAAAAAAATGAAACCGTAGTATTGCTATTCATGTGCATGTACTTCACCATATTAATTGTTCATGCTTAATACATTAATCACACATCGCAACTTGTTTATTGATATCATATGCATTCATTATCATTGATATATCCACTTATGAGGATTTCTTGAGATTTTATGATATTGCTGGATTTCGGGGGAAAGCCGCAAAATTTCTAAACTTATTATATTTTTTAAAATATGTAAATTGCGGTTTTCTAGTGATGTAAGTGTCGTCCACCATGAGTTTGCTGTGGATTTGGAAATCCGTGTCGAGGAGTGGAGGAACCGGCACGGGTACATGGTGGGCCCGGTAAGGTACCCCGGGGCAAGAGGAATGTGGTGATGACGTTGAACCTGGCAGGGGACGGATACCTACCGGTGACTGTTTGGGACGGCGGATATCCAGAGGATACCGATCGTGGCCGCTATATGATGAGATATTGATATTTGAGATGGGTCAGCCGGACGGCTGAGGCCAGAGATACATTTATGAGATTTGAGACAGCTTTTAGGTGTCGTTGCTGGACACCGATTTTCGTCGATTCATTGACATTTGCTGGCATTCTAAAAGAGTTTCAAAAACAAAAAGAGATAAAATATTTTTATATATAAACCTATTGAGACCTCAGATATTCATGCTGCATACATATTCGTACACTGATGTTGTATACACACCTGCTAGTATATCCATATTGCATACATACTCGCCATTATGTCCTGCCTTACCTGTATATAGATGCTAGGATGCTTGTGTGCATGCATTCGATAGCCTGTGTAGATGTTATTTATTACTCACGAGTTGGCAACTCACCCCCGTTGTGCCATAGCCTGTTGCAGGTCCGCTCCGTCAGTTCAGTAGCGGCGGGTGCGCTCGCTTCTTTTGCCTCTTTTGCCTGGACTCGAGATTTGCTCATAGGTGGGTTATGTTATCATTTTTGTACCACCTTGTATATTCTTTGCATCTAGTGTACTCCATCTACTGTTTCTACCAGATTATTGTATATTGACCTAGAGGTGAGACTGTGAGGTTTGTGGATTTTATGCTGTATTTTGGGGTCGAGCTCACTTGAGCCGACATGCTACTTTTCTCATGCTTCATTATGATTATTATGATTGTTGTCATTTACATTGCGTGGGATTTGTGACCGCCTTGTGGCGAAGAGCTAGCTCCCGCTTGGGGATGCCCTATTGTGTTGGATTCATGCATATTTTTGTTGTACCCATTTTGGGGGCCAGTATTTAGAAAGGAGACTCTGCCGAAATTTTCGGAAAAATTAGTATTGCTTTTAAAAAGGGTTTTACATGACTTATTTGATAAACTTGCTTTCAAAGGTTTGGGTTTTCTTCACTCTTTTGCTTAATTGGTTTTGTTTTCTGGGCTTTGGCTTACTTATTTTACGGACGCCTTTAGACGTTTCGTAAACTTAAGTGCCAGTCACGTTCCGTACCCTGCGGGTCATGACACTATTCTGATGTTGTTGGAACATTTTTTGAAAAGCTGTTATTGCAAGGACGTTCTCTTTTGTTTTGCACAGTGGTATTCGTTTATGAACATCCAGCACCTCAGTCGACGAGGCAAGGGCCGAGATCTCTTCACCGGGAATGACCCCTTGGACAGAAGTTTGCGTCAGGGCAATAACTTCACTATAGTCGATTACTTTTGCTTTGCATCATGGTATTCAGTTGGAATATCTTGCACCTCATTCTACGGGGAGAGAGCCGAGATCCCTTCACAGGGAGTGACCTCTTTAACAAAGGTTTTCGTCACTATATTTTTATAAAAAGCTATCCGGTTCCTTCAACGATATCAAGTTCATTACGTTAAAGGTTTTTCGCCAAAAACCATTCGTAGCCCTCCATCATTTCAGACGGGTAGCAAGTAGTATTCATGCTATGTTTGTTGGCCAAAGTCAAGGCATAGTGTATGGTAGCTATTTGTTACTTTTCTGCAGCAAAGATAGATGTGTTGGTTTCGGACAGTCGTACTGCCATGTTAGCCAAAGTCAAGGGTAGGTACGGGTGGGTTCAAATTAACCTGGACAATGACGGGTAGAACTTGACATGTAACTTATGATATTTTGGCCTACGTCAAGGTCATAAGAGCATGGGGCAAAAATCACATCGGGAGTTTCTAAAGAAACTGAAACTTGCCAGATATGCGCATACCTTCTGGAGTGTGATAACGTGAGCGGATTCCGTCACGTTTTCATGCGATGATAATTGGATCCCGATTCCCACTGATGAGTTGGTTTACTCCTCGGGTGATCCCGACTAATTCTTCTTTCAGGTTTGGAGGAGAATTTGACGGTACAGTAGGTGGTTTCTTGATTAGATAAATTGATAACCATTCTGATCTAGGTTAGAGTGCACGCTGAGTGTTTCTTTTCACTCTCTCTCTTTGGCAGCGACTATGACCCGACCCTAGACTATGACTCTGTAACCAAGATTAACCGAACCTTCTTATAAGACTGGCTTTTGGATTGTCAGAGTTGCATACCTCATTGCCACTCCTACTTTTACCCTTTTCTCCAGGACACCCCGTATTACTATGAACGACTACTTCCATTGGATAAAACCATCGTATGGTTATATACGAACTCGAAAAAATTTAGTTCAAGGATGGTTTCCTGTTCTGGAGAAAACGAATAGGACTATTCAGTAGTCTTTTCCTTTTACCTTCTCTCAGGTTGCGAGTGCTCCTTGGATTAGGACAGTACACCTATTACGCAAATTGGATAGTCTTCTTCCAAACCATAGGCAGGTTCCAAACGGTAGGGAATGAAGAAAACCAATTAGCCTAACGATGGTGTACAGAAGGTATTAAGTTAAGACAAATAAAGGGATTAGAAGGAGGGCAAAGTAAATTGCGACTCCTATTCACGACTAAACCAAGTATTTCATTACCACTCCCACTTCACCTTTGTATTTCTCCAGGACACTCCATATCACTACGAAGATCCACAGTTATTTGGATACTCCATCGTATGGTTATATACGAACTCGAAAAGAACTTGTTCCAGTTCGGGGATAGATTCTGGTTCAGCAGAAATAGGAATAAGGTTTATTTGATTGTCTTTTATCTTCACCTTCTCTGGCATTGCGAGTGCTCCTAGGATTAGGACAGTGCACCCATTATGCTTATTGGATAGTCTTCTTCCAAACCATAGGCTGGTGCCGAACGGTAGGGAAAGAAGAAAACCATTTGGCCTAAAGGGGTGTGCAGAAGGTAATGAATAAAGACATATGAAGGGATTTGGAGAGATGGAAAAGAAATATACGGTTACAGTTGTGAATCTGGATAATGGAAGAGACATTACTAGGAATACCCGGATACCCCTACGAAACATTTCAATGTTTCAGTTTCACTGTATACTGTTAAAAGAAAATTGATTTCCCAATTAGACACTTGCTCCACGGTATGTATTTACCAGGTATGATTCTCACATCTGTATGGTTTTACAGATGATGAGTGGGAGTAAGTTATTTGGAATTAGGTGATCATCCTCACTATATCGGAATTCGTTGTAATTGGTGATATTTGAGGAAGTCACCTGGGTTGTTTGCCGGACGGCAAATATTTGGTTTTGAATATCCGCTGTTATGCACCAATTTCAAATTGGTATATCTGTACGTCTATTTTTATAGAGTGAGATATACCTTTTTGAAATTATGTCCATGACATTTACCTATATCAGTGGATGGTTAGATAAGGAGCATTTAACGGCGGTGTAATTCTTCTTAAGCATAAGTACAGTTTTCAACCTACGACACACAGAGAATGAGTTATTAGACTTATGGGACTTATACAGAGTATTGTATGTTGTCCAGTGTCCATTAGGACAGAAGGGTTGGTCCTCGTACTATATTCGGTTTACTTATGATTTCTCTAGTTTTTAGACAAGTGTTTCGTAGAAACACAAGGTCCATATTTTGAGAAGTTATAGGTATAAGAATAAAGTAGAGAACCAGGTGTTGCAAGTATCAGGATTCTTCAAGGTGATCGAAGATGTAGATACTTGTGTATGGTATTCAGCAGATAGTAATGATTAAGAGAACTTATTTCTCTTTCAGGTTACTCATAATTGGAAGCACTCCTAAGATGATTAGTGCTGATCGGCCTCCTTCCATTTAGTTGACATGCACTGAAGACAGCTGCACTATTTGGATCTGGTTCCAATTAAATCAGTGTCTCTGTTTCTGTATTGGATATAGAACAGTTCATATCTTGGCGATGTTAAGGTACGGGGAGTTGTCCAGCTTATGCTTAAAACCAGACTCTGGATAACTCAAGGCACTTTTCCGTAATGGCTGTTTGTGGGTTGACCCGGGCTATGACGTGGGTTGACTTTCTACCATCTGGAAGATCAATAGTGATATTGTTCTAGACTCGCGACAGTTTTAACAAAAATGGATTTTTCAGAAAACAGTAGTGGGAGTATGGTAGAACCGGAAGTGATTCCAGAACCGCAAACGATTACTAAAGATTTGATAAGAACCAAAAGATTCAATCTGGTTTGACATTCCATTGGTAACTCCGCAGATAAGGTGGGTAATCTCAGGCACCCGAGAGGTACTCTGGTAACCTCAAGGACGGTGGCAGGGAGGTTCTTGTTTACCCAGACTTGCCATTACTGTTGTTCGAGACTATGAGACCCGGCAGGAGGATGAGTATAGCGTCGTTCTAAACTGGCTTTAGAAGCGTACGAGTATATAACTCTGCCAGAGGGTTGTCGTAGTCAGTGGGAGCAGCGGAAGTATAGTGGAAAACTAGCTTATGTCTATTTATAGGATAAAGCAGAAATAGCGGAGATAGATAATCTATTTCTGATGTGACAGTCATAGTTTTGACTTCATCAGAATAGGGGATGGATCTGTTGAGAAGGTGTAGGGTGTGTTGTCCTGGTATTTGGATGACATACACAGAGTAGGAAGTGATATTCCTATACAACAATCGGTTATACTTTGGTCGTCACACGGTGGTTTCTCCACATTGGGCTTGGATATTATATCAGACATTCTGGTTACTAGATCTATGGTTTTAGATCTAGATTTGGGTAGTATCCCAATCTGGGTACTTAGACAGCATTCTTAAGGTGTTTTAGAATGGACGACTCCTAGCACGGTAGTGTACCGGCAGGTAATGGAGTCACCCTCTCTAAAGGTGTCTTACAGACTAAAGGGGAGAGCGATGTGCATGATTGGCAGATCACTTGCTTAGGCAATTGAGTCAATCATGAGATTTCAAGTACCACACCAGATATTGTTTTGCACGGAGTGCGATAAGTTGATATTGATCCAATCCTGGAGAAACGTTCGGAAGCAGTTTTAGAACATAAGTGGATGTTCTAGGGATTTGATAACGGCAGCCTCTTTTGGGAGACGGTTATCATTCCAGGCTTCCAAGATGACCTGGATGACAGAGTGACTGTCAGAGTTATAGTTTTCCCTCTGAAAAAGGGGCAGTGTTTTGGACAGGTGATCCAAGCGGACACTGAGGGAGGCATTACGCAAGATACTGATTAAGTTCAGTTGACGGTACAGTCTATATAATATATCATATATACTATATACTGTATCTATCACAGAACATCACATGATCACATCACAGATATTGCAGCAGAAGAAGCATATGAAATATTGGATATACTAGGACGTCCGTGTTTTCAATACGAGCCAGTATAAAACGCGGATTCCACGGTCGCGATGAATAGCCAAACCCACACCCCTAGACCCCTACGAGTGCGGCAAGCAACCCTACCAATTCTGGAGTTAGGAGACCCGGACTCGACTCCTCGAGTTGGTCTCCCACTGGACTCCAGAACCCGGTTACTTGTGCTCCCCTCCTTGGGTCTATCCTAGTGCAGAAAAGTAAATAATATACAAAGGGTGACAACTTCCGCTACCTGGAAGTGCCCCAAATGAAAGAATATTACATACAAGTTTTTACATGAATGAAAATGAAAAACACTCATCTTACATAAAAACCCCCGGCTATTCAAACACGACGATCCAATATAACATATCCAGCAACACATAACATCACATGTCATCAACGTAAGTAAATATGCGCATCCCAATTGTCGTTGACATATAGCAATGAAACCGGCGATATCACATATTACACTTACGGTCACAGAAAAGAAAGTGTAAAACTACAACAGTTGGAATCCGCAACCACGTCAGACATCGCATGCCTGACCAAATGAATTACTTAGACATCGCATGCCTAACATGTAAGTCCATGCTACCTCTCCCGGTACTTTCGGGAATGCGGAATTTGGTAAAAAACGATTTTTACGGAGGTGGTAACATGGACCTAAAACCCGGATCTTGGTTAAACATCTATCTAGCAACCTAACTAGGAGTTTCTAGCTACTCGGTTAGGGGGTTATACCTTGCTTGTCTTGAACTCCTTCGTCTTCAAACTCCGATGGTGGTCCGGATTGGCTTCTTCCCGTCGTCTCCGTACGCCGAAGATAGATCCACCTGAAAGTTCTAACCTTTGGCTCCTTCTTCGTTCTTTGAAGAAACTAGTTCACTCGGTTTGCTAAACCTTGTGAACTAGAATGAGTATAGAATAGTTTGTGTGGGATTTTATCTATGGTTCTTGATTCTCAACTCATGAGACAAGAGAACCATAGATTAAAGAGAGGGAAAAAGAGCAAGAGGGTGAGAGCAAAACAAAGAGAGCTCAAGAACAAGAGAGAGAATGAGCAAGAAAGAATGAGCAAGTCTTTTGTCTCTCACCCTCTCATAATCCAAAGCAATGATCACACATCATACCAATCAAGTGTTATGTGATGGTTGAAGCAACCATAACCATATCATTTCATGCACTTATTTTGCACAAATGAGCAAGCAAGAAAAAGTCTTTGCCATGAAATGATAGCTATGATTATCATGATGGTCAACTAGTCAAGCCTAGTCAACCGGTCAACAAAGTCAACAAGTCAACAAAAGTCAACAAGTCAACAAAGTCAACAACCATGTCACCATAATACTTAATTAATATAATTGTTAATCTCATATCATATTCTCATTTGGGTTGATCAAAAGGTCAATAGTCAACGGTCAACTGTCAACAACCCTAATGAGAATCCACTGCCTCTGTCTCCCTGTCAACTGTGCATACACACCCGCATCCGCATTCCGAGGAACACGAATGCAAACTGGATAAATCCAATTCCAAAAGGTACACTAGGATCTGGCTTAAACCAAATCCCGCTAGTGTAAACTGTCCGGACACTGTACGTGCACAAGTGCACGGATATGACCGAACCCTGTCGCAAAACCATGCGACCTGTCGCAATACCATGCGACCTCTACTCTTTTGCCTAAAGGCGAAAAGCTTTCTGTGTGGGACTCTAAAGACTCGACACTACGCTGGCAGTGGGTTTAACCACAGACCGCAAGCGGCTTTAGCTGTGCGTAACGGTCCCCAGGTAATGCCGATAAGAAGACCGACGAGGCGAAACCCATCTGAACTCCTACTGAGCCTGAGTGTGACATTCTCCGTACAGTCCGGTCTGTTCTTCTGATACATCGCTTGGCGGGCCTAGGGGGCGGTAAACGTCAGTCCCCCAATAGCGGTACAAGTCGTGCCGGAGTGAAGCCCAAAACACCCTGAGATAACACTGGAAGCCTACCAGTATATCTCGTTTGCCCTGGCCAGGGACTACTCGTGTAATGGCTCTCCTAGACACAGCACGATGTCAACCCCCAATACCGGGAGAGACGAATCCTGTCTAACCGTCACTGCCTCCAAGTGCTTCGGGACTGCACCCAACTACTACCTGTTTGCACGGCTCCTTTGAGCCGTGGTAGGGTAGTGATCAAAGTACAGTGGGAACACACTCGAGGCGAAGTGACAGTGTCAAGTCAGCGGACTAAGCTGTACTCATGTCACCTGGGAACTGATAACTGACGATAGGCATAATACCAACTAGTCAGTTCCCGACGAGTCCTGTCCAGTGTACCCGTCACCTAACGAGCACCCGCATACTATCTTAAGGACGACGTACTAACGGCTGTGGGACAGACCGTCTCCCGCACTGGGATGAGAAGCGCATGCGCCAGTCTACTCCGGAGTATCAATGCCCTGTCTCGATAGTCCTGCGACCAGGGACCTGCATAAGGATGTGCTTATAGATTACCCAGCCCCACTAGTGTGACGGCCATCACATCGCTGGTAATCAAGCAAAGATCCTAAGGGCTCCACTAATGTGTATAGGCGATATACGAAAATAAACACATGTACATATTGAAGTAGAAACAAACCAAGTAGCATACTACTATTTTGAGCAAGATTGTATATACAAGGTGAATATCCCAAGCTTCCATTAAGTAATATACAAACTAGTATGATACAGTAATGGCCTCTAGGGTATATACACTAACAATCTCCCACTTGCACTAAGGCCATGTACTGGCGTATCGAAGACCTATCATCTCGATCAGCCGCTCGAACTGAGTCTGGGGTAGGGCCTTGGTGAATGGATCTGCAGTGTTATCTTCTGAAGCGACTCTCCGAACCTCGATCTCCTGGCGATCCACGTTCTCCTTGATCAGGTGATACCGCCTCAAGATGTGCCTGGACCTCTGATAGGACCTGGGTTCCTTCGCTAAAGCTATAGCCCCGTTGTTGTCGCAATACAGAGGTATTGGATCAACAATGGACGGAACCACCTGAAGTTCTTTCAAGAACTTCCTTATCCAGACAGCTTCTTTTGCGGCATCAGATGCAGCGATGTATTCTGCTTCCATCGTCGAGTCTGCAACGGTTTCTTGTTTAGAACTCTTCCAACACACCGCCCCTCCATTGAGGGTGAAGACAAAACCCGACATGGACTTGGAATCATCCTTGTCACTCTGGAAGCTGGAGTCAGCAAAGGCCTCGATCTGGAGGTCTTTTCCGCCATACACCAAGAACATCTCCTTAGTCCTTCTCAGGTACTTGAGAATGTTCTTTACCGCTATCCAGTGTTTCTCCCCAGGGTTTGACTGATACCGGCTTACCACACTCAGTGCATAAGCTACATCCGGTCTGGTACACAATATCGCATACATTATAGAGCCTACCGCAGAAGCGTAGGGTATAATAGACATGCGATCCCTCTCCAGATCAGTCTTGGGAGACATCTCTTTAGAGAGGGTGATCCCGTGACAAGCCGGTCGGTTACCGCGCTTGGAATCTTCCATACTGAATCTTTTCAGTACAGTGTCGATGTACCTGGACTGTGAAAGTCCTAATATCCTCTTGGATCTATCACGATGGATCCGGATCCCCAGGATATATGAGGCATCACCCAGGTCTTTCATGGAGAACCTGTGTGACAAGAACCCCTTGACAGATTGTAGCATAGGAATGTCATTTCCTATTAAGAGAATGTCATCCACGTATAAAACGAGGAATACTACAGTTCTCGCTACAAATCTACTATAGATGCATGGTTCATCTGGATTTTTGATAAAGCCAAATTCTTTGACCGTCTCATCAAAGCAGATGTTCCAACTCCGCGATGCCTGCTTTAGTCCATAGATGGACTTAAGCAACTTGCACACCTTTCCGCTGCTCCCACTCTGAATGAAACCCTCTGGTTGGTCCATATAGACACAATCCTCTAAATTTCCATTTAGAAAAGCTGTCTTTACGTCCATCTGCCAGATCTCATAATCGTGGAAGGCAGCGATGGCAAGAAGGATCCGAATGGATTTCAGCATGGCTACTGGAGAAAAGGTTTCGTCGTAGTCCAAGCCAGGTCTTTGACGAAAACCCTTTGCTACCAGCCTAGCTTTATAGGTCTTAACCTGCTCATCTACACCAATCTTCCTTTTGAAGATCCACTTGCATCCTACGGATTTTACCCCGTCTGGAGCAATGTCCAACGTCCATACCTTGTTGGTGTACATGGACTCCATTTCGGTCCGCATTGCATCCAGCCATTTCACTGAGTCAACGCTCTGAACGGCCTGTTGGAAGCTAGTAGGCTCATCATAATCTATGATGCAATCCTCTCTATCCCCGTCTATGAGAAAACCGCAGTATCTCTCGGGCGGATGAGTCTGCCTACTACTCCTGCGGAGCGGCGTAGGAATGTCCTGATCTTTTGAACCCTCTGGTTCCGCTAAACTTTCAGTAATAGTCCGTGGTTCTGGAATTTCTTCCAGTTCTACTGCGCTCCCACTTATTTCCTTTTCTAAGAACTGGTGTTCTAGAAAGTGGGCATGACGAGAAACAAGAACTTTTTGTTCCTCTTCACAGTAGAAGAAATATCCCTTGGAATTCTTTGGATATCCCACAAACTTGCACAGTACTGAGCGTGCCTCGAGCTTGTCCGCATGCTGCTTTTTGACAAAAGCTGGACTTCCCCATGTCTTAATGTGATTAAGATGGGGTCTCTTCCCACACCACATCTCAAATGGCGTGGTAGGCACAGTCTTAGTAGGAACTCGGTTCAGAAGGTATGCGGCTGATTCTAGCGCATATCCCCAGAATGATCGCGGTAACTCAGCGTTACTCATCATGGACCGCACCATATCTAATAGAGTGCGGTTCCGTCTCTCCGATACACCGTTATGTTGCGGAGTGTATGGAGGAGTAAGCTGAGAGAGAATTCCGTTCTCTTTTAAATAGTCCAGGAACTCGGCACTTAAGTATTCTCCACCTCGATCCGATCTTAGAATCTTAATACTTTTGCCGGTCTGTTTCTCTACTTCATTCTTATACTCCTGGAATTTTCCAGAGGCTTCGGACTTATGTTTCATTAAGAAGAAATAACCGTACCTTGAGAAGTCATCCGTAAAAGTAATGAAGTAAGAATAACCGCTTCGCGCATGTGTAGACATTGGACCGCACACGTCACTGTGTATGAGTCCCAAGAGCTCGCTCGCTCTTACTCCATGTCCAGTAAACAGAGTCTTTGTCATCTTTCCTTTGAGACAGGATTGACAAGTGGCATACGATTTATATTCGAACGCATTCAAATACCCTTCTGTATGTAACTTAGTCAACCTTCTCTCATTGATGTGACCCGGTCTACAATGCCACAAGAAAGTCTGATTTATTTCTGGAGACTTTCTTTTGTGTGTATTCTGGACATTGAAAATCTGTGGTTGGTTCAATACGTATATACCATTACTCAATGTACCTGACCCAATCAGAACTTGATTAAGGTGAATGTTTACAACATTACTTACAAACGCAAATTCATAACCTTCTTTAGAAACTAAAGATACAGAAATGATATTACAAGTTGCGTTGGGTACAAAAAAGCAATTACGCAAAACCAAAACATGTTCATCTGACATTCCCAGGTGATAGTCCCCCACGGCTTTAGCATCCATGCTAGCTCCGTTCGCAACTCTGAGGGTCATGTCACCTGCCTTCAAAACCCTACGGTTTCTCAACGCCTGCAAAGAATTACAGATATGAGATCCTGATCCGGTATCCAATACCCAGGAAGTAGAGTTTATTCAAAGACAGTTTTCAATAACATACACACCTGAAGCTGAAGCTGCAACTTGCTTCAATTCCTGTGTCCTGGCTTTCCAAGCCCTGCAATCATTCTTCCAGTGACCTTTTAAAAGAAGCATTCTTCCTTATCCACAAGCTTCCCCGCTTTCTTTGTTGCTTTAGCTTTTCCCTTCGTATCCACTTTACTAACACCTCCCCTTGGTTTGGCGGGGGCTTTCTTCTTCTTTCCCTTGGCTTTCGCCTTGGACCTAGAAGAAGATGATCCTCCTACAAACAAAGTGGATGTTTCCCTACCTTTCTGTAGGGTGCCCTCTCCGCTCCTCAGCATGTTGAGGATCTCTGAAAGTTCAACCTCTTTTTCTTGTAAGTTGAAGTTCAGTATGAACTGGGCGTAAGTGGAAGGAAGGGACTGGAGAACTATGTCCGTATAGAGTTCACTCACCAATGTGGTCCCTAGGTCCGCGAGCTCCTCAATGTAGCTGATCATCTTTAGCACGTGCTCGGCTACTGATGATCCGACGGCCATCTTTGTCGAGAATAACTTTTTCGACGCTTCGTATCTTGCGATACGAGATTGCTCTCCATACAGTTCTTTTGTATGGAGAAATATGGATTCAAGGTCCATATTCTCGTGCCTCCTCTGATGTTCGTTGTCCATCGAGGCAAGTATGAGGCACTTGGCCTTCGCGCTATCAATCTCCCAAGTCTTGCGGATTTCCTTATCCGCGACGCTGGAAGTGGGACCAGGGGCAGGGGGAGCTTTGGTGGTAAGAAGATACCCCAGCTTGTCGTAAGTGATTGCCATTTTGACATTCCTGAGCCAATCTTTGTAGTTTGGCCCTGTCAGTATGTTTTTATCTAGAAGTAACTTAAGTCCAGTTATGTCGATTGGTCGCTGCAATTATGAGAGAGAAGAAGAAACACTCAGCATGATGCTCTTGCAAGTTTAGAGTGGTTTTTAGTTTGTCTAAACATGATGGCTCCCACTGTTTCTCGAATCCCTCTTCAAACCATAAAGGAAGAATTAGTCGGGATCAATCCCACCGCACAATACTTGCTTAACCGTTCAGCCAGGCCGGTGTCGGTACTTCGAGGGAGGTTTTCCAACGCTTTCGCGAAGTTCTTTAATTAAAGAACCTCTTTTCCCTGGGGGCGTAGCCCCGCTAACACCTTTCTAGGAACCTACTAGGTTTATAGCATTGATCGTTTAGTGAGAAATTTCCCGAGGAGTAGCATATACTCACAGTAGGATCGGGATCCAAATATCATCGCGTGACGAAACTGAAGGAATCCTACCAGAATCATCACACTCCAAATGGTATGCAAATCTAGCAAGTTTCAGTACTTATGAAACTCCCGATGTGGATTTTCGCCCCATGCTCTTATGACCTTGACTTTGGCCAAAATATCATAAGTCACATGTCAAGTTCTACCCGTCATTATCCAGGTTAATTTGGATCCATCCGTACCAACCCTTGACTTTGGCCAAAATGGCAGTACGACTGTCCTAAACCAACGCATCTATCTATGCTACACATGAACACCCAATAGCTACCAATCACTGTGCCTTGACTTTAGCCAACATACACAACTTGAATACTATTGACTATTCATGTGAAACGACGGAGGGCTACGGATGGTTTTGGCAAAACCGTGAACGTAGTGAACTTGATTTGGTCGATGGAACGAGATAGCTTTTAAAAGGAGTGGCTCAAGCTCCGCATTTAAAATTTGGTTTTGAAAAGAACCGAATGGTTTTTCAAAAGTGTTCCAACGACTTTAACTTGGTTTATTATCTTGCAATAGTTCTTTTAATGCGTGATATTCTTGCATTAGTTCTTTTAATGCGTCCCATCATTTAATCCTACCATTGCAGAAAACAACCAAAATATGACGTATGCTTATACCATTCGCATTCGCCACTGAGCCCCGTCATTACCCGTTAGGTTACTTAACTAACGACAGAGCGGGGGCTGGGGTAGCGCGTCTGTAAAACATAAGCAACGCCTAAATAATATCATATATAGATACACTGCAATGATAAACATTTCAGACCACAGATGAATACATTGGATATACTAGGAATCTGTAATTCGCACGAGCCTGTAATGAAAGACAGATTACACGGTCGCGGTGAATAGCCAATACCCCACCCAAGACCCCTACGGGTGCGGCAAACTACCTGCCAAGTACCCGAAGCGTAGTAACCTCCCTCATCTCCATGAGTAGGCCACTCGACACTTCGGCATACCCGGTAGTTTGTGCACCCCCTCCATGGGTCTATCCTAGGAGCAAAAACAGTAAAAAGAAATTATACAATGACGGCTACAACCCCGACCCGGTTGTGTGGACATACAAATAATTATTACATCAGTTTACAAATTTACATGAATTGAAAGAAAAGAAAACTCTCGTCTCACAACCCCCGGCTATTCACCCGCGACAATCCAACATATTCATATACACATTCCAGCAAAATTACAGATCACAGATTTGTATAACCCCCACTAATCGACATATAGCGATTAGTAGACGTTCAATACAAATATCACATTACAGAAAACCCGTTGGCTTAAGTCTTTTAGAAGTTCGATCAAAAATACGGATTTTCGGGACCCCAAAATAAAATTTTCGTTCTGGAAAATCTGGGTTGAAAATATATATTCAAAAAATCCCAAAATACCCCCAGAATCACACTGTAGCAAAGAAACACCAGAGAGGAGGCAAGGAGGCCGCGGAACCGCGGCAATAGCAAGCTATTGCCGCGTTTCCGCGGTCGTTTAGGGGGATCTCTTGGTCATTTTTCTACAGTGGCTTTTAAAAACCCTGAGCCGATTTTAGGTGTTAAAATAATCAACTTTTGAACAGTAAAAAAATCGACAGAAACTCGAATTTTTGGGGTTCGTTTTCGGGACTTTTTCTTTGATCGATCTTCTAGTTACTTGCTAACATGTTAGATAGAGTTTAACTAGAATCTGATACCACTGTAAGTCCATGCTACCTCTCCCGGTACTTTCGGGAATGCGGAATTTGGTAAAAAACGATTTTTACGGAGGTGGTAACATGGACCTAAAACCCGGATCTTGGTTAAACATCTATCTAGCAACCTAACTACGAGTTTCTAGCTACTCGGTTAGGGGGTTATACCTTGCTTGTCTTGAACTCCTTCGTCTTCAAACTCCGATGGTGGTCCGGATTGGCTTCTTCCCGTCGTCTCCGTACGCCGAAGATAGATCCACCTGAAAGCTCCAACCTTTGGCTCCTTCTTCGTTCTTTGAAGAAACTAGTTCACTCGGTTTGCTAAACCTTGTGAACTAGAATGAGTAGAGAATAGTTTGTGTGGGATTTTATCTATGGTTCTTGATTCTCAACTCATGAGACAAGAGAACCAGAGATTAAAGAGAGGGAAAAAGAGCAAGAGGGTGAGAGCAAAACAAAGAGAGCTCAAGAACAAGAGAGAGAATGAGCATGAAAGAATGAGCAAGTCTTTTGTCTCTCACCCTCTCATAATCCAAAGCAATGATCACACATCATACCAATCAAGTGTTATGTGATGGTTGAAGCAACCATAACCATATCATTTCATGCACTTATTTTGCACAAATGAGCAAGCAAGCAAAAGTCTTTGCCATGAAATGATAGCTATGGTTATCATGATGGTCAACTAGTCAAGCCTAGTCAACCGGTCAACAAAGTCAACAAGTCAACAAAAGTCAACAAGTCAACAAAGTCAACAAAGTCAACAACCATGTCACCATAATACTTAATTAATATAATTGTTAATCTCATATCATATTCTCATTAGGGTTGATCAAAAGGTCAATAGTCAACGGTCAACTGTCAACAACCCTAATGAGAATCCACTGCCTCTGTCTCCCTGTCAACTGTGCATACACACCCGCATCCGCGTTCCGAGGAACACGAATGCAAACTGGATAAATCCAATCCCAAAAGGTACACTAGGATCTAGCTTAAACCAAAGCCCGCTAGTGTAAACTGTCCGGACACTGTACGTGCACAAGTGCACGGATATGACCGAACCCTGTCGGAAAACCATGCGACCTGTCGCAATACCATGCGACCTCTACTCTTTTGCCTAAAGGCGAAAATCTTTCTGTGTGGGACTCTAAAGACTCGACACTACGCTGGCAGTGGGTTTAACCACAGACCGCAAGCGGCACTTGCTGCGTGTAACGGTCCCCAGGTAATGCCGATAAGAAGACCGACAAGGCGAAACCCATCTGAACTTCTACTGAGCCTGAGTGTGACATTCTCCGTACAGTCCGGTCTGCTAGTCTGATACATCGCATGGCGGGCCTAGGGGGCGGTAAACGTCAGTCCCCCAATAGCGGTACAAGTCGTGCCGGAGTGAAGCCCAAAACACCCTGAGATAACACTGGAAGACTACCAGTATATCTCGTTTGCCCTGGCCAGGGACTACTCGTGTAATGGCTCTCCTAAACACAGCGCGATGTCAACCCCCAATACCGGGAGAGTCGAATCCTGTCTAACCGTCACTGCCTCCAAGTGCTTCGGGACTGCACCCAACTACTACCTGTTTGCACGGCTCCTTTGAGCCGTGGTAGGGTAGTGATCAAAGTACAGTGGGAACACACTCGAGGCGAAGTGACAGTGTCAAGTCAGCGGACTAAGCTGTACTCATGTCACCTGGGAACTGATAACTGACGATAGGCATAATACCAACTAGTCAGTTCCCGACGAGTCCTGTCCAGCGTACCCGTAACCTAACGAGCACCCGCATACTATCTCAAGTACGACGTACTGACGGCTGTGGGACAGACCGTCTCCCATACTGGGATGAGAAGCGCATGCGCCAGTCTACTCCGGAGTATCGATGCCCTGTCTCGATAGTCCTGCGATCAGGGACCTGCATAAGGATGTGCTTATAAATTACCCAGCCCCACTAGTGTGACGGCCATCACATCGCTGGTAATCAAGCAAAGATCCTAAGGGCTCCACTAATGTGTATAGGCGATATACGAAAATAAACACATGTACACATTGAAGTAGAAACAAACCAAGTAGCATACTACTATTTTGAGCAAGATTGTATATACAAGGTGAATATCCCAAGCTTCCATTAAGTAATATACAAACTAGTATGATACAGTAATGGCCTCTAAGGCATATACACTAACATAACAATCATAAACCCCGCATTTTAGTCTCAAAATCGAAAACTCTTTTCAATATCGAGTCGGGCCGTTCAATAAGATTCCCGACAGTCTGATCGAATACTCGTCGCAAACTTTAGTAGGCGGCCGCACCCCCGATACCGTCGACGAAGTGCACCAAGGCGGAACACCGCTACCGCGAGCACCCGAACAGATGCTTTCGGCGACGGGGTTCTCCTACAGTCACTTGGTCGGGGCTATGGAGTGAGGCTGTCTATTAAATTTACCCGGCGAGTATCCGCGTACGCTACGTGATTGCGACGGACTTTTGATCACATCAAAATTCCGTGGCAACCGATCAAGTGAGACTAAACTGCTATGTTTATAACATTCATTTAGTTATCTCATAACTTATTGTGAATTCCAATTATTGTATCCCATTCCGGATAAACAGAAAATGTTAAACTTTCCGATTGAACATTCGAACACCCAAGTTTTCCCGATACAGATCAACACATGAAATAAGTCTAACAACATTCAGTTCGTGCCTCAGTACCGACGGTCCAGCCGTAGAAGGGTCAACCCAACGCCTCACATGTGGCACGCCCTACTGCCCCAAACCCGAAGGTTCAAAGGGCAGTTCAAGACGGTCACATAATCGAGTTAAGGTTTGTTGTCTTCTAGAGGGTCCATCGAGTTACTTTCACAACTTAGAACGTCGTTAAACTACGGAAAAATCCAACACTTGGAAATTTCCCGACAGGGGAAAAATTGGGTATTTATATCCGGTCGAACTTTTTAACATATTGTAAAATATCCGGAAAGCCACATAGAAGAAACTTGATAATCCGATCGAATCCTCTATTCCCAATGCAACCCCAGTACACTCAACTCTAGAGTCAAATTAAAAATTCCCATAAAACTCAGAATAATAAATCAGGAATTACTGTGCAAAGTGCTAGGGATGATGTCACTATTTGGCCGCGAAACCGCCGCAGAAGCAAGGATTCTGCCGCGGTTCCGCCGCACATATTACTGTTCACCAGAAACATTTTGCACCGTAATTCTTATTTTTCTATGCTGAATTTTTTAGCAATTTTTAATTCACAAAAATCCAGATATTTCAAAAATGTCCAGAGAGCATTCTCGGGTGTGGGTTTCGGGTACGTTCGGGTTTCAAATTCCGTATAGACTTCGCCTAAGGCTCTAGCTAGGCTCTGATACCACTGTAGGGTTCCTAGGCATCCTAATGAGGTCTCACAAGGCATCAACCATGCCAATTTCAAATTTTACGGTGCCGAGAAACCCTAAACTACGGATCGTCGGCTAGATGTTTAGGCGAATAATGAAACTAGTTAACACTTAACTAAGAGATACGGAAATACAACCTTTGTAGATCCGGTTCTCCCCCTCCATAGCTCCGCAATGAAGTCTCCTCGCTGTCCATAACAAGTCCCGGGCTCTAGCGTCGGCTTCATCGGAGAATGAACGGGCTAGGTCATCGATGTCCATGCCGAAGATGATCTACGTCGAGGCATCGCTAAATCAAGCTCCGACTTCACCAAGTCAAGAAACTTGTGAAGAAAACACACTCTACTACTTGGCAAGAGGTAGAGGATGAAGAAATAGGAAGTGGGTAGACTTTAGAATTGGATTTCTCTCTCATTTCCATCAATCACCATTGATGGAGCTTGCTTTCTTCATGGAAGAAGATGAAGAAGAAGAAGAAAGTCCTATGATATGTTATTCCAAAAATGGAAAATAAATGGAATGTTTATCATAATCTAACCATGGTAATGTGTAGAGAATTAACCAAAGTTAGTTGAATGGTTAGGGTTAAGAATGAGATAAGAATGGTGGACTTTGGTCAAAGCTTCATGAAGCTTCAACTAAACTACAAATAAGGCCACCATTCTTTCTCTTTATTCTTATTTATTTCAAAATGAATAAATGAAATAAATAAATGAGAAAAGGAAATGAAACCCTAACCACTTAAGTAACCATGGTTTAATTCTTTACATAAACCCAAACTAGCATGTATCATCAAACATGATACAATCTTGTGTACAAAAGTATATCACATATACAATATGCACAAAAAGTGAGAAAATCAATTTAAAGTGAACCAATACTAGTTAATGCAAAGTAATATATCAAATATATAATTATGCATTAAATCATTAAATCAACACTTGATTCAATGATCCGGTCATGTCGCACACAACCGACTAGTATTCAATGTATCGGCTTATCGAATCAATACATGATTCGATACCTAGGTGATATCGCATACAACCATTCGATACAATCATCGTGAGAATAGAATACGGTATCACATACACGCATTATTCTCGGTCCCGCACATATCTCATATGCGCTCCTATTTCGTTTCGCTTGAGCCAGGAAACCTCTGTGTAGGACTCTAAAGACTCGTCAATACGCCGGCAGCGGATGATGATCATATCAAACATCCACAAGCCGCAAGCGGTCTGCTAAACGTAACGGCCACCCGGGTATTGAGCGATCTGAAGATCGACGAGCAAGCCCGCTCACACTCCAGTGAATCCAACCTGTAACACTACCGTACAGTCCGGTCTGATCGTCTAATATGTCGCATATCTCGCCTAGGGGTGGTAAACGTCAGACCCCAATAGCTCGATAAGTCGTATCGATATGAGGTCTATAACAATTCGAGAAACTACTGGTAACACTTACCAGTAAATCTCAGCAACCCTGGCCAGGGATTTCCTATTATAGCCAATCGAACACAGCGCAACATCAACCCCCTATACCGGGAGAGACGAATCCCCTCCTATCGCTCATTGCCTCCATGTGACTCGGGACTGTACCCAAAAACCACCATTTTGCATGCCCTCTTGGACGTGGTAAGATGGAAATCAAAGCACAATGGGAACCACACAAGACTCTATGACGATCTCGGGTCAACAGACTACTCTGTACCAGTGTCACCAGAGAACTGCCATCTGACGTGAGGTATAATACCATCTGGGAGTTCTCGGCGATCCGTTCAGTGTATCCAGTCTCTACTGAGCACCCGCATATCTCCTCTGATGTCAAACACCAATGGATATGGGATCATCCATCGCCCATCTGTATGGGTCGAGAAGGTACACGCTAGTCTACTCAGGTATATCGATGCCCCGTCTCGATACACCCATGACTTGGGACTTTGAAGGATGTACTTATGGACTACCATGTCCCCACTAGTATGATCCGCATCATAGTCCAGGTAGTCAAGTACAGATCCTAAGGGCTTTACCAACATGTAATAGAGAGACAATCAGCATACACGTTAAGGTAAAGGGTAACCAGATAGCATACTATCATGTCGAGCAAGAAAGTCCTCCCTATATATGTCCCAGCATCCAGTACAATATACATCCTATGTACAGTAATGGCCTCTAGGGCATACATATAACTAACAATCTCCCACTTGCACTAGGGCCATCTATAGCAGTGGTTGCAGTATCTCATACTCAACCATCCAATGAAAGTCTCTCTCTGGGAAAAGGCCTTTGTGAGTGGATTCGCTGCGTTGTCCTCTGAGTCTACTCTCCTTACCTCGATCCCTTAGAGATTAACCATCTCCATGATCAAGTGATACTGCCTTAGAATATGTCTGGATCACTGATGGGACCTGCGTTCCTTGGCATAAGCCACAACTCCATTGTCTCACAATGGTTGGAACGTAGTTCATCTCATGAACTAATATACACCCAAACATCCTCTTTGGTAGCATCTTAAGTAGCGATGTATCCTGCCTTTATCGTCTAGTATGTCACGGTATCTAGCTTGGAACACTTCCAACATACCGTCCCTTTACTGAGGGTAAAGACAATGCCTGCGACTGACATTCAGTCGTCTTTATCACCCTGGAACCCTTCCAGTGATTCTCCCCAGGATCGATTGATACCATCTCACTACAACTAGTGAGAATCCTAACATCCAATTAGATCTATCTCATAGATCCAAACCCAGGATTTCGGAGGTATCACTTTGATCCTATGTGGAGAATCATTTTGATAAGCGGAGATTGATCGAGCGTAGCATAGGATACTCTTTCCCTATCAAGAGTATGCCATCCACGTACTCTACGGGGATCGTCACCATACTCCCTACTACCTTTTTGTTTATACAAGGTTCATCTACCATTTTGATGATGTCAAACTCCTTGACTAATCCATCAAAACAGATGTTCCAACTCCGCGATGCCTGCTTTATCTTATAAAACATCTTGCACACGTTTCCGCTGCTCCCACTGTCTACGAAGCCTTCTGGCTGTGTACTTATATACGCTCTCTTCTAAAACATAATTTAGAAAACCTGTCATGGCACCCAACCGCCAGATATCGTAGTCATGGTATGTAGCCGTGGCAAGTAGGATCTGGATGGACTTAAGCATAGCTACTTAGAAAAAGTTTCATCATGATCCACACCTGGTCAATGATGCAAACCTTTAATAAGTCTAGCTTTGAAAGTCTCAACTTTTCCATATACACCAAGTAATCTTCTCAAGATATACTTGCTCCTGATGGGGATTTAACCCTTCAGATATAGCAACCAAAGTCCATACTTTGTTGGTGTATAAGGATTCCATCTCAGATCGCTAAGCATCCAGCCATTCTTACAAAGTCTTATTCCTGATGGCCAGCTCGAAGCTAGTTGGGTCATCATCTCATGATGCAATCCTCGCTCCCACTGTCATAGAGAAACAGAAGTATCTCTCAGGTGGGTAAGGAACCCTACTAGATCGGCGGAGAGGCTGAGGTTCGTTGGAATCTACTAAATCCTTTGGTTCTATCAAATCATCAGCTGCAGTTTGTATAGCTGGAACCTTTCCAGTTCTACATTACAGACTTTGCCTCGAGCTTGTCCGGATTTTGCTTTCAGACATAGGCCGGTCAACCCCAAATCTTAACTAGCTTAAGACATGGGCTCTTCCCTTTCCATATCTCATATGGAGTGGTAGGCAACTGATTTGATTGGAACCCCATTCAATAGGTATGCAACTTCATAAGTGCATAACCCCCAATAGGAAACAGGTGACTCATTAGTACTCATCATAGAGCACACCTTATCATATAGGGTGTGATTGCTCCGCCCTGATATACCATCGTGCTATGGTGTATACAGAGGAGTAATGCTGAGAGAGAATCTCATTCTAATTTAGAATAATCCAGGATTTCCGTGCACAAGTATTCTCCTCCTTGATCTCATCAAAGGACATAATACTTATACCCGTATTTTGGTTCTCTACTTCTAACTTATATTCTGTGAATATCTCAAAAGGTTCGGACTTGTATTTCAACAGGAACATAGGTCTGAATCTTGAGAGATTATCAGAGAATATAATGAAGTATAAAGAACCAGTCCTGGCATATGTAGACAGGGGACCTTACATACATCAACATATATCATCCCAAGAGTTCACTAACTCTTTCTCTGTTTCCAATAAACAGAGCTATGGTCATCTTATCTTTGTGACATGACTGGCGAGTTTCACAAGATGTAAGTTCAAACTAATTTAAATATGCATCTTTATGTAACTCTAGCCAGTCGGGTCGCATTGATCTGACCTAGTCTACAATACCTCAAGAAGGATTCGTTCATTTCTGAACTCTTCCTCTTGTGTGTGTTCCACATACTAAGAACTGTAGTTTGATTTAGAACATTAATGCTTTTAGATAACGTGCCTGAACCGTTCAACTTTTGATATAGGAAATGTTCAAAACATTGTCCAACAATACAAAATTTTATCATTTCTTTACTAATAAAGAGACAGATATGATTTTGTATATCAGGTTCGGTATCTAATAACATTCGTTCAGAATCAATGTATTCGTAATACAGGGTGACAGTGACCAACAGACTTGGCTGCAACTCTTGCCCCGTTTTCTGCCTCATGAAACATATCATCCGTTCTCAGTTCTCTACCTATCTGTAGCCCTATGTAACCAATTACATATCTGGGATCCTGATCCGGTATCATATACCCAGGACGTAAAGGATACTGAGAAACAGTTCTGTATAATGAACAAACCCGAAGATGATGCATCAGCATGCACTCTTTTCGTTTGGGCGGCACGGGAAATCTGGTATTCCCCAATTTCCTGCTCTGTCTTATAACTATTATAAGTTGGAGCGGGACCAACGTTCCCCAGCTCAGTATAATAAGCGGGTTCGGTCAATAATCCGTATTGTTATCTTGATTAAGGAGTGATATGGTCGCTACTTGGAGAGAGATAGAAGAAAACACTCAGCGTGCGCTCTTGCAAGAATAGATTGGTTATTATTTTATCTAATCAGGATGGCTCCCACTGCTTTTTATCAAATCTTCCTTCAAACCCTAAAAGGAAAGACTAGCCGGGATTAATTACACACTACAAGTTCGCCAATCTTTCAGCCAGGCCAGTGTCGGTACTTTGAGGGAGGTCCCCCGTGCTTTCGCACGAACCTAATTAATGTAAACCTCGTTTTCCCAGAGGCGTAACCTCGTTGACACCTTTCTAGACACCTACTTGATCGGCTAATTGTAATGTATAAAACTCTCCCAGGAGTAACACTTACTCGCAGCGGGTATCGGGATCCAACTATCTCATAGAAGGTATGCAATCTCATTGCAAATTTCAACACTTGAAATTCCCGATAGTATTTTGCCCCTAACCTCCTATGACCTTGACAAAGGCCAACAAACCATAGGATGCTAGTCAAGTTCAACCCGTCATTTCCTGATTGAATTAAACCCACCCGCACGGCCCTTGACAAAGGCCAACAAGGTCGCATGACTACCCTAACTCAATCTGCATCATATGCATAAGCAGATAAGCACCAGTTAGCTACCGCACACTGCGCCTTGACAAAGGCCAACAAACGCAGCACGAATACTAACTACTACTTATCTGAAATGACGGAGGGCTACGTCAGGTTTTTATGAAAACCTAGTGCGTAATGAACTTGATATCGTTGTAGGATCGAATGAATTTTGAAATGGAGTGTTTTTGAGGCTTTTCTGGTTTTGCTAAAGGAGTCACTCCCGGTGAAGGGATCGTCGGTCCTTTTCTCGTCGAATGAGGTGCGGGATATATCATATATATTACTGTGCAAAGCAAAAACACTTAAAAGCAATCAAAAGACAAACCGAGTGTGTAGCATCTGCCAGTTATTGCTAAAGGAGTCACTCCCGGTGAAGGGATCTCGGTCCTTTCCTCATCGAATAAGGTGCAGGATATATCATATATACCGCTGTGCAAAGCAAGAACTGTAGCTACCTGTTTTGTTTTGAAATTCGATTTTACAACATCTTAGGTTTCTTTTTATTTCATTAATCACATTAATGAAGTCCCATCATTTAAATACCTAAACATCACAGATAAATACGACGTACACTTATGCCATCCGCATTCGCCTCGATGTCCCCTCGTGCACCGTTAGGTTAGGTAACTAACGGCAGAGCGGGGCAGGGCTAGCACGGGTGTAAAACATAAGTAACGTCTATATAATATATCATATATACTATATACTGTATCTATCACAGAACATCACATGATCACATCACAGATATTGCAGCAGAAGAAACATATGAAATATTGGATATACTAGGACGTCCGTGTTTTCAATACGAGCCAGTATAAAATACGGATTCCACGGTCGCGATGAATAGCCAAACCCACACCCCTAGACCCCTACGAGAGCGGAAAGCAACCCTACCAATTCTAGAGTTAGGAGACCCGGACTCGACTCCTCGAGTTGGTCTCCCACTGGACTCCAGAACCCGGTTACTTGTGCTCTCCTCCTTGGGTCTATCCTAGTGCAGAAAAGTAAATAATATACAAAGGGTGACAACTTCCGCTACCTGGAAGTGCCCCAAATGAAAGAATATTACATACAAGTTTTTACATGAATGAAAATGAAAAACACTCATCTCACATAAAAAGCCCCGGCTATTCAAACACGACGATCCAATATAACATATCCAGCAACACATAACATCACATGTCATCAACGTAAGTAAATATGCGCATCCAAATTGTCGTTGACATATAGCAACGAAACCGGCGATATCACATATTACACTTACGGTCACAGAAAAGAAAGTGTAAAACTACAACAGTTGGAATCCGCAACCACCTCAGACATCGCATGCCTGAGCAAATGAATTACTTAGACATCGCATGCCTAACAATCATAAACCCCGCATTTTAGTCTCAAAATCGAAAACTCTTTTCAATATCGAGTCGTGCAATTCAACAAGATTCCCGACAGTCTGATCGAATACTCGTCGCAAACTTTAGTAGGCGGCCGCACCCCCGATACCGTCGACGAAGTGCACCAAGGCGGAACACCGCTACCGCGAGCACCCGAACGGATGCTTTCGGCGACGGGGTTCTCCTACAGTCACTTGGTCGGGGCTAAGGAGTGAGGCTGTCTATTAAGTTTACCCGGCGTGTATCCGCGTACGCTACGTGATTGCGACGGACTTTTGATCACATCAAAATTCCGTGGCAACCGATCAAGTGAGACTAAACTGCTATGTTTATAACATTCATTTAGTTATCTCATAACTTATTGTGAATTCCAATTATTGTATCCCATTCCGGATAAACAGAAAATGTTAAACTTTCCGATTGAACATTCGAACACCCAAGTTTTCCCGATACAGATCAACACATGAAATAAGTCTAACAACATTCAGTTCGTGCCTCAGTACCGACGGTCCAGCCGTAGAAGGGTCAAGCCAACCCCTCACATGTGGCACGCAGTACTGCCCCAAACCCGAAGGTTCAAAGGGCAGTTCAAGACGGTCACATAATCGAGTTAAGGTTTGTTGTCTTCTAGAGGGTCCATCGAGTTACTTGCACTACTTAGAACGTCGTTAAACTACGGAAAAATCCAACACTTGGAAATTTCCCGACAGGGGAAAAATTGGGTATTTATATCCGGTCGAACTTTTTAACATATTGTAAAATATCCGGAAAGCCACATAGACGAAACTTGATAATCCGATCGAATCCTCTATTCCCAATGCAACCCCAGAACACTCAACTCTGGAGTCAAAATAAAAATTCCCATAAAACTCAGAATAATAAATCAGGAATTACTGTGCAAAGTGCTAGGGATGATGTCACTATTTGGCCGCGGAACCGCCGCAGAAGCAAGGATTCTGCCGCGGTTCCGCCGCAAATATTACTGTTCACCAGAAACATTTTGCACCGTAATTCTTATTTTTCTATGCTGAATTTTTTGGCAATTTTTAATTCTCAAAAATCCAGATATTTCAAAAATGTCCAGAGAGCATTCTCGGGTGTGGGTTTCGGGTTCGTTCGGGTTTCAAATTCCGTCTAGACTTCGCCTAAGGCTCTAGCTAGGCTTTGATACCACTGTAGGGTTCCTAGGCATCCTAATGAGGTCTCACAAGGCATCAACCATGCCAATTTCAAATTTTACGGTGCCGAGAAACCCTAAACTACGGATCGTCGGCTAGATGTTTAGGCGAATAATGAAACTAGTTAACACTTAACTAAGATATACGGAAATACAACCTTTGTAGATCCGGTTCTCCACCTCCATAGCTCCGCAATGAAGTCTCATCGCTGTCCATAACAAGTCCCGGGCTCTAGCGTCGGCTTCATCGGAGAATGAACGGGCTAGGTCATCGATGTCCATGCCGAAGATGATCTACGTCGAGGCATCGCTAAATCAAGCTCCGACTTCACCAAGTCAAGAAACTTGTGAAGAAAACACACTCTACTACTTGGCAAGAGGTAGAGGATGAAGAAATAGGAAGTGGGTAGACTTTAGAATTGGATTTCTCACTCATTTCGATCAATCACCATTGATGGAGCTTGCTTTCTTCATGGAAGAAGATGAAGAAGAAGAAGAAAGTCTTATGATATGTTATTCCAAAATTGGAAAATAAATGGAATGTTTATCATAATCTAACCATGATAATGTGTAGAGAATTAAACAAAGTTAGTTGAATGGTTAGGGTTAAGAATGAGATAAGAATGGTAGACTTTGGTCAAAGCTTCATGAAGCTTCAACTAAACTACAAATAAAGCCACCATTCTTTCTCTTTATTCTTATTTATTTCAAAATGAATAAATGAAATAAATAAATGAGAAAAGGAAATGAAACCCTAACCACTTAAGTAACCAGGGTTTAATTCTTTACACAAACCTAAACTAGCATGTATCATCAAACATGAGACAATCTTGTGTACAAAAGTATATCACATATACAATGTGCACAAAAAGTGAGAAAATCCATTTAAAGTGAACCAATACTAGTTAATGCAAAGTAATATATCAAATATATAATTATGCATTAAATCATTAAATCAACACTTGATTCAATGAACCGGTCATGTCGCACACAACCGACTAGTATTCAATGTATCGGCTTATCGAATCAATACTTGATTCGATACCTAGGTTATATCGCATACAACCATTCGATACAATCATCGCGAGAATAGAATTCGGTATCACATACACGCATTATTCTTGGTCCCGCACATATCTCATATGCGCTCCTATTTCGTTTCGCTTGAGCCCGGAAACCTCTGTGTAGGACTCTAAAGACTCGTCAATACGCCGGCAGCGGATGATGATCATATCAAACATCCATAAGCCGCAAGCGGTCTGCTAAACGTAACGGCCACCCGGGTATTGAGCGATCTGAAGATCGACGAGCAAGCCCGCTCACACTCCAGTGAATCCAACCAGTAACACTACCGTACAGTCCGGTCTGATCGTGTGATATGTCGCATATCTCGCCTAGGGTGGTAAACGTCAGACCCCAATAACTCGATAAGTCGTGTCGATATGAGGTCTATAACAATTCGAGAAACTACTGGTAACACTTACCAGTAAATCTCAGCAACCCTGGCCAGGGATTTCCTGTTATAGCCAATCGAACACAGCGCAACATCAACCCCCTATACCGGGAGAGACGAATCCCCTCCTATCGCTCATTGCCTCCATGTGACTCGGGACTGTACCCAAAAACCACCATTTTGCACGCCCTCTTGGACATGGTAAGATGGAAATCAAAGAACAGTGGGAACCACACAAGACTCCATGACGATCTCGGGTCAACAGACTACTCTGTACCAGTGTCACTAGAGAACTGCCATCTGACGTGAGGTATAATACCATCTGGGAGTTCTCCGCGAGTCCGTCCAGTGTACCCAGTCTCTACTGAGCACCCGCATATCTCCTCTGATGTCAAACACCAATGGATATGGGATCATCCATCGCCCATCTGTATGGGTCGAGAAGGTACACGCTAGTCTACTCTGGTATATCGATGCCCCGTCTCGATACACCCACGACTAGGGACATTGAAGGATGTACTTATGGACTACCATGTCCCCACTAGTATGATCCGCATCATAGTCCAGGTAGTCAAGTACAGATCCTAAGGGCTTTACCAACATGTAACAGAGAGACAATCAGCATACACGTTAAGGTAAAGGGTAACCAGATAGCATACTATCATGTCGAGCAAGAAAGGCCTCCCTATATATGTCCCAGCATCCACTACAATATACATCCTATGTACAGTAATGGCCTCTAGGGCATACATATAACTAACAATCCAAGCGGACACTGAGGGAGGCATTACGCAGGATACTGATTAAGTTCAGTTGACGGTACAGTCTAAGAAGTTTGGATTTGGAGTTCATTTATGAACTAGGTCCCATCAGACATTCAAACATATTCTAAGACAGGTATTGCTCATTTCGGAAGATGGGTTTCTCCACGAACTTGAGATTAAGAAAGATATAGAAAGAAACATCAGAGCGGATCCACTCACTGAAGCTTTTTCTTCAACGCAATAGTTTCGCAAAGGAGCTTTGTGAGACTGACTAGTAGAGGAGTTGGGTGTTCGGTGTCACACGGGCTGTGAGTATGCGACATCGCCATAATTAACCTTGAGTGCAAGTGGGAGATTGTTGGAGATAGTGCCCTCAGAGTCAATTATTGGATCAAAGACATGTGATTTCAATGATTGAGGGAGGACCTATACCGGTAGGACAGTCTTACTCAAGTTGATAGTATGCTATCTGGTTCATCTTTATCATCGTGTACTACTTTAGGTGACCTTACAGGTCACTATTGCGCATTGATAGAGCCCTTAGGATTCTTACTTGACTACCAGCAGTAAGATGGCGATCATCTACGTGGGAGTTGGGGTCTATAAGCACATCCTTTAAAGGTCCCTAGTCGTGGGAGTTTCGAGACAGGGTATCGATACTCCAGAGTAGACTAGTATATACAGTCGAGACCCCGATGAGGGGCGATGGCCGGTCTCACAAGCCACCGGTATCAGTTGATTCACCTAAGATGTATACATGTTCTCATTGGGTTATGAGTACACCTGATAGGACTCGCCGGGAACCTACTAGTTGGTCTTATACTTGACGTCAGATGGCAGTTTCCTGGTGACATGTGTACAGGTTAGTTCATCGACCTGAGATCGTCATTTGTCTCGTGTGAGTTCCCACTGTACTTTGATTACTACCCTACCATGGCTCAATGGAGTCGTGCAAACAGGTTTTAGTTAAGTACAGTTCCGAGCCACATGGAGGCTGTGAGCAGATCTGCAAGGGTTCGTCTCTCCCGGTATTAGGGGTGAGGTCGCGCTCTGTCAAGGAGAGCTATTACACGAAGTCCTTAGCCAAGGCAGAAGATTTACTGGTAGGCATTCCAGTAATATCTCAGGGTGTTCTGGGCTACACTCCGACACGACTTGTACCGCTTTTGGGGGTCTGACTTTTACCAACCCCCTAGGCCCGCCATGCGATGCTCATAGACGAACGGACCGGACTGTACGGATATTGTCACTGACAGGCTCAGTAGGGTATCAGGATGAGTTCGCTCATCGACGTCCCTTTTGGTCAATAGCTGGTAGCCCGTTACGTATGGTTACTACCTCTGGCGTGCTAGTGGTTAAATCTACATCCAAAGTATTGACGAGTCTTTAGAGTCCCCACATACAGTTTCTCAAGTTTAGGGCGAAACGCTGTAGAGGTTGTATGGATATATGGCAGGGTTCGATCATGTACGTGCAGTATTGTACGGATCATGATCGGACGGATAATATTAGCGGGCTTTGGTTTAAGCCGGATCCTAGTATTATACAGTGTAGATTTTGTCTTATTGCATTTGTATTCGGTCAGAATACAAATGCGGGTATGTATATACAATCGCGAGGTTTTCCTGTAATTTATTATGGGATCATTTTTCGGAAGTTGCCAGTTTGAATTCCGGTTTCGGCCATTTTGCTTTGTTTCTATCTTCGGCTTAATTTTGGTGGAGGGGGTTATTTGCAATTGTGCATTTTATTATGGAGGAGACTTTTTGTGATAGCTTCATGATGGTTCAACCATCATTTGACTTTTGGTTCATCATGGTTCTTGCCTATCATGATTACCTTTTTACTTGGTTGTTGGTGATTGGAGTTGATATGGATTTGGTAGTGATCATTATTCATGATGATAACCCTTTCTCTCTCTTGCATTATGTTTGGGCTCACTCCCTCTTCTCATTCTCTATGTGATGGACGGCCACATGATAGAGGGGGCTGTCCAAAATTTTTTTGTGGGATTTTTGATCTCTTTTGGCTTGCAAAAATCCTATAGCTCTATGATGAAGTCTCATTGCTGTCCATAGCTCTATGATGAAGTCTCATTGCTGTCCAAATCGAATCCCGGGCTCTAGCGTCGGCTTCATCGGAGAAATGGGCGGGCTAGGTCGTCGGCTTCGATGCCGAAGATGATCTACGTCGAGGCAACACAAGATCGAGCTCCAACTTCACCGAGTCATGAAACTTGTGAAGAAAACACCCTATACTACTTGGCAAGAGGTAGAGTGTGAAGAATTAGGAGGTGGGTTCACTTTAGAATTGGATTTCTCACTCTTTTTCTCAAGATGCCATTAAAGCTAGTAAGCTTTTCTTCTTGTCAAAGATGAAGAAGATGAAGATAGAATATGATATGTGTTGGATTAAAAATGAAAATAATATAAATACTTATCATATACAAGCCATGGTCATGTGTAGAGAGTAAACTAGGGTTAGGTGAATGGTTAGGTTAAGAGAAGAAAACAAAAATGGTCAAGGTTTCAACCCTTCATGAAGCTTCATGAAAGAAACAAGAAATGCCACCATTTCCATTTTCTTTTCCAAAATCAATAATAAAAATAAATAAATGAATAAGTAAACAAAACCCCAACCATTCATATAACCATGGTTTAATCTTTACACAAACTCAAGTTAACATGTATCATCAAACATGATACAATCAAGTGCACACAAAAAATATATCATATATACAATGTGCACATTAAGTGAGAAAATCCTTTTAAAATGAACCAATACTAGTTAATGCAAAGTAATATATCAAATATATAACTACGCATTAAATCATTAAATCAACACTTGATTCAATTATCCGGTCATGTCGCACATAACCGACTAGTATCCAATGTATCGACTTATCGAATCAATCTTCGATTCGATAACTAGGTTATATCGCATACAACCAATCGAAACATTCATCGCGAGAATGAAATACGGTATCACATACAAGCATTATTCTCGGTCCGGCACATATCTCATATGCGCTCCTATTTCGTTTCGCTTGAGCCAGGAAACCTCTGTGTAGGACTCTAAGGACTCGTCAATACGCCGGCAGCAGATGATGATCATATCAAGCACCCACAAGCCGCAAGCGGTCTGCTAAACGTAACGGCCACTCGGGTATTGAGCGATCAGAAGATCGACGAGCAAGCCCGCTCACACTCCTGTGAATCCAACCAGTAACACTTACCGTAAAGTCCGGTCTGTTCGTCTGATATGTCGCATATCAAGTCTAGGGGTGGTAAACGTCAGACCCCAATAACAGATAAGTCGTGCCGATGTGAGGCTCATAACGAGTCGAGAAACTACTGGTAACACTTACCAGCAAATCTCTGATAAGCCCTGGCCAGGGACTTCCCTGTTACGGCCAATCGAGCACAGCGCAACATCAACCCCCAATACCGGCAGAGACGAAACCCCTCCTATCGCTCATTGCCTCCATGTGACTCGGGACTGTACCCAAAAACCTCCGTTTTGCACGCCCTCATGGACGTGGTAAGGTGGAGATCAAAGCATAGTGGGAATCATACAAGACTCTATGACGATCTCGGGTCTACAGACTAACCTGCACAAGTGTCACTTGAGAACTGCCATCTGACATGAGGTATAATACCATGTGGGAGTTCTCGGCGAGTCCGTCCAGTGTACCCAGTCTCCACTGAGCACCCGTATACCATCTCTGAAGTCAAACATCAATAGATATGGGATCATCCATCGCCCATCTCATGGGTCGAGATGCGTATACGCTAGTCTACACTGGTATATCGATGCCCCGTCTCGATACACCCATGACTAGGGACATTGAAGGATGTACCTATAGACTACCATGTCCCCACTAGTATGATCTGCATCATAGTCCAGGTAGTTAAGTACACATCCAAAGGGCTTTACCAACATGTAACTATAAGACAGTTTAAAAAGCGACTAGTATACATGTTAAGATAAAGAGCAACCAGATAGCATACTATCATATCGAGCAAGAAAGTCATCTCTATATATGTCCAAGCATCCAATATAATATACATCATCTGTACAATACTGGCCTCTAGGGCATACATACAACTAACAATCTCCCACTTGCACTAGGGCCAGCTGCTGTAGTATCGCATACTGAGCATCCCGAAGAGTCTCTTAAACTGTATCTGGGGAATGGCCTTCATGAGTGGATCCGCCGTGTTGTTCTTCGTGTCAACCCTCCTGACCTCGATCTCTCGGCGATCAACAATCTCCCGGATCAGGTGATACCGCCTCAGAATATGCCTGGATCGCTGATGGGACCTGGGTTCCTTGGCCAAAGCCACCGCTCCATTGTTATCATAATACAAAGGTATTGGATGCTCAATGGATGGAACCACTCCAAGTTCAGTAATGAACTTCTTGATCCAGACAGCCTCTTTAGCAGCATCGTTGGCAGCGATGTATTCAGCCTCCATCGTCGAGTCTGCCACGGTTTCCTACTTGGAACTTTTCCAGCTAACCGCCCCTCCGTAAAGGGTAAAGACAAATCCCGACAGCGACTTAGAGTCGTCCTTATCACTCTGGAAGCTCGAATCGGTAAAGGACTCCACTTGGAGTTCTCCGTTACCATACACCAAGAGCATCTCTTTAGTCCTTCGCAAGTACTTGAGAATGCTCTTCACAGCTGTCCAGTGAATCTCTCCAGGATAAGCTTGATACCTGCTCACTACACTTAGTGAGTATGCAACATCGGGTCTGGTACATAGCATCGCGTACATGATAGAGCCTACAGCCGAAGCATACGGTATCCCTTGCATGGGAGCTCTCTCCAAATCAGTCTTGGGAGACATCTCTTTGGAGAGAGTGACTCCAGAGATCGTGGGCAAGTTCCCACGTTTGGATTCTTCCATACTAAACCTCTTTAGTATGGTGTCAATGTACTTGGATTGGCACAATACCAATATCCGTTTGGATCTATCTCTATAGATCCTGATTCCCAATATGCAGGAGGCATCACCAAGATCTTTCATTGAGAATCTTTGTGATAAGAAGAGCTTGACTAATTGAAGCATAGGAATATCATTTCCTATCAAGAGTATGTCGTCCACGTACAATACGAGGAAGACAACATTACTCTCTGCCTCCTTCTTGTAAATACAAGGTTCATCTGGGTTTTTGACGAAATCAAACTCTTTGATAACGACGTCAAAGCAGATGTTCAAACTCCGCGATGCTTGCTTTAATCCATAAATGGATTTAAGCAGCTTGCACACCTTCCCGCTGCTCCCACTGTCTACGAAGCCCTCTGGCTGAGTCATGTACACGCACTCTTCTAAATCACCGTTTAGAAAGGCGGTCTTAACATCCAGTTGCCAGATTTCGTAGTCATGATATACAGCGATGGCAAGAATGATCCAGATGGATTTAAGCATAGCCACTGGAGAAAAGGTTTCGTCATAGTCCACACCTGGTCTTTGAAGAAAACCCTTTGCAACAAGTCTAGCTTTGAAAGTCTCCACTTTCCTATCTACACCAAGTTTTTTCTTGAAGATCCACTTTCTCCCAATGGGTTTTACCCCTTCAGGAGCAACTTCCAAAGTCCATACGTTGTTGGTGTACATGGATTCCATCTCGGACCGCATTGCATCCAGCCATTTCACTGAGTCTTTACTCGTGATGACCAGCTCGAAACTAGTTGGGTCATCATCCTCCATGATGCAATCCTCGCTCCCAAAATCCATGAGAAAACCGTAGTATGTCTCAAGTGGGCGAGGAACCCTGTAGGGTTCCTAGGCACCCTAGTGAGGTCTCACAAGGCATCGAACATGCCATTTTCAAATTTTACGGTGCCTACAAACCCTAAACTACGGATCGTTTGCTAGAAATCTAGGCGAAAAAGTAATCTAGTTAACAGTTAACTAAGGGATACGGATACACAACCTTTGTAGATCCGTTTGTCCACCTCCATAGCTCCGAGATGAGGTCCTCACCGCTGTCCAAATCAAATCCGAGCTCTAGGATCGGCTTCATCGGAGAAGAAGCGGGCTAGGTCATCGACGACGTGCCGAAGATGATCTACGTCAAGGCATCGATGAATCAAGCTCCGACTTCACCAAGTCAAGAAACTTGTGAAGAAAACACACTCTACTACTTGGCAAGAGGTAGAGGATGAAGAAATAGGAAGTGGGTAGACTTTAGAATTGGATTTCTCACTCATTTCATCATTCCACCATTGATGAACTCAAGCTTTTCTTCTTGAAGTCAAGGAAGAAGAAGAAGGAAAAGGTTATGATAAGAAATTAATTATAAAGAATAATAATCTAATTCTTATCATAACATAACTATGGTTATGTGTAGAGAGCAAACCTTAGTTAGGTGAATGGTTAGGTTAGGCAAGAAACAAAAATGGTGGACTTTTCAACACTTCATGAAACTTCAAGATAGAAACAAAAAGCACCACCATTTTCCCTTTTGCCAAAAATGCAATAAATAAATTAATAAATGAATAAATTAATTAAACATAACCCTAACCATTTACTTAACTAAGGTTTAGACTAAACCTACACACAAACATGCATGTATCATCAAATATGATACAAGCAAGTGCACAAATCATATCGCATATGCAATGCGCACACCCGAGTGAGAAAATCCATTTTAAAGTGAACCGATATTAGTTAATGCAAAGTAATATATCAAATATACAATTATGCAGTCAATCATTAAATCAACACTTGATTCAATGATCCGGTCATGTCGCACATAACCGACTGGTATCATTAGCAACAACTTATCGAATCAACACTTGATCCGATAACCCGGCTATATCGCATATAACCGATCAATGTCACATCGCGAGAATCGAATACAGTATCACATACCGTATTATTCTCGGTCCCGCACATATATCATATGCGCTCCTATTTCGTTTCGCTTGAGCTAGGAAACCTCTGTGTAGGACTCTAAAGACTCGTCAATACGCCGGCAGCAGGTGATGATCATATCAAGCACCCACAAGCCGCAAGCGGTCTGCTAAACGTAACGACCACCCGGGTATTGAGCGATCTGAAGATTGACGAGCAAGCCCGCTCACACTCCAGTAACACTACCGTACAGTCCGGTCTGATCATTTGATATGTCGCATATCTTGCCTAGGGGTGGTAAACGTCAGACCCCAATAGCTCGATAAGTCGTGTCGATATGAGGCTCATAACGGGTCGAGAAACTACTGGTAACACTTACCAGCAATTCTCTGATCAGCCCTGGCCAGGGACTTCCTGTTATAGCCAATCGAACACAGCGCAACATCAACCCCCTATACCGGGAGAGACGAATCCCCTCCTATCGCTCATTGCCTCCATGTGACTCGGGACTGTACCCAAAAACCACCGTTTTGCACGCCCTCTTGGACGTGGTAAGATGGAAATCAAAGCACAGTTGGAACCACACAAGACTCTATGACGATCTCGGGTCAACGGACTACTCTGTACCAGTGTCACCAGAGAACTGCCATCTGACGTGAGGTATAATACCATCTGGGAGTTCTCGGCGAGTCCGTCCAGTGTACCTAGTCTCTACTGAGCACCCGTATATCATCTCTGATGTCAAACACCAATGGATATGGGATCATCCATCGCCCATCTGTATGGGTCGAGAAGGTACACGCTAGTCTACTCTGGTATATCGATGCCCCGTCTCGATACACCCACGACTAGGGACTTTGAAGTATGTACTTATGGACTACCATGTCCCCACTAGTATGATCCGCATCATAGTCCAGGTAGTCAAGCACACATCCTAAGGGCTTTACCAACATGTAACAGAGACACAATCAGTATACACGTTAAGGTAAAGTTCAACCAGATAGCATACTATCATGTCGAGCAAGAAAGTCCTCCCTATATATGTCCCAGCATCCACTACAATATACATCCTGTGTACAGTAATGGCCTCTAGGGCATACATATAACTAACAATCTCCCACTTGCACTAGGGCCATCTGTAGCAGTGGTTGTAGTATCTCATACTCAACCATCCCATAAAAGTCTCTCTTTGGGAACAGGCCTTTGTGAGTGGATCCGCTGTGTTGTCCTCTGAGCCTACTCTCCTAACCTCGATCACCCTGGAGATCAACCATCTCTATGATCAAGTGATACTGCCTTAGAATATGTCTGGATCTCTGATGGGACCGGCGTTCCTTGGCATAAGCCACAACTCCATTGTCACACAATGGGAGGAACATAGTTCATCTCATGAACCAATATACACCCAAACAGCCTCTTTGGTACCATCTTAAGTAGCGATGTATCCAGCCTTTATCGTCTAGTATGTCATGGTATCTAGGTTGGAACTCTTCCAACATACCGTCCATTTACTGAGGGCAAAGACAATGCCTGTAACTGACATTCAGTCGTCTTTATCACCCTGGAACCCTTCCAGTGATTCTCCCCAGGATCGATTGATACCATCTCACTACAACTAGTGAGAATCCTAACATCCAATTAAATCTATCTCATAGATCCAAAACTCAGGATTTAGGAGGTATCAGTTTGATCCTATATGGAGAATCATAGTGATAAGCGGAGATTGATCGAGCGTAGCATAGGAAACTTCTTCCCTATCAAGAGTATGTCATCCACGTACTCTACGAGGATCATCACCATACTCCCTAATACCTTTTTGTTTATACAAGGTTCATCTACCTTTTTGATGATGTCAAACTCTTTGACTACAGTATCAAAACAGACGTTCCAACTCCGCGATGCCTGCTTTATCATATAAAAGATCTTGCACACGTTTCCGCTGCTCCCACTGTCTACGAAGCCCTCTGGCTGTGTACTTATAGACGCACTCTTCTAAAATATCATTTAGAAAAGCAGTCATGACACCCAACCACCAGATATCATAGTCATGGTATGTAGCCGTGACAAGTAGGATCTGGATGGACTTAAGCATAGCTACTTGAAAAGGTTTCATCATTATCCACACCTGGTCAATGATGCAAACTTTTAACAAGTCTAGCTTTGAAAGTCTCAACTTTTCCAAGTACACCAAGTAATCTTCTCAAGATATACTTGCTCCTGATGGGGATTTAACCCTTCAGATATAGCAACCAAAGTCCATACTTTGTTGGTGTATAAGGATTCCATCTCAGATCACTAAGCATCCAGCCATTCTTACAGAGTCCCACTCCTGATGGCCAGCTCGAAGCTAGTTGGGTCATCATCTCATGATGCAATCCTCGCATCCACTGTCATAGAGAAACCGAAGTATCTCTCAGGTGGGTGAGGAACCCTACTAGATCGGCGGAGAGGCTGAGGTTCGTTGGAATCTACTGAATCCTTTGGCTCTATCAAATCATCTGCTGCAGTTTGTATAGCTGGAACCTTTCCAGTTCTACATAACAGACCTTGCCTCGAGCTTGTCCGGATTTTTCTTTTTGACATAGGCCAGACAACTCCAAATCTTAACTAACTTAAGACATGGGTTCTTCCCATTCCATATCACATATGAAGCGGCAGGCAACTGATTTGATTAGAACCCTATTCAATAGGTATGCAGCTTCTCAAGTGCATAACACCCAAAAGGAAATAGGTAGCTCAGTATTACTCATCATAGAGCACACCTTATCACATAGGGTGTGATTGCTCCGCCCTGATATACCATCATGCTATGGTGTATGCAGAGAAGTAATGCTGAGAGAGAATCTCATTCTCCTTTAGAATAGTCCAGTATTTCCGTGCTCAAGTATTCTCCTCCTTGATCTCATCAAAGGACATAATACTTATACCCGTATTGGTTCTCTACTTCTAACTTATATTCTGTGAATATCTCAAAAGGTTCGGACTTGTGTTTCAACAGGAACATATGTCTGAATCTTGAGAGATTATCAGAGAATATAATGAAGTATAAAGAACCGGTCTTGGCATGTGTAGACAGGGGAGCTACATACATCAACATGTATCATCCCAAGAGTTCATTAACTCTTTCTCTGTTTCCAGTAAACGGAGCTATGGTCATCTTATCTTTGTGACATGACTGGCGAGTTTCACAAGATGTAAATTCAAACTGATTTAAATATGCATCTTTATGTAACTCTAGCCAGTCGGGTCGCATTGATCTGACCTAGTCTATAATACCTCAAGAAGGATTTGTTCATTTCTGAACTCTTCCTCTTGTGTGTGTTTCATATACTAAGAACTGTAGTTTGATTTAGAACATCAATGCTTTTAGACAACGTGCCTGAACCGATCAACTTTTGATATAGGAAATGTTCAAAACATTATCCAACAATACAAAATTTTATCATTTCTTTACTAATAAAGAGACTGATATGATTTTGTATATCAGGTTCGGTATCTAATAATATTCGTTCAGAATCAATGTATTGCAATACAGGGTGACAGTGACCAACAGACTTGGCTGCAACTCTTGCCCCGTTTTCTGTCTCATGAAACTTATCACCCGTTCTCAGTTTTCTACCTTTCTGTAGCCCTATGTAACAGATTACATATCCGGGATCCTGATCCGGTATCATATACCTAGGATGTAGAGGATACAGAGAAACAGTTCTTTATAATGAACACACCCGAAGATGATGCATCAGCATGCACTCTCCTCGTTTGGGCGGCACGGGAATTCTGGTAATCCCCAATTTCCTGCTCTGTCTTATAACAATTATAAGTTGGAGCGGGACCAACGTTCCCCAGCTCAGTATAACAAGCGGGTTCGGTCAATTTTTCGTATTATTATCTTGATTAAGGCGTGATATGGTCGCTACCTGGAGAGAGAGAGAAGAAAACACTCAGCGTGCGCTCTGTCAAGAATAGATTGGTTTATATTTTATCTAATCAGGATGGCTCCCACTGCTTTTTATCAAATCTTCCTTCAAACCCTAAAAGGAAAGACTAGCCGGGATTAATTACACACTACAAGTTCGCCAATCTTTCAGCCAGGCCAGTGTCGGTACTTTGAGGGAGGTCCCCCATGCTTTCGTACGAACCTAATTAATGTAAACCTCGTTTTCCCAGAGGCGTAACCTCGTTGACACCTTTCTAGACACCTACTTGATCGGCTAATTGTGATGTGTAAAACTCTCCCACGAGTAACTCTTACTCGCAGCGGGTATCGGGATCCAACTATCTCATAGAAGGTATGCAATCTCATTGCAAATTTCAACACTTGAAATTCCCGATAATATTTTGCCCCTAGCTCGCTATGACCTTGACGGAGGCCAAACAACCCATAGTCCGCTAGTCAAGTTCAACCCATCATTTCCTGATTGAATTAAACCCACCCGCACGACCCTTGACGGAGGCCAAAAAACGCCGTACGAATACCCTAATCCAATCGCATCATATGCTAGCAGATAAGCACTAGTTAGCTACCGTACACTACGCCTTGACGGAGGCCAAACAACCGCAGCACGAATACTAACTAGTACGTATCTGAAATGACGGAGGGCTACGACAGGTTTTTCTGAAAACCTTTTGCGTAATGAACTTGATATCGTTGTAGGATCGAATGAATTTTGAAATGGAGTGCTTTTGAGGCTTTTCTAGTTTTGCTAAAGGAGTCACTCCCGGTGAAGGGATCGTCGGTCCTTTCCTCGTCGAATGAGGTGCGGGATATATCATATATATCACTGTGCAAAGCAGAAACTCTTAAAAGCAATCAAAAGACAAACCGAGTGTGTAGCATCTGCCAGTTATTGCTAAAGGAGTCACTCCCGGTGAAGGGATCTCGGTCCTTTCCTTATCGAATAAGGTGCAGGATATATCACATATACCGCTGTGCAAAACAAGAACTGTAGCTACCTGTTTTATTTTGAAATTCGATTCTACAACATCTTAGGTTTCTTTTATTTCATTAATCTCATTAATGAAGTCCCATCAATTATGTACCTAAACATCACAGATAGATATGACGTACACTTATGCCATCCGCATTCGCCTCGATGTCCCCTCGTGCACCGTTAGGTTAGGTAACTAACGACAGAGCAGGGCAGGGCTAGCGCGGGTGTAAACCATAAGTAACGTCTATATAATATATCATATATACTATATACTATATCTATCACAGAACATCACATGATCACATCACAGATATCGCAGCAGAAGAATCATATGAAATATTAGATATACTGGGACGACCGTGTTTTCAATACGAGCCAGTATAAAACACGGATTCCACGGTTGTTATGAATAGCCAAACCCACACCCCTAGACCCCTACGAGAGCGACAAGCAACCCTACAAATTCTGGAGTTAGGAGACCCGGACTCGACTCCTCGAGTTGGTCACCCACTGGACTCCAGAACCCGGTTACTTGTGCCCTCCTCCTTGGGTCTATCCTAGTGCGGAAAAGTAAATAATATACAAGAGGTGACAACTTCCGCAACCTGGAAGTGCCCCAATAAAAGAATATTACATACAAGTTTTTACTTGAATGAAAATAAAAAACACTCATCTCACATAAAAACCCCCGGCTATTCAAACACGACGATCCAATATAACATATCCAGCAACACATAACATCACATGTCATCAACGTAAGTAAATATGCGCATCCCAATTGTCGTTGACATATAGCAACGAAACCGGCGATATCACATATTACACTTACGGTCACAGAAAAGAAAGTGTAAAACTACAACAGTTGGAATCCGCAACCACCTCAGACATCGCATGCCTGACCAAATGAATTACTTAGACATCGCATGCCTAACAATTATAAACCCTTATTTTAGTCTCAAAATCGAAAACACTTTTCAATATCAAGTCGGGAAATTCAACAAGATTCCCGACATCCTGATCGAATGCTCGTCGCAAAATTCAGTAGACAGCCGCACCCCCGATACCGTCGACGAAGTGCACCAAGGCGGAACACCGCCACCGCGAGCACCCGAACGGATGCTTTCGGCGATGGGGTTCTCCTACGTCACTTGGTCGGGGCTATGGAGTGAAGCTGTCTATTAAGTTTACCCGGCGAGTATCCGCGTACGCTACGTGATTGCGACGGAATTTTGATCACATCAAAATTCCGTGGCAACCGATCAAGTGAGACTAAATTGCTACGTTTATAACATTCATTCAGTTATCACATAACTTATTGTGAATTCCAATTATGGTATCCCATTCCGGATAAATAGAAAATGTCAAACTTTCCGATTGAACAATCGAACACCCAAGTTTTCCCGATACAGCTCAACACATGAAATAAGTCTAACAACATTCCGTTCGTGCCTCAGTACCAACGGTCCAGCCGTAGAAGGGTCATGCCAACGCCTCACATGTGGCACGCCGTACTGCCCCAAACCCGAAGGTTCAAAATGCAGTTCAAGACGGTCACATAATCGAGTTAAGGTTTGTTGTCTTCTAGAGGGTCCATCGAGTTACTTGCACTACTTAGAACGTCGTTAAACTACGGAAAAATCCAACACTTGGAAATTTCCCAACAGGGGAAAAATTGGGTATTTATATCCGGTCGAACTTTTTAACATATTCTAAAATTTATCCGGAAAGCCACACAGACAAAATTTGATACCCCGATCGAAACACCGAATTCCCAAAACAACTGCAGAAAATTCAACTCTTGAAACAGTATTAAAAATTCCCAGAAAATCCATCATAAAATAATAAGAGTTACTGTGCAGATCTTGGAGGATGACGTCATCATTGTGCAGCGGAACCGCCTCATAAGGCAGCCTTATGCCGCGCTTCCGCCGCAATATTTACTGTTCATCCAAAAATATTTGCATGGTAATTCTTATTTTTCCCTGCTGAATTTTTTAGCAATTTTTAATATGGAAAAATCCACGATTTACGAAATCGTCCAGAGAGCATATTGCCGGGTGGGTTTCGGGTTCGTTCGGGCTTCAAATTCCGTCTAGACTTCGCCTAAGGCTCTAGCTAGGCTCTGATACCACTGTAGGGTTCCTAGGCACCCTAGTGAGGTCTCACAAGGCATCGAACATGCCATTTTCAAATTTTACGGTGCCTACAAACCCTAAACTACGGATCGTTTGCTAGAAATCTAGGCGAAAAAGTAATCTAGTTAACAGTTAACTAAGGGATACGGATACACAACCTTTGTAGATCAATTTATCCACCTCCATAGCTCCGACATGAGGTCCTCTCCGCTGTCCAAATAAAATCCGGGCTCTAGGATCGGCTTCATCGGAGAAGAAGCGGGCTAGGTCATCGACGACGTGCCGAAGATGATCTACGTCGAGGCATCGATGAATCAAGCTCCGACTTCACCAAGTCAAGAAACTTGTGAAGAAAACACACTCTACTACATGGCAAGAGGTAGAGGATGAAGAAATAGGAAGTGGGTAGACTTTAGAATTGGATTTCTCACTCATTTCATCAATCCACCATTGATGAACTCAAGCTTTTCTTCTTGAAGTCAAGGAAGAAGAAGAAGGAAAAGGTTATGATAAGAAATTAATTATAAAGAATAATAATCTAATTCTTATCATAACATAACTATGGTTATGTGTAGAGAGCAAACCTTAGTTAGGTGAATGGTTAGGTTAGGCAAGAAACAAAAATGGTGGACTTTTCAACACTTCATGAAACTTCAAGATAGAAACAAAAAGCACCACCATTTTCCCTTTTGCCAAAAATGCAATAAATAAATTAATAAATGAATAAATTAATTAAACATAACCCTAACCATTTACTTAACTAAGGTTTAGACTGAACCTACACACAATCATGCATGTATCATCAAATATGATACAAGCAAGTGCACAAATCATATCGCATATGCAATGCGCACACCCGGGTGAGAAAATCCATTTTAAAGTGAACCGATATTAGTTAATGCAAAGTAATATATCAAATATACAATTATGCATTAAATCATTAAATCAACACTTGATTCAATGATCCGGTCATGTCGCACATAACCGACTGGTATCATTAGCAACAACTTATCGAATCAACACTTGATCCGATAACCCGGCTATATCGCATATAACAGATCAATGTCACATCGCGAGAATCGAATACAGTATCACATACCGTATTATTCTTGGTCCCGCACATATATCATATGCGCTCCTATTTCGTTTCGCTTGAGCCAGGAAACCTCTGTGTAGGACTCTAAAGACTCGTCAATACGCCGGCAGCAGGTGATGATCATATCAAGCACCCACAAGCCGCAAGCGGTCTGCTAAACGTAACGGCCACCCGGATATTTAGCGATCTGAAGATCGACGAGCAAGCCCGCTCACACTCCAGTGAATCCGACCAGTAACACTAACGTACAGTCCGGTCTGATCGTCTGATATGTCGCATAACTTGCCTAGGGGTGGTAAACGTCAGACCCCAATAGCTCGATAAGTCGTGTCGATATGAGGCTCATAACGGGTTGAGAAACTACTGGTAACACTTACCAGCAATTCTCTGATCAGCCCTGGCCAGGGACTTCCTGTTATAGCCAATCGAACACAGCGCAACATCAACCCCCTATACCAGGAGAGACGAATCCCCTCCTATCGCTCATTGCCTCCATGTGACTCGGGACTGTACCCAAAAACCACCGTTTTGCACGCCCTCTTGGACGTGGTAAGATGGAAATCAAAGCACAGTGGGAACCACACAAGACTCTATGACGATCTCGGGTCAACAGACTACTATGTACCAATGTCACCAGAGAACTGCCATCTGACGTGAGGTATAATACCATCTGGGAGTTCTCGGCGAGTCCGTCCAGTGTACCCAGTCTCTACTGAGCACCCGTATATCATCTCTGATGTCAAACACCAATGGATATGGGATCATCCATCGCCCATCTGTATGGGTCGAGAAGGTACACGCTAGTCGACTCTGGTATATCGATGCCCCGTCTCGATACACCCACGACTAGGGACTTTGAAGGATGTACTTATGGACTACCATGTCCCCACTAGTATGATCCGCATCATAGTCCAGGTAGTCAAGCACACATCCTAAGGGCTTTACCAACATGTAACAGAGAGACAATCAGTATACACGTTAAGGTAAAGTTCAACCAGATAGCATACTATCATGTCGAGCAAGAAAGTCCTCCCTATATATGTCCCAGCATCCACTACAATATACATCCTGTGTACAGTAATGGCCTCTAGGGCATACATATAACTAACAAACCCTACTAGATCGGCGGAGTGGCTGGGGTTCATTGGGAACTATTGAATCCTCTTGTTCCACCAGATCTTCTGTTGTAGCTTCTGTAGCTGGAACCTCTTCCAGTTCTACCTCATGACCACTAATCTCTTTTTCAAGAAATTCCTTATCTAAAAAGGTGGCATGCCGAGAAACAAACACTTTTTGTTCCTCAGGGTGGTAGAAGATATACCCTTGAGAATTCTTGGGATATCCTATAAATTTGCCTAGAATAGATCGTGCCTCGAGTTTGTCCGGATTTTGTCGTTTGACATAGGCTGCACAACCCCATATCTTAACATAGTTAAGACATGGTCTCTTTCCTTTCCATATCTCATATGGAGTGGTAGGCACAGATTTGGTGGGGACCATATTCAATAGATGTATGGCTGTCTCAAGCGCATACCCCCAGAAGGAAATAGGTAACTCAGCTGTCCTCATCATAGAGCGCACCATATCTAATAGGGTGTGGTTTCTCCGTTCTGATACACCGTTGTGCTGTGGTGTATATGGAGTAGTTAGCTGAGAGAGAATCCCATTTTCTTTTAGGAAGGCCAGGAATTCACTGCTCAAGTATTCACCTACTCGATCAGATCGAAGGATTTTAATACTTTTTCCGGTTTGGTTCTCGACTTCTTGTTTATAATCTCTAAATTTCTCTAAAGCTTCAGACTTGTGTCTTATCAAGTACACATGTCCGTATCTTGAGAGATCGTCAGTGAATGTAATGAAGTACGAAGAACCATCCCTGGCATGTGTAGACATGGGACCACATACATCACTATGTATTAGTCCCAAGAGTTCGGTAAATCTTTCTCTAAGTCCCGTAAACGGAGTTTTGGTCATCTTACCTTTGAGACATGACTGGCAAGTGTCATAAGATGAAAATTCGAATGGTTTCAAATATCCATCCTTATGCAACTTAGCCAGTCGTGTCGCATTGATGTGACCGAGTGTACAATGCCACAAGAAGGATTCGTTCAGTTCTGAATTCTTCCTTTTGTGTGTGTTTGTTATGCTCAGAACTGTTGATTGATTTAGAACATAAATGCCATTGCACAACGTGCCTGATCCAACCAACTTTTGGTTACGGAAAATGTTCATAACATTGTCCTGTAATACAAAATTATATCCCTCTCTACTCAATAAAGAAACCGATATAACGTTGCATATCAGGTTCGCCATGTAATAGCATTCGTTTAGAACCAATGTATTACCAGTTGGTAATGCAGGGTGATATTCCCCAACAGTCTTAGCTGCAACAATTGCACCATTTCCAACTCTAATGTCTTTATCATCTTCTCCAAGTTCTCTACCTTTCCTGAGCCCATGTAACTGATTACATATATGGGATCCTGACCCGGTATCTAATACCCAGGACGTAGGGCAAATGGAGAAACAGTTCTCTGTAACGAACACACCCGAAGAAAATGCATCAACATGTACTTTCTTCATTCGGGTGGCTTGGGAATCCTGGTATTCCCCTATGTCATGTTCATTCCCATAACTCTTATAAGAAAGAACGGAACCAACGTTCCCCAGCACAGTATAACATGCGGGTTCTGTCAATACATCCATATTATTATCTTTATTAGGGCATGACATGGTCGCTACCTGGAGAGAGAGAGAAGAAAACACTTTAGCGTATGCTCTTGCAAGATCAGATTGGTTATTATCTTATCTAATCAGGATGGCTCCCACTGGTTTTTATCAAATCTTCCTTCAAACCCTAAAAAGAAAGACTAGCCGGGATTAATTACACCCTACAACTTGGCCAATCTTTCAGCCAGGCCAGTGTCGGTACTTTGAGGGAGGTTCCCCGTGCTTTCGCACGGACCTAATTAAAGTAAACCTCGTTTTCCCAGAGGCGTAACCCCGTTGACACCTTTCTAGACACCTACTTGATCGGCTAATTGTAATGTGCAAAACTCACCCGGGAGTAACTCTTACTCGCAGTGGGTATCGGGATCCAACTATCTCATAGAAGGCATGCAATCTCATTGCAAATTTCAACACTTGAAATTCCCGATAATGCTTTTGCCCCTAGCGTGCTATAACCTTGACGAAAGCCAACAAATCACAGTGCGCTAGTTAAGTTCAACCCGTACATTTCTTGACTGAATTAAACCCACCCGCACGACCCTTGACGAAAGCCGACAAAGCCGTACGACTACCCTAATCCAGTCGCATCTTATGCAGCAGACAAGCAGCACATAGCTACCGCACACTATACCTTGACGAAAGCCAACAAATGTAGCACGAATACTATATGTAACTTATCTGAAATGCCGGAGGGCTACACAGGTTTTTCTGAAAACCTATTGCGTATTGAACTTGATATCATTGTAGAATCGAACAAATTTTTGAAATGGAGTGATTTTGAGGCTTTTCTAGTTTTGCTAAAGGGGTCACTCCCGGTGAAGGGATCGTCGGCCCTTTCCTCGTCGAATGAGGTGCGGGATATATCATATATATCGCTGTGCAAAGAAGAAACTATAGAAGCAATCAAAAGTCAAACCGAGTGTGTAGCATCTGCCAGTTATTGCTAAAGGAGTCACTTCCGGTGAAGGGATCTCGGCCCTTTCCTCATCGAATAAGGTGCAGGGTATATCATATATACCTCTATGCAAAGCAAAACTGTAGCTACCCTTTTTTTTAAAATTTGATTCTACAACATCTTTTCGGTTTCTTTTCTTTCATTAATCACATTAATGAAGTCCCATCATTTAATTCACCTGAACATCACAGATAAATACGACGTACACTTATGCCATCCGCATTCGCCTCGATGTCCCCTCATGCACCGTTAGGTTAGGTAACTAACGGCAGAGAGGGGCAGGGCTAGCGCGGGTGTAAAACATAAGTAACGCCTATATAATATATCATATATACTATATACAGTATCTATCACAGAACATCACATGATCACATCACAGATATCGCAGCAGAAGAATCATATGAAATATTGGATATACTAGGACGTCCGTGTTTTCAATACGAGCCAGTATAAAACACGGATTCCACGGTCGCGATGAATAGCCAAACCCGCACCCCTAGACCCCTACGAGAGCGGCAAGCAACCCTACCAATTCTAGAGTTAGGAGACCCGGACTCGACTCCTCGAGTTGGTCTCCCACTGGACTCCAGAACCTGGTTACTTGTGCTCCCCTCCTTGGGTCTATCCTAGTGCGGAAAAGTAAATAATATACAAACGGTGACATCTTCCGCAACCTCGAAGTGCCCCAATAAAAGAATATTACATACAAGTTTTTCACATGAAAGAAAATGAAAAACACTCATCTCACATTAAAACTCCCCCGGCTATTCAAACACAATGATCCAATATAACATATCCAGCAACACATAACATCACATTTCATCAACGTAAGTAAATATGCGCATCCCAATTGTCGTTGACATATAGCAACGAAACCGGCGATATCACATATTACACTTACGGTCATAGAAAAGAAAGTGTAAAACTACAACAGTTGGAATCCGCAAACTCTTTAGACATCGCATGCCCAGACCAATGAATTCCTTAGACATCACATGCCTAACAATTATAAACCCCGTATTTTAGTCTCATTATCGAAAACTCTTTTCAATGTCAAGTCGGGCAATTCAACAAGATTCCCGACATCCTGATCGAATGCTCATCGCAAACTTTAGTAGGCGGCCGCACCCCCGATACCGTCGACGAAGTGCACCAAGGCGGAACACCGCTACCGCGAGCACCCGGACGGATGCTTTCGGTGACGGGGTTCTCCTATAGTCACTTGGTCGGGGCTAAGGTGTGTAGCTGTCTATTTAGTTTATCCGGCGAGTATCCGCGTACGCTACGTGATTGCGACGGACTTTTGATCACATCAAAATTCCGTGGGAACCGATCAAGTGAGACTAAAGTGCTATGTTTATAACATTCAAATCAGTTATCTCATAACTACTTATGAATTCCAATTATTATATCGCATTCCAGATAAATAGAAAATGTTAAACTTTCCGATCGGAACAATCGAACAGCCAAGTTTTCCCGAAACAGCTCAACACATGAAATAAGTTCAAAGACATTCACTTCATGCCTCAGTACCAACGGTCCAGCCGTAGAAGGGTCAAGCCAACGCCTCACATGTGGCACGCCGTACTGCCCAAAACCCTAAGGTTCAAAGGGCAGTTCAAGACGGTCACATAATCGAGTTAAGCTTTGTTGTCTTCTAGAGGGTCCATCGCGTTACTTGCACTACTTAGAACGTCCTTAAACCACGGAAAGATCCAACACTTGGAAATTTCCCGATAGGGGAAAGATTGGGTATTTACATCCGGTCGAACTTTTTAACATATTCTAAAATTATCCGGAAAAACACATAGACAAAGTTTGATAATCCGATCGAATCTTCGATTCCCAATACAACCCCAGAATACTCAACTGTTGAGTGCATATTAAAAATTCCCAGAAAACTCAGCATCTGAAAACATGAATTACTGTGCAAATATTGGAAGCAGATCCCATTATTTGGCCGCGGAACCGCCGCAGAAGCCAGGCTTCTGCCGCGGTTCCGCCGCGCTTTAAACATATCATGAGGTAATTTTTGCACCGTAATTCTTAAAATTCCCTGCTGAATTTTTTAAGCATTTTTAATCTGGAAAAAACCCAGTTTTTGAAAAAAGTCCAGAGAGCATGAAAAAATAGGGTTTCGATGTTCGTTCGGATTTCAAACGTCGTCTAGACATCGCCTAAGGCTCTAGCTAGGCTCTGATACCGCTGTAGGGATCCTAGGCACGCTAATAAGGTCTCACAAGGCATCATCCATGCCAATTTCAAATTTTACAAGTGCCGAGAAACCCTAATACGGATCGTTGACTAGATTTTTAGGCGAAAAAGAAACTAGTTAACAACTTAACTAAGGGAAGGGAAATACAACCTTTGTAGATCCGTTCCACCACCTCCATAGCTCCATGATGAAGTCTCCTTGCTGTCCAAATTGAATCCCGGGCTCTAGCGTCGTCTTCATCGGAGAAATGGGCGGGCTAGGTCGTCGGCTTCGATGCCGAAGATGATCTGCGTCGAGGCAACACAAGATCAAGCTCCAACTTCACCGAGTCATGAAACATGTGAAGAAAACACCCTATACTACTTGGCAAGAGGTAGAGGGTGAAGAAATAGGAGATGGGTTCACTTTAGAATTGGATTTCTCACTCTTTTTCTCAAGATGCCATTAAAGCTAGTAAGCTTTTCTTCTTGTCAAAGATGAAGAAGATGAAGATAGAATATGATAAGTGATGGATTAAAAATGAAAATAATATGAATACTTATCATATACTAACCATGGTCAAGTGTAGAGAGCAAACTAGGGTTAGGTGAATGGTTAGGATAAGAGAAGAAAACAAAAATGGTCAAGGTTTCAACCCTTCATGAAGCTTCATGAAAGAAACAAGAAAAGCCACCATTTCCAATTTCTTTTCCAAGATCAATAATTAAAATAAATAAATGAATAAGTAAACAAAACCCTAACCATTCATATAACCATGGTTAAATCTTTACACAAACTCAAGTTAACATGTATCATCAAACATGATACAATCAAGTGCACACAAAAAATATATCACATATACAATGTGCACATTAAATGAGAAAATCCTTTTAAAATGAACCAATACTAGTTAATGCAAAGTAATATATCAAATATATAATTATACATTAAATCAACACTTGATTCAATGATCCGGTCATGTCACACATAACCGACTAGTATCCAATGTATCGACTTATCGAATCAATCTTCGATTCGATAACTAGGTTATATCGCATACAACCAATCGAAACATTCATCGCGAGAATGAAATACGGTATCACATACACGCATTATTCTCGTTCCTGCACATATCTCATAAGCGCTCCTATTTCATTTCGCTTGAGCCAGGAAACCTCTGTGTAGGACTCTAAAGACTCGTCAATACGCCGGCAGCAGATGATGATCATATCAAGCACCGACAAGCCGCAAGCGGTCTGCTAAACGTAACGGCCATCCGGGTATTGAGCGACCAGAAGATCGACGAGCAAGCCCGCTCACACTCCTGTGAATCCAACCAGTAACACTTACCGTACAGTCCGATCTGTTCGTCTGATATGTCGCATATCAAGTATAGGGGTGGTAAACGTCAGACCCCAATAACCGATAAGTCGTGCCGATGTGAGGCTCATAAAGAAAGGTTTGTTTAGCACCCTATGAAGAGTTTTGAAGCATCACATGACCCAAAGTTTAAATTTTTATAGTGCTAAACGAACATGCAAAGGAATCGATCGTAGAAAATTAGGGTTTCGAAATAAAAAGCGAACTAATCTAGTGTTTCGAGACTACAACCTTTGTAGCTCCCTTTCGCTGGACTCCTTGGTCTCTAGGGTGTTGAACGAAGGTCCTCTTGAAGTCCACTTGTGTCCACGACGATCCACCACGGAGATCTCTGTCCAAGCTCGCAACTTCGTCAAACCGAAGAGAACACTCTAAACAAAACGGCTAAGCTTGTGTAGAATGATGTTGTGGTTAGGTTTCTCACTTCAAAAACCTATCTTTAAGTGGTATTTGCTCACTAGAAAAAACTAGAGAGCAAAAGAGCAAGAGGAAGAAGATGGTGGCAATTTTTGACAAGAGGTAAAAAGATAACACAAGTGAAGAAAAAGAAATATATCAATATATATTTTATTCCTTCATGCTATGAACCATGGTTAAAGTGATGGAGACATTATTTAACTTTAGTTTGGAATGAGAAAGAGAAGGATAACCTTAGGTTAGTGGTAGTTGAGCATGGTTAGGTCAAAGGAAGAATGTAGAAGCAAGAATGATTATCCTTTCCTTTTTCATTTTCTTTTAAATCCAAAATTAAATAATAATCCATTATATAATCCATGGTGTGAGTCTTATATTGCCACCATTTCTATATGCTAACAACCATGATGGATGAGTGTATGTATGTGTGCATGTATGCACATCCACATGTGCATGAAACTAGCATGAAAGAAAGAAAGAAAAGCACATATGCATTCACACATCTATCATCTAAGAAAAAGGTTTTAAGTGAGAAAACTAATGGTTAAATGATAAATCAACACTTGATTTATCAATCCGGTCATATCTCATATGACCCCACCAAAAGAAGTTCACCCGATCAATGTTCGGTATCATATACGCACATTTCAATCGGGTGCATACGCGCACCACAACGTTTCGCCTGGACTGGGAAACTCCCTTGTGGGACTCTAAGACTCGTCAATACGCCGGCAGAGGGTGATGATCATATCAGGTACCCTCAAGCCGCAAGCGGTCAGCTAAACGTAACGGCCACCCAGGTATTGAGCGATCAGAAGACAACAAGCGAACCTGCTACAACTCCCGTCGAGCCATCCGGCAACACTACCGTACAGTCCGGTCTCTTCGTCAGATATGCTGCATATCGAGCCTAGGGATGGTCACGTCGACCCCAATAACTCAATAAGTCGTGCCGGTGAATGGTCTATAACAGATCGAGAAACTACTGATAACACTTATCAGCAAATCTCAGCAGCCCTGGCCTGGGACTTGCTGTTATAACCAGTCGGGCACAGCACAACATCAACTCCCAATACCGGGAGAGACGAAACCCCTCCTATCGCTCATCGTCTTCGTATGTCTCGGGACTGTACCCAACGGCCACCTGTTTGCACGACTCAGTAGAGCCGTGGTAGAGTGGCAATCAAAGTACAGTGGGAGAACACACAAGACTCCATGACGATCTCGGGTCTACAGACTAACCTGTACCAGTGTCACCTGAGAACTGCCATCCGACGATAGATATAATTCCATATAGGAGTTCTCGGTGAGTCCGTCCAGTATACCCAGTCACCACTGATCACCCGTATATGATCTTGATGTCAAACATCGATGAATGTGGGAACATCCATCGCCCATCGTATGGGTCTAGTATCATATACGCTAGTCTACTCTGGTATATCAATGCCCCATCTCGATATACCTACGACTAGGGACGTTCCAGGATATGCTTACAGACTACAGATGTCCCATTAGTATGATCTCCATCATAATTAGAGTAGTCAAGCCGATATCCTCAGGGCTTTATCAGCATGTATAAATGAATAAAAGCATGATCAAATCAACATGTCAGATAAAGAAGAACCAGATAGCATACTATCATGTCGAGCAAGAATGCAAACTGAATATATATACATGTATAGATACATCCACTATCACATAATGGCCTCTAGGGCATACATATATCCAACAATCTCCCACTTGCACTAAGGCCAGTTATTGGCGTATCTCATACCCAACATCTCAAAAAGTCGCTCATGCTGTGGCTGAGGGAGGGCCTTGGTGAGTGGATCCGTGGCGTTGTTCTTTGTATCTACTCTCTTAATCTCGATCTCGCGGCGATCTACAATCTCCCGGATCAAATGAAAGCGCCTCAGGATATGTCTGGACCGCTGATGGGATCTGGGCTCCTTGGCTAACGCCATCGCCCCATTATTGTCACAATACAAAGGTATTGGATCAATAATGGTTGGAACTACTCCTAGCTCTGAGACGAACTTCTTCATCCAGACGGCTTCCTTGGCAGCATCATTTGCAGCAATGTACTCAGCTTCCATCGTAGAGTCTGCAACAGTATCTTGTTTGGAACTCTTCCAACTTACCGCCCCTCCATTGAGGGTAAATACAAACCCTGAGATAGATTTGCTGTCATCCTTATCGCTCTGGAAGCTCGAATCGGTAAAGGCCTCCATTTGGAGATCTGTATTACCATACACCAAGAACAATTCATTAGTCCTTCGTAAGTACTTAAGAATGTTCTTCACATCTGTCCAGTGGTTCTCCCCTGGGTTGGATTGATACCTGCTTACAACACTAAGTGCATAAGCTACATCTGGGCGTGTACATAACATCGCATACATTATAGATCCTACTGCCGAAGCCTAAGGTATAATGCTCATGCGAGCTCTCTCTTCATCGGTCTTTGGACAAGAATCCTTGGAGAGAGTGACTCAATGGCAAGCGGGTAAGGCACCCCGCTTGGAGTCTTCCATACTAAACCTCTTTAGGATGGTGTTGATGTACCTGGTTTGGGACAATCCCAATAACTTTTTGGATCTATCCCTATAGATCCTTATGCCCAGGATGTATGTGGCATCACACAGGTCCTTCATGGAGAACATTAGTGATGAGAATGATTTGACCGACTGTAGCATAGGAATATCATTTCCTATCAGAAGAATTTCATTCACGTACAATACGAGGAATGTGACAGCTCTTCCTACAGGCTTCTTATAAACACAAGGTTCATCTGGATTTTTGATGAAATCAAACTCTTTGATAACATCATCGAAACAGATGTTCCAACTCCGAGATGCCTGCTTTAACCCATATATGGATTTAAGCAATCTACATGCTTTCTCGCTTCTCCCACTGTCAATGAAGCCCTCTGGCTGATCCATATAAACGCATTCTTCTAAATCTCCATTTAGAAATGCTGTTTTAACGTCCATCTGCCAGATTTCATAGTCGTAGTGAGCAGCAATAGCAAGTAGGATCCGAATGGATTTAAGCATGGCTACGGGCGAAAAAGTTTCGTCATAGTCCAAACCTGGTCTTTGACGAAAACCTTCCGCTACAAGTCTTGCCTTATAGGTCTCTACCAGTCCATCCACACCAATCTTTCTTTTAAAGATCCATTTGCACCCTACAGGTTTTACCCCAGGGGGTACAACGTCCAAAGTCCATACTTTGTTGGTGTACATAGACTCCATTTCGGATCTCAGGGCATCCAGCCACTTCACAGAGTCACCACTCATGATAGCTTGCTGAAAACTGGTAAGATCATCATCATCCATGATGAAATCTTCTCCATTACCATCAATGAGGAAACCGTAGTACCTCTCCGGTGGGCGAGAAGTCCTACCAGACCTACGGAGTGGCCGAGGTTCTTCAGTTTCTGTTGCAACAGCCGGTTCAACCAAATCGTCATTTGTAGTTTGTGTTTCCAGAACCTCTTCTAGATCTACTACCTTGCCATTATCTTTATCTGTGAAAAACTCTTTTTCCAAGAATGTGGCATACTGAGAAACAAACACTTTTTGTTCCTCTTTGTGGTAGAACAGATATCCATAAGAATTCTTTAGATATCCCACAAAGTTACACATGACTGACCGTGTCTCGAGTTTGTCCGGATTCTGCTTTTTAACATAGGCCGGGCAACCCCAAATCTTAATTCTCTTAAGAGATGGTCTCTTCCCATTCCATATCTCATATGGCGTGGTAGACACGGCTTTGGTTGGAACCCTGTTTAGCAGAAACGCTGCAGTCTCCAATGCATGCCCCCAAAACGAGACTGGTAATTCAGCGTCACTCATCATGGACCGGCCCATATCTAATAGGGTCCTGTTCCGTCGTTCTGACACACCGTTGTGCTGTGGTGTGTAAGGAGGAGTGAGCTGAGAGAGAGTCCCATTCTCTTTTAGGAAGTTTGCAAATTCTGTACTGAGATACTCTCCACCTCGATCTGATCGAAGCATCTTAATACTCAAGCCGGTTTGTTTTTATACTTCTTGTTTATATTCAACGAATTTCTCGAAAGCGTCGGACTTGTGCTTTAATAAAAATACATGACCGAATCTTGAGAAATCGTCGGTGAATGTAATGAAGTATGAAAAACCGCCTCTAGCCTGTGTAGACATTGGCCCACATACATCACTATGTATGAGGCCAAGGAGCTGGGTAGCTCTTTCTCCGTGTCCGGTAAACGGAGTTTTGGTCATTTTACCCTTGATACAAGACTGGCAAGTCACATAAGATTTATATTCAAAAGAGTTTAAATAACCATCTTTGTGTAACCTGTTTAGTCTTGTTTCGTTAATATGACCAAGTCTACAATGCCAAAGAAAAGCTTCATTTAATTCTGAAAGTTTTCTTTTATTAGTGTGTTGTATACTGAAAACTGTGTGTTGATTTAGGACATATATTCCGTTATTAAGCGTACCATACCCAACCAACATTTGATTTAGGTGAATGTTCATAACATTGTTCTGCAACACAAAATTATACCCTTCATTGCCCAACAAAGAAACGGATATTATATTACATAGCATACTTGGTACAAAATAACATGGATTCAAAATCAAAATACATCCAGATGGAAACCCCAAGTGATACTCTCCCACTGCGACTGTATGTACATTGCAACCATTTCCAACGCGGAGAGTATGGTCACCTGTCTTCTAAACCAAGCTATTTCTCAGCCCCTGCATAGAATTGCAAATGTGAGAACCTGAACCGGTATCCAATACCCAGGAAGCAGAGTTTATAGAAAAACAGTTTTCAGTCACAAACACGCCTGAAGCAGAAGCATCACCATGCTTCTTCTTGAGACTTAAGTACTCCGTGCAATTGCGCTTCCAATGTCCTGTCTTGTGGCAATGAAAACATTCGCCTTTCCCCGAGTCTCCAGCCTTGGACTTTCCCTTTCCCTTCACCTGTTTAACTCCACCCTTTGGATTAGTGGGTTTCTTCTTTTTCTTTCCCTTGGCCTTGGCTTTCGGGCGAAAAGAGGAAGACTGTCCAATAGTCATAACGGGAGTTTTTGCTAACTTCATAGTGCTCTCTGCACTCCTTAACATATTAAGGAGTTCAGGGAGGTCCTTCTCCATGCCATGCATGTTGAAGTTCACTATGAACTGAGCAAAGGTGGAGGGGAGGGACTGCAGAATAATATCTATATATTGTTCATTGTCCATTGTCCATCCAAGGTCCTCAAGCTCTTCTATAAGAGCTATCATCTTCAGAACATGGTCTCCTACTGGTGTGCCAGGGGCCATTCGCATCAGAAACAATTTCTTTGATGCTTCGTATCGTAATACGCGGGATTGCTCCCCATACAACTCCTTTGTATGGAGCAATATACCGTGAATGTCCATGTCCTTGTGCTGCTTTTGATGTGTGTTATCCATCGATGCAAGCGCGAGGCATGTGGCCGTGGCACAGTCAGCGTCCCATGTCTTGCGGACTTCAATGTCCGCAACTGTGGATTTTGGACCAGGGACGGGCGGGGCTGAAGCCGTGAGGACATATGATACTTTATCATAAGTCAAGGCAATTTTCAGATTCCTCAACCAGTCTTTATAGTTGGTCCCATTCAGTTTGTTTTTATCTAGTAGAAGCTTAAGTCCAGTCATTGGTATCTGCCATTAAGAGAGAGAAAAGAATACACTCAGCGAAAGCTCTTGCACAGATTAGATTGGTTTATTATCTTGTCTAATCGATGTTTCCCACTGCTTTTTATCAAGTTTTTCTTTCAAACCTTAAAAAGAAAAACTAGCCAGGATTAATTACAGTCTACTACTTCGCTAACCGTTCAGCCAGGCCAGTGTCGGTACTTTGAGGGAGGTTCCCCGTGCTTTCGCACGGACCTAATTAGAGTAAACCTCGTTTTCCCAGAGGCGGAGCCCCGTTAACACCTTTCTAGACACCTAATGAGTTAGCTAATTGTAAACTGTAAAACTCTCCTAGGAGAAACTATTGCCCACAGTGGGATCGGGATCTAACCATCACATGGAAGGTATGCAATCTCATTGCAAATTTCAACACTTGAAATTCCCGATGTAATTTTTACCCCTAGTACTTATGACCTTAACTATGGTCAACAAATCATAAGTACCAGTCAAGTTCTACCCATCATTTCTTGATTAATTAGACCTACCCATATGACCCTTAACTATGGTCAACAAAGTCGCATGAATGTCCTAATTAATCTGCATCATATGCAGTGTAGGAAGACATCACTTAGCTACCGTACACTACGCCTTAACTAAAGTCAACAAACGTAGCACGAATACTAAGTACTCTACTTCCTAAAATGACGGAGGGTTGCGAATGATTTTTAAGAAAATCTTTAACGCTTTGAAACTTGATATCGTTGTAGAATCAAACAGTTTTTCAAAAGGAGTGGCTTAAGCTCCGCAATTTTGAAATGTAGCTTTTTCATAAATAGCCGAGTAGTTTTTTAAATCCGATTCTACAACATCTTTTTAGGTTTATTTTCATTACATTAATCACATTAATGTAATCCCATCATTTAAGTCCTTAAGCCAATCACAGAAAAGAAACGAAAATAACACGTACGCTTATGCCATCCGCATTCGCCGCAATGTTCCGTTATGCACCGTTAGGTTACTTAACTAACGGCATACCGGGAGGGGACTACCGCGGGTGTAAAACATAAGCAACGTGTACTATATATCATATATATAATATGTCATTCGTCTCAGATATCACAGAACACAGGCAGCAGAAACATAGATATAACGTGGGATATCCTAGGACGTCCGTATTTAGTATTTAGCCAGAATAGAAAATACGGATTCCACAGTCGCGATGAATAGCCAAGCCCACACCCTGGACCCCTACGAGAGCGGCAAGTGACCCTACCAATCCTGGAGTTTAGGAGACCCGGTCTCGACTCCTCGAGATGGCCTCCCACTGAACCCCAGAACCCGGTCACCTGTGCTCCCCTCCTTGGGTCCATCCTAATGCGGAAAAGTAAATAATATACAACACTGGTGACACAACCGCAACCTGGATGTGCCCCAAATAAAAGAATATTACATTACATTTGAATTTACATGAATGAAAATATAAAACTCTCATCTCACAAAAACCCCCCGGCTATTCGATCGCGACAATCCTGCACATCATATCTCAGCAACACATAATATCACATATTATCAACGTAAGTAAGTATGCGTACCCCGGTTGTCGTTGATGTATAGCAATGAAACCGGCGATATCGTACATACTACACTTACGGTCACAGAAAAGAAAGTGTAAAACTACAATATTTGGAATCCAGATTCTCTTTAGACATCATAAATGCGAAATATCACATATTTCGTATTTCATGCCAAAACTATATGAATTCCACATATTGTATCACATTCCAGACAAACAGACAGTATTAAAGTTTTCGAACGAATGATCAAGCACCCAAGATTCACTAAAGCTCAACAATTGAGCAGGGTTCAAAAAATCCGGAGTGTGACACAGTAGTAGCGGTCCAGCCGTAGAAGGGTCAAGCCAACGCCTCACATGTGGCACGCCGTACTGCCCCAAACCCTAGGGTTCAAAGGGCAGTTCGAGACGGTCACATAATCGAGTTAAGGTTTGTTGTCTTCTAGAGGGACCACCGCAAAAAGACTTGCACGTATCTCCAAAGTATTTAAACCCCGTGAATAGTGAGTAAATGATACTCGTTCAAACACTTCAATACTTTCTAATTTACCCGGAAAAACTACGAAATGAAAATCCCGATCGAATTGACGAGTCCAAAACCATCTCCAGAATTTTTCAAAACCAAATACAGATTAAAAATATCCAAAATTTTATACAAGCAGATTCATGAATTACTGTATAAAAGGTATCCATCAATTCATATATACGGCCGCGGAACCGCGGCCTAAGCAAGCTTAGGCCGCGTTTCCACGGCGAGAATCACTGTTCACTGGAAAATTTTTGTACCGTAATCCTTATTTTTTCCTGCTGTATTTTTTACATATTTTTAATTCTGCAAATTAACAAATTTTAGAAAATTTCCAGAGAGCACCCAAAAATACCGTATTTTTGTCCGATCGGGGTTTTCACTTCGTAAAAACGTCGCCTAATGTTCTAGGTCGGCTCTGATACCAATGAAAGGTTTGTTTAGCACCCTATGAAGAGTTTTGAAGCATCACATGACCCAAAGTTTAAATTTTTATAGTGCTAAACTAACATGCAAAGGAATCGATCCTAGAAAATTAGGGTTTCGAAATAAAAAGCGAACTAATCTAGGGTTTCGAGACTACAACCTTTGTAGCTCCCTTTCGCTGGACTCCTTGGTCTCTAGGGTGTTGAACGAAGGTCCTCTTGAAGTCCCCTTGTGTCCACGACGATCCACCACGGAGATCTCCGTCCAAGCTCGCAACTTCGTCAAACCGAAGAGAACACTCTAAACAAAACGGCTAAGCTTGTGTAGAATAATGTTGTGATTAGGTTTCTCACTTCAAAAACCTATCTTTAAGTGGTATTTGCTCACTAGAAAAAACTAGAGAGCAAAAGAGCAAGAGGAAGAAGATGGTGGCAATTTTTGACAAGAGGTAAAAAGATAACTCAAGTGAAGAAAAAGAAATATAACAATATATATTTTATTCCTTCATGCTATGAACCATGGTTAAAGTGATGGAGACATTATTTAACTTTAGTTTGGAATGATAAAGAGAAGGATAACCTTAGGTTAGTGGTAGTTGAGCATGGTTAGGTCAAAGGAAGAATGTAGAAGCAAGAATGATTATCCTTTCCTTTTTCATTTTCTTTTAAATCCAAAATTAAATAATAATCCATTATATAATCCATGGTGTGAGTCTTATATTTCCACCATTTCCATATGCTAACAACCATGATGGATGAGTGTATGTATGTGTGCATGTATGCACATCCACATGTGCATGAAACTAGCATGAAAGAAAGAAAGAAAAGCACACATGCATTCACACATCTATCATCTAAGAAAAAGGTTTTAAGTAAGAAAACTAATGGTTAAATGATAAATCAACACTTGATTTATCAATCCGGTCATATCTCATATGACCTCACCAAAAGCAGTTCACCCGATCAATGTTCGGTATCATATACGCACATTTCAATCGGGTGCATGCGGATATCGCATACGCGCACCACAACGTTTCGCCTGGACTGGGTAACTCCCTTGTGGGACTCTAATGTTAGTGTTTATGCCCTAGAAGGCCATTACTGTATCATACTAGCTTGTATATTACTTAATGGAAGCTTGGGATATTCACATGTATATAACAGTCTTGCTAAACATGGTAGTATGCTACTTGGTTTTTCTATCTTAATATGTGAGTGTACGTATTGATAGAGCTCTTAGGATCTTGCTTGTCTACCAGCGTTGTGATGGCAGTCACACTAGTGGGGGCTGGGTAGTCTACAAGCACATCCTTATTCAGGTCCCTGGTCGTTGGATTATCGAGACAGAGCATCGATACTCCGGAGTAGACTGGTGTGTACGCTTCTCATCCCAGTTGGGGAGATGGTCTGTCCCACAGCCGTCAGTACGTCGTACTGGAGATAGTATGCAGGTGCTCGTTAGGTTACGGGTACACCGGACAGGACTCACAGGGAACTGTTGGTTGGTTTGATACCAGTTGTCAGTGAGCAGTTCCCAGGTGACATGAGTACAGCGTAGTCCGCAGACTTGACACTGCTACTTCGCCTCGAGTGTGTCCCACTGTTCTTAGATTGCTACCCTACCACGGCTCAAAGGAGTCGTGCAAACAGGTAGCAGTTGGGTGCAGTCCCGAGCACTTGGAGGCAGTGGCGGTTAGACAGGATTCGTCCCTCCCGGTATTGGCAGTACATATCGTGCTGTGTCAGAGAGCCATTACGCAAAGTCCCTGGCCAGGGCAAGCGAGATTTACTGGTAGGTTCCAGTAGTTTCTCAGAGTGTAATGGGCTTCACTCCGACACGACTTATACCGCTATTAGGGGACTGACGCTTGCCGCCCCCCTAGGCCCGATATGCGATAGTCTTGGACGAACGGACCGGACTGTATGGAGATTGTCACATCAGACTCAGTAGGAGTTCGGATGGGTTTCCTCATCGGCCTTCTTATCGACAACTACCTGGGGACCGTTACGTACAGCTAGTGCCGCTTGCGGTCTGTGGTTAAACCCACTGCCAGCGTAGTAGTCGAGTCTCTAGAGTCCCACACAGAGAGTTTCCTACTCCAGGCGAAACGATATAGAGGTTGCATGGTTTTGCGACAAAGGGTTCGGACGCATACGTGCGTTTACGCGCGTACGACTTTCGGACAGTTTTTACCAGTCGGCTTTGGTTTAAGCCAGTTACTGGTATCCGGTTATTGGATTTTTACAGTCTAAAGTTTTTCCGTATTTTTACGGATCGGAGGGCGTTCTCGTAATTGTTCGAGAAGCTTCTAGAAGATGGTGACTAAGGAGGGTTATGTGTCATATTCATTAAATGAGGTTGTGAGTCATGGTGGTGATTCATTCATTTCATTAAATGCACATTTATTGCTTAATGACTCATGCTAATGAATCACCACTAGATATTTTATGAAGCATGATTTATCATCTCTTTATTCTTTTCTCATTATTAGAAAATGCTTCATAATATATTATGATAGACTCTCTCTCATCTCATTATCATATCTCACATTCTCTCTCCTCAAGCTCTCTTCTTCAAACCCTAATCCTTACACCTCATGAGTTGAGATCAAAGGATTAGTTAGACTAAACAATCCATAACCATCACTCTATATCATCCTTTCATCTTTGATTAGCAATCAAAGTTGATTAGTTACCTCAAGTTAGAGGTTTAGCTTGGAGTTTTGCTCTCGGGTGGATCGTCTACTACCTAGAGAAGGCCGAGGAGAACAAGGAGATCGTAAAGACGAAGGACTAGTATCGATAGGTATAATCCCTTAACACTATAGTTTAGTATAGCTATGTGTTAGGTTATTAGTTGTTTAGCTTCGATTTAAGCGGTTAGTCGATGTTCGTTCTTTAAACTTGATCGTTTTTGAAAATTCCGCCTCCCCACAAGTACTGGGGTGTACTACATCGACTTACAGTGGTATCAGAGCCTCGCTAAACACTAAATAACTTGATTGCAAATTTGTACGAATTTCGAACGGAAAAACGAAGCCGGAAAACCCTAAAAGTTACAAGTTTCTGTCGAATTTAAAATGATGTCCTAAAATTTTTCCGGTAATCTCAGAAAGCTTGTATATGGTCCAGAAGAACACCCAAGAAATTAGAGCCCATGAATCGTCTAAAGAGCCGCGGAAGGGCGGCGGATCGCACAGATCCGCCGCGCTTCCGCGGCCGAGTTGCCGAGTCATGGACTCGTATTTCTTGTGTGGGTCCTCTCTGGTATTTGGAGTTCTCTGGAATTTTTAATTATTGCTCAGGTTACTGTTTAACAGAGCAGATTTTGGAGCAATATTGATGTTGTTTATTCGATCGAAATTGTACAGTATTTGCATATGGATTATATCTGTGATTGTTTAATGTGTTCGTAAACCTCCCCTAACTGCTAGTATGTCGGTTGGCAGGGGGTTGCACATTTCTGTAATGGTTATATCTGTTTGTGCATATAAACTGTATTGGACTGTTGTGGTGTATAGCCGGGGTTTGCAATGGGTTATTGTTTAATTCATTTGTTGTAAATGTAAATTGTTGTAATATTATTTTTTGCGGGGCACTTCCAGGTTGCGATTGTAGCCACCGTTGTATTATTTCATTTTACTGTTTTTGCTCCTAGGACTGACCCAAGGTGGGGTACACAAACTGCCGGGCGGGTAGTTTGCCGTACCCGTAGGGGTCGAGGGTGGGGTAACGGCTATTCATCACAACTGTGTAATCTGTCTTTTCTTGCAGGCTCAAAAGAAATACAGATTGCTTGCAAATCCAATATTGTTTATCTGTGTTCTGGAATGAATATCATTGCGTCAGACGAATGTAAAATATCTATATATATTGTAGCTATTTAGACGTCACTTATGTTTTACACCCGCGCTAGCCCTGCCCCCGCTCTGTCGTTAGTTAAGTAACCTAACGGGTGATGACGGGACCCCGTGGCGAATGCGGATGGCATAAGAGGACGTTATATTTTCGTTGTTTTCTGCAATGATAGGTTAATGATGGGACGCATTATCTATAATGCAAAGAAAATAAACCAAGTTTAAATCGTTGGAACAATTTAAAAGAAAACCACTCGGTTATTTTTAAAACAGATATTTTTTTTTAATGCGGAGCTTTAACCACTCCTTTTAAAAGCTATCAGGTTCCTTCGGTTATATCAAGTTCACTACGTTCACGGTTTCGCCAAAACCATTCGTAGCCCTCCGTCATTTCATCTGGGTATTCAGTAGTATTCAAGCTATGTATTTTGACCTAACGCCAAGGCATAGTGTTTGGTAGCTACTGGGTATTCATTTGTTGCATAGGTAGATGTAGTTAGTTTGGGACAGTCGTATTATCATTTTGGCCGAACGTCAAGGATATATACGGATGGGTTCAAATTGACAAGATAATGATGGGTAGAACTTGACATGTGACTTATGACATTTTGACCTAACGCCAAGGTCATAAGAGCATGGGGCAGAAATAAATATCGGGAATTTCTAAAGAAACTGAAATTTGCAAAGAGATGCATACCATTTGGAGTTTGATGAATGTTCGTAGGATTCCTTCAACATTATCATACGATGATATTTGGATCCCGATCCTACTGTGAGTATATGCTACTTATCAGGATATTCGTCACTTAACGATCAATGCTATAAACCTAGTAGGTGTCCAGAAAAGTGTCAGCGGGGTTACGCCCCCAGAGAAAAGAGGTTATTTAATTAAGGAACTTCGCGAAAGCGTTGGAAAACCTCCCTCGAAGTACCGACACCAGCCTGGCTGAACGGTTAAGCAAGTATTGTACGGTGAGAATAGTCCTGGCTAATTCTTCTTTTATGGTTTGAGGAAGGATTCGAAAAACAGTGGGAGCCATCCAGTTTAGATAAACTAAAAACCACTCTAAACTTGCAAGAGCATCATGCTAAAGTGTTTTCTTCTCTCTCTCCTAATTGCAGCGACCCTGAAAATGACTGGACTTAAGTTACTTTTAGAAAAAAATATACTGACGGGGCCAAACTATAAAGATTGGCTGCGGAATGTCAAGATGGCCTTGACCTATGACAAATTGGGGTACGTCCTCACCGCTACGGCACCTGCTGTCCCTGGTCCCAAATCCAGCAATGCGGATAAGGAAATCCGCAAAACCTGGGATTTAGATTGCGCGAGAGCCAAGTGCATCGTGCTTGCCTCGATGAACAATGAACATCAGAGGAGGCACGAGGATATGTCTCTAGATGGCATATTTCTCCATACAAAGGAACTTTATGGAGAGCAATCTCGTATTGCAAGATACGAGACCTCGAAGAAATTATTTCGAGCGAGGTTGGCTGTCGGGTCATCGGTAGGTGAACATGTCCTACAGATGATCGGCTATATTGAGGAGCTCGCAGACCTTGGGACGACTTTGGATAATGAGCTCTATACAGACCTTATTCTCCAGTCCCTTCCTCCCACCTACGCCCAGTTTATCCTCAACTTCAACCTTCAAGGAAAAGAAGTTGAACTTGCGGAACTCCTGAACATGTTAAGGAGTGCAGAGGGCACCTTACAGAAGGTAAGGGAAACACCCGCTATGTTTGTTGGCGGTTCATCTTCTTCAGGGTCCAAGGCTAGGGCCAAAGGAAGGAAGAAGAAGGCCGCACCCAAACCTAGAGGAGGTGTTAGTAAGGTGGGAAAGAAGGGAAAGAAAAAGATAGCAGTACCGATAGTTGGCCAGGATGAGTGCTTCCATTGTCACAGGAAAGGGCACTGGAAGAAGGATTGCAAGGCGTGGATCGCCAAGAACCAGGAACCGAAGCAAGCTGTGGCTTCGACTTCAGGTGTGTTTGTAATTGAGAATTGTCTGTCAATCAACTCTACTTCCTGGGTATTGGATACCGGATCAGGATCTCATATTTGCAATTCATTGCAGGCACTGAGAAACCGTAGAGTGCTGAAGGAAGGTGATATGATCCTCAGGGTTGCTAACGGAGCTAGCGTGGGAGCTGCGTCCGTCGGGGATTATCACCTAGGGTTGACGAGTGGACATATTTTGGTTTTGCATAACTGTTATTTTGTACCAAGCTTAACGTGTAATATCATATCAGTTTCCTTGTTGTCAAATAAAGGTTATGATTTCACGTTTGTAAGAGATGTTGTTAACATCCACCTTAATCATGGTTTGATTGGATCCGGTACTCTAAATAACGGCATATATGTGTTAAACCAACTCCAAATTTTCAATGTCCAGAACACACTAAAAAGAAAGTCTCCAGATTTAAATAAAGCTTTCTTATGGCATTGTAGACTGGGTCACATCAATGAGAGAAGGTTGACTAAGTTGCATAGAGAAGGATATTTGGACACGTTCGAATATCAATCCTATGACACTTGTCAATCTTGTCTCAAAGGAAAGATGACAAAGACTCCATTTACTGGACAAGGAGTAAGAGCGAGCGAGCTCTTAGGACTCATACACAGCGATGTATGTGGTCCAATGTCTACACATGCGAGAGGTGGTTTTTCCTATTTCATTACTTTCACGGATGATTACTCAAGATACGGATTCATTTATCTGATGAAACATAAATCCGAGGCTTTTGAGAAATTCCAAGAGTATAAGAATGAAGTAGAAAAACAAACCGGCAAAAGTATTAAGACACTAAGATCTGATCGAGGTGGTGAATACTTGAGTGCCGAGTTCCTTGGTTACCTAAAAGAGAAAGGAATTCTCTCTCAGCTTACTCCTCCATACACTCCACAGCATAACGGTGTATCGGAGAGACGGAATCGAACCCTATTAGATATGGTACGATCCATGATGAGTAATGCTGAGTTACCGCGATCTTTCTGGGGTTATGCGCTAGAATCAGCGGCATATCTTTTGAACATGGTTCCTACCAAGACTGTGCCTACCACACCATATCAGATGTGGAGTGGGAAGAAACCCCATCTACAGTATATAAAGATTTGGGGATGTCCAGCTTTTGTTAAAAAGCAGCATGTGGACAAGCTCGAGGCACGATCAGTAAAGTGTATGTTTGTGGGATATCCAAAGCACTCCAGGGGATATCTATTCTATTACGCAGAGGAACAAAAGGTGTTTGTTTCTCGTAATGCCCATTTTCTAGAACATCAGTTTTTAGAAAAGGAATCAAGTGGGAGCGAAATAGAACTGGAAGAAATTCCAGAACCACAAACTAATACTGAAAGTTTGGTAGAACCAGTAGTTCAAGAAGAACAGAACATTCCCGCACCCCTCCGCAGGAGTAGTAGGCCGTCTCATCCGCCTGAGAGATACTACGGTTTTCTCATAGATGGGGATAGAGAGGATTGCATCATAGATGATGATGAACCTACTGACTTCCAGCAGGCCATCCAGAGCGGCGACTCGGTACGATGGCTAGATGCAATGCGGACCGAAATGGAGTCCATGTACACCAACAAAGTATGTGTAACATTTTAAAAATAATTAAATAAATAATTAAATGAATAAAAGTGTTTAAGTAAATTTTAGGATTTTCGGTAAAGTAAAATGTATTTTTCGTAAAACCAAACCGTGATTGTTTTTCACTATAAATTTAAAAATATCTATTTTAATTATGAAATTACTAGTAAATAGTGTTTATTTAGCCACTAATAAATTTTTGGTTTAATAAAATATTTTTCCTAAATTAATTATTTTAAATATTAACATAAGCTTTATTTTTACACTAAATTAGTGTAAATTACAAATTTAAATGGTTTTAATTTTTAAAAAATGAACCATGGCATATTAGAATTTAGTGTGTATCATGCAAAATTTATTTGCAAATTTTTCCTTGTTTCTAGATCTTTCTTGAGTTATTTTAGAAAAGAATTAAAAGAAAATGAATAAAGCATGAAAAGACATTAAGATGATGACATTTTGGAGAAGTTTCTACACCATTTCTCATGTGTTTCTCGCTCTTCCCCTTATTGTGGCCGGCCTCCCCATCACCATGGCTGCCCCCCCCGCATTTTCCACCTCATTTTTATTCAAAAATCATCAAAAATACTACAAAAATCCAATTTAAATTCCACAAAAACCTAATTATTTCATACCCTTTATTCTCTACTCTTCTCTACATGGATTTTGGAGTGGGAAAGCATGTATTTTTGAGGCTCATTTTCAAGTTTGGACATGAGGTTGTGGAGGTATAAATCCTTCTCTTTTGTTTTATTTCTATTAGATATTTCTTTTAAAGCATAATTAAATTAATTAGATTAATTCTTGTTGCAAATTCTAAAATTCAAGTTAGGGTTTGAAAATTCAAGAGGTGGTTTTTGTTAATTAATTAGGGTTATAATAGCTAGTTTAACATCTTTTAGAGTGGAAAATTCTTGCATGGTGGTGGTATAATAAATTGTTGATCGAAATTGTTTAATTTAAACTATTTAGCTAACTAGATTTTTTCTAAAATGTGTTGTGGGTAAAATAAAATTCTTATTAAGGGTGTTATCATTAGATGGTAATTTTAGTGAGAATATTAGCATATTAATTGAATGAAAAACCTAGTTTGATCACTAGATTATTTTGATAATTGGAAAAATAGTAATAAAATGCTATTATTTTGTAAACTAGATTTTAGGAATTTCTAAATAAATGTGATTAAAAATATAATTATAGTTTCATTACATCATTATCATCATAAATTGTGGTTTAAGTGATTAATTTATGCAAAATCATGTTTTGAGGTGGAATTGTGGTATTTTGCTTGGAAAATGTTAAAATTGTTAAAAGTTGCAAACTAGAAATTTCAAATAAATGCAAAATTGTGTAATAAAAATATAGTAATGGTTTGTATAGTCTAGTAATGCTATTTAATGAGTTTTATGACCATTGGTTTCATTTAAATGTCAAGTTTCGATGAAAAACGGTAAATTGGCATTTTCGGGTTTTTCGAAAACGGACGATTTGATCGATTTTAGTGTTTCGATGAATTTGATCATGTTTTACAATATAAGTAATGTGTTTTAAAACTACAAGTTGTTTGATGATGTTATCTCGATCCATCGAAGTTTGTACGCCGATATCGAGCGGTATTTGGTTCTTTTGCGTGGACGGGACATAGGTTTTAACCTGTGCTTGCTCTTCGTATCGTTTGACTTTTGTATGTGATTCGGTTTACGATGCTATTTATATGTTTGCGTCTAGGTACCCTCACGTGGACTGCGGGCGATGAAGAGGAGGATGGCGACACTGTCTTCGGCAGACATGGACCAGGTGAGTAGATGCATATCTACGGGGGGAAGTCGGGTGGATGGCGTTTAGCACCCCCGCAACGTAGAATAGGAATAGTACTTATTGACATTAGGAAACCAGACGTGACCCTAGTAGGACCCTAGTATTGACCCTAGGCTGGACTAGACCGATTTAGGAAAACTATATCAGAGGATGAGTACCTTGGAAGAGGTTCGTAGGTTTCAGATAGAAACACACCAGCGCATACACTGAAAATCGACATGGGGTACGTGTATGTGTATATATATAGAACTAGGTATAGGTATATACATATATATACAACACATATAGGTGATTCAGTGATGTGATATGATATCCGAGGTATGATGAAATAGTATAACTGGGCTTGATGCCATGATTTTTGACTATACAGTCGTAATAAAGTGTTAGCGGATCATTAGGGAATGAGATAATGAACTTGAATATATAAATTACAAAGAGTGATGGTGATATTGATGTACATGGGACGCTAGAATAGTACTCGGACTGTAACTTGTGACTGATTACGATATGATATATGTATAACTTGATTTCGACATTATATTGGTGTGACCTGATGCCGATATCATATGAGTATGACTTAATCACAATATGATACATATGACATTATACGAATGAGGAGACACCTAGGAGATACTTGACCGTACCCCGACATTGGGATGCCGTACGATGGATTTTACCTTACGAGGCTTAGATTTGATGATTGATCCGCACTCTTGATTCGAGGAAGCCGTACTACGTACGTGACGCTGTTGAGGCGGGATCGTCGACTATTAGAGATATTGATTCAGACCTTAGGTAGACTCTTATTTCTATTGACTAGTTCTTAGGTTTAGTTTTCCTTAGGGGGTTAGATGGACACTAGGTTAGGTTCGAGTCATATAGTGGTAGTAGTATTAGTATATTAAATGAGTAGGTAATATACATTCGTCTTTACTTTCACACTGTAATTATAATGTTGCATGTTCATACATATGTTGCTATAAATAGTATAAACCTTACCTGTTAGGACACCAGCACCATTACCGATGATGCGCATATTCCACGCACACTTATTTGCCGGCTCACACACATCATCATCGGTAATTGCTATGTCACGTACACTTTAGATCATATTATCTTTTATTGATAGAATCAGTTAACAACTAAACCGATGTAGTATTGTGATCACTCTCTGATGTTAAGTATAAGACATGACATTCATTACTTAGACATTCATGCATTCATATTTTCGTGTTATCATGCAGTATTATGGGCATATGCCGACACTTATCATATAGTACTCATGATTTTGAGATTTGGATTTCTATGAGATTTCTGGATTTTTGGGGAAAACCGCAAAAATATATAAAAACTTCTCTCTCTCTCCTCTTCTCTTTTTTTAAAATAAGATGCGGTTTTCTCGTGATGTATGTGTCGTCCACCATGAGTATTTCATGTTTTCTGATGGATTTCGAGACCCGATTCGAGGAGTGGATGAACCGTCTCGGGTACATGGTGGGCCCGGTATGGTACCCCGGGGCAAGAAGATCGAGTTGTAGACGATGAGCCTGGCAGGGGAAGGCTACCTACCGGTGATGTCTGGCGCGGCGGATATCCGGAGGATATCGACCGTTGTCGTGGGATTTGATGATATGGGCCGATCCGGACCGACGGAGCCCGACATATTGATACTTGAGGTTACATGTGTTGGGTCGATGCTTGACACGGATTTCCATGGATTTCATTGTTGAGATTTCAGATGCTTATACACACTTTACTATGATAACGGCTAAAGGTTCTCATACATATATATCTGGATTTCAGGATTTGTAACTTTACATTCATGGTGCATGCATTTCATTTCATATGACTTAGTACTATATGAGGCACTGACACGACACGGAGTATTTGCACTTACACGTAGTATTACCCTGCTATTACTAGATGTTTGGGATATAGTAGTATATTATTATGACCTAGGATAGCGTCGTGCATTTGATTTCTTTTCGTAGATGTCTTCTACTCACGAGTTGGCAACTCACCCCCGTTGTGCCAAATTCTTTACAGGTTCGATGTACAGGTTTCCCGTGGCAGCTTGTTGGCACATCTTTTCTTCAGGGCGATTGGCACGGTAGGTTGGTTCACTTGTATCCGAACCACCATTGTACTTTTATTCATTCATTTGTATCTAGTAAGCTCCATCAACCATATTTGTATTACTTGATAAGTTATTGGACCAGTCTTTTACTTCGACCTTAGAGTCGCGCCTGATTATTCTGATCTGGTGGTTTTGTTTTCTTTTGAGTTTGAGCCTCGCCTACTGGCGTTGTATATTATTGTGCTTGTTGTGGTTGTTTCCGCCTGTTGGCGTTGATGCTAGCACCCGTTTGGGGATGCTTTTTAATGTTTATTCATATTATACTTGTTGTACCCGTTTGGGGGCCAGTTTTTACAGAGGAGACTCTGCCGAAATTTTTGGTAAAATTTGCTGATGTTTTTTTTCTTGTTTTCTTTTCTTTTCTTCTTTTTCTTCTTTTATGGTTTAGATCTCTGGGCTTCGGCTTACTTAGGTCACGTGGCGCCTCTAGACGCTTCGTAATCTAAGTGCCGGTCACGTTCCGTACTTTCGGGTCGTGACAAAGTTGGTATCAGAGCGCTAGGTTTAACCTTGTATAAATCTAGGTGACCCTTGGTTGATGGAGTAGGCGAGTTAGGTAGAGTAACGTACCGTGGGTATGGTCCGCGGCATACTTACGATACGCTACTCTGCTTAAGGAGCCCTAGGATTTACATTGTTTGCACCGTATTTCATTCGTTCCTTTGATCTATCTTCGTCAATGTCGGATGGTGGTTTCTGTTACCACGGGCAGAGGGAGATGCGGCTCGAATGCAGTAACCATTAGAGTATTGGTTATTCTTGAGGACTGAAGCATTGCTTAGCGTGCGGACGAAGGGTATTCACATGCCGTCCGGATGAAGTTAAAGGGTTCGAACGATTATCAGAAAACCATTTCCTAAGTTTAAAGTATTCGGAAGAACATGCAGGTATTTCGATGGACCCTCTAGAAGAATGAAACCCTAACTCGACATAATGACCATGAGAACGCCCTTGAACCTTAGGGTTTACGGCAGTTCCGCTGTGCCATTAGTGAGGCTTGGGTTTGCCTTTCTACAGCTGGATCATCGATGCTGGGGTATGTACCGGATATTTTTAAACTGTACTTGAGTGTTGAGCTCTCGGGGAATTATGGGATTTTGATGGATCGATCGAGAAGTTTAATGTAGTCCGGATATCAAGTGAAGGGATCGACTATGTGGGAGACTCTAGACATGAGTATTGCCGTTGGTAGCGCAGTCAGCACACCTATGAAAGAACGAGTTCGAAGCGGTCGACATCAGAGGAAAGAGGCGCACATTGACGATAGTATTTACGATTGTGATTTAGTGATTTGAATTTCCTATTTTCGTTGATTGGATTTTTGTATTTTGAGGACTTGTTCTACGATTGGTATTTCCTGTGTGTACCTTCATTCTATCTGTGTTTCTTATATCAGTTGTATTGATGTGGTTTAGTACGCACCCAGTACACTTGATTTGGTTTTATATATTTTTTTGAGATTTTTGATTTGATTTCGTGCATAGGGGTTACACGTGATTTTGACATATGTTTCGACCTAATTTTCATGCATTTTTGTGCTGTGATTTCGATTTTGATATTCAATGTATGTTTTCGTGCTCCATGTGCACCTGATTAGGATTCTTGCGCATACTTGGCGCACTTGATGCGATTTTGTGCACACCAGATGCACTAAATCGGGGTTTTGTGCAGATTAGATGCACCTGATAGTGAGTCGTGCACGCCCGTTGCACTTGACAGATGTTTTTGGTGCACACCTGGTGCACTTAGTTTTGTTTTGTGGGTATTCATGGTTTCTGCATTTGGTTTCGATTTCAGTGCGCACCGGACGCACATGACATTTTATTGATGTGATTGGGATTGATTTTAGTTTGAGCAGTATGTTTTCATGATCATTATTATTTGAGTTAGTAACCAGGCGGGACGTGTATGTTAAATAAAAGATATATATGTAGCTATATTTTTAAAAAAATTAAATGTCCGCTACTTAGACCGTGACACGTGCATTGCACGGCGATTTTCCAGAAGGGGTTTTTGTATGCTGCTTTATTATGATGATTCGGCGATTTTACTAGGATGCGAACTATATATAAGTTATAGATTGATGTATATTATGATGGTTTTCACATTGGGTTATGATATTTCATTATCGCCATAACTCCGATGATTGCGTCATGCTTGACGGAGTTGATTTTCGTTATGTATTAATGATTTCGGAGACCCGACGATTTGAGTATTTTGCTAAATGTTTTAGTATTTGGAAGGGGAGTGTTAATTTAAATTCGGGGACCGAATTTCTTAAAGGGGGGAAGATTGTAACATTTTAAAAATAATTAAATAAATAATTAAATGAATAAAAGTGTTTAAGTGAATTTTAGGATTTTCGGTAAAGTAAAATGTATTTTTCGTAAAACCAAACCGTGATTGTTTTTCACTATAAATTTAAAAATATCTATTTTAATTATGAAATTACTAGTAAATAGTGTTTATTTAGCCACTAATAAATTTTTGGTTTAATAAAATATTTTTCCTAAATTAATTATTTTAAATATTAACATAAGCTTTATTTTTACACTAAATTAGTGTAAATTACAAATTTAAATGGTTTTAATTTTTAAAAAATGAACCATGGCATATTAGAATTTAGTGTGTATCATGCAAAATTTATTTGCAAATTTTTCCTTGTTTCTAGATCTTTCTTGAGTTATTTTAGAAAAGAATTAAAAGAAAATGAATAAAGCATGAAAAGACATTAAGATGATGACATTTTGGAGAAGTTTCTACACCATTTCTCATGTGTTTCTCGCTCTTCCCCTTATTGTGGCCGGCCTCCCCATCACCATGGCTGCCCCCCCCATTTTCCACCTCATTTTTATTCAAAAATCATCAAAAATACTACAAAAATCCAATTTAAATTCCACAAAAACCTAATTATTTCATACCCTTTATTCTCTACTCTTCTCTACATGGATTTTGGAGTGGGAAAGCATGTATTTTTGAGGCTCATTTTCAAGTTTGGACATGAGGTTGTGGAGGTATAAATCCTTCTCTTTTGTTTTATTTCTATTAGATATTTCTTTTAAAGCATAATTAAATTAATTAGATTAATTCTTGTTGCAAATTCTAAAATTCAAGTTAGGGTTTGAAAATTCAAGAGGTGGTTTTTGTTAATTAATTAGGGTTATAATAGCTAGTTTAACATCTTTTAGAGTGGAAAATTCTTGCATGGTGGTGGTATAATAAATTGTTGATCGAAATTGTTTAATTTAAACTATTTAGCTAACTAGATTTTTTCTAAAATGTGTTGTGGGTAAAATAAAATTCTTATTAAGGGTGTTATCATTAGATGGTAATTTTAGTGAGAATATTAGCATATTAATTGAATGAAAAACCTAGTTTGATCACTAGATTATTTTGATAATTGGAAAAATAGTAATAAAATGCTATTATTTTGTAAACTAGATTTTAGGAATTTCTAAATAAATGTGATTAAAAATATAATTAAAGTTTCATTACATCATTATCATCATAAATTGTGGTTTAAGTGATTAATTTATGCAAAATCATGTTTTGAGGTGGAATTGTGGTATTTTGCTTGGAAAATGTTAAAATTGTTAAAAGTTGCAAACTAGAAATTTCAAATAAATGCAAAATTGTGTAATAAAAATATAGTAATGGTTTGTATAGTCTAGTAATGCTATTTAATGAGTTTTATGACCATTGGTTTCATTTAAATGTCAAGTTTCGATGAAAAACGGTAAATTGGCATTTTCGGGTTTTTCGAAAACGGACGATTTGATCGATTTTAGTGTTTCGATGAATTTGATCATGTTTTACAATATAAGTAATGTGTTTTAAAACTACAAGTTGTTTGATGATGTTATCTCGATCCATCGAAGTTTGTACGCCGATATCGAGCGGTATTTGGTTCTTTTGCGTGGACGGGACATAGGTTTTAACCTGTGCTTGCTCTTCGTATCGTTTGACTTTTGTATGTGATTCGGTTTACGATGCTATTTATATGTTTGCGTCTAGGTACCCTCACGTGGACTGCGGGCGATGAAGAGGAGGATGGCGACACTGTCTTCGGCAGACATGGACCAGGTGAGTAGATGCATATCTACGGGGGGAAGTCGGGTGGATGGCGTTTAGCACCCCCGCAACGTAGAATAGGAATAGTACTTATTGACATTAGGAAACCAGACGTGACCCTAGTAGGACCCTAGTATTGACCCTAGGCTGGACTAGACCGATTTAGGAAAACTATATCAGAGGATGAGTACCTTGGAAGAGGTTCGTAGGTTTCAGATAGAAACACACCAGCGCATACACTGAAAATCGACATGGGGTACGTGTATGTGTATATATATAGAACTAGGTATAGGTATATACATATATATACAACACATATAGGTGATTCAGTGATGTGATATGATATCCGAGGTATGATGAAATAGTATAACTGGGCTTGATGCCATGATTTTTGACTATACAGTCGTAATAAAGTGTTAGCGGATCATTAGGGAATGAGATAATGAACTTGAATATATAAATTACAAAGAGTGATGGTGATATTGATGTACATGGGACGCTAGAATAGTACTCGGACTGTAACTTGTGACTGATTACGATATGATATATGTATAACTTGATTTCGACATTATATTGGTGTGACCTGATGCCGATATCATATGAGTATGACTTAATCACAATATGATACATATGACATTATACGAATGAGGAGACACCTAGGAGATACTTGACCGTACCCCGACATTGGGATGCCGTACGATGGATTTTACCTTACGAGGCTTAGATTTGATGATTGATCCGCACTCTTGATTCGAGGAAGCCGTACTACGTACGTGACGCTGTTGAGGCGGGATCGTCGACTATTAGAGATATTGATTCAGACCTTAGGTAGACTCTTATTTCTATTGACTAGTTCTTAGGTTTAGTTTTCCTTAGGGGGTTAGATGGACACTAGGTTAGGTTCGAGTCATATAGTGGTAGTAGTATTAGTATATTAAATGAGTAGGTAATATACATTCGTCTTTACTTTCACACTGTAATTATAATGTTGCATGTTCATACATATGTTGCTATAAATAGTATAAACCTTACCTGTTAGGACACCAGCACCATTACCGATGATGCGCATATTCCACGCACACTTATTTGCCGGCTCACACACATCATCATCGGTAATTGCTATGTCACGTACACTTTAGATCATATTATCTTTTATTGATAGAATCAGTTAACAACTAAACCGATGTAGTATTGTGATCACTCTCTGATGTTAAGTATAAGACATGACATTCATTACTTAGACATTCATGCATTCATATTTTCGTGTTATCATGCAGTATTATGGGCATATGCCGACATTTATCATATAGTACTCATGATTTTGAGATTTGGATTTCTATGAGATTTCTGGATTTTTGGGGAAAACCGCAAAAATATATAAAAACTTCTCTCTCTCTCCTCTTCTCTTTTTTTAAAATAAGATGCGGTTTTCTCGTGATGTATGTGTCGTCCACCATGAGTATTTCATGTTTTCTGATGGATTTCGAGACCCGATTCGAGGAGTGGATGAACCGTCTCGGGTACATGGTGGGCCCGGTATGGTACCCCGGGGCAAGAAGATCGAGTTGTAGACGATGAGCCTGGCAGGGGAAGGCTACCTACCGGTGATGTCTGGCGCGGCGGATATCCGGAGGATATCGACCGTTGTCGTGGGATTTGATGATATGGGCCGATCCGGACCGACGGAGCCCGACATATTGATACTTGAGGTTACATGTGTTGGGTCGATGCTTGACACGGATTTCCATGGATTTCATTGTTGAGATTTCAGATGCTTATACACACTTTACTATGATAACGGCTAAAGGTTCTCATACATATATATCTGGATTTCAGGATTTGTAACTTTACATTCATGGTGCATGCATTTCATTTCATATGACTTAGTACTATATGAGGCACTGACACGACACGGAGTATTTGCACTTACACGTAGTATTACCCTGCTATTACTAGATGTTTGGGATATAGTAGTATATTATTATGACCTAGGATAGCGTCGTGCATTTGATTTCTTTTCGTAGATGTCTTCTACTCACGAGTTGGCAACTCACCCCCGTTGTGCCAAATTCTTTACAGGTTCGATGTACAGGTTTCCCGTGGCAGCTTGTTGGCACATCTTTTCTTCAGGGCGATTGGCACGGTAGGTTGGTTCACTTGTATCCGAACCACCATTGTACTTTTATTCATTCATTTGTATCTAGTAAGCTCCATCAACCATATTTGTATTACTTGATAAGTTATTGGACCAGTCTTTTACTTCGACCTTAGAGTCGCGCCTGATTATTCTGATCTGGTGGTTTTGTTTTCTTTTGAGTTTGAGCCTCGCCTACTGGCGTTGTATATTATTGTGCTTGTTGTGGTTGTTTCCGCCTGTTGGCGTTGATGCTAGCACCCGTTTGGGGATGCTTTTTAATGTTTATTCATATTATACTTGTTGTACCCGTTTGGGGGCCAGTTTTTACAGAGGAGACTCTGCCGAAATTTTTGGTAAAATTTGCTGATGTTTTTTTTCTTGTTTTCTTTTCTTTTCTTCTTTTTCTTCTTTTATGGTTTAGATCTCTGGGCTTCGGCTTACTTAGGTCACGTGGCGCCTCTAGACGCTTCGTAATCTAAGTGCCGGTCACGTTCCGTACTTTCGGGTCGTGACAGTATGGACTTTGGACTTTGCTCCAGATGGGGTAAAACCCATAGGATGCAAATGGATCTTCAAGAAAAAGATTGGTGTAGATGGACAGGTGGAAACCTATAAGGCTAGACTTGTTGCTAAAGGTTTTCGTCAAAGACCTGGTCTGGACTATGACGAAACTTTTTCTCCAGTGGCTATGCTTAAATCCATTCGGGTCCTTCTTGCTATTGCTGCCTTCCATGATTATGAAATCTGGCAGATGGACGTAAAGACGGCTTTTCTGAATGGAAATTTAGAAGAGAGCGTCTATATGGATTAGCCAGAGGGATTCAATCAGAGTGGGAGCAGCGGGAAAGTATGCAAGCTGCTTAAGTCCATTTATGGACTAAAGCAGGCATCGCGGAGTTGGAACATCTGTTTTGATGAGACAGTCAAAGAGTATGACTTTATCAAAAATCCAGATGAACCGTGCATATATAGTAAAGTTGTGGCCAGAAGTGTCGTATTCCTCGTCTTGTACGTGGATGACATTCTATTGATAGGAAATGACATTCCTATGCTACAATCTGTCAAAGGATTCTTGTCACACAGGTTCTCCATGAAAGACCTGGGTGATGCCTCGTACATTCTGGGGATCCGGATCTATCGTGATAGATCCAAGAGGATGTTGGGACTTTCGCAGTCCAGGTATATCGACACTATACTGAAAAGATTCAGTATGGAAGATTCTAAGCGCGGTAATCTACCGGCTTGTCACGGAATCACCCTCTCCAAAGAGATGTCTCCCAAGACTGATTTGGAAAGGGAACGCATGTCTATTATACCCTACGCTTCTGCGGTAGGCTCTATAATGTATGCGATGTTGTGTACCAGACCAGATGTAGCTTACGCGCTGAGCGTGGTAAGCCGGTATCAGTCTGACCTAGGGGAGAAACACTGGATAGCAGTAAAGAACATTCTCAAGTACCTGAGGAGGACTAAGGAGATGTTCTTGGTTTACGGCGCTAAAGACCTCAGGTTGGAGGCCTTTGCTGATTCCGGCTTCCAGAGTGATAAGGACGATTCCAAGTCCATGTCGGGTTATGTCTTTACCCTCAATGGAGGGGCGGTGTGCTGGAGGAGCTCCAAGCAGGACACCGTTGCTGACTCGACGATGGAAGCGGAGTATATAGCTGCTTGCGATGCCGCAAAAGAAGCAGTCTGGATGAAGAAGTTCCTAACAGAACTTCAGGTTGTTCCTACCATAGTTGATCCAATACCTCTGTATTGCGACAACAATGGAGCTATAGCTTTAGCGAAGGAACCAAGGTCCCATCAGAAGTCCAGACACATCTTGAGGCGGTATCACCTGATCAGGGAGATCATTGATCGTCGGGAGATCGAGGTTCGGAGAGTTGCTACTGAAGAGAACATTGCTGATCCATTCACGAAGGCCCTACCTCAGATTCAGTTCGAGAGGCTACTCGAGATCATCGGTCTGCGATATGCCAGTACATGGCCCTAGTGCAAGTGGGAGATTGTTAGTGTTTATGCCCTAGAAGGCCATTACTGTATCATACTAGCTTGTATATTACTTAATGGAAGCTTGGGATATTCACATGTATATAACAGTCTTGCTAAACATGGTAGTATGCTACTTGGTTTTTCTATCTTAATATGTGAGTGTACGTATTGATAGAGCTCTTAGGATCTTGCTTGTCTACCAGCGTTGTGATGGCAGTCACACTAGTGGGGGCTGGGTAGTCTACAAGCACATCCTTATTCAGGTCCCTGGTCGTTGGATTATCGAGACAGAGCATCGATACTCCGGAGTAGACTGGTGTGTACGCTTCTCATCCCAGTTGGGGAGATGGTCTGTCCCACAGCCGTCAGTACGTCGTACTGGAGATAGTATGCAGGTGCTCGTTAGGTTACGGGTACACCGGACAGGACTCACAGGGAACTGTTGGTTGGTTTGATACCAGTCGTCAGTGAGCAGTTCCCAGGTGACATGAGTACAGCGTAGTCCGCAGACTTGACACTGCTACTTCGCCTCGAGTGTGTCCCACTGTTCTTAGATTGCTACCCTACCACGGCTCAAAGGAGTCGTGCAAACAGGTAGCAGTTGGGTGCAGTCCCGAGCACTTGGAGGCAGTGGCGGTTAGACAGGATTCGTCCCTCCCGGTATTGGGAGTAGATATCGTGCTGTGTCAGAGAGCCATTACGCAAAGTCCCTGGCCAGGGCAAGCGAGATTTACTGGTAGGTTCCAGTAGTTTCTCAGAGTGTAATGGGCTTCACTCCGACACGACTTATACCGCTATTAGGGGACTGACGCTTGCCGCCCCCCTAGGCCCGATATGCGATAGTCTTGGACGAACGGACCGGACTGTATGGAGATTGTCACATCAGACTCAGTAGGAGTTCGGATGGGTTTCCTCATCGGCCTTCTTATCGACAACTACCTGGGGACCGTTACGTACAGCTAGTGCCGCTTGCGGTCTGTGGTTAAACCCACTGCCAGCGTAGTAGTCGAGTCTCTAGAGTCCCACACAGAGAGTTTCCTACTCCAGGCGAAACGATATAGAGGTTGCATGGTTTTGCGACAAAGGGTTCGGACGCATACGTGCGTTTACGCGCGTACGACTTTCGGACAGTTTTTACCAGTCGGCTTTGGTTTAAGCCAGTTACTGGTATCCGGTTATTGGATTTTTACAGTCTAAAGTTTTTCCGTATTTTTACGGATCGGAGGGCGTTCTCGTAATTGTTCGAGAAGCTTCTAGAAGATGGTGACTAAGGAGGATTATGTGTCATATTCATTAAATGAGGTTGTGAGTCATGGTGGTGATTCATTCATTTCATTAAATGCACATTTATTGCTTAATGACTCATGCTAATGAATCACCACTAGATATTTTATGAAGCATGATTTATCATCTCTTTATTCTTTTCTCATTATTAGAAAATGCTTCATAATATATTATGATAGACTCTCTCTCATCTCATTATCATATCTCACATTCTCTCTCCTCAAGCTCTCTTCTTCAAACCCTAATCCTTACACCTCATGAGTTGAGATCAAAGGATTAGTTAGACTAAACAATCCATAACCATCACTCTATATCATCCTTTCATCTTTGATTAGCAATCAAAGTTGATTAGTTACCTCAAGTTAGAGGTTTAGCTTGGAGTTTTGCTCTCGGGTGGATCGTCTACTACCTAGAGAAGGCCGAGGAGAACAAGGAGATCGTAAAGACGAAGGACTAGTATCGATAGGTATAATCCCTTAACACTATAGTTTAGTATAGCTATGTGTTAGGTTATTAGTTGTTTAGCTTCGATTTAAGCGGTTAGTCGATGTTCGTTCTTTAAACTTGATCGTTTTTGAAAATTCCGCCTCCCCACAAGTACTGGGGTGTACTACATCGACTTACATCTAAGACTCGTCAATACGCCGGCAGAGGGTGATGATCATATCAGGTACCCTCAAGCCGCAAGCGGTCAGCTAAACGTAACGGCCACCCGGGTATTGAGCGATCAGAAGACAACAAGCGAACTTGCTACAACTCCCGTCGAGCCATCCGGCAACACTATCGTACAGTCCGGTCTCTTCGTCAGATATGCTGCATATCGAGCCTAGGGATGGTCACGTCGACCCCAATAACTCAATAAGTCATGCCGGTGAATGGTCTATAACAGATCGAGAAACTACTGATTACACTTATCAGCAAATCTCAGCAGCCCTGGCCAGGGACTTGCTGTTATAACCAGTCGGGCACAGCACAGCATCAACTCCCAAGACCGGGAGAGACGAAACCCCTCCAATCGCTCATCGTCTTCGTATGTCTCGGGACTGTACCCAACGGCCACCTGTTTGCACGACTCAGTAAAGCCGTGGTAGAGTGGCAATCAAAGTACAGTGGGTGAACACACAAGACTCCATGACGATCTCGGGTCTACAGACTAACCTGTACCAGTGTCACCTGAGAACTGCTATCCGACGATAGATATAATTCCATATAGGAGTTCTCGGTGAGTCCGTCCAGTGTACCCAGTCACCACTGAGCACCCGTATATGATCTTGATGTCAAACATCGATGAATGTGGGAACATCTATCGCCCATCGTATGGGTCTAATATCATATACGCTAGTCTACTCTGGTATATCAATGCCCCGACTCGATATACCTACGACTAGGGATGTTCCAGGATATGCTTACGGACTACAGATGTCCCACTAGTATGATCTCCATCATAATCAGAGTAGTCAAGCCGATATCCTCAGGGCTTTATCAGCATGTATAAATGAATAAAAGCATGATCAAATCAACATGTCAGATAAAGAAGAACCAGATAGCATACTATCATGTCGAGCAAGAATGCAAACTGAATATATATACATGTATAGATACATCCACTATCACATAATGGCCTCTAGGGCATACATATATCCAACACATAACGGGTCGAGAAACAACTGGTAACACTTACCAGCAAATCTCTGATCAGCCCTAGCTAGGGACTTCCCTGTTACGGCCAATCGAGCACAGCGCAACATCAACCCCCAATACCGGGAGAGACGAAACCCCTCCTATAGCTCATTGCCTCCATATGACTCGGGACTGTACCGAAAAACCACCGTTTTGCACGCCCTCATGGACGTGGTAAGGTGGAGATCAAAGCACAGTGGGAATCATACAAGACTCTATGACGATCTCGGGTCTACAGACTAACTTGCACAAGTGTCACCTCAGAACTGCCATCTAACGTGAGGTATAATACCATCTAGGAGTTCTCGGCGAGTCCGTCCAGTGTACCCAGTCTCCACTGAGCACCCGTATACCATCTCTGAAGTCAAACATCAATGGATATGGGATCATCCATCGCCCATCTCATGGGTCGAGAAGCGTATACGCTAGTCTACACTGGTATATCGATGCCCCGTCTCGATACACCCACGACTAGGGACCTTGAAGGATGTACCTATAGACTACCATGTCCCCACTAGTATGATCTGTATCATAGTCCAGGTAGTCAAGTACACATCCTAAGGGCTTTACCAACATGTAACTATAAGACAGTTTAAAACGAGACTAGTATACATGTTAAGATAAAGAGCAATCAGATAGCATACTATCATATCGAGCAAGAAAGTCATCTCTATATATGTCCAAGCATCCAATATAATATACATCATCTGTACAATACTGGCCTCTCGGGCATACATACAACTAACATAGTATCCCATACTCAACCATCCAATAGAAATCTCTCTAGGGGTAAGGCCTTTGTGAGTGGATCCGCTGTGTTATCCTTCGTGTCTACTCTCTTCACCTCGATCCCTTGGAGATCAACCATCTCCCTGATCAGGTGATACTTGTCTCAGAATATGTATGGACCGCTGATGGGACCTTCGTTCCTAGGCCAAAGCCACAACTCCATTGTTGTCACAATAACTGTTATCGGACGCTCAATGGTAGGATCCTTATTCATCTCATAAACTAGAAATTCCCGGAAAGCCACTTTGGCAGCATCATTGGTAGCAATGTATTCAGCCTTTATCGTCTAGTATCTCACAGTATTTAGTTTGGAGCTCTTCCAACATCTCGTCCCTGCACTGAGGGTAAAGATAATGCCTGTGACTGACTCTCAGTCGACCTTATCACTCTGGAAACTCGAACCAAGAACAATCTTTTAGTGCTTCTCAAGTACTTAAGAATGTCTTCCACAGCTTTCCAGTGATTCTCCCAAGATCCGATTGATTCCTGATCACTACAACAAGTGATTCATCTACATCTGGTCTGGTACAAAACATCGCATACTCTGATAGAGCCTACTGCTAAAGCATAGGATATCCCTTACACGCGAGCTCTCTCCAAATCTGTCTTGGAAGACATCGTTTTGGAGAGAGTGATCCATGGCTAAGTGGACGAACCACCACGCTTAGAATCTTCCATACTAAACCACTTTAGTATGGTGTTAATATACCTAGATTTGGAACACTCCCAATATCCACTAAGATCTATCATCATAGATCATAATCCACAAGATGTAGTAGGTATCATACAATTCTTATATTGAGAATGCTCGTAATAATAGGAGCTTGACCGAGTGTAGCATATGAAACCATTTCCTATCAAGAGTATGTCATCTATGTACAATACGTGGAAGACAACCTTACTCTCTACTACCTTCTTGTATATACAAGGTTCATCTACCCTTTTGATGAAGTCAAACTCTTTGACTGTCACATCAAAACAGATTTTCCAACTCCGCGATGCTTGTATTGATCCTGATGGATATAAGCATAGCTTTGAAAGCCTCAACTTTTCCATTTACACCAGGAATCTTCTTAAGATCCATTTGCTCCCAATGGGTTTTACCCATTTAAGTGCAATAGTCAAAGTCATACTTTGTTGGTGTATATGGATTCCATTTTTGATCGCATAGCATCCAACCATTTCACAAAATCTCTACTTGTGATGGCCTGCCTGAACCTAGTTAGACCATCATCTACCATGATGCAATCCTCTTTCCCACTGTCACCAAGAATACCGTAGTATCTCTCCAGTAGATGAGGAACCCTACCAGATTCACGGAGAGACTGAGGTTCGTTGGAGACTACGGAATCCTTTGGTTCTACCAATCATAAGCTGTTAGTTTGTCTAGCTGGAACAACTTCCAGTTCTACCTCATGACCACAAATTTCATCACAAGAAATTCCTTTTCTAAAAAGGTGTCATGTTGAGAAACAAAACTCCTTTTGCTCCTCATAGTGGTAGAAGATATTCCCTTGCGAATGTTCGTGATATCCTAACAAACTTACAGTCCTGACCTTTCCTTGAGCTTGTCTTGATTTTGCTTTTCAACATAGGCCGGACAACCCCATATCTTAACTCGTTTAAGACATGGTCTCTTCCCACACAATATCTAATATGTAGTGGTAGGCCCTGATTTGGACGGAACCCCATTCAATAGGTATGCAGCTTCCCAAGTGCATAACACCAAAAGGAAACAGGTAACTCAGCACTACTCATCATAGAGTGTGCCAAATCTCATAGGGTGCGATACCTCCACTCCGATACACCGTTGTACTGTGGTTTACTCGAAGGAGAAAGCTAAGAGAGAATCAAATTCTCCTTTAAATAATCCAGGAACTCCATGCGCAGGTATTCCCCTCCTCAATCATATCGAAGGACTTTAAGACTTCTACCCTTCTGGTTCTCAATTTCAAGCTTATATTCCTTGAATTTCTCAAAAAGTTTCAGACTCATGTTTCAACAGGAACACATGTCTGAATCTCGGGAGATAATCGAAGAATATAATGAAGTAGCAAGAACAAACCCTGGCATGTGTATTCATAGGACCGTATAAATCATCATGTATGCGTCCCAAGTGTTCACTAACTCTTTCTCTGTTTCCCGTTAACAGAGTATTGGTCATTTTACCTTTGAGACAAGACTAGCAAGTGTCACATGATGAAAATTCGAACAGATTCTCATATTCATCCTTGTGTAACTTAGCCGGTCGTGCCATATTGATATGACCTAATCTACAATAGCTCAAGAAGGATTCGTTCATTTCTGAACTACTCCTTTTACGTATGTTCTAGATACTTTGAGCTGTAGTTTGATTTAGAACGTATATGACATTTTATAACGTGCCTGATCGAATCAACTCTTGATTCAGGAAAATGTTCACAACATTATCCTCCAATACAAAATTATATCCTTCTTTAACTCAATAAAGAATGTGATATAATGTTGCATATCAGGTTCGGTATCTAATAACATTTGTTCAAAATCAATGTATCTAATACAAGGTGATATCGGCCAACCGACTTGGCAGCAACAATTGCACCATTCTCTAACACTTAGAGACTTATCACCTTTTCTCAGTTCTCTACCTTTCTGTAACCCATGTAACATATTACATTTATGGGATCCTAATCCGGTATCTCATACCTAGGACGTAGAGGATACTGAGAAATAGTTCTCGGTAATGAACACACCCAAAGATATGCATCATCATGCTTTTTCTTCAATTGGGTGGCATAGGAATCCTGATATCCAACTATTTCCTGCTCAGACTTATAACAGTTATAAGATAGAGTGGAGAAAACGTTCCCTGGCTCAGTATAATAAGCAGGTTTGGTCAATGCATCCATATTATTATCTTGATAAGGTGTGACATGGTTGCTACCAGGAGAGAGAGAAGAAAACACTCTGCGTGCGCTCTTGCAAGATTATATTAGTTATTAGTTTTTCTAATCAGGATGGCTCCCACTGTTTTTGTCAAATATTCTTTCAAACCCTAAAAGGTAAGACTAGCCGGGATTAATTACACCCTACAAGTTTGCCAATCTTTCGGCCAGGCCAGTGTCGGTACTTTGAGGGAGGTTCCCCGTTCTTTCGCACGGACCTAATTAAAATAAACCTCGTTTTCCTAGGGGCGTATCCCGTTAACACCTTTCTAGACACCTACTTGATCCGCTAATTGTAATGTGTAAAACTCTCCCAGGAGTAAATCTTACTCGTAGAGGGTATCAGGATCCAACTATCTCTTAGAAGGTATGCAAAATCATTGTAAATTTCAACACTTGAAATTTCCGATAATGTTTTACCCTAGTGACTTATGACCTTAACTATGGTCAACAAATCATAAGCACTAGTCAAGTTCTACCCGTCATTTCCTGATTAATTAGACCTACCCACATGACCCTTAACTATGGACAACAAAGTCATATGACTGTCCTAATTAATCGCATCATATGCTGTATAGGAAGACATCACTTAGCTACCGCACACTGCGCCCTAACTATGGTCAACAAACGTAGCACAAATACTAAGTACTCTACTTCCTAAAATGATGGAGGGTTATGACACGTTTTTAAGATATCCTTTTGCGTAATGAACTTGATATCGTTGTAGAATCGAGTGAATTTTAAAAGGAGTGGTTTTTAGAATTTTACTGGTTATGCTAAAGAGGTCACTCCCGGTGAAGGGATCTCGTCTCTTTCCTTATCGAATAAGGTGCAGGATATTTCACAAATACCGCTATGCAAAGTAAGAACTAGAGCTAACAGTTTTTAAACAAGTTTCTACAACATCTTTAGGTTTCTTTTATTTCATTAATCTCATTAATGAAGTTCCATCAATATATGCTTCCTAAGCATCACATAAGAAACGAAAGAAACAATATTAATTATATCTCATAAATATAATATATAGGCATTCATCTCAGAACATATCAAGTTATCATATCACAGAATATCAGCAGCAGATGATAAAATATGAAATATTGGATATACAAAGATTTCCGTGTTTAATTTAAGACAATATAAAACACGGATTCCACGGTCACAAAGAATAGCCAAACCCACATCCCCAGACCCTTACGAGAGTAACAAGCAACCCTACCAATTCTAGAGTTAGGAGATCCAGTCTCGACTCCTCGAGATGGTCTCCTACTGCACCATAGAACCCGGTTACTTGTGCTCCCCGCCTTGGGTCTATCCTAATGCAGAAAAGAAAATAAATACATCAATGGTGACATCATCCACAACCCAGAAGTTGTAAGTCTACGGTAGCGCCCCGACCGTCCGTCCGAGGCCAAAATGCAGAAACGAAAACTTTTTCAAAACTTAAAACCGGCGCTATCATACACTATAAACTCAGATCGAACCATTAACCTATAACTAGCAAACTAGAGAAGGGTTGGAAAGGCTATACCGATCGATCCGTGTCCTTCGGTCTTTTGCCACCATCCCAAGCTCCTCGCGGCATCTCCGATCTCGTTCTCCTCGTCGGAAAAGGGCACCACATCATCGAGTCTTTTTACGGGCTCCCGCTTCATCTGAAGCAACTCGGGCACGAAGATCGCTAGCCGACGTGTCCAAGGCGATGTAGAGAATGTGTGTGATCACTTTGCCTCAAGCATCTATTGATTCTCAACTCATGAGAGTGTATGGATGGAGGTTAGAGATGATGCCATTAATAGAGGTTGTGAGCTAGAGCAAGAATAAGAAGAAGGAGCTTTTCTTTCTTATCTTTTGTATGATAATATGAGAGAGTGAGAGTGGAAAAATACAAGAGGAAACCTTACATATGGAAGCCCCTTCTCTCTCTCCCTCTCATTTCATCCACAAATCAATCATATAATGTGACACATGCACAAAGAAAGAGACCATGAGTCACCACTTGTGCATATGTCATAATAAATGCTCCAAATCAAGATATCTAGCTCATAATTTCAATTTATAAACATTAACCCAAATGTTTACAACAATAAAAAGATACGGCAAGATCTAAAGTAAACTCGTGACGGATCACAAAGACACCCCTCACCTGTATATGCATACCTGCATCCGCATTCTGACTGAATGCGAATGCGATGAGGCTAAAATAATCCAACAAATCTAATACTAGGATCCGGCTTAAACCAAAGCCTACCAGTATGATCCGTCCGATCATGATCCGTGCACGACTACACGTATATGATCGAACCCTGCCATATATCATACGGCCTCTACCACGTTTCGCCCGAAACTTGAGAAACTACATGTAAGGGGACTCTGAAGACTCGTCAATAGTTTGGCTGTAGATTTAACCACTAGCACGTCAGTAGTACTAGCTGTACGTAACGGGCTACCTGGTATTGACCAAAAGGGAGGTCGATGAGCGAACTCATCCTGACACCCTACTGAGCCTGTCAGTGATAATATCTATACTGTCCGGTTCGTTCGTCTATGAGCATAGCATGGCAAGCCTAAGGGGTTGGTAAAAGTCAGACCCCCAAAAGCGGAACAAGTCGTGTCGGAGTGTAGCCCAGAACACCCTGAGATACTACTGGAATACCTACCAGTAAATCTCCTGCCTTGGCCAAGGACTTCGTGTAATGGTTCTCCTAGACACAGCTCGATCTCACCCCCAATTCTCGGAGAGACGAAGCCCCTGCCGATCCGCCCACTTCCTCCATATGGCTCGGGACTGTACCAAACTAAAACCTGTTTGCATGACTCCTTTGAGCCGTGGTAGGGTAGTAATTAAAGCACAGTGGTAACTCACATGAGACAAATGACGATCTCAGGTCGATAAACTAACCTGTACACATGACACCACGAAACTGCTATCTGACGTCAGGTATAATACCAACTAGCATATTCCCGGCGAGTCATGTCTGGTGTACTCATAACCCAATGAGCACCTGTATACATCTTAGGTGATCCAACTGACACCAATGGCTTGTAAGACCGGCCACCGCCCCTCGTCGGGGTCTCGACTGTATACACTAGTCTACTAATGGAGTATCGATGCCCAATCTCGAAACTCTTACGATTAGGGACTACTTTAAGGATGTGCTTATAGACTACCCAACTCTCACGTATATGATCGCCATCATACTGCTGGTAGTTAAGTAAGAATCTTAAGGGCTCTATCAACGTGTAATAGCGACCTGTAAGGTCTCCTAAAGCAGTAAACAATGATAAAGACAAACCATGGTAGCATATTATTTTCTATCAACGTGTAATAGTGAACTACAATGTCACCTAAAGTATGTACACGATGATAAAGACAAACCGGATAGTATACAAACCTCTCGAGTAAGACTGTCCTACCGGTATAGGTCCTCCCTCAATCATTGTAATCACGTGCCTGCGATCCAATAATTGACTCTGAGGGCACTACATCCAACAATCTCCCACTTGCACTCAAGGCTAATTATTACGATGTCGCATACTCACAGCCCGTGTGATACCGAACACCCAACTCCTCTACTAATCAGTCTCACAAAGCCCGTTTGCGAAACTATTGCGTTCGAGGAATAGCCTCAGTGAGTGGATCCGCCCTGATGTTTCTTTCTATGTCTCTCTTTATCTCAAGTTCGCGGAGAAAGCCATCACCTAAAATGAGCAATACCTGTCTTAGAATATGTCTGGATATCTGATGGGACCTAGCTCATAAATGAACTCCAAATCCAAACTTCTTAGACTGTATCGTCAACTGAACTTAATCAGTATCCTGCGTCATGCCTCCCTCAGTGTCCGCTTGGATCACCGGTCCAAAACACTGCCCTTCGTCAGAGGGAAAACTATAACTCTGACAGTCACTCTGTCATCCAGGTAACGTTGGAAGCCAGGAATGATAACCGTCTCCCGAAAGAGTTTTTTGTTATCATATCCGTAGAACATCCACTTGTGTTCTAAAACTGCTTCCGAACGTTTCTCCAGGATAGGATTAATATCAACTTATTGCATCTAGTGCAGAAAACAACATCTGGTGTGGTACTTGACATCTCATGATCAACTCAATTGCCAAAGCAAGTGATCTGCCAATCATGCACATCCCTCTCCCCTTTAGTCTGTAAGACACCTTTAGAGAGGGTGACTCCATCACCTGCAGGTACACCACCATGACAGGAGTCATCCATTCTAAAACACCTTCAGAATGCTGTCTAATAACCCATATTGGGACTTTTCCCAAATCTAGATCTAAAACCGTAGATCTTGTAACTAGAATGCCAGATATAATATCCAAGTCCTATGTGGAGAAACCACTGTGTGACAACCAAAGTATAACTGATCGTAGTACAGAAATATCACTTCCTACTATGTGTATGTCATCCAAATACTAGGAAATCACACCCTACTACCTTCTTAACCGATCAATCTCATATTCTGATGAAGCCAAACATATAACTGTCACATCAGAAATAAATGATCTATCTCCGCTATACTGCTTTAGTCTATAAATAGACATAAACCACTTGTCCACTATACCTTCGTTGCTCCCACTGACTACGACAACCCTCTGGCGGAATAATATACACGTGCACTTCTAAAGCCAGTTCAGAACGACGCTATACTCATCCTCCTGCCGGGTCACATAGTCTGGAACAACAGTAGTGTCGAGTCTGGGTAAACAAGAACCTCCCTGTCACCTTCTTTGAGCATACTGAAGTACCTCTCGAGTGCCTGAGGTTACCCACCATATCTGCAGAGTGGCCAATGGAATGTCAAACCAGATTCAATCTTTAGGTTCTTATCAAATTTTCAGTAATCGTTTGCGGTTCTGGAATCACTTCTAGTTCTACCATACTCCCACTATTGTTTTCTGAAAAAATACATTTTTATTAAAACTGTGGCGAGTCAAGAACAATATCACTATTGATCTTCCAGTTGGTAGAAAATCAAATCTCGTCATAGCCCGGGTCAAGCCACAAATAGCCATTACAGAAACGTGCCTTGAGTTATCCAGAGTCTGGTTTTAAGCATAAGCCGGACAACTCCCCGTACCTTAACATTGTTGAGATATGAACTATTCTATATCCAATATAGAAACAGATGCACTGATTTAATTGGAACCAGATTCAAATCATGCAGTTGTCTCTAGTGCATGTCAACTAAATGGAGAGAGGCCAATCAGCATTACTCAGCTTAGGAGTACATCCAGATATGAGCAACCTAAAAGAGAAACAAGTTCTCATAATCATTACTATCAACTGAATACCATACAAAAGTATCTACATCTTCGATCACCTTGAAGAATCCTGATATTTGCACCATCTGGTTCTCTACTTTATTCTTATATCTATAACTTCTCAAAACTTAGACTTTGCATTTCTACGAAACACGTGTCTAAGAATTAGAGAAGTCACAAGTAAACAGAATATAGTACGAGTACCAACCCCTCTGTCCTAATGGACACTGGACAACATACAATACTAAGTATAAGTCTCCTGTGTCTAATAACTCAATCCTTGAATGTCGTAGGTTGAAAACTGTACTTATGGTTAAGAAGTATTACACCGTTGTTTAATGCTCTTTACCTAACCATCCACTGATATAGGTAAATATCATAGACATAATTTCAAAAAGTTATATCTCACTTTAGAAAAATAAATGTATAGATATATCAATTTGAAATTGGTGCAAAACAACGGATATTCAAAACTAAATATTTGCCGTCCGGCAAACAACCCAGGTGATTTCCTCAAATATCACCAATTACAACGAATCCCGATATAATGAGGATGATCACCTAATTCCCAATAATTTACTCTCACTCATCATCTGTATAACCATACAGATGTGAGAATCATACCTGGTAAATACATACTCTGGAGCAAGGACTAATTGGGAAATCAGTTTTTCTTTTAACAATACACAGTGAAACTGAAATATGTAATTGTTTCGAAAGGTTATCCGGGTATTCCTAGTAATGACTCTTCCATTATCAAATTCACAACTGTAACCGTATATCTCTTTGCCATCTCTCCAAATCCTTTTATTTGTCTTTAGTCGCTACCTTCTGCACACCATCGTTAGGCTATATGGTTTTCTTCCTTCCCTACCGTTCGGCACCAGTCTATGGTGTGGAAGAAGACTATCCAATAAGTGTAATAGGTGTACTGTCCTAGTCCCAGGAGCACTCGCAATGCGAGAGAAGGTAAAGATAAAAGACAACTGAATAAACCTTTTTCCTATTTCTCCTGAACCAGAATCCATCCCCGAACTGGAAGAAGTTACTTCGAGTTCGTATATAACAATACGATGGAGTATCCAATAATCTGTGGATCTTCGTAGTGATACAGAGTGTTCTGGAGAAATACAAAGGTGAAGTCGGAGTGGCGATGAAATACTTGGTATGGTCGTGAATAGCAGTCGCAATTTACTTTGCCCTCTTACTAATCGCTTTATTTGTCTTTACTTATTACCTTCTGCACATCTCTCTTAGGCTAATCGGTTTTCTCCATTCCCTACCGTTAAGCACCTGCCAATGGTTTGGATGAAGACTATCCAATTAGCATAATAGGTGTACCGTCCTAATCCAAGGAGCACTCGCAACCTGAGAAAAGGTAAAAGGAAAAGACAACTGAATAGTCCTATTCATTTTCTCCAGAATAGGAAACCATCCTCGAATCTGGAACAAGTTCCTTCGAGTTAGTATATAACCATAGGATGGTTTTATCCAATGGAAGTGGATGTTCGTAGTAATACAGGGTGTTCTGGAGAAAAAGCGTAAAAGCAAGAGTGGCAATGAGGTATGGAACTATGACAATCCAAAAGCCAGTGTTTAAGAAGGTTCGGTTAACTTGGTCACTGAGTCATAGTATAGGGTCAGGTCATGGTCGCTACAAAAGAGAGAGAGAGAGAAAAGAAACACTCAGCGTGCACTCTAACCTAGATCAGAATGGTTATCAATTTATCTAATCAGGAAACCTCCCACTGTAACCTCAAATTCTCCACCAAACATTAAAGAAGAATTAGTCGGGATCAAGTAAACCAACTCATCAGTGGGAATCGGGATCCAACTACCATCGCATGATAATGTGATGGAATCCACTCACGTTATCACACTCCAGAAAGTATGCGCATGCCTGGAAAGTTTTAGTTTCTTTAGAAACTCCCGATGCGATTTTTACCCCATGCTCTTATGACCTTGACGAAGGCCAACATATCATAAGTCACATGTCAAGTTCTACCCGTCATTATCCAGGTTAATTTGAACCCACCCGTACATACCCTTAACGAAGGTCAAAATAGTAGTACGACTGTCCCAAACCAACGCATCTATCTATTCGGCAGAAAAGTAACAAATAGCTACCATACACTATGCATTGACGAAGGCCAACATACATAGCATGAATACTATGGGCTACCTTTCTGAAATGACGGAGGGTTACGAATGGTTTTGGCGAAAAACCATTAACGTAATGAACTTGATATCGTTGAAGGAACCGGATAGCTTTTTATAAAATATAGTGGCGAAAACTTTTGCTAAAGAGGCCACTCCCGATGAAGGGATCTCGGCTCTTTCCCCGTACAATGAGGTGCAGGATATTCCAACTGAATACCACGATGCAAAGCAAAAAGTAATCGACTAAAGTGAAGTTATTACCTTGACGCAAACTTCTGTCCAAGGGGTCACTCCCGGAGAAAGGATCTCGGCCCTTTCCTCGTCGACTGAGGTGCCGGATATTCATAACCAAATACCAACGTGCAAAACAAAAGAGAACGTCCTTGCAATAACAGCTTTTTGAAAAATTTTCCAACAACGTCAGAATAGGTTTGTTAAGCTTGCATTGATCCGAATCAATGCAGTCCCATCAATTGATCACACCAATAAAGAACGAAAATACGATGTACGTATATGCTATCCGCATTCGCCACTGGGTCCCGTCATCACCTGTTAGGTTACATAACTAACGACAGAGCGGGGACTGGACTAGCGTGGATGTAAAACATATACAACATCTACTAGTATATATATCAATATATAATAATCGCTCAAGGCGTGATAAAAAGCAACATCACAGAAAAGTAATAAGCATCACAGAACAATACAGATAATCTGGGATCCTCGGGTTTCATAGGGCCGCTACTGAAACTCGACGTTCCTCGGGTCGTGTGGATAGCCTGTGCAATGAAATCCTAGACCCTTACAGGCTCGGCAAGTTATCCGCCAAAACCTGAAGCGAGGCAGCCCCCTTCAACAATGTGAATGGACCACCCAGCACTTCACGAAATCCGGTAACTTGAGCACCCCTCCTTGCGCCAACCTATACCCCCTACGAGTGCGGCGAATAGCCCGCCAACTCTAGAGTAAAGCCCCCTCCGTCTCAAAGCCATGAGATGCGGGCCCGTTGCCCTCTAGAACCCGGCTATCCGTGCACCCCACTGCGGGGTAATCCTAGTACAGAAAGTAAAATATATACAACGAGTATATCGACCACAGCACGGTCGTGCCTCAAAAGAATAATTCAAACAGGCAGTGACGGCAGTCCTCATGTCGGACGCTTGCCCCGCAATATCAGATGTACAAATAATACCAAACTGTACTAACATTGCACCAAGCTATCCACCATGACAAATCCGCAACATCACAGCACAACACAGAACATCAATGTGATTGTCACGCTCGCAAATCCGTCTAAAAGAGCTATAGCAATTAGACAAGATTTACCGCTCGAATGACATTCACGGTCACAGATATATTGTAAAGCACTGTAAACTAACATATTTAAAATTTTTGATTGACAAAATTTCCCGAAGGGGGCCCCAAGCACAAATCCAGTACTCAAAATAATCTGGGCCAAAACAAAAAATACCAGAAACCCCAATTCTAAGTCAGAAACCACTGCAGAAAATTTGGTGCATTGTTGCTACAGTACTGCGGTGGAACAGCGGCCAAAACGTGGGTAAGGCCGCAGTTCCGCGTCGCTACAGTGATATTAGTGTACCAAATTTTCTCAGACCTCTTAAAAAAGCCTGCTTGTTTTTCTGCAATACTCAAAATAATTTTTTGACCACAAAATAAATTCGACAGAAACTTCGTTTTTGAAATTGTGGTTTCGGAAATTTTGTTCGATCGATATCTTAAATAAGTTAGAACAAGCTAGTAAAGGTTAATGGCGTGGCTCTGATACCATATAAGTCTACGGTAGCGCCCCGGTAGTCCGTCCGAGGCCAAAATGCGGAAACGAAAATTTTTTCAAAACTTGAAACCGGCGCTATCGTACACTATAAACCCGGATCGAACCATTAACCTATAACTAGCAAACTAGAGAAGGGTTGGAAAGGATATACCGATCGATCCGTGTCCTTCGGTCTTTGCCCACCATCTCAAGCTCCTCACGGCATCTCCGATCTTGATCTCCTCGTCGGAAAAAGGCACCACATCATCGAGTCTTTTTATGGGCTCCCGCTTCATCCGAAGCAACTCGGGCATGAAGTTCGCTAGCCGACTTATCCAAGGCGATATAGAGAATGTGTGTGATCACTTTGTCTCAAGCATCCATTGATTCTCAACACATGATAGTGTATGGATGGAGGTTAGAGATGATGCCATTAATGAAGGTTCTGAGCTAGAGCAAGAAGAAGAAGAAGGACCTTTTTCTTTCTTATCTTTCGTATGATAATATGAGAGAGTGAGAGTGGAAAAATACAAGAGGAAACCTTACATATTGCAGCCCCTTCTCCCTCTCCCTCTCATTTCATCCATAAATAAATCACATAATGTAACACATGCACAAATAAAGAGATCATGAGTCACCACTTGTGCATGTGTCACAATAAATGCTCCAAATCATGATATCTAGCACATAATTTCCATTTGTAAACATTAACCCAAATATTTACAACAATAAAAAGATACGGCAACATCTAAAATAAACTCGTGACGGGTCTCAAGGACACCCCTCACCTGTATATACATACCTGCATCTGCATTCCGACTGAATGCGAATGCGATGAGACTAAAGTAATCCAAAAAATCTAATACTAGGATCCGGCTTAAACCAAAGCCAACTGTATGATCCGTCCGATCATGATCCGTGCACAACTGCACGTATATGATTGAACCCTGCCATATATCATACGGCCTCTACAATGTTTCGCCCGAAACATAAGAAACTGTCTGTTTGGGGGACTCTAAAGACTCGTCAACACTTTGGATGTGGATTTGACCAGTAGCACATCAGTGGTACTAGCTGTACGTAACGAACTACCAGGTATTGACCAAAAGGGAGGTCGATGAGCGAACTCATCCTGACACCGTACTGAACCTGTCAGTGACAATATCCATACAGTCCGGTCCGTTCCTCTATGAGAATCGCATGGCGGGCCTATGGGGTTGGTGATAGTCAGACCCCCAAAAGCGGTACAAGTCGTGTCGGAGTGTAGCCCAGAACACCCTGAGATACTACTGGAATACCTACCAGTAAATCTCCTGCCTTGGCCAAGGACTTCTTGTAATGGCTCTCCTGGACACAGCGCAATCTCAACCCAAGTACCGGAAGAGACGAAACCCCTGCCGTTCCGCTCGCTGCATCCATGTGGCTCGGGACTGTACCCAACTAAAACCTGCTTGCACGACTCCTATGAGCCGTGGTAGGATAGTAATCAAAGCACAGTAGGAACTCACACGAGACAAATGACGATCTTAGGTCGATAAACTAACCTGTACACATGTCACCAGAGAACTGCTATCTGACGTCAGGTATAATACTAATTAGCATGTTCCTGGCGAGACCTGTCCGGCGTACTCATAACCTAATGAGCAACTATATACCTCTTAGGTGATCCAACTGACACCAATGGCTTGTGAGACCGGCCACCGCCCCTCATCATGGTCTCGACTGTATGCACTAGTCTACTAATGGAGTATCGATGCCCAGTCTCGAAACTCCTACGACTAGGGACCACTTTAAGGATGTGCTTATAGACTACCCAACTCTCACGTATATGATCGCCATCATACTGCTGGTAGTCAAGCAAGAATCCTAAGGGCTCTATCAACGTGTAATAGCGACCTGTAAAGTCACCTAAAGCAGTACACGATGATAAAGACAAACCATGGTAGCATACTATTCTCTATCAACGTGTAATAGTAAACTGCAATGTCACCTAAAGTATGTACACGATGATAAAGACAAACCAGATAGTATACAAACCTCTCGAGTAAGACTGTCCTACCGGTATAGGTCCTCCCTCAATCATTGCAATCACGTGCCCGCGATCCAATAATTGACTCTGAGGGCATTATATCCAACAGAAGTGCCCCAATAAAAGAATATTACATACAAAGAATTTTACATGAATAAAAATAAGAACCCTCATCTCACATAAAACCCCCGGCTATTCAAAACACCACGATCCAATATATCATATCATAACAACACATAACATCATATGTCATCAACATAAGTAAATATGCGTATCCCAATTGTCGTTGACATATAGTAACAAAACTGGCGATACACCACATATTACATTTACGGTCGCAGAAAAGAAAGTGAAAAACTATAATTGTTTGAATCCGCAACCACCTCAGACATCATAAACCCAATGTATCACATACTTTTGATTTCATGACTAACCAAAAGAATACCTTAGACATCACATGCCTAACAATTATAAACCCCGCATTTTAGTCTCGATATTGAAAACACTTTCCAATAATCTGTCGGGTAATTCAACAAGATTCCTGATAACCCGATCGAATGCTCGTAAGAAAATTCAGTAGACGGCCGCACCCCCCGATGCCGTTGACGAAGTGCACCAAGGCGAAACATCGCTGCCGCGAGCTTCCGAACGGATGCTTTTGGCGACGGGGTTCTCCTACAGTCACTTAGTCAGGGCTATTGGGCATGGCTACTAGTAAGGTTACCCGGCTAGTATCCGCATACACTACGTGATTGCGACGGACTTTTAATCAACATCAAAATCCCGTGGCAACCGATCAATTTGAGACTAAACTGCTAGATTTATATAATTCAAACTAGTTATCTCATAACTATTTATGGATTCCAAATTGTTCAGTCGAAAATATTGCAAACTTGAACATATCAATTTCCTCACTTTTCTAATCATTTAAGGAGAGTTGTTATAAATATAACACATATTACCAGTTCTTCTGCAAAATATCAAATACCATGTGTTATATATATGATCAACAACTTTTTATGAAAATTTTATGTTTATTATGTCATGCATGATATTGTATATCTCAACATTCTTCATTGGGATTATATGCAAAAAATTATCGCAGGACAGATATCGAAATCGCAAATTCGCCGAAAAGATACAGGAAATCAAAGAGTCAAAATCTGGAAGAGATTCATAAGAGATAAAAACATTCCAGATATCACCTGAACACCAATTGACCAACACAAGAAGACCACAGAAAAATGAAGCTCTGTTCTCACCAAACTGCCGCGGATCCCTAGCCCAGTCAAGCCGATTCGCTGCGGATCTGCGGCCAAGTCAGGCCGATCCGCCACGGATCCGCGGCCGAGTTAGGGCATCTGGTGACGGTACTGTTTCCAGAAGCTTCATTCCAACTCCTTAGCTTGTTGAAGACGCTCCATTGTAACAACATTGTTCTGAAAACTTCCCTACAACAGCCCAGCTTCTTGAGGAAGCTTGATAACTAGCTTATTCTAGAAGTTTCCCTACAACTACCTAGCTTCTTGGGGAAGATTAACCTAGTTTCTAGTGGAAGATTGGTGTAGGGCTATAAAAAGGGACCTATGGATACACTAAAAAGGTTGTTGATGGTAGTCAATTTCTAGCACACAAACCAAAACCAAATCCAATTCAATTCCTAATCAAGATCCAAATCAAGAATCGTTGAGAACAACATCAAGCGACGACATTCAAAATCTTTTACACGAAGCCTATCATCATCAAGAGCGTGAGATCCTCGATAGGTACAAGTCTTACGGAGATCGAGCAAAGTGAAATTCGACGGAATAGTTACCTCTTCAAGCGAGCGATTGAGAGCAATTCTTGTAATCTCGGATTGAAGAAATGTGTAATTAGAAGTTGATTAATAAAGGTGTTAAATTTTTAATTCTCGCTTTCTTTACATTTTCGCAGTATAAAATTTCTATTTCTTGATTCTTTTATTTTCATGATGCGTGAGTGAATGCTCCGCTTGTTAGGGATTCGAAGGAGATCGGTAGATCAAATGGTGAAGAAATCCTAAACTCGTCTTAAGTTTTATGATAATTATGAACTTTAGGAAAAAAAGAATCATCAACGACCAAATTTGAAGCGAGATCACCGTTCTTGATAATTTCGTTGCAATTTGGTATTAAATGAGTGATGATTCTCTTTGCTAAAGGCTAAATTTGAATAGTGATAAATGAAAAGACAAGGGATGGTGAAAAAGAAACCCTAGTTTCTTCAATAGATCCCTAACCTTCATTCATCGCCATCGTTCTAGCTATAATTCATCAATAGATAAGATAAGTCATTATTATTATTCATCATTGATACTATTTCCGATCGAATCCTAGAAGCTATTCTACATTTTCTTAATACTTAAAATTGATTTTGGACACTTTCTTGATTACTAAATCTTAAATTCTTTCATGATGTTTCTAAAAAATATTTCATCTAATAAATCTTGATTCGTCATCTTGAATTTTTCTTTACTATTTTCTTTTGACTCAACTAAAGCAAGAACGAATAAATACACGAATCTCAGTGGACGATCCGTACTCATTAACGAAATACATCGACACCATTATTGATTGAGGCTATAAATTCTTTGATTGTGATAACACTTTTCAACACATCAAATAAACGATCAATCAAGTGGCGCCATTGCCGGGGATCCGTGCGTAATATGTTCGTTCTTGCTATTTGAGTTGAAATATAATTATTCCATCAAAATTTAAATCAAAAATCTCATCATGTGCTTAACGATTAGTGTGTGAATTTTGCAAGGGAATCTAGAATCATTGGAGCAGTGAGAGAAAAATTCTGTAGCATTCAGGAAATCCATAGGAGCAAGGGGAAAATCAGTACCAAAACTTGTTCAAAGAACTGTTCACACCACCGCGGAACCGCGGCGGATAGCAGCAATTGGCGGCGGAACCACGACTTTATGGAAGAGTTAGGGTTTGTGCTCTCTGTGGTATATTCTCTACTTTCTTATCTCTTCTCTGCTATGTCCAATAAAAACTTTTATGCAGAATTCTTTGCAAAAATTCGCCGCTGAAAAATAAAAATTTGTTGTGTGTTTTAATATTGGTTGTTTTGCATATTTTAATACGGAAATTAAAGGACAACGACCAAATTCATATTAGGTGGAGATTTCATTACCCTTCCTAAGCCCCAAAAATATCACAAAACTAGCATCCGCATCACCCTTCATTAACTAAAAAAATATCTAGACAAGACTCTAAGGACCATCGCGTTCAATTAGGACATAAGAAGGTCGTGGGTAATCTAATGCTTATCCGCATTTTTTTTCTGGTGTCTAAGGCAAGTGGTTACTTAATTAGGCCTGCGACTTACGTAGCGGATACCTCCCACTTACCTGGCACTTACCTATCCACAGGAAGGATAAAGAGATAGTAGAGGATTTATCCTGTGATTTGTCTCTTGGAAGTCTAGAAGCGGTCTAGTGACTTGACCTAGGTGACCGTAGATCTAGGGTTGATTGTGCATTTTTGTTATGATTTTTTCTAAATCCGTATTTTTCAAAATAAACCAAAAACAAATCATTTTCTCTAATTATCACAAACGCTGCCACTTGTGCTAAACCATTTAGTGCATGCTCGGCTGGACAAGTGATTCTAATGCCCGTCTTGTCCGCGTTCCTCCTATCAACTCCGAAGTCGGTAATTCTACATCTTTTTTTTCCTCACCACTCACCACATCCACCGAGATGGACGGTTCTCCATCAAATTTTAGCACCACTTTGCCACCGCCCGCAGGTGCGCCGAATCTACCGCGTATGTATCTCCAAGAGAGATGCTACCCGATACGTGGTCCTTTTTCTACTTGTCTTTCTATTCCCCCAGCCAATGGGGACAATTTCAAAATCAAACCTCACTATATCAATCTTTTACGTAAATTTCACAGTCTCGAGTCTGAAGACGCATACGTTTTTGTTACAAAATTTGAAAACGTATGTGCTATGATGGGCGCTTCACAACTTTCTGTGGATGCTATGCATTTATGTCGTCTCCCGTTCACTTTGTGCGATTTAGCCGAAAAATGGCTTTATAACACAGCTGCACACTCTATTTCAAACTTGGGTGAATTCTTCACAGCATTCCTTAAGAAACTTTATCCCAATCATAAGACTGCCCGTGTCTGTAGCGAAATCAATCAATTTACCCAGCTTCCAAATGAACAATTTTGGAAGTATTTTGAACGATTCAAGGATCTGCTAGTCCAATGTCCTCATCATGGAATCCATCGATGGGATCTGTGTCGAATCATATATGAGGGAAATAATCCAACAACAAAGCAGATGCTTTAATCCATGTGTCAAGGCAATTTCATGACTATAGAAAATGGTGAAGCTTGGAAATTTTTAGAATATTTTGCTGAAAAACATTGCAATGGGAGAGTGTTAGTCAACCATCATCTAGAGGTGGTATCCATCAACTTGATGTTTCCATAGCAGTCAATGATGAAATGGCAGCAATGCAAAAGAAACTTGAAGCTATGGAACACAAATTTTTATGAGCCCCATAAACCCAGTCACACTCCCTTAAACGGTGTGTGGATGCTGTTAAGATCCATCACATTTGACGGAAGAATGTTCTTTGAATTTTCCGTTTCAAGGTCAAGAACACACTAATGCTTCTTTGCAGCAACGACCTAGAAACAATCCTTATTCTTACACTTATAATCAGGGTTGGAGAAATCACCCTAATTTTTCCTGGAACCAACACCAAACTCAAAATACGGTTCCAAACCAAAATAACTTTCAAAGGGACCCTCCACAACAACATCAACCACTACAACTGAGTCAGCAACCCTTTCAACTACAAAATTTTCAAAATCCGGCCAACACTTCTGCACCGTACAATAATTCTTTGCAACTGGCCGGTACCGATAATTCCTCTTCACTCTAACGAACCTTCAATTTGTTCATGAAACATTCCATCCCAGTGTCGCCCGATATAAGGTCTTCTATCGATGATATAATGAAGAACTCCGCCTCCCACAGTGAGAGTAATAAATCGATAGAAGCATAAATTGCACAATTAAATGTCGAAATGAGTGCTAGAGAGAAAGGGAAACATCCATCTCAACCCCTACCGAATCCTGGACACTCACAACACTACAATGTGAGTTCCATTACAATGTTGGGATCTAGAAGAGTGCTGAATAATCAAGTCGGTGAATAGATTAATAATAATGAAAATATCAATTACACCCCGGCTTCCACTTCCACTTCTGACCCTAGTTCATCTTCTTCTCAGCCTATTCTTTGTTTTCCTCTAGGCTCGAACCCTCAGACCATTTCTTCTAGTCAACCAAAGAAGATCTCCACTCCAATTCTGGGATCTGTTCTACTCACAAAACCTTCTCCAATGTTGGACCCATCTCTTATTGCTAAATCTCCTTATCCAAATCGGTTAAGGGGAAACAAACCAAGTCCACAAATGGAGAAGATTATGGAAATGTTTAAACAGGTTAACATAAATATCCCTCTCCTAGAAGCTATACAACAAGTTCCAGCTTATGCGAAAATCCTTAAGGACTTGTGTACTAGGAAGAGGAAAACTCAAGTGCCCGAAAAGGTATTCATGACGAATAATGTTAGCAACGCTTTTAACCCACAATTACCAAAGAAACGTAAGGACCCTGGATGTCATACAATCTCTATTTCTATTAGGGGTAAAAATATTAATCGTGCTTTACTCGACTTTGGCGCTAGTGTTAACCTGCTTCTATACTCTGTCTACGAGTAGTTACGGATTTGAGAGTTGAAACTAGCTCATTGTACTCTCCAGATGGCAGACCAATCCATCACCAAACCTAGGGGTGAGCTTGAGCATGTGTTGATAAAAGTCAGGGAATTTTTATTCCCTGTGTACTTTATTGTTTTGGATTTACAACCTGTAGCGAACCCATAGAACCAAATTCTGGTGATTCTTGGTCGACCCTTTCTAGCCACTTCCAATGTTGTCATTAATTATCGAAATGGTTACATGAACCAGTCCTTTAGAAAATGACAATTGAGCTTAACATTTACAAGATTGGAAGTCAGCCATTTGAACCTTCTGCTCATATTCTTGATGTCTGTTTTGTCCGCGAGATAGCACCCGAAAGCTTTAAGGTTGATGAACTTTGCTTTGATAATCTCGACGGCATTAATCCATCATTGTTTCATCTTACACATCATAGTGAGAACACCTTTGACGAGTCTACCCCTGAGTTTGAACCTTCTTACTCATCACCAAAGTCAGACACACTTTCCGAGTCTGTATCCTTTGCAGGCTATTAACTTCTTCGAGAATCCGAATGTCATTCACGTACCCCACCTTCTATTGTCTATCCGCCGACATTAGATCTCAAATTGTTACCTTCTCACCTTAAATATGCATATTTAGGTGATAATGAATCTTTGCCCATGAACATATCCGCTTCTTTAACCTTAGAGCAAGAGAACGCACTTTTGATGGTCTTGAGATCTAATAGGCAAGCATTTGGTTGGACAATAGCTGGCATCAAAGGGATTAGTCTCTTGATTGTTGAACATCATATACATTTGATGGATGAAGCCAAGCCAACCCGAGAACCACAAAGACGGTTAAATCCCATCATGAAGGAGGCGGTAAAGAAAGAAATTTTCAAGTGCCGTGATAGTGCTATCATTTACCCAATCTCTGATAGCCAATAGCTAAGTCCTATTCATGTATTCCTTAAGAAGTCTGGAATCACGGTCATAACTTATGAGGCTAACGAGTTAATCCAGACATGGACTCAAACTAGGTTGCGCGTATGTATTGATTACAGAAAACTCAATACCGCAACGAGGAAAGACCACTTCCCTCTACCTTTTATTGATCAGATGTTGGAATGAATAGCTGGACATGAATATTACTGTTTCATGGACGGATACGCTGGATACAACCAGGTCCCTATTGCCTAAAAGGATCAAGATAAAACAATATTTACTTGTCATTTTGGTACTTATTCTTATAGACGCATGCCCTTTGGGTTATGCAATGCTCCCGCTACATTTCAGCGATGTATGATGGGGATATTTTCGGACATAGTCGAGAATTTTCTGGAGATTTTCATGGACGATTTCTCGATATTCGGGGACTCTTTTGATGATTGCCTATCTCATCTTACGCAGTTCTTACTTATTGTAAAGATAAGAACTTAACTTTGAATTGGGAAAAATGACATTTCATGGTCCAAGAGGGTATCGTGCTTGGACATGTCATTTCAAGGAAAGGCATTGAGGTCGAAAGAACTAAAATAGATGTCATTCATAACCTTCCTCATCCCAAATGCTGTTGGATATGGTGCCCTCAAAGTCAATTATTGGATCTCAGGCATGTGATTGCAATGACTGAGGGAGGACCTATGCTGGTAGGACAATCTTTCTCAAGATGATAGTATGCTATCTGATTTATCATCATCATCGTGTACTATTTTAGGTGACCTTACAGGTCGCTATTACACATTGATAGAGCACTTAGGATTCTTGCTTGACTGCCAACACTATGATGGCGATCATATATGTAGGAGCTGGGGTTTATAAGCACATCCTTAAAAGGTCCCTAGTCGAGGGAGTTCCGAGACAGGGCATCGATACTCCAGAGTAGACTAGTGTATACAGTCGAGACCCCGACGAGGGGCGGTGGCCGGTCTCATAAGCCATTTGTGTCAGTTGGTTCATCTAAGATGTATGCAGGTGCTCATTGGGTTATGAGTACACCGGACAGGACTCGCCGGGAACATGCTAGTTGGTATTATACCTGACGTCATATAGCAGTTCCCTGGTGACATGTGTACAGGTTAGTTCATCGACCTGAGATCGTCATTTGTCTCGTGTGAGTTCCCACTGTGCTTTGACTACTACCCTACCACGGCTCAAAGGAGACGCGCAAACAGGTTTTAGTTGGAAACAGTCCCGAGCCACATGGAGGTAGTGAGCGGATCGGCAGGGGTTTTGTCTCTCTCGGTATTGGGGGTGAGATCGCGCTGTGTCTAGGAGAGCCATTACATGAAGTCCTTATCCAAGGCAAGAGATTTACTGCTAGGTGTTCCAGTAGTATCTCAGTGTGTTCTGGGCTACACTCCGACACTACTTGTACCGCATTTGGGGGTCTGACTTTTACCAACCCCCTAGGCCAGACATGCGATACTCATTGACGAACGGACTGGACTGTATGGATGTTGTCACTGACAGGCTCACAGGGTGTCAAGATGAGTTCGCTCATCAACCTCCCTTTTTGACAATACCTGGTGGCCCGTTACATACAGCTAGTACCACTGACGTGCTAGTGGTTAAATCCACAGCCAGTGTACTGACGAGTCTTTAAACTCCCCCACAGACAGTTTCTCAAGTTTCGAGAGAAACGTTGTAGAGGCCGTATGGGTTTATGGCAGGTTTGAACATACGCGTGCACTTGTGCACGTGTTATGGTTCGGACGGATGATACTAGCGGACTTTGGTTTAAGCCGGATCCTAGTATTATACTGTGTAGATTTTATCTCATTGCATTTGTATTCTGTCGGAATAGAAATGCGGGTATATATATACAGTTGCGGAGTTACCCTGTAATTTTATTACGGGATCGCTTTTTGGAGTTGCCGGTTTGCATCCCTTTTTGGCCAAATTTCCATTCCTTTCTTTGTGGCTGATTTTTGGCTTCGGGGGTTTATTTGCAAAAGTGGAAATTAGTGTTGGCAGAGGCTTTTTTGCGGTGCTGGGGCTCCAGAGCTTTTCCAGCAAGCTTCTTGATGTTTCTAGCATCATTGACTCACTTGGTGCATTAATTGTGAAAGGATTGAAAAGGATATTGGTGTGACTTTTTTTTCTTTTGATGACCCACTCTTTTGCTTGTGCTCACCCCCCCCATTTTCACTGCACTACCATGGCCAAGCATAAATTGGGCAGCCCCCATTTTGTGTGTGGTGATTGGTGATTCATTTTCATTGCAACAAAAATCCTAAGCTCATTCTTCTTGCTCATTTCCATTGTCCTTCCGAAAGGCAACTTCGATTAACCCTTGAGACAAAGTGTTCTAAGTATATTCTTCATCAATCTTGGACATGTCGGCTAGCAAACTTCGTGTCTGAGTTGCCTCAGTTCTGAGGTGGGAGCTTCTAAAAGGACTCATTGATGTGGTGCCTTTCCGACGAGGAGACTGGAGATCGGAGATGCCGCGAGGAGCTTGGGATGGTGGCCAAAGACCGAAGTACACGGATCGATCGGTATAGCCTTTTCTAACCCTCTTTAGTTAGGTATTTTATGTTAATGGTTCGATCCGGGTGAAAGTATACGATAGCGCCAGTTTGAAGTTTATGAAAAAGTTTTTTTTCCCTGCATTTTGGCCTCGAACAGACGGCCGGGACACTACCGTAGACATACATTGTATCAGAGCCACGGCATTAACCTTTACTAGCTTGTTGTAACATGTTGAAAACATCGATCGATCAAAATTTCCGAAACCGCATTTTCATTTTCTGAGCTTCTGTCGAAATTTTTTTGTGGTCGAAAAATTATTTTAGGCATCTTAAAAATACTTGCAGGCATAACTAAAGCTACGGAAATCGTTTGGAGACCTAACTCCAAAATTCCACCGCGGAACCACCACGAAATGTCGCATTTGGCAGCCCTTCCGCGGCCCTTTTTGGGCTACAATGCCCCAATGTTTTTCTGGGGCTTTAGTTCATGGAAATATGATTTTGTGATGTATAGTTTGGTCCCAGATTCATTTGAGTGCTGGACTTGCACTTGGGGCCCACTACGAGAAGTTTTGTCGATCGGAATTTTAAATATGTTAGTTTATAGTGCATTACATTATATCTGCGACCGTGAATGTCATTTGATCGGTAAATCTTGTCTAATTGCTATAACTCTTTTAGACGGATTTGCGAACGTGACATTCACGTTGATGTTTTGTGTTGTGCTGTGATGTTGCGGATTTGTCGTGGTGGATAGCTTGGATGCAATGGTAGTACAGTATGGTTATATTTGTACATTTGATATTGCGGGGCGAGCGTCCGACATATGGACTGCCGTAACTTCCTGTTTGTATATTATTCTTTTGGGGCACGACCGGGCTGAGATTGATATACCCGTTGTATATATTTTATTTTATGTACTAGGATTACCCCGCGGTGGGGTGCACAGATAGCTGGGTTCTAGAGGGCAATGAGCCCGCATCTCATGGCTTTAAGACGGAGGAGGCTTTACTCTAGAATTGGCGGGCTATTCGCCGCACTCGTAGGGGGTATAGGTTGACCCAAGGAGGGGTGCTCAAGTTACCGGATTCCCTGAAGTGCTGAGTAGTCCATTCACTTTGTTGAAGGGGGCTGGCTCGATTCAGGTTTTGGCAGGTAACTTGTCGCACCCGTAGGGGTCTAGGATTTCATTGCACAGGCTAACCACACGACCAGGGGAACGTCGGGTTTCACTTGCGACTCAAAGGAAACCCGGGGATCCCTGATTATCTGTATTGTTCTGTGATGCTTATTGCATTTCTGTGATGTTGCATTTTATCACGCCTTGAGCGATTATTATATATTGATATATATACTAGTAGATGTTGTATATGTTTTACACCCGCGCTAGTCCAGTCCCCGCTCTGTCTTTAGTTAAGTAACCTAACGGGTGATTACGGGATCCAGTGCCGAATGCGGATGGCATATACGTACATCATATTTTCGTTCTTTTGTGGTGTGATTAATTGATGGGACTGCATTGATTCGGATCAATGCAAGCTAAACAAAACTATTTGATGTTGTTGGAACAATTTTCAAAAAAGCTGTTATTACAACGACGTTTTCTTTTGTTTTGCACAGTGGTATTCGGTTATGAATATCCAGCACCTCAGTCGACGAGGCAAGGGCCGAGATCCCTTCACCGGGAGTGACCCCTTAGGCAAAAGTTTGCGTCAGGGTAATAACTTCACTATAGTCGATTACTTTTTGCTTTGCATCACGGTATTCAGTTGGAATATCCTGCACCACATTCTACGGGGAAAGATCCGATATCCCTTCACCGGGAATGACCTCTTTAGCAAAGGTTTTCGCCACTATATTTTTATAAAAAGCTATCCGGTTCCTTCAACGATATCAAGTTTATTACGTTAATGGATTTTCACCAAAAACCATTCGTAGCCTTCCATCATTTCAGACGGGTAGCACTTAGTATTCATGCTATGTTTGTTGGCCAAAGTCAAGGCATAGTGTATGGTAGCTATTTGTTACTTTTCTGTTGCATAAATAGATGCGTTGGTTCGGGACAGTCGTACTGCTTTGTTGGCCAAAGTCAAGGGTAGGTACTGGTGGGTTCAATTTAATCTGGATAATGACAGGTAAAACTTGACATGTGACATATGATTTGTTGGCCAAAGTCAAGGTCATAAGAGCATGGGTTAAAAATCACATCGGGCGTTTCTGAAGAAACTGAAACTTTTCAGGTGTGCGCATGCCTTCTGGAGTATGATAACGTGAGTGGATTCCATCACATTATCTTGCGATGATAGTTGGATCCCGATTCCCACTGATGAGTTGGTTTACTCCTCAGGTGATCCAGACTAATTCTTCTTTCATGTTTTGAGGAGAATTTGAGGTTACAATGGTAGTTTTCCTGATTAGATAAATGGGTAACCATTTTGATATAGGTTAGAGTGCATACAGAGTATTTCTTTTCTCTCTCTCTTGGCAGCGACCATGGCCCGACCCTGGACTATGACTCAGTGACCAAGTTGACTGGACCTTCTTGACGCACTGGCTTTTGGATTGTCTGAGTTGCAAACCTCATTGCAACTCCTTCTTTTACCCTTTGCATTTCTCCAGAACACCCCGTATTAGTACGAACATCCAATTCCATTGGATAAATCCATCGTATGGTTATATACGAACTTGAAGGAACTTGTTCCAGATTCGAGGATGGATTCTGGTTCTGGAGAAAATGAATAAGACTATTCAGTTGTCTTTTCCTTTTACCTTCTCTCAAGTTACGAGGGCTCCTAGGATTAGGAGAGGGTACACCTATTACGCTTATTGTGTAGTCTTCTTCCAGACCATAGGCAGGTGCCGAAAGGTAGGGAATGAAGAAAACCGATTAGCCTAAGTGTGGTGTACAGAAGGTAATAAGTAAAGACAATTAAATAGATTAGTAAGAGGGAAAAAGTAAATTGCGACTGCTATCATTCACGACCAAATCATGTATTTCATCGCCACTCCTACTTCACCGTTGTATTTCTCCGGAAAACCACGTATTACTACGAAGATCCACAGTTATTTGGATACTCCATCGTATGGTTATATACGAACTCGAAGGAACTTGTTCCAGTTCGGGGATGGATTCTGGTTCAGGAGAAATAAGAATAAGGTTTATTCAGTTTTCTTTTATCATCACCTTCTCTCAGGTTGCGATTGCTCCTAGGATTAGGACAGTACACCTATTACGCTTAATGGATAGTCTTCTTCTAAACCATAGGCTGGTGCCGAACGGTAGGGTAGGAAGAAAACCATTTAGCCTAAGAAGTTGTACAGAAGGTAATGAGTAAAGACAAACAAAAGGATTTGGAGAGATGGAAAAGAAATATACGGTTACAGTCATGAATCTGGATAATGGAAGAGGTATTAGTAGGAATACCCGGATATCCCTTCGAAACATTTTCATGTTTCAGTTTCACTGTGCATTGTTAATAGAAAACTGATTTCCCAATTAGACACTTGATCCAGGATATGTATTTACCAGGTATGATTCTCACATCTGTATGGTTTACAGATGATAAGTGAGAGTAAGTTATTGGGAATTGGGTGATCATCCTCATTATATCGGGATTCGTTGTAATTGGTGATATTTGATTAAATCACCTGGGTTGTTTGCCAGACAGCAAATATTTGGTTTTGAATATCCGTTGTTATGCACCAATTTCAAATTGATATATCTGTACGTTTATTTTTATAAAGTGAGATATAACATTTTGAAATTATGTTCATGACATTTACCTATATCAGTTGATGGTTAGGTAAGGAGAATTCAACAGCGGTGTAATTCTTCATAACCATAGTGCAGTTTTCGACGCACAAGGTTTGAGTTATTCAACTCAACGGACTTATACAAAGTATTGTATGTTATACAGTGTCCATTACGACAGAGGGGTTGGTCCCCATACTATATTCTGTTTACTTGTAACTTCTCTAGTTTTAGACAACTATTTCATAGAAATGCAAGGTCTAAGTTTTGAGAAGTTATAGGTATATGAATAAAGTAGAGAACTAGGTATTGCAAGTAACAGGATTCATCAAGGTGATCGAATATGTAGATACTTGTGTATGGTATTCAGTTGATAGTAATGATCATGAGAACTTGCTTCTCTTTCAGGTTACTCATATCTGGATATACTCCTAAGTTGAGTAATGCTGATCGGCCTTTCTCCATTTAGTTGACATGCACTGGAGACAGCTATATGATTTGAATCTGGTTCCAATTAAATCAGTGCCTCTGTTTCTTTATTGGATATAGAGCGGTTCATACCCTAACGATGTTAAGGTACGGTGAGTTGGTTGGCTTATGCTTAAAACCAGACTCTGTATAACTCAAGGCACGTTTCTGTAATACCTGTTTGAGGGTTGACCCAGGCTATAACGAGGGTTGATTTTCTACGATCTGGAAGATCAATAGTGATATTGTTCTTGACTCGCCATAGTTTTAATAAAAATGGATTTTTTCAGAAAACAGTAGTGGGAGTATGGTTGAACGGGAAGTGATTCCAGAACCACAAACGATTAGTGAAAATTTAATAAGAACCTAAAGATTCAATCTGGATTAACATTTCATTAGCCACTCCGCAGATATGGTGGGTAACCTCAAGCACCCGAGAGGTACTCCGGCAGCCTCAAGGACGGCGACAGGATGGTTCTTGTTTACCCAGACTTAACACTACTGTTGTTCCAGCCTATGAGACCCGGCAGGAGGATGAGTATAGCGTCGTTCTGAAGTGGATTTAGAAGTGCAAGCGTATATTATTCTGCCAGAGGGTTGTCGTAGTCAGTGGGAGCAGCGGAAGCAAAGTGGATAAGAAGCTTATATCTATTTATAGACTAAAGCAGATATAGAGAAGATAGATCATCTATTTCTGATATGACTGTCAAAGGTTTGACTTCATCAGAATAGGGGATGGATCTGTTAAAAAGGCAGTAGGGTGGACGTCCTGGTATTTGGATGACATACACAGAGTAGGAACTGAAATTCCTATACGACGATCAGTTATACTTTGGTTGTCATACAGTGGTTTCTCCACATAGGATATAGATATTACATCGGACATTCTGGTTACTAGATCTATGGTTTTAGATCTAGATTTAGGTAGTTTCCTAATCTGGGTAGTTAGACAGAATTCTAAAGGTGCTTTAGAATGGACGACTCCAGGCATGATAGTGTACCTGCAGGTGAAGGAGTCACCCTCTCTAAAGGTGTCTTACAGACAAAAGGGGAGAGGGATGTCCATGATTGACGTATCACTTGCTTAGGCAATTGAGTCAAACATGAGATGTTAACTACCACACCAGATGTTTTTTTTGCACCAGATGCAATATGTTAATATTAATCCAATCCTGGAGAAATGATCGGAAGCAGTTTTAGAACATAAGTGGATGTTCTAGGGATCTGATAACAGCAGCCTCCTTCGAGAGACGCTTATCATTCCAGGCTTCCAAGGTGACCTGGATGACAGAGTGACTGTCAGAGTCATAGTTTTCCCTCTGACGAGGGGCGGTTGTTTGGACAGGAGGTCCAAGTGGATACCGAGGTAGGCATGGCGCAGGATACTGATTAAGTTCAGTTGACAATACAGTCTAAGAAGTTTGGATTTGGAGTTCATTTATGAACTAGGTCCCATCAGATATCCAGACATATTCTAAGACAGGTATTGCTCATTTCGGGAGATGGTTTTCTCCACGAACTTGAGATAAAGAGAGACGTAGACAGAAACATCAGGACGGATCTACTCACTGAGGCTATTCCTGTTAGTTATATGTATGCCCTAGAGGCCATTACTATACATTGGATGTATATTGTAGTGGATGCTAGGACATATATAGGTAGGACTTTCTTGCTCGACATGATAGTACGCTATCTGGTTGCTCTTTATCTTAACGTGTATACTTTCTGTCTCTCTGTTACATGTTGATAAAGCCCTTAGGATGTGTTCTCGACTTCCAGTACTGTGATGCAGATCATACTAGTAGGGCCTGGATAGTCCATGAGTACATCCTTCAATGTTCCTAGTCGAGGGAATATCGAGACGGGGCATCGATATTCCAGAGTAGACTAGCGTATATCTTCTCGACCCATGCGATGGGCGATGGATGATCCCATATCCATTGGTGTTTGACATCAGAGATGGTATACGGGTGCTCAGTGGAGACTGGGTACACTGAACGGACTCGCCGAGAACTCCCAGATGGTATTATACCTCACGTCAGATGGCAGTTCTCTGGTGACACTGGTACAGCTTAGTCTGTTGACCCGGGATCGTCATAGAGTCTTGTGTGTCTCCCACTGTGCTTTGATTTCCACCCTACCACGGCTCTACTGAGTCGTGCAAACAGGTGGTTTTTGGGTACAGTCCCGATTCACATGGAGGCAATGAGCGATAGGAGGGGATTCGTCTCTCCCGGTATTGGCGGTTGATGTTGCGCTATGCTCGACTGGCCATAACAGGAAATCCCTGGCCAGGGTTGCAGTGACCTACTGGTAAGTGTTATCAGTAATTTCACACATGTCATGGACTTCACGTCGGCATGACTTATCGAGCTACTGGGGTCTGACGTTTACCACCCCTAGGCGAGATATGCGACATATCAGACGAACAGACCGGACTGTACGGTAAGTGTTATTGGTTGGATTCACAGGAGTGTGAGCGGGCTTGCTCGTCGATCTTCTGATCGCTCAATACCCGGGTGGCCGTTACGTTTAGAAGACCGCTTGCGGCTTGTTGGTGTTTGATATGATCATCACCTGCTGCCGGCGTATTGACGAGTCTTTAGAGTCCTACACAGAGGTTTCCTGGCTCAAGCGAAACGAAATAGGAGTGCATATGAGATATGTGCGGGACCGAGAATAATGCGTGTATGTGAAACCGTATTATATTCTCGCGATGAATGTATCGATTGGTTATATGCGATATAACCTAGTTATCGAATCAAGGATTGATTCGATAAGCCGATACATAGGATTCTAGTCGGTTATATGTGATATGACCGGATCGTTAAATCAAGTGTTGATTTAATGATTTAATGTAGAATTATATATTTGATATATTACTTTGCATTAACTAGTATTTGTTCACTTTAAATGGATTTTCTCACTTGTAATGCACATTGTATATGTGAGATATTTTTTTGTGCACCTGATTGTATCATGTTTGATGATACATTCTAGCTTGGTTTTGTGTAAAGTATTAAACCATGGTTAGTTAGTGGTTAGGGTTTCATTTCATTCACTTATTCATTTATCTATTTATTTATTTTTATTTATTTCATTTGAAAAGATAAAGAGAAAAGAATGGTTGCTAGTTTTGTTTTTAGTTGAACTTTCATGAAACTTTGACTAAGTCACCATTCTTGTCTCATGCTTAACCCTAACCATATGAACTAACCATAGTACATTCTCTACACTTAACCAAGGGTTAGTAAATGATAAGTATTGATTTATTTATCTATATTATTCAACACTTATCATATCTTTTTCTTCTTCTTCTTCATGAGCAAGAAAAAGAAAAGCTTTCTACACCAATGGCAACTTGAGAAATCAAGTGAGAAATCCAATTCTAAAGTGAACCCACCTCCTATTTCTTCATCCTCTACCTCTTGCCAAGTAGTATAGGGTGTTTCCTTCACAAGTTTTTATGGCTTGGTGAAGTTGGAGCTTGATCTTGTGATGCCTCGACGTAGATCATCTTCGGCATTGAACCGACGACCAAGTCCGCCCTTTTCTCCGATGAAGCCGATGCTAGAGTCATGGATTCAATTTGGACAGTGGAGGGACTTCATCACGGAGCCTGGGAGGTGGAGGACCGGATCTACAAAGGTTTTAGCTTCTTTCCTTTTTGTTAAAGTTGTTTACTTGCATCGCATAGCCTATAAATCTAGTTAACGATCCGTATTAGGGTTTGTAGGCACATGTAAAATAAGAATTAGCCATGTTTGATGCCTTGCGAGACTTCATTAGTGTCCCTAGGAACCCTACAGTGGTATCAGAGCCTAGCTAGAGGCTTAGGCGATGCTTAGACGGAGTTAGAAATCCGATCGGACCGAAACCCTAACCCTAATATTGCTCTCTGTACATTTTTGAAATTCGTGGTTTTTTGTAAATTAAAAATATGCAGAAAAATCAGCAGGGGATTGTAAGGGTTACTGGAAAATTCGATGGCATAATTCCTTAAACGAGCCGCGGATCCGCGGCATGAGCATGCTCATGCGGCGGTTCCGCAGCCATTTTGTCTTGTTGTGCATCGAATTTTGCACCGTAATTCTTAGTTTGCAGTGCTGGTTTTCCTGGGAATTTTTTATATTTTTTTTAAGAGTTGAATATTCTGGGTTGTTTTGGGGATTCGGTGTATCGATCGGATTGTCTAATTTTGTCTGTGTGTTTTTCCGGGTAATTTTAGAATATGTTAAGTTCGACCGGATATAAATACCCACTTTTTCCCCTGTCGGGAAATTTCCAAGTGTTGGATCTTTCCTTGGTTTAATAACGTTCTGAGTAGTGCAAGTAACGCAATGGACCCTCTAGAAAACAACAAACCTTAACTCGATTATGTGACCGTCTTGAACTGCCCTTTGAACCTTCGGGTTTGGGGCAGTACGGCGTGCCACATGTGAGGCGTTGGCTTGACCCTTCTACGGCTGGACCGTTGGTACTGAGGCACGAACTGAATGCTGTTAGACTTATTTCATGTGTTGAGCTGTATCGGGAAAACTTGGGTGTTCGATTGTTCGATCGATAAGTTTAGCGTTTTCTATTTATCCGGAATGTGATACAATAATTGGAATTCACAAGTAATTATGAGATAACGGAATGAATATTATAAACATAGCGGTTTAGTCTCACTTGAACGGTTGCCACAGAATTTTGATGTGATCAAAAGTCCGTCGCAATCACGTAGTGTACGCGGATACTCGCCGGGTAAACTTAATAGACAGCCTCACCCCATAGCCCCGACCGTGTGACTGTAGGAAAACCCCGTCGCCGAAAGCACCCGTTCGGGTGCTCGCGGCAGCGGTGTTCCGCCTTGGTGCACTTTGTCGACGGCATCGGGGGTGCGGCCGCCTACTCAAGTTTGCGACGAGCATTCGATCAAAATGTCGGGAATCCTGTTGAATTGCCCGACTTGGTATTGAAATGTGTTTTCAATAATGAGACTAAAATGCGGCGTTTATAATTGTTAGGCATGTGATGTCTAAGGAATTCATTTGATTAGGCATGCGATGTCTAAAGAGATTGCGGATTCCAACTGTTGTAGTTTTACACTTTCTTTTCTGTGACCGTAAGTGTAATATGTGATATCGCCGGTTTCGTTGCTATATGTCAACGACAATTGGGATGCGCATATTTACTTACGTTGATGACATGTGATGTTATGTGTTGCTGAATATGTTATATTGGATCGTCGTGTTTGAATAGCCGGGGTTTTTTTTTTATGTGAGATGAATGTTTTTCATTTTCATTCATGTAAATACTTGTATGTAATATTCTTTTATTGGGGCACTTCCAGGTTGCGGAAGATGTCACCGTTGATGTATATTATTTACTTTTCTGCACTAGGATAGTCCCAAGGAGGGGAGCACAAGTAACCGGGTTCTAGGGTCCAGTGGGAGACCATCGTGAGGAGTCGAGTCCGGGTCTCCTAACCCTAGAATTGGTAGGGTTGCTTGCCGCTCTCGTAGGGGTCTAGGGGTGTGGGATTGGCTATTCATCACGACCGTGGAATCCGTGTTTTATACTGGCTCGTATTGAAAACACGGACGTCCTAGTATATCCAATATTTCATATGATATTTTCTGCTGCGTTATCTGTGATGTGATCATGTGATGTTCTGTGATAGATATAGTATATAGTATATATGATATATTATATAAACGTTGCTTATGTTTTACACCCGCGCTAGCCCTGCCCCGCTCTGCCGTTAGTTACCTAACCTAACGGTGCAGACAGGACATCGAGGCGAATGCGGATGGCTTAAGCGTACGTTAAATTTATCTGTGATGTTTAGGTGGACTTAAATGATGGGATATTCATTAATGAGATTAATGAAAGAAAATAAACCTAATTGATGTTGTGGAATCGAATTTCAAAATAAAAACAGGTAGCTACAGTTCTTGCTTTGCATCGCGGTGTTCATTATAGAACATCCTGCACCTTATTCGATGAGGAAAGGACCGAGATCGCTTCACCGGGAGTGACTCCTTTAGCAATAACTGTCAGATGCTACAACCCTCGGTTTGTCTTTGATCGCTTCTATAGTTTCCGCTTTGCACAGTGATATATATGATATATCCCGCACCTCATTCGACGAGGAAAGGGCCGACGATCCCTTCACTGGGAGTGACCCCTTTAGCAAAACTAGAAAAGCCTCGAAAACATTCCATTTAAAAATCATTTGATTCCGCAACGAGATCAAGTTCAAAGCGTTAAAGGTTTTCATAAAAACCATTCGCAACCCTCCGTCATTTTAGGAAGTTGAGTACTTAGTATTCGTGCTACGTTTGTCGACCATAGCCGAGGCGTAGTGTGCGGTAGCTAAGTGATGTCTTCCTACACGGCATATGATGCGATTAGTTAGGACAGTCATGTGGCTTTGTTGACCTTAGCCAAGGGTCATGTGGGTGGGTCTAATTAATCACGAAATGACGGGTAAAACTTGACTAGTACCTATGATTTGTTGACCTTAGCCAAGGTCATAGGTGCTAGGGGTAAAAACCATTATCGGGAGTTTCAAGTGTTGAAATTTGCAATGAGATTGCATACCTTCTATGTGATAGTTGGTTCCCGGTACCCACTGCGAGTAATTGTTACTCCTGGGAGAGTTTTGCACTTTACAATTAGCCGATCAAGTAGGTTTCTAGAAAGGTGTCAACGGGGTTACGCCTCTGGGAAAACGAGGTTTACTGTAATTAGGTCCGTGCGAAAGCACGGGGAACCTCCCTCAAAGTACCGACACTGGCCTGGCTGAAAGATTGGCGAACTTGTAGAGTGCAATTAATCCCGGCTAGTCTTTCCTTTTAGGGTTTGAAGGAAGATTTGATAAAAGTAGTGGGAGCCATCCTGATTAGATAAAATAATAACCAATCAATTCTTGCAAGAGCGCACGCTGAGTGTTTTCTTCTCTCTCTCTCCAGGTAGCGACCATATCACACCTTAATCAAGATAATAATATGGATGTATTGACCGAACCCGCTTGTTATACTGAGCTGGGGAACGTTGGTCCCGCTCCAACTTATAATTGTTATAAGACAGAGCAGGAAATAGGGGAATACCAGGATTCCCATGCAGCCCAAACGAAGAAAGTGCATATGATGCATCTTCTTCGGGTGTGTTCATTATAAAGAACTGTTTCTCAGTATCCTCTGAATCCTGGGTATTTGATACCGGATCAGGATCCCAGATATGTAATCTGTTACATAGGGCTACAAAAAGGTAGAAAAACTGAGAACGGGTGATAAGTTTCATGAGACAGAAAACGGGGCAAGTGTTGCAGCCAAGTCTGTTGGCCACTGTCACCCTGTGTTACCAATACATTGATTCTGAAAAATGCTATTAGATACCAAACCTGATATACAAAATCATATCCCTCTCTTTATTTAGTAAAGAAATGTTAAAATTTTGTATTGAACATTTCCTATATAAAAATTTAATCGGTTCAGGCATGTTATCTAAAAGCATTGACTTTCTAAATCAAACTACAGTTCCTAGTATACAGAACACACACAAGAGGAAGAGTTCAGAAATGAACAAATCCTTCTTGAGGCATTGTAGACTAGGTCATATCAATACGACCCGACTGGCTGAAGTTACATTTTAGATGCATATTTAAATCAGTTTGGATTTACATCTTGTGAAACTTGCCAGTCATGTCACAAAGATAAGATGACCATAGCTCTGTTTATTGGAATCAGAGAAAGAGTTAGTAAACTCTTGGTATTGATACATGATGATGTATGTAAGGTTTCCTGTCTACACATGCCAGGACAGGTTCTTTATACTTCATTATATTCTCTGATAATCTCTCAAGATTCAGTCATATGTTCCTGTTGAAACATAAGTCCGAAGCTTTTGAGGTATTCACAGAATATAAGTTGGAAGTAGAGAACCAAAATTATGGGTATAAGTATTATGTCCTATGATGAGATCAGGGAGGAGAATACTTGTGCATGGCATTCCTGGACTATTCTAAAGGAAAATGAGATTCTCTCTCAGTATTACTTCTCTGAATACACCACAGCACAACGGTGTATCAGGGCGGAGCAATCGCACCGTATTAGATATGGTGTGCTCTATGATGAGTACTACTGAGTTTCCTATTTCCTTTTAGGGAGTTATGCACTTATGAAGTTGCATACCTATTGAATTAGGTTCGAATCAGATCAATGCCTACCATTCCATATGAGATATGGTATGGGAAGAGCCTATCTCTTAAGTAAGTTAAGATTTGGGATTGTCCGGCCTATGTCAAAAGCAAAATCCGGGCAAGATCGAGGCAAGGTCAGTTCTGTAGAACTGGAAAGGTTCCAGCTATACAAAACTGCAGCTGATGATTTGACAGAACCAAAGGATTCAATAGTTCCCGACGAACCTCAGCCTCTCCGCCGATCTGGTAGGGTTCCTCATCCACCTGAGAGATACCTCGGTTTCTCGATGACAGTGGGAGCAAGGATTGCATCATGAGATGATGACCCAACCATTTTCGAGCAGGCCATCGAGAGTAGTGACTCTGTAAGAATGGCTGGATGCTTAGCAATCTGAGATGGAATCCATGTACACCAACAAAGTATGGACTTTAGTTGCGATATCTGAAGGGTTAAATCCCCATCAGGAGCAAGTATATCTTTAGAAGATTACTTAGTGTAGATGGACAAGTTGAGACTTTCAAAGCTAGACTTGTTAAAGGTTTTCGTCATCGACCTGGCACGAATAATGATGAAACCTTTTCCAGGGATTATGCTTAAGTCCATCCTGATCCTACTTGCCACTGCTACATACCATAACTGCGATATCTGGTGGTTGGGTGCCATGACTAATTTTCTAAATAATGATTTAGAAGAGAATGTCTATAAGAACACAGCCAGAGGGCTACGTAAACAGTAGGAGCAGCGGAAATGTGTGCAAGATGTTTTATGTGATGAAGCAGGCATCGCGGAGTTGGAACGTCTGTTTTGATGAGTTAGTCAAACAGTTTGACATCATCAAAATGGTAGATGAACCTTGTATATACAAAACGGTAGTAGAGAGTAAGGTGGTCATCCTCGTATTGTACGTGGACAACATACTTTTGATAGGAAAAGAGTTTCCTATACTACGATCGGTCGATCTCCTCTTATCACATGGATTCTCCATATAGGATCAAAGTGATACCTCCTAAAATCCTGAGTTTTCATCTATGAGATAAATGTAATTGGATGCTAGGATTCTCACTTGATGTAGTGAGATGGTATCAATCGATCCTGGGGAGAATCACTGGAAGGGTTCCAGGGTGATAAAGACGACTGAATGTCAGTCACAGGCATTGTCTTTACCCTCAGTAAAGGGACGGTATGTTGGAAGAGTTCCAAGCTAGATACCGTGGCAAACCAGACGATAAAGGCTGGTAACATCGCTATTAAAGATACTACCAAAGAGGCAGTTTGGGTGTATATTGTCTCATAAGACGACTAGGTTCCTGCCATTGTATGACAATGGAAGTGTGGTTTTAGCCCTGGATCCCTGGTCCCATCAGTGACCCAGACATATTCCGAGGCAGCATCACCTGATCATGGAAATAGTTGATCTCCAGGATGATCGAGGTTAGGAGAGTAGACTCAGAGGACAACACGGCGGATCCACTCACGAAGGCCTTTTCCCAAAGAGAGACTTTTAGGGGATGGTTGAGTATGTGATACTGCAACTACTGCTACAGATGGCCCTAGTGCAAGTGGAAGATTGTTAGTTATATGTATGCCCTAGAGGCCATTACTGTACATTGGATGTATATTGTAGTGGATGCTGGGACATATATAGGTAGGACTTTCTTGCTCGACATGATAGTACGCTATCTGGTTGCTCTTTATCTTAACGTGTATACTTTCTGTCTCTCTGTTACATGTTGATAAAGCCCTTAGGATGTGTACTCGACTTCCAGGACTGTGATGCAGATCATACTAGTGGGGCTTGGATAGTCCATGAGTACGTCCTTCAATGTTCCTAGTCGAGGGAATATCGAGACGGGGCATCGATATTCCAGAGTAGACTAGCGTATATCTTCTCGACCCATGCGATGGGCGATGGATGATCCCATATCCATTGGTGTTTGACATCAGAGATGGTATACGGGTGCTCAGTGGAGACTGGGTACACTGAACGGACTCGCCGAGAACTCCCAGATGGTATTATACCTCACGTCAGATGGCAGTTCTCTGGTGACACTGGTACAGCTTAGTCTGTTGACCCGAGATCGTCATAGAGTCTTGTGTGTCTCCCACTGTGCTTTGATTTCCACCCTACCACGGCTCTACTGAGTCGTGCAAACAGGTGGTTTTTGGGTACAGTCCCGATTCACATGGAGGCAATGAGCGATAGGAGGGGATTCGTCTCTCCCGGTATTGGGGGTTGATGTTGCGCTATGCTCGACTGGCCATAACAGGAAATCCCTGGCCAGGGTTGCTGTGACCTACTGGTAAGTGTTATCAGTAGTTTCACACATGTCATGGACTTCACGTCGGCATGACTTATCGAGCTACTGGGGTCTGACGTTTACCACCCCTAGGCGAGATATGCGACATATCAGACGAACAGACCGGACTGTACGGTAAGTGTTACTGGTTGGATTCACAGGAGTGTGAGCAGGCTTGCTCGTCGATCTTCTGATCGCTCAATACCCGGTTGGCCGTTACGTTTAGCAGACCGCTTGCGGCTTGTGGGGGTTTGATACGATCATCCCCTGCTGCCGGCGTATTGACGAGTCTTTAGAGTCTTACACAGAGGTTTCCTGGCTCAAGCGAAACGAAATAGGAGTGCATATGAGATATGTGCGGGACCGAGAATAATGCGTGTATGTGAAACCGTATTATATTCTCGCGATGAATGTATCGATTGGTTATATGCGATATAACCTAGTTATCGAATCAAGGATTGATTCGATAAGCCGATACATAGGATTCTAGTCGGTTATATGTGATATGACCGGATCGTTAAATCAAGTGTTGATTTAATGATTTAATGTAGAATTATATATTTGATATATTACTTTGCATTAACTAGTATTGGTTCACTTTAAATGGATTTTCTCACTTGAAATGCACATTGTATATGTGATATATTTTTTTGTGCACCTGATTGTATCATGTTTGATGATACATTCTAGCTTGGTTTTGTGTAAAGTATTAAACCATGGTTAGTTAGTGGTTAGGGTTTCATTTCATTCACTTATTCATTTATCTATTTATTTATTTTTATTTATTTCATTTGAAAAGATAAAGAGAAAAGAATGGTTGCTAGTTTTGTTTTTAGTTGAACTTTCATGAAACTTTGACTAAGTCACCATTCTTGTCTCATGCTTAACCCTAACCATATGAACTAACCATAATACATTCTCTACACTTAACCAAGGGTTAGTAAATGATAAGTATTGATTTATTTATCTATATTATTCAACACTTATCATATCTTTTTCTTCTTCTTCTTCATGAGCAAGAAAAAGAAAAGCTTTCTACACCAATGGCAACTTGAGAAATCAAGTGAGAAATCCAATTCTAAAGTGAACCCACCTCCTATTTCTTCATCCTCTACCTCTTTCCAAGTAGTATAGGGTGTTTCCTTCACAAGTTTTTATGGCTTGGTGAAGTTGGAGCTTGACCTTGTGATGCCTCGACGTAGATCATCTTCGGCATCGAACCGACGACCAAGTCCGCCCTTTTCTCCGATGAAGCCGATGCTAGAGTCATGGATTCAATTTGGACAGCGGAAGGACGTCATCACGGAGCCTAGGAGGTGGAGGACCGGATCTACAAAGGTTGTAGCTTCTTTCCTTTTTGTTAAAGTTGTTTACTTGCATCGCATAGCCTATAAATCTAGTTAACTATCCGTATTAGGGTTTGTAGGCACATGTTAAATATGAATTAGCCATGTTTGATGCCTTGCGAGACTTCATTAGTGTGCCTAGGAACCCTACAATTCCTCGAACGCAGTAGTTTCATAACCGGGCTCTGTGAAACTGATTAGTAGAGGAGTTGGGTGTTCGGTATCACATAGGCTGTGAGTACGCGACATCGCAATAATTAGCCTTGAGTGCAAGTGGGAGATTGTTGGATATAGTGCCCTCAAAGTCAATTATTGGATCGCAGGCACGTGATTGCAATGATTGAGGGAGGACCTATGCTAGTAGGACAGTCTTTCTCAAGATGATAGTATGCTATCTGGTTTATCTTTATCATCGTGTACTGCTTTAGGTGACCTTACAGGTCGCTATTACACGTTGATAGAGCCCTTAGGTTTCTTGCTTGACTTCCAGCAGTATGATGGTGATCATATACGTGGGAGCTGGGGTCTATAAGCACATCCTTAAAAGGTCCCTTGTCGAGGGAGTTTCGAGACAGGGCGTCGATACTCCAGAGTAGACTAGTGTATACAGCGAGACCTCGACGAGGGGCGGTGGCCGGTCTCACAAGCCATTGGTATCAGTTGGTTCACCTAAGATGGATACAGGTGCTCATTGGGTTATGAGTACACCGGACAGGACTCGCCGGGAACATGCTCGTTGGTATTATACCTGACGTCAGATAGTAGTTCCCTGGTGACATGTGTGCAGGTTAGTTCATCGACCTGAGATCGTCATTTGTCTCGTGTGAGTTCCCACTGTGCTTTGACTACTACCCTACCACGGCTCAAAGGAGTCGCGCAAACAAGTTTTAGTTGGAAACAGTCCCGAGCCACATGGAGGTAGTGAACGGATCGGCAGGGGTTTCGTCTCTCTCGGTATTGGGGGTGAGATCGCGCTGTGTCTAGGAGAGCCATTACATAAAGTCCTTATCCAAGGCAAGAGATTTACTGGTAGGTGTTCCAGTAGTATCTCAGTGTGTTCTGGGCTACACTCCGACACTGCTTATACCGCATTTGGGGGTCTGACTTTTACCAACCCCTAGGCCCGACATGCGATACACATAGACGAACAGACCGGACTGTACGGATATTGTCACCGACAGACTCAGTAGGGTGTCAGGATGAGTTCGCTCATCGACCTCTTTTTTGGTCAATATCTGGTGGCCCGTTACGTACAGCTAGTACCACTGACTTGCTAGTGGTTAAATCCACAGCCAGTGTATTGAGCAGTCTTTAGAGTACCTCACAGACAGTTTCTCACATTTCGGGCGAAACGTTGTAGAGGCCGTATGGGTTTATGGCAGGGTTTGAACATACGCGTGCACTTGTGCACGTGTTATAGTTCGGACGGATGATAATAGCGGGCTTAGGTTTAAGCCGGATCCTAGTATTATACTGTGTTGATTTTGTCTCATTGCATTTGTATTCGGTCGGAATACAAATGCGGGTGTGTATATACAGTTGCGGAGTTACCCTGTAATTTTATTACGGGATCGCCTTTTGAAATTGCCGCTTTGCATCCCTTTTTGGCCAAATTTCCATTCCTTTCTTTGTGGCTGATTTTTGGCTTCGGTGGTTTAATTGCAAAAGTGGAAGTTAGCGTTGGCAGGTGCTTTTTTGTGGTGCCGGGGCTCCAGAGCTTTTCCAGCATGCTTCTTGATGTTTCTAGCATCATTGACTCACTTGGTGCATTAATTGTGAAAGAATTGAAAAAGATATTGGTGTGAATTTTTTTCTTGTGATCACCCACTCTTTTGCTTGTGCTCACCCCCCTTTTTCACTCCACTGCCATGGCCGAGCATAAATTGGGCATCCCCCATTTTGTGTGTGGTGATTGATTTTCATTGCAACAAAAATCCTAAGCTCATTCCTCTTGCTCATTTCCATTCTCCTTCCTAAAGGCAACTTCGATTAACCCTTGAGACAAAGTGTTTTACGTATATTTGATCGCACGCTTTTGGCGTGTCGGATGTTCAAAGAATTTAAGTGTAACCGCGATCAGGACGGTATCGCTTTGCAGCTAGCCGGTGAGCACGGGTCGGTCCACAGGGAGATGGTGTTATCTTACCTTCTTGCTTTAGACGAGTCAATAAAGAATCTTGTATGAGTTTTGTCTAACCTATGTGTTTATCTGCAAGTAAGAGGTTGTTAAGAAAAGATACGAGATTATAAGCTAAGAAATCCTTACTCAAAACCTTTGAGCCGAGTCTTGACCAATTGAAGCTAAACAATCGGCAACAACGTGGATTAGGGGATTTAAGCGCGGTATTCGTGGAATCCGGCTTTTTTACCCTTGTCCTTCCGTTCTTGTCTCTTGCTTTCGCCTCCGGCCAAACCGAACGCAACCGGTCGCGGTTAGGAATCACCGTTTCCTTGTCAGGGTACGGTGCCTAACGGAGCGCTTGCGTATGGTTTGGGCGAAGTTCAAATGGAAAATAACGGGAAAAGGAATTGGCAAAGAAACGTTAACTTATGATACCGTATTTATTCTTATCAACAATAATTACATACATTCACAAAAGAGAACAAAAAAAGAGGGAACAAAAAGAAAAGAGCAAAGAAAAGAAAAGAAAACAAGAATGTAAGTGCATGAAATAAAATTGCAAGTAAGTAAATTGCAAGTAATAAAAAGACAAGTAATAAAAAGCGAGTAATAAAAGAATACGGAACTAGGACCCAAGCCAAGCATGTGCTCAATAGCCAACCCTTAAACTTGCAAGCTCAATGAAGAGGTTGCAAGATCAAGAGGAGGGTAGAAAACGCATGTGAAATGAAGTGCTAGTCCCGGAAGAAAATACGACCTTTGAGATCAATAACTAACCCTTACCCATTCAAGCTCAATAAAGAGGTTGAATGAGCAAGAGAGAGCAAGAATCTCAAGGGGAAGAAGAAACACAAAAGAATGATACAAAACCCTCATCTTTATTCATATCCACAAAAAGCTCTCACTACAATTCATGGAAGAGGAATGAAGAAGAAGAAGAAAAACTATACAAAACACTACAAAAGAGGAACAAAAAGAATCACCCTTGGCTTTGGCAAGTTCTGCTGTATTTATAGGCAGGGAGTTGGAGTTCTAGGGCAACCAGCAGCCTCAACATGAAGTACCAAAACTACCCCCCAAAATCCACTGAGTGTGGCGCCTGTACGGCCGCGTTTCCGCGGCCAATGCCCCCTATTGGCCGCGGAAACGCGGCCAAGTAGTGGAGTCAAGCGGTCAAATTTGGTGTGCTGCCCTGGTTTGGTCTTTCCTGGTGTTTGGCATCTTCAGAATACACAAAAGTCTTCTACGATATCAGCAGATTTCCAAGTCCAAGATTGCATTATCATTTAACTTTTGACTTTATCTCTCCCTCGAGCTCCGCGCACCCATTGATTCTTGTGCAGCCCACCTCGTGCTCTGTGCTTCTCCCAGACACGAATGACTACTGTCACATGTCTTGTATCGGGAACCGATACTCGGCACTGGACGGATATGGATGACCGGAACCCGGCTTTTATCTGCTGTGGACAGATGTTCTGCATTTGGCGTAACTGTGGAGAATTAATCCTGATTTGCAATATTTGTACTGGAAACCTGTATTCTGCAAACATGTAACAAACACGGATTAAAAGTACCTACCTATAAACACACGAGCGTAAGAATGGGCGGTATAAAATGCAATATTCTGATATGAACAAATACCCCCAAACTTAACTTTTGCTCGTCCTGAGCAAAACCAATTATTCACAAAAATAAAATGATAACCGCACTTTCGCAGGGAACGCGATTGCACTGAGCATGTGCAACAAGCCGTTAAACCTCTAGGTGTCCCTAGTAGGAGGAGTGTTGTCTCCTGAGGGTTTTCAGCGGATACTACCCACAAAATCCGGTCAAGCTAGTTTTGTAAAATAACTAAGATTCAAGCCCCTAAAGTTTTGTTTTAGAAAATAACAATTCTATAATCCTAAGTTTAGACTATCGAACCTTTATTTTTCACACCTCGCATCTTATTTAACTACAGATTTTATATGTCTTTACGTGTAGTGCAAATAGTGCCGTTAAGTTCCAGAAAGGTCGATTAAAGTCATCATGTCGCACAATAAAGCCCAGATAACAATTTTAAAAGGATCACATAAGTTTTATAAAGAGTTAAGCATTTTTCAAGTTTCGTTTTCCAGTAAGGTTTCAACTTCAGAATTTCTATCTTCCCTAACAGGAAACTAGGTCTTATTCTTCACTCCACATTTTTCTTGTTTTCATTTCATACACACCTCTGTGAACGTGCAATAGTCTTTATCAAAGAGTAAAACCTTCATATCTCCGTTAATTTTTTTTATAAAAGCCTGTCTTTTATCAAGATTATTCTCACACAAAGAACCGTTAGGAATTTTAACTCGGAGAGAACACTTGCTTGATTTTGTTTTAATCTGGACTTTCTAGGCTTCTTAGCGAGCTTTGGGCCAATGCACCCAAACCAGTTGGTTTTAGGGCATTAGGTGTAGAAACACCCCAGCGGACTTAATTACTCAAGTTACCTAGGTCCAAAAACAAAAGACAGTTTGGCGTGAAAAACATGATGATTCAATACGAACGGAGATATAACCGGTAGTTCAATTATTTTTTGGATAAAAGACGTGTTTAGTGGGTTCGGTGTGTAATCATTCCAATCAAGTTTCAGATGGGTTATTTTTCAGACTTAGTTCCAATTAAGGCATCAATAACATTCCTTCATATTCACTTACTTCATAAACTATTCTTGATATATTACTTATTTCAGAACAAACCTATTTGATCCTCAGAAAATCATTTATCTATTTAAAAGTTTTTTAAACATAAAAGACTTGTCATCTAATTTCCAAGACTCACAACACGTGTAGTGTAATGTAAAGACGTATATCAGCTATAGTTAACTTCAAAGGAGAGTTATCTTTCAGGTTTTCAAAATCCAAACATAGGATTTAGTTATTCCTATCTTTTCAAACAAAAACCGTCGAATGTTGAATCAGAGTTCTTCCACAATCTAACTTGACAAAAAAGTTTTTATATTTTTAGAAAATTTTCAGATTTTTATGGATTTTTAATAAGGTATGCAAATGCAAAATATACATATGAATGCGAAGGAAGAAAGCTTACCAAGCACACCCCCAAACTTAAACTTGACAGTGCCCTCACTGTCAGGTTATACCAAGAGGGTCAAAATTGTCGGCGCTCCCCCAAAAACAAATTATATACAAAACAAAAAAGGAAAACAAAAAATATATACAAAAAAAGTGTCCCCCCCAAACTTAAGTGAAACAGTGTTTCCACTGTTAAGCGATGAAGTTCAGGATTAGGGGGGAAAGAACAGTATCCATCTATACAAGGCCTTACACAGGCCAAAAGTGAGCACCAACCATTCAAAGATTTTATCTCTATAAAGCAGTGGCTGGTGGAAGAATGCGGAGAGGTAAGAAATGGAGACTACGCGAGACCGCTTGTGGAGAGAAGTGGAATGCGGTCTCGGTAGATGAGAAGAAGAATGGCGAAAGGGAAAAAGAAGTGGAATACGAACTTGAGGGTGCAAATGGAGTAAATAGATTAGCACAATTTGTGATGAGCGATGTGTAAAAAGCGATTGTACTAATATATTTACCCGTTGAGAGATTGGGTCAAATCCCTCAAGGTTCGTGAGAAACCATGGGTACGCCGAACTTGGTAAACCAGACATATGAAATGGAAGTGATACGGGTTCTTGCAAGGTCGGAACGATGGAAAGGGTGGAGGGAGGAGGGGTATCGGTTAGGGTTTCGGGAGGGTGCACACAGTCAATGAAAGGAACAGGATGAATTGGAAAATCCGACTCATCAATTAAAACTGTTTCATCCTCAAAACTATCCTCAATATTCTCCTCAGAATTTATCTCATCCATGCCTTTATCATCAATATCAAGACGCATATGATGTTCGGGAAAAACAGTTAAAGACTCGGGATGATGATTTGAAGAGACAACCTCAGCCACATCTATGGGTTCATCATCCAAAATATTCCCAGCGTCAATATCCTTAATCAAGTGAAAATCTATATTCTCAGACACCTCAACCAAAGCATGGATATCAATCATTTCTGGTTCTAAGATGGAGGTGTAGAGGTCAAAAGGATTAGGTATGGTTTCACTTGGTAGGGACCCTTCAAAATCAAACACTACGAAGTCGCACAACTCATTCATCATTCTATCTTCAATTGATAAATCATGTGGGATACTCGATAGACTTTCAAAACAGGAGTTGTGGGATTCAATTTGGGACAGGTAGGTTTGATTTGGAAGGGGGTACATCTCACTCTCTCCACTCAAATTCACTGCCTGTCCTGCCGCCTCATCATACATTGAAAAAGTTGGAGCTAGTTGAAAACTAGCTACCGGATCACTAGGTTGTATGAGGGCGGCCATGGACGCATTCAAATCCATCATTTGTTGGCTTGACGCTACCCTAAAGTCTTCCAAGGACTGTTCCAGACTAGACATAGATTGTGATGGGGTTTCAGTAAAAGATTCAAAGTTATTTGGATACTGAAAACTCCCAAACGGCTGTTCTGAAGCAATGTCTAGGGAAGGTGCAAAAGTAGGGTAGGATTGGTAGGAATTGAATGGCTGGACAGGAGTGGGATCAACAGGTGGATAAGACGGAGAATGGAATTGTTGATCCCAAGAATTTGAAGTGGTGAAAGGAGTGAAAGATCGGTTACGGGATTGTTCAATATGTTCAGCAAGAGACATTGGTCTTGGGTTTACAACTGGATTTTCAAAATGTGTATCAACGCAAGAAGGGGTGAATGTTGGAAACGGCTGATACGAAGTGGATTGCGGGGTCCAGTTGTTCGTCCTAGACGCGTCTATCCGATCTTTCAAAGAAATTTTGGGCATGGAGGGGTCGTTCGAAGTTCGGCCAAAGCAAGAACCGTATGAAGTAATGTCTGGTTGTGGGTACCAAAGTTCGGCAAGAGTTTTGCGAGGTGGGGTACCCATGATATGAAGAGAGAAAGAGAGAAAGGCAGAGAAAAGGAGGGGAAAAAGAATGTGATAATTTTTTTTTTTTTAGTTTATAATTTAACAAAAGAATAAAAACAATATGGACAAAAACAATCACGACGCAAAAATACCACACACCTAATCGTTCTAGGGTTCACCTAGGTCAACTAGACCTGCTCCAGAACTTGATTGTCGAAGTAACACTGTGTCGAGAAACAGGCTCAAGATACACTGATCACGAGGCCAGGTAAGTGCAGAGATAAGGGGAGGTTTTCCAACGCTTTCGCGAAGTTCCTTAATTAAATAACCCTTTCTCTTTTGGCGGTTTCGCCGTTAACACTTTCCTAGACACCCCGTAACAATATACCGTTAAGCAAGGTTCTAAACACAGTTAACTTCTCCTAGTGAGCGCGAAGTCCTTAAGGCTTAAAGTCTAGTTTCTTTTAAATTTTGTGCGGGTAAACGTTATGCTCAAGTTCGTGATTTGTGGGCCACGGAAAAGGTGATGAAATCCTTTACCGTATGTTGTGGGGTTCGCTTGCCCTTAAGTCCGTATTAATGTATGCAATGCGCAATTCAAAAATTCTATAAAGAATCAAACAATCGTTTTTTAGTTTAAGCACGGCGCTGCAACAAATACGGGTTAGTCATTTTTTTTTAGCGTTTGCTAGCGAACTTGCAAAGAATCCTGCAAAGAATAGTATATTGGAAGCGTCGGATTTGAGAAGAAGGTGTTAGTAAAGTACGTACCGTTAAGTTTTGGGTTAGGAAACCCCCGTTGAATCAAATCCGGTAAGCTTGAAAAGTTCGCTTGCGCGGGTCAAACTACCCGGATCTTTGGCACTGTACTTTGCAATCACCTTAGCCTTGAATGTACACTTTGCTCCCCACAATTGCAGTTTGCAAATCTGCAAAAATCTGCACTCTTGCCCACAAAAATGATCAAAAAAAAAAAACAAAAAGAATTTTTTATTTTTATTTTTATTTTTTTTTATTTTTTATTTTTAAATATATACAAAAAGAATATTAACCCGAATAACAAGAAAAAAAATACGTTACCGTCTCCCCGGCAACGGCGCCATTTGATCGCACGCTTTTGGCGTGTCGGATGTTCAAAGAATTTAAGTGTAACCGCGATCAGGACGGTATCGCTTTGCAGCTAGCCGGTGAGCACGGGTCGGTCCACAGGGAGATGGTGTTATCTTACCTTCTTGCTTTAGACGAGTCAATAAAGAATCTTGTATGAGTTTTGTCTAACCTATGTGTTTATCTGCAAGTAAGAGGTTGTTAAGAAAAGATACGAGATTATAAGCTAAGAAATCCTTACTCAAAACCTTTGAGCCGAGTCTTGACCAATTGAAGCTAAACAATCGGCAACAACGTGGATTAGGGGATTTAAGCGCGGTATTCGTGGAATCCGGCTTTTTTACCCTTGTCCTTCCGTTCTTGTCTCTTGCTTTCGCCTCCGGCCAAACCGAACGCAACCGGTCGCGGTTAGGAATCACCGTTTCCTTGTCAGGGTACGGTGCCTAACGGAGCGCTTGCGTATGGTTTGGGCGAAGTTCAAATGGAAAATAACGGGAAAAGGAATTGGCAAAGAAACGTTAACTTATGATACCGTATTTATTCTTATCAACAATAATTACATACATTCACAAAAGAGAACAAAAAAAGAGGGAACAAAAAGAAAAGAGCAAAGAAAAGAAAAGAAAACAAGAATGTAAGTGCATGAAATAAAATTGCAAGTAAGTAAATTGCAAGTAATAAAAAGACAAGTAATAAAAAGCGAGTAATAAAAGAATACGGAACTAGGACCCAAGCCAAGCATGTGCTCAATAGCCAACCCTTAAACTTGCAAGCTCAATGAAGAGGTTGCAAGATCAAGAGGAGGGTAGAAAACGCATGTGAAATGAAGTGCTAGTCCCGGAAGAAAATACGACCTTTGAGATCAATAACTAACCCTTACCCATTCAAGCTCAATAAAGAGGTTGAATGAGCAAGAGAGAGCAAGAATCTCAAGGGGAAGAAGAAACACAAAAGAATGATACAAAACCCTCATCTTTATTCATATCCACAAAAAGCTCTCACTACAATTCATGGAAGAGGAATGAAGAAGAAGAAGAAAAACTATACAAAACACTACAAAAGAGGAACAAAAAGAATCACCCTTGGCTTTGGCAAGTTCTGCTGTATTTATAGGCAGGGAGTTGGAGTTCTAGGGCAACCAGCAGCCTCAACATGAAGTACCAAAACTACCCCCCAAAATCCACTGAGTGTGGCGCCTGTACGACCGCGTTTCCGCGGCCAATGCCCCCTATTGGCCGCGGAAACGCGGCCAAGTAGTGGAGTCAAGCGGTCAAATTTGGTGTGCTGCCCTGGTTTGGTCTTTCCTGGTGTTTGGTATCTTCAGAATACACAAAAGTCTTCTACGATATCAGCAGATTTCCAAGTCCAAGATTGCATTATCATTTAACTTTTGACTTTATCTCTCCCTCGAGCTCCGCGCACCCATTGATTCTTGTGCAGCCCACCTCGTGCTCTGTGCTTCTCCCAGACACGAATGACTACTGTCACATGTCTTGTATCGGGAACCGATACTCGGCACTGGACGGATATGGATGACCGGAACCCGGCTTTTATCTGCTGTGGACAGATGTTCTGCATTTGGCGTAACTGTGGAGAATTAATCCTGATTTGCAATATTTGTACTGGAAACCTGTATTCTGCAAACATGTAACAAACACGGATTAAAAGTACCTACCTATAAACACACGAGCGTAAGAATGGGCGGTATAAAATGCAATATTCTGATATGAACAATATTCTACAGCAATCTTGGACACGTCAGCTAGCAAACTTCGTGTCCGAGTGGCCTCAGTTCTGAGGTGGGAGCCCGTAAAAGGACTCATTAATGTGGTGCCCTTCCGACGAGGAGACCGGAGATCGAAGATGCCGCGAGGAGCTTAGGATGGTGGCCAAAGATCGAAGGACACGGATCGATCGGTATTGCCTTTTCTAACCCTCTTTAGTTAGCTAGTTTGTGTTAATGGTTCGATCCGGTTGAAAGTATACGATAGCGCAAGTTTCAAGTTTATGAAAAAGTTTTTGTTTCCGCATTTTGGCCTCGAACTGACGGCAGGGGCGCTACCGTAGACTTACAAGTGCGTCAAAAATATACGATCTTTACTTTGTCATGCAGGATTTTATAGGAGATTTATTAAGGATTTTAGCAAAATTGCTAGACTTTTAACTCTTCTCTTGGCCAAGGATACCACATTTCACTTTGACTCAGACTGTGTGGATGCTTTTGAATCACTTAAAAATTCTCTCACTACCGTCCCTGTTCTATCATCTCCTGATTGGAACCACCCGTTTGAGCTTATGTGTGATGCATCAGATTTTGCTGTTGGTGCAGTCTTAGGACAACACATTGATAAGATGCCACATGTGATTTATTATGAAAGTAAGACCTTGAATGATACCCAAATTAATTATACAACCACCGAGAAAAAAAAATTTGGCAGTTGTATTCGCATTAGAAAAATTCAGGCCTTACTTGATTGGCTCACCGATTGTGGTTTACACTGACCACTCCGCCCTAAAACATCTTTTATCAAAGAAGGATGCTAAAGGAGGGTTAATACGTTGGATCCTATTATTACAAGAATTCGATCTTTTCATACGAGATAAGAAAGGTTGTGAAAATGTAGTAGATGACCTTCTTTCACGCATCTCTTCCTCACCAACTATGACCTTGCCAATAAACGACTCTTTCCCGGACGAACAGCTCTTGACCGTATCCTGTGAACCTTGGTTCATGGATATTGTGAATTATCTTGCAACGGGATTTATTCCTAGTGAATAGTCTAAACAGGACAATTAGCGAATTCTATCCTAAGTAAAGCATTTTTACTGGGATGAACCTTACTTGTTTAAGTATTGTCCTGATCAAATCATTCTCAAATGTGTCCCTAACTATGAATTCAAGAGTGTTTTGTCTTTCTGTCATGATCAGGCATGTGGAGGTCACTTTGGTCTACAAAAGACGGCAGAGAAGGTTTTGCAATGCAGTTTTTATTGGCCAACTTTATTTAAAGATGCTTATGATCATTGCAAAACCTGTCCACAGTATCAACACGCGGGTCGGATTTCTAAAAGATATGAGATGTCACTTCAACCGATCTAGGTTGTTGAAATTTTCGACGTTTGGGGTATAGATTTTACGGGTCATTTTCCCAACTCTTTTGGGTATTTGTACATCTTGTTAGCGGTAGATTATGTCTCGAAATGGGTGGAAGCTATTCCATGTCGCAGTAATGACAGCATGGTTGTCATTAAGTTTCTTAAAGAAAAAATATCATTTCGCGATTTGGACACCCTTGCGCTATCATTATTGTGACTCTATTGGGAATTTGTACATCTTGTTAGCGAGACGCATTTCTGCAATCGATCTTTCAAGAGTTTGATGCGGAAATATGCAATCAACCACAAACATTCCACGCCCTATCATCCCAAAATGAGCGGGCATATCATGACCCAGATATTCGGTACGTGACCGGCACTTAAACCACGTAACGTCTACAGGCGTAACGCAATTTAAGTAAGCCGAAAAACCTAGAAATCTAAACCATAAAATGCTAATTAATTAAAACATTGGTTAAGAACATTTAGAAATTTCAAATAAAAATTTTTAAGGTTTAATTTATTTTCTTAAAAAAAATTCGGCAGCACCTCCTTTGTAAAAACTGGCCCCGAAACGAGTACAACATAAACTAAGTGTAAAACCAATACATAATATAATAAAGCATCCCTAAACGGGAGCAATCACGCCCAACGGCGGAAGCAACCACCACAAGAGTAATATACGATGCCGTAACGAAGAAAAGAACAATATAAATGAAAACATCAGAAAAGATAAAACTGCATAAATAAGTCGGCCCATATGAGCTCGACATCCAGAGTCACAAAAATAATATACAGCATCGTCCTCACAACTGTCTCTAAGTCAATAAACAAATGGTAGATGGAGGGTACTAGATACAATAGGTGTATGATGAAATAGAAACGGATATTTGCAAAACACACCTAGGCAAACGGCTCACAGCCAACTGTAGCGGTATCCGTAGCAACAAGATACAATGATGTAGCCCTGCCGCGACTACTCTGAGGGTCAACCTGTAAACACTGTGGCACAACGGGGGTGAGTTGCCAACTCGTGAATAGTAAATAACATATACAGGTAATCGCAGGTATGTACGTACTGCAATACTCTAACATATGCAATCTGATAACATCAATATAATAATCAGGGTATGCAATAATCTTGCGAGGTACTTTATCAGGTACTACAAAAAACATGATGCAGTGCATAAAATAAATAGATTGAGCATGGGATAAAAGATATCATCTACACGAATCATCATCATGGAAAAACCCCGGTATCCATCAAATACACCCTAAATCCCAATAACTCAGGCGCCTTCACGCTAACCGGCCCTCATATCCTATAGATCTCATGGAACCTGAGTGCCCAGCATCGGCACTCGAAAACATCATGAAATACTCGTGCCCAGCATCGACACGCAAATCCATATAAATCTCGGGATCCGTCAGTCCGGATCGGCCCATGGGCTCCGTCTCCGGAATCAGCCCTCGGGCCCCAGCAGTACGGGTCGGCCCATCCATCTCTCGTCTTTGGTCAGTATCCTCCGGATAACCGCCAGGTCCAACCAATCACCGGTAGATAGAAATCCTTCTGCCAGGCTCATCGTCTACTGCATGATATCCCTTTCCTGCCCGAGGGTACCTTACCGGGTCCACCATGAACCCGCAAAAGGATCATCCAACTCCTGGAATCGGGTTTCTAGCAGACGTCTCGGAACCGACAAAACCCATGGTGGAAGCACCGAAATATCATATCAAAAGAACCGAGTTTTCAAATTAATGCATACTTTTTTGAAATAATACCACGGTTCATAAATCCAGAAATCCCATGAAATCCAAACTCAATGCTTAAATCCATGCAATGAGATGTATACATCATAAAATCGTACAATGAGCAAAAGGGAAAACCGCTATTTTAAAATGAACTCATTTTAAAAAGTATATCATGCAGTCCCCAGTTCTCCCAAATCAAAGCCATCTTCATCTCTGTATGTGCAATTATGTAGGTATGCAAGTATGGATGTATCAATGTGTATAGGCTTGTCATGGCAATTACCGACGGTGTGGATGTAGCATGCAATTTAGTGCTCGTGCGCATGAACCATCAGTAATAGTGCAGTATCCACTATTTACTAATTTAGGGCACAAAAAGAAAAGTAGGTATTATGCTCATGCACACTCAATGTATATGGATATAAACATGCGGCTACACTAATATATCAAGCCCAGACCCGTAACGCCATACGGGCGATTTCCCCGTAGATGTTAAATCTAATCACCGGTGATCTCGAGCTATGTGTATCCGATCACCTGCTTCCCCTTCTTCGCGGCGTCCGAAGTCCCCGCCTGCGATCTTAGAATTTACACAATGCAGCACATATAAGGCTAAAATCCTGCAAAAACACGATATCAAGACCATACGAGAAACTAGCGTTGCAAGCTAACATGTGTGCAAACGTGACACCAAAATGTGTGTCCATACGTCTGAAACCACCCTGACACGCTACGATACACGACAAACACTAGACCCAAACTCAGAAAGTTCGTATCGCGCAAGACTAAAAGTATTGAAAACAAGGTATTTGGTTCCAAATTTTGACACAAGTTGAAATAGGAAAATTTGCTTGTACCAAGGAACTTAAATATGTAGCAGACTCCCATAGCCCACCCCCCGACACCCACACACACCATCTGGCGTAATTTGCGGCTAGAACACTTAAAATTGCAGCATGGGATGGGATGTGGCGTCTTATGCTTTGTCTGTGTGATCCTAGCCCAGTAACTAAGTCCAAGTATTTGCAACTTTTCCTGAAGCACCCGGATTAAAAGAAGATCACAAAACTACCCAAAATCTTAACTAAATTGTTAATTAAAACTAAATTAAAACAATATGGTATTTTAGTGTAAACTGAAGCAAAGATTTGGGTTAAACGACACTAATAGCACTTGATTAAGTTAATCAAGCCAAAACAACCTTAACTTAACCTAATCTTCACTTAAACCACAACATTAGCACTAAAACACTACTTAACACTAATTTAAGCTAATTAAACTACAAGTTTAGCAAAGGTGAGTAGGATAGGGTTAATACCTCACAATGGTCAACTAGTGGCACAACTTGCTGGCCTTGCCTCCTAGAGCACAGATTTGGCCCAAGAACAAACAAAGGAGTATATTGAAGTGATAAATGTGAGGTTGGTGTGATAAATGAGGGATTTTAAATGGAGAGTTGAGGTTAGAAATGATGAGAAGAAGAAGAGAATGAGGGGGAGGTTGCAGGAGCTGCTGCTGCTGCTGCTGGAAATGGAGGAGGGGAGAAAGAGAGGGTGTGTGAAGTCAAGGTTCCCCCATACCTAATTAATGCCCCATGCATCACTTTTCTTTTTCGTTTCTATTTTATTTATTTTATTTTTGTTTTAAAAAGGGAAATAGAAGCATGAGGAATTTAAAAGAAAGAGAGACATGTTACAATATTATTGTTAAGTGTCATGGTTGTAGAAACACACATTAACATAGGGTAGTATTTGATTAGTTCATGTTAATTACAATCTTAGCTTAGCAAATAATAATTAAGAAAACTAATTAATTATGTGAACCATATTACAAATGTTAATTAATAAAACAAAATTATATATGAATTTACATGTTTTCACCATTAAAATGGATTTATTCGTGTTTGAGTGGAAATAGTAAGAACAAGGTTTTATGATAAACACGAATTATCGCTAATTAACACGAAATTAACCTAAACGAATTTTCAAGGCGTTACAATCTTCCCCCTTAAAGAAATTCGGTCCCCGAATTTAAAAATCTAGCTACGTGTACCTTCAAAGAGATGGAGATATTTCTTCCTCATCTCGTCATCGGTCTCCCAGGTGACCTCCTCGCTGCTCGGGCCACGCCAAAGGACCTTGACGGACGACATAACCTTCGATCTTAATTTCTTCACCTGCCGATCCAGGATGACCACCAGCTGCTCTGCAAAAGAAAGGTCGCGCTCCAGCTGGATCTTCGGGTGCTGAATTGCATGAGACGGGTCATGGAGATACTTGTGGAGCATTGAAACGTGAAATACTGGGCGAACGTCAGGAAAACTGGGCGGAAGAGCTAAACGATACGCAACAACACCAATACGCGGGAGGATCTCGAAGGGGCCCACATATTTGGGACTAAGTTTTCCCTTTTTCCTAAATCTCATCACACCATTCATTGGGGAGACCCTCAAGAAAACATGATCGCCAATAGAAAACCTAAGTCTGCGTCGACGACGGTCTGCATAAGATCTATGCCTGCTCTGGGCTGCTCTCATCCAATCGCGAATCAACTGGATCTTCGCGGTCGTCTCATCAACAATCTTCTGCCCCAAGATACTGCTCTCGCTAAGCTCTGTCCAACAGACGGGCGATTTGCATCTCCTCCCATAAAGAGCCTCAAATGGTACCATCTGAATGGTCTACTGGAAGCTGTTGTTGTAGGAGAACCCTACTAAGGGCAAATGGTGATCCCAGCTACCACCGAAATCTAAAACGCACAATCGGAGCATGTCCTCAAGAGTCTGAATAGCCCGCTCTGACTGGCCATCAGTCTGCGGATGAAATTCTGTGCCGAAACTCAAACAGGTGCCCAAAGCCTCCTGAAGCCTCTGCCATAGTCGGCTTGTAAACTGGGTGCCTCGGTCAGACACAATACACGTCGAGACACCGTGCAACCGTACAATCTCGTTGATGTAAATCTGGGCATACTGAGTAAATCCGAAAGTGGTATTCCCTGGCAGGAAGTGAGCCGCTTTCGTCAATCGATCCACGATCACCCAAATGGAGTCATACCCTCGACTGGTCCTGGGTAGACCGACGATGAAGTCCATAGAAAGCTGCTCCCATTTCTACTTCGGAATGGGCAAAGGCTGCAACTCTCCCGCTGGCCTCTGGTGCTCGGCCTTGACTTGCTGATAAGTCAAGCATCTCGACACAAAGTTTGTGACGTCGCGCTTCATCCCGTCCCACCAGTAAACATCTCTTAGATCATGGTACATCTTGGTGGAACTTTGATGAACACTGTACACCGATCGATGTGCATCCTCAAGAATCTTACGCCTCAGTCCCTCAGCATCTGGTACGCACAGTCTAGTCCCAAATCGTTGTATCCCCTGATCATCGATCACGAACTCAGAAAATCTGCCCTATCGAATCTGTGCCATGATCTCTGAACAACGGTCGACACTGTACTGTGCCTCGTGTATATGGGAAAGCAACTGTAGACATGCACGAATATGTGCAAGCTGTCCCCCGATCGGAGTGAACTCGAACTGCACTCGGCTGTTGCATAAAATCTGCTAATCTGCCGACGACTGCCTCTGCACTGCGCTCAAACAAGATAGACTACCCCCAGGCCTCCTACTCGAAGCATCCGCCACTATATTCGCCCTACCCGGGTGATAAAGGATCTCGCAATCGTAATCCTTCAATAACTCCATCCGACGGCGCTATCTAAGATTTAAGTCTCGCTGCTGAAATATATACTTTAAGCTCTTGTGGTCAGTGAATATCTGGCACGAATCTCCGTATAGGTAATGTCGCCAGATCTTAAATGAAAAGACCACTGTAGGCATCTCTAAATAGTGAGTGGGATAGTCCTGCTCAGGCTTCTTCAGCTGCCGATAATCATATGCGATAACCCTGCCATGCTGCATCAATACACAGCCTAGCCCCACTCGAGAAGCGTTACTATAAACCACAAATCCGGCCGATCCCGAAGGCAATGATAGCACTGGCGCCGTAGTCAAACGAGTCTGCAGCTACTGAAAGCTATGCTCGCGCTCCTCAGTCCAAATGAAAGGAACTCCCTTCTGGGTCAACCCGGTCAACGGTGCAGCAATACGGGAGAAGTCTTGTACAAATTGACGGTAGTAGCCGGCCAGTCCTAGGAAGCTGCGGAGCTCTATAACCGATGCTTGTCTGGGCCAATGTTGAACGGCCTTGATCTTCTTCGGGTCCACACGTATACCGTCACTCTTAACCACGTGACCAAAGAAATCAACGCCGTAAACAAGAATGTGCACTTAGAGAATTTCGCGAATAGCTGGTGCTCTCTAAAGTCTGCAATGTGATCCGCAAGTGCTGCTCATGCTCCTCTTGACTCTGGGAATACACTAAGATGTCGTCAATGAATTGTTGGAGATAGTGCCCTCAGAGTCAATTATTGGATCACAGGCACGTGATTGCAATGATTGAGGGAGGACCTATCCCGGTAGAACAGTCTTACTCGAGATGATAGTATGCTATCAGGTTTACCTTTATCATCGTGTACTGCTTTAGGTGACATGACATGTCACTATTGCACGTTGATAGAGCCCCTGGGATTCTTGCTTGACTACCGGCAGTATGAGGGCGATCATATACGTGAGAGCTGGGGTCTACAAGCATATCCTTAAAAGGTCCCTAGTCGTGGGAGTTTCGAGACAGGGCATCGATTCTCCAGAGTAGACTAGTGTATACAGTCGAGACCCCGACGAGGGGCGGTGGTCGGTCTCACAAGCCACTGGTGTCAGTTGGATCACCTAAGATGTATACAGGTGCTCATTCGGTTATGAGTACACTGGACAGGACTCGCCGGGAACATGCTAGTTGGTCTTATACCTGACGTCAGATAGCAGTTCCCAGGTGACATGTGTACAGGTTAGTTCATCGACCTGGGGATCGTCATTTGTCTCGTGTGAGTTCCCACTGTGCTTTGATTACTACCCTACCACTGCTCAAAGGAGTCGTGCAAACAGGTTTTAGTTGGGTACAGTCCCGAGCCACATGGAGGCAGTGAGCGGATCTTCGGGGGTTTCGTCTCTCCCGGTATTGGGGGTGAGGTCGCGCTGTGTCTAGGAGAGCCATTACACGAAGTCCTTAGCCAAGGCAGGAGATTTACTGGTAGGTATTCCAGTAGTATCTCAGGGTGTTATGGGCTACACTCCGACACGACTTGTACCGCTTTTGGGGGTCTGACTTTTACCAACCCCCTAGGCCCGCCATGCGATGCTCATAGACGAACGGACCGTACTGTACGGATATTGTCACTGACAGGCTCAGTAGGGTGTCAGGATGAGTTCGCTCATCGACGTCCCTTTTAGTCAATAGCTGGTGGCCCGTTACGTATTGGCTTATACCTCTTACGGGCTAGTGGTTAAATCCACAGCCATTGTATTGACGAGTCTTTAGAGTCCCCCACACTTTCAGTTACTCAGTTTTCGGGCGAAACGCTGTAGAGGCCGTATGGAGATATGGCAGGGTCCGATCAGATACGTGCGGTATTGCACGGATCAGGATCGGACGGTTTGTACTAGTAGCCGTATAGGTATATGGCAGGGTTCGATCAGATACGTGCGGTATTGCACGGATCAGGATCGAACGGATATTACTAGCCGGCTTTGTTTTAAGCCGGTCCTAGTTTAGTACAGTGTAGATTTTGTCTCTTTGCATTTGTATCCGGACGGAATACAGATGCGGGTGTGTATGCACAGTGTCGGGGTTTTCCTGTAATTTATTACGGGACCAGTTTTCTGGAGTTGCCAGTTTGCATTCCGTTCCGGCCGGTTTTCGTTTGTTCTTTCCCGGCCGGACTTTTTCGATGGAGGGGGTTATTTGCAATTGTGCAAATAATCTTTGTGGAGGGGGTTTCTTGCAAAACCATTGATTATGATAGTTTTCATTATCTTTTGCACCATGCTTGCATTTATTGTGATTTGATGAAGGTATGGGTGGGTTTACTTGAAGCATGGTTGATGTTGTGGTCACCTCTTCTATGTTCCTACACTCACTCTCCTTCTTGGTTTTAATTATGGTTGATTTCTTTTTCCATCCATCATTCTCACCCCATTACATTGGCCGGCCACTTCATGGTGGAGAAGAGAAAAATGAGAGATTCATTTTGTGCTTCATTTTGTTCATCTCATTTGGCTTGCAAAATTGGTAGCTTCATTTCCCTCCAAAGTTCAATCTTCATTCCTCCATCCAAAGGCAACAAACCCCAAAGAGACAAGTAGCCTCTACACTACACTTCCTACAGCAAATCTTGGACGCGTCGATTCGCCAGCTTCGCGCCCGAGTTGCCTCGGTATTGAGGTGGGAGCCCGTAAAAGGTACAGGCGATGTGGTGCCCCTTTTTCGACGAGGAGGAGACGGACGGAGATCCCGCGAGGAGATCGGAGTGGAGATGAAGACCGGAGGACTCGGATCAGTCGGTACAACATTTCCACACTCTTTACTGTTTGTTAGTTTAGCAATAATGGCAGATCCGGGTTAAAGTATACAATAGCGCCAAGTTAAAAAGTTTTATTCCGCAATTGGCGTCTGTAGACTGCCGGGGCGCTAACGTAGACTTACAGTGGTATCAGAGACTCACCATTTTGCTATGCTAACTTGTGCTAACGCGTTTAAAACTTCGATCCGACCGGAAATCGAAAACTACATAAATCCAAGCCGACAGTTTCTGTTGTTTTTAAACGGTCTCAAAAATTATTTCTGGATGTCTTAAAAATTATAGCAGGAACATTTAAGAGTCCCGACAAAATTTGGGGTCGTGATCCCCCCAAGCTACCGCGGAAGCGCGGCCAAACCCATGGTTTGGCCGCGCAACCGCGGTCACGTGGGGAGCACGTGCTCCCAAATTTTGTCAGATGGTTCTCTGTGGGTTTTTGGAGTTTTTGATATATATCGTTTTTGCCCAGATTTTGTTACTGTTCACCAGTAAGTCGTGGGGCCCACTTCTTGATATTTTGTCGATCGAAATTTAAACACGTTAGTTTTCACAGTATTTACATTATATCTGCGACCGTGAATGTCACTCGATCGGTAAATCCGGTCTAACTGCTATAGCCCGGTTAGACGGATTTGCGAACGTGATTTTCACGTTGATGTTCTATGTATTTGCTGTGATGTTGCGGATCGGTCGTGGGGGATAGCCTGGATGCAATGTTAGTACAGTGTTGTTGCATTATGTACATTTGATATTGCGGGGCGAGCGTCCGACATGTGGACTGCCGTCACTGCCTGTTTGTATTATTATTTTGGCGCACGACCTGGTTGCGGTCGATGTACCCGGTGTATGTATATTTTACTTTCTGTACTAGGATTACCCCGCGGAGGGGTGCACGGATAGCCGGGTTCTAGAGGGCAGCAAGCCCGCATCTCATGGCATTGGGACGGAGGGGGGCTTCAGTCTGGAATTGGCGGGCTATTCGACGCACTCGTAGGGGGTACAGGTTGACCCAGGAGGGGTGCCCAAGTTGCCGGATTCCGTGAAGTGCTGGGTGGTCCATTCACGGTGCTGGAGGGGGCTGCCTCACTTCAGGTTTTTGGCGGGTGACTTGCCGCGCCCGTAGGGGTCTAGGTTTTCATTGCACAGGCTATCCACACGACCAGGGGAACGTCGGGTTTCAGTAGCGGCTCTGTGAAACCCGGGGATCCCAGATATCTGTATTGTTCTGTGATGCTGTACATTTCTGTGATGTTGCATTATTTTTCACGCCTTGAGCGAAATATAATATATTGGTATATATATTAGTAGATGTTGTATATGTTTTTCATCCGCGCTAGTCCAGTCCCCGCTCTGTCGTTAGTAAGCTAACCTAACGAGTGATGACGGGACCCAGTGGCGAATGCGGATGGCATATACGTACGTCAGTATATTTTCGTTCTTTGTGGTGTGATCAATTGATGGGATTGCATTGATTCAGATCAATGCAAGTTTAACAAACCTATTCTGATGTTGTTGGAACACTTTTCAAAAAGCTGTTATTGCAAGGACGTTCACTTTTGTTTTGCATCGTGGTATTCAGTTGGAATATCCTGCTCCTCAGTCGACGAGGCAAGGGCCGAGATCCCTTCACCGGGAGTGACCCCTTGGACAGAAGTTTGCGTCAGGGCATTAACTTCACTATAGCCGATTACTTTTGCTTTGCACAGTGATATTCGGTTATGAATATCCAGCACCCCATCCTACGGGGAAAGAGCCGAGATCCCTTCACCGGGAGTGACCTCTTTAGTAAAGGTTTTCGTCACTATATTTTCTAAAAAGCTATCCGTTCCTTCAACGATATCAAGTTCATTACGTTAAAGGTTTTCGCCAGAAACCATTCGTAGCCCTCCGTCGTTTCATATGGGTAGTCAATAGTATTCAAGCTGTGTTTGTTGGCCAAAGTCAAGGCACAGTGTTTGGTAGCTGTTGGGTATTCATATGCAGCATAGATAGATGCGTTGGTTTGGAACAGTCGTACTGCCTTGTTGGCCAAAGTCAAGGGTATGTACGGGTGGATTCAAATTAACCTGGAGAATGACGGGCAGAACTTGACATGTGACTTATGATTTGTTGGCCAAAGTCAAGGTCATAAGAGCATGGGGTAAAAATCCACATCGGGAGTTTCAAAAGAACTAAAACTTGCCAGATATGCGCATACCTTCTGGAGTGTGATGATGTGAGCGGATTACGTCACGTTATCATGCGATGAGAGTTGGATCCCGATTCCCACTGATGAGTTGGTTTACTCCTCGGGTGTTCCCGACTAATTCTTCTTTCAGGTTTGGAGGAGAATTTGAGGTACAGTGGAAGGTTTCCAGATTAGATAAATTGGTAACCATTCTGATCTTGGTTAGAGTGCACGCTGAGTGTTTCTTTTCTCTCTCTCTGGTAGCGACCATTGACCCAACCCTAAGACTATGACTCAGAGACCAAGTTGACCGAACCTTCTTAACACAGGCTTTTGGATTGTCAGAGTTGCAGACCTCATTGCCACTCCTACTTTTACCCTTTTCTCCAGGACACCCCGTATTACTACGAACGTCCACTTCCATTGGACAAAACCATCGTATGGTTAGATACGAACTCGAAGGGATTCGAGGATGGTTTCTGGTACTGGAGAAAACGGATAGGATTATTCAGTTGTCTTTTCTTTTCACCCTCTCTCAGGTTGCGAGTACTCCTTAGTTTAGGAGTAGTACACCTATTATGCAAATTGGATAGTCTTCTTCCAAACCTTAGGCTGGTGCCGACCGGTAGGGAATGAAGAAAACCAGTTAGCCTAAACGGTGTACAGAAGGTATTAAGATTAAGACAAAGCAAGGGATTAGTAAGAGGGCAAAGTAAATTGCGACTGCTATTCACGACCAAACCAAGTATTTCTTCGCCAATCCTAAATCACCTTTGTATTTCTCCAGGACACTCCGTATCACTACGAAGATCCACAGCTTATTGGATACTCCATCGTATGGTTATATACGAACTCGAAAGGAACTTGTTCCAGTTCGGGGATGGATTCTGGTCCAGGAGAAATAGGAATAAGGTTTATTCGGTTGTCTTTTATCTTCACCTTCTCTCGCATTGCGAGTGCTCCTAGGATTAGGACAGTACACCCTTTATGCTTATTGGATAGTCTTCTTCCAAACCATAGGCTGGTGCCGAACGGTAGGGAAGGAAGAAAACCAATTGGCCTAAAGGGATGTGCAGAAGGTAACGACTAAAGACATATAAAGGGATTTGGAGAGATGGCAAAGAATAATGCGGTTATAGTTGTGAATCTGGATAATGGTAGAGGCATTACTAGGAATACCAGGATACCCCATCGAAACATTTCAATGTTTCAGTTCACTGTGTACTGTTAAAAGAAAACTGATTTCCCGATTAGATACTTGCTCCAGGGTATGTATTTACCAGGTTTGATTCTCACATCTGTATAGTTTTACAGATGATGAGTGGGAGTAAGTTATTGGGAATTGGGTGATCATCCTCATTATATCGGGATTCGTTGTAATCGGTGATATTTGAGGAGATCACCTGGGCTGTTTGCCGGTCGGCAAATGTTTGGTTTTGAATATCCGCTGTTATGCACCAATTTCAAATTGATATATCTGTACGTCTATTTGAATAGAGTGAGATATACCTTTTTGATATTATGTCGATGACATTTACCTATATCAGTGGATGGTTAGGTAAGGAGCATTAAACAGCGGTGTAATTCTTCTTAGCCATAAGTACAGTTTTCAACCTACGACACACGGTGAAAGAGTTGTTAGACTCGGCGGACTTATACAGAGTATTGTATGTTGTCCAGTGTCCATTAGGACAGAGGGGTTGGTCCTCATACTATATTCTGTTTACTTTTAACTTCTCTAGTTCTTAGACATGTGTTTCGTAGAAACACAGGGTCTAAGTTTTAAGGAGTTATAGGTATTTGAATAGCGTAGAGAACCGGGTGTTGCAAGTATCGGGATTCTTCAAAGTAATCGAAGATGTAGATACTTGTGTATGGTATTCAGTTGATAGTAATGATAAAGAGAAATTGCTTCTCTTTCAGGTTACTTATAATTGGAAGCATTCCTAAGTTGAGTAACGCTGATCGGCCTCTCTCCATTTTGTTGACATGCACTGGAGATAGATGCATGATTTGAATCTGGTTCAATTAAATCAGTGCCTCTGGTTCTATATTGGATATAGTACAGTTCATATCTTAACATAGTTAAGGTACGGGGAGTTGTCCGGCTTATGATTAAAACCAGACTCTGGATAACTCAAGGCACGTTTCTGTAATGGCTGTTTGTGGGTTGACCCAGGCTACGACGAGGGTTGACTTTCTACCATCTGGAAGATCAATAGTGATATTGTTCTTAACTCGCCACATTTTAAAAGAAATGGTTATTTTTCAGAAAACAGTAGTGGGAGTATGGTAGAACTGGAAGCGATTCCAGAACCGCAAACGATTACTGAAGATTTGATAAGGAACCTAAAGATTCAATCTGATTTGACATTCCATTGGCCACTCCGCAGATAAGGTGGGTAACTTCAGGCACCCGAGAGGTACTACGGTAGCCTCAAGGACGGTGACAGGGAAGTTCTTGTTTACCCACAATTGCCATTGCTGTTGTTCCAGACTGCGAGACCCGGCAGGAGGATGAGTATAGCGTCGTTCTAAACTAGCTTTAGAAGTGCACGTCTATATGACTCTGCCAGAGGGTTGTCGTAGTCAGTGGGAGCAGCGGAAGCATTGGTGGACAGGTTGCTTATGTCTATTTATAGACTAGAGCAGAAGTAGCGGAGATAGATCATCTATTTCTGACGTGACAGTCATGGGTTTGACTTCGTCAGAATAGGGGATGGATCTGTTGAGAAGGTAGTAGGGTGTGATATCCTGGTATTTGGATCATATACACAGAGTAGGAAAGGAAACTCCTACACTACGATCGGTTATACTTTGGTCGTCACACAGTTGTTTCTCCACAAAAGAATTGGATTTTATATCAGACATACTGGTTACTAGATCTATGGTCTTAGATCTAGATTTGGGTGGTTTCCCAATCAGGGTACTTGACAGCATTCTAAGAGTATTTAGGATGGACGACTCCTGGCACGGTAGTGTACCTGCAGGTAATGGAGTCACCCTCTCCAAAGGTGTCTTACAGACTAAAGGGGAGAGGGACGGGCATGATTGGCAGATCACTTGCTCAGGCAATTGAGTCAATTGTGAGATGTCAAGTACCACACCAGATGTTGTTCTTGCACTAGATGCAATAAGTTGACATTAATCCAATCCTGGAGAAACAGTCGGAAGCAGTTTTAGAACATAAGTGGATGTTCTAGGGAGATGATAACGACAGCCTCATTCAGGAGACAGTTATCATTCCAGGCTTCCAAGGTGACGTGGATGACAAGGAGGTTGTCAGAGTTATAGTTTTCCCTCTGACGAGGGGCAGTATTTTGGACAGGTGGTCCAAGGCAATACTGAGGGAGGCATGACGCAGGATACTGATTAAGTTCAGTTGACGATACAGTCTAAGAAGTTTGGATTTGGAGTTCATTTATGAGCTCAGTCCCATCAGACATCCAAACACTCTAAGACAGGTATTGCTCATTTCGGGAGATGGCTTTCTCCGCGAACTTGAGATAGAGAGAGACATAGAAAGAAACTTCAGAGCGGATCCACTCGCTGAGGCTATTCCTCGAACGCAATAGTTTCGCAAACGAGTTTTGTGAGACTGACTAGTAGAGGAGTTGGGTGTTCGGTATCACACGGGCTGTGAGTATGCGACATCGCAATAATTAGCCTTGAGTGCAAGTGGGAGATTGTTGGAGATAGTGCCCTCAGAGTCAATTATTGGATCACAGGCACGTGATTGCAATGATTGAGGGAGGACCTATCCCGGTAGAACAGTCTTACTCGAGATGATAGTATGCTATCAGGTTTACCTTTATCATCGTGTACTGCTTTAGGTGACATGACATGTCACTATTGCACGTTGATAGAGCCCCTGGGATTCTTGCTTGACTACCGGCAGTATGAGGGCGATCATATACGTGAGAGCTGGGGTCTACAAGCATATCCTTAAAAGGTCCCTAGTCGTGGGAGTTTCGAGACAGGGCATCGATTCTCCAGAGTAGACTAGTGTATACAGTCGAGACCCCGACGAGGGGCGGTGGCCGGTCTCACAAGCCACTGGTGTCAGTTGGATCACCTAAGATGTATACAGGTGCTCATTGGGTTATGAGTACACCGGACAGGACTCGCCGGGAACATGCTAGTTGGTCTTATACCTGACGTCAGATAGCAGTTCCCAGGTGACATGTGTACAGGTTAGTTCATCGACCTGGGGATCGTCATTTGTCTCGTGTGAGTTCCCACTGTGCTTTGATTACTACCCTACCACGGCTCAAAGGAGTCATGCAAACAGGTTTTAGTTGGGTACAGTCCCGAGCCACATGGAGGCAGTGAGCGGATCTTCAGGGGTTTCGTCTCTCCCGGTATTGGGGGTGAGGTCGCGCTGTGTCTAGGAGAGCCATTACACGAAGTCCTTGGCCAAGGCAGGAGATTTACTGGTAGGTATTCCAGTAGTATCTCAGGGTGTTCTGGGCTACACTCCGACACGACTTGTACCGCTTTTGGGGGTCTGACTTTTACCAACCCCCTAGGCCCGCCATGCGATGCTCATAGACGAACGGACCGTACTGTACGGATATTGTCCCTGACAGGCTCAGTAGGGTGTCAGGATGAGTTCGCTCATCGACGTCCCTTTTAGTCAATAGCTGGTGGCCCGTTACGTATTGGCTTATACCTCTGACGGGCTAGTGGTTAAATCCACAGCCATTGTATTGACGAGTCTTTAGAGTCCCCCACACTTTCAGTTACTCAGTTTTCGGGCGAAATGCTGTAGAGGCCGTATGGAGATATGGCAGGGTCCGATCAGATACGTGCGGTATTGCACGGATCAGGATCGGACGGTTTGTACTAGTAGCCGTATAGGTATATGGCAGGGTTCGATCAGATACGTGCGGTATTGCACGGATCAGGATCGAACGGATATTACTAGCCGGCTTTGTTTTAAGCCGGTCCTAGTTTAGTACAGTGTAGATTTTGTCTCTTTGCATTTGTATCCGGACGGAATACAGATGCGGGTGTGTATGCACAGTGTCGGGGTTTTCCTGTAATTTATTACGGGACCAGTTTTCTGGAGTTGCCAGTTTGCATTCCGTTCCGGCCGGTTTTCGTTTGTTCTTTCCCGGCCGGACTTTTTCGATGGAGGGGGTTATTTGCAATTGTGCAAATAATCTTTGTGGAGGGGGTTTCTTGCAAAACCATTGATTATGATAGTTTTCATTATCTTTTGCACCATGCTTGCATTTATTGTGATTTGATGAAGGTATGGGTGGGTTTACTTGAAGCATGGTTGATGTTGTGGTCACCTCTTCTATGTTCCTACACTCACTCTCCTTCTTGGTTTTAATTATGGTTGATTTCTTTTTCCATCCATCATTCTCACCCCATTACATTGGCCGGCCACTTCATGGTGGAGAAGAGAAAAATGAGAGATTCATTTTGTGCTTCATTTTGTTCATCTCATTTGGCTTGCAAAATTGGTAGCTTCATTTCCCTCCAAAGTTCAATCTTCATTCCTCCATCCAAAGGCAACAAACCCCAAAGAGACAAGTAGCCTCTACACTACACTTCCTACAGCAAATCTTGGACGCGTCGATTCGCTAGCTTCGCGCCCGAGTTGCCTCGGTATTGAGGTGGGAGCCCGTAAAAGGTACAGGCGATGTGGTGCCCCTTTTTCGACGAGGAGGAGACGGACGGAGATCCCGCGAGGAGATCGGAGTGGAGATGAAGACCGGAGGACTCGGATCAGTCGGTACAACATTTCCACACTCTTTACTGTTTGTTAGTTTAGCAATAATGGCAGATCCGGGTTAAAGTATACGATAGCGCCAAGTTAAAAAGTTTTATTCCGCAATTGGCGTCTGTAGACTGCCGGGGCGCTAACGTAGACTTACATGAATACGATGATGAACTGATCAAGATACGGCCTAAAATTGCGGTTCATCAAGTCCATAAACGCTGCTGGGGCATTGGTGAGTCCGAACGACATCACCAAAAACTCGTAGTGCCCATAACGCATGCGAAAAGCCGTCCTCGGAATATCATCCTGCCGAACCCGCAACTGATGGTAGCCTGATCGCAAGTCAATCTTCAAGAAGTGTCGCGCATCCTGAAGCTGGTCGAACAAATCATCGATACGTGGTAAGGGATATCTATTACATACGGTGACCCGGTTCAGCTGACGGTAATCAATACACAAGCTCAAACCGCCATCCTTCTTCTTGACGAACAGGACAGGAGCATCCTAAGGAGATATGCTAGGTCGAATAAGCCCTTTATCTAACAAATCCTGCAACCGACCCTTCAACTCTCTAAGTTCCGCCGGGGCCATCCGATAAGGCGGTACAGAAATATGCCCCGTGCCAGGAATCAAGTCAACGCAGAATACAATATCACGCTCAGGCGGTAGCCCGGGCAGCTTGTTAGGGAAAACATCAGGGAACTCACTAACAATCGGGACCAGGTCCAACGGGACCTCTGCAGCTCTGGTATCATAAACATATTCTAGGAATCCCTGGCATCCCTTCCTCAAGAGCTGTCCAGCGCGAAGAAACGAAATCAAACTGTTAGGGGCGGCACCACGGTCCCCCTGCACAACAAAAACCAACTCGCCGGGAAAACAAAACCTAACTATGTTCCCGCGGGAGTCCACAGATGCATAGCACGGAGCTAACCAGTCCATGCCTAGGGGAACGTCGAAGTCCAACTTCTCAAGAAGGATCAAGTCGACATGCAACTCTCTCTCGCCAATACGGACAATACACGACCGAAACACGTGCCATGCAACAAACGACTCGCCAACAGGAGTAGTCACTATGAGCGACTGATCTAGCAAACATGACTCTCTACTCAAACTTGGCATGAAGTGGTAGAAACATACGAGTGTGTAGACCCCGGATCGAACAACGCGTGTGCATCAAAAGAACAAACTGATAGGGTATCTGAAACCACTGCATTGGACGCCTGTGCGTCCTGATGAGTCAAAGAAAACACCCATGCCTGCCCTCTACCTGCGACTGGCTGTCCTCTACCGGTAACTGGCTGCCCACTGCCTCGGTCACCCCGTCCTCTCTGAACGAACCCTCCACGACCACGACCTCTCTGTGCTTAAGTATAACGCGGAGCAACAACAGGTGCAAGAGGCAATGCTCTCTGATGTGGAGAAGGTGGTAAGGTAACATATGGCATGGCTGTCTCGCCCTCACGTGGCTCAGGGCAATCTCGCACACGATGATAAGTACTCCAGCATCGGAAACACCCGGACGACGACTGTTGGCCCTCCCTGGGATACAAAATGAATAACTGACCTCGTCCCGATCCTCTGATACCATCCGTACCTGAACGAAACCTTTCACGGCGTCGAAACGGCTGTCTCTGGGCTGATGTATCAGTTCGAACTCTCTTCGGCTCCGAAACTACTAGAGTCTCGGCAAGACGCTCCTCGACTAACTGGGCTGCATCCACAGCTGCTGCATAAGTATCACAATGCTGAGCACTGACGGCAAGGAACAAGTGGGTAAGCAAGCCTCGAACAAACCTCTTGACCCGCATCTCCTCCGTAGCTACCAAATACGGGGCATACACATATAACTCGCTGAACAGCACATCATACTCTGCCACTTTCATGTCCGGAGTCTGGCGTAATGACTCGAACCTCCGCGCTCGAGAATCCCTGACACTCTGTGGGAGGAAATGGGCAAGAAAGACCGTCACGAACTCAGTCCAGGTCATAGAAGGAAGACCTGCAGCTCTTCCCTTCTCTACAGACTCACACCACTTCTGCGCAAGATCTTCCAGACGAAAGCTCTCGAACTCCACACATCTCACGTCGGAGCATCTCAGTGAACTGCATATCCTGGCCAACCGGTCGATAAAAGACTGTGGATCCTCCACTGCATCGGTGCCTAAGAAGACCGGAGGCTTCACCCTCATGAATTGTGATAACGATATTGTGATCACCTCCGTAGCTGTAGGTGAAACCGCCTGAACCGTAGGTACTATCGCGGTCCGCGTAGCAGGTGGAACAACCTCCTATCTCTGCACTTGAATGGCCTCAACTAACGACCCCATCATTTGGCGTAAATCCTGCATACTGGCCCCTAGCATAGCAATATGGTCTGTCGAAGGGGGATCAATCTGCTCCGGTACAACTGGCATACCGCCCGGGTCAGTCCTCGTCTCAGACGAGTCAACTCGGATCTCGGCTCTCACGGCCGCTCTCTGCGACCTCGTAGTCTTCGGCGGCATAATGGCTGGAAAAGAAAACATGATTCGATAAGAATAAAAAAATCGAATCACAAGAATGTATACAATCACGAAAGAATTTCAATCAATAAGTCCTAAGGTCACTTAGGCAGAGTACCGTGTCGTGACTATGCCGCGGAACATACTCACACTACGCCACTCTGCTTAAGCTACCTACTTTATCATACCAAGGCCATCCTACACTCCGAAAGGGAAAACCTAGGCTCTGATACCAACTTTGTCATGACCCAGATATTCGGCACATGACCTGCACTTAAACCACGTAATGTTTACAGAGGCAACGCAATTTAAGTAAGACGAAAATCCAGAAATCTAAACCATAAAATAGTAATTGATTAAAACATTGGTAAAGAACAATTAGAAATTTCAAGTAAAAATCTTTAAGGTTTAAATTATTTTCTAAAAAAAAATTCAGCGGCACCTCATTTGTAAAAACTGGCCCCGAAACGGGTACAACATAAACTAAGAGTAAAACTAATACATAATATAATAAAGCATCCCCAAACGGGAGCAATCATGCCCAACGGTGGAAACAACCACCACAAGAGTAATATACGACGCCGTAGCGAAGAAATGAACAATAGAAATGAAAACATCACAAAAGATAAAACTGCATAAATAAGTCGGCCCACATGAGCTCGACATCCAGAGTCACAAAAATAATATACATCATCGTCCTCACAACTGTCTCTAAGTCAATACACAAATGGTAGATGGAGGGTACTAGATATAATAGTTGTGCAATGAAATACAAACGGATATCCTCAAAACACGCGTAGGCAAACGGCTCACAGCCAACTCTAGCGGTATCCATAGTAACAAAATACAATGATGTAGCTCTGCCGCGACTAATCTGAGGGTCTACCTGCAAACAACGTGGCACAACGGAGATGAGTTGCCAACTCATGAATAGTAAATAACATATACAGGTAATCGTAGGTACGTACGTACTGCAATACTCTAACATATGCAATCTAATAAAATCAATATGATAATCTGGGTATGCAACAATTATCCGAGGTACTCTATCAGGTACTACAAAATACATGATGCAGTGCATAAAATAAATAGATTGAGAATGGGATAAAACATATCATCTACACGAATCATCACCGTGGAAAAAACCCCGATATCCATCAAATACACCCTAAATCCCAATAACTCAGGCGCCGTCATGCTAACCGGTCCTCATATGCGACTTGAGTGCCCAGCATCGGTACTCGAAAATATCATGAAATACTCGTGTCCAGCATCAACACGCAAATCCATATATATCTCGGGCTCCATTAGTCCGGATCGGCCCATGGTCTCCGTCTGCCGAATCGGCCCTCAGGCCCCAGCAGTACGGGTCAGCCCATCCATCTCTCGACTCTGGTCAGTATCCTCCGGATAACCGCCAGGTCCAACAAATCACCGATAGGTAGTAATCCCTCTGCCAGGCTCATCGTCTACTCCTCGACATCCCTTTCTTGCCCCAGGGTACCTTCCCGGGTCCACCATGAACCCATAAACGGATCACCCAACTCCTCGAATCGGGTTTCTAGCACACGTCTCAGAACCGAGAAAACACATGGTGGACGCACCGAAATATCATATCAAGAGAACCGGGTTTTCAAAATAATGCATACTTTCTTGAAATAATACCACGGTTCTCAAATCCAGAAATCCCATGAAATCCAAACTCAGTGCTTAAATCCATGCAATGTGACGTATGCATCATAAAATCGTACAATGAGCAAAAAGGAAAACCGCTGTTTTAAAATGAACTCAGTTTAAAAAGTATATCATGCGGTCCCCAGTTCTCCCAAAATCAAAGCCATCTTCATCTCTGTATGTGAAATTATGTAGGTATGCAAGTATGGATGTACCAATGTGTATAGGCATGTCATGGAAATTACCGACGGTGTCGGTGGAGCATGCAATTTAATGCTCGTGCGCATGAACCGTCAGTAATAGTGCAGTGTCCACTATATACTAATTTAGGACACAACAAGAAAAAGTAGGTATGATGCTCATCCACACTCAATGTATATGGATATAAACATGCGGCTACACTAATATATCAAGCCCTGACGCATAACGCCATACGGTCGATTTTCCTGTAGATGTTAAATCTACTCACCGGTGATCTCGAGCTATGTGTATTAGATCACCTGCTTCCCCATCTTCGCGTCGTCTGAAATCCCCGCCTGCGATCCTAGCAGCACACATAAGGTTAAAATCCTGCAAAAATGAGATATCAAGACCATACGAGAAACTAGAGTCGCAAGCTAACGCGTATGCAAACGTGACACCAAAATGTGTGTGCATACATCTGAAACCACCTGACACGCTGCGATACACGGCAAACACCAGACCCAAACTCAGAAAGTACGTGTCACACAGGACTAAAAGTATTGAAAACAAGGTATTTGGTTCCAAATTTTGACACAAGTTGAAATTAGAAAAGTTGCATGTACCAAGGATCTTAAATATGTAGCAGACTCCCATAGCCTAAACCCCGACACCCACACACTCCATCTGACCACAATTCATGGCCAGAACACTTAAAATTACGGCCTGGGATAGGAAGTAGGGTCTCGTGCTTTGTGTGTGTGATCCTAGCCCAGTAACTAAGTCCCAGTATTTGCAACTTTTTCCTGAAGCACTCAGATTAAAATAAGATCACAAAACTACCCAAAATCTTAACTAAAATGTTAATTAACACTAAATGAAAACAATATGGTATTTTAGTGTAAACTGAAGCAATGATTTGGGTTAAACGACACTAATAGCACTTGATTCAGTTAATCAAGCCAAAACAACCTTAACCTAACCAAATCATCACTTAAACCACACCATTAGCACTAAAACACTACTTAACACTAATTTAAGCTAATTAAATCACAAGTTTAGCAAATGATGAGTGTGGTAGGCTTAATACCTCACAATGGTCAAGTAGTGGCACAACATGCTGGCCTTGCCTCCTAGAGCTCAGATTTGTCTCAAGAACCAACAAAGGAGTACACTGAAGTAATAAATGTGAGGTTGGTGTGTTAAATGAGGGATTTTAAATGGAGAGTAGAGGTTAGAAATGATGAGAAGAAGAAGAAGAGAATGAGGGGGAGGCCACAGGAGTTACGGCTGCTGCTGCTGGAAATGGAGGGGGAGAGAGAAAGTGAGAGGGTGTGTGAAGTTAAGGTTCCCCCAGGCCTAATTAATGCCCCATGCCTCACTTTTCCTTTTCTTTTCTATTTTCTTTCTTTTAGTTTTGTTTTAAAAAGGGAAATAGAACCATGAGGAATTTAATAGAATGAGAGACATGTAACAATATTAGTGTTTGTTAGTTATATGTATGCCCTAGAGGCCATTCCTGTACATACGATGTATATTGTAATGGATGCTTGAACATATATAGGGAGGACTTTCTTGGTCGACATGATAGTATGCTATCTGGTTGTACTTTATCTTAACATGTACTCTTATTGTCTCTATGTTACATGTTGATAAAGCCCTTAGGATATGTACTCGACTACTGGGACTATGATAAGATCATACTAGTAGGGCCACGGTAGTCGACGAGTACATCCTATAATTGTTCCTAGTCGAGGGTGTATCGAGACAGGGCGTCGATACACAAGAGTAGACTAGCGTATACGCATCTTGACCCATATGATGGGTGATGGATGATCCCATATCCATCGGTGTTTGACATCAAGGATGGTGTACGGGTGCTCAGTTGTAGCGTCTTGAAAAGTCGTTTTGGTGTTTTCCTGAAAATCGGTGAAAATTCGGTATTTTTCCGAAAACCGTCTTTTTTGTTATTTTGCAGTTTAGGACTAATTATACCTAAAATGGATAGGTAATTGCTTGTTTTTAGTAGCTAATGAGTTACTTATGAAATTCTGGTCGTTTAAAAATTTTCCTTAATTTTTCAATTTTTTAATATTATTTTAAGCTGGTAAGAAAATACATTAAATTAGCGATAAATACAAATTTTTCTGGGCTACTTTTAACCTTTAAATTTATGTTAATTAAAATCTAGTTGTAACATAAATTTCTAGTATTTTATTTTGATTTTTAACTAATTTTTATGATAGGAAACGAATTTATTGAATTTTAAGCTAAAACTTGCAATTTTTGACTTGTAGGGGGTCTTTTTGCATAAAATTTCTTTTGTAAAATCCCTCCCTCTCTTCCCTCAGCCCTAGGACAGCCCCACCTTGTGCAGGTCCAGAAATTTCTGGCCTCATTTTGGTTTTCTTTCATGTGTTGAATTTGTTTGTTTATGAATTTATTTTAAATATAGTTTGTTAAAGTATGGTGCATTGACTTTTGGGGTAGTTGACTAATGACTTTTCCCACACACCCACACCCTCCCCTTCCCTCTAATCTGGCCGAAACCTGCTCCCCCTCCACTTCATCTCTTTTCTTTTCATTTTCTTCAAAATTCTTCAAGTTTAATTCAACAAAATTTCAATTTAAAGCTTACAAATTAAACCCATCCTTCATCTTTCTTTTCCTTCACCTCCCTAGCTTGGATCTTGATGCTTGAAGCCATCATTTGAAGCAAATTTATTCTTGCTAGATCTCAAATTGAGGTATAATTTTGACCCATTTAAATACTTATGGTTTGATTCCTTGAATGGAATTGTTTTAGTGTTAAATTTCATTGCTAATTTCTAATCTTGTTTTTTTAAAGTGAATGGTTTGAATTGAATTAGGGTTTAGAAACCATTAGGTAGTTGATTAAATCTAATTTGTTATCTAGTTGTGTTGCTAACCTAATCTAGAAGGTTAACTTGCTATTTGAGATATAAATTAGTGTTAATTTAAGATTTTCATATATAGTTTGGTTTAAGATTTGCTAGGTTATATAATTCAAGTAATGGTTGTTTATGGAAAATAGGTTTTGAATCTTTGCTAATGTGTTGTAATTATAGTGTTTGTAGATTGCTTGTTGTGTGGTTGGATATTGTGTTGGATTGTGATAACCGTATCGCTAATTTTATATATTTGCACCAAAATTTCAAGTTTTGTGCTTACTAGGTTTTTATTAAAATTATTTGGTGAATTATTTGTGATACCTTGGGGATGTTTTTAGCATCTCCTATGACGTTTAGGATGCGTGAGCGCGGAGTTTTGAGTAGTCGGGTTTTAGTTTTGCCGGGCGACCAAATCGGCGTTTTTGGCAGTTTTTGCGATTTTCGCGTATGTTCCGCGCACCTTGTGCACGTTGTACCTAGCTAGTGAGCTTTAGTAGTTTCGTTGGGTTTTGCGTCGTTCTTGATAAGTAACCTTATGTTTTGTATTGATGTAAATTCCAGGTTCGGTCGCGGAGACGTCAGACGCGGCGCGAAAGGGGAAAGCGGTGATTGGACACAGCTAGCCAGGGATTCCGGTGAGTAGATGTAACATCTACGGGGGACTATCGTTGGATGGCGCAAGCCGCCCGATAGTTTTAGTAACTTACAAGATTCTTAGTGATGTTAGTAATTAGGGGTGAAATACGTATATGATCATTTGCTACATTCATACCCTATATTGACATACCTATACGAAACCATGTTATAGGACACCTGCACCATTGCCAGGGTTTTTATATGCAGCACGAGCACTATTCATGCTTACACACACACCCTGGTAATTGCCATGCCACCACACTAGATAACCTTTAAATTTAAACATTTTACTAATTGATACTTAAACTTGTGCTATTGCCTTTAATTCCTTAAAATGAAACCGTAGGACTGCTATTCATGTGCTTGTACTTCATCATATTAATAGTTCATGCCTAATCTATTAATTACACATCGCAACTTGATTATTGACACCATATGCATTCATTATCATTGATATATGCACTTATGAGGATTTCTTGAGATTTTATGATATTTCTGGATTTCGGGGGAAAGCCGCAAAATTTCTAAACTTATTATATTTTTTAAAATATGTAAATTGCGGTTTTCTAGTGATGTAAGTGTCGTCCATCATGAGTTTGCTGTGGTTTTCGAGATCCGTGTCGAGGAGTGGAGGAACCGTCACGGGTACATGGTGGGCCCGGTAAGGTACCCCGGGGCAAGAGGAATGTGGTGTTGACGTTGAGCCTGGCAGGGGACGGATTACCTACCGGTGACTGTTTGGGACAGCGGATATCCAAAGGATACCGACCGTAGCCGCTAGATGATGAGATATTGATATTTGAGATGGGTCAGCCGGACGGCTGAGGCCAGAGATACATTGATATGAGATTTTAGACAGTTTTGAGGTGTCGATGCTGGACACAGGTTCTTGTTGATTCTATTGGTATTGTGCTGGTATTTCAAAAGACATTCTTAATGGGAAAAACATGATTTCTTATACTTACACATTCAGATCACGAGTTGATTCGCATTGCATTCATACCTGCTAGTATATCCATATTGCATACATACTTGCCATTATGTCCTGCCTTACCTGTATTTAGATGCTAGGATGCTTGTGTGCATGCATTCGATAGCCTGTGTAGATGTTATATATTACTCACGAGTTGGCAACTCACCCCCGTTGTGCCATTGCCTTTTGCAGGTCCGCTCCGTCAGTACAGTAGCGGCGGGTGCGCTTGCTTCTTTTGCCTCTTTTGCCTGGACTCGAGGTTTTGCTCATAGGTGGGTTATGTTATTATTTTTGTACCACCTTGTATATTCTTTGTATCTAGTGTACCCCATCTACTGTTTCTACCAGTATTATTGTATATTGACCTAGAGATGAGACTGTGAGGTTTGTGGACTTTTATGCTGTATTTTGGGGTCGAGCTCACTTGAGTCGACATGATGTTTTTCTTATGCTTCATTATGATTATTTCGCATGTTGTTGCTTTATATTGCGTGGGATTTGTGACCGCCTTGTGGCGAAGACCTAGCTCCCGCTTGGGGATGCCTTATTTGTTGGATTCATATATATTCTTGTTGTACCCATTTTGGGGGCCAGTATTTACAAAGGAGACTCTGCCGAAATTTTCGGAAAAATTGATATTGTTTTTAAAGAGGTTTTATATGACTTATTTGATAACTCGTTTTCAATTGATTGGGGTTCTCTTCACTCTTTTGCATATTTGGTTTTGGTTTCTGGGCTTTGGCTTACTTATTTTACAGACGTCTTGAGACGTTTCGTAAACTTAAGTGCCAGTCACGTTCCGTACCCTGCGGGTCGTGACAAAGTTGGTATCAGAGCGATAGGTTTTACCTTTTTGAGTGTAGGATGACCCCTGGTAGATGGAGTAAGTGACTTAAGCAGGGTAACGTAGCGTGCGTATGTCCGCGGCATACTTACAATACGGTACTCCGCCTAAGTGACTTTAGGATATACTTGCTTGAAAATTCCTTCTTCAATTCCGTGTATCCTATGATCCTATTGCACTATTCTTACTATCCGTTTTCCTGTAATAGCCACTATGCCGCCGAAGGCTACGAGGGCACAGAGGGCTGCCGCCAGAGACGAGATTCGAGCTGGCTCGTCCGAGACTAGGACTGAGCAGGGTGGTATGCCTACGCCGCAGGGACAGACCGATCCACCTTCCCCAGGCCGTATGGATAGGCTCGAGACTGGTATGGAGGAGTTGCGACAGATGATGGTAGGCATGCAGGAGCTCCGTCAGATGGTAGGATCCCTAGTTGCAGCCAGTCGTACACCGAGGCCGGATGACGTACCTACTACATCACAGACGACCATGATACCTGCTCCTACTACTACTACCGTGACCATCCCGGTTTCACTACAGGATTTCATGAGGCTGAGACCTCCAGTATTCACCGGCACCGAGGCAGCGGAGGACCCACAGACGTTCCTTGACAGTTTAGCCAGGATCTGCCGTTCGCTGAGATGTTCGGATGATCGATGGGTAGAGCTTGCGAGTTTCCGACTAGAGGGTCTCGCGCAGACATGGTGGGAGTCAGTCTTGAGAGGTCGAGCTGCAGGTCTACCGTCTATGACTTGGGTCGAGTTTATAGCGGTCTTTCTAGCCCGTTTCCTTCCAGAGAGCGTTCGTGACGCCAGAGCTCGTAGCTTCGAGGCCTTAGTCAAGACACCCGGGATGACGGTGTCTGAGTATGACATCCAGTTTACACAGTTATCCCGATACGCTCAGTATTTGGTGGATACCGAGGAGAAGATGGTGAAGAGGTTCGTACAGGGACTTGATGCCCAGCTATATCTTGCCATTGGCGCCCAGCACTATGACACTTATTCAGCTGTTAGGGATACGGCATTGCGGATGGAAGCACGCATATCACAGACTTCGGCCGTTTCTGGGCCGAAGAGGATTCGCACCGAGGTACCGTCTCAGAGGCAGCGCGCCAGATTCTTTCCGAGAGATAGGCCTGGCAGAGGATTTGGGCGGGGACAGTTATATGGTTCTTATCCCCAGGGGCAGCAGCCGTCGCCAGGGTGTTTTGGGTGCGGGAGTTTGCACCATCTTGTCAGAGACTGTCCGGCGAGACGACAGGGAGCAGCGACAGTTCCGCATGTGACCCTGCCACCATCACCACCCCCTCCTCAGAGAGCCCTACTTCCTACCACCGGCGATGCTCCACTCCAGTTAGGTGCACCCGAAGGCCGTGGACGCGGCGGTCCTATTCAGCGAGGACGAGGAGGCAGAGGCCGAGGTCGAGGTCAGCCCGCTATCGGTGGAGGACAGGCCCGAGTTTTTGCTTTGACACCGCAGGATGCGCAGGCATCCAATGCCGTTGTGACAGGTACCTTGCCAGTTTGTTCTTTCGACGCACGGGTATTATTCGACCCAGGTTCCACACATTCGTACGTCTCTATACACTTTGCACCGATGTTGGGCCGTGAGTCGTCGCCGTTAGATCATCCGCTTGTTGTTAGTACTTCGGTAGGTGAGTCGTTTGTCACTCGTTTTGTTTTTCGTTTGTGTTCCGTTCGTATCGGGGAGAGGTATTCATCGGTTGATTTGATTCTCCTCAATATGTTGGACTTTGATGTGCTTCTGGGCATGGACTGGCTGGCCACTTGTTATGCTTCGGTGGACTGCCGTGAGAAGGCAGTCAGATTTAGCTTTCCGGGAGAGCCAGTCCTTGTTATTCAGGGAGACCGCAGCGTCACCCTTCCCAGCTTGATTTCGTCTCTTCGCGCTGGTCAGCTCTTGCGGAAGGGATGTCAGGGATTCTTAGCGTGTATTTGTGATACTCGAGCTGCAGAGGTTCCGTTGGACCGGGTCCCGGTAGTTTGTGAGTTCCCTGATGTTTTCCCTGATGAGCTACCTGGGCTACCGCCTGAGCGTGATGTTGAGTTCTGCATTGATTTGATTCCCGGCTCGGGGCCTATTTCTATACCGCCTTATCGGATGGCCCCGGCAGAGCTTCGAGAGCTGAAGGATCAGTTGCAGGATTTGTTAGAGAAGGGGCTTATTCGACCTAGTGTTTCTCCGTGGGGTGCTCCGGTCCTGTTTGTCAAGAAGAAGGACGGAAGTTTGCGCTTATGTATCGACTACCGCCAGCTGAACAAAGTTACCGTTCGGAACAGATATCCGTTGCCACGCATTGATGATTTGTTCGACCAGCTTCAGGGTGCGGGGTATTTTTCGAGGATCGACTTGCGATCAGGATACCATCAGCTGCGAGTTCGACAGGAGGATATACCGAGGACAGCTTTCCGCACGCGCTACGGCCACTACGAGTTTTTGGTGATGTCGTTCGGACTCACCAATGCCCCAGCAGCATTCATGGATTTGATGAACCGTACATTCAGGCCATATCTTGACTTGTTCATCATCGTATTTATCGACGATATCTTGGTGTACTCTCGGAGCAGAGAGGAGCACGAGCAGCACTTGCGGATTACGTTACAGACTCTGAGGGAGCACCAGCTGTTCGCAAAGTTCTCCAATTGTACGTTCTGGCTGGACAGCGTCGGATTCTTGGGTCACGTGGTTACGAGAGACGGCATTTGTGTGGACCCGAAGAAGATTGAGGCTGTTCAGCAGTGGCCCCGACCTACATCGGTTACTGAGATCCGTAGTTTTCTAGGCCTGGCAGGCTACTACAGGCGTTTTGTTCAGGACTTCTCCCGTATAGATGCACCGTTGACCGGTTTGACCAGGAAGGGAGTTCCTTTCGTCTGGACAGAGGAGTGCGAGCGCAGTTTTCTGCAGCTACGGACTTGTTTGACTACGGCGCCGGTATTATCTTTTCCTTCGGGATCAGGCGGATTTGTTGTCTACTGTGATGCTTCGCGAGTGGGATTAGGATGCGTATTGATGCAGCATGGCTGGGTGATAGCTTATGCTTCTCGACAGTTGAAGAAGCATGAACAGAACTACCCCACTCATGATTTGGAGATGGCTGCAGTGGTCTTTGCACTGAAGATTTGGCGACATTACCTATGCGGCGAGTCGTGTCAGATATTCACCGATCACAAGAGCTTAAAGTACATATTTCAGCAGCGAGACCTGAACCTCAGACAGCGTCGTTGGATGGAGTTGGTGAAAGACTACGACTGCGAGATCTTATATCACCCCGGCAAGGCGAATGTGGTGGCAGATGCGTTGAGTAGGAGGCCCGGGGGTAGTCTATCCTTTTTGCGTGCAGTGCAGAGGCAGTCGTCAGCTGATTGGCAGATGTTATGCGACAGCCGGGTTGATTTCGAGTTCACTCAGACAGGGGGACAGCTCGTGCATTTTCGTGCACGCCGACAGTTGCTTGACCGTATATATGAGGCACAGCACAGTGACGACCGTTGCTCAGAGATCATGGCACAGATGGGACAGGGCAGACTTTCCGAGTTCGTGGTTGACGATCAGGGGATTTTACGATATGGATCTAGACTGTGCGTACCAGATGCTGATGGATTGCAGCGCGACATTCTTGAGGAGGCACACCGATCAGTGTATAGTGTCCACCCCGGTTCCACCAAGATGTACCATGATATGAGAGAGACCTACTGGTGGGACGGGATGAAGAGGGACATTGCGGAGTTCGTTTCGAGATGCCTGACTTGTCAGCAAGTCAAGGCCGAGCACCAGAGGCCCGCAGGAGAGCTACAGCCGTTACCCATTCCAGAGTGGAAATGGGAGCAGATTTCGATGGATTTCGTTGTGGGTCTACCCAGGACCAGTCGAGGGTACGACTCCATCTGGGTGATCGTGGATAGATTGACGAAAGCGGCTCACTTCCTGCCAGTGAAGACGACTTTCAGCTTCGCTCAGTATGCTCAGCTCTATATTGACGAGATCGTGCGACTACATGGCGTACCGACTTGCATCGTGTCAGATCGAGGCACTCAGTTCACCAGCCGACTTTGGCAGAGACTTCAGGAGGCTTTGGGCACTCGTTTGAGCTTCAGCACAGCGTTTCATCCGCAGACCGACGGACAGTCAGAGCGGACCATTCAGACTCTCGAGAACATGCTCAGAGCGTGCATTTTAGACTTTGGTGGTAGCTGGGATCGTCATTTACCTCTAGTGGAGTTCTCCTGCAACAACAGCTTCCAGGATACTATTCAGATGGCACCTTTCGAGGCATTGTATGGGAGGAGATGCAGATCGCCCGTCTGTTGGACAGAGCTCAGTGAGAGCAGTATTTTGGGGCCGCAGCTTGTTGAGGAGACGACAGTGAAGATACAGTTAATTCGAGACCGGATGAGGGCAGCTCAGAGCAGACAGAAATCCTATGCAGACAGGCGCCGTCGCAAATTAGAGTTCGCAGTTGGCGACCATGTTTTTCTGAAAGTCTCTCCGATGAAGGGCGTGATGCGTTTTGGACGAAAGGGGAAGCTTAGCCCTAGATTCGTAGGTCCCTTCGAGATCCTCGAGCGTGTCGGCGCTGTTGCATATCGTTTGGCTCTTCCACCCAGCTTTCCCGATGTTCACCCCGTCTTCCATGTTTCGATGCTCCGCAAGTACCTTCACGACCCTTGGCAAGCGATTCAGCACCCGACAGTCCAGCTAGAGCGCGACCTTTCTTTTGCAGAGCAGCCGGTGGCCATCTTGGATCGGCTGGTGAAGAAGTTGAGGTCGAAGATTATACCAACCGTCAAGGTCCTTTGGCGTAGCCCGAGCAGCGAGGAGGTTACCTGGGAGACCGAGGGCGAGATGAGGAAAAAATATCCCCATCACTTCGAAGGTACGCGTAGTTATATTTTTAAATTCGGGGACCGAATTTCTTTAAGGGGGGAAGACTGTAGCGTCTTGAAAAGTCGTTTTGGTTTTTTCCTGAAAATCGGTGAAAATTCGGTATTTTTCCGAAAACCGTCTTTTTTGTTATTTTGCAGTTTAGGACTAATTATACCTAAAATGGATAGGTAATTGCTTGTTTTTAGTAGCTAATGAGTTACTTATGAAATTCTGGTCGTTTAAAAATTTTCCCTAATTTTTCAAATTTTTAATATTATTTTAAGCCGGTAAGAAAATACATTAAATTAGCGATAAATATAAATTTTTCTAGGCTAATTTTAATCTTTAAAATTATGTTAATTAAAATCTAGTTGTAACATAAATTTCTAGTATTTTATTTTGATTTTTAACTAATTTTTATGATAGGAAACGAATTTATTGAATTTTAAGCTAAAACTTGCAATTTTTGACTTGTAGGGGGTCTTTTTGCATAAAATTTTTTTTGTAAAACCCCTCTCTCTCTTCCCTCAGCCCTAGGACAGCCCCACCTTGTGCAGGTCCAGAAATTTCTGGCCTCATTTTGGTTTTCTTTCATGTGTTGAATTGGTTTATTTATGAATTTATTTTAAATATAGTTTGTTAAAGTATGGTGCATTGACTTTTGGGGTAGTTGACTAATGACTTTTCCCACACACCCACACCCTCCCCTTCCCTCTAATCTGGCCGAAACCTACTCCCCCTCCACTTCATCTCTTTTCTTTTCATTTTCTTCAAAATTCTTCAAGTTTAATTCAACAAAATTGCAATTTAAAGCTTACAAATTAAACCCATCCTTCATCTTTCTTTTCCTTCACCTCCCTAGCTTGGATCTTGATGCTTGAGGCCATCATTTGAAGCAAATTTATTCTTGCTAGATCTCAAATTGAGGTATAATTTTGACCCATTTAAATACTTATGGTTTGATTCCTTGAATGGAATTGTTTTAGTGTTAAATTTCATTGCTAATTTCTAATCTTGTTTTTTTAAAGTGAATGGTTTGAATTGAATTAGGGTTTAGAAACCATTAGGTAGTTGATTAAATCTAATTTGTTATCTAGTTGTGTTGCTAACCTAATCTAGAAGGTTAACTTGCTATTTGAGTTATAAATTAGTGTTAATTTAAGGTTTTCATATATAGTTTGGTTTAAGATTTGCTAGGTTATATAATTCAAGTAATGGTTATTTATGGAAAATAGGTTTTGAATCTTTGCTAATGTGTTGTAATTATAGTGTTTGTAGATTGCTTGTTGTGTGGTTGGATATTGTGTTGGATTGTGATAACCGTATCGCTAATTTTATATATTTGCACCAAAATTTCAAGTTTTGTGCTTACTAGGTTTTTATTAAAATTATTTGGTGAATTATTTGTGATAACTTGGGGATGTTTTTAGCATCTCCTATGACGTTTAGGATGCGTGAGCGCGGAGTTTTGAGTAGTCGGGTTTTAGTTTTGCCGGGCGACCAAATCGGCGTTTTTTGGCAGTTTTTGCGATTTTCGCGTATGTTCCGCGCACCTTGTGCACGTTGTACCTAGCTAGTGAACTTTAGTAGTTTCGTTGGGTTTTGCGTCGTTCTTGATAAGTAACCTTATGTTTGGTATTGATGTAAATTCCAGGTTCGGTCGCGGAGACATCAGACGCGGCGCGAATAGGGAAAGCGGTGATTGGACACAGCTAGCCAGGGATTCCGGTGAGTAGATGTAACTTCTGCGGGGGACTATCGTTGGATGGCGCAAGCCGCCCGATAGTTTTAGTAACTTACAAGATTCTTAGTGATGTTAGTAATTAGGGGTGAAATACGTATATGATCATTTGCTACATTCATACCCTATATTGACATACCTATACGAAACCATGTTATAGGACACCTGCACCATTGCCAGGGTTTTTATATGCAGCACGAGCACTATTCATGCTTACACACACACCCTGGTAATTGCCATGCCACCACACTAGATAACCTTTAAATTTAAACCTTTTACTAATTGATACTTAAACTTGTGCTATTGCCTTTAATTCCTTAAAATGAAACCGTAGGACTGCTATTCATATGCATGTACTTCATCATATTAATTGTTCATGCCTAATCTATTAATTACAGATCGCAACTTGATTATTGACACCATATGCATTCATTATCATTGATATATGCACTTATGAGGATTTCTTGAGATTTTATGATATTTCTGGATTTCGGGGGAAAGCCGCAAAATTTCTAAACTTATTATATTTTTTAAAATATGTAAATTGCGGTTTTCTAGTGATGTAAGTGTCGTCCACCATGAGTTTGCTGTGGTTTTCGAGATCCGTGTCGAGGAGTGGAGGAACCGTCACGGGTACATGGTGGGCCCGGTAAGGTACCCCGGGGCAAGAGGAATGTGGTGTTGACGTTGAGCCTGGCAGGGGACGGATTACCTACCGGTGACTGTTTGGGACGGCGGATATCCAGAGGATACCGACCGTGGCCGCTAGATGATGAGATATTGATATTTGAGATGGGTCAGCCGGACGGCTGAGGCCAGAGGTACATTGATATGAGATTTGAGATAGTTTTGAGGTGTCGATGCTGGACACAGGTTCTTGTTGATTCTATTGGTATTGTGCTGGTATTTCAAAAGACATTCTCAAAGGGAAAAACATGATTTCTTATACTTACACATTCAGATAACGAGTTGATTCGCATTGCATTCATACCTGCTAGTATATCCATATTGCATACATACTTGCCATTATGTCCTGCCTTACCTGTATTTAGATGCTAGGATGCTTGTGTGCATGCATTCGATAGCCTGTGTAGATGTTATTTATTACTCACGAGTTGGCAACTCACCCCCGTTGTGCCATAGCCTTTTGCAGGTCCGCTCCGTCAGTACAGTAGCGGCGGGTGCGCTTGCTTCTTTTGCCTCTTCTTCCTGGACTCGAGGTTTTGCTCATAGGTGGGTTATGTTATTATTTTTGTACCACCTTGTATATTCTTTGTATCTAGTGTACTCCATCTACTGTTTCTACCAGTATTATTGTATATTGACCTAGAGATGAGACTGTGAGGTTTGTGGACTTTTATGCTGTATTTTGGGGTCGAGCTCACTTGAGTCGACATGATGTTTTTCTTATGCTTCATTATGATTATTTCGCATGTTGTTGCTTTATATTGCGTGGGATTTGTGACCGCCTTGTGGCGAAGAGCTAGCTCCCGCTTGGGGATGCCTTATTTGTTGGATTCATATATATTCTTGTTGTACCCATTTTGGGGGCCAGTATTTACAAAGGAGACTCTGCCGAAATTTTCGGAAAAATTGATATTGTTTTTAAAGAGGTTTTATATGACTTATTTGATAACTCGTTTTCAATTGATTGGGTTCTCTTCACTCTTTTGCGTATTTGGTTTTGGTTTCTGGGCTTTTGGCTTACTTATTTTACGGACGTCTTGAGACGTTTCGTAAACTTAAATGCCAGTCACGTTCCGTACCCTGTGGGTCGTGACAAAGTTGGTATCAGAGCGATAGGTTTTACCTTTTTGAGTGTAGGATGACCCCTGGTAGATGGAGTAAGTGACTTAAGCAGGGTAACGTAGCGTGCGTATGTCCGCGGCATACTTACAATACGGTACTCCGCTTAAGTGACTTTAGGATATACTTGCTTGAAAATTCCTTCTTCAATTCCGTGTATCCTATGATCCTATTGCACTATTCTTACTATCCGTTTTCCTGTAACAGCCACTATACCGCCGAAGGCTACGAGGGCACAGAGGGCTGCCGCCAGAGACGAGATTCGAGCTGGCTCGTCCGAGACTAGGACTGAGCAGGGTGGTATGCCTACGCCGCAGGGACAGACCGATCCACCTTCCCCAGGCCGTATGGATAGGCTCGAGACTGGTATGGAGGAGTTGCGACAATTGATGGGAGGCATGCAGGAGATACGTCAGATGGTAGGATCCCTAGTTGCAGCCAGTCGTACATCGAGGCCGGATGACGTACCTACTACATCACAGACGACCATGATATCTGCTCCTACTACTACCACCGTGACCATCCCGGTTTCACTACAGGATTTCATGAGGCTGAGACCTCCAGTATTCACCGGCACCGAGGCAGCGGAGGACCCACAGACGTTCCTTGACAGTTTAGCCAGGATCTGCCAGGATCTACCGACACTGACCTAGTCTACAATGCCTCAAGAAGGATTTGTTCATTTTTGAACTCTTCCTCTTATGTGTGTTCTGTATAGTAAGAAATGTAGTTTGATTTAGAACGTCAATGCTTTTAGATAACGTGCCTGAACCGATCAACTCTTGATATAGGAAATGTTCAAAACATTATCCAACAATACAAAATTATATCACTTCTTTACTAATAAAGAAACTGATATGATGTTGTATATTAGGTTCGGTATCTAATAACATTCGTTCAGAATCAATGTAATCTGGTAATACAGGGTGATAGTGACCAACAGACTTGGCTGCAACATTTGCACCGTTTTCTGTCTCATGAAACTTATTACCCGTTCTCAGTTCCCTACCTATCCGAATCCCGTGTAACAGATTACATATGCGGGATCCTGATCCGGTATCACATACCCAGGAGGTAAAGGATACTGAGAAACAGTTCTCTGTAATGAACACACCCGAAGATGATGCATCAACATGCACTTTCTTCGTTTGGGCGGCACGGGAAATCTTGTATTCCCCAATTTCCTGCTCTGTCTTATAACAATTATAAGTTGGAGCGGGACCAACGTTCCCCAGCTCAGTATAACAAGCGGGTTCGGTCAATTTATCCGTTTTATTATCTTGATTAAAGCGTGATATGGTCGCTACCTGGAGAGAGAGAGAAGAAAACACTCAGCGTATGCTCTTGCAAGATTAGATTGGTTATCTAATATATCTAATCAGGATGTCTCCCACTGTTTTAATCAAATCTTCCTTCAAACCCCAAAAGGAAAGACTAGCCTGGATTAATTACACGCTACAAGTTCGCCAATCTTTCAGCCAGGCCAGTGTCGGTACTTTGAGGGAGGTCCCCCGTGCTTTCACACGAACCTAATTAACGTAAACCTCGTTTTCCTAGAGGCATAACCCCGTTAACACCTTTCTAGACACCTACTTGATCGGCTAATTGTATTGTGTTAAACTCTCCCGGGAGTAACTCTTACTCGTAGCGGGTATCGGGATCCAACTATCTCATAGAAGGTATGCAATCTCATTGCAAATTTCAACACTTGAAATTCCCAATAATATTTTGCCCCTCCTATGACCTTGACGAATGCCAAACCACCCATAGTGCGCTAGCCAAGTTCAACCCGTACATTTCTTGATTGAATTAAACCCACCCGCACGAACCTTGACGAATGCCAAACAACGCCGTATGAATACCCTAATCCGATCGCATCGTATGCTAGCAGATAAGCACTAGTTAGCTACCGTACACTACGCCTTGACGAATGCCAAACTACCACAGCACAATACTAAGTAGTACTTATCTGAAATGACGGAGGGATACGACGGGTTTTTAAGAAAACCCTTTGCGTAATGAACTTGATATCGATGTAGAATCGAGTGATTTTAAATGGAGTGTTTTTGAGGCTTTTCTAGTTTTGCTAAAAGGGTCACTCCCGGTGAAGGGATCGCCGGCCCTTTCCTCATCGAATAAAGTGCAGGATATTTCGTAAATACCACTATGCAAAGCAGAAACTATAGAAGCAATCAAAAGACAAACCGAGGGTTGTAGCATCTGCCAGTCACTGCTAAAGGAGTCACTCCCGGTGAAGGGATCTCGGTCCTTTCCTTATCGAATAAGGTGCAGGATGTTCTACAAGGAACACCGCGATGCAAAGCAAGAACTGTAGCTACCTGTTTTATTTAGAAATTCAATTCCACAACATGTTAGGTTTCTTTTAGTTTCATTAATCTCATTAATGAAGTCCCATCATATTTTCTTCACAAGCATCTCTTTTGAAACGAAATCTGCAATATAACATATATCTCATATATATAATATAAACATTCGTCTCAGGCAGTAATATAATCTCATCACAGAACATTGCAGCAGAAGAACATATATGAAATATTGGATATACTAGGACGTCCGTGTTTTCAATACGAGCCAGTATAAAACACGGATTCCACGGTCGCGATGAATAGCCAAACCCACATCCCTAGACCCCTACGAGAGCGGCAAGTAACATTGCCAATTCTAGGGTTAGGAGACCCGGTCTCGACTCCTCGAGATGGTCTCCCACTGGACCCTAGAACCCGGTTACTTGAGCTCCCTGCCTTGGGTCTACCTAATGCGGAAAAGTAAATAATATACAACGGTGACATCTTCCGCAACCTGGAAGTGCCCCAAAAAAAGAATATTACATACAAACGAATTTTACATGAATGAAAAAGAAAAACTCTCATCTCACATAAAACCCCCGGCTATTCAAACGCGACGATCCAATATAACATATCACAGCAACACATAATATCTCATATCATCAACGTAAGCTAGTATGCGTATCCCGATTGTCGTTGATGTATAGCAACGAAGCCGGCGATACACCACATACTACGCTTACGGTCATAGAAAGGAAAGTGTAAAACTACAACAGTTGGAATCCGCAATCTCTTTAGACATCGCATGCCTAACCAAATGAATTTCTTAGACATCGCATGCCTAACAATTATAAACCCCGCATTTTAGCCTCATTATCGAAAACTCTTTTCAATATCAAGTCGGGCAATTCAACAAGATTCTCGACATTCTGATCGAATGCTCATCGCAAACTTTAGTAGACGGCCGCACCCCAGATGCCGTCGACGAAGTGCACTAAGGCAGAACACCGCTGCCGCGAGCACCCGAACGGATGCTTTCGGCGACGGGGTTCTCCTACAGTCACTTGGTCGGGGCTATGGGGCGTAGCTGTCTATTAAGTTTACCCGGCAAGTATCCGCGTACGCTACGTGATTGCGACGGACTTTTGATCACATCAAAATTCCGTGGCAACCGATCATTTTGAGACTGAAGTGTTAGATTTATAACATTCAAATTAGTTATCTCATAACTACCTGTGGATTCCAAATATTGTATCACATTCCAGAAAAATAGACAATGTTAAACTTTCCGATCGAATAATCAAACACCCAAGATTTCCCCAATATATCTCAACACTTGAAATCAGTTTAAAAACATCCATCACATGCCACAGTACTAATGGTCCAGCCGTAGAAGGGTCAAGCCAATGCCTCACATGTGGCACGCCGTACTGCCCCAAACCCTAAGGTTCAAAAGGCGGTTCAAGATGGTCACATAATCGAGTTAAGGTTTGTTGTCTTCTAGAGGGTCCGCCGCGTTACTTGCACGACTTAGAACGTTCTTAAACACGAGAAAAAATCCAACTTTTGAAAAATTCTCCGACAGGGGAAAAAGTGAGTTATTGATATCCGTTCGAACTTTTTAACAGTTTCTAAAAATTATCCGGACAAAACAAAACAAACTTAAAATATCCAATCGAAACAACGAGTCCCCAATACACCCCAGAAAACCCAACACTTGAGTATAATTAAAAATGCCCAGAAGAATCAGGAATTAGCTACGGAGGTTACTGTGCAAACCCTATCCCTCAATCCTTCCTTCTTGCCGCGGAACCGCCGCCAATACCAGGGTTTGGCCGCGGTTCCACGGCAATTTGGACGATTTAGGGGGTCGGGTTTCACAGTAATTCCTAAAATACCCTGCTGAATTTTTTGGGTATTTTTAATATGAAAAAAAACACAGTTTTGAAAAATTTCCAGAAACTAGGGTATATCGGGTTTTCCGGGTTCGATCGGACTTTAAACTTCGTCTAGACATCGCCTAAAGCTCTAGCTTGGTTCTGATACCACTGTAGGGTTGCTATGCACGCGCACAAGAGTCCACAAGGCATCAACCATGCCCGATTAAAAATTTAGCCGTGCCGAACAACCCAAATATGGATCTTTAAACTAGAGATTAGGCGAAAACTAACATGCTAAACACTTTAACACAAAGTGAGAGGGATTACAACCTTTGTAGATCCGGTCCTTCACTTCATATGCTCTGTGTTGAGGTCCCTTCGCTGCGATCATTGTGCTTTGGACTCTCGAGAGGCTTCACGAAAAGAAAGGTGCAGTCTTGCTTCCGATCTTCGATACAAAGATGATCTACCTTAAAGTTTCATTAACACAAGCTAACACTCACTAAAATTGAGTGAACACTCTCATCTAAAGGGCAAGGGAAGATGAAGATGATGAAGTAGGATTTTTTCTCTCTTTATTTATCTTTTTCTCACATATTTTCATCACAAATATCAAAACAAGAAAGCTTTGCATGAAGAACTCAAGGAAGAAGAAGAATAGTGATCCATTTTCTTTTTTTTTGATGAATAATGAAAGGGTTAATATGATAAATAATGCAACCATGGTTTACTTAACCATTGTAGAGAATTAACCAATGGCTAGGGTTTGGGTTGAGTTAAGAGTGAGTCATAGATGAAAATCAACACAAATATCTTTATCATGACAAAAAGAAACCTTCAAGAATCTACTAGAAGTGTTAACCCTAATCCAAACCCTAATCATGTTTAAACTCCACTAATCATGTTGCATTAGTTATCATATCATGTTACAATATTATATATCACATATATAATATTTATCGTAACAAAATAAAATAATACATTTAACATATATCGCATATATATCAATGTATTACCCGAGTGAGAAAAAGAATCTTTTAGTGAGAAAATATTAGTTAATGTAATTCAATATATCATATATATTATTATACATTAAATTATCGAATCAACACTTGATCCGACAATCCGGCTATATCGCATATAACCGACTAATATTTATCCGTACCGATTCATCGAATCAACACTTGATCCGATAACCCGGCTGATATCAAATATCGCGAGAATAGAATACGGTATCTCATATCGCATTATCCTCGGTCCCGCACATATCACATACATGCCCCTACTCCGTTTCGCCTGAGCCAAGAAACCTCTGTGTAGGACTCTTAAGAATCGTCAATACGCCGGCAGTAAGTGATGATCATATCAAACATCTACAAGCTGCAAGCGGTCAGCTAAACGTAACAGCTACCCAGGTATTGAGTGCTCAGAAGATCAACAAGCAAGCCTGTACAATCCAAACAGTAACACTCCCGTACAGTCCGATCTCGTCGTCTGATATGTCGCATATCTCGCCTAGGGGTGGTAAACGTCAGACCCCAGTAGCTTGATAAGTCGTGTCGATTTGAGGTATATAACGGTTCGAGAAACTACTGATAACACTTACCAGTAAATCTCAGCAACCGTGGCCAGGGATTTTCGGTTATAGCCAATCGAACACAGCACAACATCAACTCCATATACCGGGAGAGACGAATCCCCTCCTATCGCTCATTGCCTCCATGTGATTCGGGACTGTACCCAAAAGCCACCTTTTTGCACACCCCCTTGGACGTGGTATGATGGAAATCAAAGCACAGTGGGAATCACACAAGACTTTATGACGATCTCGGGTCAACAGACTACTCTGTACCAGTGTCACCGGAGAACTGCCATCTGATGTGAGGTATAATACCATCTGGGAGTTCTCGGCGAGTCCGTCCAGTGTACCCAGTCTCTACTGAGCACCCGTACACCATCCTTGATGTGAAACACCAATGGATATGGGATCATCCATCACCCATCATATGGGTCAAGATGCGTATACGCTAGTCTACACTGGTGCATCGATGCCCTGTCTCGATACACCTTCGACTAGGAATAGTTATAGGATGTACTCGTCCACTACCGTGGCCCCATTAGTATGATCTCATCATAGTCCCAGTAGTCGAGTACACATCTTAAGGGCTTTATCAATATGTAACATAGAGACAATCAGAGTACATGTTAAGATAAAGTACAACCAGATAGCATACTATCATGCCGAGCAAGAAAGTCCTCCCTATATATGTCCAAGCATCCATTACAATATACATCGTATGTACAGCAATGGCCTCTAGGGCATACATATAACTAACAGGAGTGTTACTGTTTGGATTCACAGTAGAATGTACAGGCTTACTTGTTGATCTTCTGAGCGCTCAATACCTGGGTGGCTGTTACGTTTAGCTGACCGCTTGCAGCTTGTGGGTGTTTGATATGATCATCACCTACTGCTGGCGTATTGACGATTCTTTAGAGTCCTACACGGAGGTTTCTTGACTCAGGAAAAACGGAGTAGGGGCACATATGTGATATGTGCAGGACCGAGGATAATGCGATATGAGATACCGTATTCTATTCTCGCGATATTTGATATCAGCCGGGTCATCGGATCAAGTGTTGATTCGATGAATCGGTAAAATGAGATATTAGTCGGTTGTATGCGATATAGCCGGATTGTCGGATCAAGTATTGATTCGATAATTTAATGTATAATAATATATATGATATATTAAATTACATTAACTAATATTAGCTCACTAAAAGATTCTTTTTCTCACTCGGGTAATACATTGATATATATGCGATATATGTTAATTGTATTATTTTATTTTGTCACAATAATTATTATATATGAGATATATAATATTGTAACATGATGTGGTTATTAATGCAACATGTTTAGTGGAGATTAAACATGGTTAGGGTTTGATTTGGGTTTAGCTTTTCTAGAAGTTTCAAAAAGCTTTCATTTTTTGTTTTGGAAAAGATATTTTGCAAGATATTTCTTTAACTCAACCCAAACCCTTAACCCTAGTAAAATCTGTACAATGGTTACATGAACCATGGTTGCATTTCTAACCTTATCAAAACTTTCATTATTCATCACAAAATAATTAATCATTATTCATTCTTCTTCTTCCTTGATCAAAAGCTTTCTTGGTTTGCTTTTTGTGATGATTATGTGTGAGAAAAAGATTATAAATGAGAGCAAAAATCCTACTTCATCATCCTCATCTATCCTTACCGTTTAGATGAGAGTGTTCACTTCATTTAATGAGTGTTAGCTTTTGTTAATGAAACTTCAAGGTAGATCATCTTTGTTATCGAAGATCGGAAGCAAGCTTGCATCTTTCTCTTCGCGGAGCTTCTCAAGAGTCCGGAACACGATGATCGCAGCAAAGAGACCACAACACGGAGCTTTAGAAGTGAAGGACCGGATCTACAATGGTTGTAATCCCTCTCACTTAGTGTTAAACTGTTTAACATGCTTGTTTTCGCCTAATCTCTAGTTTAAAGATCTGGCTTTGGGTTGTTCGGCAGGGCTAAGTTTTAAATCGGGCATGGCTGATGCCTCGTAGACCCTTGTGTGTGTGCCTAGCAACCCTACAGTGTTAAGTGTCGTGTTTGTAGAAACACATATTAACCTAGGGTAGTATTTGATTAGTGCATGTTAATGACAATCTTAGCTTAGTAAATAATACTTAAGAAAACTAATTAATTAAGTGAACCATATTACAAATGTTAATTAATAAAATAAAATTATATATGAATTTACATGTTTTCACCATTAAAATGGACTTATTCAAGTTTGGGTGGAAATAGTTATAACAAGGTTCTATGATAAACACGCATTATCGCTAATTAACACGAAATTAACCTAAACGAATTTTCAAGGCGTTACCGGGAAACCTGAGATTTCCAATAGGCAGATCAAACTAATTATGGAGAAGACTGTTGGGTTTACCTAGCAGCTCATTAAGGATTTGGAAGCATCACACATGCCACAATTAAATTTTTTAAGGTGCTAATTTAACTAAACTAGAATCTTAACTAAAATTTAGAGTAACAATGAACAAGTATCACATACAAAAGAGAAACTATCACTAAGTGAAGAGATTACAACCTTTGTAGACATTCCTTGGTGACTCCTTGGACCTTTGAGAGTTTGGTATGGATCGCTAGAGGTCTTCCTCGTCCACGATGATCCACCTGAAGTCCATTTGCCCAAAGCTCCTTACTTTACTTGATTTGTGAAAGAAGTATAACAAACACCCTACACTAATGGACTAGAGAGGTGTAGAATGATGAGGTAGTGTGTATTCTATAATCAAAACCCTTTCTTTTTATCAACCTCACTCGAGAGAAAACTCAAGAGAGCTTGAAGGAAGAAGAAGATAATGGTGGCTAAGCTTTTTTGCTCAAGAGATAAAGATAATGATGAATCAAATAAGTGAGAATGAATAATCAATATTAATCCTTCTCACTTCATACCATGGTTAACTAATATCTTAGATTTTTTGTATATGAGTTAAAATCCAAATGAAAATCAAACCATGGGTCAATGCTAGGTCAAATAAAAGAAGAGTGTAGAAAAACCCATTAATAATTTAATTTTCATTTCCTTTTTAATCCAATTAAAATATATATATATATATATATATATATATATATATATATATATATATATATTTATATATAAAGTTAACCATGTGAGTCTTGCACTGCAACCATTTGTGTATCATCAGCCATGATACAATGTATGTATGTATGTGTCCATGCACATCATCATGTGCATACGTCCATGCATACATCAACAAAGAAAAGTTTTAATAAAGAATTAATTTAAAAGTCAAATGTTAAATGAACATTTGATTAACAAACCGGTCATATCACATACGACCCGACCAATAGAAAAACACCCGATTAATATGCGGTATATCACATAAACGTATTTAATCGGGTCCCAATGGATTTCTCATATGCACACCACATCTTTTCGCCCGAGCTAGGAAACTTCATTATAGGACTCTAAGACTCGTCAATACGCCTTTAGAAGGTGATGATCTTATCAACCACCCACAAGCCGCAAGCGGTCAGCTAAACGTAACGGCCACCCGATTATTGAACGATCAGAAGAAAACCAGCGAAGCTATCAAAACTCCCGTCGAGCCAACTGGAAACACTTACCGTCTAGTCCGATCACTTCGTCAGATATGCTGCATATCGAGTCTAGGGATGGTATCTTCGACCCGAATAACTCAATAAGTCATGTCGGTGTATGGCTCATAACAGATCGAGAGACTACTGATAACACTTATCAGTATATCTCAGCAGCCCTGGCCAGGGACTTCCTATTATAGCCAATCGAGTATTGCACAACATCAACCCCGAATACCGAGAGAGACGAAACCCCTCCTATCGCTCATTGCCTCCATGTGCCTCGGGACTGTACCTAAAGTCTACCTGTTTGTACGACTCAGTAGAGCCGTGGTTGGGTGAATATCAAAGTACAGTGGGAGGACACACAAGACTTTATGACGATCTTGGGTCTGCAGACTAACCTGTACCAGTGTCACCTGAGAACTGCTATCCGGCGATAGATATAATTCCACATTCGAGTTCTCGGCGAGTCTGTTCAATGTACCCAGTCTCCACTGAGCACCCATATACAATCTTTGGTGTCACCACACCAGATGGATATAGGATCATCCATTACCCATCACATGGGATAAGAATGGTATACGCTAGTCTACTCTGGAATATCGATGCCCCATCTCGATGCACCCACGACTAGAAACAGTTAAAGTATATGCTTATAAACTACAGGTGTCCCACTAGTATTATCTGCATCATAGTCGCAGTAGTCAAACAAATATCCTATGGGCTTTATCAACATGTACCAAATGAATAAGATGCATGATCAAATGAACATGTCATGATAAAGTAAACCAGATAGCATACTATCATGTCGAGCAAGAAAGTCATCTATATATACATATATACATGTCCAAGCATCCACTATACCTAAAATGGTCTCTAGGGCATACATATATCTAACAATCTCCTACGTGCACTAAGGCCAATTATTGGCGTATCTCATACCCAACATCTCAAAAAGTCGCTCATGCTGCGGTTGTGGAAGGGCCTTGGTCAGTGGATCCGCTGTGTTATCTAATATCCGAATCTCGATCTCCTGGCGATCTACTATCTCTCGGATCAAATAATATGGCCTCAGGATGTGTCTGGACTTCTGATGGGACCTTGGTTCTTTGGCTAATGCCATAGCTCCATTATTATTACAATACAATGGTATTGGATCAACAATGGATGGAACTACTCCTAGTTCCGCGATGAACTTCGTCATCCAGACGGCTTCCTTGGCAGCATCATTTGCAGCAATATACTCAGCTTCCATCGTGGAGTCTGCAACGGTATCTTGTTTGGAACTCTTCCAACTAACCGCCCTTCCATTGAGGGTAAATACAAACCCTGAGATAGATTTGCTGTCATCCTTATCACTTTGGAAGCTGGAATCGGTAAAGACCTCCATCTGGAGATCCTCATTACCAAACAGCAAGAACTGTTCTTTAGTCCTTCGCAAGTACATCAGAATGTTCTTCACTGCTATCCAATATTTCTCCCTGGGTTGGATTGATACCTGCTTACTACAGCTAGTTCATAAGCTACATCAGGGAGAGTACACAACATCGCACACATTATAGATCCTACGGCTGAAGTGTAGGGTACAATGCTCATGCGAGCTCTCTCTTCATCTGTCTTCGGACAGAAGTCCTTGGAGAGAGTGATTCCACGACAAGCGGGTATGGCACCACGCTTAGAATCTTGCATGCTAAACCTTTTTAGGATGGTGTTAATGTACTTTGTTTGGGACAATTCCAACAACCTCTTGGATTTATCTCTATAGATCCTGATGCCCAAAATCCACGAGGCATCACCCAGGTCCTTCATGGAGAAACTCTGTGATAAGAATAGTTTGACCGATTGTAGCATAGGAATATCATTTCCTATCAAGAGAATGCCATCCACGTACAATACGAGGAATGTGACAGTACTCCCTACAATCTTTTTATAAATGCATGATTCATCTATATTTTTGATAAAATCAAACTCTTTGATTGTATCATCAAAGAAGATGTTCCAGCTCCGTAAGGCCTGCTTTAATCCATAAATGGATTTAAGCAACCTACATACCTTCCCGCTGATCCCACCGTCAATGAAGCCCTCTGGCTGATCCATATAAATGCATTCTTCCAAATCACTATTTAGAAATGCAGTTTTAACGTCCATCTGCCAGATTTCATAGTCATAGTGAGCAGAAATAGCAAATAATATCCGAATGGATTTAAGCATTGCTATCGGAGGGAAAGTTTCATCATAGTCCAATCCTGGTCTTTGACGAAAACCTTTCGCTACAAGCCTTGCTTTATATGTCTCTACCTGTCCATCTACACCAATCATTTTCTTAAAGATCCATTTGCACCCTACGGGTTTTAACCGAGGAGTTTCAAAGTCCAAAGTCCATACTTTGTTGGTGTAAATGGACTCCATTTCGGATATCATGGGTTCCAGCCACTTCACTGAGTCACCACTCGGGATAGCTTGTTGAAAACTAGTAGGATCATTATCATCCATGATGCAATCTTCTCTATCACCATCAACGAGAAACGCATGGTATATCTCCGGTAGGCGAGAAGTTCTACTAGATCTCCAGTGCGGTTGAGGTTCTTGAAGTTCAACTGCAACATGTTAGTTATATGTATGCCTTAGAGGCCATTACTGTACATATGATGTATATTGTAGTGGGTGCTTGGACATATATAGGGAGGACTTTCTTGCTTGACAGGATAGTATGCTATCTGGTTGCACTTTATCTTAACATGTACTCTGATTGTCTCTATGTTACATGTTGATAAAGCCCTTAGGATATGTACTCGACTACTGGGACTATGATGAGATCATACTAGTAGGGCCACGGTAGTCGATGAGTACACCCTATAACAGTTCCTAGTCGAGGGTGTATCGAGATAGGGCATCGATACACCAGAGTAGACTAGCGTATACGCATCTTGACCCATTTGATGGGTGATGGATGATCCCATATCCATCGGTGTTTGACATCAAGGATGGTATATGGGTGCTCAGTGGAGACTGGGTACACTGGACGGACTCACCGAGAACTCCAAGATGGTATTATACACCACATCAGATGGCAGTTCTCTGGTGACACTGGTACAGGTTAGTCTGTAGACCCGAGATCGTCATAGAGTCTTGTATGATTCCCACTATGCTTTGATTTCCATCATACCACGTCCAAGAGGGCGTGCAAAATGGTGGCTTTTGGGTACAGTCTCGAATTACATGGAGGCAATGAGCGATAGGAGGGGTTTCGTCTCTCCTGGTATAGGGAGATGATGTTGCGCTGTGTTCGATTAGCTATAACTGGAAATCCCTGGCCAGGTTTGCTGAGATTTACTGGTAAGTGTTATCAGTAGTTTCTCGAACTGTTATAGACCTCATATCGATACGACTTATCACGCTATTGGGGTCTGACTTTTACCACCCCTAGGCGAGATATGCGGCATATCAAACGAAGAGACCGGACTGTACGGGAGTGTTACTGACTGGATTCGCAGGAGAAATTGCAGGCTTGCTTGTTGATCTTCTGATCGCTCAATACCTGGGTGGCCGTTATGTTTAGCTGACCGCTTTCAGCTTGTGAGTGTTTGATATGATCATCACCTACTGCCGGCGTATTGACAATTCTTTAGAGTCCTACAGAGAGGTTTCTCGACTCAGGCAAAACGGAGTAGGAGCACATATATTATATGTGCGGGACCGAGAACAATATGTGTATGTGATACCGTATTAGATTCTCGCGATATGAGATATCGGCCGGGTATATGTGATATAGCCGGGTCATTGGATCAAGTGTTGATTCGATGAACTGATACAGATTATATTAGTCGGTCATTTGTGAAATAGCCGGATTTTCGGATCTAGTATTGATTCGATAATTTAATGTATAATTATATATTTGATATATTAAATTACATTAACTAATATAAGCTCACTAAAAGATTCTTTTTCTCACTCGGATAATACATTGATATATATGCGATATATGTTAATTGTATTATTTTATTTTGTAACAATAAATATTGTATATGTGATATATAATATTATAACATGTTAGGGTTATTAATGCAACATGATTAGTGGAGATTAAACATAATTAAGTTTTGATTTGGGTTAATTTTTCTAGAAGCTTCTAGAAGCTTTTTGTTTTGTTTTTGCAAAGATATTTTCTAAAGATATTTTGTTATGGTATTTTGTTAGCCCAACCCAACCCTTGACCATGGTTCATTCTTTACATGGGTTAAGTTTTCATACTTAACTCATGGTTGCATTTCTAACCTCACATGGATTCATTATTCATCACAAAGTAAATCATCTTCTTCTTCCTCCTTACAAAGCTTTCTAGCTTTGATTTTAGTGATGAAAATCAGTGAGATTAAGAAAACAAATGAGAGCTAAAATCCTACTTCATCATCCTAATCTATCCTAGCCATTTAGATTAGGGTGTTCACTTCATTAGTGAGTGAGAGCTTATGTTAAAGAAACTTCAAGGTAGATCATCTTTGTTATCGAAGATCGGAAGCAATCTTGCATCATTCTCTTCGTGGAGCCTCTCTAGAGTCCGGGTATATGATGATCGCAGGAAGGGACCTCAACATAGAGCTTATGAAGTGAAGGACCGGACTACAAAGGTTGTAATCCCAAACTCTTAAATGTTAAAATGTTTAACATGCTTTGTTTCGCATAATCTCTAGTTTAAAGATCTGGGTTAGGGTTGTTCGGCACGTCTAAATTTTAAATCGGGCATGTTTGATGCCTTATATACCCTTGTGAGAGTGCCTAGTAATCCTACAGTGGTATCAGAGCAAGGATAGAGCTTTAGGTGAAGTATGGACGAAGTTTTAAGTCCGATCGAACCCCGAAACGTTTTATGACCAGTCTCTGGAAATTTTTTTAAAATGTTGATTTTTCTGTATTAAAAATACTCAAAAAATTAAGCAGGGAATTCTAAGGGTTACTGTGAAAAACGACCCCCTAAATCAATCAAAGCGCCGCGGAACCGCGGCCAAACCAGGGTATTGGCGGCGGTTCCGCGGCAAGAATTGAAGATTGAAGGATAGTGTTTGCACAGTAATAACCGTAGGTATTTCCTGATGCTTCTATGGATTTTTAAGATTACTCAAGTGTTGAGTTTTCTGGAGATCTTCTGTATTCGTTGATTCGATCGGATAATTTAACTTCGTTTAACTTTTTCCGGGTTATTTTAGAATGTGTTAAAGAGTTCGAACGAATATCAATAACTCACTTTTTCCCCTGCCGGAAAATTTTCATTTGTTGGATTTTTCCATAGTTTAAGAACGTTCTAAGTCGTGCAAGTAACGCGGTGGTCCCTCTAGAAGAACACAAACCTTATCTCGATTAGGTGAACATCTGAACCGCCTCTGAACCTTATGGTTTGGTGCAGTACGGCATTGCCACATGTGAGGTGTTGGCTTGACCCTTCTACGGCTGGACCATTGGTACTGTCGCATGTGATGGATACCCTTTTGAACTCCGCTTAAGTGTTGAGCTATTTGGGAAATCTTGGGTGTTTGTTTATTCGATCGGAAAGTTTAACATTGTCTATTTATCTAGAATGTGATACCATATTTGGAATCCACATGTAGTTATGAGATAACTAATTTAAATGTTATAAATGTAGAAGTTTAGTCTAAGATGATCGGTTGCCATGGGATTTTGATGCGATCAAAAGTCCGTCGCAATCACGTAGCGTACGCGGATACTCGCCGGGTAAACTTAATAGATATCCATGCCCCATAGCCCCGACCAAGTGAGTGTAGAAAAACCCCGTCGCCAAAAGCATCCGTTCGGGTGCTCGCGGCAGCGGTGTTCCGCCTTAGTGCACTTCGTCGACGGCATCCGGGTGTGCAGCCGTCTACTAAAATTTGCGATGAGTATTCGATTAGGATGTCGGGAATCTTGTTGAATTGCCCGACTAGATATTGAAAAGTGTTTTTGAGATCGAGACTAAATTGCGGGGATTATAATTGTTAAGCATGCGATGTCTAAGGAATTCATTTTGTTAGGCATGCGATGTCTAAGGAGGTTGCGGAATCCAACTGTTGTAGTTTTACACTTTCTTTTCTGCGACTATAAGCCTAGTATGTGGTGTATCGCCAGCTTCGTTGCTATACATCAACGACAATCGGGATACGCATACTTGCTTACGTTGATGATATGAGATATTATGTGTTGTTGTGATATGTTATATTGGAACGTCGTGTTCTGAATAGCCGGGGGTTTTATGTGAGATAAGAGTTTTTTCTTTTTCATTGATGTCAAATTCATTTGTATGTAATATTCTTTTATTGGGGCACTTCCGGGCAGAGGATGATGTCACCATTGTATATTATTTACTTTTCCGCATTAGGTAGACCCAAGGCGGGGAGCACGAGTAACCGGGTTCTAAGGTCCAGTGGGAGACCATCTCGAGTAGTCGAGACCGGGTCACCTAACCCAAGAATTGGCAGTGTCGCTTGCCGCTCTTGTATGGGTCTAGGGATGTGGGTTGGCTATTCATCACGACCATGGAATCCGTGTTTTATACAGGCTCGTATTAAAACACGGACGTCCTAATATATCCAATATTTCATATGTGTTCTTCTGCTGCAATGTTCTGTGATGAGATCATATTACTGCCTGAGATGAATGTTTATATTATATATATGAGATATATGTTATATTGCAGATTTCGTTTCAAATGTGATGCTTATGAAGCATATTAAAATGGGACTTCATTAATGAGATTAACGAACTAAAAGAAACCTAAAGATGTTGTAGAAACTTGTTTAAAAAAACTGGTAGCTCTTGTTCTTGCTTTGCATAGCGGTGTTCCTTGTAGAACATCCAGCACCTTATTCGATAAGGAAAGAGCTGAGATCCCTTCGCCGGGAGTGACTTGTTTAGCGAAACTAGCAGATGGTACAAACACGGTTTGTCTTTTGATTGCTTATATAGTTTTTGCTTTGCATAGTGATATTTGTGAAATATCATGCACCTTATTCGATGACGAAAGAGCCGACGATCCTTTCAACGGGAGCGAACTCTTTAGCAAAACTAGAAAAGGCCTCAAAAACATTCCATTTAAAATCACTCGATTCTACAACGATATCAAGTTCATTACGCAAAGCGTTTTCTTAAAAACCTGTGTTAGCCCTCCGTCATTTCAGATAAGTACTAGTTAGTATTCGTGCTATGTTTGTTGACTATGTTTAGGCGTAGTGTGCGGTAGCTGATTAGTGCTTATCTGTATAAGCATATGATGCGATTGGATTAGGGTAGTCGTGCGACTTTGTTGACTATGTTAAGGGTCGTGCGAGTGGGTTTAATTCAATCGGGAAATGATGGGTTGAACTTGACTAGCACTTATGATTTGTTGACTATGTTAAGGTCATATAGCTGCTAGGAGTAAAATATTGTTGGAAATTTCAAGAGTTGAAATTTGCAATGAGATTGCATACCTTCTATGAGATAGTTGGATTCCGATACCCGCTGCGAGTAAGAGTTACTCCTGAAAGAGTTTTACACATTACAATTAGCCGATCAAGTAGGTGTCTAGAAAGGTGTCAACGGGGTTACGCCCCTGGGAAAACGAGGTTTACTTTAATAAGGTCCGTGCGAAAACACGAGGAACCTCTCTCAAAGTACCGGCACTGGCCTGGCTGAAAGATTGGCGAACTTGTAGAGTGTAATTAATCCAGGCTAGTCTTTCCTTTTAGGGTTTGAAGGAAAATTTGATAAAAACAGTTGGAGACATCCTGATTAGATATATTGATAACCAATCTAATCTTGCAAGAGCATACGCTGAGTGTTTTCTTCTCTCTCTCTCCAGGTTGCGACAATGTCACGCCTTAATAAAAATAATAATACGGATGTATTGACCGAACCCGCTTGTTATACTGTGCTAGGGAACGTTGGCACTGCTCCAACTTATAATTGTTATAAAACAGAGCAGGAAATAGGGGATTACCAGAATTCCCGTGCCGCCCAAACGAAAAAAGTGCATGTTGATGTATCTTCTTCGGGTGTGTTCATTCCACAGAACTGTTTCTCAATATCCTTTACGTCCTGGGTATTTAATACCAGATTAGGATCCTACATATGTAATTTGTTACATGGGCTACAGATAGGTAGAAAACTGAGAACGGATGATAAATTTCATGAGATAGAAACGGTGCAAGTGTTGCAGCCAAGTCTGTTGGTAGTTATCACCTTGTATTACCACAATACACTGATTCTGAAAGAATGTTATTAAATACCGAATATGATATACAACATCATATCAATCTCTTTATTAGTAAAGAAGGATATAATTTTTTATTGTTGGATAATGTTTTGAACATTTCCTATATGATTGTTAGTTGTATGTATGCCCTAGAGGCCAGTATTGTACAGATGATGTATATTATATTGGATGCTTGGACATATATATAGAGATGACTTTCTTGCTCGATATGATAGTATGCTATCTGGTTGCTCTTTATCTTAACATGTAAACTTGTCTCTTTATACTGTCTTATAGTTACATGTTGGTAAAGCCCTTAGGATGTGTACTTGACTACCTCGACTATGAAGTGGATCATACTAGTGGGGACATGGTAGTCCATAAGTACATCCTTCAAGGTCCCTAGTCATGGGTGTATCGAGACGGGGCATCGATATACCAGTTTAGACTAGCGTATACGCTTCTCGACCCATGAGATGGGTAATGGATGATCCCATATCCATTGGTGTTTGACATCAGAGATGGTATACGGGTGCTCAGTGGAGACTGGGTACACTGGACGGACTCGCCGAGAACTCCCAGATGGTATTATACCTCACGTCAGATGGCAGTACTTTGGTGACACTTGTGCAGGTTAGTCTGTAGACTCGAGATCGTCATAGAGTCTTGTGTGATTCCCACTGTGCTTTGATTTCCACCTTACCACGTCCATGAGGGCATGCAAAACGGTGGTTTTTGGGTACAGTCCCGAGTCACATGGAGGCAATGAGCGATAGGAGGGGTTTCGTCTCTCCCGGTATTGGGGGTTGATGTTGCGCTGTGCTCGATTGGCCGTAATAAGGAAGTCCCTGGGTAGGGCTGATTAGATATTTACGGGTAAGTGTTACCAGTAGTTTCTCGACCCGTTATGAGCCTCACATCGGCACGACTTTTCGGTTATTGGGGTCTGATGTTTACCATCCCTAGACTTGGTATGAGACATATCAGACGAGGAGATCGGATTGCACGGGTAGTGTTGCTGGTTTGCTCGACGGGAGTTTTAGCAGGTTCGCTTGTTTTCTTCTGATCACTCAATACCCGGGTGGCCGTTACGTTTAGCTGACCGCTTGCGACTTGAGGGTGTTTGATATGATCATCACCCACTGCCGGCGTATTGACGAGTCTTAGAGTCCCACAAAGGAGTTACCTAGTCCAGGCGAAACGTTGTGGTGTGCGTATGCGATATGCGCATGGACCCGGTTAAAATGCGCGTATGAGATACCGTATATTAATCGGGCGGCTTGCTTTTGGTTGGGTCGTATGTGATATGGCCGGATTGATAAATCAAGTGTTGATTTATCATTTAACTAGTAGTTTCTCACTAGAAATCCTTTCTTGTATTTTTGATGTATGCATGCATGTATGCATTCTTTCACGATTCATGTACATATGGATGTGCATGCACACATACATACATACATCATCCTTCATGGTTGGATATATATAGAAAATGATGGCAATATAAGAATCACACACTATGTTTATATATATGGATATATATATATCTGCTTTTGTTTTAAAACAAAACAAAAGATAAAGATAAATACATGGTTTCTACACTCTTCCTTCAACTAACCACGCTCACCTACCTTTTAACCGTGTGTTAATCTTTTCTTTTATGTTTTAACTCATGTTAAATAATATCCATATGATATAACCATGGTTTGAGATGAAGGGTAAAAAAATATATATACATATATTTTCCATTTTCTTGAAATGAGATTATCTTTTTCTCTTCTTCTAAAAAGCCATCATCTTCTTCCTCCTTCTTCTTTTACTCTATAGATTTCTCTAGTGAGCAAATTACACACCAAGTTAGGATTTTGAAGTGAGAAAAGCCACCACAACATCATTCTACACAAGTCTTGCCCACTTGTTTAGAGTGTTAGATTCATTTCTTTCTCTTGATCAAGTGAACTTGCAAGCTTGGACAAAGCGGACTCCGGGTGGATCATCGTGGACTTAGAGGAGTTCAAGCGGACCTTTTCCAAACCCTAAGTAGCCGATGAGTCTAGCGTAGGGAGTTACAAAGGTTGTACTCTCAAAACCCTAGCTTTTCTTACTTGAGATGATGTATTGTTTTTGAAACCCTAATTTTCTAGGAATGATCCTTTGTATGGTTACTTAGCACCCCAAAAATTTAATCTTTGGTACATGTGATGCTTCCAAACCCTTCATGAGGTGCTAGGTAAACCTAACATTGGTATCAGAGCCGACCTAGATCATTAAGCGACACTTTAACAAAGTTAAAACTCCGATCGAACCGAAAAATACGGATTTTTAGCACTCTCTGGACATTTTTTCAAAACTGTTGTTTTTCAGAATTAAAAATATGTAAAAATTACAGCAGGCAAATCTAAGCAGTACTGTGAAACACGAGGACATGAACAGTAAATATCACCGCGGAACCGTGGCAATAGCTTGCTTGGACCGCGGTTCCGCGGCCGTACACAAGAGATGATGACTCATTTTTATACAGTAATGTTTAAAACCGTGTTTAAATATTTTTAGGTATTTTTAATCTGAATTTAGTGCTGAATGTTCTGGGGATGGTTTTTGACTCTACAATTCGATCGAAATTTTGATTTCGTGTTTCTTTCCGGGTAATTTAGAAAGTATTGAATTGTTCGAACGAGTATCATTTACTCACTTTTTCCACGGGGTTTAAATCATTCGGAAATACGTCCAAGTTTGTTTGTGGTGAACCCTCTAGAAGACAACAAACCTTAACTCGATTATGTGACCGTCTTGAACCTTAGGGTTTGGGGTAGTACGGCGTGCCACATGTGAGGCGTTGGCTTGACCCTTCTACGGCTGGACCGCTACTAGTGTGTCACACTCCGGGTTTCTGAACTCCGCTCAAGTGTTGAGCTTAAGGGAATTTTGAGTATTTGATCATTCGTTCGAAAACTTTAATACTGTCTATTTATCTGGAATGTGATACAATATGTGGAATTCATATAGTTAGGCATGAAATACGAAATATGTAATATTTCGCATTTTCGATGTCTAAAGAGTATGTGGATTCCAAATATTGTAGTTTTACACTTTCTTTTCTGTGACCGTAAGTGTAGTATGTCGATATCGCCGGTTTCGTTGCTATACATCAACGACAATTGGGGTACGCATACTTACTTACGTTGATGATATATGATATTATGTATTGCTGAGATATGATGTGCAGGATTGTCGCGATTGAATAGCCCGGGGGTTTTATGTGAGATGAGAGTTTTATTTTTCATTCATGTAAAATTCAAATGTAATGTAATATTCTTTTATTTGGGACACTTCCGGGTTGAGGTTGATGTCACCAGTGTTGTATATTATTTACTTTTCCGCATTAGGATAGACCCAAGGAGGGGAGCACAAGTGACCAGGTTCTGTGGTTCAGTGGGAGGCCATCTCGAGGAGTCGAGACCGGGTCTCCTAAACTCCAGGATTGGTAGGGTCGCTTGCCGCTCTCGTAGGGGTCTAGAGGTGTGGGCTTGGCTATTCATCGTGACTGTGGAATCCGTATTTTCTATTGTTGGCTAAATACTAAATACGGACGTCCTAGTATATCCCACATTATATCCATGTTTCTGCTGCGATATCTGTGATGTGATCATTTGATATGTTGTGATGGATACAGTATATAGTATATATGATATATTATATAGACGTTACTTATGTTTTACACCCGCACTAGCCCTGTCCTGCTCTGTCGTTAGTTACCTAACCTAACGGTGCACGAGGGGACATCGAGGCGAATGCGGATGGCATAAGTGTACATCGTATTTATCTGTGATGTTTAGGTGACTTAAATGATGGGACTTCATTAATGTGATTAATGAAAGAAAAAAAACCTAAAAGATGTTGTAGAATCAAATTTTTTCAAAAAGGGTAGCTGGAGTTTTGCTTTGCATAGCGATATATATGATATATCCCGCACATTATTCGATGAGGAAAGAACCGAGATCTCTTCACCGGGAGTGACCTCTTTAGAAAAACTGGCAGATGCTACAACACTCGGTTTGCTTTTGATTGCTTTTGGAGTTTTGCTTTGCAAAGCGATATATATGATATATCCCGCACCTTATTCGATGAGGAAAGAGCCGAGATACCTTCACCGGGAGTGACCACTTTAGCAAAACTAATGAAAGCCTCAAAATCACTCTATTTCAAAATTCACTTGATTCTACAACGATATCAAGTTCATTACGCAATAAGTTTTCAGAAAAACCTGTCGTAGCACTCCGTCATTTCAGATAAGTCCTGCTTAGTATTCGTGCTGCGTTTGTTGACCTTGTCAAGGCACAGTGTGCGGTAGCTGATGTTGGAGATAGTGCCCTCAGAGTCAATTATTGGATCACAGGCACGTGATTGCAATGATTGAGGGAGGACCTATCCCTGTAGGACAGTCTTACTCGAGATGATAGTATGCTATCTGGTTTATCTTTATCATCGTGTACTGCTTTAGGTGACCTGACATGTCGCTATTACACGTTGATAGAGCCCTAGGATTCTTGCTTGACGACCAGCAGTATGATGGCGATCATATACGTGGGAGCTGGGGTCTATAAGCACATCCTTAAAAGGTCCCTAGTCGTAGGAGTTTCGAGACAGGGCATCGATACTCCATTAGTAGACTAGTGTATACAGTCGAGACCCCGACGAGGGGCGGTGGCCGGTCTCACAAGCCACTGGTGTCAGTTGGTTCACCTAAGATGTATACAGGTGCTCATTGGGTTATGAGTACACCGGACAGGACTCGCCGGGAACCTGCTAGTTGGTCTTATACCAGATGTCAGATAGCAGTTCCCAGGTGACATGTGTACAGGTTAGTTCATCGACCTGAGATCGTCATTTGTCTCGTGTGAGTTCCCACTGTGCTTTGATTACTACCCTACCACGGCTCAAAGGAGTCGTGCAAACAAGTTTTAGTTGGGTACAGTCCCGAGCCACATGGAGGCAGTGAGCGGATCTGCAGGGGTTCATCTCTCCCGGTATTAGGAGTGAGGTCGCGCTGTGTCTAGGAGAGCCATTACGCAAAGCCCTCGGCCGAGGCAGGAGATTTACTGGTAGGTATTCCAGTAGTATCTCAGGGCGTTCTGGGCTACGCTCCGACACGACTTGTACCGCTTTTGGGGGTCTGACTTTTACCAACCCCCTAGGCCCGCCATGCGATACTCATAGACGAACGGACCGGACTGTACGGATATTGTCACTGACAGGCTCAGTAGGGTGTCAGGATGAGTTCGCTCATCGACGTCCCTTTTGGTCAATAGCTGGTGGCCCGTTACGTATTGGCTTATATCTCTGACGTGCTAGTGGTTAAATCCACAGCCATTGTATTGACGAGTCTTTAGAGTCCACCACACTTTCAGTTACTCAGCTTTCGGGCGAAACGCTGTAGAGGCCGTATGGAGATATGGCAGGGTCCGATCAGATACGTGCGGTATTGCACGGATCAGGATCGGACAGTTTTGTAATAGTGGCCGTATAGTAATATGGCAGGGTTCGATCAGATACGTGCGGTATTGCACAGATCAGGATCGAACGGATATTACTAGCCGGCTTTGGTTTTAGCTGGTCCTAGTTTAGTACAGTGTAGATTTTGTCTCTTTGCATTTGTATCCGGACGGAATACAGATGCGGGTGTGTATGCACAGTATCGGGGTTTTCCTGTAATTTATTACGGGACCAGTTTTCTGGAGTTGCCAGTTTGCATTCCGTTCCGGCCGGTTTTCCTTTGTTCTTTCCCGGCCGGACTTTTCCGATGGAGGGGGGTATTTGCAGTTTTGCAAATTACCTTTGTGGAGGGGGTTTCTTTGCATATAGTTTGATTATGATACCTTTCATATCTTGAACCATCACTTGCATTTATTGTGAAGAGAAAGGATTTGATTTGGATGTGAGTTTTGTGATCATTATGTTTGTTTGTGGTCACCCTTGCTTTTCACCCTACACTCACCTCCCTTCTTGCTTCATATTACCTCCTCCACCATTCTCATTTGATATAATAACTTCTTCATTAGAAAAGAGAGAAGAAGAAAAAGAAAGAGAGAAGAAGAAAAAGAAAGAGAGAAAGAAAAAGAATGAGAGAGTTCATCTTTGTTATGGGAGGAATTCTTCATCTCCTTCTTCTTCTTGTTTCGGAAAAATGAAAGCACCATTTTTCCTAACCCTATTCCTCCATCATGGCAACTACAAACCCTAAATGTGACAAGCATCTTCTACACTACATTCTACAGCATATCTTGAGCATGTCGAGTTGCCGGCTTCATGCTCGAGTTGCCTCGGTATTGAGGCGGGAGCCCGTAAAAGACGCAGGCGTTGTGGTGCCCTTTCCGGCGAGGAGGCCACGATGTGGAGGCAAGACTTTCCGCGGGAGATCGGGACGATGACGAGAAGACCGGAGGACTCGGATCACTCGGTATACTTCTCACCCTATCTCTTGATTGCTAGCATTAGGTTAATGGTTACGATCCGGGTTTTCTTTGTCCGCGGTAGCGCCGGTTTTCGAGTAAGGAAAAAATTTTGATTCCGCATTTTGGCCTCGAGTAAGAGGCCGGGGCGCTGCCGTGGCGCAACATGGTATCAGAGACACGCCATTAACCTTACCTAGCTTCGTTTGATGTGTTTGAGTTTCCGATCGACAAAAATTTCCAAAAACCGTATTTTTCTAGCACAATCAGTTTCTGTCGAAATTTTTTGGAGTCTAAAAATTTTTCAGGTTGTCTCAGAATGATGTGCAGAGAGTCGTAAGAACACTGGAAAAAGTTGGTCAGACGATTCCTCCGTACGACCGCGGAAGCGCGGCCATAACCCCCTTTTGGCCGCGCTTCCGCCGCAGAAATGTTGGATCGTGTGTTTATTTTTTTGCAGTGGGCTTATGGGCTTTAATTAGGGGTTTTGGAATATTAAAATTGGGCCCAGGTTTTCTGTGAGTGCTACAGTTTTGATTGGGGGCCCACTTGTTAATTTTTGGTCAATCGGAAAATTTTAAACACATCTTTTCACAGTATTTACATTATATCTGCGACCGTGAATGTCACTCGATCGGTAAATCCGGTCTAACTGCTATAGCCCGGTTAGACGGATTTGCGAACGTGATTTTCACGTTGATGTTCTATGTTTATGATGTGATGTTGCGGATCGGTCGTGGGGGATAGCCTGGATGCAATGCTAGTACAGTTTTGTTGTATTATGTACATTTGATATTGCGGGGCGAGCGTCCGACATGTGGACTGCCGTCACTGCCAGTTTGTATTATTCTTTTGGGGCACGACCTGGTTGCGGTCGATGTACCCGGTGTATGTATATTTTACTTTCTGTACTAGGATTACCCCGCGGAGGGGTGCACGGATGGCCGGGTTCTAGAGGGCAACGGGCCCGCATCTCATGGCATTGAGACGGAAGGGGCTTCACTCTAGGATTGGCGGGCTTTTCACCGCACTCGTAGGGGGTACAGTTTGACCCAAGATGGGTGCCCAAGTTACCGGATTCCGTGAAGTGCTGGGTGGTCCATTCACGGTACTGAAAGGGGCTGCCTCGCTTCAGGTTTTGGCGGGTGACTTGCCGCGCCCGTAGGGGTCTAGGATTTCATTGCACAGGCTATCCACACGACCAGGGGAACGTCGGGTTTCAGCAGCGGCTCTGTGAAACCCGGGGTTTCCAGATATCTGTATTGTTCTGTGATGCTGTACATTTCTGTGATGTTGCATTTTATTCACGCCTTGAGCGAAATACTATATATTGGTATATATATTAGTAGATGTTGTATATGTTTTACATCCACGCTAGTCCAGTCCCCGCTCTGCCGTTAGTTAGCTAACATAACGGGTGATGACGGGACCCAGTGGCGAATGCGGATGGCATATACGTACGTCAGTATATTTTTGTTCTTTGTGGTGTGATCAATTGATGGGACTGCATTGATTCGGATCAATGCAAGATAAACAAACCTAATCTGATGTTGTTGGAACACTTTTCAAAAAGCTGTTATTGCAAGGACGTTAGCTTTTGTTTTGCATCGTGGTATTCATTTGGAATATCCTGCTCCTCAGTCGACGAGGCAAGGGCCGAGATCCCTTCACCGGGAGTGACCCCTTGGACAGAAGTTTGCGTCAGGGCATTAACTTCACTATAGCCGATTACTTTTGCTTTGCATCGTGGTATTCAGTTAGAATATCCTGCACCTCATTCTACGGGGAAAGAGCCGAGATCCCTTCACCGGGAGTGACCTCTTTAGTAAAGGTTTTCGTCACTATATTTTCTAAAAAGGCTATGCAGTTCCTTCAACGATATCAAGTTCATTGCGTTAAAGATTTTTCGCCAAAAACCATCCGTAGCCCTCCGTCATTTCCTATGGGTATATTTAGTATTCGTGCTGCGTTTGTTGACTCCGTCAAGGCGTAGTGTACGGTAGCTAAGTGGTGCTTATTTGTTGCATAAGTGGGATTGGTTAGGACAGTCGTGCGGCCTTGTTGACTCCGTCAAGGGCACGTACGGGTGGGTTTAATGCAATCCAGATAATGACGGGTTGAACTTGACTAGGACTCTTTGATTTGTTGACTCCGTCAAGGTCACTTGAGTCCTAGGGGTAAAAATCACATCGGGAGTTTCAAAAGAACTGAAACTTGCCAGGCATGCGCATACCTTCTGGAGTATGGTGACGTGAGTGGATTCCGTCACGTTATCATGCGATGATAGTAGGATCCCGATTCCCACTGATGAGTTGGTTTACTCCTCGGGTGATCCCGACTAATTCTTCTTTCAGGTTTGGAGAAGAATTTGAGGTACAGTGGGAGGTTTCCAGATTAGACAAAGTGATAACCATTCTGATTTAGGTTAGAGTGCACACTGAGTGTTTCTTTTCTCTCTCTCTTTGGCAGCGACGACCCGACCCTGGACTATGACTCAGTGACCAAGTTGACCGAACCTTCTTAACACTGGCTTTTGGATTGTCAGAGTTGCAGACCTCATTGCCACTCCTACTTTTACCCTTTTCTCCAGGACACCCCGTATTACTGCGAACGTCCACTTCCATTGGACAAAACCGTCGTATGGTTATATACGAACTCGAAGGACTTCGAGGATGGTTTCTGGTTCTGGAGAAAACGGATAGGACTATTCAGTTGTCTTTTCTTTTCACCTTCTCTCAGGTTGCGAGTACTCCTTGGTTTAGGAGATAGTACGCCTATTACGCAAATTGGATAGTCTTCTTCCAAACCTTAGGCTGGTGCAGAACGGTGGGGAATGAAGAAAACCAATTAGCATAACGATGGTGTGCAGAAGGTATTAAGTTAAGACAAAGCAAGGGATTAGTAGGAGGGCAAAGTAAATTGCGACTGATATTCACGACCAAACCAAGTATTTCTTCGCTAATCCTAAATCACCTTTGTATTTCTCCAGGACACTCCGTGTCACTACGAAGATCCACAGCTTATTGGATACTCCATCGTATGGTTATATACGAACTCGAAAGGAACTTGTTCCAGTTCGGGGATGGATTCTGGTTCAGGAGAAATAGGAATAAAGTACATTCAGGTGTCTTTTATCTTCACCTTCTCTCGCGTTGCGAGTGCTCCTAGGATTAGGACAGTACACCCTTTATGCTTTTTGGATAGTCTTCTTCCAAACCATAGGCTGGTGCCGAACGGTAGGGAAGGAAGAAAACCATTTGGCCTAAAGGGGTGTGCAGACGGTATTGACTAAAGACATATAAAGGGATTTGGACAGGTGGCAAAGAATTATACGGTTATAGTTGTGAATCTGGATAATGGAAGAGGCATTACTAGGAATACCAGGATACCCTGACGAAACATTTCAATGTTTCAGTTTCACTATGTACTGTTAATGGAAAACTGATTTCCCGATTAGACACTTAATCCAGGGTATGTATTTACCAGGTATGATTCTCACATCTGTATGGTTTTACAGATGATGAGTGGGAGTAAGTTATTGGGAATAGGGTGATCATCCTCATTATATCGGGATTCGTTGTAATCGGTGATATTTGAGGAGATCATCTGGGCTGTTTGCCGGTCGGCAAATATATGGTTTTGAATATCCGCTGTTGTGCACGAATTTCAAATTGATATATCTGTACGTCTATTTTCATAGAGTGAGATATACCTTTTGATATTATGTCGATGACATTTACCTATACCAGTGGATGGTTAGGTAAGGAGCATTGAGCAGCGGTGTAATTCTTCTTAACCATAAGTACAGTTTTCAACCTACGACGCACAATGAAAGAGTTGTTAGACTCAGCGGACTTATACAGAGTATTGTATGTTGTCCAGTGTCCATTAGGACAGAGGGGTTGGTCCTCATACTATATTCTGTTTACTTTTAACTTCTCTAGTTCTTAAACATGTGTTTCGTAGAAACACAGGGTCTAAGTTTTGAGGAGTTATAGGTATTTGAATAGAGTAGAGAACCAGGTGTAGCAAGTATCGGGATTCTTCAAAGTGATCGAAGATGTAGATACTTGTGTATGGTATTCAGTTGATAGTAATGATAAAGAGAAATTGCTTCTCTTTCAGGTTACTCATAATTGGAAGCATTCCTAAGTTGAGTAACACTGATCGGCCTCCTTCCATTTAAGTGACATGCACTGGAGACAGCTGCATGATTTGAATCTGGTTCAATTAAATCAGTGCCTCTGGTTCTATATTGGATATAGAACAGTTCATATCTTAACGAAGTTAAGGTACGGGGAGTTGTCCGGCTTATGCTTAAAACCAGACTCCGGATAACTCAAGGCACGTTTCTGTAATGGCTGTTTGTGGGTTGACCCAGGCTATGACGAGGGTTGACTTTCTACCATCTGGCAGATCAATAGAAATATTGTTCTAGACTCGCCACAGTTTTATTAAAAATGGATTTTTTCAAAAACAGCAGTGGGAGTATGGTAGAACTGGAAGTGATTCCAGAACCGCAAACGATTACTGAAGATTTAATAAGGAACCTAAAGATTCAATCTGATTTGACATTCCATTGGCCACTCCGCAGATAAGGTGGGTAACTTCAGGCACCCGAGAGGTACTCCGGTAGCCTCAAGGACGGTGACAGGGAAGTTCTTGTTTACCCACACTTGCCATTGTTGTTGTTCCAGGCAGCGAGACCCGGCAGGAGGATGAGTATAGCGTCGTTCTAAACTAGCTTTAGAAATGCACGTCTATATGACTCTGGCAGAGGGTTGTCGTAGTCAGTGGGAGCAGCGGAAGCAATGGTGGACATCTGGCTTATGTCTATTTATAGACTAAAGCAGATATAGCGGAGTTAAATCATCTGTTTCTGATGTGACAGTCATGGGTTTGACGTCATCAGAATAGGGGATGAATCTGTTGAGAAGGTAGTAGGAAGTGATATTCCTATACTACGATCGGTTATACTTTGGTCGTCACACAGTGTTTTCTCCACATGGGACTTGGATATTATATCAGACATACTGGTGACTAGACCTATGGTTTTAGATCTAGATTTGGGTGGTTTCCCAATCAGGGTACCTTGACAGCATTCTATGAGTATTTAGAATGGACGACTCCTGGCATGGTAGTGTACCTGCAGGTAATGGAGTCACCCTCTCTAAAGGTGTCTTACAGACTAAAGGGGAGAGGGATACGCATGATTGACAGATCACTTGCTTAGGCAATTGAGTCAATCATGAGATGTCAAATACCACACCAGATGTTGTTCTTGCAGTAGGTGCAATAAGTTGATATTGATCCAATCCTGGAGGAACAGTCGGAAGCAGTTTTAGAAAATAAGTGAATGTTCTAGGGATATGATAACGGCTGCCTCCTTTAGGAGACGGTTATCACTCCAGGCTTCCAAGGTGACATGGACGACAAGAAAGTTGTCAGAGTTATAGTTCTCCCTCTGACGAGGGGCAGTATTTTGGACAGGAGGTCCAAGGCAATACTGAGGGAGGCATGGCGCTGGGTACTGATTAAGTTCAGTTACTGATACAGTCTAAGAAGTTTGGATTTGGAGTTCATTTATGAGCTAGGTCCTATCAGACATCCAGACATATTCTTAGACAGGTATTGCTCATTTCGGGAGATGGTTTTCTCCGCGAACTTGAGATATAGAGAGACATAGAAAGAAACATCTAGGCGGGTCCACTCACTGAGGCTATTCCTCGAATGCAATAGTTTCGCAAACAGGCTTTGTGCGACTGACTAGTAGAGGAGTTGGGTGCACGGGCTGTGAGTATGCGACATCGCAATAATTAGCCTTGAGTGCAAGTGGGAGATTGTTGGAGATAGTGCCCTCAGAGTCAATTATTGGATCACAGGCACGTGATTGCAATGATTGAGGGAGGACCTATCCCGGTAGGACAGTCTTACTCGAGATGATAGTATGCTATCTGGTTTATCTTTATCATCGTGTACTGCTTTAGGTGACCTGACATGTCGCTATTACACGTTGATAGAGCCCTAGGATTCTTGCTTGACGACCAGCAGTATGATGGCGATCATATACGTGGGAGCTGGGGTCTATAAGCACATCCTTAAAAGGTCCCTAGTCGTAGGAGTTTCGAGACAGGGCATCGATACTCCATTAGTAGACTAGTGTATACAGTCGAGACCCCGACGAGGGGCGGTGGCCGGTCTCACAAGCCACTGGTGTCAGTTGGTTCACCTAAGATGTATACAGGTGCTCATTGGGTGACTCGCCGGGAACCTGCTAGTTGGTCTTATACCAGATGTCAGATAGCAGTTCCCAGGTGACATGTGTACAGGTTAGTTCATCGACCTGAGATCGTCATTTGTCTCGTGTGAGTTCCCACTGTGCTTTGACTACTACCCTACCACGGCTCAAAGGAGTCGTGCAAACAGGTTTTAGTTGGGTACAGTCCCGAGCCACATGGAGGCAGTGAGCGGATCTGCAGGGGTTCGTCTCTCCCGGTATTGGGAGTGAGGACGCGCTGTGTCTAGGAGAGCCATTACGCAAAGCCCTCGGCCGAGGCAGGAGATTTACTGGTAGGTATTCCAGTAGTATCTCAGGGCGTTCTGGGCTACGCTCCGACACGACTTGTACCGCTTTTGGGGGTCTGACTTTTACCAACCCCCTAGGCCCGCCATGCGGTACTCATAGACGAACGGACCGGATTGTACGGATATTGTCACTGACAGGCTCAGTAGAGTGTCAGGATGAGTTCGCTCATCGATGTCCCTTTTGGTCAATAGCTGGTGGCCCGTTACGTATTGGCTTATACCTCTGACGTGCTAGTGGTTAAATCCACAGCCATTGTATTGACGAGTCTTTAGAGTCCACCACACTTTCAGTTACTCAGCTTTCGGGCGAAACGCTGTAGAGGCCGTATGGAGATATGGCAGGGTCCGATCAGATACGTGCGGTATTGCACGGATCAGGATCGGACAGTTTTGTACTAGTGGCCGTATAGTAATATGGCAGGGTTCGATCAGATACGTGCGGTATTGCACGGATCAGGATCGAACGGATATTACTAGCCGGCTTTGGTTTAAGCCGGTCCTAGTTTAGTACAGTGTAGATTTTATCTCTTTGAATTTGTATCCGGACGGAATACAGATGCGGGTGTGTATGCACAGTATCGGGGTTTTCCTATAATTTATTACGGGACCAGTTTTCTGGAGTTGCCAGTTTGCATTCCGTTCCGGCCGGTTTTTCTTTGTTCTTTCCCGGCCGGACTTTTCCGATGGAGGGGGGTATTTGCAGTTTTGCAAATTACCTTTGTGGAAGGGGTTTCTTTGCATATTGTTTGATTATGATACCTTTCATATCTTGCACCATCACTTGCATTTATTGTGAAGAGAAAGGATTTGATTTGGATGTGAGTTTCGTGATCATTATGTTTGTTTGTGGTCACCCTTGCTTTTCACCCTACACTCACCTCCCTTCTTGCTTCATATTACCTCCTCCACCATTCTCATTTGATATAATAAGTTCTTCATTAGAAAAGAGAGAAGAAGAAAAAGAAAAGAGAGAAGAAGAAAAAGAAAGAGAGAAAGAAAAAGAATGAGAGAGTTCATCTTTGTTATGGGAACAATTCTTCATCTCCTTCTTCTTCTTGTTTCGGAAAAATGAAAGCACCATTTTTCCTAACCCCATTTCTCCATCATGGCAACTACAAACCCCAAATGAGACAAGCATCTTCTACACTACATTCTACAGCATATCTTGAGCATGTCGAGTTGCTGGCTTCATGCTCGAGTTGCCTCGGTATTGAGGCGGGAGCCCGTAAAAGACGCAGGCGTTGTGGTGCCCTTTCCGGTGAGGAGGCGACGATGTGGAGGCAAGACTTTCCGCGGGAGATCGGGACGATGACGAGAAGACCGGAGGACTCGGATCACTCGGTATACTTCTCACCCTATCTCTTGATTGCTAGCATTAGGTTAATGGTTACGATCCGGGTTTTCTTTGTCCGCGGTAGCGCCGGTTTCCGAGTAAGGAAAAAATTTTGATTCCGCATTTTGGCCTCGAGTAAGAGGCCGGGGCGCTGCCGTGGCGCAACAGCTGACCAGTATTTATCTGCTTATGCATGTAATGCAGATTGGATTAGGGTATTCGTACGGCCTTGTTGACCTTGTCAAGGGTCGTACGGGTGGGTTTAATTCAATCAAGAAGTGACGGGTTGAACTTGACTTACGGTCTATGGTTTGTTGACCTTGTCAAGGACATAGATCGTTTGGGGCAAAATATTATCGGGAATTTCAAGTGTTGAAATTTGCAATGAGATTGCATACCTTCCATGAGATAGTTGGATCCCGATACCCACTGCGAGTAATTGTTACTCCTGGGAGAGTTTTACACAGGACAATTAGCCGATCAAGTAGGTGTCTAGAAAGTTGTCAACGGGGTTACGCCTTTGGGAAAACGAGGTTTACTTTAATTAGGTCCGTACGAAAGCACGGGGAACCTCCCTCAAAGTACCGACACTAGCCTGGCTGAAAGATCGGCGAAGTTGTAGGGTGTAATTAATCCCGGCTAGTCTTTCCTTTTATGGTTTGAAGAAAGATTTGATAAAAACAGTGGGAGCGATCCTGATTAGATAAGATAATAACCAATCTGATCTTGCAAGAGCATAGGCTAAAGTGTTTTCTTCTCTCTCTCTCTCCAGGTAGCGACCATGTCATGCCTTAATCAAGATAATAATATAGATGTATTGACCGAACCCGCATGTTTTACTGTGCTGGGGAACGTTGGTTCCGTTCTTTCTTATAAGAGTGATAGGACTGAACAGGACATAGGGGAATACCAGGATTCCCATGCCACCCGAATAAAGAAAGTAAATGATGATGCATTTTCTTCGGGTGTGTTCGTTACAGAGAACTGTTTCTCCATTTCTTCTACGTCCTGGGTATTGGATACCGGGTCAGGATCCCATATATGCAATCAGTTACATAGGCTAAAGAAAGGTAGAGAACTTGGAGAAGGTGATAAAGACATAAGAGTTGGAAATGGTGCAATTGTAGCAGCTAAAACCGTCGGGGAATATCACCTTGTATTACCAACTGGTAATACATTGATTCTGAACGAATACTATTACATGCCGAACCTGATATGCAACATTATATCGGTTTCTTTGTTGAGTAAAGAGGGATATAATTTTGTATTACAGGATAATGTTATGAACATTTTCCGTAACCAAAAGTTGGTTGGATCAGGCACGTTGTGCAATGGCATTTATGTTCTAAATCAATCAACAGTTCTGAGCATAACAAACACACACAAGAGGAAGAGTTCAGAACTGAACGAATCCTTCTTGTGGCATTGTAGACAAGATCGCATCAATGCGACATGACTAGCTAAGTTGCATAAGGATGGATATTTGAATTCGTTTGAATATTCATCTTATGACACTTGCCAGTCATTTCTCAAAGGCAAGATGACCAAAACTCCGTTTACGGGACACGGAGAAAGAGTTACTGAACTCTTGGGACTGATACACGGTGATGTATGCGGTCTCATGTCTACACATGACAGGGATGGTTCTTCGTACTTCATTACATTCACTTACGATCTCTCTAGATTCGGATATGTGTTCCTGATGAAACACAAATCAGAAGCTTTTGAGAAATTTAGAGAATATAAACGAGAAGTCGAGAACCCAACCGGAAAAAGTATTAAAATCCTTCGATCTGATCGAGGAGGTGAATACTTGAGCAATGGATTCCTGGACTTCCTAAAAGAGAATGGGATTCTCTCTTAGCTGACTCCTCCATATACACCACAGCACAACGGTGTATTGGAACGGAGGAACCGCACCCTATTAGATATGGTGCGCTCTATGATGAGCACAGCTGAGTTACCTATTTCCTTCTAGGGATATGCGCTGGAGACAGCAGCATACCTATTGAATCAAGTTCCATCTAAATCTGTACCTACCACACCATATGAGATATGGAGTGGGAAGAGGCCATATCTTAAACGAGTTAAGATATGGGGTTGTCCGACCTATGTCAAAAGACAAAATCGGGACAAACTCGAGGCACAGTCAGTTCTTTGCAAGTTTGCGGGATATCCAAAGAACTCATATGGGTATTTTTTCTACCACAGTGAGGAACAAAAAGTGTTTGTTGCTCAACATGCCACCTTTTTAGAAAAGGAATTTCTTGTAAAAGAAGTTAGTGGCAAAGTGGTGGAGCTGGAAGAGGTTCCAGATACACAAACCGTAACTGAAGATTTAGTGGAACCAGAGGATTCAGTAGCTCCCAACGAACCTCAGCCTCTCCGCCGATCTAGTAGGGTTCTTCGCCAACCTGAGAGATACTACGGTTTCCACATGGATGGAGGGAGCGAGGATTGCATCATGGAGGATGATGGCCCAACTAGCTTCGAGCAGGCCATCATGAGTGTGGACTCAGTGAAATGGCTGGATGCTATGCGGTCCGAGATGGAATCCATGTACACCAACAAAGTATGGACCTTGGAAGATGCTCCTGAAGGTGTAAAACCTATTGGGAGCAAATGGATCTTCAAGAAAAATCTTGGGGTAGATGGGAAAGTGGAGACTTTCAAAGCTAGACTTGTTGCTAAGGGTTTTCGTCAAAGACCAGGTGTGGACTATGACGAAACCTTTTCTCCAGTAGCTATGCTTAAATCCATCCGGATCATTCTTGCCATCGCTGCATATCATGATTACGAAATCTGGCAAATGGATGTTAAGACCGCCTTTCTAAACGGTGATTTAGAAGAGTGCGTGTACATGACTCAGCCAGAGGGCTTCGTAGATAGTGGGAGCAGGGGGAAGGTGTGCAAGCTGCTTAAATCCATTTATGGATTAAAGCAAGTATCGCGGAGTTGGAACATCTGCTTTGACGCCGTTATCAAAGAGTTTGATTTCGTCAAAAACGTAGATGAACCTTGTATCTACAAGAAGGTGGCAGAGAGTAAGGTTGTCTTCGTCGTATTGTATGTAGACGACATACTCTTGATAGGAAATGACATTCCTATGCTGTAATCGGTCAAGCTCTTCTTATCACAAAGATTCTCAATGAAAGATCCAGGTGGTGCCTCCTGCATATTGGGAATCAGGATCTATAGAGATAGATCTAAAAGGATATTGGGATTGTCCCAATCCAGGTACATTGACACCATACTAAAAAGGTTTAGTATGGAAGAATCCAAGCGTGGGAACTTACGCACGATCTCTGGAGTCACTCTCTCCAAAGAGATGTCTCCCAAGACTGATTTGGAGAGAGCTCGCCTGCAAGGGATACCCTATGCTTCGGCTGTAGGCTCTATCATGTACGCGATGCTATGTACCAGACCCAATGTAGCATACTCACTAAGTGTAGTGAGTAGGTATCAAGCTGATCCTGGAGAGAGTCACTGGACAGCTGTGAAGAGCATTCTCAAGTACTTGCGAAGGACTAAGGAGATGCTCTTGGTGTATGGTAACGGAGAACTCCAAGTGGAGTCCTTTACTGATTCAAGCTTCCATAGTGATAAGGACGACTCTAAGTCGCAGTCGGGATTTGTCTTTACCCTTTACGGAGGGGCGGTTAGCTGGAAGAGTTCCAAGCAGGAAACCATGGCAGACTCGACGATGGAGGCTGAATACATCGCTGCCAACGATGCTGCCAAAGAGGCTGTCTGGATCAAGAAGTTTATTACTGAACTTGGAGTGGTTCCATCCTTCGAGCATCCAATACCATTATATTGTGATAACAATGGAGCGGTGGCTTTGGCCAAGGAACCCAGGTCCCATCAGCGATCCAGGCATATTCTGAGGCGATATCACCTGATCCGGGAGATAGTTGATCGCCAGGAGATCGAGGTCAGGAGGGTTGACACGAAGAATAACACAGCGGATCCACTCACGAACGCCATTCCCCACATACAGTTTGAGATACTCTTCGGGATTCTCGGTATGCGATACTACAGCAGCTGGCCCTAGTGCAAGTGGGAGATTGTTAGTTGTATATATACCTTAGAGGCCAGTATTGTACAGATGATGTATATTATATTGGATGCTTGGACATATATATAGAGATGACTTTCTTGCTCGATATGATAGTATGCTATCTGGTTGTTCTTTATCATAACATGTAAACTTGTCTCTTTATACTGTCTTATAGTTACATGTTGGTAAAGCCCTTAGGATGTGAACTTGACTACCTGGACTATGATGTGGATCATACTAGTGGGGACATGGTAGTCCATAAGTACATCCTTCAAGGTCCCTAGTCGTGGGTGTATCGAGACGGGCATTGATATACCAGTGTAGACTACCGTATACGCTTCTCAACACATGAGATGGGTGATGGATGATCCGATATCCATTGGTGTTTGACATCAGAGATGGTATACGGGTGCTCAGTGGAGACTGGGTATACTGGACGGACTCGCCGAGAACTCCCAGATGTTATTATACCTCACGTCAGATGGCAGTTCTCTGGTGACACTTGTGCAGGTTAGTATGTAGACCCGAGATCGTCATAGAGTCTTGTGTGATTCCCACTGTGCTTTGATTTCCACCTTACCACGTCCATGAGGGCATGCAAAACGGTGGTTTTTGGGTACAGTCCCGAGTCACATAGAGGCAATGAGCGATAGGAGGGGTTTCGTCTCTCCCGGTATTGGGGGTTGATGTTGCGCTATGCTCGATTGGCCGTAACAGGGAAGTCCCTGGCCAGGGCTGATTAGAGATTTACTGGTAAGTGTTACCAGTAGTTTCTCGACCCGTTATGAGCCTCACATCGGCACGACTTATCGGTTATTTGGGTCTGACGTTTACCACCCCTAGACTTGATATGCGACACATCAGAAGAGGAGATCGGACTGCACGGGTAGTGTTGCCGGTTGGCTCGACGGGAGTTGTAGCAGGTTCGCTTGTTTTCTTCTGATCGCTCAATACCCGGGTGGCCGTTACGTTTAGCTGACCGCTTGCGGCTTGAGGGTGTTTGATATGATCATCACCCATTGCTGGCGTATTGACGAGTCTTAGAGTCCCACAAAGGAGTTACCTAGTCCAGGCAAAACGTTGTGGTGCGCGTATGCGATATGCGCATGGACCCTGTTAAAATGCGCGTATGAGATACCGTATATTAATCAGGCGGCTTGCTTTTGGTTGGGTCGTATGTGATATAGCCGGATTGATAAATCAAGTGTTGATTTATCATTTAACCATTACTTTCTCACTAGAAATCCTTTCTTGTATTTTTGATGTATGCATGCATGTATGCATTCTTTCATGATTCATGCACATATGGATGTGCATGCACACATACATATATACATCATCCTTCATGGTTAGATATATAAAGAAAATGATAGTAATATAAGAATCACACACTATGTTTATATATATGGATATATATATATATTTGCATTTGTTTTAAAACAAAACAAAAGATAAAGATAAATACATGGTATCTACACTCTTCCTTCAACTAACCATGTTCACCTACCTTTTAACCATGTGTTAATATTTTCTTTTAGGTTTTAACTCAAGTGAAATAATATCCATATGATATAACCATGGTTTGAGATGAAGGGTAAAAAAATATATATACATATATTTTCCATATTCTTGATATGAGATTATCTTTTTCTCTTCTTCTAAAAAGCCATCATCTTCGTCCTCCTTCTTTTGAACTCTAAATTTCTATAGTGAGCAAATTACTCACCAAGTTAGGATTTTGAAGTGAGAAAAAGCACCACAACATCATTCTACACAAGTCTTGCCCACTTGTTTAGAGTGTTAGCTTCATTTCTTTCTCTTGATCAGGTGAAGTTGCAAGCTTGGACAAAGCGGACTCCGGGTGGATCATCGTGGACCTAGAGGAGTTCAAGCGGACCTTTTCCAAACCCCAAGTAGCCGAGGAGTCTAGCCTAGGGAGCTACAAAGGTTGTTGTCACGACCCGAAAGTACGGAACGTGACCGGCACTTAGATTACGAAGCGTCTAGAGGCGCCACGTGACCTAAGTAAGCCGAAGCCCAGAAATCTAAACCATAAAAGAAGAAAAAGAAGAAAAGAAAATAAAACAAGTATAAAACATCAGCAAATTTTACCAAAAATTTCGGCAGAGTCTCCTCTGTAAAACTGGCCCCCAAACGGGTACAACAAGTATAATATGAATAAACCATAAAAAGCAACCCCAAACGGGTGCTAGCTCAACGCCAACAGGCGGAGACAACCACAACAATCACAATAGTATACAACGCCAAAGGGTGAGGCTCAAATTTGTAAAGAAAACAAAAACCACCAGATCAGAATAACACATGCGCGACTCTAAGGTCGAAATAAGCAACTGGTCCAATAAACTTATCAAGTAATACAAATATGGTTGATGGAGCTTTCTAGATACAAATGGAATAATATAAAAAAAATACAACGGCGGTTCAGATACAAATGAACCAACCTACCGAGCAAATCACCCGAAATGAAAATGATGTGCCAGCAACTGCCAAGGGAAACCTGTACATCGCACCTGAAAAGAATTTGGCACAACGGGGGTGAGTTGCCAACTCGTGAGTAGAAGACATCTACGAAAAGAAATCGAATGCATGACGCTATCCTAGGTCATAATAATACACTACTATATCCTAAACATCTAGTAATAGCATGGTAATACTACGTGTAAGTACAGATAATCCGTGTTCGTGTCAGTGCTTAATATAATACTATGTCATATGAAATGAAATGCATCCACCATGAATGTAAAGTAACAAATCCTGAAATCCCGATATACATGAATAAGAACTCTTTAGCTATTATCATAGTAAAGTATGTATAAGCATCTGAAATCTCAACAATGAAATCCATAGAAATCCGTGTCAAGCATCGACACAACACATGTAATCTCAAGTCTCAATATGTCGGGCTCCGTCAGTCCGGATCGGCCCATATCATCAAATCCCACGACAACGGTCGGTATCCTCCGGATATCCGCCGCGCCAGACATCACCGGTAGGTAGCCTTCCCCTGCCAGGCTCATCGTCTACAACTCGATCTTCTTACCCCAGGGTACCATACCGGGCCCACCATGTACCCGAGACGGTTCATCCACTCCTCGAATCGGGTCTCGAAATCCATCAGAAAACATGAAATACTCATGGTGGACGACACATACATCACGAGAAAACCGCATCTTATTTTAAAAAGAGAAGAGGAGAGAGAGAGAAGTTTTTATATATATTCTTGCGGTTTTCCCCAAAAATCCAAAAAAAAATCTCACAGAAATCCAAATCTCAAAATCATGAGTAGTATATGATAAATGTCGGCATATGCTCATAATACTGTGCGATAACATGAAAATATGAATGCAGGAATGTCTAAGTTATGAATATCATGTCTATACTAACATCAGAGAGTAATCACAATATTATATCGGTTTAGTTGTTAACTGATTCTATCAACAAAATATAATATGATCTAAAGTGTACGTGACATAGCAATTACCGATGATGATGTGTGTGAGCCGGCAAATAAGTGTGCGTGGAATATGCGCATCATCGGTAATGGTGCTGGTGTCCTAACCGGTAAAGTTTATATTGATTATAGCAACATATAAAAGAACATGCACCATGATGATTATAGTATGAATGTAAATGCAGGTGTGCATCATCCACTGTGTGAGTCGAACCTAAACCAGTATCCATCTAACATCCTAAGGAACTAAACCTAATAGACTAGTCAGTAGGAAACTAGAGTCTACCTAAGGTCTGAATCATTATCTCCAATAGTCGGCGATTCCGCCTCAATAGCATCACGTACGTAGTACGGCTTCCTCGAATCAAGAGTGCGGATCAATCACCAAATCTAAGCCTCGTACGGCATCCCAATATCGGGGTACGGTTAAGTATCCCCTAGGTGTCCCTTCATTCGTATAATGTCAAATGTATTTTATTGTGATTAAGTCATACTTATATGATATCGACATCAGGTCACACCAATATAATGTCGTAATCAAGTTATACATATATCATATAGTGATCAGTCACAAGTTACAGTCCGGGTACTATTCTAGCGTCCCATGTACATCAATATCACCACCACTCCTTATAACTTATATAATCATGTCCATTATCTCATTTTCTAATGATCTGCTAACACTCAAGACGACTGTATAGTCAAGAATCACGGCATCAAGCCGGTTATACTGTTTCATCATATCTCGGATATCATATCACATCAATGAAGCACCTATACGTGTTGTACATGTATGTATATACCTATACCTAGTTCTACATATATCCACATACACGCACCCCATGTCGAGTTTCAGTGTGTGCGTGGGTGTGTTTCTATCTGAAACCTACGAACCCCCTTCCAAGGTACTCATCCTATGATTTGGCTTTCCTAAATCGGTCTAATCCAACCTAGGGTCAATACTAGAGTCCTACTAGGGTCACGTCTGGTTTCCTAATGTCAATAAGTACTAATCCTATTCTACGTTGCGGGGGTGCTAAACGCCATCCACCCGACTTCCCCCCGTAGATATGCATCTACTCATCTGGTCCATGTCTGCCGACGACGGTGTCGCGATCCTCCTCTTCATCGCCCGTAGTCCACTTGAAGGGTACCTAAACGCAAACATATAAATAACATCGTAAACCGAATCACATACAAAAGTCAAACGATACAAGGAACAAGCATAGGTTAAAACCTATGTCTCGTCCACGCAAAAGCACCAAACACCGCTCGATATCGGTGTACATACGCCGACTGATCGAGGTAGAAACCAATAAACAACCCGCAGTTTCAAAACCCATTACTTATAATATTAAACTTGGTTCAAATCATCGGAACCCTAAAATCGATCAAATCATCCAATTCCGAAAACCTTGAAAATGTCAATTCACCGTTTTACTTCAAAACTTGACGTTTAACGAAACTAATGGTCATAATATTCATTAAATAACATAACTAAGTTACAGAAACCATTATCATATTTTTATTACACTAATTTATATTACGAATAAATTTCTAGTTTGCAATTTTATCAATTTTCCACAACTTACAAGCAAAATTCCACAATTCCACAACAACACTTGATTTTGTATGAATTAATATATCAAACTACAATTTACAATGATAATGATATAATGAAACCTTAATTTATATTTTAAATCTCATTTATTTAATAATTTCCAAAAACTAGTTAGCAAAATAGCAATTTTTATCAAAATTTATCAATTATCAATAATACTAGTAACTAAACTAAGTTTTTCCATTCCTTTAACATGTCAATATCCTCATTTAAACAACAATCTATTGTTACAAACATTCATTGGAATTTATCTCAGCAATATATAAAATATATAGAAATCTAGTTTGCTAAAAATGGTTTAATTTAACCATTTTGGATAAACAATTTACAATCTATCCTCCATACAAGAATCTCCACTTCTCAAAATGTTAAACTAGTTATAATAACCGCAATTAATTAATAAAAATCATAACCTTATTTTACAACCCTAACTTGAATTTTTAAAACTTAGAAATAGAATTAATTCATTAAATCAATTTATGCTAGAATGAAACACTAATTAACAATAATTCAAAAGAACAAGATTTATACCTTCACACAAGAAATCCAAACATGAAAATGAGCCTCAAAAATACATGCTTTCCCACTCCAAATTCCATATGAAAATGAGCAAAGAATGAAGGATAGGAAATAAATAGGTATTTTGTGGATTTTTTAATTGAATTTTGATGTATTTTTGATGGATTTTAGCAACAAAAGAAGAGAGGGAAATGGGGGGCTGCCTAGAGGATGAGGCCGGCCATGTTTGGGAGAAGAGGGAAAGAAAGAAACGAGTCATGAATCATGTAGAAACTTCCTCCAAATATCATCATCTTTATGTCTTTTCAACCTTTATGCATTTTCCTTTTCTTTTCTTTTCAAAAAAACAAATTTCTAGAAGGCACTTGAAGAATGAAGTGAGAGGGGCTGCCAAGATCAGCCAAAAATAGTGTGAGGGAGTAAAATATAGTGTGGTTTTGTTTGGGAAAAGATAAAAGTTATACCGCACTCCGTTTGCACTAATTTCACCGAAAAAAAGCCTTTTTCTTCGATATTTTCTATCACCGGATAACAACCCTATTTCAATTCAAAAACCACATGATAAAATTTTGCTTAATGTATAATGATGCACAAAATTTGTTTGAACTCATTCCAGTTTGTAATTTTCCTGAATTAAATGTATTAGTGACGGCTTAAAATAATATTAAAATAATTAATTTCGGAAAAATTTTCAGAAATTTTGAAATCTCACCAGTGGCTCAATAAACACCAAATACTAACAATTACATAATTAGAATATTTATATTAAATTTTAAAATAAAGATATTTGTATTTTGACTTTTTACAGAAAACCCCCTTATTTTGCCGATTTTTCCGAAATTTCACCAAAACGATTTTCACAATGTTACAATCTTCCCCCCTTAAAGAAATTCGGTCCCCGAATTTAAATTAAAACTCCCCCTCCAAATACTAAAACATTTATCAAAATACTTAAATCGTCGGGGCTCCGAAATCATCAATACATAACTAAAATCAACCCCGTCAAGCATAACGCAATCATCGGAGTTACGGCGAAGATAAAATATCAGACCCAATACGAAAACCAACATAATATATATCAAAACTATAACTTATATATATATAGTGTGCATCATAGTGAAACCGTACAAATATCCGGCTAAGGAAATATGCAAACCCCTTTTTGAAAATTGCCGTGTGATGCACGTGTCACGGCATAAGTAGCGGACGTTTATTTTAAAAAAAATAACTATATATATATATATATCTTTTATTTAACATACACGTCCCGCCTGGTTACTAAATCAAATAATAATCATTATGAAAATATACTGCTCAAACTGAAATCAATTCCAATCACATCAATAAAATGTCATGTGCGTCCGGTGCGCACTGAAATCGAAACCAAATGCAGAAACTATGAATACCCACAAAACAAAACTAAGTGCAACTGGTGTGCACCAAAAACATCTGTCAAGTGCAACGGGCGTGCACGACTCAAAATCAGGTGCATCTAATCTGCACAAAACCCCGATTTAGTGCATCTGGTGTGCACAAAATCGCATCAAGTGTGTCAAGTACGCGCAAGACTCCTAATCAGGTGCACATAGAGCACGAAAACATATATCGAACATCAGACTCGAATCACAGCACAAAAATGCATGAAAACTAGGTCGAAACATATGTCAAAATCATGTGTAACCCCTATGCACGAAGTCAAATCAAAAATCTCAATATATATAAAACCAAATCAAGTGTACTGGGTGTGTACTAAACAACATCAATACAACTGGTATATGAAACACAACTAGAATGTAATGAAGGTACACACATGAAATACCAATCGTAAAACGAATTCCTCAAAATGCCAAAATCCAATAACAGAAAATATGGAATTCAAATCACTAAATCACAATCGTAAACACTATCGTCAATGTGTGCCTCTTTCCTCTGATGTCGACTGCTTCAAACTCGTTCTTTCATAGGTGTGCTAACTGCGCTACCAACGGCAATACTCGTGTCTAGAGCCTCCACATAGTCGATCCCTTCACTTGATATCCGGACTACATTAAACTTTTCGATCGATCCATCAAAATTCCATAATTCCCCGAGAGCTCAAAACTCAAGTACAGTTTAAAAATATCCGGTACATACCCCAGCATCGATGATCCAGCTGTAGAAGGGCAAACCCAAGCCTCACTAATGGCACAGCGGAACTTCCGTAAACCCTAAGGTTCAAGGGCGTTCTCGTGGTCATTATGTCGAGTTAGGGTTTCATTCTTCTAGAGGGTCCATCGAAATACCTGCATGTTCTTCCGAATACTTTAAACTTAGGAAAATGGTTTTCTGATAATCGTTCGAACCCCTTTTAACTTCATCCGGACGGCATGTGAATACCCTTCGTCCGCACGCTAAGCAATGCTTCAATCCTCAAGAATAGCCCATACTCTAATGGTTATCGCATTCGAGCCGCAGCTCCCTCTGCTAGTGGTAATAGAACCCGCCGTCCAACATTGACGAAGATAGATCAAAAGAACGAATGGAATACGGTACAAACAATGTAAATCCTAGGGCTCCTTAAGCAGAGTGGCGTATCGTAAGTATGCCGCGGACCATACCCACGGTACGTTACTCTACCTAATCGCCTGCTCCATCAACCAAGGGTCACCTAGACTTATACAGGGTTAAACCTAGCGCTCTGATAGCAACTTTGTCACGACCCAAAAGTACGGAACGTGACCGGCACTTAGATTACGAAGCGTCTAGAGGCGCCACGTGACCTAAGTAAGCCGAAGCCCAGAAATCTAAACCATAAAAGAAGAAAAAGAAGAAAAGAAAATAAAACAAGTATAAAACATCAGCAAATTTTACCAAAAATTTCGGCAGAGTCTCCTCTGTAAAACTGGCCCCCAAACGGGTACAACAAGTATAATATGAATAAACCATAAAAAGCATCCCCAAACGGGTGCTAGCTCAACGCCAACAGGCGGAGACAACCACAACAATCACAATAGTATACAACGCCAAAGGGCGAGGCTCAAATTTGTAAAGAAAACAAAAACCACCAGATCAGAATAACACATGCGCGACTCTAAGGTCGAAATAAGCAACTGGTCCAATAAACTTATCAAGTAATACAAATATGGTTGATGGAGCTTTCTAGATACAAATGGAATAATATAAAAAAAATACAACGGCGGTTCAGATACAAATGAACCAACCTACCGTGCAAATCACCCGAAATGAAAATGATGTGCCAGCAACTGCCAAGGGAAACCTGTACATCGCACCTGAAAAGAATTTGGCACAACGGGGGTGAGTTGCCAACTCGTGAGTAGAAGACATCTACGAAAAGAAATCGAATGCGTGACGCTATCCTAGGTCATAATAATACACTACTATATCCTAAACATCTAGTAATAGCATGGTAATACTACGTGTAAGTACAGATAATCCGTGTTCGTGTCAGTGCTTAATATAATACTATGTCATATGAAATGAAATGCATCCACCATGAATGTAAAGTAACAAATCCTGAAATCCCGATATACATGAATAAGAACTCTTTAGCTATTATCATAGTAAAGTATGTATAAGCATCTGAAATCTCAACAATGAAATCCATAGAAATCCGTGTCAAGCATCGACACAACACATGTAATCTCAAGTCTCAATATGTCGGGCTCCGTCGGTCCGGATCGGCCCATATCATCAAATCCCACGACAACGGTCGGTATCCTCCGGATATCCGCCGCGCCAGACATCACCGGTAGGTAGCCTTCCCCTGCCAGGCTCATCGTCTACAACTCGATCTTCTTTCCCCGAGGTACCATACCGGGCCCACCATGTACCCGAGACGGTTCATCCACTCCTCGAATCGGGTCTCGAAATCCATCAGAAAACATGAAATACTCATGGTGGACGACACATACATCACGAGAAAACCGCATCTTATTTTAAAAAGAGAAGAGGAGAGAGAGAGAGAAGTTTTTATATATATTCTTGCGGTTTTCCCCAAAAATCCAAAAAAAATCTCACAGAAATCCAAATCTCAAAATCATTAGTATATGATAAATGTCGGCATATGCTCATAATACTGTGCGATAACATGAAAATATGAATGCAGGAATGTCTAAGTTATGAATATCATGTCTATACTAACATCAGAGAGTAATCACAATATTATATCGGTTTAGTTGTTAACTGATTCTATCAACAAAATATAATATAATCTAAAGTGTACGTGACATAGCAATTACCGATGATGATGTGTGTGAGCCGGCAAATAAGTGTGCGTGGAATATGCGCATCATCGGTAATGGTGCTGGTGTCCTAACCGGTAAAGTTTATATTGATTATAGCAACATATAAAAGAACATGCACCATGATGATTATAGTATGAATGTAAATGCAGGTGTGCATCATCCACTGTGTGAGTCGAACCTAAACCAGTATCCATCTAACATCCTAAGGAACTAAACCTAATAGACTAGTCAGTAGGAAACTAGAGTCTACCTAAGGTCTGAATCATTATCTCCAATAGTCGGCGATTCCGCCTCAATAGCATCACGTACGTAGTACGGCTTCCTCGAATCAAGAGTGCGGATCAATCACCAAATCTAAGCCTCGTACGGCATCCCAATATCGGGGTACGGTCAAGTATCCCCTAGGTGTCCCTTCATTCGTATAATGTCAAATGTATTTTATTGTGATTAAGTCATACTTATATGATATCGATATCAGGTCACACCAATATAATGTCGTAATCAAGTTATACATATATCATATAGTGATCAGTCACAAGTTACAGTCCGGGTACTATTCTAGCGTCCCATGTACATCAATATCACCACCACTCCTTATAACTTATATAATCATGTCCATTATCTCATTTTCTAATGATCCGCTAACACTCAATACGACTGTATAGTCAAGAATCACGGCATCAAGCCGGTTATACTGTTTCATCATATCTCGGATATCATATCACATCAATGAAGCACCTATACGTGTTGTACATGTATGTATATACATATACCTAGTTCTAGATATATCCACATACACGCACCCCATGTCGAGTTTCAGTGTGTGCGTGGGTGTGTTTCTATCTGAAACCTACGAACCCCCTTCCAAGGTACTCATCCTATGATTTGGCTTTCCTAAATCGGTCTAATCCAGCCTAGGGTCAATACTAGAGTCCTACTAGGGTCACGTCTGGTTTCCTAATGTCAATAAGTACTAATCCTATTCTACGTTGCGGGGGTGCTAAACGCCATCCACCCGACTTCCCCCCATAGATATGCATCTACTCACCTGGTCCATGTCTGCCGACGACGGTGTCGCGATCCTCCTCTTCATCGCCCGTAGTCCACTTGAAGGGTACCTAAACGCAAACATATAAATAACATCGTAAACCGAATCACATACAAAAGTCAAACGATACAAGGAACAAGCATAGGTTAAAACCTATGTCTCGTCCACGCAAAAGCACCAAACACCGCTCGATATCGGTGTACAAACGCCGACTGATCGAGGTAGAAACCAATAAACAACCCGCAGTTTCAAAACCCATTACTTATAATATTAAACTTGGTTCAAATCATCGGAACCCTAAAATCGATCAAATCATCCAATTCCGAAAACCTTGAAAATGTCAATTCACCGTTTTACTTCAAAACTTGACGTTTAACGAAACTAATGGTCATAATATTCATTAAATAACATAACTAAGTTACAGAAACCATTATCATATTTTTATTACACTAATTTATATTACGAATAAATTTCTAGTTTGCAATTTTATCAATTTTCCACAACTTACAAGCAAAATTCCACAATTCCACAACAACACTTGATTTTGTATGAATTAATATATCAAACTACAATTTACAATGATAATGATATAATGAAACCTTAATTTATATTTTAAATCTCATTTATTTAATAATTTCCAAAAACTAGTTAGCCAAATAGCAATTTTTATCAAAATTTATCAATTATCAATAATACTAGTAACTAAACTAAGTTTTTCCATTCCTTTAACATGTCAATATCCTCATTTAAACAACAATCTATTGTTACAAACATTCATTGGAATTTATCTCACCAATATATAAAATATATAGAAATCTAGTTTGCTAAAAATGGTTTAATTTAACCATTTTGGATAAACAATTTACAATCTATCCTCCATACAAGAATCTCCACTTCTCAAAATGTTAAACTAGTTATAATAACCGCAATTAATTAATAAAAATCATAACCTTATTTTACAACCCTAACTTGAATATTTAAAACTTAGAAATAAAATTAATTCATTAAATCAATTTATGCTAGAATGAAACATTAATTAACAATAATTCAAAAGAACAAGATTTATACCTTCACACAAGAAATCCAAACATGAAAATGAGCCTCAAAAATACATGCTTTCCCACTCCAAATTCCATATGAAAATGAGCAAAGAATGAAGGATAGGAAATAAATAGGTATTTTGTGGATTTTTTAATTGAATTTTGATGTATTTTTGATGGATTTTAGCAACAAAAGAAGAGAGGGAAATGGGGGGCTGCCTAGAGGAGGAGGCCGGCCATGTTTGGGAGAAGAGGGAGAGAAAGAAATGAGTCATGAATCATGTAGAAACTTCCTCCAAATATCATCATCTTTATGTCTTTTCAACCTTTATGCATTTTCCTTTTCTTTTCTTTTCAAAAAAACAAATTTCTAGAAGGCACTTGAAGAATGAAGTGAGAGGGGCTGCCAAGATCAGCCAAAAATAGTGTGAGGGAGTAAAATATAGTGTGGTTTTGTTTGGGAAAAGATAAAAGTTATACCGCACTCCGTTTGCACTAATTTCACCGAAAAAAAAGCCTTTTTCTTCGATATTTTCTATCACTGGATAACAACCCTATTTCAATTCAAAAACCACATGATAAAATTTTGCTTAATGTATAATGATGCACAAAATTTGTTTGAACTCATTCCAGTTTGTAATTTTCCTGAATTAAATGTATTAGTGATGGCTTAAAATAATATTAAAATAATTAATTTCGGAAAAAATTTCAGAAATTTTGAAATCTCACCAGTGGCTCAATAAACACCAAATACTAACAATTACATAATTAGAATATTTATATTAAATTTTAAAATAAAGATATTTGTATTTTGACTTTTTACAGAAAACCCCCTTATTTTGCCGATTTTTCCGAAATTTCACCAAAACGATTTTCACAATGTTACAGTTGTACTCTCAAAACCCTAGCTTTTCTTACTTGAGATGATGTGTTGTTTTTGAAACCCTAGTTTTCTAGGAATGATCCTTTGTATGGTTACTTAGCACCCCAAAAATTTAATCTTTGGTACATGTGATGCTTCCAAACCCTTCATGAGGTGCTAGGTAAACCTAACAATGAAGAGTTGATCGGTTCAGGCACGTTATCTAAAAGCATAGACGTTCCAAATCAAACCTCAGTTCTTAACGTACAGAACACACACAAGAGGAAGAGTTCAGAAATGAACGAATCCTTCTTGAGGCATTGTAGACTAGGTCATATCAATGCGACCCGACTACCTGAGGTTACATATAGATGCATATTTAAATTAGTTAGAATTTACAACTTGTGAAACTTGCCGGTCATGTCACAGAGATAAGATGACCACAACTCTGTTTATTAGAAATAGAGAAAGAGTTAGTGAACTCTTGGGATTGATACATGCTGATGTATGAAGGTCCCCTGTCTACACATTATAAGTCCACAGTAGCGCCCCGGCCGTCTAACAGACGCCAAATGCGGAACAAAAACTTTTAATGAAACTGGCGCTATCGTGTACCGTAACCCGGATCTGCCATTAAAACTAAACTAACAAACTACAAAGGGATAGAAACATTATACCGAATGATCCGAGTCCTTCGGTCTTTAACCATCATCCCACGCTTTGTTGCGGCTGCTCCGATCTCCTCGATCTCCAGTCTTATCGTCCATGTGACACCACGTCGACGGATCTTTAAACGGGCTCCTGCCCCTGAACCGAGGCAACTCGATCGTCAAGTTTGCTAAAAGAGACGACCAATATGAAGTAGAGAATGAGTAGAACACTTTTTCTTGTTACGTCCAAGGTCACGGACGAACGGATATGGAAGTTGCCTTTTGGATCGGGTGAAATGAGAAGAGGCTATCTATTTTTCGTGAACCCGAATCTATCATAATCTTTTGCTAGTGAATAACAACCATGATCTTGAGAGGGGGGAAGGCCGGCCACTTTATAGCAAGAGGGGGGTGAGTGTAGGAGAGGGGGGTGACCACAAGAAAAATATCTAGTGTGAACACAAAGTATGAATGCATTAAAATCAAACCAATCACAATTAACCTTGTCACCTTGTCATTAATTGCACTATTAATGACCTAATGACTCACAAGCCTTGTCACCCTCTCTAGAACCTTCTAGAACACTGACTCACCTCATCAAGAAAAGATAAATCCGCATTTAACCGAATGTCAAAATACGGCTGATAGAAAACTGGAAACTGGCAACTTCCAAAAGTGATCCTGAAACGAATTTCAGGATAACCCCGTATCAGTATAAACATACCCGCATTTGTATTACTACCGAATACAAATGTAACTGAGACAAAGATATTATATCTACACAGTATAATACTGGGTTCCGGCTTAAACCAAAGCCTACCAGCATTATCTGCCCGAAAAACGACACGTGCGAAAACTCACGTGCTTTTTCCGAACCTTGCCATATCATCATACGGCCTCTACAACGTTTCGTCCGAACTTGGGAAAGTGTCTGTGGGGGACTCTAATGACTCATCAACACATCGGCACTGGGTATAAACCCCTAGCACGTTAGAGGTACAAACTGTATGTAACGGTTTGCCTATGTATTAATTGGAAGGGAAGCTGACGAGCGAACTCATCTATATACCCTACTGAGCCAGACAGTGACAATGTATATACAGTCCGGTCCATTCGTCTAAAGAGTATCGCATATCGAGTCTAGGGGGTGGATAAAGTCAGACCCCTAATAACGCGATAAATCGTGTCGGCATGAAGCCCATCACCACGTGAGAAACTACTGATCCAGATCAGTAATTCTCCACTACCTCGGTCGAGGATTCCTAGTGATGGCCACTCGTGCACTGCGCGACATCAACCCCCAATACCGGGAGAGCCGAATCCCCGACGATCCGCTCACTTGCCTCCAATGTGGCTCGGGACAGTACCCAAAAATAACCTGTTTGCACGACTCCTTCGAGCCATGGTAGGGTAGAAATCAAGGCACAGTGGGAACTCACACGAGACAAATGACGACCTCAGATCGATGAACTAACCTGTACACATGTCACCAGGGAATTGCCATCTGACGATATGTATAATACCAACTAGCAGATTCCCGGCAAGTCCTGTCCGGTGTACTCATAACTCAATGAGCACCTGTATACATCTTAGGTGATCCAACTGACACCAGTGGCTTGTGAGACCGGCCACCGCCCCTCGTCGGGGTCTCGACTGTATACACTAGTCTACTCTGGAGTATCGATGCCCTGTCTCGAAACTCCAACGACTAGGGACACTTTTAAGGATGTGCTTACAGACCCTAGCTCCCATGTATATGATCGCCATCATACTGCTGGTATTCAAGCAAGAATCCTATGGGCTCTATCAATCATGCAATAGTGAACTAAAGCATATATACGATGATAAAGACAAACGAGATAACATACTTTCATCTCGAGCAAGACTGTCATATCGGTATAGGTCCTGCCTCAATCATTGCAATCACGTACCTGCGATCTAATAATTGACTTTGAGGGCACTATCTCCAACAATCTCCCACTTGCACTTAAGGCTAATTATTGCGATGTCGAATACTCATAGCCCGTGTGATACCGAACACCCAACTCCTTTACTAATCAGTTTCACAAAGCCAGTTTGTAAAAATTTCTTGTGTTCAAGAAATAGCCTCAGTTAGTGGGTCCGCCCTGATGTTTCTTTCTATATCTCTTTTAATCTCAAGTTCGCGGAGAAAAGCCATCTCCCGAATCGAGTAATACCTGTCTTAGAATATGTCTGGATATCTGATGGGACCTAGTTCATAAATGAACTCCAAATCCAAACTTTTTAGACTGTATCGATAACTGAACCTAATCAGTATCCAGCACCATGCCTCCCACAGTATCCTCTTGGACCACCTGTCCATAATACTGTCCCTCGTCAGAGGGAAAACTATAACTGTGACAATCACTCTATCATCCATGTCACATTGGAAGCCTTGAATGATAACTGTCTCCCGAAGGAGGCTGCCATTATCAAATCTGTAGAACAAGCACTTATGTTCTAAAACCGCTTCCTTATGTTTCTCCAAGATTGGATTAATATAAACTTATCGCATCAAGTGTAAAAACTACATCTGATGTGGTACGTGACATCTCATGATTGACTCAATTGCCTAAGCAAGTGATCTGCCAATCATGCATTTCCCTCTCTCCTTTAGTCTCTAAGACACCTTTAGAGAGGGTGACTCCATCACCTGCAGGTACACCACCATGCCAGGAGTCATCTATTCCAAAATACTATTAGAATATTGTCAAAGTACCCAAATTGGGAAACTACCCAAATCTAGATCTAAAACCATAGATTTGGTTACCAGAATGTCTGATATTATATCCATGTCCTTTGTGAAGAAACAAATGTGTAACAACCATAGTACAACCGATCGTAGTATAGGAATTTTTATTTCCTACTCTGTGTATGTTATCCAAATACCAGGACATTACTCCCTACTACCTTCTTAACAGATCCATCCCCTCTTCTGATGCAGTCAAACCTATGACTGTCATATCAAAATCAGATGATCTTATCTCCGCTATATCTGCTTAAGTCTATAAATAGACATAAGCTACTTGTCCACTATACTTCCGCTGCTCCCACTGACTACGACAACCCTCCGGCAGAATAATATCTACGTACACTTCTAAAGCTAATTTAGAACGACGTTATACTTATCCTCTTGCTGGGTCTCATAGTCCGGAAAAACAGTACTTGTCAGGTCTGGGTAAACAAGAACCTCCCTGTCACCGTCCTTGAGGCTACCGGAGTACCTCTCGGGTGTCTGAGGTTACCCACCATATCTTCGGAGTGGCTATTGGAATGTCAAACCTGATTGAATATATAGGTCCTATTAAATTTTTCGTAATCATTTGCGGTTCTGGAATCACTTCCAGTTCTACCATACTCCCACTATTGTTTTCCGAAAAAATCCATTTTAATAAAACTTTGGCGAGTCAAGAACAATATAACTATTGATCTTCCAGATGGTAGAAAATCAACCCTCGTCAAAGCCAGGGTCAACCCACAAACTGCCATTACAGAAACGTGCCTTGAGTTATCCAGTGTCTGGTTTTAAGCATAAGCTGGACAACTCCCCGTATCTTAACATCGTTAAGATATGAACCATTCTATATCCAATATAGAAACAGAGGCACTAATTTATTTGGAACCAGATTCAAATCATGCAGCTGTCTCCACTGCATATCAACTTAATGGAGAGAGGCTACTCAGCATTACTCAACTTAGGAATCCATCCAATTATGAGTAACCTGAAAGAGAAACAAGTTTCTCAAAACCATTACTATCAACTGAATACTAACCACAAGGATATACATCTTCAATCTCTTTGAAGAATCCTGATACTTGCGACATCTGGTTCTCTATTTTATTCTTATACCGACAACTTCTCAAAACTTAGACATTGTATTTCTATAAAACACTTGTCAAAAAACTAGAGAAGTCACAAGTAAACAGAACATAGTACGGGGACCTACCCCTTTGTCCTGACGGACACTAGACAACATACAATACTCTGTATAAGTCCGCTGAGTTCAAATAACTCAAAACCTGTGCATCGCAGGTTGAAAACTGTACATAGGCGATTTCCTCAAATATCACCAATTACAACGAATTCCGATATAATGAGGATGATCTCCTGATTCCCAATAACTTACTCCCACTCATTATCTGTAAAACTGTACAGATATGAGAATGAAACCTGGTAAATACATACCCTGGAGTAAGTATGTAATCGGGAAATCAGTTTACAATTAACAATGCATAGTGAAACTGAACCATGAAAATGTTTCGTATGGGTATTCTGGTATTCTTAGTAATGCCTCTTCCATAATCCTATTCATGACTTTAACCGTATATTTCTTTGACATCTCTCTAAATTCCTTTATTTGTCTTTAATCGTTACCTTCTGTACACCATCGTTCGGCTAAATGGTTTTCTTCCTTCCCTACCGTTCGGCACCAGCCTATGGTTTGGAAGAAGACTATCCAGTAAGCATAATAGGTGTACCCTCCTAATCCTAGGAGTACTCGCAACTTGAGAGAAGGTGATGATAAAAGACAGCTGAATAAAACCTTATTCTATTTCTCCCGAACTGGGAAAAATCAAAGGTGAAATAGGAGTGGCGATGAAGTACGCGGTCTGGTCGTGAATGATAACAGTCGCAATTTACTTTGCCCTCTTTCCAATCCCTTTATTTTGTCTTTACATATTACCTTCTGTACATCCTACTTAGGCTAATTGGTTTTCTTCATTCCTTACCTTTCGGCACCAGCCTATGGTTTGGAATAAGACTATCCAATAAGTATAATAGGTGTACCCTCCTAATCCTAGGAGTACTCGCAACTTGGGAGAAGGTGATGATAAAAGACAGCTGAATAAAACCTTATTCTATTTCTCCCAAACTGGGAAAAATCAAAGGTGAAATAGGAGTGGCGATGAAGTACGCGGTTTGGTCGTGAATGATAACAGTCGCAATTTACTTTGCCCTCTTTCCAATCCCTTTATTTTGTCTTTACATATTATCTTCTGTACACCCTACTTAGGCTAATTGGTTTTCTTCATTCCCACCTTTCGGCACCAGCCTATGCTTTGGAATAAGACTATCCAATAAGCGTAATAGGTGTACCCTCCTAAACTAAGGAGCCCTCGCAACCTGAGAGAAGGTGATGATAAAAGACAACTGAATAAACTAATTCTATTTCTTCTGAACCTGGATCCATCCTCGAAGAAATCCCTTCGAGTTCGTATATAACCAAACGATGGATCTATCCAATGGAAGTGGATATCCGTAGTAATACGGGATGTTCTGAGAAATGCAAGGGTAAAAGAAAGAGCGGCAATGACTTATGCAACTCGGACAATCCAAAAGCCAGTATTTTTAAGAATGTTCGGTAAACTTGGTCACTGAGTCATGGTCTAGGCTCGGTCAAAGGTCGCTGCCAAAGAAAGAGAGAAAAGAAACACTCTGCGTGCACTCTAACCTAAATCAGAATGGTTATCACTTTATCAAATCAGGAAACCTCCCACTGTTATCTCAAATTCTCCTCCAAACCGGAAAGAAGAATTAGTCGGGATCGCTCGAAGAGTAAACCAACTCATCAGTGGGAATCGGGATCCAACTCTCATCGCATGATAACTTGATGGAAGCCACTCAATTTATCACACTCCAGAAGGTATGCGCATGCTTGGCAAGTTTCTTGTTTGTTTGAAACTCCCGATGTAATTTTTACCTCATGCTCTTATGACCTTGACTTTGGCCAACAAATCATAAGTCACATGTCAAGTTCTACCCGTCATTGTCCAGGTTAATTTGAACCCACCGGCACATGCCCTTGACTTTGGCCAACAAGGCAGAACGACTGTCCCAAACCAACGCATCTATCTATGCAACAGATGAATAATCAGCAGCTACAAAACACTATGCCTTGACTTTGGCCAACAAACATAGCTTGAATACTACTGACTATCCATATGAAATGACGGAAGGCTACGGCTGGTTTTTGGTGAAAAACCTTTAACGTAATGAACTTGATATCGCTGAAGGAACCCGATAGCTTTTTATAAAATATAGTGACGAAAACGTTTTGCTTAAGAGGCCACTCCCGGTGAAGGGATCTCGCCTCTTTCCTCGTGGAATGAGGTGCAGGATATTCCAACTGAATACCGCGATGCAAAGCAACTTGTAATCGACTATATTAAAGTTACTACCCTGACGTAAACTTCTGCCCAAGGGGTTTTTCCCAGTGAAGGGATATCAGCCCTTGCCTCTCGAATGAGGTGCAGGATATTCCAACTGAATATCACTATGCAAAACAAAAAGGAAACATCTTTGTAATAACATCTTTTAAAATTTGTTCCAACAACATCAAATATAGGTTTGTTTTATCCTTGCATTGATAAGAATCAATGCAGTCCCATCAAACAATCACACCAGAAAAGAACGAAAATAAAATGTACGTATATGCCATCCGCATTCGCCACTGGGTCCCGTCTTCACCCGTTAGGTTACTTAACTAACGACAGAGCGGGGGCTGGACTAGCGGGGGTGTAACACATATACAACATCTAATAGTATATATACCAATATACAATAACCGCTCCAGGCGTGATAATATGAAACATTACAGAAAAGTAATAAGCATCACAGAACAATACAGATAATCTGGGCTCCCTGGGTTTCACAGAGCCGCTGCTGAAACCTGACGTTCTCCTGGTCATATGGATAGCTTGTGCAATGAAACCTAGACCCCTACGGGGGCGGCAAGTTACCCGCCAAAACCTGAAGCGAGGTGGTCCCCACAGCATAGTGAATGGAACACCCAGCACTTCACGGAATCCGGTAAATTGAGCACCCCTCCTTGGGTCAACCTGTACCCCCTACGAGTGCGGCGAATAGTCTGCCAATTCTAGAGTGAGGTCCCTCTGCCTCTCAAAGCCATGAGATACGGACCCGTTGCCCTCCAGAACCCGGCTATCCGTGCACTCCTTCGCGGGATAAGCCTAGTACAGAAATGAAAAATATACAACGGGTACATCGGCCTCGACCCGGTCGTGCCCCAAAAGAATATTATACAAACAGGCAGTGACGGCAGTCCACATGTTGGACGCTCGCCCCGCAATATCAAATGTATAAATAAATCCAAACTGCACTATCATTGCACCCTGCTATCCACCACGACATATCCGCAACAATACAGCACAACAAAGAACATCAACGCGAATGTCACGTTCGCAAACCCGTCTAAAAGAACTATAGCAATCAGACGCGGTTTACCGATCAAATGACATTCTCGGTCGGAGATATAATGTAAATACCGCATACTAACAGATTTAAAATTTCGATCGACCAAATTTCCCGAAGTGGGCCCCACGTACATCTGGTGTACAGTAATAAAATCTGGGCCCAAAAGAATATACCAAAAACCCACAATTTCCAAACAAAGCCTACTGGGAAAAATTGATGCACTGTTCCTACTGAAGCGCCGTGGTTCCGCAGTCAAACCTAGGGTTTGACCGCGGAACCGCCGCGTTCTTGTGGGATCACATGCCCAATTTTTCTCAGTATTCTTATAAATGTCTTCTCTGTCTTCTGTGATACGCAAAATAATTTTAGGACATCATTTAAAATCGACAGAAACTGATAAGCTTGAAAATTGTGTTTTTGCGAAATCCGTTCGATCGATATTTTAAACGTGTTAGAAAAAGTTATTATAGCTTAATGGTGAGGCTTTGATACCACTGTAAGTCCACGGTAGCGCCGCGGCCGTCTAACAGACGCCAAATGCGAAACAAAAACTTTTAACGAAACTAGCACTATCGTGTACCGTAACCCGGATCTGCCATTAAAGCTAAACTAACAAACTACAAAGGGGTAAAATCGTTATACCGAATGATCCGAGTCCTTCGGTCTTTAACCATCATCCCACGCTTTTTTGCAGCTGCTCCGATCTCCTCGATCTCCAGTCTTGTCGTCCAGGTGGCACCACGTCGACGGATATTTAAACGGGCTCCTGCCTCTGAACCGAGGCAACTCGATCGTCAAGTTTGCTAAAAGAGACGACCAAGATGAAGTAGAGAATGAGTAGAACACTTTGTCTTGTTACGTCCAAGGTCACGGACGAACGGATATGGAAGTTGCCTTTTGGATCGGGAAAAATGAGAAAGAGGCTATCTATTTTTCGTTAACCCGAATCTATCATAATCTTTTGCTAGTGAATAACAACCATGATCTTGAGAGGGGGGAATGCCGGTCACTTTATAGCAAGAGGGGGGGTGAGTGTAGGAGAGGGGGGTGACCACAAGCAAAATATCTAGTGTGAACACAAAGTATGAATGCATTAAAAGCAAACCAATCACAATTAACCTAGTCACCTTGTCATTAATTGCACCATTAATGACCTATGACTCACTAGCCTTGTCACCCTCTCTAGAACCTTCTAGAACACTGACTCGCCTCATCAAGAAAAGATAAATCCGCATTTAACCGAATGTCAAAATACGGCTGATAGAAAACTGGAAACTTGCAACTTCCAAAAGTGATCCTGAAACGAATTTCAGGATAACCCCGTATCAGTATAAACATACCCGCATTTGTATTACGAATGAATACAAATGTAACTGAGGCAAAGATATTATATCTACACAGTATAATACTGGGTTCCGGCTTAAACCAAAGCCTACCAGCATTATCTGCCCGAAAAACGACACGTGCGAAAACGCACGTGCTTTTTCCGAACCTTGCCATATCACTATACGGCCTCTACAACGTTTCGCCCAAACTTGGGAAAGTGTCTATGGGAGACTCTAATGACTCATCAACACATCGGCACTGGGTATAACTCCTAGCACGTTAGAGGTACAAACTGTACGTAACGGTTTGCCTATGTATTGATTGGAAGGGAAGCTGACGAGCAAACTCATCTATAAGCCCTAATGAGCCAGACAGTGACAATGTATATACAGTCCGGTCCATTCGTCTAAAGAGTATCGCATATCGAGTCTAGGGGGTGGATAAAGTCAGGCACCTAATAACGCGATAAATCGTGTCGGCATGAAGCCCATCACCACCTGAGAAACTACTGATCCAGATCAGTAATTCTCCACTACCTCGGCCGAGGATTCCTGGTGATGGCCACCCCTGCACTGCGCGACATCAACCCCCAATACCGGGAGAGAGGAATCCCCGACGATCCGCTCACTTGCCTCAAATGTGGCTCGGGACTGTACCCAAAAAAGACCTGTTTGCACGACTCCTTTGAGCCGTGCTAGGGTAGAAATCAAAGCACAGTGGGAACTCACACGAGACAAATGACGACCACAGGTCGACGAACTAACCTGTACACATGTCACCAAGGAATTGCTATATGACGATATGTATAATACCAACTAGCAGATTCTCGACGAGTCCTGTCCGGTGTACTCAAAACTCAATGAGCACCTGTATACATCTTAGGTGATCCAACTGACACCAGTGGCTTGTGAGACCGGCCACCGCCCCTCGTCGGCGTCTCGACTGTATACACTAGTCTACTCTGGAGTATCGATGCCCTGTCTCGAAACTCCCACGATTAGGGACACTTTTAAGGATGTGCTTACAGACCCCAGCACCCACGTATATGATCGCCATCATACTGCTGGTACTCAAGCAAGAATCCTATGGGCTCTATCAATCATGCAATAGTGAACTAAAGCATATATACGATGATAAAGACAAACCGGATAGCATACTATCATCTCGAGCAAGACTGTCATATCGGTATTGGTCCTGCCTCAATCATTGCAATCACGTACCTGCGATCCAATAATTGACTTTGAGGGCACTATCTCCAACACACATGCCAGGAACGGTTCTTTGTACTTCATTACATTCACTGATGATCTCTCAAGATTCAGACATATGTTCCTGTTGAAACACAAGCCCGAAACTTTTGAGATAATCACAGAATATAAGTTAGAAGTAGAGAACCAAAAACCGGGTATAAGTATTATGTCGTTTGATGAGATCAAGAAGGAGAATACTTGAGCATGGGATTCCTGGACTATTCTAAAGGAGAATGGGATTCTCTCTCAGCATTACTCCTCCGTATACACCACAGCACGTCAGTGTATCGGGGCGAAGAAATCACACCCTATTTAATATGGTGCGCTCTATGATGAGTACTACTGAGTTTCCTATTTCCTGTTGGGAGTTATGCTCTAGTGAAGCTGCATAACTATTGAATAGTGTTCCAATCAAATCAGTTGCCTACCACTTCATATGTGATATGGAATGGGAAGTTCCCATATCCTAAGTAAGTTAAGATTTGGGGTTGTCCGGCCTATGTCTAAAAGCAAAATCCGGACAAGCTCGAGGCAAAGTCAGTTCTGTGGAAGTTTGTAAGATATCCCAAGCATTTGCAAGGGAATATCTTCTACCAAAAAGAGGAACAAAAGATGTTTTGTTTCTTAGCATGCTACCTTTGTGAAAGGGAATTTCTTATGAAGAAATTATGGGTCATGAGGTAGAACTGGAAAGAGTTCGAGCTATACAAACTGCAGCTGTTGATTTGGTAGAACCAAAAGATTCAATAGTTTCCAACGAATCTCAGCCTCTTCGCCGATCTAGTAGGGTTTCTCACCCATCTGAGAGATACTTCGGTTTTCTCTATGACAGTGGGAGCGATGATTGCATCATGAGATGATGACCTAACTAGTTTCGAGCAGGCCATCAAGAGTGGGACTCTATAAGAATGGTTGGATGCTTAGAAATCTGATATAGGCGTACTAGTGAGGTCTCACAAGGCATCAACCATGCCAATTTCAAATTTTAACGGTGCCGAGAAACCCAAACAAGATCGTTGGCTAGAAATTTAGGCGACAAAGCAACTAGTTAACTACTTTAACAAAGAGAACGGAAATACAACCTTTGTAGATCCGGTCCTCCACCTCCACGGCTCCGTGATGAAGTCCTCTCCGCTGTCCATATCAAATCCCGGACTCTAGCGTCGGCTTCATCGGAGAAAGAGCGGGCTAGGTCATCGACGACGTGCCGAAGATGATCTACGTCGAGGCATCACTAGATCAAGCTCCACCTTCATCAAGCCTTGAAAACTTGTGAAGGAAACACACTCTACTACTTGGCAAGAGGTAGAGGATGAAGAAATAGGAAGTGGGTTCACTTTAGAATTGGATTTCTCACTCATTTTCATCAATCACCATTGATGAAGTGAAGCTTTCTTCATGAAAGAAGATGAAGAAGAAGAAGATGAATATTATGATAGAATAAAAAGATTAACTTAAAAAGATAATCCCATTCATTCTTATCATAATAGTTACCATGGTTAAGTGTAGAGAATGAACCAAGGTTAAGTGAATGGTTAGGTTAGGCATGAAACAAAAATGGTGGACTTTTTCAAAGCTTCATGAAGCTTCAATGTAAAACAAAGCAAGCCACCATTTCTTTTCTTTTGCCAAAATGAATGAATAAATAGATAATAAGTGAATAAACAAAACCCTAACCACTCTCACAACCATGGTTTAATCTTTACACAAATCCAAGTTAACATGTATCATCAAACATGATACAATCAAGTGCACAAAAGTATATCACATATACAATGTGCACATCCGAGTGAGAATATCCATTTAAAGTGAACCGATACTAGTTAATGCAAAGTAATATATCAAATATATAATTATACATTAAATCATTAAATCAACACTTGATTTAACGATCCGGTCATATCGCATATAACCGACTAATATCCAATGTATCGATTTATCGAATCAGTCCTTGATTCGATAACTAGGTTATATCGCATACAATCATGCGACACATTCATCGCGTACAACCATGCGACACATTCATCGCGAGAATAGAATACGGTATCACATACACGCATTATTCTTGGTCCCGCACATATCTCATATGCGCTCCTATTTCGTTTCGCTTGAGCCAGGAAACCTCTGTGTAGGACTCTAAAGACTCGTCAATACGCTGGCAGCAGATGATGATCATATCAAACACCCACAAGCCGCAAGCGGTCTCCTAAACGTAACGGCCATCCGGGTATTGAGCGATCAGAAGATCGACGAGCAAGCCCGCTAACACTCCTGTGAATCCAACCAGTAACACTACCGTACAGTCCGGACTCGTCGTCTGATATGTCGCATATCTCGCCTAGGGGTGGTAAACGTCAGACCCCAATAGCTCGATTAGTCGTATCGATATGAGGTCTATAACAGTTCGAGAAACTACTGGTAACACTTACCAGTAAATCTCAGCAACCCTGGCCAGGGATTTCTGGTTATAGCCAATCGAACACAGCGCAACATCAACTCCCTATACTGGGAGAGACGAATCCCCTCCTATCGCTCATTGCCTCCATGTGACTCGGGACTGTACCCAAAAACCACCGTTTTGCACGCCTTCTTGGACGTGGTAAGGTGGAAATCAAAGCACAGTGGGAACCACACAAGACTCTATGACGATCTCGGGTCAACAGACTACTTTGTACCAGTGTCACCAGAGAACTGCCATCTGATGTAAGGTATAATACCATCTGGGAGTTCTCGGCGAGTTCGTCCAGTATACCCAGTCTCTACTGAGCATCCGTATATCATCTCTGATGTCAAACACCAATGGATATGGGATCATCCATCGCCCATCTGTATGGGTCGAGAAGGTAAATGCTAGTCTACTCTAGTATATCGATGCCCCGTCTCGATACACCCACGACTAGGGACTTTGAAGGATGTACTTATGGACTACCATGTCCCCACTAGTATGATCCGCATCATAGTCCAGGTAGTCAAGTACACATCATAAGGGCTTTACCAACATGTATCAGAGAGACAATCAATGTACACGTTAAGGTAAAGAGCAACCAGATAGCATACTATCATGTCGAGCAAGAAAGTCCTCCCTATATATGTCCCAGCATCCACTACAATATACATCCAATGTACAGTAATGGCCTCTAGGGCATACATATAACTAACAAGATTGTGTGTTTTTAATGATATTTGTGGTGTTTAGTGTAAACTTTCCTTAAGTAAGATTAGTTTTGGATAGACTAAGTTAATTAAGTGTTATTAGGGCCATGTGAACCTAGGTAAACCCCAGATTGTACAAAAGTACCCTAAGTTTTCAAACTGTGCAAAATTTGATGTTTTTAAGCAAAATCTTAGCTTTTTAAAATCTGCTGTTACCCCAGTGAGTCCAAAATAAATTTGAGTGGACCGTAGCCTACTACTGACACCCTGACCCCACCACCAGAGCCCGACCCCACCACCCCACCCTTTGGCCGCCGAAATAATCGATCTGGCCGTAAATTGCGGCCAGACTTGTGAGATAGGAGATAGGGTTTTTAGGGTGGGTGTCTGCTACATTTTGTAGGTCCATGATATATATAGTTTTGTAATATTTTAACCTGGGTAGGATCTGGGACTATATATCGTTTTCTGGTGTTTTTAGTTTGCGCGATACGCGCGATACACAAGTGGGTTCTGTGATTCAGCGTATCACGGCGTGTCGGGATGAGTGGTAGACGCGTGCACACACGTTTCAGCGTATCGCACGCGAGTTTCTCGTTTTGTTTCGATATCGCGTTTTGTGAGATTCTTGCTTATATAATTGGATTCCTTGTGTAAATTCGAGGTTCACAGGCGGGTATGTCATACGTCGCCAGGAAAGGGAAGCAGGTGGTCGGCTATACTTAGCACGCGACCAGGTGAGCAGATTTAACATCTACGGGGAAATCGCCCGTATGGCGTTAAGCGTCAGGGCGTAATAGGATTTGTAGTCATGAGTGTCCATATAGATATACTGGTAGTATAGAACACTGCACTGTCACTAACGGTCCAAGTTGCACGAGCACGATTTATATACTACACTCACACCGTTAGTGATTGCCATGACACTCACATTATAGGATTGCTATAAACCGCATATCATATTGATTCTGCTTATTTGACGTTGTCATGATTTTCCGCATACTATCACATGTATATTCATATCATATACATCACATATATTCATACTTGGGCACATATACATCACATATCCATACTTGTGCCACATACATCACATATATTCATACTTGGGCACATATACATCACATATCCATACTTGTGCCACATACATCACATATATTCATACTTGGGCACATATACATCACATATCCATACCTTACCCACATTCATATGTTACATACATGGATGATATTGACTTGATTTAAAACTAAGGGGCCGCAAACGATATTTTCAAAACTGGATCTTTTAAAAAAAGAGCGGTTCTCCCTTTCTTTTACTCGTGGTGTCAAACGACACATTGCATGGATTTACGTATTGGATTTGCTTTATGTGATTTCTGGATTTGGGAACCGGAGTACTATTTTAAGAAAATACGCACTGTTTAAAAACCCGGTTTCCCTTGATATGATATTTTAGTGCGTCCACCATGAGTTTTCTCGGTTCCAGAGAGCTTGTGTGAGTATACCCGATTCGAGGAGAGGTAGGCACCGATTGCGGGTACATGGTGGACTCGGTATGATACCCCGGGGCGAGAAGACTCGTATTGTTAGACGGTGAGCCCGGCGGAGGGACTACTACCTACCGGTGATTGGTTGGACTTGGCGGTTATCCGGAGGATACTGACCAGAGTCGATTGATGGATACGGGACGACGCGTACTGCCGGGGCCGAGGGCCAATTCCGCAGACGGAGCCCGTGGACAGATCCGATGGACGGACGCCCTATATTGGAGGATTTGCGTGTCGATGCTGAACGCGGCTGATTTTATTATATTTTGAGTGCCGGTGATGGGCACTCGCGATTTTATGAGATTACAGGATTTGAGGACCGATGTGGGTGACGGTGCTAGAGTTGTACTGGGTTTTGGTGTATTGATAGACACCAATTATTTTCCACGTTGATATTCCGTGTAGATATTATTCCTTTCCATACTCAGCATTCAATACTTGACATCTCATCCTGTAGCTAGTATACCTGATAGAGTACACATGCTTGCATATTATTGCGTACCCTGCTCATCATATATAGGGCTGTTAGATTGCATCGCCATGCCTGATTATCACATATCTTGCCCATCACATAGAGATGATTATTAGATCGCACTTGTTGCATGAAATTGAGCATTCAGTTCATCATATAGATGTTTATCCATTGGCATAGGTTAGTGTTAGTGTATATGCCCTAGAGGCCATTACTGTATCATACTAGTTTGTATATTACTTGCTGGAAGCTTGGGATATTCACCTTGTATAAACAATCTTGCTCAATATACTAGTATGCTACTTGGTTTGTTTCTACTTCAATGTGTAGTTGTGTTTATTTCAGTATATCACTTATACACATTAGTGGAGCCCTTAGGATCTTTGCTTGATTACCAGCGTTGTGATGGCAGTCACACTAGTGGGGGCTGGGTAATCTATAAGCACATCCTTATACAGGTCCCTAGTCGCAGGACTATCGAGACAGGGCATCGATACTCCAGAGTAGACTAGCGTATGCGCTTCTCATCCCAGTATAGGAGATGGTCTGTCCCACAGCCATCAGTACGTCGTACTGGAGATAGTATACGGGTGCTCGTTGGGTTACGAGTACACTGGACAGGACTCGTCGGGAACTGACAGGTTGGTATTATACCTATCGTTAGTTATCAGTTCCCAGGTGACATGAGTACAGCTTAGTCCGCTGACTTGACACTGGCACTTCGCCTCGAGTGTGTTCCCACTGTACTTTGATTACTACCCTACCATGGTTCAAAGGAGTTGTGCAAACGGGTAGTAGTTGGGTACAGTCCCGAAGTACTTAGAGGCAGTGACGGTTAGACAGGATTCGTCTCTCCCGGTATTGGGGGTTGACATCGCGCTGTGTCTAGGAGAGCCATTACACGAGTAGTCCCTGGCCAGGGCAAGCGAGATATACTGGTAGGCTTCCAGTGTTATCTCAGGGTGTTTTGGGATTCACTCCGACACGACTTGTACCGCTATTAGGGGACTGACGTTTTACAGCCCCCTAGGCCCGACATGCGATGTATTAGACGAACAGACCGGACTGTACGGAGACTGTCACATTCAGACTCAGTAGGAGTTCAGATGGGGTTCACCTTGTCAGCCTTTTTGTCGGCATCTACCTGGGGACCGTTACGCACAGCTAGTGCCGCTTGCGGTCTGTGGTTAAACCCACTGCCAGCGTAGTGTCGAGTCTTTAGAGTCCCACACAGAGGGTATTCGCCTCTGGGCAAAACAGAGTAGAGGTCGCATGGTTTTGCGACAGGGTTCGTTCTCATCCGCGCACTTGTGCACGTTTGGAGTCCGGACGGATATTACTGGCTGGCTCTGGTTTGAGTCAGATACTGGTATATGTTTTGGGGTTGCTTTTATCTCTCAGTATTCATGTTCCTCGGAACAAGAATGCAGGTGTGTATGCACAGTTGTTTGAGGAGGAGGAAGAGGATTTTCATTAGGGTTTCGGAACGGGTGCGTATGCACAGTTGACAGTCGTCTTTTTCCAAACCCTAATGGATTTATGTTATATCAATTAATAATATTAATAAAATGAAATTGTGTCATGGTTAGTTTTTGTTGACTAGTTGACCATGGTTGACTTGTTGACCATGGTTGAAGTTTTGACCATCATCATTACAAAAGAAAGATGCTTTTTGATTCTTGCAAAACCATTTAATGTTTGAAATGATAATGGTCATTCCTAAACCTTCCATCAACTATTTCATTTTCATTATTATTATTAATTTGATAATTCTTTTTCTTTTGTCATATGGTTGCAAGAAAGAAAAAGAGAGCTCATTCTATCATTTAGCTTCTCACTCCTCACTTCATCTTCTTCTTCCTCTAGCAAAAGGAGAATCCTTCTCATGTGTTGAGAACCCCTCTCCATAAAAGAAAAGCACCCCTTAGACACTCTCTACTCACTCTAGGATCAAAGGTTTAGCAAGCTGAAGATTCTAGTTCTCTCAAAGTTCGAGAAAGAGCCCGAAGGTTGAACCCTCAGGTGGATCCATCTTTGACGGGAGAAGGCAACAAGGAAGAACCATCAACCTCTACAAAAGTTTGAAGAAGGAGTTGAAGTTAGGTATAACCATCTTTCCGAGTAGCTAACTCTCTTTAGCTTGTTTGCTAGTTTAGTTTAGAAAAGATCCCGACTTTGTTAGTCCATGTTGCCCCATGCGTTAAAAATTTGATTTTTATACCGTTTCCGCCTCCCCGTAAGAACCGAGGGTCGCAACGTGGACTTACAGTGGTATCAGAGCCTAACTAAACTTAAACTAGCAAGGTAATAATGTGTAACGAAGTTCGGAACCGAAAAATCCAAAAACCAAACTTTTCAAAAACCCTGCTTTCTGTTAAAATTTTTTCTGGTCAAAACAAAATTTGTTATATACCAAAAATTATCTCAGGGTTTTTTAAAGATAACCACCAAAAACGAGCCAGAGATCTGACCAAACGACCGCGTTTCCGCGGCGCCAGCAAGCTATGGCGCCGCGGATCCGCGGCCGTCTTGTCTCCACTCTGCCTCGTTTTTGGTGCAGTGTATCTCTTTATTGGTTTTAGGATTTTTAAGATATATTATATGTGCCCAGATTTTCCAGAATAGAAATTTGTTTTTGGGGGCCTATAATTCCGTATTTTTCCGAACTTCACTACACTTTGACTATGTTGGTTATATCTGTGATGTTTGTATGTATTGAACGTCGGCTAATCGCTATAAGTCGATTAGTCGGGGTTATACATCTCTGTGATCTGTGTTTGATATTGGAATGTGTATATGAATGTGTTGGACTGTCGCGGGTGAATAGCCGGGGTGGATGTGAGATGAGCTTTTGTTTTTCTTTCATTCATTTGTAATATGTAAATTGATGTAATATTATTATTTGTTTGGCAGCACAACCGGGTCGGGGTTGTAGCCGTCATTGTATAATTCTTTTTACTGTTTTTGCTCCTAGGATAGACCCATGGAGGGGTGCACAAACTGCCGAGTACTTGGCGGGTAGTTTGCCGCACCCGTAGGGGTCTTGGTTGGGGTATTGGCTATTCACCGCGACCGTGTAATCCGCTTTTCGTTGCAGGCTCGAACGGATTGCGGATTCCTAGTATATCCAATGTATTCATCTGTGATCTGTAATGTCTATCATTGCTATATTTATAACTATTTAGGCGTTGCTTATGTTTTACAGCCGCGCTAGCCCAGCCCCCGCTCTGTCGTTAGTTAAGTAACCTAACGGGTGATGACGGGGCCCCGTGGCGAATGCGAATGGCATAAACGTACGTCATGTTTTGGTTGTTTTATGCAATGGTAGGATTAAATGATGGGACGCATTAAAAGAACTAATGCAAGAATATCACGCATTAAAAAAACTAATGCAAGATAATAAACCAAGTTAAAATCGTTGGAACACTTTCGAAAAACCACTCGGTTCTTTTCAAAACTAACTTTTAAATGCGGAGCTTGAGCCACTCCTTCTAAAAGCTATCTCGTTCCATCGATTATATCAAGTTCACTACGTTCACGGTTTCTCCAAAACCATTCGTAGCCCTTCGTCGTTTCACATGAATAGTCAATAGTATTCAAGCTGTGTTTGTTGGCCAAAGTCAAGGCACAGTGATTGGTAGTTGTTAGGTATTCATGTGCAGCATAGATAGATGCGTTGGTTTGGAACAGTCGTACTGTCTTGTTGGCCAAAGTCAAGGGTAGGTACGGGTGGATTCAAATTAACCTGGAGAACGACGGGTAGAACTTGACATGTGACTTATGATTTGTTGGCCAAAGTCAAGGTCATAAGAGCATGGGGCAGAAATCCACATCGGGAGTTTCATAAGTACGGAAACTTGCTAGATTTGCATACCATTTGGAGTGTGATAATTCTGGTAGGATTCCTTCAGTTTCGTCACGCAATGATATTTGGATCCCGATCCTACTGTGAGTATATGCTACTCCTCGGGAAATTTCTCACTAAACGATCAATGCTATAAACCTAGTAGGTGCCTAGAAAGGTGTTAGCGGGGCTACGCCCCCAAGGAAAAGAGGTTATTTAATTAAGGAACTTCGCGAAAGCGTTGGAAAACCTCTCTCGAAGTACCGACACTGGCCTGGATGAACGGTTAAGCAAGTATTGTGCGGTGGGATTGATCCCGACTAGTTCTTCCTTTATGGTTTGAGGAGGGATTCGAGAGACAGTGGGAGCCATCCTGTTTAGACAAATTAAAAACCACTCTAAACTTGTAAGAGCATCGTGCTAAAGTGTTTCTTCTCTCCCCCTTGCAGCGACCAAATCGAAATGACTGGACTTAAGTTACTTCTAGATAAAAACATACTGACAGGGCCAAACTACAAAGATTGGCTCAGGAATGTCAAAATGGAAATCACTTACGACAAGCTGGGGTATCTTCTTACCACCAAAGCTCCCCCCGTCCCAGGTCCCACCTCCAGCGTCGCGGATAAGGAAATCCGTAATACTTGGGAGATTGATTGCGCGAAGGCCAAATGCCTCGTGCTTGCCTCTATGGACAACGAACACCAGAGGAGGCATGAGAATATGGACCTAGAATCCATATTTCTTCATACAAAAGAACTGTATGGAGAGCAGTCTCGTATCGCAAGATACGAAGTGTCGAAGAAGTTGTTTTCGGCAAAGTTGGCCGTCGGATCATCGGTAGCGGACCACGTGCTTAAGATGATTGGCTACATTGAGGAGCTCGCGGAACTTGGGACCACGTTGGAAAGTGAACTCTATACGGATTTAATTCTCCAGCCCCTTCCATCCACTTACGCCCAGTTTATACTGAACTTCAACTTACAAGAAAAGGAAGTTGAACTTTCAGAACTCCTCAACATGCTGAGGAGCGCAGAGGGCACCCTACAGAAGGGTAGGGAAACACCCGCTTTGTTTGTAGGAGGATCTTCTTCCTCTAGGTCCAAGGCGAAAGCCAAGGGAAAGAGGAAGAAAGCCCCCGCCAAACCAAGAGGCGGTGTTAGTAAAGTGGGTACGAAGGGAAAGGAAAAGGCAACAAAGATTGCGGGGAAGCTTGTGGGAAAAGAGGAATGCTTCTATTGTCATAAGAGTGGACACTGGAAAAAGGATTGCAGGGCTTGGAAGGCCAGGACACAGGAACTGAAGCAGGTTGCGGCTTCAGCTTCAGGTGTGTATGTTATTGAAAACTGTCTTTCTATAAACTCTACTTCCTGGGTATTGGATACCGGATCAGGATCTCATATCTGTAATTCTTTGCAGGCGTTGAGAAACCGTAGGTTTTTGAAGGCAGGTGACATGACCCTCAGAGTAGCGAACGGAGCTAGCATGGATGCTAAAGCCATGGGGGACTATCACCTGGGAATGACAGATGGGCATGTTTTGGTTTTGCGTAATTGCTTTTTTGTACCCAACGCAACTTGTAATATCATTTCTGTATCTTTGGTTTCTTAAGAAGGTTATGAATTTGCGTTTGTAAGTAATGTTGTAAACATTCACCTTGATCAAGTTCTGATTCGGTCAGGTACACTGAGCAATGGTATATACGTGTTAAACCAACCACAGATTTTCAATGTCCAGAATACACACAAAAGAAAGTCTCCAGATATTAATCAGGCTTTCTTATGGCATTGTAGACTGGGTCACATCAATGAGACACGGTTGACTAAGTTACATAAAGAAGGATACTTGGATCCGTTCGAGTATCAGTCTTATGCCACTTGTGAATCTTGTCTCATGGGAAAGATGACAAAGACTCCATTCACTGGACACGGAGAAAGAGCGAGCTCGCTCTTGGGACTCGTACACAGCGACGTGTGCGGTCCAATGTCTACACATGCGCGAAGCGGTTACTCTTACTTCATTACTTTTACGGATGATTTTTCAAGGTACGGTTATGTCTTCTTAATGAAACATAAGTCCGAAGCCTTTGAAAAGTTCCAGGAATATAAGAATGAAGTAGAGAAACAGACCGGCAAAAGTATCAAGATTTTAAGATCGGATCGAGGTGGAGAATACTTAAGTGCCGAGTTCCTGAATTATTTAAAAGAGAATGGAATTCTCTCTCAGCTTACTCCTCCATATACTCCGCAACACAACGGTGTATCGGAGAGACGGAACCGAACCCTATTGGATATGGTACGGTCCATGATGAGTAACGCTGAGTTACCGCGATCATTCTGGGGGTATGCGCTAGAATCAGCTGCGTACCTTTTGAACCGAGTTCCTACTAAGACTGTGCCTACTACACCATATGAGATGTGGAGTGGGAAGAGACCCTATCTTAAGCACATTAAGACATGGGGATGTCCAGCTTTTGTTAAAAAGCAGCATGCGGACAAGCTCGAGGCACGCTCAGTACAGTGCAAGTTCGTGGGATATCCAAAGAACTCCAAGGGATATTTCTTCTACTGCGAAGAGGAACAAAAAGTTCTTGTTTCTCGTCATGCCTACTTCTTGGAAACTGAGTTTTTGGAAACCCAGATAAGTGGGAGCACAGTAGAACTGGAAGAAATTCCAGAACCACAAACCATTACTGAAAGCTTAAAGGAACCAGAGGGTTCAAAACAACAGGACATTCCTACGCCGCTCCGCAGGAGTAGTAGGCAGTCTCATCCGCCCGAGAGATACTACGGTTTTCTCATAGACGGGGATAGAGAGTATTGTATCATAGATTATGATGAGCCTACTAGCTTCCAGCAGGCCGTTCAGAGCGTTGACTCGGTAAAATGGCTGGATGCAATGCGGACCGAAATGGAGTCCATGTACACCAACAAAGTATGGACGTTGGACATTGCTCCAGACGGGGTAAAACCCGTAGGATGCAAGTGGATCTTCAAAAGGAAGATTGGTGTAGATGGACAGGTTGAGACCTATAAAGCTAGACTTGTAGCAAAGGGTTTCCGTCAAAGACCTGGTTTGGACTATGACGAAACCTTTTCTCCAGTGGCTATGCTGAAATCTATTCGGATCCTTCTTGCCATTGCTGCCTTCCACGATTATGAGATTTGGCAGATGGATGTAAAGGCCGCTTTTCTGAATGGAAATTTAGAGGAGTGTGTCTATATGGATCAGCCAGAGGGTTTCATTCAGAGTGGGAGCAGCGGAAAAGTGTGCAAGTTGCTTAAGTCCATCTATGGACTAAAGCAGGCATCGCGGAGTTGGAACATCAGTTTTGATGAGACGGTCAAGGAATTTGGCTTTATCAAAAATCCAGATGAACCATGCATCTATAGTAGATTTGTAGCGAGAACTGTAGTATTCCTCGTTTTATACGTGGATGACATTCTCTTAATAGGAAATGACATTCCTATGCTACAATCTGTCAAGGGGTTCTTGTCACACAGGTTCTCCATGAAAGACCTGGGTGATGCCTCATACATCCTGGGGATCCGGATCCATCGTGATAGATCCAAGAGGATATTAGGACTTTCTCAGTCCAGGTACATCGACACCATAGTGAAAAGATTCAGTATGGAAGATTCCAAGCGCGGTAACCTACCGGCTTGTCACGGGATCACCCTCTCTAAAGAGATGTCTCCCAAGACTGATTTGGAGAGGGATCGCATGTCTATTATACCCTACGCTTCTGCGGTAGGCTCTATAATGTATGCTATGTTGTGTACCAGACCGGATGTAGCTTATGCACTGAGTGTGGTAAGCCGGTATCAGTCAAACCCTGAGGAGAAACACTGGATAGCGGTAAAGAACATTCTCAAGTACCTGAGAAGGACTAAAGAGATGTTCTTGGTGTATGGCGGAAAAGACCTCCAGATCGAGGCCTTTGCTGACTCCAGCTTCCAGAGTGACAAGGATGATTCCAAGTCCATGTCAGGTTTCGTCTTTACCCTCAATGGAGGGGCGGTGTGTTGGAAGAGCTCCAAACAGGAAACCGTTGCAGACTCGACTATGGAAGCGGAATACATTGCTGCATCTGATGCCGCAAAAGAAGCTGTCTGGATGAGGAAGTTCTTGAAAGAACTTCAGGTGGTTCCGTCCATTGTTGACCCAGTACCTCTGTATTGCGACAACAACGGGGCTATAGCTTTAGCGAAGGAACCCAGGTCCCATCAGAGATCCAGGCACATCTTGAGGCGGTATCACCTGATCAGGGAGATCGTGGATCGCAAGGAGATCGAGGTTCGGAGGGTTGCTTCAGAAGAAAATACTGCAGATCCATTCACCAAGGCCTTACCCCAGACTCAGTTCGAGTAGCCGATCGAGATGATAGGTCTTCGATACGCCAGTACATGGCCTTAGTGCAAGTGGGAGATTGTTAGTGTATATGCCCTAGAGGCCATTACTGTATCATACTAGTTTGTATATTACTTGATGGAAGCTTGGGATATTCACCTTGTATAAACAATCTTGCTCAATATAGTAGTATGCTACTTGGTTTGTTTCTACTTCAATGTGTAGTTGTGTTTATTTCAGTATATCACTTATACGCATTAGTGGAGCCCTTAGGATCATTGCTTGATTACCAGCGTTGTGATGGCAGTCACACTAGTAAGGGCTGGGTAATCTATAAGCACATCCTTATACAGGTCCCTAGTCGCAGGACTATCGAGACAGGGCATCGATACTCCGGAGTAGACTAGCGTATGCGCTTCTCATCCCAGTATTGGAGATGGTCTGTCCCATAGCCATCAGTACGTCGTACTGGAGATAGTATACGGGTGCTCGTTGGGTTACGAGTACACTGGACAGGACTCATCGGGAATTGACAGGTTGGTATTATACCTATCGTCAGTTATCAGTTCCCAGGTGACATGAGTACAGCTTAGTCCGCTGACTTGACACTGGCACTTCGCCTCGAGTGTGTTCCCACTATACTTTGATTACTACCCTACCACGGCTCAAAGGAGTGGTGCAAACGGGTAGTAGTTGGGTACAGTCCCGAAGCACTTGGAGGCAGTGACGGTTAGACAGGATTCTTCTCTCCTGGTATTGGGGGTTGACATCGCGCTGTGTCTAGGAGAGCCATTACACGAGTAGTCCCTGGCCAGGGCAAGCGAGATATACTGGTAGGCTTCCAGTGTTATCTCAGGGTGTTTTGGGCTTCACTCCGACACGACTTGTACCGCTATTAGGGGACTGACGTTTTACCGCCCCCTAGGCCCGACATGCGATGTATTAGACAAACAGACCGGACTGTATGGAGACTGTCACATTCAGACTCAGTATGAGTTAAGATGGGGTTCACCTCGTCAGCCTTCTTGTCGGCATCTACCTGGGGACCGTTACGCACAGCTAGTGCCGCTTGCGGTCTGTGGTTAAACCCACTGCCAGCGTAGTGTCGAGTCTTTAGAGTCCCACACAGAGGGTATTCGCCTCTGGGCAAAACAGAGTAGAGGTCGCATGGTTTTGCGACAGGGTTCGTTCTCATCCGCGCACTTGTGCACGTTTGGAGTCCGGACGGATATTACTGGCTGGCTCTTATTTGAGTCAGATACTGGTATATGTTTTGGGGTTGCTTTTATCTCTCAGTATTCATGTTCCTCGGAACAAGAATGCAGTTGTGTATGCACAGTTGTTTGAGGAGGAGGAAGAGGATTTTCATTAGGGTTTCGGAACGGGTGCGTATGCACAGTTGACAGTCGTCTTTTTCCAAACCCTAATGGATTTATGTTATATCAATTAATAATATTAATAAAATGAAATTGTGTCATGGTTGGTTTTTGTTGACTAGTTGACCATGGTTGACTTCTTGACCATGGTTGAAGTTTTGACCATCATCATTACAAAAGAAAGATGCTTTTTGATTCTTGCAAAACCATTTAATGTTTGAAATGATAATGGTCATTCCTAAACCTTCCATCAACTATTTCATTTTCATTATTATTATTAATTTGATAATTCTTTTTCTTTTGTCATATGGTTGCAAGAAAGAAAAAGAGAGCTTATTCTATCATTTAGCTTCTCTCTCCTCACTTCATCTTCTTCTTCCTCTAGCAAAAGGAGAATCCTTCTCATGTGTTGAGAATCCCTCTCCTTAAAAGAAAAGCACCCCTTAGACACTCTCTACTCACTCTAGGATCAAAGGTTTAGCAAGCCGAAGATTCTAGTTCTCTCAAAGTTCGAGAAAGAGCCCGAAGGTTGAACCCTCAGGTGGATCCATCTTTGACGGGAGAAGGCAACAAGGAAGAACCATCAACCTCTACAAAAGTTTGAAGAAGAAGGAGTTCAAGTTAGGTATAACCATCTTTCCGAGTAGCTAACTCTCTTTAGCTTGTTTGCTAGTTTAGTTTAGAAAAGATCCCGACTTTGTTAGTCCATGTTGCCCCATGCGTTAAAAATTTGATTTTTATACCGTTTCCGCCTCCCCGTAAGAACCGGAGGTCGCAACGTGGACTTACAGTTAGAGTATCGCAGCACGTGCATACTCGCGATTACCTTTATATGTTATCTACTATTCACGAGTTGGCAACTCACCCCCGTTGTACCACAGTGCTTGCAGGTTGCCTTTTGGAATAGTCGCGGCTGGTTGTTTACCGCATCTTTTGACACAGATACCATTACTGAGGCGTGTTAGCCCTTTTGCTATTAGGTGGGTTTTGTACGGTATCTGTTTACCTTTCAGTTGTATTTTGATGTATCTAGTATTCTCCATCTACCTTCATGTATTGACTTAGAGACAGTTGTGAGGGCGATATATGTTATTTTGTACTCTGGTGTCGAGCTCGCTGTGAGCCGACTTTATTTATGCAGTCTTATCTTTTATGATATTTGTCTTTTCTTTACTGTTCATTCTTTGCTACGGCGTCGTATATCATATTGTGATGCTCTATTCATTTCACATGTTACTTCTACTACACCTTGCCTTTTTCCGATTTCCGGGACAAACTTTTATAAAAGAAATGTTGCCAAACTATTAAATAACACTTGAACTTAAAAAGGATTTCTACTAAATTAATTAAAGTTTTCTAAACATTTTACAAATGCTTCTATAAAAATGTCTTAAACACTCTATATTTAAAAGGGTTTTGATTTCTGGGTTTCGGCTTACTTAGTCGCGTTACGCCTGTAGACGTTACGTGGTTAAGTGCCGGTCACGGGCCGAACTTTGGGTCGTGACAAGTTTGTATAGCTGGAACTTCTTCAAGTTCTTCCTCATTACCATTAATTTCTTCACAAGAAATTCCCTTTCTCAAAGGTGCCATGCTGAGAAAGAAAACACATTTTGCTCCTCAGTGTGGTAGAAGTTATTCCCTTGCGAATACTTGGGATATCTAACAAACTTCCACAAAACTGACCTTGCCTCGAGCTTGTCTCGATTTTTCTTTTAGACACAGGCCGGACAACCCCAAATCTTAACATCTTTAAGAGATGGGCTCTTCCCACACCATATCACATATGGAGTGGTAGGCACCTGATTTGGTTGGAACCCTATTCAATAGATATGCAGCTTCACAAGTCCATAACCCCAAAAAGGAAATAGGTAACTCAGTAGTACTCATCATAGAGCACACCAATCACATAGGGTGCGATTGCTCCGCCCTGATACTCCGACGTGCTCTGGTGTATACGGAGGAGTAATGCTGAGAGAGAATCTCATTCTCCTTTAGAATAATCAAGAAATTCCGTTCTCAAGTATTCTCCTCCTTGATCACATCAAAGGATATAATACTTATACATTTTTTTGGTTTTCTACCTCTATCTTATATTCTTTGAATATCTCAAAAGCTTTCGGACTTGTGTTTCAACAGGAACATATGTCTGAATCTTGAGAGATCATCAGTGAATGTAATGAAGTACAAAGAACCGGTCCTGGTATGTGTAGACCGTGGACTTTCATACATCAGCATGTATCAATCCCAAGAGTTCACTAACTCTTTCTCTGTTTCCAATAAACGGAGATATGGTCATCTTATCTTTGTGACATGAATGGTAAGTTTCACAAGATGTAAATTCAAACTGATTTAAATATGCATCTTTATTTAACTTAGCTAGTCGGGTCGCATTGATATGACCTAGTCTATAATGCCTCAAGAAGAATTCGTTCATTTCTGAACTCTTCCCCTTGTGTGTGCCCCGTACGTTAAGAACTGTAATTTGATTCAGAAAGTATATGCTTTTAGATACCGTGCTTGAACCGATCAACTCTTGATATAGGAAATGTTCAAAACATTATCCAATAATACAAAACTATATCCTTCTTTACTAATAAAGAGACTAATATGTTGTTGTATATCAGGTTCGGTATCTAATAATATTCATTCAGAATCAATGTATTTTGGAAATAAAGGGTGATAACTGCCAACATACTTGGCTTACAACAATTGCACCATTTCCAACTCTTGAAACTTATCTCACCCGTTCTCAGTTCTTTTCCTTTCTATAGCCTACGTAACAGATTGCAAGAAAGGGATCCTGATCCGATATCACATACCCAGGACGTAGAGGATACTGAAAACAGTTCTTGGTAATAAACACACCCGAAGAAGATGTATCAACATACACTTTCTTCGTTTGGGCGTTACGGAAAACCTAGCAATCCCCAATTTCTTCCTTGGTCTTATAACAATTATAAGTTGGAGCGGGACCAATGTTCCCCAGCTCAGTAAAATAAGCGGGTTCGGTCAATACATCCATATTATTATCTTGATTAAGGCGTGACATGGTCGCTACCTGGGGAGAGAGAAGAAAACACTCGGCGTATGCTCTTGCAAGATTAGATTGGTTATTAATTTATCTAATCAGGATTGCTCCAACTGTTTTAGTCAAATCATCCTTCAAACCCTAAAAGGAAAGACTAGCCGTGATTAATTACACGCTACAAGTTCGCCAACCTTTCAGCCAGGCCAGTGCCGGTACTTTGAGGGAGGTTCCTTGTGCTTTCGCACGGACCTAATTAAAATAAACCTCGTTTTCCCACAGGCGTAATCCAGTTGACACCTTTCTAGACACCTACTTGATCGGCTAATTATAATGTGTAAAACTCTCCCAGGAGTAACTCTTACTCGCAGTGGGTATCGGGATCTAACTATCTCATAGAAGGTATGCAATCTCATTGGAAATTTCAACACTTGAAATTCCCAATAGTGTTTTTCCCCGAGCGATCTATGACCTTGACAAGGTCAACAAACCATAGACCGCAAGTCAAGTTCAACCCGTCATTCCCTGATTGAATTAAAACCACCCGCACAACTCTTGACAAGGTCAACAAAGTCGCATGACTACCCTAATCCAATCGCATCATACGCTTATACAGATAAGCACTAATCAGCTACCGCACACTACGCCTTGACAAGGTCAACAAACGCAGCATGAATACTAATTATTACTTATCTGAAATGACGGAGGGCTACGACAGGTTTTTAAGAAAACCCTTTGCGTAATGAACTTGATATCGTTGTAGAATCGAGTGATTTTAAATGGAGTGTTTTTTAGGTCTTTACTAGTTTTGCTAAAGAGGTCACTCCCGGTGAAGGGATCGTCGTCTCTTTCCTCATCGAATGAGGTGCATGATATTTCACAAACACCACTATGCAAAGCAAAAACTTTAAAAAGTAATCAAAAGACAAGCCGAGTTTGTAGTATCTGCTAGTTTCGCTAAAGAGGTCACTCCCGTTGAAGGGATCTCGGCTCTTTGCTTATCGAATAAGGTGCTGGATATTCTACAAGGAATACCGCTATGCAAAGCAAGAACTAGAGCTACCATCGAGACAAGTTTCTACAACATCATTAGGTTTCTTTTATTTTATTAATCTCATTATTGATGTCCTATTTATTATGCATCACAAGCATCACGTTTGAAACAAAATCAACAATATATAATAAATATCTCATATATATAATATAAACATTCGTCTCAGGCAGTAATATAATCCCTTTACACAACATTGCAGGAGAAGAATATATATGAAATATTGGATATATTAGGACCTCCGTGTTTTATATCAAGCCAGTATAAAACATGGATTCCACGGTCGCGATGATTAGCCAAACCCACATCCCTAGACCCCTACGAGAGCGGCAAGTAACCCTGCCAATTCTAGAGTTAGGAGACCCAGTCTCGACTTCTTGAGATGGTCTACCAGTGGACCCTAGAACCCGGTTACTTGTGCTCCCTGCCTTGGGTCTATCCTAATGCGGAATAGTAAATACAATGGTGACATCATCCTCAACCCGTAAGTGCCTCAATAAAAGAATATTATATACATTGAATTTTACATGAATGAAAATGAAAACTCTCATCTCACATAAAACCCCCGGCTATTCAATCATGACGATCCAATATAACATATCCCAGCAACACATAACATCACATGTCATCAACGTAAGTAAATAAGCATATCCCAATTGCCGTTGACACATAGCACCGAAACCAGCGATACACGACATATTACACTTACGGTCACAGAAAAGAAAGTGAAAAACTAAAACAGTTGGAATCCGCAACCATCTTAGACATCATAAACCCATCATATCACATACTTTGGTTTTCATGACTAACCAAATGAATTCCATAAACATCGCATGCCTATGAATTATAAACCCTGCATTTTAGTCTCGATACCGAAAACACTTTTCAATAAAAAGTCGGGCAATTCAACAAGATTCCCGACATCCTGATCGAATGCTCGTCGAAAACTTTAGTAGACGGCCACACCCCCGATACCGTCGACGAAGTGCACTAACGCGGAACACCGCTGCCTTGAGTACCTGAACGGATGCTTTTGGCGACGGGGTTATCCTACAGTCACTTAGAAGGGGCTATGGGGCATGGCTATCTATTAAGTTTACCCGATGTGTTTCCGCGTATGCTACGTGATTGCGACGGACTTGTGATCTCATCAAAATCTCGTGGCGACTGATCATCTGAGACTAAACAGCTAGATTTATAACATTTAATTTAGTTATCTCATAACTACTTGTGGATTCCAAATATTGTATCCCATCACATAATATCCGGAGGACGATAAACTCTTCGATCGATTCATCAAAATCCCACAATTTCTCGACAGCTTAACACTTGAGCACAGTTTTAATAATACCCAGAAAATACCACAGTACCTATGAACCAGCCGTAGAAGGGTCAACCAACGCCTCACATGTGAAACGCTAAACTACCACAAACCCTAGGGTTCAATGGCGGTTTTGACGGCCACATAATAGAGTTAAGGTTTCGTTCTTCTAGAGGGTCCACGGAATCACTTGCATGTATTTCCGAGTACATTAAACATGGAAAAATGGGTTTTTAACATTCGATAGAACCTTTTAACTTCGTTTAGACAATACATGAAACACCCAAAACAATGTTAAAACTACGAATACGAAACACTCTGAATTGCTTATAGTGTAAGATTACATCCCATGCAAAATTAACAAATTTAAACAACACCTGAAACACCAAAACCCAGAATCTGGAACACACAAAAAAATTTCAACCCAATTCCCCTCTGCAAAACCGAGGTCACCGGCCCAGGTCTTCAAGTCGCCGGCCATGGTCCGAGGGGATGGGCTAAATTTTGCCGTGTGTTCATGTGGTATCACATACTACATTCTGCACTTGTTTGCAAAATTTTTTTGACAACTTTTAAAAAACGACAGAAACTAGGGTTTCGCATTTCAAGTTTCGGAGTTGTTTCGGTTTCGTAATTCTAACAAAATCCGTATAAATTTCTAGCATGGCTCTGGTACTACTGAAGGGATACCTACGACGGCAGCAAGGTTTCAGGAGGCATCGTCCATGCCAAATTCAAAAATTTGCCGTTCTAGCTAACCCTAAACATGAATCGTTAACTAGAAATATACGGAAAACATATTCAAACACTTTGCAATAAGTAGTGAGCAAGGAATACAACCTTTGTAGACCGGTCCTTCACTTCAAATAGCTCCATGTAGTAGTCCCCTTTGCTACGATCGCGAACTCCGGACTCTAGAGAGGTTCCACGAAGAAAAGAACGTGCTTGCTTCGAAGACTTCGAGGCCGAAGATGATCTACGTCGGGGAGACACTAACTCAAGATATTCCTTCACTAGGTCATGAACTTTGTGAAGTGAACACACTATACTACATGGCAAGTAGTAGAGGATGAAGAAGTAGGAAGTGGGCTCACTTTAGAATTGATTTTCTCACACATTTTTTCATAACTCCATTAGAGCTAGAAAGCTTTAGAGGAGGAAGAAGAAGAAGAAGAAGAAAAATATCTCACATGAATAATTCATCCAAATAAATTAATTAACCATGGGTGAGTTAAAGCTATCATGCTTAACTCATGTAGAGACTTAACTAAGGCTAGTATAATGGTTGGGTTGATTAATATCTACAAGAGAAACAAAAGGGGAAGACATTGGTCAAAGCATCCATAAGCTTCTACAAGCTTCTTGCCTTGCCAAAATTTCATCCAATTTTGAATTACTTAGATAATTAAAAACCCTAGATTATATCAACCATGGTATAAGTCTTATACACCCATGTATCATGTATCATCAAACATGACACAAAACTATGTACATTAATATATATCACATATATATACATGCACAAAGCAAGTGAGAAAATAAATCTTAAGTGAGCTAATACTAGTTAATGTATTGTAATATATCAAATATATAATTATACATTAAATTATTAAATCAACTCTTGATTTAATAATCCGGCTATAACCGACTAATATCAATAGTAACAACTTATCGAATCAACACTTGATCCGATAACCCGGCTATATCGCATACAACTGATCAATGTCACTAATCGCGAGAATAGAATACGGTATCTCACATTGTTTTAATCTCGGTCCCGCACATATCACATATATGCTCCTACTCCATTTCGCTTGATCCAGGAAACCCCTGTGTAGGGCTCTAATGAATCGTCAATACGCCGGCAGTAGATGATTATCAAATCAAACACCCACAAGCCGCAAGTGGTATGCTAAACGTAACGGCCAACCAGGTATTGAGCGATCAGAAGATCAACACGCAAGCCTGCTCACACTCCTGCGAATCTAGTCAGTAACACTACCGTACAGTCTGATCTCTTCGTCTGATATGTCGCATATCTCGTCTAGGGGTGGTAAACGTCAGACCCCAGTAACTCGATAAGTCGTGTCGATATGAGGCTCATAACGGGTCGAGAAACTACTGATAACACTTACCAGTATATCTCTGAAGCTGCCTTGGCCAAGGACTTCCTGTTATAGCTAATCGAGCATTGCGCAACATCAACACCCTATACCGGGAGAGACGTAACCCCTGCTATCGCTCATTCCCTCCATGTGAATCGGGACTGCACCCAATAGCTACCGTTTTACATGTTCTCTTGAACGTGGTAAGATGGAAATCAAAGCACAGTGGGAATCACACAAGACTCTATGACGATCTCAAGTCTACAGACTAACATGTACCAGTGTCACCAGAAAACTGCCATCTGACTATAGGTATAATACCATCTGGGAGTTCTCGACAAGTCCGTCCAGTGTACCCAGTCTCCACTGAGCACCCGTATACTGTCTCTGATGTCAAACACCAATGGATATGGGATCATCCATCACCTATCTGTATGGGTCGAGAAGCTATATGCTAGTCTACTCTTGTATATCGATGCCCTGTCTCGATACACCTACGACTAGGAACTTTTGAAGGATGTACATAGCGACTACACTGTCCCCACTAGTACGATTGGCATCATAGTCCTGGTAGTCAAGTACTCATCCTAAGGGCTTTATCAACATATAACATAGAGACAATCAGTATACACGTTAAGAAAAAAAGCAAGCAGATAGCATACTATCATATCGAGCAAGAAAGTCCTCCCTATATATATGTCCAAGCATCCACTACAATATACATCGTATGTACAGTAATGGCCTCTAGGGCATACATATTACTAACAGGGACCGGTGGGGCTTTGGTATTGAGGACATATGATACTTTATCATATGTGAGTGCAATGTTCAAGTTCCTCAACCATTCTTTATAATTTTGTCCCGTCAGTTTATTTTTCTCTAAAAGAAGCTTAAATCCTATCATCGGTATCTGCCATTAGGAGAGAGAAAAGAATACAATCAGTGAAATGCTCTTGCAAAGAATTAGATTGGTTATTATCTTATCTAATCGATGTCTCCCACTACTTTTATCAAATTTTCTTTCAAACCCTGAATAGAAAACTAGTCAGGATTAATTACATTCTACAGTTTCGCAAACCGGTGAGCCAGGCCAGTGTCGGTACTTTGGGGGAGGTTCGCCATGCTTTCGCACGGACCTAATTAAAATAAACCTCATTTTCCCAAAGGTCAAATCCCGTTAACACCTTTCTAGACACCTACTAGATTAACTAATTTTAATGTGCAAAACTCTCCTGGGAGTAACTCTTACAGTGGGATCGGGATCCAACTATCATATAGATAGTATTCAATCTCATTACAAATTTCAACTCTTGAAACTCCCGATATGGTTTTTAGCCCTGGCTTCTTATGATCTTGGATATGGTCAACAAATCATAAGCACTAGTCAAGTTCTACCCGTCATTTCGAGATTAACTAGACCCACCCATATGACCCTTGACTATGATCAACATAATCACATGAATGTCCTAACTGATCGCATCATATGCTTTATAGGAAGACATCACTTAGCTACCGTACACTACGTCTTGACTATGATCAACATACGTAGCACGAATACTAAGTACTCTGCTTCCTAAAATGACAGAGGGTTGCGGATGGTTTTTTATGAAAACCTTCAACGCTTTGAACTTGATATCGTTGTAGAATCAAAATAGTTTAGAAAAGGGAGTGGCTTAAGCTCCGTATCTTTTGAAACTTGCATTTTTCATAAAAAGGCCGAGTGGGTTTCAAACCTAATTTTACAACATATTTAGGTTTCTTTTTCTTTACATTAATCTTATTAATGTAGTCCTATCATTTAAGTTCCTAAGCCATCACAGAAACGAAACAAAAATAGAACGTACACTTATGCCATCCGCATTCGCCACAGTTTCCTGTTATGCACCGTTAGGTTACTTAACTAACGGCATAGCGGTGCGGGACTAGCGCGGGTGTCAAACATATGCAATGTTTATTATATATCATATATATAATAATAATCCATTCGTCTCAGATATTAAGTAATCACATCACAGAATATCAATAGCAGAAGCACATATTAAAATAAAAGGATATCTAGAATGTCCGTATTTTGTATTTAGCCAACAACAGAAAATACGGATTCCGCGGTTGTGATGAATAGACAAGTCCACACCCCTAGAACCTTATGAGAGTGGCAAGTGACCCTACCAATTCTAAAGTTTAGGAGACCCGGTCTCGACCCCTCGAGATGGCCTCCCACTGAACCCTAGAACCGGGTCACTTGTACTCCCCTCCTTGGGTCTATCATAATGCGGAAAAGTAAATAATATACAATAATGGCGACATCATCCTCAACCCGGAAGTGCCCCAAATGAAAGAATATTACATACATTTGAAATTTACATGAATGAAAATAAAAACTCTCATCTCACATAAACACCCGGCTATTCAATCACGACAATCCTGCATATCATATCTCAGCAACACATAATATCTCATATCATCATCGTAAGCAAGTATGCGTACCGTGTTTGTCGTTGATGTATAGCAACGAAATTGGCAATACAACACATACTACACTTACGTCCGCAGAAAAGAAATTGAAAAACTACAACAATTGGAATCATAAATGCCCTTAGACATCAAAAAACCCGGGATATCACATATCAAAGATTTCATGTCCAACAATGTAAAGCTCACATTTAGGTCTCATCCATGAAAACACTTTTCAAAATAAGTCGGATAATTCAACTATATTTTCGATTAAACCTGAGACCGAAATGTTAGATTTACATGCAACAAACAAATTTGTAGATTTCAATTATTGTATCAAATTCTCAAATACTAGGCGAAGTTAAAACATTCGATCGAACGATCAATCAGCCAAAATATTCTCAGAAACCTCAACACTTGAGCAATATTAAAATACACCAGAGACTGCTACAAGCTCATATGGGCCTACATAAGAAGGCACAGTCCACGCCTCACCAACGATGCCGCGGAACCGTCGCAAAATGACATTTTGGCCGTGGTTCTACGGTCGTTAGGTCGAGTTAGGGCTTCGTTCTTCTTATGGGCTCATACAATTCCCTGCACGATTTTCTGAGTAAGTTTAATGTGAAAAAATCCAACTTTCTGAAAAATTTCCAGACAGCATGATTCGGGCGACATGTTTCGTTCGTTCGAGATTTTTAACGTCGTCTGGGTTACTCTAAAACTCTAGCTTGCCTCTGATACCATTGTTGGGTTTACCTAGCACCTCATTAAGGATTTGGAAGTATCACACATGCCACAATTAAATTTTTTAAGGTGCAAAGTTAACCAAACTAGAATCTCAACTAGAATTTTAGAGTAACAATGAACAAGTATCACATACAAAAGAGAAACTATCACCAAGTGAAGAGATTACAACCTTTGTAGACTTTCTTTGGTGACTCCTGGACCTTTGAGAGTTTGGTACGGATCGCTGGAGGACTTCCTCGTCCACGACGATCCACCCGAAGTCCCTTTGCCCAAAGCTCCTTGCTTTACTTGATTTGCGAAAGAATTATAGCAAACACCCTACACTAATGGGCTAGAGAGGTGTAGAATGATAAGGTGGTGTGTATTCTATAATCAAAACCCTTTCTTTTTATCAACCTCACTCAAGAGAAAACTCAAGAGAGCTTAGAGGAAGAAGAATATAATGGTCGCTACGCTTTTTTGCTCAAGAGATAAAGATAATGATGAATGAAATAAGTGAGAATGAATAATCAATATTAATCCTTCTCACTTCAAACCATGGTTGACTAATATCTTAGATATTTTGAATATGAGTTAAAATCCAAATGAAAATCAAACCATGGGTCAATTCTAGGTCAAATTAAAGAAGAGTGTAGAAAAAAACATTAATGATTTAATTTTCATTTCCTTTTTAATCCAATTACAATATATAAAGTGAACCATGTGAGTCTTGCATTGCCACCATTTGTGTATCATCAACCATGATACAATGTATGTATGATTGTATGTGTCCATGCACATCATCATGTGCATACATGCATGCATACATCAACAAAGAAAAGGGTTTAATAAAGAATTAATTTAAAAGTCAAATGTTAAATCCACACTTGATTAACAAACCGGTCATATCATATACGACCCGACCAATAGAAAAATGCCCGATTAATTTACGGTATCACATATACGTATTTTATCGGGTCCCCACGTATATCTCATATGCACACCACATCTTTTCGCCTAAGCTAGGAAACTTCATTGTGGGACTCTGACTCGTCAATACGCCGGTAGCAGGAGATGATCTTATCAACCACCCACAAACTGCAAGCGGTCTGCTAAATGTAACGGCCACCCGGGTATTGAGCGATCAGAAGAAAACCAGCGAAGCTGTCAAAACTCCCATCGAGCCAACTGGTAACTCTAACCGTACAGTCCGATCTCTTCGTCAGTATGCTGCATATTGAGTCTAGGGATGGTATCGTCGACACCAATAACTCAATAAGTCATGCCGGTTTATGGCTCATAACAGACCGAGAGACAACTGATAACACTTATCAGTAAATCTGAGCAGCCCTCGACAGGGACTTCCTGTTATAGCCAATCGAGCATTCCACAACATCAAACCCCTATACCGGGAGAGACGAAACCCCTCCTATCGCTCATTGCCTCTATATGCGTCGGGACTGAACCCAGAGTCCACCTGTTTACACGACTCAATAGAGTCATGGTAGGGTCGATATCAAAGTACAGTGGGAGGACACACAAGACTCTATGACGATCTCGGGTCTACAGACTAATCTGTACCAGTGTCACCTGAGAACAGCTATCCGACGATAGATATAATTCCATATAGGAGTTCTCGGCGAGTCCGTTCAGTGTACCCAGTCTCCACTGAGCACCCGTATACAATCTTTGGTGTCACCACACCAGATGTGTTAGTTATATGTATGCCCTAGAGGCCATTACTATACATAGGATGTATATTGTAGTGGATGCTGGGACATATATAGTGAGGACTTTCTTGCTCGACATGATAGTATGCTATCTGGTTGAACTTTACCTTAACGTGTATACTGATTGTCTCTCTGTTACATGTTGGTAAAGCCCTTAGGATGTGTACTTGACTACATGGACTATGATGCGGATCATACTAGTGGGGACATGGTAGTCTATAAGCACATACTTCAAAGTCCCTAGTCGTGGGTGTATCGAGACAGGGCATCGATATACCAGAGTAGACTAGCGTGTACCTTCTCGACCCATACAGATGGGCGATGGATGATCCCATATCCATTGGTGTTTGACATCAGAGATGATATACGGGTGCTTAGTAGAGACTGGGTACACTGGACGGACTCGCCGAGAACTCCCAGATGGTATTATACCTCACACGTAAGATGGCAGTTCTCTGGTGACACTGGTACAGAGTAGTCTGTTGACCCGAGATCGTTATAGAGTCTTGTGTGGTTCCCACTGTGCTTTGATTTCCATCTTACCACATTCAAGAGGGCGTGCAAAATGGTGGTTTTTGGGTACAGTCCCGAGTCACATGGAGGCAATGAGCGATAGGAGGGGATTCGTCTCTCCCGGTATAGGGAGTTGATGTTGCGCTGTGTTCGATTGGCTATAACAGGAAATCCCTGGCCAGGGTTGCTGAGATTTACTGGTAAGTGTTACCAGTAGTTTCTCGAAGTGTTATAGACCTCATATCGACACGACTTATTGAGCTATTGGGGTCTGACGTTTACCACCCCTAGGTGAGATATGCGACAGATCAGACGATCAGACCGGACTGTACGGTAGTGTTACTGGTAGGATTCACTGGAGTGTGAGCGGGCTTGCTCGTCGATCTTCAGATCGCTCAATACCCGGGTGGCCGTTACGTTTAGCAGACCGCTTGCGGCTTGTGGATGCTTGATATGATCATCATCTGCTACCGGCATATTGACGAGTCTTTAGAGTCCTACACAGAGGTTTCCTGGCTCAAGCGAAACGAAATAGGAGCGCATATGAGATATGTGCAGGACCGAGAATAATGTGTGTATGTGATACCGTATTTCATTCTCGCGATAAATGTTTCGATTGGTTATATTCGATATGACCTAGTTATCGAATCATTCATTCGATAAATCGATACATTGAATACTAGTCGGTTATGTGCGACATGACCGGATCATTGAATCAAATGTTGATTTAATGATTTAATGTATAATTATATATTTGATATATTACTTTGCATTAACTAGTATTGGTTCACTTTATATGGATTTTCTCACTTGATGTGCAAGTTGTATATGTGATATATTTTCGTGCACATACTTGTATCATGTTTGATGATACTTGATTATTTAGTTAAGTGTAAAGAATTAAAACCATGGTTAAGTGTTGATTAGGGTTTTGCATATTCATTTATTTATTTGTTCATTTATTTATTTGGAAATGATTTGAAAAAGAATGGTGGCTTTCTTTGTCTTTTAGTTGAAGCTTCATGAAGCTTTGATTTCTTAACCATTCTTGTCATCATGCTTAACCCTAACCTATCCATTAACCATGGTCTATTCTCTACACTTAACCCTAGTAAGAATTATGATAAGTATTCCTTTTTCTTTTCATTTTAAAAAAGACTTATCATATTTCTAGCTCATCTTCTTCTTCATTTCTTCAAGTGAAGAAAGCTTGCCTCCATCAATGGCAAGTGATGAAAAAGAGTGAGAAATCCAAATCTAAAGTCTACCCACTTCCTATTCTTCATCCTCTACCTCTTGCCAAGTAGTAGAGTGTGTTTTCTTCACAAGTTTCTTGACTTGGTGAAGTCGGAGCTTGATTTAGCGATGCCTCGACGTAGATCATCTTCGGCATGGACATCGACGACCTAGCTCTCTTATTCTCCGATGAAGTCGACGCTAGAGCCCGGATTCTTTTTGGACAGCGGAGAGGACTTCGTTGCGGAGCTATGGAGGTGGAGCACCGGATCTACAAAGGTTGTATATCCGTATTCTCATAGTTAAGTGTTAACTAGTTAGATTTTTTGCCTAGTTTTCTAGCAAACGATCCGTAGTCTAGGGTTTCTCGGCACCGTATTTTTGAAATTGTCATGGTTGATGCCTTGTGAGACCTCATTAGGATGCCTAGGAACCCTACAGTGGTATCAGAGACTAGCTAGAGCCTTAGGCGAAGTCTAGACGGAATTTGAAGTCCGAACGAACCCGAAACCCAATTCCGATCATGCTCTCTGTACTTTTTTGAAAACAGTGAGTTTTTCTATATTAAAAATTGCTAAAAAATTCAGCAGGGAAATATATGAGTTACGGCGCAAAATTGGACCCATGATTCATCCAACAGAGCGCGGAACCGTGGCAGAAGCCCAGCTTCTGCGGCGGTTCCGCGGCTAGGTGATGACGTCACCTTTCAATTGTTGCACAGTAATTCCTATTTTAATATGCTGTGTTTTCTGGGAATTTTTAATATTTATTCAAGAGTTGAATTTTCTGGGATTGTTTTGGGGATTCGGTGTATCGATCGGAGTATCAAATTTTGTCTGTGTGGCTTTCCGGATAAATTTTAGAATATATTAAAAAGTTCGACCGGATATAAATACCCAATTTTTCCCCTGTCGGGAAATTTCCAAGTGTTGGATTTTTCCGTAGTTTAACGACGTTCTAAGTAGTGCAAGTAACGCGATGGACCCTCTAGAAGACAACAAACCTTAACTCGATTATGTGACCGTCTTGAACTGCCCTTTGAACCTTCGGGTTTGGGGCAGTACGATGTGCCACATGTGAGGCGTTGGCTTGACCCTTCTACGGCTGGACCGTTGGTACTGAGGCACGAACTGAATGTTGTTAGACTTATTTCATGTGTTGAGCTGTATCGGGAAAACTTGGGTGTTTGACTGTTCGATCGAAAAGTTTAACATTTTCTGTTTATCTGGAATGGGATACAATAATTGGAATTCATAAAAGTTATGTGATAACTGAATGAATGTTATAAACATAGCACTTTAGTCTCACTTGATCGGTTGCCACGGAATTTTGATGTGATCAAAAGTCCGTCGCAATCACGTAGAGTACGCGGATACTCGCCGGGTAAACTTAATAGACAGCCTCACTCCATAGCCCCGACCAAGTGACTGTAGGAGAACCCCGTCGCCGAAAGCATCCGTTCGGGTGCTCACGGTAGCGGTGTTCCGCCTTGGTGCACTTCGTCGACGGCGTCGGGGGTGCGGCCGTCTACTGAAGTTTGCGACGAGCATTCGATCAGGATGTCGGGAATCTTGTTGAATTGCCCGACTTGATATTGAAAAGTGTTTTCGATTTTGAGACTAAAATGCGGGGTTTATAATTGTTAGGCATGCGATGTCTAAGGAATTCATTTGGTCAGGCATGCGATGTCTGAGGTGGTTGCGGATTCCAACTGTTGTAGTTTTACACTTTCTATTCTGTGACCGTAAGTGTAATATGTGATATCGCCGGTTTCGTTGCTATATGTCAACGACAATTGGGATGCGCATATTTACTTACGTTGATTACATGTGATGTTATGAGTTGCTGGATATGTTATATTGGATCGTCGTGTTTGAATAGACGGGGGTTTTTATGTGAGATGGGTGTTTTTCATTTTCATTCATGTAAAAACTTGTATGTAATATTCTTTTATTTGGGGCACTTCCAGGTTGCGGAAGTTGTCACCGTTGATGTATATTATTTACTTTTCCGCACTAGGATAGACCCAAGGAGGAGGGCACAAGTAACCGGGTTCTGGAGTCCAGTGGGAGACCAACTCGAGGAGTCGAGTCCGGGTCTCCTAACTTCAGAATTGGTAGGGTTGCTTGCCGCTCTCGTAGGGGTCTAGGGGTGTGGGTTTGGCTATTCATCGCGACCGTGGAATCCATGTTTTATACTGGCTCGTATTGAAAACACGGACGTCCTAGTATATCCAATATTTCATATGTTTCTTCTGCTGCGATATCTGTGATGTGATCATGTGATGTTCTGTGATAGATACAGTATATAGTATATATGATATATTATATAGACGTTACTTATGTTTTACACCCGCGCTAGCCCTGCCCCGCTCTGCCGTTAGTTACCTAACCTAACGGTGCACGAGGGGACATCGAGGCGAATGCGGATGGCATAAGTGTACGTCGTATTTATCTGTGATGTTTAGGTACATTAAATGATGGGACTTCATTAATGTGATTAATGAAAATAAAAGAAACCTAAGATGTTGTAGAATCGAATTTCAAAATAAAACAGGTAGCTACAGTTCTTGCTTTGCACAGAGGTATATGAGATATATCCTGCACCTTATTCGATACGGAAAGGACCGAGATCCCTTCACCGGGAGTGACTCCTTTAGCAAAAACTGGCAGATGCTACACACTCGGTTTGTCTTTTGATTGCTTTTAAGAGTTTTTGCTTTGCACAGTGATATATATGATATATCCCGCACCTCATTCGACGAGGAAAGGACCGACGATCCCTTCACCGGGAGTGACTCCTTTAGCAAAACTAGAAAAGCCTCGAAAACACTCCATTTCAAAATTCATTCGATCCTACAACGATATCAAGTTCATTACGCAATAGGTTTTCAGAAAAACCTGTCGTAGCCCTCCGTCATTTCAGATAAGTACTAGTTAGTATTCGTGCTACGTTTGTTGACTATGTTAAGGCGTAGTGTGCGGTAGCTAAATAGTGCTTATCTGCATAAGCATATGATGTGATTGGATTAGGGTAGTCGTGCGACTTTGTTGACTATGTTAAGGGTCGTGCGGGTGGGTTTAATTCAATCGGGAAATGACGGGTTGAACTTGACTAGCACTTATGATTTGTTGACTATGTTAAGGTCATATAGCTGCTAGGGGCAAAATATTATCGGGAATTTCAAGTGTTGAAATTTGCAATGAGATTGCATACCTTCTATGAGATAGTTGGATCCCGATACCCGCTGCGAGTAAGAGTTACTCCTGGGAGAGTTTTATACATTACAATTAGCCGATCAAGTAGGTGTCTAGAAAGGTGTCAACGGGGTTACGCCTCTGGGAAAACGAGGTTTACAGTAATTAGGTTCGTGCGAAAGCACGGGGCACCTCCCTCAAAGTACCGACACTGGCCTGGCTGAAAGATTGGCGAACTTGTAGTGTGTAATTAATCCCGGCTAGTCTTTCCTTTTAGGGTTTGAAGGAAGATTTGATAAAAAGCAGTGGGAGCCATCCTGATTAGATAAAATAATAACCAATCTATTCTTGCAAGAGCGCACGCTGAGTGTTTTCTTCTCTCTCTCTCCAGGTAGCGACCATATCACGCCTTAATCAAGATAATAATACGGAATATTGACCGAACCCGCTTGTTATACTGAGCTGGGGAACGTTGGTCCCGCTCCAACTTATAATTGTTATAAGACAGAGCACGAAATTGGGGAATACCAGATTTCCCGTGCCGCCCAAACGAAGAGAGTGCATGCTGATGCATCATCTTCGGGTGTGTTCATTATACAGAACTGTTTCTTAGTATCCTCCGCATCCTGGTATTTGATACCGGATCAGGATCCCAGATATGTAATCTGTTACATAGGGCTACAAAAGGGTAGAAAAACTGAGAACGGGTGATAAGTTTCATGAGACAGAAAACGGGGCAAGAGTTGCAGCCAAGTCTGTCGGTCACTGTCACCCTGTATTACCAATACATTGATTCTGAACGAATGTTGTTAGATACCGAACCTGATATACAAAATCATATCAGTCTCTTTATCAGTAAAGAAATGATAAAATTTTGTATTGTTGGATAATGTTTTGAACATTTCCTATATCAAAAGTTGATCGTATCAGGCACGTTATCTAAAAGCGTTGATGTTCTAAATCAAACTACAGTTCTTAGTATATAGAATACACACAAGAGGAAGAGTTTAAAAATGAACGATCCTTCTTGAGGCATTATAGACTAGGTCATATCAATGTGACCCGACTAGCTAGAGTTACATATAGATGCATATTTAAATCAGTTTGAATTTACATCTTATGAAACTCGCCAGTCATGTCACAATGATAAGATGACCATAGCTCTGTTTAATGGAAACAGAGAAAGAGTTAGAAAACTCTTGGGACTGATACATCATGATGTATGTAAGGTCTCCTGTCTACACATGCCAGGACTGGTTCTTTATACTTCATTAAATTCTCTGATGATCTCTTTTGATTCAGACATATGTTCCTGTTGAAACACAAGTCAGAACCTTTTGAGATGTTCACAGAATATAAGTTAGAAGTAGAGAACCAATACGGGTATAAGTATTATGTCCTTTGATGAGATCAAGGAGGAGAATACTTAAGCACGGAAATACTGGACTATTCTAAAGGAGAATGAGATTCTCTCTCGGTATTACTCCTCCGAATACACCATAGCACGATGGTATATCGGGGCGGAGCAATAACACCCTATTTGATATGGTGTGCTCTATGATGAGTACTACTGAGTTACCTATTTCCTTTTTGGGAGTTATGCACTTAAGAAGCTGCATACCTATTGAATAGGGTTTAAATCAAATCAGTTGCCTACCACTCCATATGAGATATGGTATGGGAAGAGCCCATGTCTTAAGCCAGTTAAGATTTGGGGTTGTCCAGCCTATGTCTGAAAAGCAAAATCCGGACAAGCTCGAGGCAAGATCTGTTATGTAGATCTGGAAATGTTCCAGCTATACGAACTATAGCAGATGATTTGGTAGAACCAAAGGATTCAGTAGATTCCAACGAACCTCAGCCTCTCCGCCGATCTAGTAGGGTACCTCACCCACCTGAGAGATACTTCGGTTTCTCTATGACAGTGGGAGCGAGGATTGCATCATGAGATGATGACCCAACTAGTTTCGACCTGGCCATCAGGAGTGGGACTCTGTAAGAATGGCTGGATGCTTACCGATCTGAGATGGAATCATTATACACCAACAAAGTATGGACTTTGGTTGCTATATCTGAAGGGTTAAATCCCCATCAGGAGCAAGTATATCTTGAGAAGATTACTTGGTGTAGATGGAAAAGTTGAGACTTTCAAAGCTAGACTTGTTAAAAGTTTGCATCATTGACCAGGTGTGGATAATGATGAAACCTTTTCAAGTAGCTATGCTTAAGTCCATCCAGATCCTACTTACCACGGATATATACCATGACTACGATATCTGGTGGTTGGGTGTCATGACTGCTTTTCTAAATGATGTTTTAGAAGAGTGCGTCTATAAGTACACAGCCAGAGGGCTTCGTAGACAGTGGGAGCAGCGGAAACGTGTGCAAGATGCTTTATAGGATTAAAGCAGGCATCGCGGAGTTGGAACATCTGTTTTGATGAATTAGTCAAAGAGTTTGACATCATCAAAATGGTAGATGAACCTTGTATAAACAAAAAGGTAGTAGGGAGTATGGTGATGATCCTCGTAGGGTACGTGGATGACATACTCTTGATAGGGAAAGAGTTTCCTATGCTACGCTCGATCGATCTCCGCTTATCACAAGGATTCTCCAATAGGATCAAAATGATACCTACTAAATCCTGGGTTTTGGATCTATGAGATAGATCTAAATGGATGTTAGAATTCTCGCTAGATGTAGTGAGATAGTATCAATTGATCCTGGGGAGAATCACTAGAAGTGTTCCAGGGTGATAAAGACGACTGAATGTCAGTCACAGGCATTGTCTTTACCCAAAGTAAAGGGACGGTATGTTGGAAGAGTTCCAAGCTAGATACCGTTGCATACTAGACGATAAAGGCAGGATACATCGCTACTTAAGATGCTAACAAAGAGGCTGTTTTGGTGTATATTGGTTCATGAGATGAACTATGTTCCTCCCATTGTGTGACAATGGAGTTGTGGCTTATGCCAAGGAACACCGGTCCCATCAGTGATCCAGACATATTCTAAAGCAGTATCACTTGATCATGGAGATGGTTGATCTCCAGGGTGATCGAGGTTAGGAGAGTAGACTCAGAGGACAACACAGCGGATCACTCACAAAGGCCTGTTCCCAGAGAGAGACTTTTATGGGATGGTTGAGTATGAGATACTACAACCACTGCTACAGATGGCCCTAGTGCAAGTGGGAGATTGTTAGTTATATGTATGCCCTAGAGGCCATTACTATACATAGGATGTATATTGTAGTGGATGCTGGGACATATATAGTGAGGACTTTCTTGCTCGACATAATAGTATGCTATCTGGTTGAACTTTACCTTAACGTGTATACTGATTGTCTCTCTGTTACATGTTGGTAAAGCCCTTAGGATGTGTACTTGACTACCTGGACTATGATGCGGATCATACTAGTGGGGACATGGTAGTCTATAAGCACATCCTTCAAAGTCCCTAGTCGTGGGTGTATCGAGACAGGGCATCGATATACCAGAGTAGACTAGCGTGTATCTTCTCGACCCATACAGATGGGCGATGGATGATCCCATATCCATTGGTGTTTGACATCAGAGATGATATACGGGTGCACAGTAGAGACTGGGTACACTGGACGGACTCGCCGAGAACTCCTAGATGGTATTATACCTCACGTCAGATGGCAGTTCTCTGGTGACACTGGTACAGAGTAGTCTGTTGACCCGAGATCGTCATAGAGTCTTGTGTGGTTCCCACTGTGCTTTGATTTCCATCTTACCACGTCCAAGAGGGCGTGCAAAACGGTGGTTTTTGGGTACAGTCCCGAGTCACATGGAGGCAATGAGCGATAGGAGGGTATCGTCTCTCCCGATATAGGGAGTTGATGTTGCGCTGTGTTCGATTGGCTATAACAGGAAATCCCTGGCCAGGGTTGCTGAGATTTACTGGTAAGTGTTACCAGTAGTTTCTCGAAGTGTTATAGACCTCATATCGACACGACTTATTGAGCTATTGGGGTCTGACGTTTACCACCCCTAGGCGAGATATGCGACAGATCAGACGATCAGACCGGACTGTACGGTAGTGTTACTGGTTGGATTCACTGGAGTGTGAGCGGGCTTGCTCGTCGATCTTCAGATCGCTCAATACCCGGGTGGCCGTTACGTTTAGCAGACCGCTTGCGGCTTGTGGATGCTTGATATGATCATCATCTGCTACCGGCGTATTGACGAGTCTTTAGAGTCCTACACAGAGGTTTCCTGGCTCAAGCGAAACGAAATAGGAGCGCATATGAGATATGTGCAGGACCGAGAATAATGCGTGTATGTGATACCGCATTTCATTCTCGCGATAAATGTTTCGATTGGTTATATTCGATATGACCTAGTTATCGAATCATTCATTCGATAAATCGATACATTGAATACTAGTCGGTTATGTGTGACATGACCGGATCATTGAATCAAATGTTGATTTACTGATTTAATGTATAATTATATATTTGATATATTACTTTGCATTAACTAGTATTGGTTCACTTTATATGGATTTTCTCACTTGATGTGCAAGTTGTATATGTGATATATTTTCGTGCACATACTTGTATCATGTTTGATGATACTTGATTATTTAGTTAAGTGTAAAGAATTAAAACCATGGTTAAGTGTTGATTAGGGTTTTGCATATTCATTTATTTATTTGTTCATTTATTTATTTGGAAATGATTTGAAAAAGAATGGTGGCTTTCTTTGTCTTTTAGTTGAAGCTTCATGAAGCTTTGATTTCTTAACCATTCTTGTCATCATGCTTAACCCTAACCTATCCATTAACCATGGTCTATTCTCTACACTTAAACCTAGTAAGAATTATGATAAGTATTCCTTTTTCTTTTCATTTTAAAAAAGACTTATCATATTTCTAGCTCATCTTCTTCTTCATTTCTTCAAGTGAAGAAAGCTTGCCTCCATCAATGGCAAGTGATGAAAAAGAGTGAGAAATCCAAATCTAAAGTCTACCCACTTCCTATTTCTTCATCCTCTACCTCTTGCCAAGTAGCAGAGTGTGTTTTCTTCACAAGTTTCTTGACTTGGTGAAGTCGGAGCTTGATTTAGCGATGCCTCGACGTAGATCATCTTCAGCATGGACATCGACGATCTAGCTCTCTTATTCTCCGATGAAGTCGACGCTAGTGCCCGAATTCTTTTTGGACAGCGGAGAGGACTTCGTTGCGGAGCTATGGAGGTGGAGCACCAGATCTACAAAGGTTGTATATCCCTATTCTCATAGTTAAGTGTTAACTAGTTAGATTTTTCGCCTAGTTTTCTAGCAAACGATCCGTAGTCTAGGATTTCTCGGCACCGTATTTTTGAAATTGTCATGGTTGATGCCTTGTGAGACCTCATTAGGATGCCTAGGAACCCTACAAGATGGATATAGGATCATCCATCGCCCATCATATGGGACAAGAATGGTATATGCTAGTCTACTCTGGAATATCGATGCCCCGTCTCGAAACACCCATGACAAGGAACAGTTAAAGGATAAGCTTATAAACTACAGGTGTCCCACTAGTATGATCTGCATCATAGTCGCAGAACTGAAGCAAATATCCTATGGGCTTTATCAACTTGTACCTGTTAGATATAGTGCCCTCAGAGTCAATTATTTGATCACAGGCACATGATTGAAATGATTGAGGGAGGACCTATTCCGGTAGGACGGTCTTACTCAAGATGATAGTATGGTATCTGGTTTATCTTTATCATCGTGTACTGCTTTAGGTGACATTACTGATCACTATTGCATGTTGATAGAGCCCCTAGGATTCTTGCTTGACTGCCAGCAGTATGATGGCGATCATATACGTGGGAGCTGGGGTCTATAAGCACATCCTTAAAAGGTCCCTAGTCATGGGAGTTTCGAGACAGGGCATCGATACTCCGGAGTAAACTAGTGTATACAGTTGAGACTCCGACGAGGGGCGGTGGCCGGTCTCACAAGCCACTGGTGTTAGTTGGTTCACCTAAGATGTATACAGGTGCTCATTGGGTTATGAGTACACCGGACAGGACTCGCCGGGAACATGCTAGTTGGTTTTATACCTGACGTCAGATAGCAGTTCCCTGGTGACATGTGTACAGGTTAGTTCATCGACCTGAGATCGTTATTTGTCTTGTGTGAGTTCCCACTGTACTTTGATTACTATCCTACCACGGCTCAAAGGAGTCGTGCAAACAGGTTTTAGTTGGGTACAGTCCCGAGCCACATGGAGGCAGTGAGCGAATCTGTAGGGGTTCTTCTCTCCCGGTATTGAGGGTGAGGTCACGCTGTGTCTAGGAGAGCCATTACACGAAGTCCTTGGCCAAGGCAGGAGATTTACAGGTAGGTATTCCATTAGTATCTCAGGGTGTTCTGGCTACACTACGACACGACTTGTACCGCTTTTGGGGGTCTGACTTTTACCAACCCCTTAGGCCCGCCATGCGATGCTCATAGACGAACGGATCGGATTGTACGGATATTGTCACTGACAGGCTCAGTAGGGTGTCAAGATGAGTTCGCTCATCGACCTCCCTTTTGGTCAATACCTGGTAGCTCGTTACGTACGGCTAATACCTCTGACGTGCTCGTGGTTAAATCCACAGCCAAAGTATTGACGAGTATTTAGAGTCCCCCACAGACAGTTTCTCAAGTTTTGGGTGAAACGATGTAGAGGCCATATAGATATATGGCAGGGTTCGATCATATACGTGCGGTATTGCACGGATCATGATCGGACGGTTAATACTAGCGGGCTTCGGTTTAAGCCGGATCCTAGTATTGTACAGTGTAGATTTTATCTCATTGCATTTGTATTCGGTCGGAATACAAATGCGGGTATGTATATACGGTCGCGGGGTTTTCAAGTAATTTATTACGGGATCAGTTTTTTGAAGTTGCCAGTTTGCATTCCGTTTCGGCCAGTTTTCCTTTGTTCCTTCATGGCCGAAGTTTTGTGATGGGAGGGGCTAATTTGCAAATGTGCAAATTAGAAATGTGAAGGGTGTTATTTGTGATATGTGGCATATGGATGGTTCTAGCATCTTTGCTTTTTCATGTATCATTACTTGCATTAATGGTGAGAAGATTGAAGGGTTTTTTGATGTGAGGTTTTCTTTTTGTTTACCATCACCCATTTTCCTTTTACTACACTCACCTCCCTTCATTGCTTTTCACTCTCCCATTTTTGCAAGGCCGGCCACTTCTTGGAGGGAGAGAGGGATTCATTTGGGTGTGGAAAAATCATCTCATTCTCATTTTGCATCAAAGTTCAAAGCTCCATTTCAAGGTTCATTCTTCACCTCCATCCAAAAAGGCAACTTCACAACCCCATTGAGACAAACCACTCTACACTTAGCCTACAACATTATTGGACATGTCGGCTTACCAACTTCGTGTCTGAGTTGCCTCGGTCCAGTGGTCCGAGCCCGTAAAAGAATTTGGCTATGTGGTGCCCTTTCTGACGTGGAGATGAAGAACGGAGATTCCGCGAGGAGATCGGGATGGAGGCCAAAGACCGAAGGATACGGATCGCTCGGTATAGCATTCTACCTATTCTCTAGTTAGCTAGCATTAGGTTAATGGCCCGATCCGGGTTTTTAGTACGCGGTAGCGCCAGTTTACAAGTTTAGTAAAAGTTTCGTTTTCGCATTTTGGCCTCGGAATGACGGCCGGGGCACTGTCGTTCACTTATATTGGTATCAGAGCCACGCCATTAACCTAGTCTAGCTTGCTCTAACGTGTTTACAAGTTCGATCGAACGGATTTTCCAAAAACCCCATTTTCATGTCCAGGTTTCTGCCGAATTTTTGCTATGCTCAAAAAATTATTTGGTATATTGCAGAAATATGTGAAGGCTTTTCTAAGAAAACTAAGAAAATTTGGTGGCCTGATTTTACGGTAGCGCGGCGGATCCGTGGCCAAAACCACGTTTTGGCCACGGATCCGCCGCCGTACTGTAGCCACAGTGCACAAAATTTCATCAGTAGGTCTCTGTGTTGGAATTGGAATTTTTGGTATATTCTGTTTGGGCCCAAATTTATTTTGTGTACTGAGTATTGTACATGGGCCCCACTTCGGGAATTTTAGTCGATTGAAAATTTTAAACATGTTAGTTCACAGTATTTACATTATATCTGCGACCGTGAATTTCATTTGATCGGTAAATCCAGTCTAACTGCTATAGCCCTTTTAGACGGATTTGCGAACGTGACATTCACGTTGATGTTCTGTGTTGTGCTGTGATGTTGCGGATTTGTCGTGATGGATAGCCTGGATGCAATGGTAGTACAGTTTGGTTGTATATGTACATTTGATACTGCGGGGCGAGCGTCCGACATGTGGACTGCCGTCACTGCCTGTTTGTATATTATTCTTTTGGGGCACGACCGGGCTGAGGTCGATGTACCCGTTGTATGTATATTTTATTTTCTGTACTAGGATTACCCCGCGATGGGGTGCACGGATAGCCGGGTTCTAGAGGGAAACGGGACCGCATCTCATGGCGTTGAGACGGAGGGGGCTTTACTCTAGAATTGGCGGGCTATTCGCCGCATTCGTAGGGGGTACAGGTTGACCCAAGGAGGGGTGCTCAAGTTACCGGATTCCGTGAAGCGCCGGGTGGTCCAGTCATATTGTTGAAGGGGACTGCCTCGCTTCAGGTTCTGGCGGATAATTTGCCGCGCCTGTAGGGGTCTAGGATTTCATTGCACGGGCTATCCACACAACCAGGGGAACGTTGGGTTTCAGTAGCGGCTCAATGAAACCCGGGGATCCCAGATATCTGTATTGTTCTGTGATTCTTATTACATTTCTGTGATGTTGCATTTTGTCACGCCTTGAGCGATTATTATATATTGATATATATTAGTAGATGTTGTATATGTTTTGCATCCGCGCTAGTCCAGTCCCCGCTCTGTCGCTAGTTAAGTAACCTAACGGGTGATGACGGGACCCAGTGGCGAATGCGGATTGCATATACGTACATCATTATTTTCGTTCTTTATTAGTGTGATCAATTGATGGGATCGCATTGATTCAGATCAATGCAAGCTAAACAAACCTATTCTGATGTTTTTGGAACAGTTTTTCATAAAGCTGTTATTGCAAGCACGTTCTCATTTGTTTGGCACATTGGTATTCGGTTATGAATATCCAACACCTAAGTCGACGAGGCAAGGGCCGAGATCCCTGTAAGGTTCCTAAGCACACTTATGAAGTTCTATAAGGTATCGACCATGCCAAAATCAAATTTTTATATGTGCCGAACAACCCTATGCAAGATCGTTTACTAGAGGTAAGGCAAAAGTAAGCAAGTAAACAACTTTACTACTAAGTGAAAGGGATTACAACCTTTGTAGATCCGGTCCTCCACTTCTAAAGCTCCGTGTTGACATCCCTTCGCTGCGATCATTGGGATCCCGGACTCTAGCGATGGTTTCTTCGGAGAAATGAGCGGGCTAGGTCGTTGACTTCGATGCCGAAAATGATCTACGTCGAGGAGACTCAAACTAAAGCTCCATCTTCACTTGCTCATGAACTTTATGAAGAGAACACCCTATATGACATGGCAAGTGGTAGAGGATGAAGAAATAGGAAGTGGGTTCACTTTGGATTTGGATATCTCACTCTTTTTCTTCACTTGAAATTTTTCTAGCAAGCTTTCTTCACTTGAAGAAGATGATGAAGAGAGAAAAGAATAAAATGAATTATTGAAAAAGAATAATCAAGTGAAATCTTTCATGATGCAACCATGGGTGAGCTAACCAATGTAGAGACTAAACTAGAGTTTAAGTTAATGGTTAGGTTAGTAAAAATCTCATGCAAAACAAAAATGGTGGACTTTGTCAAAGATGCTTGAAAGCTTCATGAAGCTTCAAGCTAATTCAAAAATAACCTCCATTTTTGAATTACTAAATAAATAAATAACCTTTACCGTTAACCTAAATATAGTGTAAGTCATACACACACCCAAGTTTGCATGTACCATCAATCATGATACAAACTAGTGCACAAACATATATCATATATACAACTTGTGCACATCAAGTGAGAAAATCAATCTTAAGTGAACCAATACTAGTTAATGTAAAGTAATATATCAAATATATAATTATACATTAAATCATTAAATCAACACTTGACTTAACGATCCGGTCATAAAAAATACAACCGACTAATATCAAGTGTATCAATATATCGAATCAACACTTGATTCGGTAACCCGGCTATATCACATATAACCGACCGATGATACAAATCGCGAGAATAGAATACAGTATCTTATACTGGTATTATTCTCGGTCCCGCACATATCTCATATGCGCTCCTATTTCGTTTCGCTTGTGCCAGGAAACCTCTGTGTAGGACTCTAAAGACTCGTCAATACACCGGCAGTAGGTGGTGATCATATCAATCACCCACAAGCCGGAAGCGGTCTGCTAAACGTAACGGCCACCAGGATATTGAGCGATCAGAAGATCAATGAGCAAGCCTGCTCACACTCCTACGAATCCAATCAGTAACACTTACCGCACAGTCCGGTCTGTTCGTCTGATATGTCGCATATCTCGCCTAGGTGTGGTAAACGTCAGACCCCGGCAACTTGATAAGTCATGCCGATGTAAGGTCCATAACAAGCATGAAACTACTGATAACACTTGCCAGTAAATCAGTGCAACCCTGGCCAGGGATTTCCAGTTATGGCCAGTCGAGCATAGCGCAACATTAACCCCCAATACCGGGAGAGACGAATCCCTTCCTATCGCTCATTGCCTCGATGTGAATCGGGACTGTACCCAAAAACCAACTGTTTGCACGCCTCAGAAGAGCCGTCGTAGTGTGGAAATCAAAGCACAGTGGGAGACACACAAGACTCTATGACGATCTCGGGTCAATAGACTAAGCTGTACCAGTGTCGCCTGAGAACTGCCATCTGACGTGAGGTATAATACTATCAGGAAGTTCTCGGCGAGTCCGTTCAGTGTACCCAGTCACGACTGAGCACCCACATACCATCTCTGATATCAAACACCAATGGATATGGGATCATCCATCGCCCATCACATGGGTCGAGAAGATATACGCTAATCAACTCTGGAATATCGATGCCCCGTCTCGATATTCCCACGACTAGGAACATTGAAGGATGTACTCATTGACTACCCAGGCCCCACTAGTATGATCTAAATCACAGTCCTGGAAGTCGATTACACATCCTAAGGGCTTTATCAACATGTAACAGAGAGACAATGAGTATACATGTTAAGATAAAGAGCAACCAGATAGCGTACTATCATGTCGAGCAAGAAAGTCCTACCTATATATGTCCCAGCATCCACTACAATATACATCGCATGTACAGTAATGGCCTCTAGGGCATACGGGCATACATATAACTAACAATCTCCCACTTGCACTAGGGCCATCTGTACCAGTGGTTGCAGTATCTCATACCCAACCATCCCATATAAGTCTCTCTCTGGGAAAAGGCCTTTGTGAGTGGATCCGCCGTGTTGTCCTCTGAGTTTACTCTTCTAACCTCGATCACCCTGGAGATCAACTATCTCCATGATGAGGTGATACTGTCTTGGAATATGTCTGGGTCACTGATGGGACCAGGGTTCCTGTGCCAAAGCCACACCTCCATTGTCACACAATGGTAGGAACCTAGTTCATCTCATGAACTAATATACACCCAAACTGCCTCTTAGGTAGTATCTTTTATTGCGATGTCACCAGCCTTTATCGTGTAGTCTGCCACGGTATCTAGCTTGGAACTCTTCCAATATACCGTCCCTCCACTGAGGGTAAAGATATTGCCTGCGACTGACATTCAGTCGTCCTTATCACACTGGAACCTTTCCAGTGATTCTCCCCAGGATCAACTGATACCATCTCACTACTACTAGTAAGAATCCTAACATCCAATTAGATCTATCTCATTGATATAAAACCTAGGATTAAGGAGGTATCATTTTGATCCTATATGGAGAATCCATGTGATAAGAGGATATTGACCGAGCGTAGCATAGAAAACTCCTTCCCTATCAAGAGTATGTCATTCACGTATTCTACGAGCATCACCACCTTACTCTCTACTACCTTTTTGTATATACAAGGTTCATCTACCATTTTGATGAAGTCAAACTTTTTGACTATCACATCAAAACAGACGTTCCATCTCCGCGATGCCTGCTTTATCCTGTAAAGCAAATTGCACACGTTCCCCTGCTCCCACTGTTTACGAAGCCCTCTGGCTTTATACTTATAGATGTTCTCTTCTAAATTAATATTTAGAAAAGCAGTCTTGACACCCAACCACCAGATATCGTAGTCATGGTATGTAGCAATGGCAAGCAGGATCCGGATGGACTTAAGCATAGCCACTGGAAAAGGTTTCATCATTATCCACGCCTGGTCGATGACGAAAACCTTTAACAAGTCTAGCTTTGAAAGTCTCAACTTTTCTATCTACATCAAGTAATCTTCTCAAGATATACTTGCTCCAGATGGGGATTTAACCCTTCAGATATAGCAGCCAAAGTCCATACTTTGTCGGTGTACATGGATTCCATCTCAGATCGCTAAGCATCCAGCCATTCTTACAGAGTCCCTACTCTTGATGGCCTGCTCGAAACTAGTTGGGTCATCATCTCATGATGCAATTCTCGCTCCCACTGTCATCGAGAAACCGAAGTATCTCTCAGGCGGATGAGGAACCCTGCTAGATCAGCGGAGAGGCAGAGGTTCGTCGGGGACTATTGAATCCATTGGTTCTGTCAAATCATCAGCTGTAGTTTGTATAGCTGGAGATCCTTCCAGTTCTACAGAACTGACCTTGCCTCGAGCTTGCCGAATTTTGCTTTGACATAGGCCGGACAACCCCAAATCTTAACTTGCTTAAGAGATGGGCTCTTCCCATACCATATCTCATATAGAGTGGTAGGCAGTGATCTGATTCAATCCTAATTCAATAGGTATGCATCTTCTTAAGTGCATAACCCCCAAAAGGAAATAGGTAACTCAGTAGTACTCATCATAGAGCGCACCATATCTCATATGGTGCGATTGCTCCACCCCGATATACCGTTGTGATGTGGTGTATTCAGAGGAGTAAAACCGAGAGAGAATATCATTCTTCTTTAGAATAGTCCAAGAATTCCATGCATAAGTATTCTCCTCCCTGATTTCATCATAGGACATAATACATATACCCGGTTTAGGTTCTCCACTATTGACTTATATTCGGTGATTATCACAAAAGTTTCGGACTTATGTTTCAACGGAAACATGTGTCCGAATCTTGAGAGATCATCAGTGAATGTAAGGAAGTACAAAGAACCAGTCCTGGCATATGTAGACTGGGGACCTTTATACATCACTATGTATCAGTCCCAAGAGTTCACTAACTCTTTCTCTGTTTCGAGTAAACAAAGCTATGGTCATCTTATCTTTGTGACATAACTGGCAAGTTTCACAAGATATAAATTCAAACTGATTTAAATATGCATCTAAATATAACTTTAGCTAGTCGGGTCACATTGATATGGCCTAGTCTACAATTCCTTAAAAAGGAATCATTCAATTCTGAACTCTTCCTCTTGTGTGTGTTCTGTACGTTAAGAACTGTGGTCTGATTTAGAATGTATATGCTTTTAGATAACGTGCCTGAACCGATCAACTCTTGATATAGGAAATGTTCAAAACATTATCCAACAATACAAAATTATATCCTTCTTTAGTAATAAAGAGACTGATATGATGTTGTATATCAGGTTCGGTATCTAATAATATTCGTTTAGAATAAATGTATTCTGGTAATACAGGGTGATAGTCACCAACAGACTTGGCTGCAATACTTGCACCGTTTTCTGTCTCATGAAACTTATCACCCGTTCTCAGTTCTCTACCTTTTTGTAGCCCATGTAACAGATTACATATCTGGGATCCTAATCCGGTATCAAATACCCAGGACGCAGAGAATACTAAGAAACAGTTCTTTGTAATGAACGCACCCGAAGGAGATGCATCTCATGTACTTTCTTCGTTAGGGCGGCATGGGTTTGTTTTTTAGGGCGGCATGGGAATCCTGGTATTCCCCTATTTTCTGCTCGGTCTTATAACAATTATAAGTTGGAGCGGAACCAACGTTCCCCAGCTCAGTATAACAAGCGGGTTCGGTCAATACATCTATATTATTATCTTGATTAAGGCGTGACATGGTCGCTACCTGGAGAGAGAGAGAAGAAAACACTCTGCGTGCGCTCTTGCAAGATTAGATTGGTTATATATTTTATCTAATCAGGATGGCTCCCACTGTTTTTATCAAATCTTCCTTCAAACATTAAAAGGAAAGACTAGCCGGGATTAATTACACTCTACAAGTTCGTCAATCTTTCAGCCAGGCCAGTGCCGGTACTTTGAGGGAGGTTCCCCGTGCTTTCGCACGGACCTAATTAAAGTAAACCTCATTTTCCCAGGGGCGTAACCCCGTTGACACCTTTCTAGACACCTACTTGATCGGCTAATTGTAAAGTGAAAAACTCTCCCAGGAGTACCAATTACTCGCAGTGGGTATCAGGATCCAACTATCATATAGAAGGTATGCAATCTCATTGCAAATTTCAACACTTGAAACTCCTGATAAAGGTTTTTACCCCTAGCACTTATGACCTTAACTATGGTCAACAAATCATAAGCACTAGTCAAGTTCTACCCGTCATTTTGTGATTAACTAGACCCACCCACATGACCCTTAACTAAGGTCAACAAAGTCACACAACTGTCCTAACTAATCGCATCATATGCGGTGTAGGAAGACATCACTTAGCTACCGTACACTGTGCCTTGACTATGGTCAACAAACACAGCACGAATAGTAAGTACTCTACTTCCTAAAATGACAGAGGGTTGCGGATGGTTTTTAGTAAAACCTTTAACGCTTTGAACTTGATCTCGTTGCGGAATCAAATGGTTTTTAAATGGAGTGTTTTTTAGGCTTTCGCTAGTTTCGCTAAAGAGGTCACTCCCGGTGAAGGGATCTCGGCTCTTTCCTCGTCGAATGAGGTACAGAATATTCAAAATACCACTATGCAAAGCAAGAACTATAAAAGCAATCAAAAGACTAACCGAAGGTTGTAGCATTTGCTAATTATTGCTAAAGAGGTCACTCCCGGTGAAGGGATCGTCGGCTCTTTCCTCGTCGAATGAGGTGCTCGATGTTCTACAAGGAACACCACTATGCAAAGCAATAACTAGAGCTACCTTATTTTTGAAATTCGATTCCACAACATCTTTTAGGTTTATTTTCTTTCATTAATCACATTAATGAATGTCCCATCATTTAAGTCCACCTAAACAGCACAGATAAATAAAACGTACACTTCTGCCATCCGTATTCGCCTCGATGTCCCGTTTGCACCGTTAGGTTAGGTAACTAACGGCAGAACGGGGCAGGGCTAGCGCGGGTGTAAAACATAAGCAACGTTTATATAATATATCATATATACTATATACAGTATCAATCTGAACATATCACATGATCACATCACAGATAACGCAGCAGAAAATATCATATGAAATATTGGATATACTAGGACGTCCGTGTTTTATTTTGAGCCTATATAAAACACGGATTCCACGGTTCTGATGAATAGCCAATCCCACACCCCTAGACCCCTACGAGAGCGGCAAGCAACCCTACCAATTCTAGAGTTAGGAGATCAGGACTCGACTCCTCGAGATGGTCTTCCACTGGACCCTAGAACCCAGTTACTTGTGCTCCCCTCCTGGGTCTATCCTAATGCGGAAAAGTAAATAATATACATCAACGGTGACATCTTCCTCAACCTGGAAGTGCCCCAATAAAAGAATATTACATACAATGAATTTACATGAATGAAAATTAAAAAACACTCATCTCACATAAAAACCCCCGGCTATTCAAATACAACGATCCAATATAACATATCCAGCAACAAATAACATCACATGTCATCAACGTAAGTAAATATGCCCATCCCAATTGTCGTTGACATATAGCAACGAAACCAGCGATATCACATATTACACTTACGGTTGCAGAAAAGAAAGTGTAAACTACAACAGTTGGAATCCGCAACCTTCATAGACATCGCATGCCTAACCAAATGAATTCCTTAGACATCGCATTCCTAACAATATAAACCCGGCATTTCAGTCACAAAATCGAAAACTGTTTTCAATATCAAGTTGGGCAATTCAACAAGATTCCCTACATTCTGATCGAATGCTCGTCGGAAACTTTAGTAGACGACCGCACCCCCGGTACCGTCGATGATGTGCACTAAGGAGGAACACCGCTGTCGCGAGCACCCGAACGGATCCTTTCAGCGACAGGGTTCTCCTACAGTCACTTGGTCGAGGCTATGGGGCATGGCTATCCATTAAGTTTACCCAGCGAGTATCCGCGTACGCAACATGATTGCGACAGACTTTTGATCACATCAAAATCCCATGGCAACCGATCAAGTGAGACTAAACTGTTATGTCTATAACATTCAAATTTCTTATCTCATAACTACTTGTGGATTCCAAATATTGTATCACATTCCAGATAAAAAGACAATGTTAAACTTTCCGATCGAATAATCAAACACCCAAGTTTTCCCAAATAGCTCAACACTTAGGGGAGTTTAAAAACATCCATTTCATGCCACAGTACCAACGGTCCAGCCGTAGAAGGGTTAAGCCAACGCCTCACATGTGGCACGCAGTACTGCTCCAAACCCTAAGGTTCAAAAGGCAATTCAAGACGGTCACATAATCGAGTTAAGGTTTGTTGTCTTCTAGAGGGTCCATCGCGTTACTTGCACTACTTAGAACGTTCTTAAACTACGGAAAAATCCAACACTTGGAAATTTTCCGGCAGGGGAAAAAATTGAGTTATTGATATCCGGTCGAACTTTTTAACACTTTCTACAATTACCCGGAAAAACTAAACAAAGTTAAATTATCCGATCGAATCATCGAATCCCCAATACAACCCAGAAAACTCAACTCTTGAGTATAAATTAAAAATACCCAGAAAACACAGGAATTACATATGGACATTACTGTGCAAACCGTGACCAATGGAGCTACAGTATGACCGCGGAACAGCCGCTCAAGCCAGGGTGGAGCTGCGGTTCCGCGGCGCCTTGATGGAGTTAGGGTCACGTGCTTCACAGTAACTCCTAGAAAACCCTGCTGAATCTTTTGGATATTTTTAACTTGGAAAAATCCACGGTTTTAAAAAATGTACAGAGAAGGGTATAGATTAGGGTTTCGGGGTTCGATCGGATTTCTAACCTTGTCTACACTTCGCCTAAAGCTCTAACTAGGCTCTGATACCACTGTAGGGTTCCTAGGCACACTTATGAAATTCTACAAGGTATCAACAATGCCAAAATCAAATTTTTATATGTGCCGAAGAACCCTATGCAAGATCGTTTACTAGAGGTAAGGCGAAAGCAAGCAAGTAAAATACTTTACTACTAAGTGAAAGGGATTACAACCTTTGTAGATCTAGTCCTCCACTTCTAAACCTCCGTGTTGGCGTCCCTTCGCTGCGATCATCGGGATTCCGGACTCTAGCGATGGTTTCTTCAGAGAAATGAGCAGGCTAGGTCGTTGACTTCGATGCCGAAGATGATCTACGTCGAGGTGACTCAAACTCATGCTCCATCTTCACTTGGTCATGAATTTTGTGAAGAAAACACCTTATACGACATGGCAAGTGGTAGAGGATGAAGAAATAGGAAGTGGGTTCACTTTGGATTAGGATTTCTCACTCTTTTTCTTCACTTGAAATTTTTCTAGCAAGGTTTCTTCACTTGAAGAAGATGATGAAGAAAGAAAAGAATAGAATGAATTATTGAAAAAGAATAATCATGTGAAGTCTTTCATGACGCAACCATGGGTGAGCTAACCAATGTAGAGACTAAATTAGAGTTTATGTTAATGGTTAGGTTAGTAAAAATCTCATGCAAAACAAAAATGGTGGACTTTGTCAAAGATGCTTGAAAGCTTCATGAAGCTTCAAGCTAATTCAAAAATAACCACCATTTTTGAATTACTAAATAAATAAATAACCTTTACCATTAACCTAAATATAGTGAAATTCATACACACACCCAAGTTTGCATATATTATCAATCATGATACAAACTAGTGCACAAACATATATCATATATACAACTTGTGCACATCAAGTGAGAAAATCAATCTTAAGTGAACCAATACTAGTCAATGTAAAGTAATATATGAAATATATAATTATACATTAAATCATTAAATCAACACTTGATTTAACGATCCGGTCATAATAAATGCAACCGACTAATATCAAGTGTATCAATATATCGAATCAACACTTGATTCGGTAACCCGGCTATATCACATATAACCGACCGATGATACAAATCGCGAGAATAGAATACAGTATCTCATACTAGTATTATTCTCGGTCCCGCACATTTCTCATATGCACTCCTATTTCATTTGGCTTGAGCCAGGAAACCTCTGTATAGGACTCTAAAGACTCGTCAATACGCCGGCAGTAGGTGGTGATCATATCAATCACCCACAAGCCGCAAGCGGTATGCTAAACGTAACGGCCACCCGGATATTGAGAGATCAGAAGATCAACGAGCAAGCCTGCTCACACTCCTGCGAACCCAATCAGTAACACTTACCGCACAGTCCGGTCTTTTCGTCTGATATGTCGCATATCTCGCCTAGGGGTGGTAAACGTCGGACCCCAGCAGCTTGATAAGTCATGCCGATGTAAGGTCCATAACAAGCATGAAACTACTGATAACACTTACCAGTAAATCAGTGCAACCCTGGCTAGGGATTTCCAGTTATGGCCAGTGGAGCATAGCGCAACATCAACCCCCAATACCGGGAGAGACGAATCCCCTCCTATCGCTCATTGCCTCGATGTGAATCGGCACTGTATCCAAAAACCACCTGTTTGCACGACTCAGTAGAGCCATGGTAGGGTGGAAATCAAAGCACAGTAGGAGACACATAAAACTCTATGACGATCTCGGGTCAACAGACTAAGCTGTACCAGTGTCACCAGAGAACTGCCATCTGACGTGAGGTATAATACCATCTGGGAGTTCTCGGCGAGTCCGTTCAGTGTACCCAGTCACCACTGAGCACCCGCATACCATCTCTGATGTTAAACACCAATGGATATAGGATCATCCATCGCCCGTCACATGGGTTGAGAAGATATACGCTAATCTACTCCGGAATATCGATGCCCCGTCTCGATATTCCCACGACTAGGAACATTGAAGATTGTACTCATTGACTGCCCAGCCCCATTAGTATGATCTACATCACAGTCATGGAAGTCGAGTACACATCCTAACGGCTTTATCAACATGTAACAGAGAGACAATGAGTATACATGTTAAGATAAAGAGCAACCAGATAGCGTACTATCATTTCGAGCAAGAAAGTCCTACCTATATATATCCCAGCATCCACTACAATATACATCTCAGGCCTCTAGGGCATACATATAACTAACAATCCCTTCACCGGGAGTGACCTCTTGGACAGAAGTTTGCGTCAGGGCAATAACTTCACTATAGTCGATTACTTTTGCTTTGCATTGTGGTATTCAGTTGGGATATCCTGCACCTCATTCTACGAGGAAAGAGCCGAGATCCCTTCACCGAGAGTGACCTCTTTAGTAAATCTTTTCGTCACTATATTTTTATAAAAGCAATCCGGTTCCTTCAACGATATCAAATTCATTACGTTAAAGGTTTTTCGCCAAAAACCATTCGTAGCCCTCCGTCATTTCAGACGGGTAGCACATAGTATTCATGCTATGTTTGTTGGCCAAAGTCAAGGTATAGTGTATGGTAGCTATTTGTTACTCTTCTGCAGCATAGATAGATGCGTTGGTTTGGGACAGTCGTACTACCTTGTTGGCCAAAGTCAAGGGTAGGTACTGGTGGGTTCAAATCAACCTAGATAATGACGGGTAGAACTTGACATTTGACTTATGATTTGTTGGCCAAAGTCAAGGTCATAAGAGCATGGGGTAAAATCACATCGGGAGTTTCTAAAGAAACTGAAACTTGCCAGATATGCGTATACCTTCTGGAGTGTGATAACGTGAGTATATTCCATCACATTATCATGCGATGATAGTTGGATCCCGATTCCCACTGATGGTTTGGTTTACTCCTTGGGTGATCCCGACTAATTCTTCTTTCATGTTTGGAGGAGAATTTGATGTTACAGTGGGAGGTTTCCTGATTAGATAAAATGATAACCATTCTGATCTAGGTTAGAGTGCACGCTGAGTGTTTCTTTTTTCTCTCTCTTTGGCAGCGACCATGGCCCAACCCTTGACTATGACTCAGTGACCAAATTGACCGAACCTTCTTATAAGACTGGCTTTTGGATTGTCTGAGTTGCATAACTCATTGCCACTCCTGTTTTTACCCTTTTCTCCAGAACACCCCGTATTACTACGAACGTCCACTTCCATTGGATAAAACCATCGTATGGTTATATACGAACTCGAAAGAACTTGTTCCAGTTCAGTGATGGATTCTGGTTCAGGAGAAATAGGAATAAGATTTATTCAGTTGTCTTTTATCTTTACCTTCTATCAGGTTGCGAGTGCTCCTGGGATTAGGAGAGCACACCCATTATGCTTATTGGATAGTCTTCTTCCAAAGCATAGGCTGGTGCCGAACGGTAGGGAAGGAAGAAAACCATTCAGCCTAAAGGGGTGTACAGAAGGTAACGACTAAAGACATATAAAGGGATTTGGAGAGATGGCAAAGAAATATACGGTTACAGTTGTGAATCTGATAATGGAAGAGGCATTACTAGGAATACCCGGATACCCCTTCGAAACATTTATATGTTTCAGTTTCACTATGTATTGTTAAAAGAAAACTGATTTCCCAATTAGACACTTGCTCTAGGGTATGTATTTACCAGGTATGATTCTCACATCTGTATGGTTTTACAGATGATGAGTGGGAGTGAGTTATTGGGAATTAGGTGATCATTCTCATTATATCGGGATTCGTTGTAATTGGTGATATTTGAGGAAATCGCCTGGGCTATTTGCCGGACGGCAGATATTTGGTTTTGAATATCCGATTATTATGCACCAATTTCAAATTGATATATCTATACGACGATTTTTATAGAGTAAGATATACCTTTTTGAAATTATGTCCATGACATTTACCTATATCAGTAGATGGTTAGGTAAGCAGCATTAAACAGCAGTATAATTCTTCTTAACCATAAGTACAGTTTTCAACCTACGACACACAGGGAGTGAGTTATTAGACTCAGGGGATTTATACAGACTATTGTATGTTGTCCAGTGTCCATTAGGACAGAAGGGTTGGTCCTCGTACTATATTCTGTTTACTTATGACTTCTCTAGTTTTTAGACATGTTTTTCGTAGGAATGCAAGGTCTAAGTTTTGAGAAGATATAGGTATAAGAGTAAAGTAGAGAACCAGGTGTTGCAAGTATCAGGATTCTTCAAGGTGATCGAAGATGTAGATACTTATGTATGGTATTCAGTTGATAGTAATGATTATTAGACCTTTCTTCTTTTTCTGGTTACTCATATCTGGATGCATTCCTAAGTTCAGTAACGCTGATCGGCCTCCTTCCATTTAGTTGACATGCACTAGAGACAGCTGCATGATTTGAATCTGGTTCCAATTAAATCAGTGCCTCTGTTTCTATATTGGATATAGAATGGTTCATATCTTAACGATGTTAAGGTATGGAGAGTTGTCCGGCTTATCCTTAAAACCAGACTCCGGATAACTCAAGGCACGTTTCTGTAATGGCTGTTTGTGGGTTGACCCGGGCTATGATGATGATTGACTTTCTACCATCTGGAAGATCAATAGTGATATTGTTCTTGACTCGCCACAGTTTTAAAAGAAATGGATTTTTTCAGAAAACAGTAGTGGGAGTATGGTAGAACTGGAAGTGATTCCAGAACCGCAAACGATTATTGAAAATTTGATAAGAACCTAAAGATTCAATCTGGATTGACATTCCATTGGCCACTCCGCAGATATGGTAGGTAACCTCAGGCACTCGAGAGGTACTTCTGTATGCTCAAAGACGGTGACTGGGAGGTTCTTGTTTACCCAGACTTGCCATTGCTGTTGTTCCAGATTATGAGACCCGGCAGGAGGATGAGTATAGCGTCGTTCTAAACTAGCTTTAGAAGTGCACGTGTATATGATTCTGCCAGAGGGTTTTCGTAGTCAGTGGGCGCAGCGGAAGCATAGTGGAAAAGTGGCTTATGTCTATTTATAGACTAAAGCAGATATAGCGGAGATAGATCATCTATTTCTGATGTCGAAGTCATAGGTTTGACTTCATCAGAATAGGGGATGGATCTGTTAAGAAGGTAGTAGGGTGTGATGTCCTGGTATTTGGATGACATACACGGAGTGGGAAGTGAAATTCTTATACTACGGTCGGTTATACTTTGGTTGTCACACAGTGGTTTCTCCACATAGGACATGGATATTATATCAGATATTCTGGTTACTAGATCTATAGTTTTAGATCTAGATTTGGGTGGTTTCCTAATACGGGTACTTAGACAGCATTCTAATGGTGTTTTAGAATGGACGACTCCAGGCTTGGTAATATACCTGCAGGTGATGGAGTCACCCTCTCTAAAGGTGTCTTACAGACTAAAGGGGAGAGGGATGTGCATGATTGGCAGATCACTTGCTCAGGAAATTAAGTCAATCATGAGATGTCAAGTACCACACCAGATATTGTTTTCGCACGAGATACGGTAAGTTGATATTAATCAAATCCTGGAGAAACATTCGGAAGCAGTTTTAGAACATAAGTGGATGTTCTAGAGATATGATAGCGACAGCCTCATTCGGGAAACGGTTATCATTCAAGGCTTCCAAGGTGACCTGGATGACAGAGTGACTGTCAGAGTTATAGTTTTCACTCTAACGAGGGGCAGTAGTTTGGACAGGTGGTCCAGGCGGATACTGAGGGAGGCATGGCGTAGGATACTGATTAAGTTCAGTTGACGATACAGTCTGAGAAGTTTGGATTTGGAGTTCATTTATGAGCTAGGTCTCATCAGATATCCAGACAAATTCTAAGACAGGTATTGCTCATTTCGGGAGATGGTTTCTCCACGAACTTGAGATAAAGAGAGATATAGAAAGAAACATCAGGGCGGATCCACTCACTGAGGCTATTCCTCGAACGCAATAGTTTCACAAACGGTCTTTGTGAGACTGAATAGTAGAGGAGTTGGGTGTTCGGTATCACACGGGCTGTGAGTATGCGACGTCGCAATAATTAGCCTTGAGTGCAAGTGGGAGATTGTTGGATATAGTCCCCTCAGAGTCAATTATTGGATCACAGGCACGTGATTGCAATGATTGAGGGAGGACCTATGCCGGTAGGACAGTCTTACTCAAGATGATAGTATGCTATCTGGTTTATCTTTATCATCGTGTACTGCTTTAGGTGACATTACTGATCACTATTGCACGTTGATAGAGCCCCTAGGATTCTTGCTTGACTGCCAGCAGTATGATGGCAATCAAATACGTGGGAGCTGGGGTCTATAAGCACATCCTTAAAAGGTCCCTAGTCGTGGGAGTTTCGAGACAGGGCATCGATACTCCGGAGTAGACTAGTGTATACAGTCGAGACCCCGATGAGGGGCGGTGGCCGGTCTTACAAGCCACGAGTGTCAGTTGGCTCACCTAAGATGTATACAGGTGCTCATTGGGTTATGAGTACACCGGACAGGAATCGCCGGGAACATGCTAGTTGGTCTTATACCTGACGTCAGATAGCAGTTCCCTGGTGACATGTGTACAGGTTAGTTCATCGACCTGAGATCGTCATTTATCTTGTGTGAGTTCCCACTGTACTTTGATTACTACCCTACCACGGCTCAAAGGAGTCTTGTAAACAGGTTTTAGTTGGGTATAGTCCCGAGCCACATGGAGGCAGTTAGCGGATCTGCAGGGGTTCATCTCTCCCGGTATTGGGGGTAAGGTCGCGCTGTGTCTAGGAGAGCCATTAGACGAAGGCCTTGGCCAAGGCAGGAGATTTACTGGTAGGTATTCCAGTAGTATCTCAGGATGTTCTGGGCTACACTCGGACACGACTTGTACAGCTTTTGGGGGTCCGACTTTTACCAACCCTCTAGGCCCACCATGCGATACTCATAGACGAACGGACCGAACTGTACGGATATTGTCACTGATAGGCTCAGTAGGGTGTCAGGATGAGTTCGCTCATTGACCTCCCTTTTGATCAATACCTGTTAGCTCATTACGTACGGCTAATACCTCTAATGTGCTAGTGGTTAAATCCACAGCCAAAGTATTGGCAAGTCTTTAGAGTCCCCCACAGACAGTTTCTCAAGTTTCGGGCGAAACACTGTAGAGGCCGTAAGGATATATGTCAGGGTTCGATCATATGTTAGTTGTATATATGCCCAAGAGGCCAATATTGCACAGATGATGTATATTATATTGGATGCTTGGACATATATAGAGAGGACTTTCTTGCTCGACATGATAGTATGTTATCTGGTTGCTCTTTATCTTAAAATGTATACTTGTCTCTTTATACTGTCATATAGTTACATGTTGGTAAAGACCTTAGGATGTGTACTTGACTACCTGGACTATGATGCGGATCATACTAGTGGGGACATGGTAGTTCATAAGTACATCCTTCAAGGTCCCTAGTCGTGGGTGTATCGAGACGGGGCATCGATATACCAGTGTAGAATAGCGTATACGCTTCTCGACCCATGAGATGGGAGATGGATGATCCTATATCCATTGGTGTTTGACATCGGAGATGGTATACGGGTGCTCAGTGGAGACTGGGTACACTGGACAGACTCGCCGAGAACTCCCAGATGGTATTAAACCTTACGTCAGATGGAAGTTCTCTGGTGACACTTGTGCAGGTTAGTCTGTAGACTCGAGATCGTCATAGAGTCTTGTGTGATTCCCACTGTGCTTTGATTTCCACCTTACCACGTCCATGAGGGCGTGCAAAACGGTGGTTTTTGGGTACAGTCCCGAGTCACATGGAGGCAATGAGCGATAGGAGGGGTTTCGTCTCTCCCGGTATTGGGGGTTGATGTTGCGCTGTGCTCGATTGGCCGTAACAGGGAAGTCCCTGGCTAGGACTGATTCAGAGATTTACTGGTAAGTGTTACCAGTAGTTTCTCGACCCGTTATGAGCCTCACATCGGCACGACTTATCGGTTATTGGGGTCTGACATTTACCACCCCTAGACTTGATATGCGACATATCAGACGAGGAGACCAGACTGTATGGGAAGTGTTACCGGCAGGCTTTTACAAGAGTTGGAGCGGGCTTGCTTGCTGATCATCTGATCGCTCAATACCCGGGTAGCTGTTACGTCCAGCTAGTACCGCTGACGGCTTGTGGGTGTTTGATGTGATCATCACCTACTGCCGGCGTATTGTCAAGTCTTTAGAATCCTACATAGAGGTTTTACTGGCTCAGGCAAAACGAAATTGGAGCACGTATGTGATATGTGCGGGACCGAGAATAATGCGTTTATGTGATACATATTCTATTCTCGCGACTTTTTTTATTGGTAGGTTATATATGATATAGCCGGTTTATCGAATCAAGTGTTGATTCGATGAGTCGATACATTGGATGTTAGTCGGTTATATGTGATATGATCGAATTATTAAGTCAAGTGTTGATTTAATAATTTATTGTATAGTTGTATATTTGATATACTATTTTACATTAACTAACACATGTTCACTTAGGGTTTTTTCTCACATGTACACAACTTTAATATATATGTGATATATATTAAAATGTGTTATCTTTTTGTATCATAGTTGATGATACATCATCCATGGGTGTATGAGACTTACACTATGCTAATTTTTAGTTTGGGTTTTAATATTTAAAGTAATTACAAAATCAAGTGGAGGATTAGAAAATGCATGAAGCTTGTGGAAGCTTGTGGATGCATTGACTAATTCCACTTGAGTTTGATTTTACTATGGATATTTATTAACCTAACCATAACAATTAGCCATGTGTTAAGTCTCTACAAGAGTTAGTATATGATACTCACTCACCATGGTTAGCTCACTCACTTGATCATTATCCTCATCTCTTTCTTTTGTTCATCTTCTTCATTGTTCAAAAGAAAAGCTTGCTAGGGTATGATCCAAAGTGAGAAATATTGTGAGAAATAAAAATCCAAAGAGAACCCACTGTTGGAGAAGTGCCCACAGAGTCAATTATTGGATCACAGGCACGTGATTGCAATGATTGAGGGAGGACCTATCCCGGTAGGACAGTCTTACTCGAGATGATAGTATGCTATCTGGTTTGTCTTTATCATCGTGTACTGCTTTAGGTGACCTGACAGGTCGCTATTACCCGTTGTAGAGCCCCTAGGATTCTTGCTTGACGACCAGCAGTATGATGGCGATCATATACGTGGGAGCTGGGGTCTATAGGCACATCCTTAAAAGGTCCCTAGTCGTAGGAGTTTCGAGACAGGGCATCGATACTCCATTAGTAGACTAGTGTATACAGTCGAGACCCCGACGAGGGGCGTTGGCCGGTCTCACAAGCCACTGGTGTCAGTTGGTTCACCTAAGATGTATACAGGTGCTCATTAGGTTATGAGTACACCGGACAGGACTCGCCGGGAACCTGCTAGTTGGGATTATACCAGACGTCAGATAGCAGTTCCCAGGTGACATGTGTACAGGTTAGTTCATCGACCTGAGATCGTCATTTGTCTCGTGTGAGTTCCCACTGTGCTTTGATTACTACCCTACCACGGCTCAAAGGAGTCGTGCAAACAGGTTTTAGTTGGGTACAGTCCCGAGCCACATGGAGGCAGTGAGCGGATCTGCAGGGGTTCATCTCTCCCGGTATTGGGGGTGAGGTCGCGCTGTGTCTAGGAGAGCCATTACACAAAGCCCTCGGCCGAGGCAGGAGATTTACTGGTAGGTATTCCAGTAGTATCTCAGGGTGTTCTGGGCTACACTCCGACACGACTTGTACCGCCTTTGGGGGTCTGACTTTTACCAACCCCCTAGGCCCGCCATGCGATGCTCATAGACGAACGGACCGGACTGTACGGATATTGTCACTGACAGGCTCAGTAGGGTGTCAGGATGACTTCGCTCATCGACGTCCCTTTTGGTCAATAGCTGGTGGCCCGTCACGTATTGGCTAATACCTCTGACGTGCTAGTGGTTAAATCCACAGCCATAGTATTAACGAGTCTGTAGAGTCCACCACACTTTCAGTTACTCAAGTTTTCGGGCGAAACGCTGTAGAGGCCGTATGGAGATATGGCAGGGTCCGATCAGATACGTGCGGTATTGCACGGATCAGGATCGGACAGTTTTGTACTAGTGGCCGTATAGTTATATGGCAGGGTTTGATCTGATACGTGCGATATTGCACGGATCAGGATCGAACGGATTTTACTAGCCGGCTTTGGCTTAAGCCGGTCCTAGTTTAGTACAGTGTAGATTTTGTCTCATTGCATTAGTATCCGGTCGGAATACAGATGCGGGTGTGTGTGCACATTATCGGGGTTTTCCTGTAATTTATTACGGGACCAGTTTTCTGGAGTTGCCAGTTTGCATTCGGTTCCGGCCGGTTTTCCTTTGTTCTTTCCCGGCCGGACTTTTCTGATGGAGGGGGTAATTTGCAGTTTTGCAAATTACATTTGTGGAGGGGGTTTCTTGCAATTGTTTTCTTTATGATATGTTAAGCATCTTTCTTCCATCACTTGCTTTAATGGTGATTTGAGAGGGTATGGTTTGGATGTAGGTTTGTGATGATTATGTTTGCTTGTGGTCACCCTCCACCTTTATCCTACACTCACCTTCCTTCTTGTCTTTGGTTTTTCTCCACCATTTGGATAAGAAGGGGCCGGCCACTTCTTGTGGGGGGAGAGAGAATGGTTCATTTCATTTTGTGAGGGTGTGGGAAAATTAATCATTCATATCATTTTCCTTTGCCACAAAAATCCCCAAGTTCATATCATCTTGATTCCTCCATCAAGGCAACATAACCCCAAAGAGACTAAGCACTACACATTCTACAGCAAATCTTGGGCACGTCGACTTGCCAGCTTCGTGCCCGAGTTGCCTCGGTATTGAGGTGGGAGCCCGTAAAAGATGCAGACGATGTGGTGCCCTTCCGGCAAGGACGTGACGACTGGAGGATCCGTAGGAGATCGGGACGACGACGAGAAGACCGGAGGACTCGGATCACTCGGTATATCTCTCACCCTTTCTCTTGTTAGCTAGTATCGGTTAATGGTTACGATCCGGGTTAATTGTCCACGGTAGCGCCAGTTTAAAAGTTAAGAAAATTTTGATTACGCATTTTGGCCTCGGATAGACGGCCGGGGCGCTGCCGTGGCGCAACATGGTATCAGAGACACGCCATTAACCTTGTCTAGCTTGTTCTAATGTGTTTTACTTATCCGATCGACCAAAATTCCAAAAACCGCGTTTTGCATGCATCAGTTTTCTGTCGATTTTTTCCGGGCTCGAAAATTTTTTCAGGTGATTGCAGAATGATGTACAGAGAATCCTAAGATCACTGCAAAAATTTGGAAGCTTGATCGCTCCGTACGACCACGGATCCGCGGCCATGACCACTATGGAGGCCTCGGATCCGCCGCATGAATGAGGGATCATGGCATCATTTTTTTGCAGTGGGCTTCTGGGCCAAAAATAGGGGTTTTGGAATATTAAAATTGGGCCCAGAATTTCTGTGAGTGCTACAGTATTGCATGGGGGCCCACTTGTTAATTTTTGATCGATTGGATATTTTAAACACATTATTTCACAGTATTTACATTATATCTGCGACCGTGAATGTCACTCGATCGGTAAATCCGGTCTAACTGCTATAGCCCGGTTAGACGGATTTGCGAACGTGACTTTAACGTTGATGTTTTGTGTTTTTGCTGTGCTGTTGCGGATCGGTCGTGGGGGATAGCCTGGATGCAATGCTAGTACAGTGTTGTTGTATTATGTACATTTGATATTGCGGGGCGAGCGTCCGACATGTGGACTGCCGTCACTGCCTGTTTGTATTAATCTTTTGGGGCACGGCCTGGTTGCGGTCGATGTACCCGGTGTATGTATATTTTACTTTCTGTATTAGGATTACCCCGCGGAGGGGTGCACGGATAGCCGGGTTCTAGAGGGCAACGGGCCCGCATCTCAGGGCATTGAGACGGAGGGGGCTTCAGTCTGGAATTGGCGGGCTATTCGCCGCACTCGTAGGGGGTGCAGGTTGACCCAGGAGGGGTGCCCAAGTTACCGGATTTCGTGAAGTGCTGGGTGGTCCATTCACAGCGCTGAAGGCGGCTGCCTCGCTTCAGGTTTTGGCGGGTGACTTGCCGCGCCCGTAGGGGTCTAGGATTTCATTGCACAGGCTATCCACACGACCAGGGGAACGTCGGGTTTCAGCAGCGGCTCTGTGAAACCCGGGGCTTCCAAATATCTGTATTGTTCTGTGATACTGTACATTTCTGTGATGTTGCATTTTATTCACGCCTTGAGCGAAATATAATATATTTGTATATATATTAGTAGATGTTGTATATGTTTTTCATCCGCGCTAGTCCAGTCCCCGCTCTGCCGTTAGTTAGCTAACCTAACGGGTAATGACGGGACCCAGTGGCGAATGCGGATGGCATATACGTACATCAGTATTTTTTTCGTTCTTTGTGGTGTGATCAATTGATGGGACTGCGTTGATTCGGATCAATGCAAGCTAAAACAAACCTATTCTGATGTTGTTGGAACACTTTTCAAAAAGCTGTTATTGCAAGGACGTTCACTTTTGTTTTGCATCGTGGTATTCATTTGGAATATCCTGCTCCTCAGTCGACGAGGCAAGGGCCAAGATCCCTTCACCGGGAGTGACCCCTTGGACAGAAGTTTGCGTCAGGGCATTAACTTCACTATAGCCGATTACTTTTGCTTTGCATCGTGGTATTCAGTTGGAATATCCTGCACCTCATTCTACGGGGAAAGAGCCGAGATCCCTTCACCGGGAGTGACCTCTTTAGCAAAGGTTTTCGTCACTATATTTTTATAAAAGTCTATACAGTTCCTTCGACGATATCAAGTTCATTACGTTAAAGGTTTTTCGCCAAAAACCAGCCGTAGCCCTCCGTCATTTCCTACAGTTATTATTTGGTATTCGTGCTGCATTTGTTGACCTAGTCAAGACGTAGTGTTCGGTAGCTAAGTGGTACTTGTTTGTTGCATAAGTGGGATTGGTTAAGCCAGTCGTGCGGCCTTGTTGACCTAGTCAAGGGCACGTACGGGTGGGTTTAACGCAATCCAGAATAATGACGGGTTGAACTTGACTGGCGGTTTATGGTTTGTTGACCTAGTCAAGGTCATAAACCGCTTGGGGGTAAAAATCACATCGGGAGTTTCAAAAGAACTGAAACATGCCAGATATGCGCATACCTTCTGGAGTGTGGTGACGTGAGTGGATTCCGTCACGTTGTCATGCGATGATAGTTGGATCCCGATTCCCACTGATGAGTTGGTTTACTCCTCGGGCTCGGGTGATCCCGACTAATTCTTCTTTCAGGTTTGGAGGAGAATTTGAGGTACAGTGGGAGGTTTCCAGATTAGATAAAGTGATAACCATTCTGATCTAGGTTAGAGTGCACGCTGAGTGTTTCTTTTCTCTCTCTCTCTTTGGCAGCGACCATTGACCCGACCCTAGACTACGACTCTGTGACCAAGTTAACCGAACCTTCTTAACACAGGCTTTTGGATTGTCAGAGTTGTAAACCTCATTGCCACTCCTACTTTTACCCTTTTCTCCAGGACACCCCGTATTACTACGAACGTCCACTTCCATTGGACAAAACCATCGTATGGTTATATACGAACTCGAAGGACTTCGAGGATGGTTTCTGGTTCTGGAGAAAACGAATAGGATTATTCAGTTGTCTTTTCTTTTCATCTTCTCTCATTATGAGTACTCCTTGGTTTAGGAGATAGTACACCTATTATGCAAATTGGATAGTCTTCTTCCAAATCTTAGGCTGGTGCCGAACGGTGGGGAATGAAGAAAACCAATTAGCATAACGATGGTGTGCAGAAGGTATTAAGTTAAGACAAAGAAAGGGATTAGTAAGAGGGCAAAGTAAATTGCGACTGATATTCACGACCAAACCAAGTGTTTCTTCGCCAATCCTAAATCACCTTTGTATTTCTCCTGGACACTCCGTATCACTACGAAGATCCACAGTTTATTGGATACTCCATCGTATGGTTATATACGAACTCGAAAGGAACTTGTTCCTGTTCGGGGATGGATTCTGGTCCAGGAGAAATAGGAATACGGTTTCTTCGGTTGTCTTTTCTCTTCACCTTCTCTCGCATTGCGAGTGCTCCTAGGATTAGGACAGTACACCCATTATGCTTATTGGATAGTCTTCTTCCAAACCATAGGCTGGTGCCGAACGGTAGGGAAGGAAGAAAACCAATTGGCCTAAAGGGGTGTGCAGAAGGTAATGACTAAAGACATATAAAGGGATTTGGAGAGGTGGTAAAGAATTGTACGGTTATAGTTGTGAATCTGGATAATGGAAGAGGCATTACTAAGAATACCGGAATACCCCACCGAAACATTTCAATGTTTCAGTTTCACTGTGTACTGTTAAAAGAAAACTGATTTCCTGATTAGACACTTGCTCCAGGGTATGTATTTACCAGGTTTGATTCTCACATCTGTATGGATTTACAGATGATTAGTGGGAGTAAGTTATTGGGAATTGGGTGATCATCCTCATTATATCGGGATTCGTTGTAATCGGTGATATTTGAGGAGATCACCTGGGCTGTTTGCCGGTCAGCAAATATTTGGTTTTGAATATCCGCTGTTGTGCACCAATTTCAAATTGATATATCTGTACGTCTATTTTCATAGAGTGAGATATACCTTTTGATATTATGTCGATGACATTTACCTATATCAGTGGATGGTTAGGTAAGGAGCATCAAACAGCGGTGTAAATCTTCTTAACCATAAGTACAGTTTTCAACCTACGACGCACAGTGAAAGAGTTGTTAGACTCAGCGGACTTATACAGAGTATTGTATATTGTCCAGTGTCCATTGGGACAGAGGGGTTGGTCCTCATACTATATTCTGTTTACTTTTAACTTCTCTAGTTCTTAGACATATGTTTCGTAGAAACACAGGGTCTGAGTTTTGAGGAGTTATTGGTATAAGAATAGAGTAGAGAACCAGGTATTGCAAGTATCGGGATTCTTCAAGATGATCGAAGATGTAGATACTTGTGTATGGTATTCAGTTGATAGTAATGATAAAGAGAAATTGCTTCTCTTTCAGGTTACTCATAATTGGAAGCATTCCTAAGTTGAGTAACCCTGATCGGCCTCTCTCCATTTGTTGACATGCACTGGAGACAGCTGCATGATTTGAATCTGGTTCAATTAAATCAGTGCCTCTGGTTCTATATTGGATATAGTACAGTTCATATCTTAACATTGTTAAGGTACGGGGAGTTGTCCGGCTTATGATTAAAACCAGACTCTGGATAACTCAAAGCACGTTTCTGTAATGGCTGTTTGTGGGTTGACCCAGGCTATGACGAGGGTTGACTTTCTACCATAAGAAAGATCAATAGTGATGTTGTTCTTGACTAGCCACAGTTTTAATAAAAATGGATTTTTTCAAAAACAGAAGTGGGAGTATGGTAGAACTGGAAGTGATTCCAGAACCGCAAACGATTACTGAAGATTTGATAAGGAAGCTAAAGATTCAATCTGATTTGACATTCCATTGGCCACTCCGCAGATAAGGTGGGTAACTTCAGGCACCCGAGAGGTACTCCGGTAGCCTCAAGGACGGTGACAGGGAAGTTCTTGTTTACCCACACTTGCCATTGTTGTTGTTCCAGGCTGCGAGACCCGGCAGGAGGATGAGTATAGCGTCGTTCTAAACTGGCTTTAGAAGTGCACGTCTATATGACTCTGCCAGAGGGTTGTCGTAATCAGTGGGAGCAGTAGAAGCATTGGTGGACATCAAGCTTATGTCTATAGACTAAAGCAGATATAGCGGAGATAGATCATCTATTTCTGATGTGACAGTCATTGGTTTGACGTCATCAGAATAGGGGATGGATCTGTTAAGAAGGTAGTAGGGTGTGATGTCCTGGTTTTGGATGACATACACAGAGTAGGAAAGGAAACTCCTATAATACGATCGGTTATACTTTGGTTGTCACACAGTGGTTTCTCCACACAGGACTTGGATATTATATCTGACATTCTGGTTACTAGATCTATGATTTTAGATCTAGATTTGGGTGGTTTCCTAATCTGGGTACCTTGACAGCATTCTATGAGTATTTAGAATGGACGACTCCTGGCATGGTAGTGTACCTGCAGGTGATGGAGTCACCCTCTCTAAAGGTGTCTTACAGACTAAAGGGGAGAGGGATACGCATGATTGAAAAATCACTTGCTTAGGCAATTGAGTCAATCATGAGATGTCAAGTACCACACCAGATGTTGTTCTTGCAGTAGGTGCAATAAGTTGATATTAATCCAATCCTGGAGAAACAGTCGGAAGCAGTTTTAGAACATAAGTTGATGTTCTAGGGATGTGATAACGACAGCCTCTTTTAGGAGACGGTTATCATTCCAGGCTTCCAAGATGACATGGATGGCAGAGTGGCTGTCAGAGTTATAGTTTCTCCTTCTGACGAGGGGCAGTATTTTGGACAGGTGGTCCAAGGCGATACTGAGGGAGGCATGGCACTGGGTGCTGATTAAGTTCGGTTATCGATACAGTCTAAGAAGTTTGGATTTGGAGTTCATTTATGAGCTAGGTCCCATCAGATATCCAGACATACTCTAAGACAGGTATTGCTCATTTCGGGAGATGGCTTTCTCTGCGAACTTGAGATATAGAGAGACATAGAAAGAAACATCACAGCGGATCCACTCACTGAGGCTATTCCTCGAACGCAATAGTTTCGCAAACGAGATTTGTAAGACTGACTAGTAGAGGAGTTGGGTGTTCGGTATCACACGGGCTGTGATTATGTGACATCGCAATAATTAGCCTTGAGTGCAAGTGGGAGATTGTTGAAGATAGTGCCCTCAGAGTCAATTATTGGATTACAGGCACGTGATTGCAATGATTGAGGGAGGACCTATCCCGGTAGGACAGTCTTACTCGAGATGATAGTATGCTATCTGGTTTATCTTTATCATCGTGTACTGCTTTAGGTGACCTGACAGGTCGCTATTACACGTTGATAGAGCCCCTAGGATTCTTGCTTGACGACCAGCAGTATGATGGCGATCATATACGTGGGAGCTGGGGTCTATAGGCACATCCTTAAAAGGTCCCTAGTCGTAGGAGTTTCGAGACAGGGCATCGATACTCCATTAGTAGACTAGTGTATACAGTCGAGACCCCGAAGAGGGGCGGTGGCCGGTCTCACAAGCCACTGGTGTCAGTTGGTTCACCTAAGATGTATACAGGTGCTCATTAGGTTATGAGTACACCGGACAGGACTCGCCGGGAACCTGCTAGTTGGGATTATACCAGACGTCAGATAGCAGTTCTCTGGTGACATGTGTACAGGTTAGTTCATCGACCTGAGATTGTCATTTGTCTCGTGTGAGTTCCCACTATGCTTTGATTACTACCCTACCACTGCTCAAAGGAGTCGTGCAAACAGGTTTTAGTTGGGTACAGTCCGGAGCCACATGGAGGCAGTGAGTGGATCTGCAGGGGTTCGTCTCTCCCGGTATTGGGGGTGAGGTCGCGCTGTGTCTAGGAGAGCCATTACATAAAGCCCTCGGCCGAGGCAGGAGATTTACTGGTAGGTATTCCAGTAGTATCTCAGGGTGTTCTGGGCTACACTCCGACACGACTTGTACCGCCTTTAGGGGTCTGACTTTTACCAACCCCCTAGGCCCGCCATGCGATGCTCATAGACGAACGGACCGGACTGTACGGATATTGTCACTGACAGGCTCAGTAGGGTGTCAGGATGAGTTCGCTCATCGACGTCCCTTTTGGTCAATAGCTGGTGGCCCGTCACGTATTGGCTAATACCTCTGACGTGCTAGTGGTTAAATCCACAGCCATAGTATTGACGAGTCTTTAGAGTCCACCACACTTTCAGTTACTCAAGTTTTCGGGCGAAACGCAGTAGAGGCCGTATGGAGATATGACAGGGTCCGATCAGATACGTGCGGTATTGCACGGATCAGGATCGGACAGTTTTGTACTAGTGGCCGTATAGTTATATGGCAGGGTTAGATCTGATACGTGCGGTATTGCACGGATCAGGATCGAACGGATTTTACTAGCCGGCTTTGGCTTAAGCCGGTCCTAGTTTAGTACAGTGTAGATTTTGTCTCATTGGATTTGTATCCGGTCGGAATACAGATGCGGGTTTGTATGCACAGTATCGGGGTTTTCCTGTAATTTATTACGGGACCAGTTTTTTGGAGTTGCCAGTTTGCATTCCGTTCCGGCCGGTTTTCCTTTGGTCTTTCCCGGCCGGACTTTTCTGATGGAGGGGGTAATTTGCATTTTTGCAAATTACATTTGTGGAGGGGGTTTCTTGCAATTGTTTTCTTTATGATATGTTAAGCATCTTTCTTCCATCACTTGCTTTAATGGTGATTTGAGAGGGTATGGTTTGGATGTAGGTTCGTGATGATTATGTTTGCTTGTGGTCACCCTCCACCTTTATCCTACACTCACCTTCCTTCTTGTCTTTGGTTTTTCTCCACCATTTGGATAAGAAAGGGCCGACCACTTCTTGTGGGGGGAGAGAGAATGGTTCATTTCATTTTGTGAGGGTGTGGGAAAATTAATCATTCATATCATTTTCCTTTGCCACAAAAATCCCCAAGTTCATATCATCTTGATTCCTCCATCAAGGCAACATAACCCCAAAGAGACTAAGCACTACACATTCTACAGCAAATCTTGGGCACGTCGACTTGCCAGCTTCGTGCCCGAGTTGCCTCGGTATTGAGGTGGGAGCCCGTAAAAGATGCAGACGATGTGGTGCCCTTCCGGCAAGGACGTGACGACCGGAGGATCCGCGGGAGATCGGGACGACGACGAGAAGACCGGAGGACTCGGATCACTCGGTATATCTCTCACCCTTTCTCTTGTTAGCTAGTATCGGTTAATGGTTACGATCCGGGTTAATTGTCCGCGGTAGCGCCAGGTTAAAAGTTAAGAAAATTTTGATTCCGCATTTTGGCCTCGGATAGACGGCCGGGGCGCTGCCGTGGCGCAACACCCACTTCCTATTTCTCCATCCTCTACTAGACTAGAACTTTAGTATAGGGTGTTTGCTTCACTAATTCTCAAGTTAGTGAAGTAGTGGTTTGAATCGGAATTCCCTCGACGTAGATCATCTTCAGCCTCGAAGACTTCAAGCAAGGACGCTCTTTAGCTTCGTGAAGCCATGCAAGAGTCCGGGAGAACCATGATCGCGGCGAAGGGACTTCAACAAGGAGATAAAGAAGTGAAGGACTGATCTACAAAGGTTGTATTTCGTATTCACTTAGTTGTAAACGTAGTTTACTTGCATATGAAACCCTAATTTTCTAGCAACGATCTTGTTTAGGTTTATTCGGCACGGCTAAAATTTTAAACGGGCATATTTGATTCTTCCTTAACCCATGTTAGAGTGCCAAATAACCCTACAGTGGTATCCGAGCCTAGCTAGAGCATTAGGCGATGTGTTAACGAAGTTAAAACTCCGAACGAACCCGAACACGTCAAAGTAAACCCCCTCTCTGTACATTTTTTAAAAACTGGGTTTTTTCTGAATTAAAAATACCTAAAAAAATCAGCAGGCAATTATAACGGTTACCATGAAAAATGAGCCCTCAACTCTTCCACATGGCCGCGGAACCGCGACACTAAGCCACCTTTGGCGGCGGTTCCGCGGCAGAATAGGAGTATTGGGGACGGTTATTTATGCAGTAATATCCAATACTATTCCTGCATCATTATGGTATTTTTATTCTGACTCAGGTGTTGAGTATTTTGGGTTTTATTTTGTAATCGTCGATTCGATCAGAGAATTTAATTTTGTTTTGTTATTCCGGATAATTTAGAAAGTATTAAAATGTTCGAACGGATATCATTAACTCAATTTTTTCCAGTACAAAAAACATTCAAGCGTTGAATTTTTCTCGGGTTTAAATCTTTCGGAAAAACGTGCATGTGACGCGATGGACCCTCTAGAAGACGACAAACCTTAACTCGATTATGTGACCGTCTTGAACTGTCTTTTGAACCTTAAGGTTTGGGACAGTACGGCATGCCACATGTGAGGCGTTGGCTTGACCCTTCTACGGCTGGACCGTTGCTACTGTGACGTATTCTGGAACTTTTGAACTCCGCTCAAGTGTTGAGGTATTAAGGAAATCTTGGCTATTTGATTATTCGATCGGAAAGTTTAATAATGTCTATTTATCTGGAATGTGATACAATATGTGGAATTCATACAGTTAGACATGAAATGCGAAATATGTGATATTTCGGATTTACGATGTCTAAATAGATTGTGGATTCCAAATGTTGTAGTTTTACACTTTCTTTTCTGCGACTGTAAGTGTAATATGTGATATCGCCGGTTTCGTTGCTATATGTCAACGACAAATGGGATGCGCATATTTACTTACGTTGATGACATGTGATGTTATGTGTTGCTGGATATGTTATATTGGATCGTCGCGTTCTGAATAGCCGGGGGGTTTTATGTGAGATGAGAGTTTTTATTTTCATTCATGTAAAATTAAATGTATGTAATATTCTTTTATTGGGGCACTTCTGGGATGAGGTTGATGTCACCATTTGTATATTATTTACTTTTCCGCACTAGGATAGACCTAAGGAGGAGAGCACAAGTAACCGGGTTCTAGAGTCCAGTGGGAGACCAACTCGAGGAGGCGAGTCTGAGTCTCCTAACACTAGAATTGGTAGGGTTTCTTGCCGCTCTCGTAGGGGTGTATGGGTGTGGGTTTGGCTATTCATCGCGACCGTGGAATCCGTGTTTTATAGAGGCTCAAAATAAAACACGAACGTCCTAGTATATCCAATGTTTTATATGTTTCTTCTGCTGCGATGTCTGTGATGTGATCATTTGATGTGCTGTGATAAATACTGTATATAGTATATATGATATATTATATAGACGTTACTTATATTTTACACCCGCGCTAGCCCTGCCCTGCTCTGCCGTTAGTTACCTAACCTAACGGTGCACGAGGGGACATCGATGCGAATGCGGATGGCATAAGTGTACGTCGTATTTATCTATGATGTTTAGGTGACTTAAATGATGGGACTTCATTAATGTGATTAATGAAAGAAAAGAAACCTAAAAGATGTTGTAGAATCAAATTTTCAAAAAGAGTAGCTACAGTTTTGCTTTGCATAGCGATATATATGATATATCCTGCACCTTATTCGATGAGGAAAGAGCCGAGATCCCTTCACCGGGAGTGACCTCTTTAGCAAAACTGGCAGATGCTACAACACTCGGTTTTTTTTTATTGCTTTTGAAGTTTTGCTTTGCATAGCAATATATATGATATATCCAGCACTTTATTCGATGAGGAAAGAGCCGAGATCCCTTCACCGGGAGTGATCTCTTTAGCAAAACTACTAAAAGCCTCAAAATCATTCCATTTCAAAATTTCACATGATTCTACAACGATATCAAGTTCATTACGCAATAGATTTTCAGAAAAACCTGTCGTAGTCCTCCGTCATTTCAGATAAGAACTATTTAGTATTCGTGCTACGTTAGTTGGCCTTTGTCAAGGCGTAGTGTACGGTAGCTGAATGGTGCTTATCTGCTTATGCATATGATGCAGATTGTTTTGGGGTAGTCGTACGACCATGTTGGCCTTTTTCAAGGGTTGTGCTGGTGGGTTTGATTTAATCAAGAAATGACGGGTTGAACTTGACTAGCATCCTATGATTTGTTGTCCTTTGTCAAGGTCATAGGGGTTAGGGGCAAAATATTATCGGGAATTTCAAGTGTTGAAATTTGCAATGAGATTGCATACCTTCTATGAGATAGTTGGATCCCGATACCCACTGCGAGTAATTGTTACTCCCGGAACAGTTTTACACAGGACAATTAGCCGATCAAGTAGGTGTCTAGAAAGGTGTCAACAGGGTTACGCCTCTGGGAAAACGAGTTTTACTTTAATTAGGTCCGTGCGAAAGCACGGGGAACCTCCCTCAAAGTACCGAAACTGGCCTGGCTGAAAGATTGGCGAAATTGTAGGGTGTAATTAATCCCGGCTAGTCTTTCCTTTTAGGGTTTGAAGGAAGATTTGATAAAAACAGTGGGAGCCATCCTGATTAGATAAAATAATAACCAATCTGATCTTGCAAGAGCATACGCTAAAGTTTTTTCTTCTCTCTCTCTCTAGGTAGAGACCATATCATGCCTTAATAAAGATAAGAATATGGATGTATTGACCGAACCCGCATGTTATACTGTGCTGGGGAACGTTGGTTCCGTTCTTTCTTATAAGAGTTATAAGACTGAACAAGATATTGGGGAATACCAGGATTCCCATGCCACCCGAATGAAGAAAGTACATGTTGATGCATTTTCTTCGGGTGTGTTCGTTACAGAGAACTGTTTCTCTATTTTCTCTACGTCCTGGGTGTTAGATACCGGGTCAGAATCCCATATATGTAATCAGTTACATGGGCTTAGGAAAGGTAGAGAACTTGGAGAAGGTGATAAAGACATAAGGGTTGGAAATGGTGCAATTATTGCAGCTAAAACCGTCGGGGAATATCACCTTGTATTGCCAACTGGTAATACATTGATTCTGAGCGAATGCTATTACATGCTGAACCTGATATGCAACATTATATCGGTTTCTTTGTTGAGTCAAGAGGGATATAATTTTGTATTACAGGATAATGTTATGAACATTTTCCTAAATCAAAAGTTGGTTGGATCAGGCAAGTTGTGCAATGGCATTTATGTTCTAAATCAATCAACAGTTCTGAGCATAACAAACACACACAAGAGGAAGAGTTCAGAACTGAACGAATCTTTCTTGTGGTATTGTAGACTGGGTCATATCAATGTGATACGACTAGCTAAGTTTCATAAGGATGGATAATTGAATCCGTTTGAATTTTCATCTTATGACACTTTCCAGTCATGTCTCAAAGGCAAGATGACCAAAACTCCATTTACGGGACACGGAGAAAGAGTTACAGAACTCTTGGGACTGGTACATAGTGATGTATGCGGCCCCATGTCAACACATGCCAGGGTTGGTTCTTCGTAATTTATTACATTCACTAATGATCTCTCTAGGTTCGGATATGTGTTCCTGATGAAACAAAAATCAGAAGCTTTTGAGAAATTTAGGGAATATAAACAAGAATTCGATAACCAAACCGGAAAAAGTATTAAAATCCTTCAATCAGATCGAGGAGGTGAATACTTGAGCAATGAATTCCTGGACTTTCTAAAAGAGAATGGGATTCTCTCTCAGCTGACTCCTCCATACAGACCACAGCACAATGGTGTATCGGAACGGAGGAACCACACCCTATTAGATATAGTGCACTCTATAATGAGCACAACTGAGTTACCTATTTCCTTCTGGGGGTATGCGCTGGAGACAGCAGCATACCTATTGAATCAAGTTCCATCTAAATCTGTACATACCACACCATATGAGATATAGAGTGGGAAGAGACCATGTCTTAAATGAGTTAAGATATGGGGTTGTCCAGCATATGTCAAAAGGAAAAATCTGGACAAACTCGAGGTACGGTCAGTTTTATGCAAGTTTGTAGGATATCCCAAACATTCACATGGATATCTTTTCTACCATAGCGAGGAACAAAAGGTGTCTGTTTCTCGACATGCCACCTTTTTAGAAAAGGAATTTCTTCCAAAAGAAATTAGTGGCGACAAGGTAGAACTGGAAGAAATTCCGGCTACACAAACTCAAACTGAAGATTTTGTGGATCCAGAGGATTCGGTTGTTCCCAACGAACCTCAACCTCTTCATCAATCTAGTAGGGTTCCTCACCCACCTGAGAGATACTACGGTTTTCTCATGGATGGTGGGAGCGAGGATTGCATCATGGTTGATGATGACCCAACTAACTTCGAGCAGGCCATCACAAGTGGAGACTCAGTGAAATGGCTGGATGCAATGCGGTCCGAGATGGAATCCATGTACACCGACAAAGTATGGACTTTGGAAGATGCTCCTGAAGGGGTAAAACCCATTGGTAGCAAGTGGATCTTCAAGAAAAAACTTGGTGTAGATGGGAAAGTGGAGACTTTCAAAGCTAGACTTGTTGCAAAGGGTTTTCGTCAAATACCAGGTGTGGACTATGACGAAACCTTTTCTCCAGTGGCTATGCTTAAATCCATCCGGATCATGCTTGCCATCGTTGCATATCATGACTACGAAATCTGTCAAATGGACGTTAAGACCGCCTTTCTAAACAGCGATTTAGAAGAGTGCGTGTACATGACTCAGCCCGAGGGCTTCGTAGATAGTGGGAGCAGTGGGAAGGTGTGCAAGCTGCTTAAATCCATTTATGGATTAAAGCAAGTATCGCGGAGTTGGAACATCTGCTTTGACGTCATTATCAAAGAGTTTGATTTCGTCAAAAACGTAGATGAAACTTGTGTCTACAAGAAGGTGGCAGAGAGTAAGGTTGTCTTCCTCGTATTGTACGCGGACGACATACTCTTGATAGGAAATGACATTCCTATGCTGCAATCGGTCAAGCTCTTCTTATCACAAAGATTCTCAATGAAAGATCTTAGTGATGCCTCCTGCATATTGGGAATTATGATCTACAGAGATAGATCTAAAAGGATATTGGGATTGTCCCAATCCAGGTACATTGACACCATACTAAAGAGGTTTAGTATGGAAGAGTCCAAACGTGGGTTTTTAGCCACGATCTCAGGGCTCACTCTCTCCAAAGAGATGTCTCCCAAGACTGATTTGGAGAGAGCTAGCATGCAAGGGATATCCTATGTTTCGGCTGTAGTCTCTATCATGTACGCGATGCTATGTACCAAACCCGATATAGCATACTCACTAAGTGTAGTGAGTAGGTATCAAGCTGATCCTGGAGAGAGTCACTGGACAGCTGTGAAGAGCATTCTCAAGTACTTGCGAAGGACTAAAGAGTTGCTCTTGGTGTATGGTAACGGAAAACTCCAAGTGGAGTCCTATACCGATTCGTGCTTCCAGAGTGATAAGGATGACTCTAAGTCGCAGTCGGAATTTGTCTTTACCCTTTACGGAGGGGCGGTTAGCTGGAAAAGTTCCAAGCAGGAAGCCGTGGCAGACTCGACGATGGAGGCTGAATACATCGCTGCCAACAATGCTCCCAAAGAGGCTGTCTGGATCAAGAAGTTCATTACTGAATTTGGAGTGGTTTCATCCATTGAGCATCCAATACCTTTGTATTGCGATAACAATGGAGTGGTGGCTTTGGCCAAGGAACCCAGGTCCCATCATAGATCAAGGCATATTCTGAGGCGGTATCACCTGATCCGGGAGATAGTTGATCACCAGGAGATCGAGGTCAGGAGGGTTGACACGAAGAACAACACTGCAGATCCACTCACGAAGGCCATTCCCCAGATACAGTTTGAGAGACTCTTCGGGATGCTAGGTATGCGATACTACAGCAGCTGGCCCTAGTGTAAGTGGGAGATTGTTAGTTGTATGTATGCCCTAGAGGCCAGTATTGTACAGATGATGCATATTATATTGGATGCTTGGACATATATAGAGAGGACTTTCTTGCTCGACATGATAGTATGCTATCTGGTTGCTCTTTATCTTAATATGTATACTTGTTTCTTTATACTGTCTTATAGTTACATGTTGGTAAAGCCCTTAGAATGTGTACTTGACTACATGGACTATGATGCGGATCATACTAGTAGGGACATGGTAGTCCATAAGTACATCCTTCAAGGTCCCTAGTCATGGGTGTATCGAGACGGGGCATCGATATACCAGTGTAGACTAGCGTATACGCTTCTCGACCCATGAGATGGGCGATGGATGATCCCATATCCATTAGTGTTTGACATCAGAGATGGTATACGGGTGCTCAGTGGAGACTGGGTACACTGGACGGACTAGCCGAGAACTCCCAGATGGTATTATACCTTACGTCAGATGGCAGTTCTCCGGTGACACTTGTGCAGGTTAGTCCGTAGACCCGAGATCGTCATAGAGTCTTGTGTGATTCCCACTGTGCTTTGATGTCCACATTACCACATCCATGAGCGCGTGCAAAAAGGTGGTTTTTGGGTACAGTCCCGAGTCACATGGAGGCAATGAGCGATAGGAGGGATTTCGTCTCTCCCGGTATTGGGGGTTGATGTTGCGCTGTGCTCGATTGGCCATAAGAGGGAAGTCCCTGGCCAGGGCTGATTCGGAGATTTACTGGTAAGTGTTACCAGTAGTTTCTCGACCCGTTATGAGCCTTACATCGGCACAACTTATCGGTTATTGGGGTCTGACGTTTACCACCCCTAGACTTGATATGCGACATATCAGACGAGAAGACCGGACTGTACGGGAAGTGTTACCGGCAGGTTTTTACAGGAGTTGGAGCGGGCTTGCTTGCTGATCTTCTGATCGCTCAATACCCGGGTAGCCATTACGTCCAGCTAGTACCGCTGACGGCTTGTAGGTGTTTGATGTGATCATCACCTACTGCCGGTGTATTGTCGAGTCTTTAGAGTCCGACATAGAGGTTTTATTGGCTCAGGCAAAACGAAATAGGAGAACGTATGTGATATGTGCCGGACCGAGAATAATGCGTGTATGTGATACCGTATTTTATTCTCGCGACTTTTTGTATCGGTAGGTAATATATGATATAGCCGGGTTATCGAATCAAGTGTTGATTCGATAAGTCGATACATTGGATGTTAGTCGGTTATATGTGATATGACCGGATTATTAAGTTAAGTTTTGATTTGATAATTTATTGTATAATTTTATATTTGATATACTAGTTTAAATTAACTAACACATGTTCACTTAGGGTTTTTTCTCACATGTACACAACTTTAATATATATGTTATATATATTAAAATGTGTTATCTTTTTGTATCATGGTTGATGATACATCATCCATGGGTGTATGAGACTTATACTATGCTAATTTTTAGTTTGGGTTTTAATATTTAAAGTAATTACAAAATCAAGTGGAGGATTAGAAAATGCATGAAGCTTGTGGAAGCTTGTGGATGCATTGACTAATTCCACTTGAGTTTGTTTTTACTATGGATATTTATTAACCCATCCATAACAATTAGCCATGGGTTAAGTCTCTACAAGAGTTAGTATATGATACTCACTCACCATGGTTAGCTCATTCACTTGATCATTATCCTCATCTCTTTCTTTTGTTCATCTTCTTCATTGTTCAAAAGAAAAGCTTGCTAGGGTTTGATCCAAAGTGAGAAATATTGTGAGAAATATAAATCCAAAGAGAACCCACTTCCTATTATTGGAGATAGTGCCCTCAGAGTCAATTATTAGGACACAGGTACGTGATTGCAATGATTGATGGAGGACCTATTCCGGTAGGACAGTCTTACTCGAGATGATAGTATGCTATCTTGTTTACCTTTATCATCGTGTACTGTTTTAAGTGACCTGACAAATCGCTATTACACGTTGGTAGAGCCCCTAGGATTCTTGCTTGACCACCAGCAGTATGAGGGCGATCATATAAGTGGGAGCTGGGGTCTATAAGCATATCCTTAAATGGTCCCTAGTCGTGTGAGTTTCGAGACAGGGCATCGATACTCCAAAGTAGACTAGTGTATACAGTCGAGACCCCGACGAGGGGCGGTGGCCGGTCTCACAAGCCACTGGTGTCAGTTGGATCACCTAAGATGTATACAGGTGCTCATTGGGTTATGAGTACACCGGACAGGACTCGCCGGGAACATGCTAGTTGGTCATATACCAGACGTCAGATGGCAGTTCCCTGGTGACATGTGTACAGGTTAGTTCATCGACCTGGGGATCGTCATTTGTCTCGTGTGAGTTCCCACTGTACTTTGATTACTACCCTACCACGGCTCAAAGGAGTCGTGCAAACAGGTTTTAGTTGGGTACAGTCCCGAGCCACATGGAGGCAGTGAGCGTATCTTCAGGGGTTCGTCTCTCCCGGTATTGGGGGTGAGGTCGTGCTGTGTCTAGGAGAGCCATTACACGAAGCCCTCGGCCGAGGCAAGGAGATTTACTGGTAGGTATTCCAGTAGTATCTCAGGGTGTTCTGGGCTAAACTCCGACACGACTTGTACCGCTTTTGGGGGTCTGACTTTTACCAACCCCCTAGGCCCTCCATGCGATGCTCATAGACGAACGGACCGGACTGTACGGATATTGTCACTGACAGGATCAGTAGGGAGTTAGGCTGAGTTCGCTCACAGACGTCCCTTTTGGTCAATACCTGGTAGCCCGTTATATATTGGCTTATACCTCTAACGTGCTAGTGGTTAAATCCACAACCAAGGTGTTGACGAGTCTTTAGAGTCCCCCACATTCAGTTACTCAGCTTTCGGGCGAAAGGTTGTAGAGGCCGTATGGAGATATGGCAAGGTCCGATCAGATAGTGCGGTATTGCACGGATCAGGATCGGACAGTTTGTACTATAGGCCGTATGGATATATGGCAGGGTTCGATCAGATACGCGCGGTATTGCACGGATCAGGATCGAACGGATATTACTGGCCGGCTTTGGTTTAAGCCGGATCCTAGTATAGTACAGTGTAGATTTTGTCTCATTGCATTTGTATTTCGGTCCGAATACAAATGCGGGTGTGTATGCACAGTATCGGGGTTTTCCTGTAATTTATTACGGGACCAGTTTTCTGGAGTTTCCAGTTTGCTTTCCGTTTCGGCCGATTTCCTTTGTTCCGTTCATTGGCCGAAGTTTGGTGGAGGAGGGCTTATTTGCATTGTTGCAAATAAGCAATTGTGGAGGGGGTCTTTGCATTTTATCATGTCATGATTATAGCACCATCCTTTGACTTGATTTCTTCATGATGGCATGACTTTTTGAGTCATCATGGTTCATGATGGTTGGACTTTGTGAGGTGATGATGGTGGTGTTGAGTGTTGAGTTTACCTTGTGATCATTCCCTTTTGCATGATAGACTTTCCTCTCTCTCTCTCGTTTTTGATATGAGAATGACTCTCTCATTTTTGGCAACCATCTCATTCTTCCCCACCCCTCACTTGCATGGCCGGCCACTTCCCTCAAGGGCTGTCCAAAATTCTAGTGTAGGGATTTACACTCTTTTGGCTTGGCAAAAATCATATTAGCTCCTCCTCCAAAAGCTAGTATCAATCCTCCACCACAAAAGCAATTCCACAACCCCAAAGTGAGACATGTAATCCACACTATATTCTACAGCAAATCTTGGGCACGTCGACTAGCCAGCTTCGTGCCCGAGTTGCCTCGGCATTGAGGTGGGAGCCCGTAAAAGAAGTAGGCGATGTGGTGCACTTCCGGCGACGAGGTGGAGACCGGAGCTTCCGCAGGAGATCGGGACGACGACGAGAAGACCGGAGGACTCGGATCAGTCGGTATACTTCTCTTTCCCATCTTACAGTTAGCTAGGACTAATTAATGGTTCGATCCGGGTATTAGTGCGCGGCGGTTTGCCAGTTCAAGAAAATTTAAGTTTATCACCGCTTCCGCATTTGGCCGTCGGATTGACGGCCGGGGCGCCTTCGTACGCTTACAGTGGTATCAGAACCTCACCATTAACTTAGTCTAGCTTGGTTTAATGTGTTTTGCATTTCCGATCGACCAAAATTCCAAAATCTACATTTTTGTTCGCGACAGTTTTCTGTTGAAATTTTTTGGTCTCAAAATTTTTTTCAGGTTACAGAAAAGTGATGCGCTAGAAGAAATAAGAGTTCTGTAGAAATTCGATGGACCAATTCCACTACGGGAGCGCGGAACCGCGGCCAAACCCCCCTTTGGACCGCGGTTCCGCCGCACTATGTTGGGTTTGCTGCATCAATTTTCTACAGTCTCTTTCTGGGCTAAAAATAGGGGTTTTGGAATTTTAATATTGGGCCCAGAATTTCCTGATCTGCTACAGTAATGCTTTGGGGCCCACTTGTTAAAATTTGATTGATCGGATATTTTAAACACATTATTTCACAGTATTTACATTATATCTGTGACCGTGAATGTCACTCGATCGGTAAATCCGGTCTAACTGCTATAGCCAGGTTAGACGGATTTGCGAACGTGACTTTCACGTTGATGTTCTGTTTTTGCTGTGATGTTGCGGATCGGTCGTGGGGGATAGCCTGGATGCAATGCTAGTACAGTTTTGTTGTATTATGTACATTTGATATTGCGGGGCGAGCGTCCGACATGTGGACTGCCGTCACTGCCTGATTGTATTATTATTTTGGGGCACGGCCAGGTTGCGGTCGATGTACCCGTTGTATGTATATTTTACTTTCTGTACTAGGATTACCCCGCGGTGGGGTGCACGGATAGCCGGGTTCTAGAGAGCAACAAGCCCGCATCTCATGGCATTGAGACGGAGGGGGCTTCACTCTAGAATTGGCGGGCTATTCGCCGCACTCGTAGGGGGTACAAGTTGACCCAGGAGGGGTGCCCAAGTTACCGGATTCCATGAAGTGCTGGGTGGTCCATTCACGCTGCTGAAGGGGCTGCCTCGCTTCAGGTTTTGGCGGGTAACTTGTCGCGCCCGTAGGGGTCTAGGATTTCATTGCACAGGCTATCCACACGACCAGGGGAACGTCGGGTTTCAGCGGCTCTGTGAAACCCGGGGATCCCAGATATCTGTATTGTTTCTGTGATGCTGTACATTTTCTGTGATGTTGCATTTCTTTCACGCCTTGAGCAAATATAATATATTGGTATATATATTAGTAGATGTTGTATATGTTTTACATCCGCGCTAGTCCATTCCCCGCTCTGTCGTTAGTTAGCTAACCTAACGGGTAATGACGGGACCCAGTGGCGAATGCAGATGGCATATACGTACATCAGTATATTTTCGTTCTTTTTGGTGTGATCAATTGATGGGACTGCGTTGATTCGGATCAATGCAAGTTTAAAAACAAACCTAATCTGATGTTGTTGGAACACTTTTCAAAAAGCTGTTACTGCAAGGACGTTCACTTTTGTTTTGCATCGTGGTATTCAGTTGGAATATCCTGCTCCTCAGTCGACGAGGCAAGGGCCGAGATCCCTTCACCGGGAGTGACCCCTTGGACAAAAAGTTTGCGTCAGGGCAATAACTTCACTATAGCCGATTACTTTTGCTTTGCGCCGTGGTATTCAGTTGGAATATCCTGCACCCCATTCTACGGGGAAAGAGCCGAGATCCCTTCACCGGGAGTGACCTCTTTAGCGAAGGTTTTCGTCACTATATTTTTAAAAGCTATCAGTTCCTTCAACGATATCAAGTTCATTACGTTAAAGGTTTTCGCCAGAAACCATTCGTAGCCCTCCGTCATTTCAGTTAAATATTCGGTAGTATTCAAGCTATGTATTTTGACCTCACGCCAAGGCATAGTGATTGGTAGCTGCCGGGTATTTATCTGTTGCATAGATAGATGCGTTGGTTTGGGACAGTCGTACTACTATTTTGGCCTACGTTAAGGGTATGTACGGGTGGGTTCAGATTAACCTGGATAATGACGGGCAGAACTTGACATGTGACTTATGATATTTTGACATCACGCCAAGGTCATAAGAGCATGGGGCAGAAATCGCATCGGGAGTTTCAAAAGAACTGAAACTTGCCAGATATGCGCATACCTTCTGGAGTGTGATACCGTGAGCGGATTCCGTCACGTTGTCATGCGATGAGAGTTGGATCCCGATTCCCACTGATGAGTTAGTTTACTCCTCGGGTAACCCCGACTAATTCTTCTTTCAGGTTTGGAGGAGAATTTGAGGTACAGTGGGAGGTTTCCAGATTAGATAAATTGGTAACCATTCTGATCTAGGTTAGAGTGCACGCTGAGTGTTTCTTTTCTCTCTCTCTTTGGCAGCGACCATTGACCCGACCCTAAGACTTTGACTCAGTGACCAAGTTGACCGAACCTTCTTAAACACTGGCTTTTGGATTGTCAGAGTTGCAAACCACTTTGCCACTCCTACTTTTACCCTTTTCTCCAGGACACCCCATTTTACTACGAACGTCCACTTCCATTGGACAAAACCATCGTATGGTTAGATACGAACTCGAAAGAATTTATTCGAGGATGGTTTCCGGTTCTGGAGAAAACGGATAGGATTATTCAGTTGTCTTTTCCTTTTACCTTCTCTCAAGTTGTGAATACTCCTTGGTTTAGGAGATAGTACACCTATTATGCAAATTGGATAGTCTTCTTCCAAACCTTAGGCTGGTGCCGACCGGTAGGGAATGAAGAAAACTAATTAGCATAACGATGTTGTACAGAAGGTATTAAGTTAAGACAAAGAAAGGGATTAGTAAGAGGGCAAAGTAAATTGCAACAGATATTCACGAACAAACCAAGTATTTCTTCGCCAATCCTAAATCACCTTTGTATTTCTCCAGGACACTCCGTATCACTACGAAGATCCACAGTTTATTAGATACTCCATCGTATGGTTATATACGAACTCGAAAGGAACTCGTTCCAGTTCGGGGATGGATTCTGGTTCAGGAGAAATAGGAATAAGATTTATTCAGGTGTCTTTTATCTTCACCTTCTCTCGCATTGCAAGTGTTCCTAGGATTGGGACAGTACACCCATTATGCTTATTGGATAGTCTTCTTCCAAACCATAGGCTGGTGCCGAACGGTAGGGAAGGAAGAAAACCATTTGGCCTAAAAGGGTGTGCAGAAGGTAAAGACTAAAGACATATGAAGGGATTTGGAGTGGTGGCAAAGAATTATACGGTTACAGTCGTGAATCTGGAAGAGGCATTACTAGGAATACCGGGATACCCCATCGAAACATTTCAATGTTCCAGTCTCGCTGTGTACTGTTAAAGGAAAACTGATTTCCCAGTTTGACACTTGCTCCAGGGTATGTATTTACCAGGTTTGATTCTCACATCTGTATGGTTTTACAGATGATGAGTGGGAGTAAGTTATTGGGAATTGGTTGATCATCCTCATTATATCGGGATTCGATGTAATCGGTGATATTTGAGGAAATCATCTGGGTTGTTTGCCGGACGGCAAATATTTGGTTTTGAATATCCGCTTTTATGCACCAATTTCAAATTGATATATCTGTACGTCTATTTTCATAGAGTGAGATATACCTTTCTGAAATTATGTCTATGACATTTACCTATATCAGTGGATGGTTAGGTAAGGAGCATTAAACAGCGGTGTAATTCTTCTTGACCATAAGTACAGTTCTCAACCTACGACACACAGTGAATGAGTTATCAGACTCAAGGGGCTTATACAGAGTATTGTATGTTGTCCAGGGTCCATCAGGACAGAGGGGTTGGTCCTTGTACTATATTCGGTTTACTTATGACTTCTCTAGTTTTTAGACAGGTGTTTCGCGGAAACACAGGGTCTGAATGTTGAGAAGTTATAGGTATTTGAATAAAGTAGAGAACCAGGTATTGCAAGTATCGGGATTCTTCAAAGTGATCGAAGATGTAGATACTTGTGTATGGTATTCAGTTGATAGTAATGGTTAAGAGAACTTGCTTCTCTTTCAGGTTACTCATAATTGGAAGTATTCCTAAGTTGAGTAACGCTGATCGGCCTCTTTCCATTTAGTTGACATGCACTGGTGACAGTTACATGATTTGGATCTGGTTCAATTAAATCAGTGCCTCTGGTCCTATATTGGACATAGAACAGTTCGTATCTTAACGATGTTAAGGTATGGGGAGTTGTCCGGCTTATGATTAAAACCAGACTCTGGATAACTCAAGGCACGTTTCTGTAATGGCTGTTTGTGGGTTGACCCAGGCTTTGACGAGGGTTGACTTTCTACCATCTGGATGAACAATAGCAATATTGTTCTAGACTCGCCACAGTTTTATTAAAAAATGGATTTTTTCATAAAAACAGTAGTGGGAGTATGGTAGAACTGGAAGTGATTCCAGAACCACAAACGATTACTGAAGATTTGACAAGGAACCTAAAGATTCAATCTTGATTGACATTCCATTGGCCACTCCGCAGATAAGGTGGGTAACTTCAAGCACCCGAGAGGTACTACGGTAGCCTCAAGGACGGTGACAGGGAAGTTCTTGTTTACCCACAATTACCATTGCTGTTGTTCTAGGCTGCGAGACCCGGCGGGAGGATGAGTATAGCGTCGTTCTAAACTAGTTTTAGAAGTGTACGTCTATATGACTCTGCCAGAGGGTTGTCGTAGTCAGTGGGAGCAGCGGAAGCATTGGTAGACAGGTAGCTTATGTCTATTTATAGACTAAAGCAGATGCAGCGGAGATAGATCATCTATTTTTTTGACGTGACAGTCATGGGTTTGACTTCATCAGAATAGAGGATGGATCTGTTGAGAAGGTAGTAGGGTGTGATATCCTGGTATTTGGATGACATACACTACACAGAGTAGGAAAAGAAACTCCTATACTACAATCGGTTATACTTTGGTCGTCACACAGTGATTTCTCCACAAGGGACTTGGACATTATATCAGACATTCTGGTTACTAGATCTATGGTTTTGGATCTAGATTTGGGTAGTCTCCCAATCTGGGTACTTAGACAGCATTCTATGAGTATTTAGGATGAACGACTCCTGGCATGGTAGTGTACCTGCAGGTATTGGAGTCACCCTCTCTAAAGGTGTCTTATAGACTAAAGTAGAGAGGGATGTGCATGATTGGCAGATCACTTGCTTAGGCAATTGAATCAATCATGAGATGTCAAGTACCACACCAGATATTGTTCTTGCACTGGATGCAATAAGTTGACATTAATCCAATCCTGGAGAAACAGTCGGAAGCAGTTTTAGAACATAAGTGGATGTTCTAGGGATATGATAACGAAAGCCTCATTCAGGAGACAGTTATCATTCCAGGCTTCCAAGGTGACCTGGACGACAAGGAGGTTGTCAGAGTTATAGTTTTCCTTCTGATGAGGGGCAGTATTTTGGACAGGTGGTCCAAGGCAATACTGAGGGAGGCATGGCGCAGGATACTGATTAAGTTCAGTTGACGATACAGTCTAAGAAGTTTGGATTTGGAGTTCATTTATGAGCTATGTCCCATCAGACATCCAGACACATTCTAAGACAGGTATTGCTCATTTCGGGAGATGGCATTCTCCGCGAACTTGAGATTTAGAGAGACATAGAAAGAAACATCAAGGCGGATCCACTCACTGAGGCTATTCCTCGAACGCAATAGTTTCGCAAACGAGCTTTGTGAGACTGACTAGTAGAGGAGTTGGGTGTTCGGTATCACACGGGCTGTGAGTATGCGACATCGCAATAATTAGCCTTGAGTGCAAGTGGGAGATTGTTGCAGATAGTGCCCTCAGAGTCAATTATTAGGTCACAGGTACGTGATTGCAATGATTGATGGAGGACCTATCCCGGTAGGACAGTCTTACGCGAGATGATAGTATGCTATCTGGTTTACCTTTATCATCGTGTACTGTTTTAAGTGACCTGACAAATCGCTATTACACGTTGGTAGAGCCCCTAGGATTCTTGCTTGACCACCAGCAGTATGAGGGCGATCATATAAGTGGGAGCTGGGGTCTATAAGCATATCCTTAAATGGTCCCTAGTCGTGTGAGTTTCGAGACAGGGCATCGATACTCCAGAGTAGACTAGTGTATACAGTCGAGACCCCGACGAGGGGCGGTGGCCGGTCTCACAAGCCACTGGTGTCAGTTGGATCACCTAAGATGTATACAGGTGCTCATTGGGTTATGAGTACACCGGACAGGACTCGCCGGGAACATGCTAGTTGGTCATATACCAGACGTCAGATGGCAGTTCCCTGGTGACATGTGTACAGGTTAGTTTATCGACCTGGGGATCGTCGTTTGTCTGGTGTCAGTTCCCACTGTACTTTGATTACTACCCTACCACGGCTCAAAGGAGTCGTGCAAACAGGTTTTAGTTGGGTACAGTCCCGAGCCACATGGAGGCAGTGAGCGTATCTTCAGGGGTTCGTCTCTCCCGGTATTGGGGGTGAGGTCGTGCTGTGTCTAGGAGAGCCATTACACGAAGCCCTCGGCCGAGGCAAGGAGATTTACTGGTAGGTATTCCAGTAGTATCTCAGGGTGTTCTGGGCTACACTCCGACACGACTTGTACCGCTTTTGGGGGTCTGACTTTTACCAACCCCCTAGGCCCGCCATGCGATGCTCATAGACGAACGGACCGGACTGTACGGATATTGTCACTGACAGGCTCAGTAGGGAGTCAGGCTGAGTTCGCTCACAGACGTCCCTTTTGGTCAATACCTGGTAGCCCGTTATGTATTGGCTTATACCTCTAACGTGCTAGTGGTTAAATCCACAACCAAGGTGTTGACGAGTCTTTAGAGTCCCCCACATTCAGTTACTCAGCTTTCGGGCGAAAGGTTGTAGAGGCCGTATGGAGATATGGCAAGGTCCGATCAGATACGTGCGGTATTGCACGGATCAGGATCGGACAGTTTGTACTATAGACCATATGGATATATGGCAGGGTTCGATCTGATACGTGCGGTATTGCACGGATCAGGATCGAACGGATATTACTGGCCGGCTTTGGTTTAAGCCGGATCCTAGTAAAGTACAGTGTAGATTTTGTCTCATTGCATTTGTATTTCGGTCGGAATACAAATGCGGGTGTGTATGCACAGTATCGGGGTTTTCCTGTAATTTATTACGGGACCAGTTTTCTGGAGTTGCCAGTTTGCTTTCCGTTTCGGCCGATTTCCTTTGTTCCGTTCATTGGCCGAAGTTTGGTGGAGGAGGGCTTATTTGCATTGTTGCAAATAAGCAATTGTGGAGGGGGTCTTTGCATTTTATCCTGTCATGATTATAGCACCATCATTTGACTTGATTTCTTCATGATGTCATGACTTTTTGAGTCATCATGGTTCATGATGGTTGGACTTTGTGAGGTGATGATGGTGGTGTTGAGTGTTGAGTTTACCTTGTGATCATTCCCTTTTGCATGATAGACTTTCCTCTCTCTCTCTCTTGTTTTTGATATGAGAATGACTCTCTCATTTTTGGCAACCATCTCATTCTTCCCCACCCCTCACTTGCATGTCCGGCCACTTCCCTCAAGGGCTGTCCAAAATTCTAGTGTAGGGATTTACACTCTTTTGGCTTGGCAAAAATCATATTAGCTCCTCCTCCAAAAGCTAGTATCAATCCTCCACCACAAAGGCAATTCCACAACCCCAAAGTGAGACATGTAATCCACACTATATTCTACAGCAAATCTTGGGCACGTCAACTAGCCAGCTTCGTGCCCGAGTTGCCTCAGCATTGAGGTGGGAGCCCGTAAAAGAAGTAGGCGATGTGGTGCACTTCCGGCGACGAGGTGGAGACCGGAGCTTCCGCAGGAGATCGGGACGACGACGAGAAGACCGGAGGACTCGGATCAGTCGGTATACTTCTCTTTCCCATCTTACAGTTAGCTAGGACTAATTAATGGTTCGATCCGGGTATTAGTGCGCGGCGGTTTGCCAGTTCAAGAAAATTTAAGTTTATCACCGCTTCCGCATTTGGCCGTCGGATTGACGGCCGGGGCGCCGCCGTGCACTTACACCTATTTCTCCATCCTCTACTAGACTAGCACTTTAGTATAGGGTGTTTACTTCACTAATTCTCAAGTAAGTGAAGTAGTAGCTTGAGTCGGAATTCCCTCGACGTAGATCATCTTCGGCCACGAAGACTTCAAGCAAGGACGCTCTTTAGCTTCGTGAAGCCATGCAAGAGTCCGGGATAACCACGATCACAGCGAAAGGACTTCAACAATGAGCTAAAGAAGTGAAGGACTGATCTACAAAGGTTGTACTTCGTATTCACTTAGTTGTAAACGTAATTTTCATGCATATGAAACCCTAATTTTCTAACAACGATCTTGTTTAGGGTTATTCGGTACGACTAAAATTTTAAACGGGCATGTTTGAAGCTTCCTCAACCCTTGTTAGAGTGCCTAGTAACCCTACATCATATACGTGCGGTATTGCATGGATCATGACCGGACGGTTAATACTAGCGGGCTTTGGTTTAAGCCGGATCCTAGTATTGTACAGTGTAGATTTTGTCTCATTGCATTTGTATTCGGCCGGAATACAAATACGGGATGTATAAACGGTCGCGGGGTTTTCCTGTAATTTATTACGGGATCAGTTTTTTGAAGTTGCCAGTTTGCATTCCGTTTCGGCCAGTTTTCCTTTGTTCCTTCATGGCCGAAGTTTTGTGATGGGAGGGGCTAATTTGCAAATGTGCAAATTAGAAATGTGGAGGGTGTTATTTGTGATATGTGGCATATGGATGGTTCTAGCATCTTTGCTTTTTCATGCATCTTTACTTGCATTAATGGTGAGAAGATTGAAGGGTTTTTTGATGTGAGGTTTTCTTTTTGTTTACCATCACCCATTTTCCTTTTACTACACTCACATCCCTTCATTGCTTTTCACTCTCCCATTTTTGCAAGGCCGGCCACTTCTTGGAGGGAGAGAGGGATTCATTTGGGTGTGGAAAAATCATCTCATTCTCATTTTGCATCAAAGTTCAAAGCTCCATTTCAAAGTTCATTCTTCACCTTCATCCAAAAAGGCAACTTCACAACCCCATTGAGACAAACCACTCTACACATAGCCTACAGCATTCTTAGACACATCGGCTGGCCAACTTCGTGTCCGAGTTGGCTCGGTCCAGAGGTGGGATCCCGTAATAGAATTCGGCTATGTGGTGCCCTTTCCGACGAGGAGATGAAGAACGGAGATTCCGCGATGAGATCGGGATGGAGGCCGAAGTCCGAAGGACACGGATCGCTCGGTATAGCATTCTACCCATTCTCTAGTTAGTCGTTAGGTTAATGGCCCGATCCGGGTTTTTAGTACGCGGTAGCGCCAGTTTACAAGTTTAGTGAAAGTTTCGTTTCAGCATTTTGGCCTCGGAATGACGGCCGGGGCGCTGCCGTGCACTTACAGTACCAAATGAATAAGATGCATGATCAGATGAACATGTCAAGATAAAATAAACCAGATAGTATACTATCATGTCGAGCAAGAAAGTCATCTATATATACATATATACATGTTCAAGCATCCACTATACATATAATGGCCTCTAGGGCATACATATATCTAACAAAGTCAGTTTCTAAAAACCGGAAAGATTGGTCAACCAAATTGACGGATGCTCTTTGGGCATTTTGTACCGCTTATAAGACTGATCTTGGTATGTCTCCTTACCGCCTAGTGTTTGGAAAGTCTTGCCACCTTCCTTTTGAGATTGAACATAAAGAAATGTGGGCCATTAAAGAACTTAATTTCAATTTAAATCAAGCCTACAACTTTCGAAAGCTGCAATTAAATGAGCTAAGCGAACTCCGCGATGAAGCTTACGATAATGCGGTGATTGTAAAGAACCCGACTAAGGTATTTCATGATATAAATATTTTGAGAAAAACTGTTAACTCAGGTCAACAAGTCGTTCTTTACGATTCCCGTCTCCATCTTCATGCGGGTAAGATAAGATCTCGTTGGAAAGGACCATTTGTTCTGCGGTATGTCTACCCGTACGGGGCAGTTGAAGTGGAAAATAGAAAAAACGGTACAATTTTCAAAATGAATGGGCATAGATTAAAACCGTATTTTTCCACTGACCACACGGAGGAGCTCCCGTTTTTACAGGAGCCGCTTTATAATAACTAATTTTCCTCCACCTCAGCTCCATGTCTCGGTAATATTGTCTCATTTTTAGAATGGAGATAAATCATTTGTAAATAAAAAAATATATTAAAAATGCAAAATTGTACATAAATAAAAAATAAGTTTAGGGGAAGATTTTCATGTTCATTCATTCTTGTCCACATTAATAACTTTTCCTCCCATGCCTACAGGTTTTTAAGATTTGAAGGAGACAACAGTGAGGACACTGCTGTAAACAGGTTTGGAGGAGTTTGTGCTTATTTACGCATCACTTTGCATTACACTTTGCATAAGCACAAAATTTTATAATTTTCTTTTATAATTAAATATTAGAAAGTGAAAATTTACATTTAAAAGATTGGAAAATTTTAAGAAAAACAAGAAAGTTAGATGTTTTCTTAAACGAAACTAGTAATAAGTACTTATGAGCTGTTGTCCCAAAGGTTAGTAAGATGAAGAAAGTTGCTAATCCGAGGATAAAAATAAGTATGAAAAAATAGTTCCTATGCTGGTAGCCAAACATTTGGAACATTGATGCCCTACTATACGCACTTACACATGTCTTGAAACTCGGGATAGTAGAGCACACCTTGAAATGCTCTTGTCTAAAAGCCAAAGTACGAAGAAAATAATCAATGAAGTATAAAAGTATAAAATGGTGAAGAAAAATGAACACTGGTTTTGTAATCACCAAGGCAGCATAAAAAATATAGCGAGGGTACTTCATCACCTAGTGCCTTAGACCAACTAGTTTGGAAGTCACTGCTAAGCCTTAGGTGTTGCAAGATGAGAAAATTGCTAATTACGCTTAATATGTGAGCGCATTTAGTAATCGGTCGGTTAGTACCTCAAGAAGTATTAACGGTTGCATGAAATATGTGTGAGCAATTCCATCCAAAATATTCACCGACTAAAAAGTACTAAGCTAGATGGACAAGAGTATGGTAGCTTGAATTGAATTCTCCGAGTGTAAGGATGTCCTTTACACACACGTAGGGGTATATGATCGGTGTTTGGAAGAAAGGTAGGGATGAAGAATAAAGGCGATGTTTAATTGAGGGATGATGTGATTTCTAATATCTTTTCATGACTATTAGGAAAGGGCTCATGACAACCGAAAAACTAGTGTAATTGGAAACTCTTATTTTCAAAGTCTTTCTTTTATAATTCTTATCTTTATATGTAACTTTCACTGTCTTCCTTTTATTATAGGATTTTGTGGGTGAAATCCGCTGAAAACCCTCAGTAGACAACACTGCTCCTACTAGGGACACCTAGAGCCTTAAAAGCATGTTGCACGTGCTTAGTGCAATCGTGTTGCCTACGAAAGTTTGCTAGTTAGTTTTTGTTTTTGTTTCTATTTTATCCTTCTCTTGAATAAAAGAAATTTGCTTGAGACTATCAAAATCAAGTTTGGGGGAATTTGTTCAGTCAAAAATATTGCAATCTTGAACATATCAATTTCCTCACTTTTCTAATCATTTAAGGAGTGTTGTTATAAATATAACACATATTACCAGTTCGTCTACAAAATATAAAATACCATGCGTTATATATATGATCAACATCTTTTTATGGAAATTGTATGTTTATTATGTCATGCATGATATTGTATATCTCAACATTCATCATTGAGATTATGTGCAGAAAATTATCACAGGACAGATATCGGAATCGCAAATTCGCCGACAAACTACAGGAAATCAAAGAGTCAAAATCTGGTAGAGATTCAGAAAAGATAAAAAGATTCGAGATATCACCTGAACACCAATTGACCAATACAACAAGGCCACAGAAAAATGAAGCTCTTTTCTCACCAAACTGCCGCGGATCCGCGGCCTAGTCAGGCCGATCCGCCGTGGATCCGTGGCCGAGTTAGGGCATCCGAAGATGGTACTGTTCCAGTAGCTTCATTCCAACTCTCTAGCTTGTTGAAGACGCTCCATTGTAACAATCTTGTTCTGGAAACTTCCCTACAATAGCCTAGCTTCTTGAGGATGCTTGATAACTGCCTCATTGTAGAAGTTTCCCTATAACTACCTAGCTTCTTGGTGAAGATTAACCTAGCTTCTAGTGGAAGATTGGTGAAAAGCTATAAAAAGGGACCTAAGGCTACACTAAAAAGGTTGTTGATGGTAGTCAATTTCTACCATACAAACCAAAATCAAACCAATTCAATTCATAATCAAGATCCAAATCAAGAATCTTTGAGAACAAAATCAAGCGACGACATTCAAAATCCTTTACGCGAAGCCGATCATCATCAAGAGCATGAGATTCTCGACAAGTCCAAGTCTTACGGAGATCGAGCAAAGCGAAATTCGACGGAATAGTTATCTCTTTAAGGGAGCGATCGAGAGAAATTCTTGTAACCTCGGATTGAAGGAATGTGTAATTAGAAGTTGATTAATAAAGGTGATAAATTTTTAATTCTTGCTTTCTTTACATTTTCGCATGATGAAATTTCTAATTCTTGATTCTTTTATTTTCATGATGCGTGAGTGAAACCTCCGCTTGTTAGGAATTCGAAGAAGATCGGTAGATCAAATGGTGATGAAATCCTAAACTCGTTTTAAGTCTTATGAGAATTATGAACTTTAGGAAAAAAAAGAATCATCAACGACCAAATTTGAAGTGAGATCACCGTTCTTGATAATTTCGTTGCAATTTTGGATTAAATGAGTGATGATTCTCTTTGCTAAAAGCTAGATTTGAATAGTGATAAATGAAAAGACAAGGGATAATGAAGGAGAAAGCCTAGTTTTTTCAATAGATCCCTAATCTTCATTCATCGCCATCGTTCTAGCTATAATTCATCAATAGATAAGATAAGTCATTATTATTATTCATCATTGCTACTAATTGCTATCGAATCCTATAAGCTATTCTACATTTTCTTGATACTTAAAATTGATTTTGGACACTTTCTTGATTACTAAATCTTAAATTCTTTCATGTTGTTTCTAGAAAACATTTCATCCAATAAATCTTCATTTATCTTCTTGAATTTTTCTTTACTATTTTCTTTTGACTTAACTAAAATAAGAACGAATAAATACACGAATCTCAGTGGACGATCCGCACTCATTAACGAACTACATCGTCAACGTTATTGATTACGGTTATAAATTCTTTGATTGTGATAACACTTTTCAACACATCAAAAAAACGATCAATCAGAAATATTGTATCACAATCACAGATAGCTAGACGAAGTTAAACTTTTCGATCGATTAACCAAGCACCCAAAATTTCCCAACAAGCTCAACACTTGAGCGGAGTTCAAAAAGTACCCAGATCATAGTTCAGCTCCTATGAACCAGCCGTAGAAGGGTCAACCAATGCCTCACATGTGGCACCGCTGAACTATCACAAACCATAGGGTTTGATGGCGGTTCTGACGATCACTTAATCGAGTTAGGGTTTCATTCTTCTAGAGAGTCCATAGAATCGCTTGCATGATTTTCCGAAGATTTTAACTCGGAAAAAATCCAACTCTTGAAAAATTTCCAGCGGGGAAAAATTGGGTCATTGATATCCGTTCGAACTTTTTAAGATCGTCTAAATAACTTGAATACGTGTTAGAATTACGACTACAAAACACTCCGAGTTGCTTTTGCAGAAAGTTAACATCACATGAAAATTTGGCAAAAACAAATATCACCTGAAAGCCTAAAACCCAGAGACTGGAACACCTTGAAAATTTGAAGCCCAAAATCCAATTTTGACCCGAGATGGCCGGTTTTAAGCATGATGTGGCCGGTTTTTTATGCAAAAAACACCCACAAATTTTGTTGGTGCTCATGTCATATCTCATACAACATTCTGTAGTTGTTTAAAAAAATTTTTGAAGACCTTTTAAATTCGACAGAAACAAAGTTTTCGTATCGGGTGTTTTGGAGTAGTTTTGGTTTTGTAATCCTAGCAAACATCATCTAATTTTCTAGAATGGCTCTGATACCACTATTGGGTTGTCTAGCACGGCAGCAAGTTTTCAAGAGGTATCATCCATGCCAATTTTTTAAAATTGTCGTTCTAGTGAACCCTAACTGTAGAATCGCTACTAGAAAATCCGACGAAATGAAATGCAAACACTTTACATAAAAAGTGAACAAGAAATATAACCTTTGTAGACCGGTCCTTCACTTCAATAGCTCCATGTAGTAGTCCCTTCGCTGCGATCATGAACTCCCAGACTCTAGAGAGGCTCCCATGAAGAAACGAATAATCTTGCATCGAAGTCTTCGAGGCCGAAGATCATCTACGTCGAGGAGACACTAACCAAGCTATCTCTTCACTAGTGGTGAGATTAGTGAAGCAAACGCCCTAAACTAAATGGCAAGTAGAAGAGGATGATGAAGTAGGAAGTGGGCTCACTTTAGTTTTATTTTTCTCACACTAATCCTTCATAAGGAAAAAACCTAGCAAGCCTTTTTCTTTTGTTGAAAAAGAAGAAGAAAAGAAACTCATGAGAGAATGAGGAAAGAATTGCAACCATGGGTGAGTAAGTATCATGCCTAACTCATATAGAGAATAAACCAAGGTTAAGGGTTAAGGTTTGATTAACAAATATCTTAAGTAATGACAAAAGAGTGGAACTGGTCAATATTCTATGAGCTTCATCCAAGCTTGAAACCTTGACTAAGTATTCACTATTTTGTGATAACTTAATTGATAAATATCAAACCCTAGCTTTAACCCTAGCATGGTATAAGTCTCATACATACATGTTGCATGTCTAACCTATCATGACACAATAATATATATCACATATATATTTTGTGTGCAAATAGAAAACAATACATATATCACATATATATAAAGTGTATCAAATGTAAGAAAAGAAATCTTAAGTGAGCTAATACTAATTAATGTAATGTAATATATCAAATATATAATTATACATTAAATTATTAAATCAACTCTTGATTTAATAATCCGGCTATATCATATACAACCGACTAATATCATATGAATCAACTTATAGAATCAACACTTGATCCAATAACCCGGCTATATCATATATAACCGACCGATATCACATATCGCGAGAATGGAATGCACTATCACATACACGCATTAATCTCGGTCCCGTACATATCACATATGTGCTCCTACTCCGTTTCGCTTGAGCCAGGAAACCTCTATGTAGTACTCTAAAGACTCGTCAATACGCCGGTAATAGGTTATGATCATATCAAACACCCATAAGCCACAAGCGGTCTGCTAAACGTAAGGGCCACTCGGGTATTGAGCTATCAGAAGATCAACAAGCAAGCCTGCTCTTACTCCTGCGAATCCAATTAGTCACACTACCGTACAGTCATCTATCTTCGTCTGATATGTCGCATATCACAGCCTGGGGATGGTATAACGTCAGACCACAATAGCCTGATAAGTCATGCTGACGAAAGGTCTATAATGGTTCAAAAAACTACTGAGAACACTTACCAGTATATCTCAGCAACCCTGGCCAGGGATTTCCTATTATGGCCAATCGGACATAGCGCAACATCAACTCCCAATACCGGGAGAGACGAAACCCCTCCTATCGCTCATTGCCTCCATGTGAATCGGGACTGTACCCAAAAACTACCTTTTTGCATGATCTCTTGACTGTGGTATAGTGGAAATCAAAGCACAGTAGGAATGACATAAGATTCTATGATGATCTCGGGTCTACAGACTAATCTGTACCAGTGTCACCAGAGAACTGCTATCCGACGATAGGTATAACACATCTAGGAGTTCTCGGCAAGTTCGTTCAGTGTACCCAGTCTCCACCGAGCACCCTTATACCATCTCTGATGTCAAACACCAATGGATATAGGATCAACCATCGCCCATCACATGGATCGAGAAGCGTATACGCTAGTCTACTCTGGAGTATCGATACCCTGTCTCGATACTCTCATAACTAGGAACATTTAAAGGATGTACTTATCGACTACCATGACCCCACTAGTATGATCTTCATCATAATCTTGGTAGTCAAGTACTCATCTTAAGGGCTTTATCAACATGTAATAGAGAGATAATCAGTGTACATGTTAAGATAAAGAGCAACCAGATAGCATACTATCATGTCGAGCAAGAAAGGCATCCCTATATATGTCCAAGCATCCACTACACTATACATCGCATATACAGTAATGGCCTCTAGGGCATACATATAACTAACACAGCTTAGTTCGTCGACTTGACTTTGCTATTTCGCCTTGAGTGTGTTCCCACCGTACTATGATTACTACCCTACCACGGCTCAAAGGAGTAGTGCAAACAGGTAGTAGTTGGGTGCAGTCCCAAAGCACTTGGAGGCAGTGGCGGTTAGATAGGATTCGTCTCTCCCGGTATTGGGGTTTTGATATCGCGCAGTGTTCGGATGGCCTTTACACAAAGTCTTTGGCAAAAGTAAGCGAGATTTAGTGGTAGGTATTCCAGTAGTTTCTCATGGTGTATTGGGCTACTCTCCGACATGACATATTACGCTATTAGGGGTCTGACGATTACCGCCCCGCAAGGTTCGATATGCGACACTCGTAGACGAACAGACCGGACTGTACAGAGATTATCATATTCAGGCTCAGTAGGAATTCGGATGGGTTTTCCTCATCGGCCTTCTTATCGACATGTAACTAGGGACCGTTACGTGCAGTTAGTACCGCTTACGGCCTGTGGTAAAACCTACTTCCAGCGTAGTGTCGAGTCCTTAGAGTCTCACAGAGAGAGTTTCCCTGCATTGGGCAAAAGGTGTAGTAGCCGTATGTGTAAGCCCGCGGGGGCGCCCCGGCCGTCGATCCGACGCCGGAAAACGCGGAAAACAAAAACTTTGCGAACTTTGCAACCGGCACCACCGCGGACTTTTCACCCGGATCGGGCCATTAACCTAGCTAGCTAGCAAAATGAAAAGAGTAGAGATGCTATACCAAACGATCCGTGTCCTTCGGTCTTCGTCTCCACTCCGATCTCCCGCGGATCTCCGTCACCTCCTCGCTCGTCGGAAAGGGCACCACGTAGCCGGAATCTTTTACGGGCTCCCGCCTCTTGACCGAGGCAACTCGGGCGCGAAGTTGGCTAGCCGACGCGTCCAAGGCTTGCTATAGAATAGTGTAGTGAGATGTCTCTTTAGGGTTCTTGAAGTTGCCTTGATATTTGGAGGAAAGGAATGAGCTTGAGAGAAGGAAAAAATGGAGCTCTCAATTTTTCAAGACATGAAAAATGAAGATAATGTTTCACACCCACAAATGAAGCTCTCTCATTTTCTCCCCTCAAAAGTGGCCGGCCCCTTTAGATGATAGAATAGATTGGAGAGAGAAAAACAAGAAAGAATATATCAAAAGATAATACAAACCTCACAAATCAATCCTTTTTCACTCATCTCAAATGAAAAGCAAAGAGATGGACAAGAATGGAATAACATGATGATGCAAGTCTCATCAAAAACAACATATGCAAGAAAGCCCCCACAAAAGAGTTATTTGCAAATTGCAAATAACCCCCTCCAACAAGAAAGTCCGGCCGAGAAGGAATGAAGGAAAACCGGCCGGAACGGAATGCAAACTGGCAACTTCATAAAACCGATCCCGTAATAAATTACAGGAAAACCCCGCTACTGCAAATACATGCCCGCATTTGTATTCGCACTGAACACAAATGCAAAGAGACAAAACTACACTATCAAATACTAGAATCCGGTTTAAGCCAAAGCCGGCTAGTAAAAAACCGTCCGATCACGATCCGTGCAATACCGCACGTATCAGATCGAACCCTGCCATATCTCCATACGGCCTCTACAGCGTTTCGCCCGAAACTTGAGTAACTGTCTGTGTGGTGGACTCTAAAGACTCGTCAATACTATGGCTGTGGATTTAACCACTAGCACGTCAGAGGTATAAGCCAATACGTGACGGGCTACCAGGTATAGACCAAAAGGGACGTCAATGAGCGCACTCATCCTGACACCCTACTGAGCCTGTCAGTGACAATATCTGTACAGTCCGGTTCGTTCGTCTATGAGCATCGCATGGCGGGCCTAGGGGGTTGGTAAAAGTCAGACCCCCAAAAGCGGTACAAGTCGTGTCGGAGTGTAGCCCAGAACACCCTGAGATACTACTGGAATACCTACCAGCAAATCTCCTGCCTTGGCCAAGGACTTTTCATGTTCTGGCTCTCCTAGACACAGCACGACCTCACCCCCAATACCGGGAGAGACGAACCCCTGCAGATCCGCTCACTGCCTCCATGTGGCTCGGGACTGTACCCAACTAAAACCTGTTTGCATGACTCCTTTGAGCCGTGGTAGGGTAGTAATCAAAGTACAGTGGGAACTCACACGAGACAAATGACGATCCCAGGTCGATGAACTAACCTGTACACATGTCACCTGGGAACTGCTATCTGACGTCTGGTATATCCCAACTAGCAGGTTCCCGGCGAGTCCTGTCCGGTGTACTCATAACCCAATGAGCACCTGTATACATCTTAGGTGAATCAACTGACACCAGTGGCTTGTGAGACCGGCCACCGCCCCTCGTCGGGGTCTCGACTGTATACACTAGTCTACTGTGGAGAATCGATGCCCTGTCTCGAAACTCCCTCGACTAGGGACCATTTAAGGATGTGCTTATAGACCCCAGCTCCCACTTATATGATCGCCCTCATACTGCTGGAAGTCAAGCAAGAATCCTAGGGGCTTTATCAACGTGTAATAGCGACTCGTAAGGTCACCTAAAGCAGTACACGATGATAAAGATAAACCAGATAGCATACTATCATCTCGAGTAAGACTGTCCTATCGGGATAGGTCCTCCCCTCAATCATTGCAATCACGTGCCTGTGACCCAATAATTGACTCTGAGGGCACTATCTCCAACAATCTCCCACTTGCACTCGAGGCTAATTATTGCGATGTCGCATACTCACAGCCCGTGTGATACCGAACACCCAACTCCTCTACTAGTCAGTCTCACAAAGCTCGTTTGCGAAACTATTGCGTTCGAGGAATAGCCTCAGTGAGTGGATCCGCTTTGATGTTTCTTTCTATGTCTCTCTATATCTCATGTTCGCAGAGAAAACTATCTCCCGAAATGAGCAATACCTGTCCTAGAATGTCTGGATGTCTGATGGGACCTAGCTCATAAATGAACTCCAAATCCAAACTTCTTAGACTGTATCGTCAACTGAACTTAATCAGTATCCTGCGCCATGCCTTCCCTCAGTATCCACCTGGATCACCTGTCCAAAATACTGCCCCTCGTCAGAGGAAAAACTATAACTCTGACAGCCACTCTGCCATCCAGGTCACCTTGGAAGCCTGGAATGATAACCGTCTCGTAAAGGAGGCTGCCGTTATCAATTCCCTAGAACATCAACTTATGTTCTAAAACTGCTTCCGATTGTTTCTCCAGGATTGGATCAATATCAACTTATTGCACCTACTGCAAGAACAACATCTGGTGTGGTACTTGACATTTCATGATTGACTCAATTGCCTAAGCAAGTGATCTGCCAATCATGCACATCCCTCTCCCCTTTAGTCTGTAAGACACCTTTAGAGAGGGTGACTCCATTACCTGCAGGTATACTACCGTGCCAGGAGTCGTCCATTCTAAATACTCATAGAATGCGGTCAAAGTACCCAGATTGGGAAACCACCCAAATCTAGATCTAAAACCATAGATCTAGTAACCAGAATGTCTGATATAATATCCAAGTCCTTTGTGGAGAAACCACTGTGTGACGACCAAAAGTATAACCGATCGTAGTATAGGAATATCACTTCCTACTCTGTGTATGTCATCAAATACCAGGACATCACACTCTACTACCTTCTCAACAGATCCATCCCCTATTCTGATGAAGTCAAACCTATGACTGCCACATCAGAAATAGATGATCTATCTCCGCTATATCTGCTTTAGTATATAAATAGACATAAGCCTGATATCCACCAATGCTTCCGCTGCTCCCACTGACTACGACAACCCTCTGGCAGAGTCATATACACGTACACTTCTAAAGTAAGTTTAGAACGACGCTATACTCATCCTCCCGCCGGGTCTCGCAGCCTGGAACAACAGCAATGGCAAGTGTGGGTAAACAAGAACCTCCCTGCCACCGTCCTTGAGCATACCGAAGTACCTCTCGAGTGTCTGAGGTTACCCACCATATCTGCGGAGTGGCCAATGGAATGTCAAACCAGATTGAATCTTTAGGTTCTTATCAAATCTTCAGTAATCGTTTGCGATTCTGGAATCACTTCCAGTTCTACCATACTCCCACTACTGTTTTCTGAAAAAATCCATTTTTGATAAAACTGTGGCGAGTCAAGAACAATATCACTATTGATCTTCCAGATGGTAGAAAATCAACCCTCGTCATAGCCCGGGTCAACCCACAAACAGCCACTACTGAAACGTGCCTTGAGTTGTCTAGAGTCTGGTTTTAAGCATAAGCCGGACAACTCCCCGTATCTTAACAATGTCAAGATATGAACTGTTCTATATCCAAGAAACAGAGGCACTGATTTAATTGAACCAGATTCAAATCATGCAGCTGTCTCCAGTGCATGTCAACTAAATGGAAGAGAGGCCGATCAGCGTAACTCAACTTAGGAGTACTTCCAATTATGAGTAACCTGAAAGAGAAGCTAGTTCTCTTAATCATTACTATCAACTGAATACTATTCACAAGTATCTACATCTTCGATCTCCTTGAAGAATCCCGATACTTGCAACACTTGGTTCTCTACTTTACTCTTATACCTATAACTCCTCAAAACTTAGACCCTGTGTTTCTACGAAACACATGTCTAAGAACTAGAGAAGTTAAAAGTAAACAGAATATAGTACGAGAACCTACCCCTCTGTCCTAATGGACACTGGACAATATACAATACTCTGTATAAGTCCTCTGAGTCTGGTGACTCATTCACTGTGTGTCGTAGGTTGAAAACTGTACTTTTGGTTAAGAAGAATTACACCGTTGTTCAATGCTCCTTACCTAACCATCCACTGGTATAGGTAAATGTCATAGACATAATTTCAGAAAGGTATATCTCACTCTATAAAAATAGACGTACAGATATATCAATTTGAAATTGGTGCATAACAACGGATATTCAAAACCAAATATTTGCCGACCGGCAAACAACCCAGGTGACTTCCTCAATATCACCGATTACAACGAATCCCGATATAATGAGGATGGTCACCTAATTCCCAATAACTTACTCCCACTCATCATCTGTAAAACCATACAGATGTGAGAATCCAACCTGGTAAATACATACCCTGAAGTAAGTGTCTAATCGGGAAATCAGTTTTCTTTTAACAGTACACAGTGGAACTGAAACATTGAAATGTTTCGATGGGGTATCCTGGTATTCTTAGTAATACCTCTTCCATTATCCAGATTCATAACTATAACTGTATAGTTCTTTGCCACCTCTCCAAATCCCTTTACATGTCTTTAGTCATTACCTTCTGTACACCCCTTTAGGCCAAATGGTTTTCTTCCTTCCCTACCGTTCGGCACCAGCCTATGGTTTGGAAGAAGACTATCCAATAAGCATAATGGGTGTACTGTCCTAATCCGAGGAGCACTCGCAATGCGAGAGAAGGTGAGGATAAAAGACAACCGAATGTACTTAATTCATAGGTGATTTAGGATTGACAAAGAAGTACATGGTTTGGTCGTGAATAGCAGTCGCAATTTACTTTGCCCTCTTACTAATCCCTTGCTTTGTCTGAACTTAATACCTTCTGTACACCGTTTAGGCTAATTGGCTTTCTTCATTCCCTACCGGTCGGCACCAGCCTAAGGTTTGGAAGAAGACTATCCAATTTGCATAATAGGTGTACTATCTCCTAAACCAAGGAGTACTCGCAACCTGAGAGAAGGAAAAAGGTAAAGACAACTGAATAGTCCTATTCGTTTTCTCCAGAACCGGAAACCATCCTCGAAGTCCTTCGAGTTCGTATATAACCATACGATGGTTTTGTCCAATGGAAGTGGACATTCGTAGTAATACGGGGTGTCCTGGAGAAAAGGGTAAAAGTAGGAGTGGCAATGAGGTTTGCAACTCTGACAATCCAAAAGCCTGTGTTAAGAAGGTTCGGTCAACTTGGTCACTGAGTCATAGTCTAGGGTCGGGTCAATGGTCGCTGCCAAAGAGAGAGAGAAAAGAAACACTCAGCGTGCACTCTAACCTAGATCAGAATGGTTACCAATTTATCTAATCTGGAAACCTCCCACTGTAACGTCAAATTCTTCCCCAAACCTGAAAGAAGAATTAGCCGGGATAACCCGAGGAGTAAACCAACTCATCAGTGGGAATCGGGATCCAACTCTCATCGCATGATAACGTGACGGAATCCGCTCACGTTATCACACTCCAGAAGGTATGCGCATATCTGGCAAGTTTCAGTACTTTTGAAACTCCCGATGTGGATTTTTACCCCATGCTCTTATGACCTTGACTTTGGCCAACATATCATAAGTCACATGTCAAGTTCTACCCGTCATTTTCCTGGTTAATTTGAACCCACCCGTACATACCCTTGACTTTGGCCAAAATGGCAGTACGACTGTCCCAAACCAACGCATCTATCTATGCTGCATATGAATACCCAACAGCTACCAAACACTGTGCCTTGACTTTGGCCAACATACACAGCTTGAATACTATTGACCATCCATATGAAATGACGGAGGGCTACGAATGGTTTCTGGCGAAAACCTTTAACGTAATGAACTCGATATCGTCGAAGGAACTGATAGCTTTATAGAAAATATAGTGACGAAAACCTTTACTAAAGAGGTCACTCCCGGTGAAGGGATCTCGGCTCTTTCCCCGTAGAATGAGGTGCAGGATATTCCAACTGAATACCACGGTGCAAAGCAAAAGCAATCGGCTATAGTGAAGTTAATGCTCTGACGCAAACTTTTGTCCAAGGGGTCACTCCCGGTGAAGGGATCTCGGCCCTTGCCTCGTCGACTGAGGAGCAGGATATTCCAACTGAATACCACTGTGCAAAACAAAAGAGAACGCCCTTGCAATAACAGCTTTTTGAAAAAGTGTTCCAACAACATCAGATTAGGTTTGTTTAACTTGCATTGATCCGAATCAACGCAGTCCCATCAATTGAACACACCACAAAGAACGAAAATATACTGACGTACGTATATGCCATCCGCATTCGCCACTGGGTCCCGTCATCACCCGTTAGGTTAGCTAACTAACGACAGAGCGGGGACTGGACTAGCGCGGATGAAAAACATATACAACATCTACTAATATATAGTATTCGCTCAAGGCGTGATAAAAGGCAACACAGAAATGTATAGCAACACAGATCAATACAGATATCTGGGATCCCCGGGTTTCACAGAGCCGCTGAAACCCGACGTTCCCCTGGTCGTGTGGATAGCCTGTGCAATGAAAACCTAGACCCCTACGGGTGCGGCAAGTTACCCGCCAAAACCTGAAGCGAGGCAGCCCCCTTCATCAACGTGAATGGACCACCCAGCACTTCACGGAATCCGGTAACTTGGGCACCCCTCCTGGGTCAACCCTATACCCCCTACGAGTGCGGCGAATAGCCCGCCAATCCTAGAGTGAAGCCCCCCTCCGTCTCAATGCCATGAGATGCGGGCTTGTTGCCCTCTAGAACCCGGCTATCCGTGCACCCCTCCGCGGGGTAATCCTAGTACAGAAAGTAAAATATACATACAACGGGTACATCGACCGCAACCAGGTCGTGCCCCAAAATAATAATACAAACAGGCAGTGACGGCAGTCCACATGTCGGACGCTCGCCACGCAATATCAAATGTACATAATAAAACAGAACTGTACTACCACTGCAACCAGGCTATCCCCCACGACCGATCCGCAACAACACAGTACAATCACAGAACATCAACGTGAAAATCACGTTCGCAAATCCGTCTAACCGGGCTATAGCAGTTAGACCGGATTTACCGATCGAGTGACATTCACGGTCGCAGATATAAAGTAAAAATTGTGAACTAGCATGTTTAAAATATCCGATCGAACAAATATTATCAAGTGGGCCCCAAATACTACTGTAGCATTAACAGAAAAACTGGGCCCAAATAAAATATCCCAAAAGCCCTATTTCCATACCACAAGCTTACTGGGAAAATTTGGTGCCACAATTCCTCTTATCCGCCGCGCAAGCGCGGCCAAACCAGGGTTTTGGCCGCGCTTCCGCGGTGGAACTGAGAAATTGGTGGATCGTATTTTCCCAGATTTCTTAAAATTGGTTGTACATGTCTCTGCAATCACCAGAAAAATTTTAGGAGCTCAAAAAATTTTAACAGAGAACACATGTGCACAAAATACGGTTTTTGGGGATTTTCGTTCGATCGAGTACTAAACATACTAGAGCAAGCTAGGTAGGTTAACGGCGTGGCTCTGATACCATTGTAAGCCCGCGGGGGCGCCCCGGCCGTCGATCCGACGCCGGAAAACGCGGAAAACAAAAACTTTGCGAACTTTGCAACCGGCACCACCGCGGACTTTTCACCCGGATCGGGCCATTAACCTAGCTAGCTAGCAAAATGAAAAGAGTAGAGATGCTATACCAAACGATCCGTGTCCTTCGGTCTTCGTCTCCACTCCGATCTCCCGCGGATCTCCGTCACCTCCTCGCTCGTCGGAAAGGGCACCACGTAGCCGGAATCTTTTACGGGCTCCCGCCTCTTGACCGAGGCAACTCGGGCGCGAAGTTGGCTAGCCGACGCGTCCAAGGCTTGCTATAGAATAGTGTAGTGAGATGTCTCTTTAGGGTTCTTGAAGTTGCCTTGATATTTGGAGGAAAGGAATGAGCTTGAGAGAAGGAAAAAATGGAGCTCTCAATTTTTCAAGACATGAAAAATGAAGATAATGTTTCACACCCACAAATGAAGCTCTCTCATTTTCTCCCCTCAAAAGTGGCCGGCCCCTTTAGATGATAGAATAGATTGGAGAGAGAAAAACAAGAAAGAATATATCAAAAGATAATACAAACCTCACAAATCAATCCTTTTTCACTCATCTCAAATGAAAAGCAAAGAGATGGACAAGAATGGAATAACATGATGATGCAAGTCTCATCAAAAACAACATATGCAAGAAAGCCCCCACAAAAGAGTTATTTGCAAATTGCAAATAACCCCCTCCAACAAGAAAGTCCGGCCGAGAAGGAATGAAGGAAAACCGGCCGGAACGGAATGCAAACTGGCAACTTCATAAAACCGATCCCGTAATAAATTACAGGAAAACCCCGCTACTGCAAATACATGCCCGCATTTGTATTCGCACTGAACACAAATGCAAAGAGACAAAACTACACTATCAAATACTAGAATCCGGTTTAAGCCAAAGCCGGCTAGTAAAAAACCGTCCGATCACGATCCGTGCAATACCGCACGTATCAGATCGAACCCTGCCATATCTCCATACGGCCTCTACAGCGTTTCGCCCGAAACTTGAGTAACTGTCTGTGTGGTGGACTCTAAAGACTCGTCAATACTATGGCTGTGGATTTAACCACTAGCACGTCAGAGGTATAAGCCAATACGTGACGGGCTACCAGGTATAGACCAAAAGGGACGTCAATGAGCGCACTCATCCTGACACCCTACTGAGCCTGTCAGTGACAATATCTGTACAGTCCGGTTCGTTCGTCTATGAGCATCGCATGGCGGGCCTAGGGGGTTGGTAAAAGTCAGACCCCCAAAAGCGGTACAAGTCGTGTCGGAGTGTAGCCCAGAACACCCTGAGATACTACTGGAATACCTACCAGCAAATCTCCTGCCTTGGCCAAGGACTTTTCATGTTCTGGCTCTCCTAGACACAGCACGACCTCACCCCCAATACCGGGAGAGACGAACCCCTGCATATCCGCTCACTGCCTCCATGTGGCTCGGGACTGTACCCAACTAAAACCTGTTTGCACGACTCCTTTGAGCCGTGGTAGGGTAGTAATCAAAGTACAGTGGGAACTCACACGAGACAAATGACGATCCCAGGTCGATGAACTAACCTGTACACATGTCACCTGGGAACTGCTATCTGACGTCTGGTATATCCCAACTAGCAGGTTCCCGGCGAGTCCTGTCCGGTGTACTCATAACCCAATGAGCACCTGTATACATCTTAGGTGAATCAACTGACACCAGTGGCTTGTGAGACCGGCCACCGCCCCTCGTCGGGGTCTCGACTGTATACACTAGTCTACTGTGGAGAATCGATGCCCTGTCTCGAAACTCCCTCGACTAGGGACCATTTAAGGATGTGCTTATAGACCCCAGCTCCCACTTATATGATCGCCCTCATACTGCTGGAAGTCAAGCAAGAATCCTAGGGGCTTTATCAACGTGTAATAGCGACTCGTAAGGTCACCTAAAGCAGTACACGATGATAAAGATAAACCAGATAGCATACTATCATCTCGAGTAAGACTGTCCTATCGGGATAGGTCCTCCCCTCAATCATTGCAATCACGTGCCTGTGACCCAATAATTGACTCTGAGGGCACTATCTCCAACAGTATGGTCTTACGGCAGGGCTTCGATCACTTACGTACACTTGTGCGCGTATGATGTTCGGGCGGATAATACTAATGGGCTTTGGTTTAAGCCAAATCCTAGTATTATACTGATGGATCAGTTTCGTCTCTTTGTATTCGTGTTTCTCGGAACACGAATGCGGGTATGTATATACGGATGAGAGGAACACAGAAGGAGACACCTCATTAGGGTTTCGACCATTTACTTGATTAAAACAATTCTGAGGTGGAGGAAAGTATTTGTTATTTTTGTAAATGATAATTAAGACATGGCTACTAGTTTTGACTATTGACTTTGCTTGACCTTTTGACTTGGCTTGACCACTTGACTTGGATTGACTTATTGACCTTAGATATTTTTGCTAGATATTTTGAGGATATATTTTTCCATCACATGCTTGTGGTCATGTCAAGCTAGCCATCTCATTTTTCATTAAGGATTATCATTTATCAAAATACTTTCCCTTTCCTCAAGTGAGCTCTCATGCTAGCTCTTTTCTTCTTCCTCACTACAAAACCCTTAAGGTCTCATGAGTTGAGTAAATTAGGGTTTCAAGTGACAAATAAATCCATCTTCATACTCTACATCACCTAGGACATCGATTTTAGCAAGCTTGTTGCCCTAGTTACCACGGTTTTGAGGTGGAGCTTAGACTATAGACTCTCGGATGGATCGTCTTTGACTCGAGAAGGCCATGGAAGTTTCTACGATCCATATCGATCCTTGGAGCCTACGTAGACGAGGAGGACAGCGATGAAGACCCGAAGGACATGTGTCGTGAGGTATAACTTCATATCCGTGTAGTTAAACCTCAAGTAGTTTGCTAGCTAAAGTTTATGAACGATCCTTTGTTCTAGTCGGTGTTGCGAAGCTCGTGAAAATCATTTTTTGCAAATTACGCCTCCCCACGAACATGTCATGTGCGCGACATCGACCCATCAGAGATCCAGACATATCTTGAGGTGGTACCACCTGATCAGGGGGATCGTTGATCCCCAGGGGATCGAGGTCAGGAGAGTAGATACATAGAACCACACTGCAAATCCACTCATAGAGGCCATCCCTCTGACAGTGTTCGAGCGGCTATTCGAGATCTTCGGTCTGCGATATGCCAGTATATGGCCCTAGTGAAAGTAAGAGATTGTTAGTGATATATGCCCTAGAGGCCATTATTGTATCATACTGGATTGTATATTACTTAATGGGAGCTTGGGATATACCTGGATATTAGTAACAGTCTTGCTCGAAATGGTAGTATGCTACCTGATTTGTTTCTACCTCAATATGTGCATGTGTTTTCATAGCATATCGCTTATACATATTTGTAGAGCCCTTCGAATATTTGCTTGATTACCAGCATTGTGATGGCAGTCACACTAGTGGGGGATGGGTAGTCTATAAGCACATCTTATACAGGTCCCTAGTCGTAAGATTATCATGACGGGGCATCGATACTTCATAGTATACTAGTGTATACGCTCTCATCCCAGCAGGGGAGATGGTCTGTCCCACAGCCATCAATACGCCGTACTGGAGATAGTATGCAGATGCTCATTAAGTTATGAGTACACTGGACAGGAATCGTCGGGAACTGTTGGTAGGTATTATACCTGTCATCGGGTAGCAGTTCCCAGGTGACATGAGTACAGCTTGGCCTGTCGACTTGACACTGCTACTTCGCCTCAAGTGTGTTCCCACTTTACTTTGATTACTACCCTACCACGGCTCAATGGAGTCATGCAAACAGGTAGTAGTTGGGTGCAGTCCCAAGGCACTTGGAGGCAATGGCGGTTGGATAGGATTCGTCTCTCCCGGTATTGGGGGTTGATATAGCGCTGTGTTTGGAAGGCCATTACACAAAGTCCTTGGCCAAGGCAAGCGAGATTTAGTGGTAGGTATTCCAGTAGTTTCTCAGGGTGTATTGGGCTACTCTCTGACACGATTTATTGAGCTATTAGGGGTCTTACGATTGCCGCATCCCCAGGCCGGATATGCGATACTCTTAGACGAATAGATCGGACTGTACAGAGATTGTCACATTCAGGCTCAGTAGGAGTTCAGATGGGTTTTTCCTCATCGGTTCTTATCGACATCTACCTGGGGACCGTTACGTGCAGCTAGTACCGCTTGCGACCTGTGGTTAAACCCACTGCTAGCGTAGTGTCAAGTCTTTAGAGTCCCACACAGAGAGTTTCCCTGCACTAGGCAAAAGCTGTAGAAGCCGTATGGTTTTACGGCAGGGCTTCGATCACTTACGTGCATTTCAGCGTGTATGATGTTCGGACGGATAATACTAGTGGGCTTTGGTTCAAGCCGGATCCTAGTATTATATTGATGGATCAGTTTCGTCTCTTTGTATTCATGTTTCTCGGAACACGAATGCGGGTATGTATATACGGATGAGAGGAGCATAGAAGGAAACACCTCATTAGGGTTTTAACCATTTACTTGATTAAAACAATTATGAGGTGGAGGAAAGTAAATGATAATTGAGACATGGCTACTAGTTTTGACTATTTGACTTTACTTGACCATTTGACTTTACTTGACCATTTGACTTGGTTTGTCTATTTGACCTAGATATTTTTGCTAGATATTTTGAGGGGATATTTTTACATCACATGCTTGTGGTCATGTCAAGCTAACCATCTCATTTTTCATAAGTGATTATCATTTATCAAAATGCTTTCTCTTTCCTCAAGTGAGCTCTCATGCTAGCTCTCTTCTTCTTCCTCACTACAAAACCCTAAAAGCTCTCATGTGTTGAGAATACTAGGGTTTCAAAAGACAAATAAATCCATCTTCATACTCTACATCACCTAGGCCATCAAATTTAGCAAGCTTGTTGCTCTAGTTACCTCGGTTTTGAGGTGGAGCTCGGACTATAGACTCTCGGGTGGATCGTCTTTGACTCGAGGAAGTTGTCGAAGAAGCTACGATCAGGATAGATCCTTGGAGCCTACGACGATGAGGAGGACAGCAATGAAGACCTGAAGGACATATATCGTGAGGTATAACTTCGTATCCGAGTAGTTAAATATCAAGTAGTTTGCTAGCTAAAGTTTATGAAGGATCCTTGGTTCTAGTCGTTGTTGTGAAGCTCGTAAAAATCATTTTCTGAAAATTACGCTTCCCCGCATAAACGTGGGGTGCGCGACATCGACTTACACTTTTATCCTTTAATATATTAAAAACTAGATCGACAGTGATGCGTGTAGATTAGAGTTTCTAGAAGGAAAAGGGTTCCCACTCTTAACCCCTATCTTGATGTCATGACCCGAAAAGTATGGAACCTGACTAGCACTTAAATTACGAAACGTCTTGAGGCGTACATAATCTAAGTAAGCCAAAACCTGAAAATCAAAACCAAAGAAGCAGTAGAGTGAAGGAAAAACCAATTTAAAGCAAGTAGTTTTAACAATATAGGCCGAAGTATGTATTTTTTAAAATCTCATGTATTTTCTGAAAATTATGGCAGAGTGTCCTTTGTAAATACTGGCCCCAAACGGGATACAACATGAATAGTATATGAAATAAGTAAAAAGGCATCCCCAAGCGGGAGATAGCTCTTCGTCTATCGATGATCACAACCACACAAGCAATATAATATACAACGCCGATGGGCAAGGATCAAAACTCAAAAGAAAACCCAAAATCAGCATGAAAACCATAATAATACAACATGCGACTCTAAGATCGAAATAATAACAAGTCTAGTCTCTAAGTCTGAAATAAATACATGTCTGGTTGATGGAGTTTACTAGATACAATGAATAAATAAAGTACAATAGTGGTCACGATACAAGTGAACCCACTTACCAAGCAAATCACCCGGAAAGGAAGCAGTGTGCCAGCAAGCCGTAACGAAACCTGTACGGCAAAACCTGCAAGAAAATGTGGCACAACGGGGGTGAGTTGCCAACTCGTGAGTAGAAAATATCACAGAGCAGAAATCGTATGTATGATGCAATCCTAGGTCATACGATCAATATATATATATAACCTCAAAATGATAAGTCTAAAGAATGAAAAGGTGGCATGGGTAAACGTCTATACATAAGTGTAATTCCAGTGCTCGTGTCAGTGCCTCAAGTAGCAATATATCACATGTATGAGGTATGAATGTAAGGTAATGAAATGAGTGAGACAACTATTTTCTATTTTTAATGACATATCTGTATGTATATAAATCATGTAACATCAATGAAATCAACTGAGAAATCTGTGTCAAGCATCGACACAAAACATAAACCCTAATATCTCAATATCTCAGGCTCTGGCTGCCCGGACTGACCTGTATCATCAAATTTCAATAGCTCGGTGTCTCAAATCTCAATATCTCAAATCTCAAAATCTCAAATATCAATATCTCAGGCATCCGCATCATCTGCGGGCTCCGGCAGAATGGATCAGCCTATAACCATCTCATCACTCCGGTCGGTATCCTCCTGATAACCGACGAGTCCAAATAATATCATCGGTAGGTAGTGATCCCCTGCCAGGCTCATCGAATACAACTCGAGCTTCTTTCCCCGGGGTACCATACCGGGCCCACCATGTACCCGAGACGGTTCATCCAACTCCTCGAATCGGGTCTCGATATCCAACAGCAATCATGAAAACTCATGGTGGACGACTCATACATCATGAAAAAACAGCAAATTTGCATTTTAAAATGATGATACTAAGCTTTTATTAAATTCTTGCGGTTTTCCCCCAAATCCAGAAATCTCATATAAATCCAAAATCATCAAAATCATGATACCAATAAACAGTGAATACCGGCATAAATCTCCATAATACTGCATAACCAATGAATATATGAATGCACCTAATATCATGCAATGAATGTAATATTTAAACTAGCATATGGAAGTTATAACATATTGCGGCTATCAGCTATCAAGATATATCAATGAAAAGATATTTTCTAAAGTGTACGTGACATGGCAATTACCGATGATGATGTGTGTGAGTCTGCAAGCAAGTGTATGTGGAACATACGATTCATCGGTAATGGTGCTGGTGTCCTGACAGCATGATTCATAATCACTAAGTACATAATAAATATGCAATGAGACGATAACAACATGATAAATGGTAATGAATAATAATTGCAACAATAATATGCGGAACATGAATGATAACGTAACAATAAGAATTTACATCGTTACTCCTGTGTTATATTGTTTTGCCTTTTGAATAGTACGAATCGTGGTGTTTTGAAAATAAGGGCTACGGTGTTTTTAAGAAAATGTACGTCTTCTGAAATATCCGTAATATCCCTTAACATGTCTTTAAAATCCTTACGATTCGTTAGTTTTGGAAATAGGTATGACTCGGGTCCAGTCTAACATCAACTAGGTAAGCTACAGGTCTAACTAACAGCTAATCTAAAGAGGTATGGAAACCACCTAAATCTGAGTCGTATATATATACATAAATATAATAGTCAGTGATCCCGCCTTAATAGTATCCCATACGATACCCTATATAATATGACATCCTCTAGTCAAGAGTGCGGATCTATCATCAATATATAGCTCGTACGGTAAATCCATCGTATGCCCTCCCAAATCTGGGTACGGGTCAAATATCACATTTATCTCATTATTCATCTGGTATCCTCTTTATCAAATATCATGATCGGGGCACTGATCTACGTCTAGTACAAAACTGATACCATCTATGTATGCCTGCATGTGTATGAAAACTGTAGCGCCTTGAAATGTCGTTTTGATGTTTTCCTGAAAATCGGTGAAAATTCGATATTTTTCCGTAAACCGTCTTTTTTGTTATTTTGCAGTTTAGGACTAATTATACCTAATTTGGATAGGTAATTGCTAGTTTTTAGTAGCAAATGAGTTACTTATGAAATTCTGGTCGATTAAAAATTTTCCCTAATTTTTCAATTTTTAATATTATTTTAAGCCGGTAAGAAAATACATTAAATTAGCGATAAATACAAATTTAAATGGGCTAAATTTAACCTTTAAAATGATGTTAATTAAAATCTAGTTGTAACATAAATTTTTAGTATTTTATTTTAAATTTTAACTAATTTTTATCATGAAAAACGAAATTTATTGAATTTAAGCTAAAACTTGCAATTTTGGACTTGTAGGGGGTCTTTTTGCATAAAATTTTGTTTGTAAAACCCCATTCACTCTTCCTTCACCCCTTGGCCGGCCCACATCAGCAGCTCAAGGAAAAAAAATCCCTTGCCTCCTTTGACTTTTTATTATGTGTTGAAATGAGGTGTTTTTATAAGGTTTTTGATTTATTAATTGGGTCTGCGTCTTTAGTTGATTGGTATGGTTGACCTTGACTTTTTCCCAACTCCCCCACACCTCTCCCCACTCCCTCCTCAGCCCAAATTCCTGCAGAAAACAGCCCCAACAATTTTCCCCATTTCTCCTTCTATTTTGCTTCATTTTCACCTCAAAAATCCATCAAAATTCAAATTTCCTTCACAAATCCAATGCAAACCCTTAATCCATCTCTTCTCACATCCCAATTGGTTTAAATCTTGGAGAAAGGAGGTGTCTTGGGAGGCTAGGGCAATCTAAGGTTTGAACTTGTGAGGTATAATTTCAATCTTTGGTTAATTGGTAGTTGTTATATGCTAAATTAGAACCTTGATGTGTTAATTTTTGTTGTTGATTTCTAATCTAGGTTTTAAAGTGAATGGTTTGAATTTTAATTAGGGTTTTAGAAACCATTAATAAGTTAATTAAGTTATTTTGCTTTCTAGTGTTTTACACTAACCTAATTAATGGAGTTATTTTGCTTAAGTGGTTCCATTTTATGCGAATCTAAGTTAATCTAGTGTGATTTTGGATCGCTTTTGCTTTTTAGAAAAATCAAGAAAGGGGTTTGTGTATGGAAATAGGTTGAAGCATGGTTGTTGTGTTGTAATTATAGTGTTGTGGCTAACTAGTTATGCGGTTGGATGTTCTTGCTAGGTTGTAGTCTTTTTGTCGCAAATCGGCAATGTTCGCACCGATTTTTTTTTTAATGTAATGCTCACTAGGTTTTTATAAAAATATTGTGATGAATTATTTGCGATATCTTGATAATATTTTTGGCATATCCTATGACATTTAGGATGTGTGAGTGCGGATTTTTGAGTGATCGTTGTTTTAGCTTTACCGGGCGACCAAATCGACGATTTTAGTTAGTTTTTGCGATTTTCGCGTGTGTTCCGCGCACCTTGTGCATGTTGTATCTAGCTTGTGAACGTTGGTATTTTCATTTGGGATTTTCATCGTTCTTGATATGTAACCTTATGTTTGTATTGATGTAAATTCCAGGTTCGGTCGCGGAGACGTCAGACGCGGCACGAAAGGGGAAAGCGGTGATTGGACGTGACTAGCTAGGGATTCCGGTGAGTAGATGTAACATCTACGGTGGACTATCGTTGGATGGAGCAAGTCGCCCGATAGTTTTAGTAACTTAAAAAGATTCTTAGTAATGTTAGTAATTAGAGGTGTAATACTTGTATGATTATTTGCTACATTCATGCCTTATATTGACATACATATGCGAACCCATTCTATAGGACACCTGCACCATTGCCAGGGTTTTTATATGCAGCACGAGCACTATTCATGCTTACACATACGCCCTGGTAATTGCCATGTCACCACACTAGATAACCTACAATTTGAAACCTTTTACTATACTTGATACTTAAACTTGTGCTATTGCCTTTAATTCCTTAAAATGAAATCATAGGATTGCTATTCATGTGCATGTACCTCATCATATTATTTGTTCATGCCTAGTCTATTAATCATACATCGCAACTTGATTATTGATATCATATGCATTCATTATCATTGACATATGCACTTATGAGGATTTCTTAAGATTTTATGATATTTCTGGATTTCGGGGGAAAGCCGCAAAAATTCCTAAACTTATTACTTTTTTTAAAATATGTAAATTGCGGTTTTCTAGTGATGTAAGTGTCGTCCACCATGAGTTTGCTGTGGTTTTCGAGACTCGTTTCGAGGAGTTGGATGAACCGTCTCGGGTACATGGTGGGCCCGGTAAGGTACCCCGGGGCAAGAAGCTCGTGGTGCTGACGATGAGCATGGCAGGGGACGGATTACCTACCGGTGACTGTTTGGGACGGCGGATATCCAGAGGATACCGACCGTGGCCGCGAGATGTTGAGATAGTGATATTGACATGGGTCAGCCGGATGGCTGAGGCTAGAGATACTATGACATGGATATATGAGATTTGTAATAGTTTTGAGGTGTCGTTGCTGGACACAGGTTCTTGTTGATTCTATTGGTATTGTGCTGGTATTTCAAAAGTGATTCCTAAAGGAAAAACATGATTCTTATACTTACACATTCAGATCATGAGTTGATTCACATTGCATTCATACCTGCTAGTATATTCATATTGCATACATACCGGCTATTATGACCTGCCATACCTGTATTATAGATGATAGGATGCTTGTGTGCATACTTGCGATAGACTCTATAGATGTTATTTATTACTCATGAGTTGGCAACTCACCCCCGTTGTGCCTCAGCCTTTTTCAGGTCCGCTCCGTCAGTACAGTAGCGGCGGCGCACTTGCTTCTTTTGCGTCTTTTGCCTGGACTCGAGATTTTGCTCTTAGGAGGGTTGTATTATTATTTTTGTACCATCTTGTATATTCTTTATATCTAGAGTACTCCATCTACTGTATCTACCAGTATTGTTGTATATTGACCTAGAGATGAGACTGTGAGATTTGTGGACTTTTTATGCTGTATTTTGGGGTCGAGCTCACTTGAGTCGACATGCGGTTTTTCTTATGTTTCTTTGTGATTATTTTGCATGTCGTTGTTTTATATTGCGTGGGATTTGTGACCGCCTTGTGGCGAAGAGCTAGCTCCCTCTTGGGGATGCCTTATTTGTTGGATTTATATATATTCTTGTTGTACCCATTTTGGGGGCCAGTATTTACAAAGGAGACTCTGCCGAAATTTTCGGAAAAATTGATATTGTTTTTAAAAAGGGTTGATATGACTTATTTGATAAACTCGCTTTCAATTGATTAGTTTTTCTTCACTCTTTTGCTTTTTGGTTTTGGTTTCTGGGCTTTGGCTTACTTATTTTACGGACGTCTTGAGACGTTTCGTAAACTTAAGTGCCAGTCACGTCCGTACCCTGCTGGTCGTGACAAAGTTGGTATCAAAGCGATAGGTTTTACCTTTTCGAGTGTAGGATGACCCTTGGTAGATGGAGTAAGTGACTTAAGCAGGGTAACGTAGCGTATGTATGTCCGCGGCATACTTGCGATACGGTACTCCGCCTAAGTGACTTTAGGATATACTTGCTTGAAATTCCTTCTTTAATTCCGTGTATCCTATAATTCTATTGCACTGTCCTTATTATCCTTTTTCCTGTACCAGCCACTATGCCGCCGAAGGCTACGAGGGCACAGAGGGCTGCCGCCCGAGACGAGATTCGAGCTGGCTCGTCCGAGACTAGGACTGAGCAGGGTGGTATGCCTACGCCGCAGGGACAGACCGATCCACCTTCCCCAGGCCGTATGGATAGTCTTGAGACTGGTATGGAGGAGTTGAGACAGATGATGGGGAGTATGCAGGAGCTACGTCAGATGGTAGGATCCCTAGTTGCAGCCAGTCGTACATCGAGGACGGATGACGCACCTACTACATCCCAGACTACTATGATACCTGCTCCAACTACTACCGCCGTGACCATCCCGGTTTCACTACAGGACTTTATGAGGCTAAGACCTCCAGTATTCACCGGCACGGAGGCAGCGGAGGACCCACAGACGTTCCTTGGCAGTTTAGCCAGGATCTGCCGTTCGCTGAGATGTTCGGATGATCGATGGATGGAGCTTGCGAGTTTCCGTCTAGAGGGTCTCGCGCAGACATGGTGGGAGTCAGTCTTGAGAGGTCGAGCTGCAGGTCTACCGCCTATGACGTGGGCCGAGTTTACAGCGGTCTTTCTAGCTCGTTTCCTCCCAGAGAGCGTTCGTGACGCCAGAGCTCGTAGTTTTGAGGCCTTGATCAAGACACCTGTGATGACGGTGTCTGAGCATGACATCCAGTTTACACAGTTATCCCGATATGCTCCGTATTTGGTGGATACCGAAGAGAAGATAGTGAAGAGGTTCGTACAGGGACTTGATGCCCAGCTACATCTTGCCATTGGCGCCCAGCACTACGACACTTATTCAGCTGCTATGGATACGGCATTACGGATGGAGGCTTGCATAACACAGACTTCAGCCGTTTCTGGGCCGAAGAGGATTCACACCGAGGTGCCGTCTCAGAGGCAGCGTGCCAGATTCTTTCCGAGGGATGGGCCCGACAGAGGATTTGGACGGGGTCAGTTATTTGGTTCATATCCCCAAGGACAGCAGCCGTCGCCAGGGTGTTTTGGGTGCGGGAGTCCGCACCATCTTGTCAGAGACTGTCCGGCGAGACGACAGGGAGCGGCGACAGTTCCTCATGTGACCCTACCACCATCACCACCCCCTCCCCAGAGAGCCCTACTTCCTACCACAGGCGATGCTCCATGCCAGTTAGGTACACCCAGAGGCCGTGGACGCGGCGGACCTGTTCAGAGAGGACGAGGAGGCAGAGGCCGAGGTTGAGGTCAGCCCGCTATCGGTGGAGGACAGGCCCGAGTATTTGCTTTGACACCGCAGGATGCGCAGGCATCCAATGCCGTTGTGACAGGTACCTTGCCAGTTTGCTCTTTTGACGGACGGGTATTATTCGACCCAGGTTCCATACATTCGTACGTCTCTACACACTTTGCACCGATGTTGGGCCGTGAGTCGTCGTCGTTAGATCATCCGCTTGTTGTTGTTACTCCGGTAGGCGAGTCGTTTGTTTCTCATTTTGTATTTCGATTGTGTTCCGTTCGTATCGGGGAGAGGGATTCATCGGTTGATTTGATTCTCCTCGATATGTTGGACTTTGATGTGCTTCTGGGCATGGATTGGCTAGCCACTTATTATACTTCGGTAGACTGCCGTGAGAAGGCAGTCAGATTTAGCTTTCCGGGAGAGCCAGTCCTTGTTATTCAGGGAGACCGCAGCGTCACCCTTCCCAGCTTGATTTCGTCTCTTCGCGCTGGTCAGCTCTTGCGGAAGGGATGTCAGGGATTCTTAGCGTATATTTGTAATACTCGAGCTGCAGAGGTTCCGTTGGACCGGGTCCCAGTTGTTTGTGAGTTCCCTGATGTTTTCCCTGATGAGCTACCTGGGCTACCACCTGAGCGCGATGTTGAGTTCTGCAATGATTTGATTCCCGGCTCGGGGCCTATTTCTCTACCGCCTTATCGGATGGCCCCGGCAGAGCTTCGAGAGCTGAAGGATCAGTTGCAGGATTTGTTAGATAAGGGGCTTATTCGACCTAGTGTTTCTCCGTAGGGTGCTCCGATCCTGTTTGTCAAGAAGAAGGACGGAAGTTTGCGCTTATGTATCGACTACCGCCAGCTAAATAAGGTTACCGAGTGGAACAGATATCCGTTGCCACGCATTGATGATTTGTTCGACCAGCTTCAGGGTGCGGGGTTTTTTTCGAGGATCGACTTGCGATCAGGATACCATCAGCTGCGAGTTCGACAGGAGGATATACCGAGGACAGCTTTCCGCACGCGCTACGGCCACTATGAGTTTTTGGTGATGTCGTTCGGACTCACCAACGCCCCAGCAGCATTCATGGATTTGATGAACCATACATTCAGGCCGTATCTTGACTTGTTCATCATCGTGTTTATCGACGATATCTTGGTGTACTCCCGGAGCAGAGAGGAGCACGAGCAGCACTTGCGGATTACGTTACAGACTCTGAGGGAGCACCAGCTGTTCGCAAAGTTCTCCAAGTGTGCATTCTGGCTGGACAGCGTCGGATTCTTAGGTCACGTGATTACGAGAGACGGCATATCTGTGGACCCGAAGAAGATTGAGGCTGTTCAGCAGTGGCCCCGACCTACATCGGTTACTGAGATCCGTAGTTTTCTAGGCCTGGCAGGCTACTACAGGCATTTTGTTCAGGACTTCTCCCGTATAGTTGCACCTTTGACCGGTTTGACCCAGAAGGGAGTTCCTTTCGTTTGGACAGAGGAGTGCGAGCGCAGTTTTCAGCAGCTACGGACTTGTTTGACTATGGCGCCGGTATTATCGTTGCCTTCAGGATCAGGCGGATTTGTGGTCTACTGTGATGCTTCGCGAGTAGGGTTAGGATGCGTATTGATGCAGCATGGCCGGGTGATCGCATATGCTTCTCGGTAGTTAAAGAAGCATGAACTGAACTATCCCACTCACGATTTGGAGATGGCTGCAGTGGTCTTTGCACTGAAGATTTGGCGACATTACGAATATGGCGAGTCGTGCCAAATATTCACATACCACAAGAGCTTAAAATACATATTTCAGCAGCGAGACCTGAACCTCAGACAGCGTCGTTGGATGGAGTTGGTGAAAGACTACGACTGCGAGATCTTATATCACCCAGGCAAGGCGAATGTTGTGGCAGATGCTTTGAGCAGGAGGCCCGGGGGTAGTCTATCCTATTTGCGCGCAGTGCAAAGGCAGTCGTCAGCAGATTGGCAGATTTTATATGACAGCCGAGTTGAGTTCGAGTTCACTCAGACAGGGGGACAGCTCGCGCATGTTCGTGCACGCCCACAGTTGCTTGACCGTATATATGAGGCACAGCGCAGTGACAACCGTTGCTCAGAGATCATGGCATAGATGGGACAGGGCAGATTTTCCGAGTTTGCGATTGATGATCTGGGGATTTTACGATATGGATCTAGACTGTGCGTACCAGATGCTGATGGATTGCGGCGCGACATTCTTGAGGAGGCACACCGATCAGTGTATAGTGTCCACCCTGGTTCCACCAAGATATACCATGATATGAGAGAGACCTACTGGTGGGACGGGATGAAGAGGGACATTGCGGAGTTTGTATCGAGATGCCTGACTTGTCAGCAAGTCAAGACCGAGCACCAGAGGCCCGCAGGAGAGCTACAGCCGTTACCCATTCCAGAGTGGAAATGGGAGCAGATTTCGATGGATTTCGTTGTGGGTCTACCCAGGACCAGTCGAGGGTATGACTCCATCTGGGTGATCGTAGATCGATTGACGAAAGCGGCTCACTTGCTGCCAGTAAAGACCACTTTCAGCTTCGCTCAGTATGCCCAGCTTTACATCGATGAGATCATGCGGTTGCATGGCGTACCGACCTGTATCGTGTCCGACAGAGGCACCCAGTTCACCAGCCGACTTTGGCAGAGACTTCAGGAGGCTTTGGGCACTCGTTTGAGTTTCAGCACAGCGTTTCATCCGCAGACCGACGGCCAGTCAGAGCGGACTATTCAGACTCTCGAGGACATGCTCAGAGCGTGCGTTTTAGACTTCGGCGGTAGCTGGGATCGTCATTTACCGTTAGTGGAGTTCTCCTACAACAACAGCTTCCAGGATACTATTTAGATGGCACCTTTCGAGTCATTGTATAGGAGGAGATGCAGATCGCCCGTTTGTTGGACAGAGCTCAGCGAGAGCAGTATATTGGGGCCGCAGCTTGTTGAGGAGACGACAGCGAAGATACAGTTGATCCAAGACCGGATGAGAGCGGCTCAGAGCAGGCAGAAATCGTATGCAGACAGGCGCCGTCGCAGACTGGAGTTCGCAGTTGGCGATCATGTTTTTTGAGGGTCTCTTCGATGAAGGGCGTGATGCGATTTGGGCAAAAAGGAAAGCTTAGTCCCAGATTTGTGGGTCCCTTCGAGATTCTCGAGCGTGTCGGCGCAGTTGCATATCGTTTGGCTCTTCCACCCAGCTTTCCCGATGTTCACCCCTTCTTCCATGTTTCGATGCTCCGCAAGTACTTTCACGACCCTTCGCATGCGATTCAGCACCCGATAGTCCAGCTAGAGCGTGACCTTTCTTTTGCAGAGCAGCCGGTGGCTATCCTGGATCGGCAGATGAAGAAGTTGAGATCGAAAGTTATACCGACCATCAAGGTTCTTTGGCGTGGCCCGAGCAGCGAGGAGGTCACCTGGGAGACCGAGGGCGAGATGAGGAAGAAATATCCCCATCTCTTTGAAGGTACGCGTAGTTATATTTTTAAATTCGGGGATCGAATTTCTTTAAGGGGAGAAGATTGTAGCGCCTTGAAATGTCGTTTTGATGTTTTCCTGAAAATCGGTGAAAATTCGATATTTTTCCGTAAACCGTCTTTTTTGTTATTTTGCAGTTTAGAACTAATTATACCTAATTTGGATAGGTAATTGCTAGTTTTTAGTAGCAAATGAGTTACTTATGAAATTATGGTCGTTTAAAAATTTTCCCTAATTTTTCAATTTTTAATATTATTTTAAGCCGGTAAGAAAATACATTAAATTAGCGATAAATACAAATTTAAATGGGCTAAATTTAAGCTTTAAAATCATGTTAATTAAAATCTAGTTGTAACATAAATTTTTAGTATTTTATTTTAAATTTTAACTAATTTTTATCATGAAAAACGAAATTTATTGAATTTAAGCTAAAACTTGCAATTTTGGACTTGTAGGGGGTCTTTTTGCATAAAATTTTGTCTGTAAAACCCCATTCACTCTTCCTTCACCCTTAGGCCGGCCCACTTCAGCAGCTCAAGGAAAAAAAATCCCTTGCCTCCTTTGACTTTTTATTATGTGTTGAAATGAGATGTTTTTATAAGGTTTTTGATTTATTAATTGGGTATGGGTCTTTAGTTGATTGGTATGGTTGACCTTGACTTTTCCCCAACTCCCCCACACCTCTCCCCACTCCCTCCTCAGCCCAAATTCCTGCAGAAATGTCATGACCCGAAAGTACGGAACGTGACTGGCACTTAGATTACGAAGCGTCTAGAGGCGCCATGTAACCTAAGTAAGCCGAAGCCCAGAAATCTAAACCATGAAAAAGAAGAAGAAGCAGTAAAAGAAAACATGAAGGAACAAGTTTAAAACATCAACAAATTTTCCCAAAAATTTCGGCAGAGTCTCCTCTGTAAAAACTGGCCCCAAACGGGTACAACAAGTATAATATACATAAACAATAAAAAGCATCCCAAAACGGGAGCTAGCTCAACGCCAACAGGCGGAAACAACCACAACAAGCACAATAATATACAACGCCAAAGGGCGAGGCTCAAAACTCAAAAGAAAACAATCCACCAAATCAGAATAATACAAGCGCGACTCTAAGGTCGAAATAAATAACTGGACCAGTAACTATCAAGTAATACAAGTTTGGTTGATGGAGCTTACTAGATACAATGAATGAATAAAAATACAATGGTGGTTCAGATACAAGTGAACCAACCTACCGTGCAAATCATCCTGAAAGAAAAGATGTGCCAGAAAGCTGCAGGGAAACCTGTACATCGAACCTGTAATAAAATTTGGCACAACGGGGGTGAGTTGCCAACTCGTGAGTAGAAGACATCTACGAAAAGAAATCGAATGCACGACGCTATCCGAGATCATAATAGCACAATACTATATCCCAATCACATAGTAATAGTAGGGTAATACTACGTGTAAATGCAGATACTCCGTGCTCGTGACAGTGCCTCATATAGTTCTATGTCATATGAATGGATATGCATGCACCATGAATGTAAAATAAACAATCCTGAAATCGAGATATATCTATATAAGAATTCTTTGGCTGTTGTCATAGTAAAATGTGTATAGGGATCTGAAATCTCAACAATGAAATCCATGGAAATCCGTGTCAAACATCGACACAAACATGTAAATATCAAGTCTCATAGTCTCAATATCTCGGGCTCCGTCAGTCCGGATCGGCCAATATCATCAAATCTCTCGACAACGGTCGGTATCCTCCGGATATCCGCCGCGCCAGACATCACCGGTAGGTAGCCTACCCCTGCCAGGCTCATCGTCTACAACTCGATCTTCTTGCCCCGGGGTACCATACCGGGCATACCATGTACCCGAGACGGTTCATCCACTCCTCGAATAGGGTCTCGAAATCCAACAGAAAATATGAAATCTCATGGTGGACGACACATACATCACGAGAAAACCACATCTTATTTTAAAAAGAGAGGAGGAGAGAGAGAGAAGTTTTTATAATCTCTTGCGGTTTTCCCCAAAAATCCAGAAATCTCATAGAAATCCAAATCTTAAAATCATGAATAAGTATATGATAAGTGTCGGCATATGCCCCATAATACTGCATGATAACATGAAAATATGAATGCTTGAATGTCAAGTAATAAATATCATGTCTATACTAATATCAGAGAGTAATCACGATATTATATCGGTCTAGTTGTTAACTGATTCTATCAATAGAAGACAATATGATCTAAAGTGTATGCGACATAGCAATTACCGATGATGATGTGTGTGAGCCGGAAAATAAGTGTGCGTGGAACATACGCATCATCGGTAATGGTGCTGATGTCCTAACAGGTAAAGTTTATACTGATTATAGCAACATATGTATGAACATGCAACATTATGATTACAGTGTGAAAGTAAAGACGGATATGTGTTATCCACTCATTGATATACCAATTCCACTACCACTATATGACTTGAACCTAACATAGTGTCCATCTAACCTCCTAAGGAACAAAACCTAAGAAACTAGTCAATAAAAAACAAGAGTCTACCTAAGGTCTGAATCATTATCTCTAATAGTCGGCGATCCCGCCTCAATAGCGTCACGTACGTAGTACGGCTTCGTCGAATCAAGAGTACGGATCAATCATCATATCTATGCCTCGTACGGTAAAATCCATCGTACGGCATCCCAATATCGGGGTACGGGTCAAGTATCTCCTAGGCGTCTCATCATTCGTATAATGTCATCATCAACACATCTCATGCTCAAGGTGCTAAACTGTAATCGCATACATCAATCATATATCATTTCCATCATAAAGTACATCATTATTTTATCCTCAGAAATATCATGTCATATGTATCATATTGTGATTAAATCATACTGATATCATATTGTCATCAAGTCACACCTATATGATATCGACATCAGGTCCCACCTATATGATGTCGTAATTAAGTCATACATATATCATATCGTGATCAGTCACAAGCAACAGTCCAGGTACTATTTTAGAGTCCCATGTACCTCAATATCATCACCACCCATTATAATTTATGTATCCATGTTCATTATCTCATTCTCTAATGATCCGCTAACACTTAATACGACTGTATAGCCCAGAATCACGGCATCAAGCCCAGTTATACTGTTTCATCATACCTCAGATATCATATCACATCAATGAATCCCATACCCATGTTGTATATATATATACATATGCCTATACCTAGTCCTATATATATATATACACATACACGTATACACCATGTCGAGTTTTAGTGTGTGCGTGTGTGTTTCTATCTGAAACCTACGAACCTCTTCCAAGATATTCATCCTCTGATATGGTCTTTCTAAATCAGTCTAGTCTAGCCTAGGGTCATTACTAGGGTCCTACTCATTAAGAATCTAGGGTCACATCTGGCTTCCTAATGTCAATAAGTAACATTCCTATTCTACGTTGCGGGGGTGCTAAGCGCCATCCACCCGACTTCTCCCCGTAGATATGCATCTACTCACCTGGTCCATGTCTGCCGAAGACGGTGTCGCCATCCTCCTCTTCATCGCCCGCAGTCCACATGAGGGGTACCTAAACGCAAACATAATAATAGTATCGTAAACTAAATCACATACAAAAGTCAAAACGACGCAAGGAACAAGCATAGGTTAAAACCTATGTTCCGTCCACGCAAAAGAACCAAATATCGCTCGATATCGGCGTACAAACTTCGATGGATCGAGATAAACATCAACAAATAACTCGTAGTTTTAAAACTCAGTACTTATAATATAAACCATGATTAAATCCATCAAAACCCTAAAATCCATCAAATCGCCCGATTTCGTAAAACCCGAAAATGCCAATTTACCGTTTTTCTTCAAAACTTGACATTTAAATGAAGCCAATGGTCATAAAACTCATCAAATAGCATAATTAGACTATACAACCCCTTACTACATTTTTATTACACAAATTTGAAATTTCTAGTTTGCAACCATTAGAAATTTTCAACCTCTTTCATGCAAACTTCACAATTACACAACAAAACATGATTTTGCATGAATTAATGTATTAAACTACAATTCATGATGATAATGATATGATGAAACCATGATTATATTTTTAGTCTTATTTATTTAGGAATTTCCCAAAATCTAGTTTACAAAAATAGCATTTTATTAGTATTTTTCCAATTATCACAAGAAACTAGTGATCAAACTAAGTTTTTCTTTCCATTAACATGCTAAAATTCTCACTAACACTACAATCTAATGATAACAACCTTAATTAGAATTTTATTTTACCCACAAATACATTTTATAAAAAACTAGTTAGATAAATAACATTATTAAATCAATTTTTGATTAACAATTTACAACATATCATCCATACAAGAATTTCCACCTATAAATATGTTAAACTAGTTATTATAAACCTAATTAATTAATAAAAATCACAACTTGATTTTTCAAAACCTAACTTGAATTTTAAAATTTGCAACTAGAATTACTATATTAAATCTAATTATGTTTTAAAAGAAATATCTAATAAAAATAAAACAAAAGAAGGAAATTTGTACCTCCAAAATATGAAATCCCAACATGAAAATGAGCCTCCAAGATGCATGTTATCCATCTCCAAAATCCATGTAAAGAAGAGCAAAGAATAAAGCGTAGGGAATAAATAGGATTTTGTGGATTTTTAATTGAATTTTTGATGTATTTTTGATGAATTTTGAACAAAAAATGAAGTGGAAATAGGGGGGGGGGCTGCCATGGTAGTGAGGCCGGCCATGGTAGGAGAGAGGGGGAGCAAGAGAAAAGAGTGAAGAAAAGTGTGGAAGTTTCAAGAAAAGAAACATCACTTAAAGTCTTTTCATGCATTTATTTATTTTCTTTTATTTCTTTACTATAGCAACTCATGGAAACTCTAGAAAATTGGAAAAATTTGCAAATAAATTTTGCATGATACACACTATATTCTAATATGCCATGGTTCATTTTTACAAATTAAAACCATTCAAATTTGTAATTTACACTAATTTAGTGTAAAAATAAAGCTTATGTTAATATTTAAAATAATTAATTTAGGAAAAATATTTAATTGAACTAAAAATTTATAAGTGGCTGAATAAACACCATTTACTAGTAATTACATAATTAAAATAGGTATTTTTGAAATTATAATGAAAAACAATCACGGTTTAGTTTTACGAAAAATACATTTTACTTTACCGAAAATCATAAAATTCACTTAAACAATTTTATTCATTTAATTATTTATTTAATTATTTTTAAAACGTTACAATCTTCCCCCCTTTAGGAAATTCGGTCCCCGAATTTAAATTAAAATTCCCCCTCCAAATACTAAAACATTTAGCAAACACTCAAATCGTCGGGGCTCTGAAATCATCAATACATAACTAAAATCAACTCCGTCATGCATAACGCAATCATCGGAGTTATGGAGAGAATAAAATATAAAAACCCAATATGAAAACCATCATAATATACATCAATCTATAACTTATATATAGTTCGCATCCTAATAAAATCGCCTAAACATCATAATAAAGAAGCCTACAAAAACCCCTCTTGAAAATCGCCGTGCAATGCACGTGTCACGGCATAAGTAGCGGACATTTATTTAAAAAAAAATAGCTATATATATATATATATATCTTTTACTTAACATACATGTCCCGCCTGGTTACTAAATTAAATAATAATGATTATGAAAACATACTGCTCAAACTGAAATCAATCACAATCACATCAATAAAATATCATGTGCGTCCGGTGCGCTCTGAAATCGAAACCAAATACAGATACCACGAATACACACAAAAACAAAACTAAGTGCAACAGGTGTGCACCAAAAACATCTGTCAAGTGCAACGGGCGTGCACGACTCAATATCAGGTGCATCTAATCTGCACAAAACCCCAATTTAGTGCATCTGGTGTGCACAAAATCGCATCGAGTGCGTCAAGTATGCGCAAGAATCCTAATCAGGTGCACATGGTGCACGAAAACATACATCGAATATAAAAATCGAAATCACAGTACAAAAATGCATGAAAACTAGGTCGAAACATATGTCAAAATCATGTGTAACCCCTATGCACGAAATCAAATCAAAAATCTCAAAATATATAAAACCAAATCAAGTGTACTGGGTGTGTACTAAACAACATCAATACAACTGATATATGAAACACAAATAGAATGTAATGAAGGTACACACATGAAATACCAATCGTAGAATAAAATCCTCAAAATACCAAAATCCAATAACAGAAATATGAAATTCAAATCATCAAATCACAATCATAAACACTATCGTCAATGTGCGCCTCTTTCCTCTGATGTCGATTGCTTCAAACTTGTCTCTTCATAAGTGTGCTGACTGCGCTACCAACGGCAATACTCATGTCTAGAGCCTCCCACATAGTCGATCCCTTCACTTGATATCCGGACTACATTAAACTTTTCGATCGATCCATCAAAATCCCATAATTCCTCGAGAGCTCAACACTCAAGTACAGTTTAAAAATATCCGGTACATACCCCAGCATCGATGGTCCAGCCGTAGAAGGGCAAACCCAAGCCTCACTAATGGCACCACGGAAATGCCGTAAACCCTAAGGTTCAAGAGCGTTCTCGTGGTCATTATCTCGAGTTAGGGTTTCATTCTTCTAGAGGGTCCATCGAAATACCTGCACGTTCTTCCGAATACCTCAAACTTGGGAAAATGGTTTTCTGATAATCGTTTGAACCCTTTAACTTCATCCGAACGGCATGTGAATACCCTTCGTCCGCACGCTAAACAATGCTTCAATCCTCAAGAATAACCAATACTCTAATGGTTATCGCATTCGAGCCGCATCACCCTCTGCCAGTGTGCCGGTGGTAACAGAAACTACCATCCGATATCGACGAAGATAGATCAAAGGAACGAATGAAATACGGTGCAAACAATGTACATCCTAAGGCTCCTTAAGCAGAGTAGCGTATCGTAAGTATGCCGCGGACCATACCCACGGTACGTTACTCTACCTAAATCGCCTACTCCATCAACCAAGGGTCACATAGACTTATACAAGGTTAAACCTAGCACTCTGATACCAACTTTGTCACGACCCGAAAGTACAGAACGTGACTGGCACTTAGATTACGAAGCGTCTAGAGGAGCCATGTAACCTAAGTAAGCCGAAGCCCAGAAATCTAAACCATGAAAAAGAAGAAGCAGTAAAAGAAAACATGAAGGAACAAGTTTAAAACATCAGCAAATTTTCCCAAAAATTTCGGCAGAGTCTCCTCTGTAAAAACTGGCCCCAAACGGGTACAACAAATATAATATACATAAACAATAAGAAGCATCCCAAAACGGGAGCTAGCTCAACGCCAACAGGCGGAAACAACCACAACAAGCACAATAATATACAACGCCAAAGGGCGAGGCTCAAAACTAAAAAAAAAACAATCCACCAAATCAGAATAATACAAGCGCGACTCTAAGGTCGAAATAAATAACCGGTCCAGTAACTATCAAGTAATACAAGTTTGGTTGATGGAGCTTACTAGATACAATGAATGAATAAAAATACAATGGTGGTTCAGATACAAGTGAACCAACCTACCGTGGAAATCATCCTGAAAGAAAAGATGTGCCAGCAGGCTGCCAGGGAAACCTGTACATCGAACCTGTAATAAAATTTGGCACAACGGGGGTGAGTTGCCAACTCGTGAGTAGAAGATATCTACGAAAAGAAATCGAATGCACGACGCTATCCTAGGTCATAATAACACACTACTAATCCCAATCACCTAGTAATAGCAGGGTAATACTACGTGTAAATGCAGATACTCCGTGCTCGTGACAGTGCCTCATATAGTACTATGTCATATGAATGGATATGCATGCACCATGAATGTAAAATAAACAATCCTGAAATCGAGATATATCTATATAAGAAATCTTTAGCTGTTGTCATAGTAAAATGTGTATAGGGATCTGAAATCTCAACAATGAAATCCATGGAAATCCGTGTCAAACATCGACACAAACATGTAAATATCAAGTCTCATAGTCTCAATATCTCGGGCTCCGTCAGTCCGGATCGGCCCATATCATCAAATCTCTCGACAACGGTCGGTATCCTCCGGATATCCGCCGTGCAAGACATCACCGGTAGGTAGCCTTCCCCTGCCAGGCTCATCGTCTACAACTCGGTCTTCTTGCCCCGGGGTACCATACCGGGCCCACCATGTACCCGAGACGGTTCATCCACTCCTCGAATAGGGTCTCGAAATCCAACAGAAAACATAAAATCTCATGGTGGATGACACATACATCACGAGAAAACCGCATCTTATTTTAAAAAGAGAGGAGGAGAGAGAGAGAAGTTTTTATAATTTCATGCGGTTTTCCCCAAAAATCCAGAAATCTCATAGAAATCAAAATCTTAAAATCATGAATAAGTATATGATAAGTGTCGGCATATGACCCATAATACTGCATGATAACATGAAAATATGAATGCATGAATGTCAAGTAATAAATATCATGTCTATACTAATATCAGAGAGTAATCACGATATTATATCGGTCTAGTTGTTAACTGATTCTATCAATAGAAGACAATATGATCTAAAGAGTATGCGACATAGCAATTACCGATGATGATGTGTGTGAGCCGGCAAATAAGTGTGTGTGGAACATGCGCATCATCGGTAATGGTGCTGGTGTCCTAACAGGTAAAGTTTATACTGATTATAGGAACATATGTATGAACATGCAACATTATGATTACAGTGTGAAAGTAAAGACGGATATGTGTTATCTACTCATTGACATACCATTTCCACTACCACTATATGACTTGAACCTAACCTAGTGTCCATCTAACCTCCTAAGGAACAAAACCTAAGAAACTAGTCAATAAAAAACAAGAGTCTACCTAAGGTCTAAATCATTATCTCTAATAGTCGGCGATCCCGCCTCAATAGCGTCACGTACGTAGTACGGCTTCCTCGAATCAAGAGTACGGATCAATCATCATATCTATGCCTCGTACGGTAAAATCCATCGTACGGCATCCCAATATCGGGGTACGGGTCAAGTATCTCCTAGGCGTCTCATCATTCGTATAATGTCATCATCAACACATCTCATGCTCAAGGTGCTAAACTGTAATCGCATACATCAATCATATATCATTGCCATCATAAAATACATCATTATTTTATCCTCAGAAATATCATGTCATATGTATCATATTGTGATTAAATCATACTGATATCATATTGTCATCAAGTCACACCTATATGATATCGATATCAGGTCCCACCTATATGATGTCGTAATCAAGTCATACATATATCATATCGTGATCAGTCACAAGCAATAGTCCAGGTACTATTTTAGAGTCCCATGTACCTCAATATCATCACCACCCATTATAATTTATGTATCCATGTTCATTATCTCATTCTCTAATGATCCACTAACACTTAATACGACTGTATAGCCCAGAATCACGGCATCAAGCCCAGTTATACTGTTTCATCATACCTCAGATATCATATCACATCAATGAATCCCATACCCATGTTGTATATATAGATACATATACCTATACCTAGTCCTATATATATATACACATACACGTATACACCATGTCGAGTTTCAGTGTGTGCGTGTGTGTTTCTATCTGAAACCTACGAACCTCTTCCAACATATTCATCCTCTGATATGGTCTTCCTAAATCAGTCTAGTCCACCCTAGGGTCATTAATAGGGTCCTTCTCATTAAGAATCTAGGGTCACATCTGGCTTCCTAATGTCAATAAGTATCATTCCTATTCTACGTTGCGGGGGTGCTAAACGCCATCCACCCGACTTCCCCCCGTAGATATGCATCTACTCACCTGGTCCATGTCTGCCGAAGACGGTGTCGCCATCCTCCTCTTCATCGCCCGCTGTCCATATGAGGGGTACCTAAACGCAAACATAATAATAGTATCGTAAACTGAATTACATACAAAAGTCAAAACGACGCAAGGAACAAGCATAGGTTAAAACCTATGTCCCGTCCACGCAAAAGAACCAAATATCGCTCGATATCGGCGTACAAACTCCGATGGATCGAGATAAACATCAACAAATAACTCGTAGTTTGAAAACTCAGTACTTATATTATAAAACATGATTAAATCCATCGAAACCCTAAAATCCATCAAATCACTCGATTTCGTAAAACCCGAAAATGCCAATTTACCGTTTTTCTTCAAAACTTGACATATAAATGAAACCAACGGTCATAAAACTCATCAAATAGCATAATTAGACTATACAACCCCTTACTATTTTTTTATTACACAAATTTGCATTAATTTGAAATTTCTAGTTTGCAACCATTAGAAAGTTTCAACCTCTTTCAAGCAAAATTCACAATTCCACAACAAAACATGATTTTGCATGAATTAATGTATTAAACTACAATTCATGATGATAATGATATGATGAAACCATAATTATATTTTTAATCTCATTTATTTTGGAATTTCACAAAATCTAGTTTACAAAAATAGCATTTTATTAGTATTTTTCCAATTATCACAAGAAACTAGTGATCAAATTAAGTTTTTCTTTCCATTAACATGCTAAAATTCTCACTAAAACTACAATCTAATGATAGCAACCTTAATTAGAATTTTATTTTACCCACAAATACATTTTATAAAAAACTAGTTAGATAAATAACATTATTAAATCAATTTTGGATTAACAATTTACAACATATCATCCATACAAGAATTTCCACCTATAAATATGTTAAACTAGTTATTATAACCCTAATTAATCAATAAAAATCAAAACTTGATTTTTCAAACCTTAACTTGAATTTTAAAATTTGCAACTAGAATTACTATATTAAATCTAATTATGTTTTAAAAGAAATATCTAATAAAAATAAAACAAAAGAAAGAAATTTGCACCTCCAAAATATGAAATCCCAACATGAAAATGAGCCTCCAAGATGCATGTTATCCATCTCCAAAATCCATGTAAAGAAGAGCAAAGAATAAAGGGTAGGGAATAAATAGGATTTTGTGGATTTTTAATTGAATTTTTCATGTATTTTTGATGAATTTTGAACAAAAAATGAAGTGGAAATGGGGGGGGCTGCCATGGTAGTGAGGCCGGCCATGGTAGGAGAGAGGTGGAGCAAGAGAAAAGAGTGAAGAAAAGTGTGGAAGTTTCAAGAAAAGAAACATCACTTAAAGTCTTTTCATGCTTTTATTTATTTTCTTTTATTTCTTTACTATAGCAACTCAAGGAAACTCTAGAAAATTGGAAAATTTTGAAAATAAATTTTGCATGATACACACTAAATTCTAATATGCCATGGTTCATTTTTACAAATTAAAACCATTCAAATTTGTAATTTACACTAATTTAGTGTAAAAATAAAGCTTATGTTAATATTTAAAATAATTAATTTAGGAAAAATATTTAATTGAACTAAAAATTTATAAGTGGCTAAATAAACACCATTTACTAGTAATTACATAATTAAAATAGGTATTTTTGAAATTATAATGAAAAACAATCACGGTTTAGTTTTACGAAAAATACATTTTACTTTACCGAAAATCATAAAATTCACTTAAACAATTTTATTCATTTAATTATTTATTTAATTATTTTTAAAACATTACAAGAAAACATCCCCAACAATTTTCCCCATTTCTCCTTCTATTTTGCTTCATTTTCACCTCAAAAATCCATCAAAATTCAAATTTCCTTCACCAATCCAATGCAAACCCTTAATCCATCTCTTCTCACATCCCAATTGGTTTAAATCTTGGAGAAAGGAGGTGCCTTGGGAGGCTAGGGCAAGCTAAGGTTTGAACTTGTGAGGTATAATTTCAATCTTTGGTTAATTGGTAGTTGTTATATGCTAAATTAGAACCTTGATGTGTTAATTTTTGTTGTTGATTTCTAATCTAGATTTTAAAGTGAATGGTTTGAATTTTAATTAGGGTTTTAGAAACCATTAATTAGTTAATTAAGTTATTTTGCTTTCTAGTGTTTACACTAACCTAATTAATGGAGTTATTTTGCTTAAGTGGTTCCATTTTATGCGAATCAAAGTTAATCTAGTGCGATTTTGGATCGCTATTGCTTTTTCGAAAAATCAAGAAAGGGGCTTGTGTATGGAAATAGATTGAAGCATGGTTGTTGTGTTGTAATTATAGTGTTGTGGCTAACTAGTTATGCGGTTGGATATTCTTGCTAGGTTGTAGTCTTTTTGTCGCAAATCGGCAATGTTTGCACCGATTTTTTTTTTGAATGTAATGCTCACTAGGTTTTTATAAAAATATCGTGATGAATTATTTGCGATATCTTGATGATATTTTTGGCATATCCTATGACATTTAGGATGTGTAAGTGCGGATTTTTGAGTGATCGTTGCTTTAGCTTTGCCGGGCGACCAAATCGACGATTTTAGTTAGTTTTTGCGATTTTCGCGTGTGTTCCGCGCACCTTGTGCACGTTGTACCTAGCTTGTGAACGTTGGTATTTTCATTTGGGATTTGCGTCATTCTTGATATGTAACCTTATGTTTGTATTGATGTAAATTCCAGGTTCGGTCGCGGAGACGTCAGACGCGGCACGAAAGGGGAAAGCGGTGATAGGACGTGACTAGCTAGGGATTCCGGTGAGTAGATGTAACATCTACGGCGGACAATCGTTGGATGGCGCAAGTCGCCCGATAGTTTTAGTAACTTAAAAAGATTCTTAGTAATGTTAGTAATTAGGGATGTAATACTTGTATGATTATTTGCTACATTCATACCTTATATTGACATACATATGCGAACCCATTCTATAGGACACCTGCACCATTGTCAGGGTTTTTAAATGCAGCATGAGCACTATTCATGCTTACACATACGCCCTGGTAATTGCCATGTCACCACACTAGATAACCTACAATTTGAAACCTTTTACTATACTTGATACTTAAACTTGTGCTATTGCCTTTAATTCCTTAAAATGAAATCATAGGATTGCTATTCATGTGCATGTACCTCATCATATTATTTGTTCATGCCTAGTCTATTAATCATACATCGCAACTTGATTATTGATATCATATGCATTCATTATCATTGACATATGCACTTATGAGGATTTCTTAAGATTTTATGATATTTCTGGATTTCGGGGGAAAGCCGCAAAAATTCCTAAACTTATTACTTTTTTTAAAATATGTAAATTGCGGTTTCCTAGTGATGTAAGTGTCGTCCACCATGAGTTTGCAGTGGTTTTCGAGACCCGTTTCGAGGAGTTGGATGAACCGTCTCGGGTACATGGTGGGCTCGGTAAGGTACTCCGGGGCAAGATGCTCGTGGTGCTGACGATGAGCCTGGCAGGGGACGGATTACCTACCGGCGACTGTTTGGGACGGCGGATATCCAGAGGATACCGACCGTGGCCACGAGATGTTGAGATAGTGATATTGAGATGGGTCAGCCAGATGGCTGAGGCCAGAGATACTATGACATGGATATATGAGATTTGTGATAGTTTTGAGGTGTCGTTGCTGGACACAGGTTCTTGTTGATTCTATTGGTATTGTGCTGGTATTTCAAAAGAGATTCCTAAAGGAAAAACTTGATTCTTATACTTACACATTCAGATCATGAGTTGATTCACATTGCATTCATACCTGCCAGTATATTCATATTGCATACATACCTGCTATTATGACCTGCCATACCTGTAATATAGATGATAGGATGCTTTTGTGCATACTTGCGATAGACTCTATAGATGTTATTTATTACTCACGAGTTGGCAACTCACCCCCGTTGTGCCTCAGCCTTTTTCAGGTCCGCTCCGTCAGTACAGTAGCGGCGGTGCACTTGCTTCTTTTGCCTCTTTTGCCTGGACTCGAGGTTTTGCTCTTAGGTGGGTTGTATTATTATTTTTATACCATCTTGTATATTCTTTGTATCTAGAGTACTCCATCTACTGTATCTACCAGTATTGTTGTATATTGACCTAGAGATGAGACTGTGAGATTTGTGGACTTTTTATGCTGTATTTTGGGGTCGAGCTCACTTGAGTCGACATGCGGTTTTTCTTATGTTTCTTTGTGATTATTTTGCATGTCGTTGTTTTATATTGCGTGGGATTTGTGACCGCCTTGTGGCGAAGAGCTAGCTCCCGCTTGGGGATGCCTTATTTGTTGGATTTATATATATTCTTGTTGTACCCATTTTGGGGGCCAGTATTTACAAAGGAGACTCTGCCGAAATTTTCGGAAAAATTGATATTGTTTTTAAAAAGGGTTGATATGACTTATTTGATAAACTCGCTTTCAATTGATTGGTTTTTCTTCACTCTTTTGCTTTTTGGTTTTGGTTTCTGGGCTTTGGCTTACTTATTTTACGGACGTCTTGAGACGTTTCGTAAACTTAAGTGCCAGTCACGTCCGTACCCTGCGGGTCGTGACAAAGTTGGTATCAAAGCGATAGGTTTTACCTTTTTGAGTGTAGGATGACCCTTGGTAGATGAAGTAAGTGACTTAAGCAGGGTAACGTAGCGTATGTATGTCCGCGGCATACTTACGATATGGTACTCCGCCTAAGTGACTTTAGGATATACTTGCTTGAAATTCCTTCTTTAATTCCGTGTATCCTATGATTCTATTGCACTGTCCTTATTATCCTTTTTTCTGTACCAGCCACTATGCCGCCGAAGGCTACGAGGGCACAGAGGGCTGCCGCCCGAGACGAGATTCGAGCTGGCTCGTCCGAGACTAGGACTGAGCAGGGTGGTATGCCTACGCCGCAGGGACAGACCGATCTACCTTCCCCAGGCCGTATGGATAGGCTTGAGACTGGTATGGAGGAGTTGCGACAGATGATGGGGAGTATGCAGGAGCTACGTCAGATGGTAAGATCCCTAGTTGCAGCCAGTCGTACACCGAGGCCAGATGACGCACCTACTACATCCCAGACTACTATGATACCTGCTCCTACTACTACCGCCGTGACCATCCCGGTTTCACTACAGGACTTTATGAGGCTGAGACCTCCAGTATTCACCGGCACCGAGGCAGCGGAGGACCCACAGACGTTCCTTGACAGTTTAGCCAGGATCTGCCTTTCGCTGAGATGTTCGGATGATCGATGGGTGGAGCTTGCGAGTTTCCGTCTAGAGGGTCTCGCGCAGACATGGTGGGAGTCAGTCTTGAGAGGTCGAGCTGCAGGTCTACCGCCTATGACGTGGGCCGAGTTTACAGCGGTCTTTCTAGCTCGTTTCCTCCCAGAGAGCGTTCGTGACGCCAGAGCTCATAGTTTTGAGGCCTTGATCAAGACACCTGGGATGACGGTGTCTGAGTATGACATCCAGTTTACACAGTTGTCGCGATATGCTCCGTATTTGGTGGATACCGAAGAGAAGATAGTGAAGAGGTTCGTACAGGGACTTGATGCCCAGCTATATCTTGCCATTGGCGCCCAGCACTATGACACTTATTCAGCTGCTATGGATACGACATTAGGATGGAGGCACGCATATCACAGACTTCGGCCGTTTCTGGGCCGAAGAGGATTCGCACCGAGGTGCCGTCTCAGAGGCAGCGTGCCAGATTCTTTCCGAGGGATGGGCCCGGCAGAGGATTTGGACGGGATCAGTTATTTGGTTCATATCCCCAGGGACAGCAACCGTCGCCAGGGGTTTTGGGTGCGGGAGTCCGCACCATCTTGTCAGAGACTGTCCGGCGAGACGACAGGGAGCGGCGACAGTTCCGTATGTGACCCTCCACCATCACCACCCCTTCCCAGAGAGCCCTACTTCCTACCACAGGTGATGCTCCATGCCAGTTAGGTGCACCCAGAGGCCGTGGACGTGGCGGTCCTATTCAAAGAGGACGAGGAGGCAGAGGCCGAGGTCGAGGTCAGCCCGCTATCGGTGGAGGACAGGCCCGAGTATTTGCCTTGACACCGCAGGATGCACAGGCATCCAATGCCGTTGGGATAGGTACCTTGCCAGTTTGCTCTTTTGACGCACGGGTATTATTCGACCCAGGTTCCACACATTCGTACGTCTCTACACACTTTGCACCGATGTTGGGCCATGAGTCGTCATCGTTAGATCATCCGCTTGTTGTTGTTACTCCGGTAGGCGAGTCGTTTGTTGCTCGTTTTGTATTTCGATTGTGTTCCGTTCGTATCGAGGAGAGGGATTCATCGGTTGATTTGATTCACCTCGATATGTTGGACTTTGTTGTGCTTCTGGGCATGGTTTGGCTAGCCGATTGCTATGCTTCGGTAGACTGCTGTGAGAAGGCAGTCAGATTTAGCTTTCCGGGAGAGCCAGTCCTTGTTATTCATGGAGACCGCAGCGTCACCCTTCCCAGCTTGATTTCGTCTCTTCGCGCTGGTCATCTCTTGCGGAAGGGATGTCAGGGATTCTTAGCGTATATTTGTGATACTCGAGCTGCAGAGGTTCCGTTGGACCGGGTCCCGGTTATTTGTGAGCTTCCTGATGTTTTTCCTGATGAGCTACCTGGGCTACCACCCGAGCGCGATGTTGAGTTCTGCATTGATTTGATTCCCGGCTCGGGGCCTATTTCTCTACCGCCTTATCGGATGGCCCCGGCAGAGCTTCGAGAGCTGAAGGATCAGTTGCAGGATTTGTTAGATAAGGGGCTTATTCGACCTAGTGTTTCTCCGTGGGGTGCTCCGGTCCTGTTTGTCAAGAAGAAGGACGGAAGTTTGCGCTTATGCATCGACTACCGCCAGCTGAACAAGGTTACCGTGCGGAACAGATATCCGTTGCCACGCATTGATGATTTGTTCGACCAGCTTCAGGGTGGGGGTATTTTTCGAGGATCGACTTGCGATCAGGATACCATCAGCTGTGAGTTCAACAGGAGGATATACCGAGGACAGCTTTCCGCACGCGCTACGGCCACTATGAGTTTTTGGTGATGTCGTTCAGACTCACCAACGCCCCAGCAGCATTCATGGATTTGATGAACCGTACATTCAGGCCGTATCTTGACTTGTTCATCATCGTGTTTATCGACGATATCTTGGTGTACTCCCGTAGCAGAGAGGAGCACGAGCAGCACTTGCGGATTACGTTACAGACTCTGAGGGAGCACCAGCTGTTCGCAAAGTTCTCCAAGTGTGCATTCTGGCTGGACAGCGTCGAATTCTTGGGTCACGTGATTACGAGAGACGGCATATGTGTGGACCCGAAGAAGATTGAGGCTATTCAGCAGTGGCCCCGACCTACATCGGTTACTGAGATCCGTAGTTTTCTAGGCCTGGCAGGCTACTACAGGCGTTTTGTTCAGGACTTCTCCCGTATAGCTGCACCTTTGACCGGTTTGACCCGGAAGGGAGTTCCTTTCGTTTGGACAGAGGAGTGCGAGCACAGTTTTCAGCAGCTACGGACTTGTTTGACTACGGCGCCGGTATTATCTTTGCCTTCAGGATCAGGCGGATTTGTGGTCTACTATGATGCTTCGTGAGTAGGGTTAGGATGCGTATTGATGCAGCATGGCCGTGTGATCGCATATGCTTCTCGGCAGTTAAAGAAGCATGAACAGAACTATCCCACTCACGATTTGGAGATGGCTGCAGTGGTCTTTGCACTGAAGATTTGGCGACATTACCTATATGGCGAGTCGTGCCAAATATTCACAGACCACAAGAGCTTAAAATACATATTTCAGCAGCGAGACCTGAACCTCAGACAGCGTCGTTGGATGGAGTTGATGAAAGACTACGACTGCGAGATCCTATATCACTCAGGTAAGGCGAATGTTGTGGCAGATGCTTTGAGCAGGAGGCCCGGGGGTACTCTATCCTATTTGCGCGCAGTGCAAAGGCAGTCGTCAGCAAATTGGCAGATTTTATACGACAGCCGAGTTGAGTTCGAGTTCACTCAGGCAGGGGGACAGCTCGCGCATGTTCGTGCACGCCCACAGTTGCTTGACCGTATATATGAGGCACAGCACAGTGACAACCGTTGCTCAGAGATCATGGCACAGATGGGACAGGGCAGATTTTCCGAGTTCGTGATTGATGATCAGGGGATTTTACGATATGGATCTAGACTGTGCGTACCAGATGCTGATGGATTGCGGCGTGACATTCTTGAGGAGGCACACCGATCAGTGTATAGTGTCCACCCCGGTTCCACCAAGATGTACCATGATATGAGAGAGACCTACTGGTGGGACGGGATGAAAAATAGGGTTTAAATCATCAAAACTTCAAATTCTCTTTAAAAGCTATTTTTCCGAAACCTAGTAAGCAAAATTAATCGTTTTAATACAAAATCTTGACATTTAAACAAATCTAGCGGCCACAATATTCACTAAATATCTCAAATAAGTCATACAAACCATTTCCATAATTTAATCGCATTAATTTTCATAAAACCCAAAATTCTAGTTTGCAATTTTATCCAATTTTAACAATTTCAAAGAAAAAATGCACAAAACAACAACTAAGCTTGGTTTTGCATGATCCAATGTATTAAACTATAATTTATAATGTTAATAATATCATGAATACCCTAATTAGATTTTTATCTAAATTATTTTCATAGTTTATAACAAACCTAGTTTGCTAAAAAAGCATAATTTGGACATTTTACAAGTAACAATTTGTAATTAGCAACTAGATTATGTTTTTACATGCTTTGATGTGTTAAACTACATATTAAAACTATCAGCAAGTTAAAAAAAAACTAACTACAATTCACAAACCTTCACTTGAATTCTCACAATCTTCCATTAAACCCACAAATTAACACCTAATTAACTAGGTTCAAACATACAATTAACAACTAACAAATTTGGATGAAGCTTTATACCTCATGATCAAGAGATCAAATATGAAGTTGATAGCCTCCAAAATGACAACTTGTTCCCTAGATCCATACTAGACTAGCCAAGTAAAAATTGGTAGGGATTATATTTTGATTTTGTGAGGTTTTTGTGTTTATTTTTGAAGCAAAATGATGGATTTTTTTAAGAGAAAGGAGAAGTGAAAATGGGGCTGCTGTTGGGGGACTTGCTGCTGAGCCAAGGGGAGAGGAGAGAGAGGGTGTGGTGAGGGGAAAAACCTAGTAAAGAAAACTCCAAGTCAACCCAAACTCATACCTTCTTTTCTTATTCTTTCTTTTCCTTTTCAATTCTTTCATTTGTGAAGTGAGGGGACAATGTTTTGGGGCTACCAAGGGGGCGCTCGGCCAGCAGTCTAGGGGGGAGGAGAGAGGGTGTGGGTGAGTGTGGCAGAGGAAAAAAAGGATAAATACTATACCCTAATTTCCATTTACATTAAATTCACTATTTAAGCTTTTTTCTATCATATTTTCTAAAACCGTCTTAACAATTTCATTTCATTTCAAAAATAATATTTTACACGTTAGTTTAGTGTGTCATGATGCACAAAATTTGTATTAACCCATTCCAATTTGTAATTTTCCCTAATTAAATGCATTAGTGACGGCTTAAAATAATATTAAAATAATTAATTTCGGAATTTTTTTTAATAAATTAGAAATTTTACAAGTGGCTCAATAAACAACAAATACTAGCAATTTCATAGCTAGAATATGTATATTTAATTTTATATTAAAAGATATTTATAACTTGATTTTTAAGAAAACGCCCGTTATTTTACCGATTTTCCAAAATTTCACCTAAATGATTTTCAAAACGTTACACTTGACATGGATCTCCGTTCATGTCCTTCCTTTACCAAAAAAATTGTTAATCAAATTTCTAATCGTGGTCGTGAATATCAATGAATTGATAGCGCGCCCGATTAGGATGTTAACAATTACTTTGGTAATGTTTATAAAATTTATAGGACGTAAAAGGAGTTAAAGGATTTTCAATCATCCATTGATCTGCCCTAATCCTACAAACCCTAACAAGTGGAGAATTAATCGCGCGTGATGGAGATAGAAGAAAGGAAAGAGATTATGATGTAAATAAAGAAAATAAAATGCAATAAGAATAAAACAACTACCTTTATTAATCAACTTTATCAATTACACTTTGTTCCTTTAGAAAGTGATTACAAAACCCTAGTTTTCTTCTCGATCTCTTCTTAAGGAGATAGATGAACAACTGATGATCAACCTAGATTCTTGAGCCGTCTTGAACTTCGTGATCTCGTCGGTTTGATGATTTTTCCAAGAGTCTCTCGGTCTTTTAAGTAGTCTCAAAACCTGAATCCCCAGTTTCCTAATAGGGTAACTAGTTGTTAGGATCCTATAGGGAAAATCCCAAATCCCAACTCATCAATATTGCGGCGGAACCACCGCAATATGCTCATTTTAGCCGCGGTTTAGCCGCTCCTTGGTGGGATCTTTGGCTCAAATTTCTGGAGTTTCATTAAGTTGTCGTGTGGTGATCTTTTGAATATTTGCAGTTTGGAAATCATCACTAAGTCTCTGCCAGAATTGATTTCTTCGATTTACTTTAATATTTCGGCAAATTTGATCTCGCCAACTCAGATATCCTTAATTTCAGTCCTGATATAATTTCTGCACAATATCTTAACAAATAATGTTAGTAGAATTTGATTTTTCTTTTTTTTGAGATATTATCCTAACCATTTGATATGATATTATAGTTTAAGAAAATCGGTTAATGATATTTGATATGGTATGCATATTTAAATGGACTAAATATTATATAAATATTATATGCTTGCATTTTCCTTCATAATGTTAATTAAAATATATAAACATATGAAAATAGTATTTTTACAGATAAACCCTCGTATGTGTCATATTTATAATAAACGCATTTTATTATATAAAAATAGTAAGGAGAATGTCATATCAAATGCACGGTTTTTTCGACTCAACAAATACTCCCAAATTTAACTTTGATCGTCCCGAGCAAACTAGTTATTCAAGAGAAGGAGAAAAAAGAAAAAGAAAACTAACTAGCACACTTTCGTAGGCAACACGATTGCACTGAGCACGTGCAACAAGCCGTTAAACCTCTAGGTGTCCCTAGTAGGAGGAGTGTTGTCTCCTGAGGGTTTTAAGCGGATTACACCCACAAAATCCTATAATAAAAGAAAGATAGTGAAAGTTACATATAAAGATAAAAACTATAAAAGAAAGAACTTGAAAATAAGAGTTTCCAACTATACCAGCTTTTCAGTTGCAATGAGCCCTACTTAATGGTTGTGAAAAAATGTTAGAAATCACATCATCTCTCAATAAAACTTTGTCTTTAGTCTTCTTCCCTATCTTTCCTCTAAACATTGATCATATATCCCTACGTGTATATAAAATATATCCCTACACTTAGAGAATTCAATTCAAGCTATCATACTCTTGTCCATCATCCATAGTACTTTTTAGTTGGTGAATATTTTAGATGGAATTGCTCACACATTCTTCATGCGACCGTTAATACTTCTTAAGGTACTAACCAACCGATTCTAAAATGTGCTCGCGTATTAAGGCGTAATTCCTCGTTTCGTAACACCTAAGGCTTAGTATTGGCTCCCAAACCAGTTGGTCTAAGGCACTAGGTGATAAAGCACCCTCGCTATCTTTTTTTATGCTGCCTTAAGCAATTACAAAACCAGTGTTCATTTTTTTTCTTCACCGCTTATGTATATATATATATATATATATATATATATATATTTCCTTCATACTAAGGCTTTTAGACAAGAGCATTTCAAGGTATCCTCAACTATCCCAAGTTTCAAGATGTGTGTAAGTGCGTATAGTAAGGTATCAACATTCAGATGTTTAGCCTCAAGAATAATTACTATTTTTCAGATTTATTTTTATCCTCGGATTAGTAATTTCCTTAATCTTACTAATCCTTGGGACAACGGCTCATCACTACTTATTACTAGTTTTGTTTAAGAAAACATCTAACTTTCTTGCTTTTCTTAAACTATTTCTATCTTTCATATGTAATTTTTCACTTTCTACTCTTTTATTATATACAAAAATTTGTATTGTATAGTGCCATGTGCCAGAAGATAATTTAGTGAATACAAACCTCCCCCAAACCTGTTTTCAGCAGTGTCCTCACTGATGTCATTTTTGAATGCATAGACCTGTCGACTTTGGGAGAGAAATTAAGAAGGGTAAAATAATAGTCAAATGAAAACTACCCCCAAACCTGTACTTTGGCATGCACAGATATTCAGTAAAGTCCTTTTCACTCACCTCCATTCTTAAAATGAGAAAATGTTACCGAAACATGGAGGTGAGGCGGAGGAAAATTAGTTATGATAAAGCTGCTCCTATAAAAACAGGAGCTCCTCCACTGGGTCAGCAGAAAAATACGGTTTGAATCTATACCCATTTACTTTAAAAATTGAACCGTTTTGAATATTTTCGACTTCTACTTCCCCGTGCAGGTATACACACCGCACCATAAAAGGTCCTTTCCAATGAGATTTTAGCTTATCCGGATGAAGATAAAGACGAGAATCATAAAGAAGGACTTGTTGTCCCGGTGTGAAGGTTTTTCTATAAAGGTTTTTATCGTGGAACACTTTAGTCCGGTTCTTTACTATAACCGCATTATCGTAAGCTTCATCGCGGAGTTCGCTTAGCTCATTTAATTGCAGCTTCCGATAGCTGCAGGCTTGATCAAAATTGAAATTACGCTCTTTAATAGCCCACAATGCTTTATGCTCGATCTCGATATGAAGGGGGCAAGACTTTCCAAACGCTAGGCGGTATAGAGACATACTAAGATCGGTCTTATAAGCGGTACAAAATGCCCAAAGAGTATCCGTTAATTTGGTTGACCAATCTTTACGGTTTTTAAAAACCTTCTTCTCTAAAATTTGTTTTATCTGCCTATTGGAAATCTCAGCTTGCCCGTTCGTTTGGGGATGATAGGGCGTAGAAAGTTTGTGGTTGATTGAATATTTCCACATCAAAGCCTCGAAAGAACGATTACAGAAATATGTTCCATTGTCGCTAATTATAGCGCGAGGGTGCCCGAATCGCGAAAAGATATTTTCTTTAAGGAACTTAATAACAGCCTTGTTGTCATTTTTGCGACACGGTATTCCTCCACCCATTTTGAGACATAATCAACCGCTAACAAGATATAAATTCCTAAAAGAGTTGGGAAAACGCCCCATAAAATCAATACCCCAAACTTCGAATATCTCCACAACCAAGATAGGTTAGAGCGGCATCTCATTTCTTCGTGAAATCCGACCCAAGCGTTGATACCGATGACAAGTTTTGCAATAATCATAAGCATCTTTAAATAATGTTGGCCAATAAAAGCCACATTGCAAAACTTTCTCCACCATTTTACGTGGACCAAAATGACCGCCACATACCTGATCATGACAAAAAAACAATACACTTTTGAATTCATCGTTAGGGACACATCTGCGAATGATTTGATCAGAACAATACTTAAACAAATAAGCTTCATCCTAGTAAAAGTGTTTTACTTAGGATAGAAATCGATATTTGTCTTGTTACGACCAATTGCTAGGAATAAGTCCCATCGTTAGATAATTCACAATATAAACGAACCAGGTTCGCAGGATACGGTCAAGAACTGTTCGTCAGGGAATGAATTGTTTATTGCAACGGTCAACGTTGGTGAAGAATTGATGTGTGAATGATGGTCGTCTACAACGTTTTCACATCCATTCTTGTCTCGTATGACAAGATCAAATTCTTGTAACAACAGGATCCAACGTATTAGCCTGTCCTTAGCATCCTTCTTCGATAAAAGGTATCGTAAGGCGGAGTGATCAGTGTAAACCACTATTGGCGCCAATCAAGTAGGGCTTGAATTTTTTATTGCAAATACAACTGCCAAGAGTTCTTTCTCGGTAGTTGTGTAATTAATTTGTGCATCGTTCAAAGTCTTACTTGCATAGTAAATTACTTGTGGTATCTTATCAATGTGTTGTCCTAAAACTACACCAATAGCAAAATATGATGCATCACATAAGCTCGAACGGGTGGATCCAATCCGGAGATGATAGAACCGGGGCTGTAGTGAGAGATCTTTTAAGCGATTCAAAAGAAGCCTCACAATCCGAATCGAAGTGAAATGTTGTATCCATGGCCAAGAGAAGAGTTAAGGGTCTAGCCATTTTGCTAAAGTCCTTAATGAATCTCCTATAAAATCCTGCATGACCAAGGAAAGATCGTATATCTTTGACGCATTTGGGAGGAGAAAGGTTATGGATGACATCAATTTTAGCTCTGTCAACCTCAATGCTATTTTTCAAAATGATATATCCAAGGACAATACCTTCTTAGACCAGGAAATGGCATTTTTCCCAATTCAAAGTTAAATTATTATCCTTACAACGGGTAAGAACCGCATCAAGATGACGTAGGCATTCCTCAAAGGAGTCCCCAAATATAAAGAAGTCGTTCATAAATATCTTCAGAAAATTCTCAACCATGTCTTAGAATATCCCCATCATACACGGCTGAAATGTAGCGGGAGCGTTGCAAAACCGAAAGGGCATGCGCCTATAAGCAAAAGTACCGAAAAGAAAAGTAAATGTTGTTTTATCTTGATCCTTTTCGGTGATGGGACCTGGTTATAGCCAGAGTATCCATCCAAGAAACAATGGTATTCGTGTCCAGCTAATCGTTCTAACATCTGGTCAATGAAAGTTAGAGGAAAGTGATCTTTTCTCGTTACCGCATTGAGTTTTCTGTAATCAATACACACGCTTCATCCAGTTTGTGTGCGTGTTTGGATCAATTCATTATCCTTATTAGTGATGACCGTGATGGCAGACCTTTTAGGGACCACGTGAATAGGACTTACCCATTGGCTATCAGATATTGGGTAAATTATACCACTATCTAGACACTTGACGATTTCTTTCTTTACCGCCTCCTCCATAACGGGATTTAACCGTCTTTGTGGGTCTCGAGTTGGCTTGGCTTCATCCATCAAATGTATATAATGTTCAGCAATTAAGGGACTAATCCTTTTGATGTCAGCCATTGTCCAACCAAATGCTTGCCGATTTGATCTCAATACCGTCAAAAGTGCATTCTCTTGCTCTAAAGCTAGAGAAGCGGTGACTGATAGAGATTTTGCGTGCTTAGTTTTAATTACCGCAATCAAGACGGTTTCACTTTGTAGCTAGCCGGATGAGTACGGGTCGGTCCACGGAGAGATGGGAATCTTTTTCTTAGTGTCTTAACAAGTTAAGTCCGATTTGTCCAAGTTTGTTTAGGATTAACTTTGTGCTAAAATATATATAAAGAGAGCTTGTTAGGGTTAGGATTTGGTTTGTTTGAGTTAGGAATCACTAACTTCTTTCGTTGCCACTCTTAATATCGATGTTACGGTAATCGGCAACAACGGGGATTAGCACGACTAGGAAGGAAACTTGTGAGTATAAGCTAGGCTTTCCAACGCTTAGATCCCTCCTTTTTGTCCTTTTCCGTCCGTTCTTGGATCCTAGCCGTAACCTTCGGTCAATTCAACCACAACCGGTCTCACTAGGGTGTCACCGCTATCATGTAGGATAGAGTGCCATAGGGAGCGGATTGTGGTTCAATTGACGGGAGTCCGAATCAAGATGTTGGGCAAAGAAAAGAGTGACAGAGATTTGCTTCTCTGAAACTTCCATTATCCCACCCTAACAAGTGAGAAACTACTCACCCATTAAACAGAAAAAGAAATAAAACAAAGAAAGAAGATAGGAAGAAATGAGTTAGAGAATCACAACTAGCTATTTGGGACCTCACAGAGGCAAGGATCACACTTAAATATCATTGTTGTAAGGATAAAAGAAAAAAGAAGAAGAAAATAAACAAACAAACAAATAACCACAATTAGTTTAACAAATAAAATTATAAGCAAATATAAGAACACAATTACAAGACAGGCATTAAAAAGAACTCTTCTTTATTCATCATCCACTCATGAAGCTCACTACAATATCAATGAAGAAAGATGAAGAGGAAGAAGAAGATACAAACTATTATTCTAAATCCTAATACAAGAAAAAGTATACTTTACTTGGCTTAGAACTGGGCTATTTATAGGCAGATACATGAAACCCTAGGGATAAAATCTGAGCCCAAACACAATTACAAAACTATCCTGAAAATCCGAGCCAACACCGAGTTGACTCGGCCACGGATCCGCCGCATAAGTGCCACATTGGCGGCAGATCCGTGTCCATTTTGTTGAATTGCAGTGTCATTTTTTCTGGGGTTTTCCACGTTTCTGTTCTTATCTATTTAGTACACTTGGTTTCTCAAAATATCTTCCTTCTTCTCCCAAATTTTCAGGAGTCCAAAAAGATGAAATGATGTGGACTTTTGCCTTTATTTTCTTGAGCTCCGCGTTGAAATCTTGGATCTTGTGCTGCCTCTTGTGCTTTATGCATGAAATGACCAATGATTTGCCATTTTGTCTCTCAAACTGGTAGGCGGCATCTAACGGATCGTGAGAGGAGACCCGTATTTTATCTGTTGTTGGCCGTAGTCTAGAATTTGTTGCGACTTTTCATGATTTTCACTGTTTAGAGCTGAGGACCTGTAACCTGCAATTATTTAGCAAGCATGTTTCAAGAGTACCTACCAATATGCAATGCGATCAGGAATGGACGGTATAAAAATGAAAAAATCTGATATAAACAAATACCACCAAACTTATCTTTTGCTCGTCCTGAGCAAAGCCATTTTATTCACAAAAATTCCTAACCTTACTTTCAAAGGGAACGCGATTGCACTGAACTCATGCAACAAGCCGTTAAACCTCTTGGTTGCCATAGAGGAGGAGTTTTGTCTCCTGAGAGTTTTCAGCGGATACTATCCAGAAAATTCGATCAAATTGGCCGTCGACTCTAATCCTACAGTTCAATATTCTAGCAAGAAACTCTATCATCTTTAACTTAGAAATCATCAACCCTTATTCATCACACTTCCTTTTCATTTAATTTAAGGTCCTATACGTTTTGCCAGTTTATAAAGCACTCAGCATCTCTAGAGTTTTCCTTCTAAAACGCAATCTCAAATCCGGAATTTTTATCATCTCTATTGAAGATATAAGCCCTATTTTCATTCCTATCTCTCCTCTAAACTCCGATCATATACCCCTACGTGTGTAAATATCACCCCTACACTTCGAAATTCAATTCAAGCTATAATACCCTTGCCTTAATACCTTGCACTACTTCTTCTTTATTAATGGTGGACGGATTTGCTCACACATCTTTCATGCGACTATTACAGCTTCCTGAGGCATTAATCAGCCGATTACTAAATGTGTGAGAATTTAAAGCATAAATAGCAGTTTCCAGGTCTTGTATTTATTATTTTTTTCTTTTTTTTATTTATTTATTTCAAGACCGGATATATTTTTCAATGATGCTCTTTTTGTGGTTAACTTTAAATGCCGTTTTTTCATTCATACTAAGCTTTCAGGCAAGAGTATTCCTAGGTATCCTCTCCTGTTGGATATAGTGCCCTCAAAGTCAATTATTGGATCGCAGGCACGTGATTGCAATGATTGAGAGAGGACCTATACCGGTAGGACAGTCTTACTCGAGATGATAGTCTGCTATCTGGTTTGCCTTTATTATCGTGTACATGCTTTAGGTGATATTACATATCACTATTGCATGTTCATAGAGCCCATAGGATTCTTGCTTAAATACCAGCAGTATGATGGCGATCATATACGTGAGAGCTGGGATCTATAAGCACATCCTTAAAAGGTCCCTAGTCGAGGGAGTTTCGAGACAGGGCATCGATACTCCAGAGTAGACGAGTGTATACGGATCGAGACCCCGACGAGGGGCGGTGGCTGGTCTCGCAAGCCATTGGTGTCAGTTGGTTCACCTAAGACATATAAATGTGCTCATTGGATTATGAGTACACCGGACGGACTCGCCGGGAACATGCTAGTTGGTTTTATACCTAGCATCAGATAGCAGTTCCCTGGTGACATGTGTAAAGGTTAGTCTGACGACCTGAGATCATCATTTGTCTCGTGTGAGATCCCACTGTGCTTTGATTCCTACCTTACCACGGCTCAAAAGAGGCGTGCAAACAGGTTTTAGTCGGGTACATTCCTGAGCCACATGGAGCCAGTGAGCGGATCAGCAGGGATTCGTCTCTCCCGGTATTGGGGGTGAGATCGCCCTGTGTCTGGAGAGCCATTACATGATGTTTTTGGCCAAGGCAAGTGATATTTACTGGTTAGTATTCCAATAATATCTTAAGGTGTTCTGGGCTACACTCCGACACGACTTATACCGCTTTTGGTGGTCTGACATTTACAAGCCCCCTAGGCCCGACATGCAATACTCATAGACAAACGGACCGGACTGTACTGATATTGTCACTGACAGGCTCAGTAGGGTTTCTGGATGAGTTCTCTCATCAGCCTCCCTTTTGGTCAATACATGGGTATCCCGTTACGTACAGCTAGTACCACTGACGTACTTGTGGTTAAACCCACTGCCAGCATATTGACAAGTCTTTAGAGTCCCCCACAGATAATTTCCTAAGTTTCGGGCGAAACGTTGTAGAGGTCGTATGGTATTATTATAGGGTTACTAGGCATTCTTACAAGGGTCAATAAGGCATCAACCATGCCCGATTGAAAATTTAGACGTGCCGAACAACCCAAAGCGAGGATCTTTGCTAGATAATTAGGGTTACACATGCAAGTAAACATCTTTACAACTAAGAGAGAGGGATTACAACCTTTGTAGTCCGCTCCTTCGCTTCATAAGCTCCGAGTAGAAGTCCCTTCGCCGCAATCCATGATCTCCCGGACTCAAGAGAGGCTCCACAACCCGAATGATCCATGCTTGCTTGTAGTCTTCCTTCTCGAAGATGATCTACCTCGAAGTTTCTTTAACTCAAGCTCTCATTCACCCTAATCAAATTGGCATGATTAGATGAGGATGATGAAGTAGGATTTATGCTCTCTTTTATTATCAAATTCTCACACTCATTCATCACAAAATAAAAACCTAGAATGCTTTTTAGAGCTCAAAGAAGAAGAAGAAGAATGAATATTCTTTTTTGATGAATAATGAATAATCACTTATGGTTACAAATGAAACCCTTGAGTTAAGCATGAGTGGCTTAACTCATTTATAGATTTAACCTACGGTGAAGGGTTTGGGTTGGGTTAGAAATATCTAGCAAAATATCAACCATAATATCTTTGCTAGAAACAAAGTAAAACCTTCTAGAAGCATCATGAAAGAGCTAACCCAAATCAAACCCTAACCATGTTGAATCTCCACTAAATATGTTGCATTAGTAATCATAACATGTTACAATATTATATACCACATATATAATATATATTTGTAACAAAAGAAAATAATACAATTAATATATATCGCATATATATCAATATATTATCCGGTGAGAAAATGAATCAATAAAGCGAGCCAGTATTAGATAATGTAATGTAATATATCATATATGTAATTATACATTAAATTATCGAATCAACACTTGATCTGACAATCCGGCTATACCGAATATAACCGACTAATATATCATGTACCGATTCATCGAATCAACACTTGATCCGATGACCCGGCTCATATCTAAATATCGCAAGAATATAATATGGTATCTCATATCGCATTATCCTCGGTCCTGCACATATCACATATGTGCTTCTACTCCGTTTTGCCTGAGTCAAGAAACCTCTGTGTAGGACTCTAAAGAATCGTCAATACGCCGGTAGCAGGTGATGATCATATCAAACACCCACAAGCTGCAAGCGGTCAGCTAAACGTAACAGCCACCCAGGTATTGAGCGATCAGAAGATCAACAAGCAAGCCGGTACATTCTCCTGTGAATCCAATCAGTAACACTCTTGTACAGTCCGGTCTCTTCGTCTAATATGTCGCATATCTAGTCTAGGGGTGGTATACGTCAGACCCAGTAACTGATAAGTCATGTCGATGTGAGGCTCTTAACAGGTCGAGAAATTGCTGATTACACTTACCAGTAGTACTCTCTATCATCCCTGGCCAGGGACTTCCAGTTATAGCCAATCGAACACAGCACAACATCAATTCCCTATACCGGGAGAGACGAATCCCCTCCTATCGCTCATTGCCTCCATGTGATTCGGGACTGTACCCAAAAGCCACCATTTTGCATGCCCTCTTGGATGTGGTAAGGTAGAAATAAAAGCACAGTGGGAATCGCACAAGACTCTATGACGATCTCGGTTCTACAGACTACCCTGTACTAGTGTCACCAGAGAACTGCCATCCGACATGAGGTATAATACCATTTGGGAGTTCTCGGCGAGTCCGTCCAGTGTACCCATCTCCACTGAGCAACCGTACACCATCCTTGATGTCAAACACTGATGGATATGGGATCATCCATCGCCCATCATATGGGTCAAGATGCGTATACGCTAGTCTACTCTGGTGTATCGATGCCCTGTCTCGACACACCCTCGACTAGGAACAGTTATAGGATGTACTCATCGACTACTCTGGCCCCACTAGTATGATCTCATCATAGTCCCAGTAGTCGAGTACATATCCTAAGGGTTTTATCAATATGTGAGAGTAAGACAATAAACTAATATAAGTCAACATGTTAAGATAACGTGAAACCAAATAGCATACTTTCATGACGAGAAAGAAAGTCCTCTCTATATATATCCAAACATCCATTATAATATACATCATATGTACAACAATGGCCTCTAGGGTATATACCTAACTAACAATCTCCCACTTGCACTATGGCCAGCTGTTGTAGTATCTCATACCTAGCATCCCGAATAATCTATCAAACTGTATCTAAGGAATGGCCTTCGTGAGTGGATCCGCAGTGTTGTCCTTCGTATCAACTCTCTTGACCTCGATCTCCCGGCTATTAACTATCTCCCTGATCAGGTGATACCGCCTCAGAATATGTCTGGACTTCTGATGGGACCTGGGTTCCTTGGCCAAAGCCACAGCTCCATTGTTATCAGAATATAGAGGTATTGGATGATCAATGGATGGAACCACACCAAGTTCACTAATGAACTTCTTTATCCAGACAGTCTCTTTGGCAGCATCGTTAGCAGCGATGTATTCAGCCTCCATCGTCGAGTCTGCAACGGTATCCTATTCGGAACTCTTCCAACAGACCACCCCTCCATTGAGGGTAAAGGCAAATCCAGAGTGCGACTTAGAGTCGTCCTTATCACTATAGAAGCTGGAATCAGTAAAGGACTCCACCTGGAGTTCTCCGTTACCATACACCAAGAATATCTCTTTAGTCTTTCGCAAGTACTTGAGAATGTTCTTCACAGCTGTCCAGTGACTCTCTCCAGGATCTGCTTGAACCGACTCACTACACTTAGTGAGTATGCTATATCGGGTCTGGTACATAGCATCACATACATGATAGAGCCTACAGCCGAAGCATAGGGTATCCCTTGCATCCGAGCTCTCTCCAAATCTGTCTTGGGAGACATCTCTTTGGAGAGAGTGGGTCCAGAGATCGTGGGTTGGTTTCCACGCTTGGATTCTTCCATCCTAAATCACTTTAGCATGGTGTCAATGTACCTAGATTGGGACAATCCCAGTATCTGTTTAGATCTATCTATATAGATCATAATTCCCAATATGCAGTAGGCATCACCTAGATCTTCCATTGAGAATCTTTGTGATAAGAAGAGCTTGACTGATTGCTGCATAGGAACATCATTTCCTATCAAGAGTATGTCATCAACATACAATACGAGGAAGACAACCTTACTCTCTGCAACTTTCTTATAAATACAAGGTTCATCTACGTTTATGATGAAGTCAAACTCTTTGACTACAGCATCAAAGCAGATGTTCCAACTCCGCGATGCTTGCTTTAACCCATAGATGGATTTAAGCAGCTCCCACTCCTTTCCGCTGCTCCCACTATCTACGAAGCCCTCTGGCTGAGTCATGTACACGCACTCTTCTAAATCACCGTTTAGAAAGGCGGTCTTAACATCCATTTGCCTGATTTCCTAGTCATGGTATGCAGCAATGGCAATTAAGATCCAGATGTACTTAAGCATAGCCACTGGAGAAAAGGTTTCATCATAATCCACACCTGGTCGTTGACGAAAACCCTTTGCAACAAGTCTAGCTTTGAAAGTCTCAACTTTTACATCTACACCAATTTTCTTTTTAAAGATCCACTTGCTCCTAATGGGTTTTACCCCTTTAGGAGCATTTTCCAAAGTCCATACTTTGTTGGTGTACATGGATTCCATCTCAGATCGCATTACATCCAGCCATTTCATAGAGTCACCACTCGTGATGGCCTACACGAAACTGGTCGGGTCATCATCTTCCATGATGCAATCCATGCTCCCACTATCAATGAGAAAACTGTAGTATCTCTCAGATGGATGAGAAACCCTGCTAGATCCGCGAAGAGGCTAGGGTTCGTCGGCTACTACTGAATCCTATGGTTCCAATAAATCATCAATTGTAGTTTGTAGTGCTGGAACCTCTTCCAGCTCTACCTCATCGCAACTAATTTGTTTTGTAAGAAATTCCTTTTCTAAAAAGGTGGCATGCTGAGCAATAAATACCTTTTGTTGTTCACTATGGTAGAATAGATATCCATACGAATTGCTTGAATATCCTACAAACTTACAAAGAACTGATCGTGCCTCGAGCTTGTCCGGATTTTGCTTTTTAACATAGGCCGGACAACCCCATATCTTAACTCTTTTAAGAGATGGTCTCTTGCCATTCCATATCTCATATGGAGTGGTAGGCATAAATTTGGTTGGAACTCTATTCAATAGGTATATGGCTGTCTCCAGCGCATACCCCCAGAAGTAAATAGGTAACTCAGCTGTACTCATCATAGAGCACACCATATCTAATAGGGTGCGATCCTTCGCTCTGATACACCGTTGTGTTGTGGAGTATAAGGAGGAGTAAGCTGAGAGTGAATCCCATTCTCTTTTAAATAGTCTAGGAACTCATTGCTTAAGTATTCATCTCCTCGATCAGATCGAAGAATCTTAATAGTTTTGCCCGTCTGGTTCTCTACTTCGTGCTTATATTCTCTGAATTTCTCAAAAGCTTCAGACTTGTGTCTTATCAGGAACACATGCCCGTATCTTCAGAGATCGTCAGTAAATGTAATGAACTAGGAAGATCTGTTCCTGGCATGTATAGACATGGGTCCGCATACATCACTATGTACCAGTCCTAAGAGTTCCGTAACTCTTTCTCCGTGTCCACTAAACGGAGTTTTGGTCATTTTTCCTTTGAGACATGAATGGCAAGTATCATAAGAAGATAATTCGAACAGATTCAAATATCCATCCTTATGTAACATAGCTAGCTATGTCGCATTGATATGACCAAGTCTATATTGCCATAAGTAGGATTCATTTATTTCGGAACTTTTCCTCTTGTGTGTGTTTTGTATATTAAGGACTGTATTTTGATTGACAATGAATATGCTTTTATGTAACGAGCCTGATGCAATAAACTTTTGATTTAGGAAGATGTTCATAACATTATCCTGTATTACAAAATTATATCCTTCTTTCTTAATAAAGAAACTGATATAATGTTTCACATCATGTTCGGTATATAATAACACTCATTCAGAATCAGTGTATTACTACTTGGTAATACAAGGTGATATTCGCCAACTGCTTTGGCTGCAATACTTGCACCATTCCCTACTTGTACGGAATGATCACCTTTTCCCGGTTCTCTACCTTTACATAGCCCACGTAACAATTTATATATGTGGGATACCGATCCGGTATCTAATACCCAGGACGTAGGGTGAACTGAGAAACAGTTCTCAATAACTAACACACCCGAAGAAGATGCATCAGCATGCTTATTCTTCGTTTGGGCGGCCTGAGAATCCAGATTTTCTCCTGTTTCCTGTTCAGTATTTTAACACTTATAAGAAAGAACGGGACCAACGTTCCCCTGCTCAGTATAATAAACGGGTTCAGTCAATACATCCATATTATTATCTTGATTAAGGCCTGACATGGGTGCTACCTGGAGAGAGAGAGAAGAAAACATTTTAGCGTATGCTCTTGCAAGATTAGATTGGTTATTATCTTATCTAATCAGGTTGTCTCCCACTATTTTTATCAAATCTTCTTTCAAACCCTAAAATTTAAGATTAGCCGGGATTAATTACACCCTACAACTTCGTCAATCTTTCAGCCAGATCAGTGTCGGTACTTGAGGGAGGTTCCCCCTGCTTTAGCACGGACCTAATTAAAGTAAACTTCATTTTCCTATAGGCATAACCCCGTTAACACATTTCTAGACACCTACTTGATCGGCTAGTTGTCCTGTGTAAAATTCTCCCAGGAGTAACTCTTACTCGCAGTGGGTATCGGGATTCAACTATCTCATAGTAGGTAAGCAATCTCATTGCAAATTTCAATACTTGAAATTCTTGATAATGCTTTTGCCCCTAACAACTTATGACCTTGGCTTAGGTCAACAAATCATAAGTGCTAGCCAAGTTCAACCCGTCATTTTCCGATTGAATTAAACCCACCAGTACGACCCTTGGCTAAGGTCCATAAAGTCGTACGACTACCCTAACTCTATCACATCTCATGTTTTAGTAGATAAACACTAATTAGCTACCGTACACTACGCTTTGGCTACGGTCAACAAACGCAGCACGGATACTAACCAGTCTCTATCTGAAATAACGGAGGGCTACGCAGGTTTTTCAGAAAACCATGAGCTTAATGAACTTGATATCGTTGTAGAAAAAAGTGATTTTGAAAAGGAGTGTTTTGGGGTATTTTCTAGTTTCGCTAAAGAGGTCATTCCCTGTGAAGGGATCTCGGCTCTTTCCCCATCGAATAAGGTGCAGGGTATATCATATATACCGCTGTGCAAATTAAGAACTATATAAGCTGGCAAAAACTAAACCGCGAGTTTGTAGCATCTTCCTGTTTAGCTAAAGAGGTCATTACCGGTGAAGGGATCTCGGCTCTTTCCTCATCGAATAAGGTGCAGGTTATATCACATATACCGCTGTGCAAAGCAAGAACTATATAAGCTGTCAAAAACTAAACCGCGAGTTTGTAGCATCTGCCAGTTTAGCTAAAGAGGTCACTCACGGTGAAGGGATCTCGGCACTTTCCTCATCGAATAAGGTACAGGGTATATCATATATACCGCTATGCAAAGCAAAACTGTGGCTACCCTTTTTGTAAAGTTTTGATTCTACAACATCTTTTAGGTTTCTTTTCTCTTTATTAATCTCATTAATATACCCATCAGCTTATCCTTCCTAAGTATCACAGTAGAAACAAAAGCAGTAATATTTATATATCAGCATATATATATATATATATATATATATATATATATAGTATAAGCATTCGTCTCAGGCAGTAATATGATCTCATCACAGAACATTGCAGCAGAAGATAACATATGAAATATTGGATATACTAGGACGTCCGTGTTTTATTTCGAGCCTGTATAAAACACGGATTCCACGGTCGCGATGAATAGCCAAACCCACATCCCTAGACCCCTACGAGAGCGGCAAGTAACACTGCCAATTCTAGGGTTAGGAGACCCGGTCTCGACTCCTCGAAAAGGCCTCCCACTGGACACTAAAACCCGGTTACTTGTGCTCCCCTCCTTGGGTCTACCTAATGCAGAACAGTAAATAATAGACAACGGTGACAACAACCTCATCCCGGAAGTGCCCCAATAAAAGAATATTACAAACAATGAATTTTACATGAATGAAAATAAAATCTCTCATCTTAGATAAAACCCCCGGCTATTCAGAACATGACGATCCATATAACATATCACAGTAACATATAATATCTCATATCATCAACGTAAGTAAGCATGCCTGCACTGATTGTCGTTGACGTATAGCAACGAAAACCAGCGATACAACTACATACTACACTTACGGTCACAGAAAAGAAAGTGTAAAACTACAATATTTGGAATCCACAATCACTTTAGACATCGTAAATCAGAAATATCACATACTTCCCATTTCATGCCTAACTATATGAATTCCACATATTGTATCACATTCCAGATAAATAGACAATATTAAACTTTCCGATCGAATAATCGAATACCCAAGATTTTCTAAATAGCTCAACACTTGAGCGGAGTTCAAAGAAATCGCAGAATATGTCACAGTACCGATGGTCCAACCATAGAAGGGTCAAACCAACGCCTCACATGTGGAAATGCCGTACTGCCCTAAACCCTAAGGTTTAGAGGTGGTTCAGACGGTCACATAATCGAGTTAAGGTTTGTGTTCTTCTAGAGGGTCCACAACGTTATTTGCACGTTTTTTCCGAAAGATTTAAACTCAAGAAAAATTCAACACTTGAAAGTTTTTCGTGTCAGGAAAAAGTGAGTTAATGATATCCGTTTGAACATTTTAATACTTTCTAAATTATCCGGAAAACAGAACGAAGTTAAATTTTTCCATCGAATCTACGATTACAAAAAAAATCCCCAGAACACTTAACACTTGAGTAAGATTAAAAATACCCAGAAGCTTGAACAAATACCTATGGATATACTCTGCAAATACCTTTCACCAATTCCCTGTTATGGCCGCGGAACCGCCGCGACAAGCAGGTTCTTGCCGCGGTTCCACGACGCTATGAGAGGCTTGGGGGCTCGTATTTCATTACTATCCTTAGAATTGCCTGCTGATATTTTTGAGTATTTTTAATGCAGAAAAAACAAACTTTGTAGAAAATTTCCAGAGAGGGGGTCAATTTCGATGTTTCGGGGTTCGATCGGAGTTTTAACTTCGTATACACGTCGCCTAATGCTCTAGCTAGGCTATGATACCACTGTAGGGTTACAAGGCACTCTTACAAGGGTCTATAAGGCATCAACCATGACCTATTGAAAATTTAGACGTGCCGAACAACCCAAAGCGAGGATCTTTGCTAGATAACTAGGGTTACACATGCATGTAAACATCTTTACAACTAAGAGAGAGGGATTACAACCTTTGTAGTCCGCTCCTTCGCTTCATAAGCTCCGAGTAGAAGTTCCTTCGCCGCAATCCATGATCTCCCGGACTCAAGAGAGGCTCCACAACCCGAATGATCCATGCTTGCTTGTAGTCTTTCTTCTCGAAGATGATCTACCTCGAAGTTTCTTTAAGTCAAGCTCTCACTCACTAATGAGGTGAACACCCCAATCAAATTGGCTAAATTAGATGATGATGATGAAGTAATATTTATGCTCCCTTTTATTATCAAATTCTCACACTCATTCATCACAAAATAAAAACCTAGAAAGCTTTTTAGAGATCAAGGAAGAAGAAGAAGAATGAATATCCTTTTGTGATGAATAATGAAGAATCACTTTTGGTTACAAATGCTACCCTTGAGTTAATCATGAGTGGCTAACTCATGTAGAGATTTAACCTAGGGTGAAGGGTTTGGGTTAGGTTAGAAATATCTAGCAAAATATCAACCATAATATCTTTACTAGAAACAAAGTAAAACCTTCTAGAAGTATCATGAAAGAGCTAACCCAAATCAAACCCTAACCATGTTTAATCTCCACTAAACATGTTGCATTAGTAATCATAACATGTTACAATATTATGTATCACATATAAAATATATATTTGTAACAAAAGAAAATAATACAATTAACATATATCGCATATATATCAATGTATAATCCGGTGAGAAAATGAATCAATAAAGAGAGCCAATAATAGATAATGTAAATTAATATATCATATATATAATTATACATTAAATTATCGAATGAACACTTGATCCGACAATCCGGCTATATCGAAAATAACCGACTAATATATCATGTACCGATTCATCGAATCAACACTTGATCCGATGATCCAGCTCATATCAAAATATCGTGAGAATATAATACGGTTTCTCATATCGTATTATCCTCGGTCCTGCACATATCACATATGTGCTCCTACTCCATTTTGCCTGAGTCAAGAAACCTTTGTGCAGGACTCTAAAGAATCGTCAATACGCCGGTAGCAGGTGATGATCATATCAAACACCCACAAGCTGCAAGCAGTCAGCTAAACGTAACAGCCACCCGGGTATTGAGCGATCAAAAGATCAACAAGCAAGCCTCTACATTCTCCTGTGAATCCAATTAGTAACACTCCCGTACAGTCAGGTCTCTTCGTCTGATATGTCGCATATCTAGTCTAGGGGTGGTATACGTCAGACCCCAGTAACCGATAAGTCATGTCGATGTGAGGATCATAACGGGTCGAGAAACTACTGGTAACACTTACCAGTAAATCTCTATAACATCCCTGGCCAGGGACTTCCAGTTATAGCCAATCGAACACAGCACAAAATCAACTCCCTATACCGGGAGAGACGAATGTCCTCCTATCACTCATTGCCTCCATGTGATTCGGGACTGTACACAAAAGCCACCGTTTTGCACACCCGCTTGGACGTAGTAAGGTGGAAATCAAACCACCGTGGGAATCACACAAGACTCTATAACGATCTCGGGTCTACAGACTACCCTGTACTAGTGTCACCAGAGAACTGCCATCTGACGTGAGGTATAATACCATCTGGGAGTTCTCGGCGAGTCCGTCCAGTGTACCCAGTCTCCACTGAGCACCCGTACACCATCCTTGATGTCAAACACCGATGGATATGAGATCATCCATCGCCCATCATATGGGTCAAGATGCGTATACGCTAGTCTACTCTGGTGTATCGATGCCATGTCTCGACACACCATCGACTAGGAACAGTTATAGGATGTACTCATCGAATACACTGGCCCCATTAGTATGATCTCATCATAGTCCCAGTAGTCGAGTACATATCCTAAGGGCTTTATCAACATGTGAGAGTAAGACAATAAATTAATATAAGTCAACATGTTAAGATAAAGTGAAACCAAATAGCATACTATCATGACGAGCAAAAAAGTCCTCTCTATATATATCCAAGCATCCATTATAATATACATCATATGTACAACAATGGCCTCTAGGGTATATACATAACTAACAATTATGGCAGGGTTCGATCATATACGTGCACTTATGCACAGATCATGGTCGGACGGATCATACTAGTGGGCTTTTGTTTAAGCCGGATCATAGTATTAGATTTGTTTGATTACTTTCGTCTCATCGCATTTGCATTCAATAGGAATGCGGATGCAGGTATGTATATACAGGTGAGGGGTATTCTTGTGATCCATCACGAGTTTACTTTAGATGATGTAGTTCTTTTTATTGTCGTAAACATTTGGGTTAATGTTTATTTTGGTGGAAATTGTGAGTGGATTTCATCATGAGGAGCAATTAATATGGCATGTGCAATCTAGTGACTCATGATCTCTTTTTTTGTAGCCTTGTCATGTTAATTGATAGATTATTGTGTTGAAATGAGAGGTGGAGAGATAGAGGGCAGCCATATGAGTGGTGCTAGCTCTTGGGATTATTATGAGTGCTCTCATTTTTCATCTCAACAAGATAGAAAAGAAAAGGCTCTTCTTCTTCTTCTTCTTCTTCTTCTTCTTCTTTCTCTAGCTCACTACTTCCCATGGCATCATCTTCAACCTCCATCCATATGCTCTCATGTGTTGAGAATCAATGGATGCTTGAGACAAAGTTATCACACACATTCTTTACATCACCTTGGACATGTCGGCTAGCAAACTTCATGACCGAGTTGCTTCGGTTTAAAGCGGGAGCCCGTAAAAAGACTTCTTGAAGTGGTGCCCTTCCGACGAGGAGACCGGAGATCGGTGATGCCGCGAGGAGCTAGGGATGGTGGATAAAGACCGAAGGACAGGGGTCGATTATTATAGCTTATCTAACCCTTCTTTAGTTGCTAGTATAGTGTTAATTGTACAATCCGGGTAAAAGCCTACGATAGCGTCGGTTTGTTAAATGTTTTTGTTTCCGTGTTTGGCCTCGGATAGACGGCCGGGGCACTACCGTAGACTTACATGGTATCAGAGCCACACCACTAACCTTTACTAGCTTGTTCTAACATGTTTAAAATATCTATCGATCAAAATTTCCGAAACCACATTTTCATTTTCTAAGTTTCTGCCAAATTTTAAAAGTCGTCAAAAAATTATTTTAGGTGTTTCAGAAAATCATGCAGGCTTTTCTAAGACCCCTGTAGAAATTTGAACGCACGATCCAATCATTACGCCGTGGAAAGGAATAACTGGCATGTTTGCTGCGGATCCGCGTAGGGAATGTGTGCTAAGAGCTTCATTTTTCTTCTGGTGGTCTTTCTCTTGGAATTGTGGTTTCTGGAAAATTTAGTTTTGGCCCAGATTATTTTGAGTGCAGGAATTGTACTTGGGTCCCACTTCAGGAAATTTTGTCAATCGAAATTTTAAATAAGTTAGTTCGCAGTACTTACATTACTATTTGTGACCGTGAAAGTCATTCGAGCTGTAAATCTTGTCTAATTGCTATAGCTCTTTTAGATGGATTTGCGAATGTAACATTCACGTTGAAATTCTGTGTTTTGCTGTGATGTTGCGGATTTGTCGTGGGGGATAGCTTGGTGCAATGTTAGTACAATTTAGTTTTATTTGTACATTTGATATTGCGGGGCGAGCGTTCGACATGTGGACTGCCGTCTGTAGGGTGTTTTTCGTCACCCCATTGAGATGAGAATATGCGTGCACTTGTTAGGAGTATTATAGATTCCCCCTGCCTAGGGTAGGCCAGGGTCTATTGATTGTGGGGATCCGAATCTCCGGCAGCCACGGACTAAGCTGCCGTTAATTACCCCTCGCCTTTGGAGCGAGAGAACCTCCGATTGACGGGTTAAACTGGTCATGCGAACTCAATGTGCAGTGTACGTGTGTTTTGTTTTGGTGGGGGCTTGGATATATCGGGAGACACGCAGAGTTTTTACGGGGGTCTCGCTACCCGGATAGCGGGCTGGGGTCAAAGGGGCTAGCAGCCCCATTGCGGGGTGCGGGGCAGTCCGCCGGCCCAAATTTTTTTGGGAGGGACAGTGTTGTGGTGTGTGTGTATATCTATATATGTATACATGTATACATATACAAAAAAGGGAAAAAGCGCCCAAAGGACGCATGGGGCCAGCGCCTTGAGCGCTGTGCGCTTAGGTGCTATGCGCTTAGGCTCTAGCACACCACGTGTCGGCACGTGGGCGCTCGGCGCTTGAGCACTGGGCGCTTGAAAGCTAGGCACTCGAGCGCTAGCGCGCCACGTGTGGGCACGTGGGCGCTGGGCGCTCGAGCGCTAGCACGCCACGTATCGGCACGTGGGCGCTGGGAGCTTGAGCGCTAGGCGCTCGAGCGCCGGGAGCTTGAGCGCTAGGCGCTAGAGCGCCACGTGGGCGCTGGGCGCTTGAGCGCCAGCGCGCCCCGTGATGGCACGTGGGCGCTGGGCGCTTGAGCACCAGGCGCTCGGGTGCCTAGGTGCCGGTGCGAAAGAAGGGATTTTTAGCCCCAGAAATGGGATTTAAAATCCCTAAAGAGGATTTAGGGTAGAGTTAAACTCCTATGATGTTTTGGAGTTGATGAAATGGGTTCTTCTTTGGAGCCCTGGGTCTTCCCAAAAATGGGGTTTCGGAGATGGGCCTCCTTCTTCCTCCTTTCAAAAATCTTTTCTTTTTGAGATAATGGAAGATCTAAGTTCTCCTTTATGGGTTTTGTGTTGAAAAACTATTTAGTTTCATAAAATGAAGAGTAAATCTCTTGATTTAATTCAAAAGAAAGAAGAAGGTTTTAGAACCTTGAGGAAGGAGAAAGATCTCATATCTAAAACTTTTTTTGCATAGAGAAAAAGTTGTTGGGATATTTTTATTATCCTTACCTTTATAAGCTATACACTTTACACATAGCCCCTTGGGCTTCACAAAATGGTATTTTGCCTATCCCATGGCTCATGTGCCATTTTTTTTAACACATAAGCCATAGGCTTTACAAAAATTTGTCTTTATGCCTATTTTTCTTACATTTATTCATAAAATAAAATAAAAGAAATACAGCAAAATTATTTATTACAAAATTTTTATCTTGGCATGGGGGGAGGCCGGCCGCTTCATATTCAGGCTCGGCCCGGTCATGGGCCCACTTGGCTTGGGGTTGACTTTGATTTTGACTTGGTCAACCGGTGTGTAAATTTTTACCCCAACAAATTGCCCCCATCAATAAATGCACACCACATATGTGGGTCGTGTGCATGAAATTGATGGATTTTCTTTCACATGGAGGCGACTTGATTCGGTTCCCACCTTTTGGGAAGCTGGCACTGCCCTTTTTACGACATGGAATGTCGATACTGCCCTTTTTGCGACTTGGACGTTCTGTTCTGCCCTTTTTGCGATTTGGATGGTCGTTGGTGCCCTTTTAGCGACGTGGACGGTCGATACTGCCCTTTTAACGACTTGGACGGTCGGTTCTGCCCTTTTTGCGACTTGGACGGTTGTTGTTGCCATTTTAGTGACGTGGACGGTCTATACTGCCCTTTTTGCGACTTGGACGGTCGATGCTGCCCTTTTAGGGATATGGACGGTCGGTTCTGCCCTTTTAGCGACTTGGACAGTCGGTTCTGCCCTTTTTACGATTTGGACGGTCGATTATGCCCTTTTTGCGACTTGGACGGTCTGTTCTGCCCTTTTTGCGACTTGAACGGTCGGTGCTACCCTTTTAGCGACGTGGATGGTCGGTTCTGCCCTTTTTCCGACTTGGACGGTCGGTGCTGCCCTTTTAGCAACATGGACGGTCGGTTCTGCCCTTTTTGCGACTTGGACGGTCGGTTCTGCCCTTTTTGAGACTTGGACGGTCGGTGCTGCCCTTTTAGCGACGTGGACGGTTGGTTTTGCCCTTTTTGCGACTTGGACGGTCGGTTCTGCCCTTTTGGCGACATGGACGGTCGGTTCTGCCCTTTTTGCGACTTGGACGGTCGGTGCTGCCCTTTTAGCGACATGGACGGTCAGTTCTGAATTTGACTTGCTCCGCTTCTTGCGGTGTCAAGGATGAAGTTGACTTGTTTCCGAGGTGGAATTTGATTCGGCCAAGGAGGTCAATGGTTGTTTTGATGATTTGATGTGATTTGGATTGACATCAGAACCGCTACACTGGAATATGGTACCAGGAGCGAATCATCATTTTCCATGAGAGGATTTGGGGATTTTGCTTTTGGTTTGGCATCAGCATCGCTACACTGGAATATGGTACCAGAAGCGAATCATTATTTGCCATGAGGAAATTTCCCTCGTTCCCAGTTTAACGACTTAGAGGTCATTTGGATTGGAGTTTGGAATTTTGAGGTTAGGGTAGGCATCAGCATTGCTAACACTGAAGCACATGTGCCAGGAGCAATTCATCATCTGCCTCGGGAGGACTTGGGATTTGGTTCTTGTTTGGCATCAGCATTGCTGCACCGGAATAATTCCAGGTGCAACTCATCATTTGCCTCAGGAGGCTTTGGATTTGGTCTTTGGTCGGCATCAGCATTGCTGCACTGGAATAATACCATGAGCGACTCATCATTTGCCGTTGCCTGTTTGGGAACGATAGCTTAGGAGACAGGTGTAGGTCCCTATCACCTAAGACTTTTCAATTTTATGAGCCCTAAGGGTCTCATAAAAGCATTTTCTCCCTACGAGTCGGGAGGATCTCGCAGGTGTATGTTCTTCTTAGGAATCGTGAAGATTCCTAAGTGTGTTGCTCCTTTGTGAGTCGTAAGGATCTCACGCAGGGATTTTCTCCTCACAAGATCGAGAGGACTTTGCGAGTGTATTTCACCTCTTTTCACGAGTTTGCGCCCTTTCGGGTTTTCACAAACTCGCCGGCAGTACTGCTGTTTTTACTCACAGAGCCCTTTCGGGTTTTTCATCCGTGCCCGTTTTGCTTGTGGACATACCTCTTTTTTTGTCGCTGGTGGGACTTTAAGAGTAGTCTCACTAGCAGGATTTAGGAGTGGTAGGGGTCGTTTACGCCCTTGGATTGTGTACGGTTTTGCAGGATGTATGATCCAGACCGTAGGGCTGGTGTGCTCGATTCACCTACGACTTGGAGCATTCACGCGTAGTATTTCTTGAGATATCGGCCATTGATGGGTGGCATGGGCCTTTCTCCCTCGGCACTTATTAGTTGGTAGGATCCTCTGTCGAACACTTTCTCGATGACGTATGGTCCTTCCCAGTTTGGCTCGAATTTTCCCTTAGCATGTTGATTTGGGATGATCGGTCTTTTAAGGACCAACACCAATTCACCTTTCTTGAAAGCGCGGAGACGGGTTATCTTGTCATAGTCCCGTGACATTTAGGAGCGGTATAGTTCCAGATTTTGCTGCACCGCGAGCCTCTTTTCTTTGAGGGCGTCGAGCTCTTCAAACCGAAGGAACACGTTTTCCTCCTCTGTTAACTCGTGCAGAACGGCCATTCTTAAGCCTGGAACTTCGACTTCGAGGAGGAGGATCTCCTCCACTCCGAAGAGCAATGAGAATGGAGTGGACTGAGTTGGAGTATGGTGCGTGGTACGATATGCCCACAACGCCTCGTGAAGTTTGAGATTCCAGTCTCTCTTGTTGGCTGAAGCATTTTTCCTCAGGAGCTTGCATAGAATCTTATTGGAGGCTTCAGCTAGCCCGTTGGCTCTTGGATTATTGATGGAGGAATATCTCCAGTCTATCTTATATTGAGCAGCGAACCTTGCGACTTTGAAGCTCTTGAAAGAAGGCCCGTTGTCAGTTATGATTCTTCTTGGTATACCGAAGCGGTATAGAATATTATGCTGGAAGAATGTCAGAATATCTCTTGTCTTGGCTTCTTTTAGCGGGACAACTTCAGCCCATCTGGAGAAATAGTCAGTTGCGGCCAATATGAACCGGTGGCCTTTGGATGACGGAGGATCAATTGGGCCAACTATGTCGGTTCCCCAGACTTCGAAGGGCCACAACACCACCGTAGGATGCAACGGATTGGGGTGCTTGTGAATGAAATCACCGTGAATTTGACAGATATAACATTTCTTTGCATGCTCTCCGCAATCCCATATCATGGTGGGCTAGTAATACCGAAGTCGTTTAATTTGAAGCCTCATCTAGGGGCTAGATTGGTGAGCACCGTAAATGCCTGAGTGAACTTCTTTCATGACTTTTTGGGCTTTGGCCGACGACAGGCATCTGAGCCAGAGTTGGTCATATGACCTGCGGTACTGCGTGTCATTTACAAACATGTATTGGAGAGCTCTCTTTTTCAGCTGAACCTTCATGGATCTTCCTTCGGGCAGTTTGTCGTATCGGAACTACTCTATGAAGGGTTCTCTCCAATCGGGCTCGTCTTGAACGATCGAAGCTTTTTCGACAGGACTGCTCTTCTGTTTCACGCTTTCCTCTTCTCGTAGAGAGACAGGGGGTAGAATTGACTGTGATCAGAATTTCATCCATGTCAGGATCAACCAGCTCCTTGGCTAAACAAGCAGGTACATCAGCCTTTCCATTCAACGCTTTAGGGACTCTCGTTAGTTCGATGTAAGCGAACCGATTCATGAGTTCCACCACCCGGCTTCTGTACCAAGCTAACTCGGGTTTGTATATCTTATAGTCGCCACTTACTTCGTTGACGACAAGCTAGGAGTCACCGTAAACCCGTAGCCGAAGGATTTCCAATTTTATGGCGAGCTCCAAACCAGCTATCAGAGCTTCATACTCTGACTCATTGTTTGTGCGAGGCTCGATAAGAGCAAAAGAACGCCGTAGGGTTCCCATTGATGGTGTGATGAACACCAATCCTATCCCCGCTTTTATCTCCGGGACGCTTGATTTACTGGAGGTCCTTATCGATGAAGCTCTATCGAAGTAGAGCTCCCAACATGGATCGTCATTCTCGAGGTGCAGCACTTGTTCGTCGGGTAGCTCGCAATTGAGCGGTGACCCTTCTGGTATGGTATGAGCAGCAAGAAATTCTGCAAGAGCTTGCCCTTTTACTACTTTCTGGGGAGTATAAACTATGTCAAACTCCAGTAGCATGAAACCCATATTAACATTCTACCGGCTAGGCTTGCTTTAGTCATTAAGTGTTTGAGCTGGTCGACCATAGAGATCAGCATAACCCGATGAGCGAGCAGATAGTGCCTCAGCTTCTTCACAGTGAACATCAGAGCCAAGCATTGCTTTTCGATCGGGGAATAGTTGTGCTCCACCCCGACTTAAGTTCGACTGAGGTAGTATATGGCATTCTCTTTTCCCTCCTCATTGTTCCGTGCAAGGAGCGCACCGAGTGATTCATCTAGCGCGGCCGTATAGAGAATCAGCAGTTTATTTGGAATGGGAGCGGCCAGCACTGGAGGGTGCCACAAGTACAGTTTGAAGCTTTCGAACGCTGCTTGACATTTGGCATCCCAGATAAAAGAGCTCCTTTCTTCATGAGCTTTGAGAAGGGCCTACATCTCCCCGACAAATTTGAGATAAACCTCCATATATAAGCAAGCTTGCCTTGAAAAGATCTTAGCTGCGTCTGACTCTTCGGAGGGGGCATCTCCATGATGGCCTTTATCTTGGATGGGTCAACTTCGATCCCCCGATGTCGGACTATAAAGCCCAGGAATTTTCCCGATGACATGCCAAAAGCGCACTTTAGAGGATTCATCTTCAGATCGTATTCCCTCAGTCTGGTGAGAACGGTCCTAAGATCTTGGATGTGATCGGCCTTGGCTTTAGTTTTGACGACCAGATCATCATCATAGAATTCGACGACTTTATGGATTAGGTCATCAAAGATATTAGTCATTGCCTTTTGATATGTAGCACCTGCGTTCATCAGTCCGAACGGCATCACCTTGTAGCAATATATTCCGATCGGGGTACGAAATGCTGTGTGTTTCTCATCCTCAAGCGACATCTTGATCTGATTATATCCAGGCGAGCCATCCATAATGGTTAACAACTCGTAATTTGATGTGTCATCGACCATCATTTCCATGACCGGTAGCGGGAAGTCGTCTTTAGGACATGCCTTGTTGAGGTTCCTGAAATCGACACAAACTCGGATCTGCCCATTTTTCTTCTTCAATGGAACTATGCATGCGATCCAATCCGCATATTTCTCCTCCCTGATGAAGCCTGCATCGATGAACTTCTTGGTTTCCTCAATGACCTTTTCTTCTAGTTCCCTTCTCATTCTCTGAGGAGCTTGTTTGACTGGCTTAGCATCAAGAGATATAGCCGGTTTATGCATGGCCACTTTGGGGGAAAGTCCAGGCATTTCTTTATACGTCCACGCGAAGCAATCGACGAACTCATGCAGCAGGGCGATTATCTGTGCTTTCACTTCCTCTGATAAGAGTGAGCTGATGTAGGTCGGCCTTGGATCATCGGACATTCCTAAGTCAATCCCGTCTAGTTCGTCGAAGGTTGCGTGTCCGCCATCTTCGAGCTCCTGAGGAGCTTCTTCTGGCTCAGCTATCTCGTCATCATAATTTGATCTTTCGCTGGCTTCACCAACATGGATCATATAGCACGCTTTGGAATCAGGTTGAATGAAGCCTGTGCCCAGTCTATCTGGAATTCGTCCATCGATGAGTGCTCGAACCTGGGGCAGATGCCATAGCCCTTCGTAAAACTTTGCTTCGGACTCCGTTTGATATAATCGGCATCCGGACTTTTTAAAATATTCCCGCATCTCGGGCGCATAGTATCTAGGATTGAGGACAGACCTTATGCCTCTCTCATATGGAAGGCACGCGACAGACAAATTGTCCGGGTGCGCAACGGGGTTTGATCCATAAAACATGATGCCTTTCTGTCCACTTTTCCTTCCGGGGACGTAGAAAGTTTTCAGCTGGTCCATGGTGGAGACTGACAATGCATCGAGCTCTTTGCACATCTTCTCCGGGACCCTTGTGACAGTTAGGGGCCCTTCTGCAATTTTGAAGGTCTCTCGTAGTTTCTCTTGTTGCATGGGGGTCCAATCTGCACCGCTTTTGCACGGCAGGTCCTCTTCCTCCGACTCTTCAATGTCGCTGCCAAGATGAAGGTGGACATTGCTGCTAGGTGGGGCTTCAGTGACAGATTCGTCCGTATCGCTACAAAAATGAGGGCGAGTTTTACGGAAGGACGGACTTCCAGCGTCGGACTCGTCGGTGTCGCAACCGAAACACGGGCGCACTTGGGCGTTTTTGCTTTTGAAAGTGACAGCCGGCTCGGATTTGCTTTTGAGTCTTAGGGCCGCTCTATCCTCAGTCAGTTGTGGCTTAGCATTTTGGTGGTTGGTAAAGTACTGAGAATCTTCATATCGGACTTCATGCATACCGAACGGATGGATGTCTCTGTCATTGTGTCTTTCTTCGCCATTTTTAGTATACTTCATGCATTGATGGAGAGTTGACGGGACGATGCCGTAATCGTGGAGCCACGGCCATCCCAAGAGAATCTTATAACACGTGTCGGCGTCGATCACGTATATCTTAGCTTCAGTTTCCAGATCTCCGAAATTGATTGGCAGAGCTATGGACCCTAGAACTTGCTGGTAATTTTGGTTGAAACCTTGAATGACAATCCTTTCCCTTGATAGGTATCGGACGTCCATTGACAAACTCTTCAGCGTCCGCAAATTCATGATGTTCACTGAAGACCCTGGATCAATCAATATGCGATTAATCCGATCTCCGTCGCTGTACCCGGTCACGTAAAGCGGCCGATTATGCTCAGCCGTTCCCAATAGCAAGCCTTCATCTTTAAACGTGACTGTGGCGGCTTGCAAAGTGTACTGAGCTTCTTTCATATTAATTTCCGCAAAGCGAGCCTGATACCGCTCGGGATTTTGTAGAGCGTGAATGAAAACATCTCTAAGCTCTTTAGATATGTAGGGTTCCTAGGCACTCTTGTGATGGTTCATAAGGCATCAACTATGCCCGAATAAAATTTTAGACTTGCCGAACAACCCAAAACCGAGATCTTTGCTAGATTATTAGGGTTTAACATGAAAGTAAACATCTTTACATCTAAGTGTGAGGGATTACAACCTTTGTAGTCCGCTCCTTCGCTTCATAAGCTCCGAGTAGAAGTCCCTTCGCCGCGATCCACGATCTCCCGGACTCAAGAGAGGCTCCACGACTCGAACGATCCATGCTAGCTTGTAGTGTTCCTTTTCTCTGAGGATCTACGTCGAAGTTGCTATAACTCAAGCTCTCTCACTCTAATGAGGTGAACACCCTAATCTAATCGGCTAGATTAGATGAGGATGATGGAGTAGTATTTATGCTTTCTTTTTATATTAAATTCTCACATGAAAACATCACAAAAGGAAAACCTAGTAAGCTTTCTCAAAGCTCAAGGTTGAAGATGAAGAAGAAATAATGCATAATCCTTTTTGTGATGAATAATGAAATGAATATATGATTAATCATGGAACTATGGTCAAGGATGACAAGGATAACCTTTGTAGAGAATTAACTAGGGCTAGGGTTTAGTTGGGTTAAAGAATGAGTCATGAGAAAATATCAACAATAATATCTTAACCATGACCATAGAAATTCCTTCTAGAAGGTGCAAGAAGAAACTAACCCAAATCAAACCCTAACCTTATTTAATCTCCACTAAACATGTTTCATCATTAATCATATCATGTTACAATAATATGTATCACATATATATTATATATTTGTAACAAAAGAAAATAATGCAATTAACATATATCGCATATATATTAATGTATTACCCGGTGAGAAAATGAAATAATAAACTGAGCCAATATTAGATAATGTAATACAATATATCAAATATATTATTAAACATTAAATTATCGAATCAACACTTGATCTGACAATCCGGCTATACCGAATATAACCGACTAATATATCATGTACCGATTCATCGAATCAACACTTGATCCGATGACCCGGCTTATATCTAAATATCGCAAGAATATAATATGGTATCTCATATCGCATTATCCTCGGTCCTGCACATATCACATATGTGCTTCTACTCCGTTTTGCCTGAGTCAAGAAACCTCTGTGTAGGACTCTAAAGAATCGTCAATACGCCGGTAGCAGATGATGATCATATCAAACACCCACAAGCTGCAAGCGGTCAGCTAAACGTAATAGCCACCCAGGTATTGAGCGATCAGAAGATCAACAAGCTAGCCTGTACGTTCTCATGTGAATCCAATCAGTAACACTCCCGTACAGCCCGGTCTGTTCGTCTGATATGTCGCATATCAAGTCTAGGGGTGGTATAGGTCAGACCCCAGTAAGCGATAAGTCGTGTCGATGTGAGGCTCATAACGGGTTGAGAAACTACTAGTAACACTTACCAGTAAATCTCTATATCAGCCCTGGCTAGGGACTTCCAGTTATAGACAATCGAACACAGTACAACATCAACTCCCTATTCCGGGAGAGATGAATCCCCTCCTATCGCTCATTGCCTCTATGTGATTTGGGACTTGTTCATAACAGAATACTACATTTTATACCGCCCATTCTTATGCTCGTGTGTTTATAGGTAGGTGCTTTTAATCCGTGTTTGTTGCATATTTACAGAGTACAGGTTTCCAGTCCAAATATTGCAAATCATGATAAAATCTCCATAGTTACGCCAAAAGCAGAACATCTGTTGACAGCAGATAAAAGCCGGGTTCCGGTCATCCATATCCGTCCAGTGCCGAGTACCTGTTCCTGAGACAAGACATATGACAGTGGTCATTCGTGTCTGGGACAAGCACAGAGCACGAGGGGGGCAGCACAAGAATCAATGGGTGCGCGGAGCTCGAGAGAGATAGAAGTCAAAAGTGAAGAAAAGATAGCAATCTTGGACTAAGAATTCTGAAGATATTCTGGAAAAATTATCAGAAAATATATGTACCAGACAACAGGGGACAGCAGACCAGGGACCTACAGAAAAGCCCATGCCTGAACCCTCTATAGTGCGGCGGATCCGCGGCCAATAGGGGGTATTGGCGGCGTATCCGCGGCCTTACTGACTCGTTGTCGTGTCGTTTTTTGGGGGTAGTTTGGGGACTTCATATTGTGGAAAATTCTTGCCCTAGGTCTTCAACCCTCTGCCTATAAATACTCCAGAATTGAGCTAAGCCAAGGGTCCAATTCTTAGTTCATTTCTTTAGCCTCTTTTTGTTAGTTTTAGTTCTTCTTCTTCTTCATCATTCTTCCTCCATGGAAATGTAGTGAGAGCATTGAGTGGATGTGAATAAAGATGAAGGTTTTTGTATTATTCTTTTTGTTTAGCTTCCCCCTTGAGCTCTCTACCTTAACTTGATCTTGCAACCTCTTAAGTGAGCTTGCAAGTTTAAGCTTTGGTCATTGGTCTCAAGGGGTTGTATCATTTCATTCTCTCCTTAGTTCTTCATTTCACATGCGTTCTTTACCCTTCTCTTGATCTTGCAACCTCTTGATTGAGCTTGCAAGTTTAAGGGTTGGCTATAGATCCCATGCTTGTTTTGAGTTCTATGGTTCTTGTAATTACTTTCTTGCATTTTTCATTCTTGTCTTTAATTACTTGCAATTTATTACCATGCACTTTAATTACTTGCTTGTAATCTTTTCTTTTCTTTGTTCTTTTCTTTTGCTCTTTTTGGTTTGTTTTGTGAATGGTTGTAATTATTATTGTTAAAAAGAAATACGATATTATAAGTTAATGTTTCTTTGCCCATTTCCTTTTCCCGTATTTTCCATTGAACTCCGCCCAAACGATACGCAAGCGCTCCGTTAGGCACCCTACCCTAACAAGGTAACGGTGATTCCTAACCGCGACCGGTTGCGTTCGGTTTGGCCGGAGGTGAAAGCAAGAGACAAGAACGGAAGGACAAGAGTAAATAAGCCGTATTCCACGAATACCGTGCTTAAATCCCCTAATCCACGTTGTTGCCGATTGCTCTAGCTTCAATTGGTCAAGACTCGGCTCAAAGGTTTTGAGTACGGATTTCTTTAGCTTACACTTTCGTATATTTTCTTAACAACTTTATACTTGCAAATAATACACATAGGTTAGATTGAACAAACTCATACAATTCTTTATTGACTCGTCTAAAACAAGAAAGGACATACAACCATCTCCCTGTGGATCGACCCGTGCTCAACCGGCTAGCTGCATAGCGACACCGTCTTGATTGCGGTTAACTTTAATCATTTCAATCAAATGGCGCCGTTGCCGGGGAGACAGTAACGTATATCTTTTCTTGTTATTCGGGTTAATATTCTTTTTTTATATATATATAAATAAAAAAAATTCTTTTTGTTTTTTTTTTGATCATTTTTGTGGGCAAGTGTGCAGATTTTTGCGTATTTGCAAACTGCGATTGTGGGAGCAAAGTGTGCATTCAAGGCTAAGGTGATTGCAAAGTACGGTGCCAAAGATCCGGGTAGTTTGACCCGCGCAAGCGAACTTTTCAAGCTTACCGGATTTGATTCAACGGGGGTTTCCTAACCCAAAACTTAACGGTACGTACTTTACTAACACCTTCTTCTCAAATCCGACGCTTCCAATATACTACTCTTTGCAGGATTCTTTGCAAGTTCGCTAGCAAACGCTAAAAATTGACTAACCCATATTTGTTGCAGTGCCGCGCTTAAACTAAAAAAAGATTTTTTGATTCTTTATAGAATTTTTATTGAATTGCGCATTGCATCAATTAATACGGACTTAAGGGCAAGCGAACCCCACAATATACGGTAAAGGATTTCATCACCTTTTCCGTGGTCTACAAATCATGAACTTGAGCATAACGTTTACCCACACAAAAATTAAAAGAAACTAGACTTTAAGCCTTAAGGACTTCGCGCTCAATAGGAGAAGTTAACTGTGTTTAGAACCTTGCTTAACGGTATATTGTTTACTGGGTGTCTAGGAAAGTGTTAACGGCGAAACCGCCAAAAGAGAAAGGGTTATTTAATTAAGGAATTTCGCGAAAGCATTGGAAAACCTCCCCTTATCTCTGCACTTACCTGGCCTCGTGATCAGTGTATCTTGAGCCTGTTTCTCGACACAGTTTTACTTCGACAATCAAGTTCTGGAGCAGGTCTAGTTGACCTAGGTGAACCCTAGAACGATTAGGTGTGTGGTATTTTTGTGTCGTGATTGTTTTTGTCAATATTCTTTTTTTGTGTATATTTCATTCTTCTGTTAATATATAAACTAAAAAAAAATTAAAAATATCACATTCTTTTTCCCCTCCTTTTCTCTGCCTTTCTTTCTTTCTCTTTTCATATCATGGGTACTCCACCTCGCAAAACTCTTGCCGAACTTTGGTACCCACAACCAGAAATTACTTCTTGCGGTTCTTGCTTTGGCCGAACTTCGAACGACTTTCCATGCCCAAAATTTCTTTGAAAGATCGGATAGACGCGTCTAGGACGAACAATTTGACTCCGCAATTCACTTCGTATCAACCATTTCATACATTCACCCCTTCTTACGTTGACACCCCTTCTTCGAGTCATGTTGCAACTCCAAGACCTATGTCTATTGCAGAACGTATTGAACAATCTCGTAGCCGATCTTTCACTCCTTTCACCCCTTCAAATTCTTGGGATCAACAATTCCATTCACCTTCCTATCCAGATTTTGATCCTGCTCCTGTCCAGCCATTAAATTCCTACCAATCCTACCCTACTTTTGCACCTTCCCTAGACATTGCTCCAGAACAGCCTTTTGGGAATTTTCAGTATCCACACAACTTTGAATCTTGTACTGAAACCCCTTCACAACCAATGTCTAGTCTAGAACGGTCCTTGGAAGACTTTAGGGTAGCGTCAAGCCAACAGATGATGGATTTGGATGCGTCCATGGCCGCCCTCATGCAACCTACTGACCCGGTAGCTAGTTTTCAACTAGCTCCAAATTTTCCAATGTATGAAGAGGCGGTGGGACAGGATGTGAATTTGAGTGGAGAAAGTGAGCTGTATACCCTTCCAAATCAAACCTACCCGTCTCAAATTGAATCCCACAACTCCTGTGTTGATAGTCTATCAAGTGAATTATCAGTTGAAGATAGAATGTTTAATGAGTTGTGCGACTTTGTAGTATTTGATTTGCCAAATTGTGAAGGGACCTTGCCAAGTGAAGCCACACCCAATCCTTTTGACCTCTACACCTCCATCTTAGAACCTGAATTGATTGAAATCCATGCTTTTGATGAGGTGTCTGAGAAAATTGAATTTCACTTGATTAAGGATATTGACGCTGGGACTATTTTGGATGATGAACCCGTAGATTTGACTGAGTTTTTCTCTCCAATTCATCATCCCGAGTCATTAAATGTTTTTCCCGAACAACATATGCGTCTGGACTTTGATGAAATATGCATGGATGAGCTTAACCTTGAGGAGAATTTTGAGGATATTTTTGAGGATGAAACAGTTCTAGATGATGAGTCGGATTTTCCAATTCATCCTATTCCTTTCACTGACTGTGCACACCCTCCAGAACCCTTAACCGATACCCTTCCTCAACCACTTCCCTCCATCCTTTCCATCGTTCCGACCTTGCAAGAACCCGTACCATTTTCACTTCCTGTGTCTGGTTTACCGAGTTCGGCGTACCAATGGTTTCTCACGAATCTTGAGGGATTTGACCCCATTTCTCGACGGATAAATATATTAGCACAATCGCTTTTCACACATCGGTCATCCAAAATTGTGCTAATCTATTTACTCCATTTGCACCCTCAAGTTCGTATTCCACTTCTTTTTCCCGTCCGCCATTCTTCTTCCTCTCATATACCGAGACCATATCCCGCTTCTCTCCGCATATGGTCTCGCGTATTCTCCATCTCTTTTCTCTACGCCTTCTTTCACCAGCCACTGCTTTATCACGATAAGATCTTTGAATGGTTGGTGTTAACTTTTGGCCTGTGTAAGGCCTTGTATAGCTTGATACTGTTCTCTTTCCCCCCTAATCCTGAATTTCAACGCTTAGCAGTGGAAACACTGTTTTACTTAAGTTTGGGGGGGACACCTTTTTGTATATATTTTTGTATTCCTTTTTTTTTGTATATAATTTGCTTCTAGGGAGCGCCGACAATTTTGGCCCTCTTGGTGTAGCCTGACAGTGAGGGCACTGTCAAGTTTAAGTTTAGGGGTGTGCTCGGTAAGCTTTCTTCCTTCGCATTCATTTGTTTATTTTGCATTTTCATACCTTATTAAAAACCCACAAAAATTGAAAATTTTCCAAAAAATATAAAAACTTTGTCGTCAAGTTAGCTAATAGGGTAACTTAGATCTTTATTCCGAAAGTTTAGTTGATATGATAGAAATAACTAAATTCTAGGCTTAGGAATTGAAAACCCTAAGAATAACCCTCATTCTGTCTAACTTTGGTAAGTATACGTCCTTACAGTTTTTTTTTGAGAAATAGGTAATCTTGAGTTCAGTTCTTTAGTTAAGTCAAGATGAAGGGAAAGTATTGATGCTCTACTGAAGGATAAGTCTGAAAAATAGTTTCTTTTCTTGAGTTCAAATTTAGAAAGTATATACCCTACAAACTGCACATACACGCACCTTGAAACTTTGGATAGTAGAGGATACCTAGAAATACTCTTGCCTGAAAGCCTAGTATGAAAGAAAAAACGGTATTTAAAGCTAAACACCAAAAGAGCATGTTGAAAAATATATCCGGTCTTGAAAAAGAAAAAGAAAAAGAAAAAATAGAATAAAGTCAAGACCTGGAAACTGCTATTTACGCTTTAAGTTCACATATTCAGTAATCGGCCGTTAGTGCCTCAAGAAGCATTAATAGTCGCATGAAAGGTGTGTGAGCAAATCCGTCCATCCTTAATGAAAATAAGTAGTATTAGGTATTAGGGCAAGGGTATTATAGCTTGAATTGAATTCTAAAGTGTAGGGGTGCAAATATACACACACGTAGGGGTATACAATCGATGTTTGAATAAAAGATAGAAATGAAGAATAAGACTTGTGTTTTCTATAGAGGTGATAAAAATCCCTGATTTGAGGCCTCACTTTAGAAGGAAAACTCAGGAGAACCAACATCTTTCTAAACTTTTTTTTGGAACGTATATGACCTAAGGTTAAATAGATAGGAGGTGTGAAAAATAAGGTTTGAATATTTCTAACTTAGGATGATAGAGTTTCTAACGTAAATACTAAACTGTAGGAGTAGAATCGACGTTTACTTATGACACTAGCTTGACGGGATTTTGTGGGTAGTATCCGCTGAAAACCTTCAGGAGACAACACTCCTCCTACTAGGGACACCTAGAGGTTTAACGGCTTGTTGCACGTGCTCAGTGCAATCGCGTTCCCTGCGAAAGTGCGGTTAGGATTTTATTATTGTGAATAATTGGTTTTGCTCGGGACGAGCAAAAGTTAAGTTTGGGGGTATTTGTTCATAACAGAATACTACATTTTATACCGCCCATTCTTATGCTCGTGTGTTTATAGGTAGGTGCTTTTAATCCGTGTTTGTTGCATATTTACAGATTACAGGTTTCCAGTCCAAATATTGCAAATCATGACAAAATCTCCATAGTTACGCCAAAAGCAGAACATCTGTTGACAGCAGATAAAATCCGGGTTCCGGTCATCCATATCCTTCCAGTGCCGAGTACCTGTTCCTGAGACAAGACATATGACAGTGGTCATTCGTGTCTGGGACAAGCACAGAGCACGAGGGGGGCTGCACAAGAATCAATGGGTGCGCGGAGCTCGAGAGAGATAGAAGTCAAAAGTGAAGAAAACATAGCAATCTTGGACTAAGAATTCTGAAGATATTCTGGAAAGATTATCAGAAAATATATTTACCAGACAACAGGGGACAGCAGACCAGGGACCTACAGAAAAGCCCATGCCCTGAACCCTCTATAGTGCGGCGGATCCGCGGCCAATAGGGGGTTTTGGCGGCGTATCCGCGGCCTTACTGACTCCTTGTCGTGTCGTTTTTTGGGGGTAGTTTGGGGACTTCATATTGTGGCAGATTCTTGCCCTAGGTCTTCAACCCTCTGCCTATAAATACTCCAGAATTGAGCTAAGCCAAGGGTCCAATTCTTAGTTCATTTCTTTAGCCTCTTTTTGTTAGTTTCAGTTCTTCTTCTTCTTCTTCATTCTTCCTCCATGGAAATGTAGTAAGAGCATTGAGTGGATGTGAATAAAGATGAAGGTTTTTGTATTATTCTTTTTGTTTAGCTTCCCCCTTGAGCTCTCTACCTTAACTTGATCTTGCAACCTCTTAAGTGAGCTTGCAAGTTTAAGCTTTGGTCATTGGTCTCAAGGGATTGTATCATTTCATTCTCTCCTTAGTTCTTCATTTCACATGCGTTCTTTACCCTTCTCTTGATCTTGCAACCTCTTGATTGAGCTTGCAAGTTTAAGGGTTGGCTATAGATCCCATGCTTGTTTTGAGTTCTATGGTTCTTGTAATTACTTTCTTGCATTTTTCATTCTTGTCTGTAATTACTTGCAATTTATTACCATGCACTTTAATTACTTGCTTGTAATCTTTTCTTTTCTTTGTTCTTTTCTTTTGCTCTTTTTGGTTTGTTTTGTGAATGGTTGTAATTATTATTGTTAAGAAGAAATAAGATATTATAAGTTAATGTTTCTTTGCCCATTTCCTTTTCCCGTATTTTCCATTGAATTCCGCCCAAACGATACGCAAGCGCTCCGTTAGGCACCCTACCCTAATAAGGTAACGGTGATTCCTAACCGCGACCGGTTGCGTTCGGTTTGGCCGGAGGCGAAAGCAAGAGACAAGAACGGAAGGACAAGGGTAAATAAGCCGTATTCCACGAATACCGCGCTTAAATCCCCTAATCCACGTTATTGCCGATTGCTCTAGCTTTAATTGGTCAAGACTCGGCTCAAAGGTTTTGAGTACGGATTTCTTTAGCTTACACTTTCGTATATTTTCTTAACAACTTTAAACTTGCAAATAATACACATAGGTTAGATTGAACAAACTCATACAATTCTTTATTGAATCGTCTAAAACAAGAAAGGACATACCACCATCTCCCTGTGGATCGACCCGTGCTCAACCGGCTAGCTGCATAGCGACACCGTCTTGATTGCGGTTAACTTTAATCATTTCAATCAGGACTGCACCCAAAAGACACCGCTTTGAACGCCCTCTTGGACGTGGTAAGGTGGAAATCAAAGCACAGTGGGAATCACATAAGACTCTATGACGACTCTCGGGTCTACAGACTACCCTGTACCAGTGTCACCGGAGAACTGCCATCTGACGTGTGGTATATCACTATCTGGGAGTTCTCGGCGAGTCCGTCCAGTGTACCCAGTCTCCACTGAGCACCTATACACCATCCTTGATGTCAAACACCGATTGATATGGGATCATCCACTGCCTATCATATGGGTCAAGATGCGTATACGCTAGTCTACTCTAGTGTATCGATGCCCTGTCTCGACATACCCTCGACTAGGAACTGTTATAGGATGTACTCATCGACTACTCCGGCCCCACTAGTATGATCTCATCATAGTCCCAGTAGTCGAGTACAGATCCTAAGGGCTTTATCAACATGTGAGAGTAAGACAGTAAACCAATACAAGTTAACATGTTAAGATAAGGTGAAACCAAATAGCATACTATCATGACGAGCAAGAAAGTCCTCTATATATATGCGAACATCCATTATAATATACATCATATGTACAATAATGGCCTCTAGGGCATATACATAACTAACAATCTCCCACTTGCGCTAAGGCCAGCTGCTGTAGTATCCCATACCTAGCATCCCGAATAATCTTTCAAACTGTATCTGGGGAATGGCCTCCGTGAGTGGATCCGCTATGTTTTCCTTCGTATCTACTCTCTGTTGGAGATAGTGCCCTCAGAGTCAATTGTTAGGTCACAGGTACGTGATTGCAATGGTTGATGGAGGACCTATCCTGGTAGGACAGTCTTACTCGAGATGATAGTATGCTATCTGGTTTACCTTTATTATCGTGTACTGTTTTAGGTGACCTGACAAGTTGCTATTACACATTGATAGAGCCCCTAGGATTCTTGCTTGACCACCAGCAGTATGAGGGCGATCATATAAGTGGGAGCTGGGGTCTATAAGCATATCCTTAAATGGTCCCTAGTCGTGTGAGTTTCGAGACAGGGCATCGATACTCCAGAGTAGACTAGTGTATACAGTCGAGACCCCGACGAAGGGCGGTGGCCGGTCTCACAAGCCACTGGTGTCAGTTGGATCACCTAAGATGTATACAGGTGCTCATTGGGTTATGAGTACACCGGACAGGACTCGCCGGGAACATGCTAGTTGGTCATATACCAGACGTCAGATGGCAGTTCCCTGGTGACATGTGTGCAGGTTAGTTCATCGACCTAGGGATCGTCATTTGTCTCGTGTGAGTTCCCACTGTACTTTGATTACTACCCTACCACGGCTCAAAGGAGTCGTGCAAACAAGTTTTAGTTGGGTACAGTCCCGAGCCACATAGAGGCAGTGAGCATATCTTCAGGGGTTCGTCTCTCCCGGTATTGGCGGTGAGGTCGTGCTGTGTCTAGGAGAGCCATTACACGAAGTCCTTGGCCAAGGTAGGAGATTTACTGGTAGGTATTCCAGTAGTATCTCAGGGTGTTCTGGGCTACACTCCGACACGACTTGTACCGCTTTTGGGGGTCTGACTTTTACCAACCCCCTAGGCCCGCAATGCGATGCTCATAGACGAACGGACCGGACTGTACGGATATTGTCACTGACAGGCTCAGTAGGGTTGTCAGGCTGAGTTCGCTCACAGACGTCCCTTTTAGTCAATACCTGGTAGCCCGTTACGTATTGGCTTATACCTCTGACGTGCTAGTGGTTAAATCCACAGCCAAGGTGTTGACGAGTCTTTAGAGTCCCCCACATTCAGTTACTCATCTTTCGGGCGAAAGGTTGTAGAAGCCGTATGGAGATATGGCAAGGTCCGATCAGATACGTGCGGTATTGCACGGATCAGGATCGGACAGTTTGTACTATAGGCCGTATGGTTATATGGCAGGGTTCGATCAGATATGTGCGGTATTGCACGGAACAGGATCGAACAGATATTACTAGCCGGCTTTGGTTTAAGCCGGATCCTAGTATAGTACAGTGTAGATTTTATCTCATTGCATTTGTATTTCAGTCGGAATACAAAGACGGGTGTGTATGCACAGTATCGGGGTTTTCCTGTAATTTTTACGGGACCAGTTTTCTGGAGTTGCCAGTTTGCTTTCCGTTTCGGCCAATTTTCTTTGTATCGTTCATTGGCCGAAGATTGGTGGAGGAGGGCTTATTTGCATTGTTGCAAATAAGGATTTGTGGAGGGGGTCTTTGCATTTTGTTGTATCATGATAGCCTTTCCTTGACCTTGACTTCTAGCTTCATCATGCCTTGACTTTTGTAGGACATGATGGTTGATGATGAGTGATGGTTGTTGGATGTGTGTCATAATTATTTTGTGATCATTGCTTTTTCATGATAACCTTTTCCTTTCTCTCTCTTGGATGATATGAGATGAGCTCCCATTATCTTTTGATACACTACACTCTCATTCTCTCCTCTCTTTTGAGCATGGCCGGCCACTCCCATAGTGGGCTTTCCCAAATTCTTGGTGTGGGATTTTGCTTCATTTCATGTTGCAAAAATCCCACAAGGTCAATCCAAAAAGCTCCAAGTTCAATCCCTCCACCAAAAGGCAATTCCTATAACCCCAAATGAGACTTCTTCTCTAGATATTCTACAGCAAATCTTGGGCACGTCGACTAGCCAGCTTCGTGCCCGAGTTGTCTCGGCATTGAGGTGGGAGCCCGTAAAAGAAGTAGGCGATGTGGTGCACTTCCGGCGACGAGGAGGAGACGGGACATTCCGCAGGAGATCGGGACGACGACGAGAAGACCGGAAGACTCGGATCTGTCGGTATATCTCTCTTCCCCTTCTTGTAGATAGCTAGGACTAATTAATGGTTCGATCCGGGTATTAGTGCGCGGCGGTTTGCCATTTCAAGTAAAAATTAAAGTTTATCACCGCTTCCGCATTTGGCTGTCGGATTGACGGCCGGGGCGCCGCCGTGCACTTACAGTGGTATCAGACCCTCGCCATTAACTTAGTCTAGCTTTGTGTAATGTGTTTGCATTTCCGATCCATCAAAAGTTCAAAAACCGAGTTTTTCAAAGCGACAGTTTTCTGTTGAAATTTTTTGGTCTCCAAAAATTTTTCAGGTTGTATAAAATCAATGTACTGGAGACCACTAGGCTACTGTAGAAATTCTACAGGGTGATTCGACAGTGGAGGCGCGGAACCGCGGCCATAACCCCCTTTGGGCCGCTGTTCCGCCGCGCACTGTGGAGATCCCTGCACCAAATTTCTACAGTGTCTATGTGGGCTTAAAATATGGGTTTTGGAATATTAATTTTGGGCCCAGAATTTCTTGATGTGCTACAATAGTACTTGGGGGCCCACTTGTTAAAATTTGATCGATCGGATATTTTAAACACATTATTTCACAGTATTTACATTATATCTGCGACCGTGAATGTCACTTGATTGGTAAATCCGGTCTAACTGCTATAGCCCGGTTAGACGGATTTGCGAACGTGATTTTCACATTGATGTTCTGTTTTTGCTGTGATGTTGCGCATCGGTCGTGGGGGATAGCCTGGATGCAATGCTAGTACAGTTGTGGTTGTATTATGTACATTTGATATTGCAGGGCGAGCGTCCGATATGTGGACTGCCGTCACTGCCTGTTTGTATTATTATTTTGGGGCACGGCCAGGTTGCGGTCGATGTACCCGTTGTATGTATATTTTACTTTCTGTACTAGGATTACCCCGCGGAGGGGTGCACGGATAGCCGGGTTCTATAGGGCAACAAGCCCGCATCTCATGGCATTGAGACGGAAGGGGCTTCACTCTAGAATTGGCGGGCTATTCGCCGCACTCGTAGGGGGTACAGGTTGACCCAGGAGGGGTGCCCAAGTTGCCGGATTCCGTGAAGTGCTGGGTGGTCCATTCACGGTGCTGAAGGGGGCTGCCTCGCTTCAGGTTTTGGCGGGTGACTTGCCGCGCCCGTAGGGGTCTAGGATTTCATTGCACAGGCTATCCACACGACCAGGGGAACGTCGGGTTTCAGTAGTGGCTCTGTGAAACCCGGGGATCCCAGATATCTGTATTGTTTCTGTGTTGCTGTTCATTCTCTGTGATGTTGCATTTCTATCATGCCTTGAGCAAATATAATATATTGGTATATATATTAGTAGATGTTGTATATGTTTTGCATCTGCGCTAGTCCAGTCCCCGCTCTGTCGTTAGTTAGCTAACCTAACGGGTAATGACGGGACCCAGTGGCGAATGCGGATGGCATATACGTAGATGAGTATATTTTCGTTATTTTTGGTGTGATCAATTGATGGGACTGCGTTGATTCGGATCAATGCAAGTTAAAAACAAACCTAATCTGATGTTATTGGAACACTTTTCGAAAAGCTGTTATTGCAAGGACGTTCACTTTTGTTTTGCATCGTGGTATTCAGTTGGAATATCCTGCTCCTCAGTCGACGAGGCAAGGGCCGAGATCCCTTCACCGGGAGTGACCCCTTGGACAGAAGTTTGCGTCAGGGCATTAACTTCACTATAGCCGATTACTTTTGCTTTGCATCGCGGTATTCATTTGGAATATCCTGCACCCCATTCTACGGGGAAAGAGCCGAGATCCCTTCACCGGGAGTGACCTCTTTAGCTACGGTTTTTCGTCACTATATTTTTAAATAGCTATCCGTTCCTTCGATGATATCAAGTTCTTTACGTTAAAGGTTTTCGCCAGAAACCATTCGTAGCCCTCCGTCGTTTCATATGGATGGTCAATAGTATTCAAGCTGTGTATGTTGGCCAAAGTCAAGGCACAGTGATTGGTAGCTATTGGGGTATTCATATGCAGCATAGATAGATGCGTTGGTTTGGGACAGTCGCACTGCCATTTTGGCCAAAGTCAAGGGTATGTACGGGTGGGTTCAAATTAACCTGGAGAATGACGGGTAGAACTTGACATGTGACTTATGATATGTTGGCCAAAGTCAAGGTCATAAGAGCATGGGGCAGAAATCACATCGGGAGTTTCAAAAGAACTGAAACTTGCCAGATATGCGCATACCTTCTGGAGTGTGATGACGTGAGCGGATTCCGTCACGTTATCATGCGATGAGAGTTGGATCCTGATTCCCACTGATGAGTTAGTTTACTCCTCGGGTAACCCCGACTAATTCTTCTTTCAGGTTTGGAGGAGAATTTGAGGTACAGTGGGAGGATTCCAGATTAGATAAATTGGTAACCATTCTGATCTAGGTTAGAGTGCACGCTGAGTGTTTCTTTTCTCTCTCTCTTTGGTAGCGACCATTGACCCGACCCTAAGACTATGACTCAGTGACCAAGTTGACTAAACCTTCTTAAACACTGGCTTTTGGATTGTCAGAGTTGCAAACCTCATTGCCACTCCTACTTTTACCCTTTTCTCCAGGACACCCCGTATTACTACGAACGTCCACTTCCATTGGACAAAACCATCGTATGGTTAGATACGAACTCGAAAGAATTTATTCCAGGATGGTTTCAGGTTCTGGAGAAAACGGATAGGATTATTCAGTTGTTTTTCCCTTTTTACCTTCTCTCAAGTTGCGAGTACTCCTTGGTTTAGGAGATAGTACACCTATTACGCAAATTGGATAGTCTTCTTCCAAACCATAGGCAGGTGCCGACCGGTAGGGAATGAAGAAAACCTATTAGCATAACGATGGTGTGCAGAAGGTATTAGGTTAAGACAAAGCAAGGGATTAGTAAGAGGGCAAAGTAAATTGCAACAGATATTCACGACCATACCAAGTTTTTCGTTACCACTCCCACATCACCTTTGTATTACTCCAGGACACTCCGTATCACTACGAAGATCCACAGTTTATTGGATACTCCATCGTATGGTTATATACGAACTCGAAAGGAACTTGTTCCAGTTCGGGGATGGATTCTGGATCAGGAGAAATAGGAATAAGGTTTATTCGGTTGTCTTTTATCTTCACCTTCTCTCATTGCGAGTGTTCCTAGAATTAGGACAGTACACCCATTATGCTTATTGGATAGTCTTCTTCCAAACCATAGGCTGGTGCCGAACGGTAGGGAAGGAAGAAAACCATTTGGCCTAAGGGGTGTGCAGAAGGTAAAGACTAAAGACATAAGAAGGGATTTGGAGAGGTAGCAAAGGATTATACGGTTACAGTCGTGCATCTGGAAGAGGCATTACTAGGAATACCAGGATACCCCATCGAAACATTTCAATGTTTCAGTTTCACTGTGTAATGTTAAAAGAAAACTGATTTCCCGATTAGACACTTACTCCAGGGTATGTATTTGCCAGGTATAATTCTCACATCTGTATAGTTTTACATATGATGAGTGGGAGTAAGTTATTGGGAATTGGGTGATCATCCTCATTATATCGGGATTCGTTGTAATCGGTGATATTTGAGGAAATCACCTGAGCTGTTTGCCGGTCGGCAAATATTTGGTTTTGAATATCCGCAGTTATGCACCAATTTCAAATTGATATATCTGTACGTCTATTTTCATAGAGTGAGATATACCTTTCTGAAATTATGTCTACGACATTTACCTATATCAGTGGATGGTTAGGTAAGGAGCATTAAACAGCGGTGTAATTCTTCTTAACCATAAGTACAGTTTTCAACCTACGACACACAGTGAATGAGTTTTCAGACTCAAAGGACTTATACAGAGTATTGTATGTTGTCCAGGGTCCATCAGAACAAAGGGGTTGGTCCTCGTACTATATTCGGTTTACTTATGACTTCTCTAGTTTTTAGACAAGTGTTTCGTGGAAACACAGGGTCCGAATTTGGAGAAGTTATAGGTATTTGAATAGAGTAGAGAACCAGGTATAGCAAGTATCGGGATTCTTCAAAGAGATCGAAGATGTAGATACTTGTGTATGGTATTCAGTTGATAGTAATGATAAAGAGATCTTGCTTCTCTTTCAGGTTACTCATAATTGGAAGCATTCCTGAGTTGAGTAACGCTGATCGGCCTCCTTCCATTTAGTTGACATGCGCTGGAGACAGCTGCATGATTTGAATCTGATTCAATTAAATCAGTGCCTCTGGTCCTATATGGGATATAGAACAGTTTGTATCTTAACGTTGTTAAGGTACGGGGAGTTGTCCGGTTTATGCTTAAAACCAGACTCTGGATAACTCAAGGCACGTTTCTGTAATGGCTGTTTGTGGGTTGACCCAGGCTATGACGAGGGTTGACTTTCTACTATCTAGATGAACAATAGCAATATTGTTCTAGACTCGCCACAGTTTTATTAAAAATGGATTTTTTCAGAAAACAGTAGTGGGAGTATGGTAGAACTGGAAGTGATTCCAGAACCACAAACGATTACTGAAGATTTGATAAGGAACCTAAAGATTCAATCTGGATTGACATTCCATTATCCACTCCGCAGATACGGTGGGTAACTTCAGGCACCCGAGAGGTACTACGGTAGCCTCAAGGACGGTGACAGGGAAGTTCTTGTTTACCCATAATTACCATGCTGTTGTTCCAGGCTGTGAGACCCGGCGGGAGGATGAGTATAGCGTCGTTCTAAACTAGTTTTAGAAGTGTACGTCTATATGACTCTTCCAGAGGGTTGTCGTAGTCAATGGGAGCAGCGGAAGCATTGGTGGACAGGTAGCTTATGTCTATTTATAGACTAAAGCAGATATAGCGGAGATAGATCATCTATTTCTGACGTGACAGTCATGGGTTTGACTTCATCAGAATAGGGGATGGATCTGTTGAGAAGGTAGTAGGGTGTGATATCCTGGTATTTGGATGACATACACAGAGTAGGAAAGGAAACTCCTATACTACAATCGGTTATATTTTGGTCGTCACACAGAGGTTTCTCCACAAAGGAAATGGATTTTATATCAGACATACTGGTTACTGGATCTATGGTTTTAGATCTAGATTTAGGTGGTTTCCCAATCAGGGTACTTAGACAGCATTCTAAGAGTATTTAGAATGGACGACTCCATGCACGGTAGTGTACCTGCAGGTAATGGAGTCACCCTCTCCAAAGGTGTCTTACAGACTAAAGGGGAGAGGGACGTGCATGATTGGCAGATCACTTGCTCAGGCAATTGAGTCAATCGTGAGATGACAAGTACCACACCAGATGTTGTTCTTGCACTAGATGCAATAAGTTGACATTAATCCAATCCCCGAGAAACAGTCGGAAGCAGTTTTAGAACATAAGTGGATGTTCTAGGGATATGATAACGACAGCCTCATTGGGGAAACAGTTATCATTCCAGGCTTCAAAGGTGACGTGGACAACAAGGAGGTTGTCAGAGTTATAGTTTTTCCCTCCGATGAGGGGCAGTATTTTGGAAAGGTGGTCCAAGGAAATACTGAGGGTGGCATGGCGCAGGATACTGATTAAGTTCAGTTGACGATACAGTCTAAGAAGTTTGGATTTGGAGTTCATTTATGAGCTAGGTCCCATCAGACATCCAGACACATTCTAAGACAGGTATTGCTCATTTCGGGAGATGGTTTTCTCCGCGAACTTGAGATATTGAGAGACATAGAAAGAAATAACAAAGCGGATCCACTCACTAAGGCTATTCCTCGAACGCAATAGTTTCGCAAACGAGCTTTGTGAGACTGACTAGTAGAGGAGTTGGGTGTTCGGTATCACACGGGCTGTGAGTATGCGACATCGCAATAATTAGCCTTGAGTGCAAGTGGGAGATTGTTGGAGATAGTGCCCTCAGAGTCAATTATTAGGTCACAGGTACGTGATTGCAATGATTGATGGAGGACCTATCCCGGTAGGACAGTCTTACTCGAGATGATAATATGCTATCTGGTTTACCTTTATCATCGTGTAATGTTTTAGGTGACCTGACAAGTTGCTATTACACGTTGAAAGAGCCCCTAGGATTCTTGCTTGACCACCAGCAGTATGAGGGCGATCATATAAGTGGGAGCTGGGGTCTATAAGCATATCCTTAAATGGTCCCTAGTCGTGTGAGTTTCGAGACAGGGCATCGATACTCCAGAGTAGACTAGTGTATACAGTCGAGACCCCGACGAGGGGCGGTGGCCGGTCTCACAAGCCACTGGTGTCAGTTGGATCACCTAAGATGTATACAGGTGCTCATTGGGTTATGAGTACACCGGACAGGACTCGCCGGGAACATGCTAGTTGGTCATATACCAGACGTCAGATGGCAGTTCCCTGGTGACATATGTGCAGGTTTGTTCATCGACCTGGGGATCGTCATTTGTCTCGTGTGAGTTCCCACTGTACTTTGATTACTACCCTACCACGGCTCAAAGGAGTCGTGCAAACAGGTTTTAGTTGGGTACAGTCCCGAGCCACATGGAGGCAGTGAGCGTATCTTCAGGGGTTCGTCTCTCCCGGTATTGGGGGTGAGGTCGTGCTGTGTCTAGGAGAGCCATTACACGAAGTCCTTGGCCAAGGCAGGAGATTTACTGGTAGGTATTCCATTAGTATCTCAGGGTGTTCTGGGCTACACTCCGACACGACTTGTACCGCTTTTGGGGGTCTGACTTTTACCAACCCCCTGGGCCCGCCATGCGATGCTCATAGACGAACGGACCGGACTGTACGGATATTGTCACTGACAGGCTCAGTAGGGTTGTCAGGCTGAGTTCGCTCACAGACATCCCTTTTAGTCAATACCTGGTAACCCGTTACGTATTGGCTTATACCTCTGACGTGCTAGTGGTTAAATCCACAGCCAAGGTGTTGACGAGTCTTTAGAGTCCCCCACATTCAGTTACTCAGCTTTCGGGCGAATGGTTGTAGAAGCCGTATGGAGATATGGCAAGGTCCGATCAGATACGTGCGGTATTGCACGGATCAGGATCAGACAGTTTGTACTATAGGCCGTATGGTTATATGGCAGGGTTCGATCCGATACGTGCGGTATTGCACGGATCAGGATCGAACGGATATTACTACCCGGCTTTGGTTTAAGCCGGATCCTAGTATAGTACAGTGTAGATTTTGTCTCATTGCATTTGTATTTCGGTCGGAATTCAAATGCGGGTGTGTATGCACAGTATCGGGGTTTTCCTGTAATTTATTATGGGACCAGTTTTCTGGAGTTGCCAGTTTGCTTTCCGTTTCGGCCAATTTTCTTTGTATCGTTCATTGGCCGAAGATTGGTGGAGGAGGGCTTATTTGCATTGTTGCAAATAAGGATTTGTGGAGGGGGTCTTTGCATTTTGTTGTATCATGATAGCCTTTCCTTGACCTTGACTTCTAGCTTCATCATGCCTTGACTTTTGTAGGACATGATGGTTGATGATGAGTGACGGTTGTTGGATGTGTGTTGGAATTATTTTGTGATCATTGCTTTTTCATGAGAACCTTTTCCTTTCTCTCTCTTGGATGATATGAGATGAGCTCCCATTATCTTTTGATACACTACACTCTCATTCTCTCATCTCTTTTGAGCATGGCCGGCCACTCCCATAGTGGGCTTTCCCAAATTCTTGGTGTGGGATTTTGCTTCATTTAATGTTGCAAAAATCCCACAAGGTCAATCCAAAAAACTCCAAGTTCAATCCCTCCACCAAAAGGCAATTCCTACAACCCAAAATGAGACTTCTTCTCTAGATATTCTACAGCAAATCTTGGGCACGTCGACTAGCCAGCTTCGTGCCCGAGTTGCCTCGGCATTGAGGTGGGAGCCCGTAAAAGAAGTAGGCGATGTGGTGCACTTCCGGCGACGAGGAGGAGACGGGACATTCCGCAGGAGATCGGGACGACGACGAGAAGACCGGAGGACTCGGATCTGTCGGTATATCTCTCTTCCCCTTCTTGTAGATAGCTAGGACTAATTAATGGTTCGATCCGGGTATTAGTGCGTGGCGGTTTGCCAGTTCAAGTAAAAATTAAAGTTTATCACCGCTTCCGCATTTGGCCGTCGGATTGACGGCCGGGGCGCCGCCGTGCACTTACACTCTCCTGATCTCGATCTCCCGGCGATCAACTATCTCCCTGATCAGGTGATACTGTAGCGTCTTGAAAAGTCGTTTTGGTGTTTTCTTGATAATCGGTGAAAATTCGGTATTTTTCCGTAAACCGTCTTTTTTTGTTATTTTGCAGTTTAGGACTAATAATACCTAATTCGGATAGGTAATTACTTGTTTTTAGTAGCTAATGAGTTACTTATTAATTTTTGGTCATTTAAAAAATTTTCCCTATTTTTCAATTTTTTAATATTATTTTAAGCCGGTAAGAAAATACATTAATTTAGCGATAAATAAAAATTTCTTTGGGCTAATTTTAATCTTTAAAATCATGTTAATTAAAATCTAGTTGTAATAAAAAAAAATTTGTATTTTATTTCAAGTTTTAACTAATTTTTATTATGGAAAACGAAATTTATTGAAATTAAGCTAAAACTTGCAATTTTGGACTTGTCGGGGGTCTTTTTGCATAATTTTTTTTGTGCACTCTCACACACACATCCTCACATCTCCCTTGGCTGGCCCAACTGCATAAATTTCTCCCTCTCTCTTTTTTTTAAACTCATTTGTTAGGTGATGAATTGAGTTAAAGTGTAGGTTTTAAAATATATTATTTTGGAGCTATGGTGTATTTGACTTAGAGGAGGGTTTGACTTGGTGACAATTCCCACACACCACACCATTCCCCTCTTCCTTCTTCAGGTCAAAACCTGCAGCCCTCCCCCTCATTTTTTCCCCTCTCTTTTGGTTCACAAATTCATCTCAAAAACCATCAAAATCCACAAATTTCTTCACAAAACCAAAACAAATCCTTGTGCTACCCCTTCTCAAGCCTAGTTTAGTTGAAAACATGTGGAAAGGAGGCAATTTTAGAGGCAAATGATCATGCTAGATCCATAGATCTTGAGGTATAATTTCCACCAAATTAATTTCTTTTGGTTAAATTCCTTTAATTAAATGGTTTTAGTGTTAAAAGTTTAGCAAAATCCTAATCTAGTTTTTTCTAGTTCATGGTTTGAAATTAAACTAGGGTTTTAGAAATCTTTAGTAGTTTAATTAAATCTATTTTGTTATCTAGTTATTTTGTTAGCCTAATCTAAGAGGTTAACTTGCTAATTGGGCTATAAACTAGTGTTAATTTAGGGTTTTTTCATGTATAGTTTGAATTAAGATTGCTAGTTATGAAATTCTAGAAAGGGTTTGTTTATGGAAAATGTGTTTTGAAGCATGGTAAATGGGTTAAATTGAGTGTTGTGGCTAGCTAGTTGTGTGGATTGTAGGATTGTGCGATGATGTGAGCACTTTATCGCAAATACGCGATGTTTGCACGAATTTGGAATTTTTAGTGCTTACTAGGTTTTTATAAAAATATTGTGATGAATTATTTGCGATATCTTGATGATATGTTTGGCATATCCTATGACATTTAGGATGTGTAAGTGCGGTTTTTTTTGAGTGCGCGGGTTTTAGCTTTGCCGGGCGAACAAATCGACGATTTAGTTAGTTTTTGCGATTTTCGCGTGTGTTCCGCACACCTTGTGCACGTTGTACCTAGCATGTGAACGTTAGTATTTTCATTTGGGATTTGCGTCGTTCTTGATATGTAACCTATGTTTGGTTTTGATGTAAATTCCAGGTTCGGTCGCGGAGACGTCAGACGCGGCATGAAAGGGGAAAGCGGTGATTGGACGTGACTAGCTAGGGATTCCGGTGAGTAGATTTAACATCTACGGGGGACTATCGTTTGGATGGTGCAAGTCTCCCGATAGTTTGAGTAGTTAAGATTTTAGTGATATTAGTAACTACATCCATACCTTATTTGACCTACATATGCGAACCCATTCTATAGTACACCTGCACCATTGCCAGGGTTTTTATATGCAGCACGAGCACTATTCATGCTTACACACACGCCCTGGTAATTGCTATGCCACCATACTAGATAACATATAATTTGAAACCTTTTACTATAATTGATGCTTAAGCCTGTGCTTTTGCCTTTAATTCCTTAAAATGAATTCATAAGATTGCTAATCATGTGCATGTACCTCATCATGTTATTTTTTCATGCCTAGTCTATCAATCATACATCGCAACTTGATTATTGATACCATATGCATTCATTATCTTTGGCATATGTATTTATGAGGATTTCTTGAGATTTTGTGATATTTCTGGATTTCGGGGGAAAGCCGCAAAATTTCTAAACTTATTATATTTTTAAAATATGTAAATTGGTTTTTTAGTGATGTAAGTGTCGTCCACCATGAGTTTGCTGTGGTTTTCGAGACCCGTTTCGAGGAGTTGGATGAACCGTCTCGGGTACATGGTGGGCCTGGTAAGGTACCCCGGGGAAAGAAGCTCGTGTTGCTGACGATGAGCCTGGCAGGGGACGGATTACCTACCGTTGACTGTTTGGCACGGCGGATATCCAGAGGATACAGACCGTGGCCGCGAGATAATGAGATATTGATATTGAGATAGGTCAGCCGGATGGCTGAGGCTAGAGATACTATGACATGGATATATGAGATTTGTGATAGTTTTGAGGTGTCGTTGCTGGACACAGGTTTTTGTTGATTCTATTGGTATTGTGCTGGTATTTCAAAAGAGATTCCTAAAGGAAAAACATGATTCTTATACTTACACATTCAGATCATGAGTTGATTCACATTGCATTCATACCTACTAGTATATTCATATTGCATACATACCTGCTATTATGTCCTGCCATACCTGTATTATAGATGCTAGGATACTTGTGTGCATACTTGAGATAGCCTCTATAGATGTTATTCAGTACTCACGAGTTGACAACTCACCCCCGTTGTGCCACAGTCTTTTGCAAGTCCGCTCTGTCAGCACAGTAGCGGCGGGCGCACCGCTTCTTTTGCCTCGCTTGCCATGACTTGAGGTTTTTGCTCGTAGGTGGGTTGTATTATTATTTTTGTACCACCTTGTATATTCTTGTATCTAGTGTACTCCATCTACTGTATCTACCAGTATTGTTGTATATTGACCTAGAGATGAGACAGTGAGATTTGTGGACTTTTTATGCTGTATTTTGGGGTCGAGCTCACTTGAGTCGACATGCGGTTTTTTCTTATGCTTCTTTATGATTATTTTGCATGTTGTTGTTTTATATTGCGTGGGATTTGTGACTGCCTTGTGGCGAAGAGCTAGCTCCTGCTTGGGGATGCCTTATTTGTTGTATTGATATATATTCTTGTTGTACACATTTTGGGGGCCAGTATTTACAAAGGGGACTCTGCCGAAATTTTCGGAAAAATTGATATTGTTTTTAAAAAGGGTTGATATGACTTATTTGATAAACTCGCTTTCAATTGATTGGCTTTCCTTCACTCTTTTGCTTATTTGGTTTTGGTTTCTGGGCTTTGGCTTACTTATTTTACGGACGTCTTGAGACGTTTCGTAAACTTAAGTGCCAGTCACGTTCCGTACCCTGCGGGTCGTGAAAAAGTTGTTATCAAAGCGATAGGTTTTAACTTTTTGAGTGTAGGATGACCCTTGGTAGATGGAGTAAGTGACTTAAGTAGGGTAACGTAGCGTGTGTATGTCCGCGGCATACTTGCGATACGGTACTCCGCCTAAGTGACTTTAGGATATACTTGCTTGAAATTCCTTCTTCAATTCCGTGTATCCTATGATTCTATTGCACTATTCTTATTATTCTTTTTCCTGTACTAGCCACTATGCCGCCGAAGGCTACGAGAGCACAGAGGGCTGCCGCCCGAGACGAGATTCGAGCTGGCTCGTCCGAGACCAGGACTGAGCAGGGTGGTATGCCTACGCCGCAGGGACAGACCGATCCACCTTCCCCAGGCCGTATGGATAGGCTTGAGACTGGTATGGAGGAGTTACGACAGATGATGGGGAGTATGCAGGAGCTACGTCAGATGGTAGGATCCCTAGTTGCAGCCAGTCGTACACCGAGGCCGGATGATGCACCTACTACATCCCAGACTACTATGATACCTGCTCCTACTACTACCGCCGTGACCATCCCAGTTTCACTACAGGATTTCATGAGGCTGAGACCTCCAGTATTCACCGGCACCGAGGCAGCGGAGGACCCACAGACGTTCCTTGACAGTTTAGGCAGGATCTGCCGTTCGGTGAGATGTTCGGATGATCGATAGGTGGAGCTTGCGAGTTTCCGTCTAGAGGGTCTCACGCAGATATGGTGGGAGTCGGTCTTGAGAGGTCGAGCTGCAGGTCTACCACCTATGACTTGGGTCGAGTTTACAGCGGTCTTTCTAGCTCGTTTCCTCCCAGAGAGCGTTCGTGAAGCCAGAGCTCGTAGCTTCGAGGCCTTAGTCAAGACACCTGGGATGACGGTGTCTGAGTATGACGTTCAGTTTACACAGTTGTCCCGATATGCCCCGTACCTGGTAGATTCCGAAGCGAAGAGGTTGAAGAGGTTCATACAGGGACTTGATGCCCAGCTATATCTTGCCATTGACGCCCAGCACTACGACACTTATTTAGCTGCTATGGATATGGCATTACGGATGGAGGCACGCATATCACAGACTTCGGCCGTTTCTGGGCCGAAGAGGATTCGCATCGAGGTGCCGTCTCATAGGCAGCGTGCCAGATTCTTTCCGAGGGATGGGCCCGCCAGAGGTTTTGGACGGGGTCAGTTATATGGTTCATATCCCCAGGGACAGCAGCCGTCACTAGAGTGTTTTGGGTGCGGGAGTCCGCACCATCTTGTCAAAGACTGTCCGGCGAGACGACAGGGAGCGGCGACAGTTCCGCATGTGACCCTACCACCATCACCACCCCCTCCCCAGAGAGCCTTACTTCCTACCACAGACGATGCTCCACGCCAGTTAGGTGCACCCAGAGGCCCTGGACGCGGCGGTCCTCTTCAGAGAGGATGAGGTGGCAGAGGGCGAGGTCGAGGTCAGCCCGCTATCGGTGGAGGACAGGCCCGAGTATTTGCTTTGACACCGCAGGATGCGCAGGCATCCAATGCCGTTGTGACAGGTACCTTGCCAGTTTGCTCTTTCGACGCACGGGTATTATTCGACCCAGGTTCCACACATTCGTACGTATCTACACACTTTGCACCGATGTTGGGCCATGAGTTGTCGTCGTTAGATCATCCGCTTGTTGTTATTACTCCGGTAGGCGAGTCGTTTGTCGCTCGTTTTGTATTTCGATTGTGTTCTGTTCGTATCGGGGAGAGGGATTCATCGGTTGATTTGATTCTCCTCGATATGTTGGACTTTGATGTGCTTCTGGGCATGGATTGGCTAGCCACTTGTTATGCTTCGGTGGACTGCCGTGAGAAGGCAGTCAGATTTAGCTTTCCGGGAGAGCCAGTTCTTGTTATCCAGGGAGACCGCAGCGTCACCCTTCCCAGCTTGATTTCGTCTCTTCACGCTGGTCAGCTCTTGCGGAAGGGATGTCAGGGATTCTTAGCGTATATTTGTAATACTCGAGCTGCAGAGGTTCCGTTGGACCGGGTCCCAGTTGTTTGTGAGTTCCCTGATGTTTTCCCTGATGAGCTACCTGGGCTACCACCTGAGCGCGATGTTGAGTTCTGCAATGATTTGATTCCCAGCTCGGGGCCTATTTCTCTACCGCCTTATCGGATGGCCCTGGCAGAGCTTCGAGAGCTGAAGGATCAGTTGCAGGATTTGTTAGATAAGGGGCGTATTCGACCTAGTGTTTCTCCGTGGGGTGCTCCGGTCCTGTTTGTCAAGAAGAAGGCTGGAAGTTTGCGCTTATGTATCGACTACCGCCAGCTGAACAAGGTTACCGTGCGGAACAGATATCCGTTGCCACGCATTGATGATTTGTTCGACCAGTTTCAGGGTGCGGGGTATTTTTCGACGATTGACTTGCGATCAGGATACCATCAGCTGCGAGTTCGACAGCAGGATATACCGAGGACATCTTTCCGCACGCGCTACGGCCACTATGAGTTTTTGGTGATGTCGTTCGGACTCACCAACGCCCCAGAAGCATTCATGAATTTGATGAATCGTATATTCAGGCCGTATCTTGACTTGTTCATCATCGTGTTTATCGACGATATCTTGGTGTACTCCCGGAGCAGAGAGGAGCACGAGCAGCACTTGCGGATTACGTTACAGACTCTGAGGGAGTACCAGCTGTTCGCAAAATTCTCCAAGTGTGCATTCTGGCTGGACAGCGTCGGATTCTTGTGTTACGTGTGTAGGGTTCCTAGGCACGCTAGTGAGGTCTCCCAAGCTATCAACCATGGCAATTTCAAAAATCATGGTGCCTACAAACCCTAAACTACGGATCGTCGGCTAGATGTCTAGGCGAAAAACTAACTAGTTAACACTTAACTAAAAGTTTAACGGAAATACAACCTTTGTAGATCCGGTCCTCCACCTCCACGGCTCCGAGATGAGGTCGTCTCCGCTGTCCAAATCAAATCCGGGCTCCGGCGTCGGCTTCATCGGAGAATGGGCAAGCTAGGTCGTCGATGTCCATGCCGAAGATGATCTACGTAGAGGCATCGCTAAATCAAGCTCCGACTTCCCCAAGTCAAGAAACTTGTGAAGAAAACACACTCTACTACTTGGTAAGAGGTAGAGGATGAAGAAATAGGAAGTGAGTTCAATTTAGAATTGGATTTCTCACTGTTTATCATCAATCACCATTGATGAAGAAAGCTTTTTCTTCATGAAAGAAGATGAAGAAGAAGAAGAATATTATGATAAGTTAATTCAAAAAGGAAAAGAATAACAATACTTATCATAACACTAACCATGGTAATGTGTAGAGAATCAATCATGGTTAAATGGGATGGTTAGGGTTAAGCATGAGACAAAATGGTTGCTAACGTCAAAGTCTTCATGAAGCTTCATGAACAAAACAAAAGAAGCCACCATTTTCTCATTTGCTTTTCATTTTCCAAAATGAATAAATGAATAAATAAATAGATATGAAAATGTAAACCCTAACCATTACATAACCATGGTTTGAACTTTACACAAAACACAAGTTAGCATGCATCATCAAACATGATACAAACATGTGCACAAAATCATATCCCATATGCAATGCGCACACCCGAGTGAGAATATCCATTTAAAGTGAACCGATACCAGTTAATGAAAAGTAATATATCAAATATATAATTATATTAAATCATTAAATCAACACTTGATTTAACGATCCGGTCATATCGCATATAACCGACCAGTATCCTATGTATCGGCTTATCGAATCAACCTTTGATTCGATAACTAGGGTATATCGCATATAACCTAATCGATACATTCATCGCGAGAATGGAATACGGTATCACATACACGCATTATTCTCGGTCCCGCACATATCTCATATGCGCTCCTATTTCGTTTCGCTTGAGCCAGGAAACCTCTGTGTAGGACTCTAAAGACTCGTCAATACGCCGGCAGCGGATGATGATCATATCAACATCCACAAGCCGCAAGCGGTCTGCTAAACATAACGGCCACCCGGGTATTGAGCGATCTGAAGATCGACGAGCAAGTCCGCTCACACTCCAGTGAATCCGACCAGTAACACTACCGTACAGTCCGGTCTGATCGTCCGATCTGTCGCATATCTCGCCTAGGGGTGGTAAACGTCAGACCCCAATAGCTCGATAAGTCGTGTCGATATGTGGTCTATAACTATTAGAGAAACTACTGGTAACACTTACCAGTAAATCTCAGCAACCCTGGCCAGGGATTTCCTGTTATAGCCAATCGAACACAGCGCAACATCAACCCCCTATACCGGGAGAAACGAATCCCCTCCTATCGCTCATTGCCTCCATGTGACTCGGGACTGTACCCAAAAACCACCGTTTTGCGCGCCCTCTTGGACGTGGTAAGATAGAAATCAAAACACAGTGGGAACCACACAAGACTCTATGACGATCTCGGGTCAACAGACTACTCTGTACCAGTGTCACCAGAGAACTGCCATCTGACGTGAGGTATAATACCATCTGGGAGTTCTCGGCGAGTCCGTCCAGTGTACCCAGTTTCTACTGAGCACCCGTATATCATCTCTGATGTCAAACACCAATGGATATGGGATCATCCATCGCCCATCTGTATGGGTCGAGAAGGTATACGCTAGTCTACTCTGGTATATCGATGCCCCGTCTCGATACACCCACGACTAGGGACTTTGAAGGATGTACTTATGGACTATCTGTCCCCACTAGTATGATCTGCATCATAGTCCAGGTAGTCAAGTACACATCCTAAGGGCTTTACCAACATGTAACAGAGAGACAATCAGTATACACGTTAAGGTAAAGTGTAACCAGATAGCATACTATCATGTCGAGCAAGAAAGTCCTCCCTATATACGTCCCAGCATCCACTACAATATACATCCTATGTACAGTAATGGCCTCTAGGGCATACATATAACTAACAATCTTCCACTTGCACTAGGGCCATCTGATAGCAGTGGTTGTAGTATCTCATACTCAACCATCCCATAAAAGTCTCTCTCTGGGAACAGGCCTTTGTGAGTGGATCCGCTGTGTTGTCCTCTGAGTCTACTCTCCTAACCTCGATCACCCTGGAGATCAACCATCTCCATGATCAGGTGATGCTGCCTTAGAATATGTCTGGATCACTGATGGGACCGGCGTTCCTTGGCATAAGCCACAACTCCATTGTCACACAATGGGAGGAACATAGTTCATCTCATGAACCAATATATATCCAGACTGCCTCTTTGGTAGTATCTCAAATAGCGATGTATCCAGCCTTTATCATCTAGTATGTCACGGTATCTAGTTTGGAACTCTTCCAACATACCGCCCCTTTACTGAGGGTTAAGACAATGCCTGCGACTGACATTCAGTCATCTTTATCACCCTGGAACCCTTCCAGTGATTCTCCCCAGGGTCGATTGATACCTTCTCACTACAATTAGTGAGAATCCTAACATCCAATTAAATCTATCTCATAGATCCAAAATCCAGGATTTAGTAGGTATCACTTTGATCCTATATGGAGAATTCTAGTGATAAGCGGAGATTGACCGAGCGTAGCATAAGAAAGTCCTTCCCTATCAAGAGTATGTCATCCACGTACTCTACGAGGATCGTCACCATACTCCCTACTACCTTTTTGTTTATACAAGGTTCATCTACCATTTTGATGATGTCAACTTCTTTGACTTATCCATCAAAACAGATGTTCCAACTCCGCGATGCCTGCTTTATCCTATAAAACATCTTGCACATGTTTCCGCTGCTCCCACTGTCTACGAAGCCCTCTGGCTGTGTACTTATAGACGCTCTTTTCCAAATCATCATTTAGAAAAGCAGTCAAGACACCCAACCACCAGATATCGCAGTCATGGTATGTAGCCATGACAAGTAGGATCTGGATGGACTTAAGCATAGCTACTTGAAAAGGTTTCATCATTATCCACGCCTGGTCGATGACGAAAAGCTTTAACAAGTCTAGCTTTGAAAGTCTCAACTTTTCCATCTACACCAAGTAATCTTCTCATGATATACTTGCTCCTGATGGGGATTTAACCCTTCAGATATAGCAACCAAAGTCCATACTTTGTTGGTGTATAAGGATTCCATCTCAGATCGATAAACATCCAGCCATTCTTACAGAGTCTTACTCTCGATGGCCAGCTCGAAACTAGTTGGGTCATCATCTCATGATGCAATCCTCGCTCCCACTGTCATAGAGAAACCGAAGTATCTCTCAGGTGGGTGAGGAACCCTACTAGATCGGCGGAGAGGCTGAGGTTCATTGGTATCTACTAAATCCTCTGGTTGTACCAAATCATCTGTTGTAGTTTGTATAGCTGGAACATTTCTAGTTCTACATAACAGACCTTGCCTCGAGCTTGTCCGGATTTTGCTTTTCAGACATAGGCCGGACAACCCCAAATCTTAACTAGCTTAAGACATGGGCTCTTCCCTTTCCATATCACATATGAAATGGTAGGCAACTAATTTGATTCGAACCCTATTCAATAGGTATGCAGCTTCTCAAGTGCATAACTCCCTAAAGGAAATAGGTGACTCAGTAATACTCATCATGGAGCACACCATATCATATAGGGTGTGATTGCTCCGTCCCGATATACCATCGTGCCATGGTGTATACAGAGGAGTAATGCTGAGAGAGAATCTCATTCTCCTTTAGAAAAGTCCAGGAATTCCGTGCTCAAGTATTCTCCTCCTTGATCTTATCAAAGGACATAATACTTATACCCGTATTTTGGTTCTCTACTTCTAACTTATATTCTGTGAATATCTTAAAAGGTTCGGACATGTGTTTCAACAGGAACATAGGTCTGAATCTCGAAAGATTATCAGAGAATGTAATGAAGTATAAAGAACCAGTCCTGGCATGTGTAGACAGGGGACCTACATACATCAACATGTATCATCCCAAGAGTTCATTGACTCTTTCTCTGTTTCCAGTAAACGGAGCTATGGTCATCTTATCTTTGTGACATGACTGGCGAGTTTCACAAGATGTAAATTCAAACTGATTTAAATATGCATCTAAATGTAACTCCAGCTAGTCGGGTCACATTGATCTGACCTAGTCTACAATACCTCAAGAAGAATTCGTTCATTTCTGAACTCTTCCTCTTGTGTGTGTTCCATATACTAAGAACTGTAGTTTGATTTAGAACATCAATGCTTTTAGATAACGTGCCTGAACCGATCAACTTTTGATATAGGAAATGTTCAAAACATTATCCAACAATACAAAATTTTATCATTTCTTTACTAATAAAGAGATAGATACGATTTTATATATCAGGTTCGGTATCTAATAACATTCGTTCAGAATCAATGTATTTGTAATACAGGGTGACAGTGACCGACAGACTTGGCTGCAACACTTGCCCCGTTTTCTGCCTCATGAAACTTATCACCCATTCTCAGTTCTCTACCTTTCTGTAGCCCTATGTAACAAATTACATATCTGGGATCCTGATCTGGTATCACATACCCAGGACGTAGAGGATACTGAGAAACAGTTCTTTGTAACGAACACACCCGAAGATGATGCATCATCATGCACTCTCCTCGTTTGGGTGGCACGGGAATTCTGGTAATCCCCAATTTCCTGCTCTGTCTTATAACATTTATAAGTTGGAGCGGGACCAACGTTCCCCAGCTCAGTATAACAAGCGGGTTCGGTCAATATTCCGTATTATTATCTTGATTAAGGCGTGATATGGTCGCTACCTGGAGAGAGAGAGAAGATAACACTCAGCGTGCGCTCTTGCAAGAATAGATTGGCTTTATTTTATCTAATCAGGATGGCTCCCACTGCTTTTTATCAAATCTTCCTTCAAACCCTAAAAGGAAAGACTAGCCGGGATTAATTACACACTACAAGTTCGCCAATCTTTCAGCCAGGCCAGTGTCGGTACTTTGAAGGAGGCCCCCCGTGCTTTCGCACGAACCTAATTACTGTAAACCTCGTTTTCCCAGAGGCGTAACCCCGTTGACACCTTTGTAGACACCTACTTGATCGGCTAATTGTAATGTATAAAACTCTCCCAGGAGTAACACTTACTCGCAGCGGGTATCGGGATCCAACTATCTCATAGAAGGTATGCAATCTCATTGCAAATTTCAACACTTGAAATTCCCGATAATATTTTGCCCCTAACCTCCTATGACCTTGACAAAGGCCAACAAACCATAGGATGCTAGTCAAGTTCAACCCGTCATTTCCTGATTGAATTAAACCTACCCGCACGGCCCTTGACAAAGGCCAACAAGGTCGCACGACTACCCTAACTCAATCTGCATCATATGCATAAGCTGATAAGCACCAGCTAGCTACCGCACACTGAGCCTTGACAAAGGCCAACAAACGCAGCACGAATACTAACTACTACTTATCTGAAATGACGGAGGGCTACGACAGGTTTTTCTGAAAACCTATTGCGTAATGAACTTGATATCGTTATAGAATCAAATGAATTTTGAAATGGAGTGCTTTTGAGGCTTTTCTTGTTTTGCTAAAGGAGTCACTCCCGGTGAAGGGATCGTCGGTCCTTTCCTCGTCGAATGAGGTGCGGGATATATCATATATATCACTGTGCAAAGAAAAAACTCTTAAAAGCAATCAACAAATAAACCGAGTGTGTAGCATCTGCCAATTATTGCTAAAGGAGTCACTCCCGGTGAAGGGATCTCGGTCCTTTCCTCATCGAATAAGGTGCAGGATATATCACATATACCGCTATGCAAAGCAAGAACTGTAGCTACCTGTTTTAATTTTGAAATTCGATTCTACAACATCTTAGGTTTCTTTTATTTCATTAATCACATTAATGAAGTCCCATCATTTAAATACCTAAACATCACAGATAGATATGACGTACACTTATGCCATCCGCATTCGCCTCGATGTCCCCTCGTGCACCGTTAGGTTAGGTAACTAACGGCAGAGCGGGGCAGGGCTAGCGCGGGTGTAAAACATAAGTAACGCCTATATAATATATCATATATACTATATAAAGTATCTATCACAGAAACATCACATAATCACATCACAGATATCGCAGCAGAAGAATCATATGAAATATTGGATATACTTGGACGTCCGTGTTTTCAATACGAGCCAGTATAAAACACGGATTCCACGGTCGTGATGAATAGCCAAACCCACACCCCTAGACCCCTACGAGAGCGGCAAGCAACCCTACCAATTCTGGAGTTAGGAGACCCGGACTCGACTCCTCGAGTTGGTCTCCGACTGGACTCCAGAACCCGGTTACTTGTGCTCCCCTCCTTGGGTCTATCCTAGTGCGGAAAAGTAAATAATATACAAGAGGTGACAACTTCCGCAACCTGGAAGAACCCCAATAAAAGAATATTACATACAAGTTTTTACATGAATGAAAATGAAAAACACTCATCTCACATAAAAACCCCCGGCTATTCAAACACGACGATCCAATATAACATATCCAGCAGCACATAACATCACATGTCATCAACGTAAGTAAATATGTCCATCCCAATTGTCGTTGACATATAGCAACGAAACCGGCGATATCACATATTACACTTACGGTCACAGAAAAGAAAGTGTAAAACTAGAACAGTTGGAATCCGCAACCTCCTCAGACATCGCATGCCTGACCAAATGAATTACTTAGACATCGCATGCCTAACAATTATAAACCCCGCATTTTAGTCTCAAAATCGAAAACACTTTTCAATATCAAGTCGGGTAATTCAACAAGATTCCCGACATCCTGATCGAATGCTCGTCGCAAACTTCAGTAGACGGCCGCACCCTCGATACCGTCGACGAAGTGCACCAAGGCGGAACACCGCTGCCGCGAGCACCCGGACGGATGCTTTCGGCGACGGGGTTCTCCTACAGTCACTTGGTCGGGGCAATGGCGTGAGGCTGTCTATTAAGTTTACCCAGCGAGTATTCGCGTACGCTACGTGATTGCGACGGACTTTTGATCACATCAAAATTCCGTGGCAACCGATCAAGTGAGACTAAACTGCTATTTTTATAATATTCATTCAGTTATCTCATAACTTTTTGTGAATTCCAATTATTGTATCCCATTCCAGATAAATAGAAAATGTTAAACTTTCCGATCGAACAATCGAACACCCAAGTTTTCCCGATACAGCTTAACACATGAAATAAGTCTAACAACATTCCGTTCGTGCCTCAGTACCAACGGTCCAGCCGTAGAAGGGTCAAGCCAACGCCTCACATGTGGCACGCCGTACTGCCCCAAACCCGAAGGTTCAAAGGGCAGTTCAAGACGGTCACATAATCGAGTTAAGGTTTGTTTTCTTCTAGAGGGACCATCGCGTTACTTGCACTACTTAGAACGTCGTTAAACTACGGAAAAATCCAACACTTGGAAATTTCCCGACAGGGGAAAAATTGGGTATTTATATCCGGTCGAACTTTTTAACATATTCTAAAATTTATCCGGAAAGCCACATAGACAAAATTTGATACTCCGATCGAAACACCGAATCCCCAAAAACACAGCAGAAAAATTCAACTCTTGAATAAATATTAGAAATTCCCAGAAAACTCAGCTCTTTGAACTAGGAATTACTGTGCAAAGGAACAGGGTTGACGTCATCAAGTGGCCGCTGATCCGCCGCATAAACCATGTTTATGCCGCTGATCCGCCGCGAAATTTACTGTTCACTAGAAACTTTTTGCACCGTAATTCTTATTTTTCCCTGCTGAATTTTTTGGCAATTTTTAATTTGGAAAAATCCACGGTTTCAGAAAAACTACAGAGAGCAATTTGTATTGGGGTTTTCGGGTTCGTTCGGGTTTCAAAATCCGTCTAGACTTCGCCTAAGGCTCTAGCTAGGCTCTGATACCACTGTAGGGTTCCTAGGCACGCTAGTGAGGTCTTCCAAGCCATCAACCATGGCAATTTCAAAAATTATGGTGCCTACAAACCCTAAACTACGGATCGTCGGCTAGATGTCTAGGCGAAAAACTAACTAGTTAACACTTAACTAAAATTTTAACGGAAATACAACCTTTGTAGATCCGGTCCTCCACCTCCACGGCTCCGAGATGAGGTCGTCTCCGCTGTCCAAATCAAATCCGGGCTCCGGCGTCGGCTTCATCGGAGAATGGGCAAGCTAGGTCGTCGATGTCCATGCCCAAGATGATCTACGTCGAGGCATCGCTAAATCAAGCTCCGACTTCACCAAGTCAAGAAACTTGTGAAGAAAACACACTCTACTACTTGGCAAGAGGTAGAGGATGAAGAAATAGGAAGTGAGTTCAATTTATAATTGGATTTCTCACTCTTTATAATCAATCACCATTGATGAAGAAAGCGTTTTCTTCATGAAATAAGATGAAGAAGAAGAAGAATATTATGATAAGTTAATTCAAAAAGGAAAAGAATAACAATACTTATCATAACACTAACCATGGTAATGTGTAGAGAATCAATCATGGTTAAATGGGATGGTTAGGGTTAAGCATGAGACAAAATGGTTGCTAAAGTCAAAGTCTTCATGAAGCTTCATGAACAAAACAAAAGAAGCCACCATTTTCTCATTTGCTTTTCATTTTCCAAAATGAATAAATGAATAAATAAATAGATATGAAAATGTAAACCCTAACCATTACATAACCATGGTTTGAACTTTACACAAAACACAAGTTAGCATGCATCATCAAACATGATACAAACATGTGCACAAAATCATATCGCATATGCAATGCGCACACCCGAGTGAGAATATCCATTTAAAGTGAACCGATACTAGTTAATGAAAAGTAATATATCAAATATATAATTACATTAAATCATTAAATCAACACTTGATTTAACGATCCGGTCATATCGCATATAACCGACCAGTATCCTATGTATCGGCTTATCGAATCAACCTTTGATTCGATAACTAGGGTATATCGCATATAACCTAATCGATACATTCATCGCGAGAATGGAATACGGTATCACATACACGCATTATTCTCGGTCCCGCACATATCTCATATGCGCTCCTATTTCGTTTCGCTTGAGCCGGGAAACCTCTGTGTAGGACTCTAAAGACTCGTCAATACGCCGGCAGCGGATGATGATCATATCAAACATCTACAAGCCGCAAGCGGTCTGCTAAACGTAACGGCCACCCGGGTATTGAGCGATCTGAAGATCGACGAGCAAGCCCGCTCACACTCCAGTGAATCCGACCAGTAACACTACCGTACAGTCCGGTCTGATCGTCTGATCTGTCGCATATCTCGCCTAGGGGTGGTAAACGTCAGACCCCAATAGCTCGATAAGTCGTGTCGATATGAGGTCTATAACTATTCGAGAAACTACTGGTAACACTTACCAGTAAATCTCAGCAACCCCGGCCAGGGATTTCCTGTTATAGCCAATCGAACACAGCGCAACATCAACCCCCTATACCGGGAGAAACGAATCCCCTCCTATCGCTCATTGCCTCCATGTGACTCGGGACTGTACCCAAAAACCACCGTTTTGCATGCCCTCTTGGACGTGGTAAGATGGAAATCAAAGCACAGTGGGAACCACACAAGACTCTATGACGATCTCGGGTCAACAGACTACTCTGTACCAGTGTCACCAGAGAACTGCCATCTGACGTGAGGTATAATACCATCTGGGAGTTCTCGGCGAGTCCGTCCAGTGTACCCAGTCTCTACTGAGCACCCGTATATCATCTCTGATGTCAAACACCAATGGATATGGGATCATCCATCGCCCATCTGTATGGGTCGAGAAGGTATACGCTAGTCTACTCTGGTATATCGATGCCCCGTCTCGATACACCCACGACTAGGGACTTTGAAGGATGTACTTATGTACTATCTGTCCCCACTAGTATGATCTGCATCATAGTCCAGGTAGTCAAGTACACATCCTAAGGGCTTTACCAACATGTAACAGAGAGACAATCAGTATACACGTTAAGGTAAAGTGTAACCAGATAGCATACTATCATGTCGAGCAAGAAAGTCCTCCCTATATACGTCCCAGCATCCACTACAATATACATCCTATGTACAGTAATGGCCTCTAGGGCATACATATAACTAACAACGTGATTACGAGAGACGGCATATGTGTGGACCCGAAGAAGATTGAGGCTGTTCAGCAGTGGCCCCGACCTACATCGGTTACTGAGATCCGTAGTTTTCTAGGCCTGGCGGGCTACTACAGGCGTTTTGTTCAGGACTTCTCCCGTAGAGCTGCACCTTTGACTGGTTTGACCCGGAAGGGAGTTCTTTTCGTTTGGACGGAGGAGTGCGAACACAGTTTTCAGCAGCTACGGACTCGTCTGACTATGGCGCCGGTATTATCTTTGCCTTCGGGATCAGGCAGATTTGTGGTCTATTGTGATGCTTCGCGAGTAGGGTTAGGATGCGTATTGATGCAGCATGGCCGGGTGATCGCATATGCTTCTCGGCAGTTGAAGAAGCATGAACAGAACTACCCCACTCACGATTTGGAGATGGCTGCAGTGGTTTTTGCACTGAAGATATGGCGACATTACGTATATGGCGAGTCGTGCCAAATATTCACAGACCACAAGAGCTTAAAATACATATTTCAGCAGCGAGACCTGAACCTCAGACAGCGTCGTTGGATGGAGTTGGTGAAAGACTATGACTGCGAGATCTTATATCACCCAGGCAAGGCGAATGTAGTGGCAGATGCTTTGAAAAGGAGGCCCGTGGGTAGTCTATCCTATTTGCACGCAGTGCAGAGGCAGTCGTCAGCAGATTGGCAGATTTTATGCGACAGCCGAGTTGAGTTCGAGTTCACTCAGACAGGGGGACAGCTCGCACATGTTCGTGCACGCCCACAGTTGCTTGACCGTATATATGAGGCACAGCGCAGAGATGACCGTTGCTCAGAGATCATGGCACAGATGGGACATGGCAGATTTTCCGAGTTCGCGATTGAAGATCAGGGGATTTTACGATATGGATCTAGACTGTGCGTACCAGATGCTGATGGATTGCGGCGCGACATTCTTGAGGGGGCACACCGATCTGTGTATAGTGTCCACCCCGGTTCCACCAAGATGTACCATGATATGAGAGAGACCTACTGGTGGGACGGGATAAAGAGGGACATTGCGGAGTTTGTATCGAGATGTCTGACTTGTCAGCAAGTCAAGGCCAAGAACCAGAGGCCTGCAGGAGAGCTACAGCCGTTACCCATTCCGGAGTGGAAATGAAAGCAGATTTCGATGGATTTCGTTGTGGGTCTACCCAGGACCAGTCGAGGGTACGACTCCATCTGGGTGATCGTAGATCGATTGACGAAAGCGGCTCACTTCCTGCCAGTGAAGACCACTTTCAGCTTTGCTCAGTATGCCCAGCTTTACATCGACGAGATCGTGCGGTTGCATGTCGTACCGACCTGTATCGTGTCAGATCGAGGTACCCAGTTCACCAGCCGACTTTGGCAGAGACTTCAGGAGGCTTTGGGCACTCGTTTGAGCTTCAGCACAGCGTTTCATCCGCAGACCGACGGACAGTCAGAGCAGACCATTCAAACTCTCGAGGACAAGCTCAGAGCGTGCGTTTTAGACTTCGGCGGTAGCTGGGATCATCATTTACCTTTAGTGGAGTTCTCCTACAACAACAGCTTCCAGGATACTATTCAGATTGCACCTTTTGAGGCATTGTATGGGAGGAGATGCAGATCGCCCGTTTGTTGGACAGAGCTCAGCGAGAGCAGTATATTGTGGCCACAGCTTGTTGAGGAGACGACAGCGAAGATACAGTTGATTCGAGACCGGATGAGAGCAGCTCAGAGCAGGCAGAAATCGTATGCAGACAGGCGCCGTCGCAGGCTAGAGTTCACAGTTGGCGATCATGTTTTTCTGAGGGTCTCTCCGATGAAGGGCGTGATGCGATTTGGGCGAAAAGGAAAGCTTTGTCCCAGATTTGTCAGTCCCTTAGAGATTCTCGAGCGTGTCGGCGCAGTTGCATATCGTTTGGCTCTTCCACCTAGCTTTCCCGATGCTCACCCCGTCTTCCATGTTTCGATGCTCCGTAAGTACCTTCACGACCCTTCGCATGCAATTCAGCACCCGACAGTCCAGCTAGAGCGCGACCTTTCTTTTGTGGAGCACCCGGTGGCCATCTTGGATCGGCAGGTGAAGATATTGAGATCGAAAGTTATACCGACCATCAAGGCCCTTTGGCGTAGCCCGAGCAGCGAGGAGGTTACCTGGGAGACCGAGGTCGAGATGAAGAAGAAATATTCCCATCTCTTTGAAGGTACGCATAGCTATATTTTTAAATTCAGGGACCGAATTTCTTTAAGGGGGGAAGATTGTAGCGCCTTGAAAAGTCATTTTGGTATTTTCCTGATAATCGGTGAAAATTCGGTATTTTTCCGTAAACCGTATTTTTTTGTTATTTTGCAGCTTAGGACTAATTATACCTAATTTGGATAGGTAATTGCTTGTTTTTAGTAGCTAATGAGTTACTTGTTAATTTTTGGTCATTTAAAAAAATTTTCCTATTTTTCAATTTTTTAATATTATTTTAAGCCGGTAAGAAAATACATTAAATTAGCGATAAATACAAATTTCTTTGAGCTAATTTTAATCTTTAAAATCATGATAATTAAAATCTAGTTGTAATATAATTTTTTAGTATTTTATTTCAAGTTTTAACTAATTTTTATTATGGAAAACGAAATTTATTGAAATTAAGCTAAAACTTGCAATTTTGGACTTGTCGGGGGTCTTTTTGCATAATTTTTTTGTGCACTCTCACACACACATCCTCACATCTCCCTTGGCTGGCCCAACTGCAGAAATTTCTCCCTCTCTCTTTTTTTTTAAACTCATTTGTTAGGTGATGAATTGAGTTAAAGTGTAGGTTTTAAAATATATTATTTTGGAGGTATGGTGTATTTGACTTAGAGGAGGGTTTGACTTGGTGAAAATTCCCACACACCACACCATTCCCCTCTTCCTTCTTCAGGCCGAAACCTGCAGCCCTCCCCCTCATTTTTTCCCCCTCTCTTTTGGTTCACAAATTCATCTCAAAAACCATCAAAATCCACAAATTTCTTCACAAAACCAAAACAAATCCTTATGCTACCCCTTCTCAAGCCTAGTTTAGTTGAAAACATGTGGAAAGGAGGCAATTTTAGACGCAAATGATCATGCTAGATCCATAGATCTTGAGGTATAATTTCCACCAAATTAATTTCTTTTGGTTAAATTCCTTTAATTAAATGGTTTTAGTGTTAAAAGCTTAGCAAAATCCTAATCTAGTTTTTTCTAGTTCATGGTTTGAAATTAAACTAGGGTTTTAGAAATCTTTAGTAGTTTAATTAAATATATTTTGTTATCTAGTTATTTAGTTAGCCTAATCTAAGAGGTTAACTTGCTAATTGGGCTATAAACTAGTGTTAATTTAGGGTTTTTTCATGTATAGTTTGGATTAAGATTGCTAGTTATGAAATTCTAGAAAGGGTTTGTATATGGAAAATGTGTTTCGAAGCATGGTAAATGGGTTAAATTGAGTGTTGTGGCTAGCTAGTTGTGTGGGTTGTAGGATTGTGCGATGAAGTGAGCACTTTATCGCAAATACGCGATATATGCACGAATTTGGAATTTTTAGTGCTTACTAGGTTTTTATAAAAATATTGTGATGAATTATTTGCGATATCTTGATGATATTTTTGGCATATCCTATGACATTTAGGATGTGTGAGTGCGGTTTTTTTTTTGAGTGAGCGGGTTTTAGCTTTGCCGAGCGACCAAATCGACGATTTAGTTAGTTTTTGCAATTTTCGCGTGTGTTCCGCGCACCTTGTGCATGTTGTACCTAGCTTATGAACGTTAGTATTTTCGTTTGGGATTTGCGTCGTTCTTGATATGTAACCTATGTTTGGTATTGATGTAAATTCCAGGTTCGGTCGTGGAGACGTCAGACGCGGCACGAAAGGGGAAAGCGGTGACTGGACGTGACTAGCTAGGGATTCCGGTGAGTAGATTTAACATCTACGGGGGACCATCGTTTGGATGGAGCAAGTCCCCCGATAGTTTGAGTAGTTATGATTTTAGTGATATTAGTAACTACATCCATGCCTTATTTGACCTACATATGCGAACTCATTCTATAGGACACCTGCACCATTGCCAGGGTTTTTATATGCAGCACGAGCACTATTCATGCTTACACACACGCCCTGGTAATTGCCATGCCACCATACTAGATAACCTATAATTTGAAACCTTTTACTATAATTGATGCTTAAACCTGTGCTATTGCCTTTAATTCCTTAAAATGAATTCATAAGATTGCTAATCATGTGCATGTGCCTCATCATGTTATTTTTTCATGCCTAGTCTATCAATCATACATCGCAACTTGATTATTGATACCATATGCATTCATTATCATTGGCATATGCATTTATGAGGATTTCTTGAGATTTTGTGTATTTCTGGATTTCGGGGGAAAGCCGCAAAATTTCTAAACTTATTATATTTTTAAAATATGTAAATTGCGGTTTTCTAGTGATGTAAGTGTCGTCCACCATGAGTTTGCTGTGGTTTTCAAGACCCGTTTCGAGGAGTTGGATGAACCGTCTCGGGTACATGGTGGGCCCGGTAAGGTACCCCGGGGCAAGAAGCTCGTGTTGCTGACGATGAGCCTGGCAGGGGACGGATTACCTACCGGTGACTGTTTGGCACGGCGGATATCCAGAGGATACCGACCGTGGCCGCGAGATGATGAGATATTGATATTGAGATGGGTCAGCCGGATGGCTGAGGCCAGAGATACTATGACATGGATATATGAGATTTGTGATAGTTTTGAGGTGTCGTTGCTGGACACAGGTTCTTGTTGATTCTATTGGTACTGTGCTAGTATTTCAAAAGTGATTTCTAAAGGAAAAACATGATTCTTATACTTACACATTCAGATCACGAGTTGATTCACATTGCATTCATACCTGCTAGTATATTCATATTGCATACATATCTGCTATTATGTCCTGCCATACCTGTATTATAGATGTTAGGATACTTGTGTGCATATTTGCGATAGCCTCTATAGATGTTATTTATTACTCACGAGTTGGCAACTCACCTCCGTTGTGCCACAGTCTTTTGCAGGTCCGCTCCGTCAGCACAGTAGCGGCGGGCGCACCGCTTCTTTTGCCTCTCTTGCCAGGACTCGAGGTTTTTGCTCGTAGGTGGGTTGTATTATTATTTTTGTACCACCTTGTATATTCTTGTATCTAGTGTACTCCATCTACTGTATCTACCAGTATTGTTGTATATTGACCTAGAGATGAGACAGTGAGATTTGTGGACTTTTTATGCTGTATTTTGGGGTCGAGCTCACTTGAGTCGACATGCGGTTTTTTCTTATGCTTCTTTATGATTATTTTGCATGTTGTTGTTTTATATTGCGTGGGATTTGTGACCGCCTTGTGGCGAAGAGCTAGCTCCCGCTTGGGGATGCCTTATTTGTTGTATTGATATATATTCTTGTTGTACCCATTTTGGGGGCCAGTATTTACAAAGGAGATTCTGCCGAAATTTTCGGAAAAATTGATATTTTTTTAAAAAAGGGTTGATATGACTTATTTGATAAACTCGCTTTCAATTGATTGGCTTTCCTTCACTCTTTTGCTTATTTGGTTTTGGTTTCTAGGCTTTGGCTTACTTATTTTACGGACGTCTTGAGACGTTTCGTAAACTTAAGTGCCGGTCACATTCCGTACCCTGTGGGTCGTGACAGATACCGTCTCAGAATATGTCTGGACTTCTAATGGGACCTAGGTTCCTTGGCCAAAGCCACAGCTCCATTGTTATCGCAATACAGAGGTATTGGATGTTCAATGGATGGGACCACAACAAGTTCACAAATTAACTTCTTTATCCAGACAGCCTCTTTGGCAGCATCGTTGGCAGCGATGTATTCAGACTCTGTCGTCGAGTCTGCAACGGTATCCTGTTTGGAACTCTTCCAACATACCGCCCCTCCATTGAGGATAAAGACAAATCCTGAGTGCGACTTAGAGTCGTCCGTATCACTTTGGAAGCTGGAATCGGTAAAGGACTCCATCTGGAGTTCTCCGTTACCATATATAAAGAACATCTCCTTAGTCCTTCATAAGTACTTGAGAATGTTCTTCACAGCTGTCCAGTGACTCTCTCCAGGATCTGCTTGATATCGACTCACTACACTTAGTGACTATGCTCCATCGAGTCTGGTACATAGCATCGCATACATGATAGAGCCTACTGCCGAAACATAGGGTATCCCTTGCATGCGAGCTCTCTCCAAATCAGTCTTGGGAGACATCTCTTTGGAGAGAGTGAGTCCAAAGATCGTGGGTAGGTTCCCACGCTTGGATTCTTCCATACTAAAACTCTTTAGTATGGTGTCAATATACCTGGATTGGGACAATCCCAGTATCCGTTTAGATCTATCTCTATAGATCATAATTCCCAGTATGAAGGAGGCATCACCTAGATCTTTCATTGAGAATCTTTGAGATAAGAAGAGCTTGACTGATTGCAGCATATGAACATCATTTCCTATCAAGAGTATGTCAACGACGTACAATACGAGGAAGACAATTTTACTCTCTGCAACCTTCTTATAGATACAAGGTTTATTTACGTTTTTGATGAAGTCAAACTCTTTGACTACAACATCAAAGCAGATGTTCCAACTCCGCGATGCTTGCTTTAACCCATAAATGGATTTAAGCAGCTTGCACACCTTTCCGCTGCTCCCACTATCTACGAAGCCCTCTGGTTGAGTCATCTACACGCACTCTTCTAAATCACCGTTTAGAAAGGCGGTCTTAACATCCATTTGCCAGATTTTGCAGTCATGGTATGCAACAATGGCAAGTAAGATCCGGATGGACTTAAGCATAGCCACTGAAGAAAAGGTTTCGTCTTAATCCACACCTGGTCGTTGACGAAAACCCTTTGCAACAAGTCTAGCTTTGAAAGTCTCAACTTTTCCATCTACACCAATTTTCTTTTTAAACATCCACTTGCTCCCAATGGGTTTTACCCCTTCAGGAGAATTTTCCAAAGTCCATACTTTCTTGGTGTATATGGATTCCATCTCAGATCGCATTGCATCCAGCCATTTCACAGAGTCACCACTCATGATGGCCTGCTCCAAACCAGTCGGTTCATCATCTTCCATGATGCAATCCTCACTCCCACCATCAATGAGAAAACCGTAGTATCTCTCGGATGGAGGAGAAACCCTGCTAGATCGACGGAGTGGCTGGGGTTCGTCGGGTACTACTGAATCCTCTGGTTCTACCAAGTCTTCTGTTATAGTTTGTGTTGCTGGAACCTCTTCCGGTTCTACCTCAATGCCACTAATCCGTTTCATAAGAAACCTTTTTCTAAGAAAGTGGCATGTCGAGAAACAAACACCTTTTGTTCCTCGGGGTGGTAGAAGATATACCCTTGTGAATTTTTGGGATATCCTACAAACTTACATAAGACAGATCTTGCCCCGAGTTTTTCCGGATTTTGTCTTTTGACGTAGGCCGGACAACCCCATATCTTAATGTAATTAAGATGTGGTCTCTTCCTTTCCATATCTCATATGGAGTGGTGGGCACAGATTTGGTGGGAACCCTATTCAATAGGTCTATGGCTGTCTCAAGCGCATATCCCCAAAAGGAAATAGGCAATTCAGCAGTGCTCATCATAAAGCGCACCATATCTAATAGGGTGCGATTCCTCCATTCCGATACACCATTGTGCTGTGGTGTATAAGGAGGAGTAAGCTGAGAAAGAATCCAATTTTCATTTAGATAATCTTGGAACTCATTTCTTAAGTATTCGCCTCTTCGATCAGATCGAAGGATCTTAATACTTTTACCCGTTTGGTTCTCTACTTCGTGCTTCTATAATCTGAATTTCTCAAAAGATTCAGACTTATGTTTCATCAGGAACATATGTCCGTATCTAGAGAGATCGTCAATGAATGTAATGAAGTAGGAAGAACCGTTCCTGGCATGCGTAGACATAAGACCGCATACATCACTATGTACCAGTCCTAAGAGTTCCGTAGCTCTTTCTCCGTGTCCACTAAACGGTGCTTTGGTCATTTTGCCTTTGAGACATGAATGGCAAGTATCATAAGATGATAATTCAAACGGATTCAAATATCCATCCTTATGTAACTTAGCCAGTCGTGTCGCATTGATATGACCAAGTCTACAATTCCACAAGAAGGATTCGTTCATTTCTGAACTCTTCCTCTTGTGTCTGTTTTGTATATTAAGGACTGTATTTTGATTGAGAATGAATATGCCATTATGTAACGAGCCTGATGCAATCAACTTTTGATCTAGGAATATGTTAATAACATTATCCTTTACTACAAAATTATATCCTTCTTTACTTAATAAAGAAACTGATATAATGCTGCACATCATGTTCGGTATATAATAGCACTCATTCAGAATCAGTGTATTACTACTTGGTAATACAAGGTGATATTCGCCAACTGCTTTGGCTGCAATACTTGCACCATTCCCTACTTGAACGGAATGATCACCCTTTCCCAGTTCTCTATCTTTACGTAGCCCACGTAACAATTTACATATGTGGGATCCCGATCCGGTATCTAATACCTAGGACGTAGGGTGAACTGAGAAACAGTTCTCAATAACTAACATACCCGAAGAAGATGCATCAACATGCATGTTCTTTGTTTGGGCGGTATGAGAATCTAGATATTCTCTTATTTCCTGTTCAGTCTTATAAGTGTTATAAGAAAGAACGGGGCCAACGATCCCTTACTTAGTATAATAACTAGGTTCAGTCAATGCATCCATTTTATTATCTTGATTAAATCCTGACATGGTCGCCACCTGGAGAGAGAGAGAAGGAAACAGTTTAGCGTATGCTCTTGCAAGATTAGATTGGTTATTATCTTATCTAATCAGGATGTCTCCCACTATTTTTATCAAATCTTCCTTCAAACCCTAAAAGGTAAGATTAGCCGGGATTAATTACACCTTACAATTTCGTCAATTTTTCAGCCAGATCAGTGTCGGTACTTGAGGAAGCTTCCCCGTGCTTTCGCACGGACCTAATTAAAATAAACCTCGTCTTCCCAGAGGCATAACCCCGTTAACACCTTTCTAGGCACCGAATTGATCGGCTAATTGTCCTGTGTAAAACTCTCTCAGGAGTAACTCTTACTCGCGGTGGGTATCGGGATCCAACTATCTCATTGGTGGTATGCAATTTCATTGCAAATTTCAACACTTGAAATTCCCGATAATGCTTTTACCCATAGCGTGCTATAACCTTGACGCATGCCAAACAACCCATAGTCCGCTAGTCAAGTTCAACCCGTACTTTTCATGATTGAAATAAAACTACCCATACGACCCTTGACGCATGCCAAAGAACGTCGTACGAATACCCTAATCCAATTGCATCTCATGCTACAGATAAGTAATAATCAGCTACCGTACACTATGCCTTGACGTCGGCCAAACTACCGCAGCACGAATACTAATTATCACTTATCTGAAATGACGGAGGGCTACGCAGGTTTTTCAAAAAACCATGAGCGTAATGAACTTGAGATCGTTGTAGAAACAAGTGATTTTGAAAAGGAGTGTTTTTTAGGCTTTTCTAGTTTCGCTAAAGAGGTCTCCCGGTGAAGGGATCTCGGCTCTTTCCCCATCGAATAAGGTGCAGGATATATCATATATACCGCTGTGCAAAGCAAAAACTATATAAGCTGTCAAAAACTAAACCGTGAGTTTATAGCATCTGCCAGTTTTGCTAAAGAGATCACTCCCGGTAAAGGGATCTCGGCTCTTTCCTCATCGAATAAGGTGCAGGGTATATCATATATACCGCTATGCAAAGTAAAACTGTAGCTACCATTTTTTATAAAGTTTTGATTCTACAACATCTTTTAGGTTTCTTTTCTTTTTATTAATTTCATTAATAAATCCCATCAGCTTATGCTTCTTAAGCATCACAGAAGAAATGAAAGCAGTAATATTTATATATCAGCATATATATATATATTGTATAAGTATTCGTCTCAGGCAGTAATATGATCTCATCACAGAACATTGCAGCAGAAGAACATATATGAAATATTGGATATACTAGGATGTCCTTGTTTTTAATACGAGCCGGTATAAAATACGGATTCCACGGTCGCGATGAATAGCCAAACACACATCCCTAGACCCCTACGAGAGCAGCAAGTAACACTTCTAATTCTAGGGTTAGGAGACCGGTCTCGACTCCTCGAGATAGCCTCCCACTGGACCCTAGAACCCGGTTACTTGTGCTCCCCTCCTTGGGTCTACCTAATGCGGAAAAGTAAATAATATACACTGATGACATCAACCTCATCCCGGAAGTGCCCCAATAAAAGAATATTACATACAAATAATTTTTACATGAATGAAAATAAAAACCCGCATCTCACATAAAACCCCCGGCTATTCAGAACACGACGATCCAATATAACATATCACAGCAACACATAGTATCTCATATCATTAACGTAAGTAAGTATGCATACACCGATCGTCGTTGATGTATAGCAACGAAAACTGGCAATACAACTACATACTACACTTACAGTCACAGAAAAGAAATTGTAAAACTACAACATTTGGAATCCACAATCACTTTAGACATCGTAAATCCGAAATATCACATACTTCACATTTCATGCCTGACTATATGAATTTCACATATTGTATCACATTTCAGATAAATAGACAGTATTAAACTTTCCGATCGGATAATCAAATACCCAAGATTTCCTAAATAGCTCAACACTTGAGCGGAGTTCAAATAATCCAAAAATATGTCACAGTACGGATGGTCTAGCCGTAGAAGGGTCAAGCCAACGCCTAACATGTGGCACGCCGTACTACCCTAAACCCTAAGGTTTAAAGGTGTTCAGACGGTCACATAATCGAGTTAAGGTTTGTGTTCTTCTAGAGGGACCGCCGCGTTACATGCACGTTTTTCCGAAAGATTGAAACCCAAGAAAAATTCAACACTTGAAAGTTTTTCGTGCCGCGAAAAAGTGAGTTAATGATATCCGCTCAAACATTTTAACAGTTTCTAAATATCGGGAAAACATAACAAAATTAAATTTTCCGATCGAATCAACGAATTCAAAATAATCCCCAGAACACTCAACACATGAGTCAGACTAAAAATACCAAGAAATATGAACAAACAGCTATGGGTATTACTGTACAAAAACCAAGGCCAAATCTTACTGTACGACCGCTGATCCGCGGCACAAGCAAGGTATTGCCGCGGTTCCGCGGCGCTCCATACGATTTACTTTGTCGTTTTCCACAGCAATACTTACAATTCCCTGCTGATTTTTTTAGGTATTTTTAATACAGAAAAAATCACATTTATAAAATTTGTCCAGAGAGGAGTTCATTTTGACGTTACGGGGTTCGTTCAGAGTTTTAACTTCGTATACACGTCGCCTAATGCTCTAGCTAGGCTCTGATACCACTGTAGGGTTCCTAGACACTCTTTTGAGGGTTCATAAGACATCAACCATGCCCGAATAAAATTTTAGACGTGCCGAACAACCCAAAGCCGGGATCTTTGCTAGATTATTAGGGTTTAACATGCAAGTAAATATCTTTACAACTAAGTGTGAGGGATTACAACCTTTGTAGTCCACTCCTTCGCTTCATAAGCTCCTAGTAGAAGTCTCTTCGCCGCGATCCACGATCTCCCGGACTCAAGAGAGGCTCCACGACTCGAACAATCAATGATAGCTTGTAGTGTTCCTTTTCTCCGAGGATCTACGTCGAACTTGTTATAACTCAAGCTCTCTCACTCTAATGAGGTGAACACCCTAATTTAATCGGCTGGATTAGATGAGGATGATGGAGTAGTATTTATGCTTTCTTTTTATATCAAATTCTCACATGAAAACATCACAAAAGGAAAACCTAGTAAGCTTTCTTAAAGCTCAAGGTTGAAGATGAAGAAGAAATAATGCATAATCCTTTTTGTGATAAATAATGAAATGAATATATGATTAATCATAGAACCATGGTCAAGAATGACAAGGATAACCTTTGTAGAGAATTAACTAGGGTTAGGGTTTGGTTGGGTTAAAGAATGAGTCATGAGAAAATATCAACAATAATATCTTAACCATGACAAAAGAAATTCCTTCTAGAAGGTGCAAGAAGAAACTAACCCAAATCAAACCCTAATCTTGTTTAATCTCTACTAAACATGTTTCATCATTAATCATATCATGTTACAATAATATATATCACATATATATTATATATTTGTAACTAAAAAAAATAATACAATTAACATATATCGCATATATATTAAGGTATTACCCGGTGAGAAAATGAAATAATAAAGCGAGCCAATATTAGATAATGTAATACAATATATCATATATATTATTATACATTAAATTATCGAATCAACACTTGATCCGACAATCCGGCTATATCGAATATAACCGACTAATATATCATGTACCGATTCATCAAATCAACACTTAATCCGATAGCCCGGCTCATATCTAAATATCGCGAGAATATAATACGGTATCTCATATCGCATTATCCTCGGTCCTGCACATTTCACATATATGCTTCTACTTCATTTTGCCTGAGTCAAGAAACCTCTGTGTAGGACTCTAAAGAATCGTCAATACGCCGGTAGCAGGTGATGATCATATCAAACACCCACAAGCTGCAAGCGGTCAGCTAAACGTAACAGCCACCCAGGTATTGAGTGAACAAAAGATCAACAAGCCAGCATGTACATTCTCATATGAATCCAATCAGTAACACTCCCGTACAGTCCGGTCTGTTCGTCTGATATGTCGCATATCAAGTCTAGGGGTGGTATACGTCAGACCCCAGTAACCAATATATCGTGTCGATGTGAGGCTCATAACGGGTCGAGAAACTACTGGTAACACTTACCAGTAAATCTCTATATCAGCCCTGGCCAGGGACTTCCAGTTATAGCCAATCGAACACAGCACAACATCAACTCCCCATACCGGAAAAGACAAATCCCCTCCTATCGCTCATTGCCTCCATGTGATTCAGGACTGCACCAAAAAGCCACCGCTTTGTACGCCCTCTTGAACGTGGTAAGGTAGAAATCAAAGCACAGTGGGAATCACACAAGGCTCTATGACGATCTCGGGTCTACAGTCTACCCTGTACCAGTGTCACCGGAGAACTGCCATCTGAGGTGTGGTATATCACCATCTAGGAGTTCTCGGCGAGTCCGTCCAGTGTACCCAGCCTCCACTAAGCACCCGTACACCATCCTTGATGTCAAACACCGATGGATATGGGATCATCCATCGTCAATCATATGGGTCAAAATGTGTATACACTAGTCTACTCTGGTGTATCGATGCCCTGTCTCGACACACCCTCGACTAGGAACTGTTATAGGATGTACTCATCGACTACTCTGGCCCCACTAGTATGATCTCATCATAGTCCCAATAGTCGAGTACAGATTTTAAGGGCTTTATCAACATGTGAGAGTAAGACAGTAAACCAATACAAGTCAACATGTTAAGATAAAGTGAAACCAAATAGCATACTATCATGACGAGCAAGAAAGTCCTCTCTATATATATCGAAGCCTCCATTGTAATATATATCATATGCACAACAATGGCCTCTAGGGCATATACATAACTAACAAGATAGGACCAAGGCGTCATAGATGCTAAGGAGAGACGGAAGCTTTCGGAGGTGAGCCAAATCATTATAGTCTACTGGGGAAGGATTCGAATCTTCATGGGCAAGTTCTCTGCCATCTTCTTCATTAGCGACTTGTTTTTCCTTTTTTTTAGGGCGTTGCCCTGATTTGGCGATAGAGCCCTGCCGCTTCTAAGCTGAATTTGGTTGGCCTTTGTGACGAGCTCCCCATTCTCTTCGGGAAAACAGAGCTCCTCCTCAGAGTCGCTGCCAAGATTGATAGCGTAGCAGGTCACTGATTTAGAGGGATTTTATAGATCAAAAATAATTTACCACAATCAAGAACGGCGTCGCTTGGTAGCTAGCCGGTGAATACGGGTCGGTTCACAGGGATGTTGTAAATTTCCAAAATGTTCTTACGAGCTAATTCCAAAGGGTGTTGGATATTTTGATTAAATCTAAAAACTAAGTTGAGTTATACTAGGATTAGGAAACTAAGATTATCTAGATCTAAGTCTTGCTAGGGTTAGGTCTAGGGTAAGTTGACAGATTAAAGGTTTCCTCACCGCTTTCAATGCCCTAATTTAGGTCTATTAGATCTTATGGTAATTATCAATAAAAGGGATTAGTACCATCGGGAAGATGTTTCTTCCTCTAGGTTCTTGTCCTTCCTTTATCGATCTTTACCCTAACCTCCATGGAAAACACGTGTAGCCGGTCCTTTATACTACTGTATCATCGTTACCTCGAGGGGTAAGGTGCCGCAGGGAGCGGTGTGTGCGTGTATGCATGGAGTTCTAATTATTATTTGTGCTGGGCAAGAAAGGGGTGAGAGATCTCATCTCTCAAACCTTTCCCTAAAGCTAACCCTAACAAGCGAGGAGACTACTCGCTCATTAGGGAATTGAATGACGTTCTAAATTAAATTAAACTAAGGCAAAGAAGTAAAAGAACTTACTAATTTTTATTGATGGCTCTCTCCAAACATCTACAAAGTACAGATCTGAATTTATGAAGTGAAAAGTGCCATGACCTAATACAAGAGTTTGGGTATCTATTTATAGGACATAGAAAACCCTAGGTTTACAATTACCGTATGTCCGCATTTACCAAAATACCCCTAAGTTGACTAGTCAGTGCCGCAACACATTTTGGTAAAAAATTTATCTTCTCTAGGCTGTAGATGGCTGCCGAACCGCGGCCACATCAGGGGTTGGGCCGCGGTTCCGCGGCCCAATGGAGAGATCATCTTCTGGAATTTTGTGTACTGGTTCTGGGACTTTTAGGCTTCTTCTTTCTTTGGTTATTTCTGTAAAATAGCTTCTGGTTCTTTTCCAGATTTTCCAGTGAATAATTGTGGTGGACTTTTCACCGTGGCTTCTAAATCTTGGACCTTGCGTCGCCTTGCACTTTGTGAACTGATCTTTTTGTAGGCTTGATCAAGATCCTTCTATTTGTTGGTCGAAGTCTCACTTTTACATCGTCTTTTATCTTTTTCACTGTTTTAGATCCAAGAACCTGTAACCTGTACTATGTAGCAGACATGGGTCAAAAGCACCTCTTTATTTGTAAAATACATAAGAATGTGGAATATAATAATGCAATATTATGATATGAACAAATACCCCCAAACTTATGTTTTGCTCATCCTCGAGCAAACCTAGTTTTATTCTCAACAAAACCTAATCCCACTTTCACAGGGAATCGCGATTGCACTGAGCTCGTGCAACAAGCCGTTAAACCTCTAAGTGTCCCTAGTAGGAGGAGTGTTGTCTCCTGAGTGTTTTCAGCGGATACTACCCACAAAATCCTATCAATTAGGCCCATTGAGTTTTATTCTCTAATTAGGTTTTCTAACAAGGAATTCTATTATCTTCGACTCGTAAATTATCCACCCGTATTCTTCACGCTTCCTCATTATTTAACTTAAGATTATATACGTTCTATAGACTTACTTAGCCTTCGGCATCTTTTATGTTTTCCTTCTAGGGTTCTATCTCAACTTAGGAATTTTTATCATCTCTATTAAAGATATAAGTCTTATTCTTCATTCCTATCTCTTATCTATACCCCAATCACATACCCCTACGTGTGTGTATAAATCACCCCTATACTTGGAAATTCAAATCAAGCAATCATACTCTTGTCTGTTGTCCAAAGCACTTCTTAATTGGTGAATTTTTAAATGAATTTTGCTTACTCATCATTCATGCGACCGTTAATACTTCTTGAAGTACCAACGACCGATTACAAGATGTGTTTGCACATTAAAGCGTAATTCCTAGTCTTGCAACACCCAAGGCTTTTTAGAAGTGACTCCCAAACCAGTTGGTCTAAGGCACTAGGTGATGAAGCACCCTCGCTAAATATTTGTTCTATTTTTGCAGCCTTAAGTAATCACAAAACCAGTGTTCATTTTTTTATTATTTTTTTTCACACTTGTATATTTTTTCTTCGTACTAAAGATTTAAGACAAAAGCATTTCAAGGTCTCTCCTAGTATTCCAAATTTCAAGGTTCGTGTTTGTGCAATTTGTAGGATATACATTTTCAGAATTTAGACTTAAGCTAGGAATTATTTTTCAAACTTATACTCTATTAAAAATATCAATACTTTTCCTTTGCTTTGACTTAGCCTAAGAAGTGAACTCAAAATTTGCCTATTTCTAAATAAACTACAAAGACATATACTTTCTACCGTTAAACTTTAAGGAAGGTTATTTTTAGGGTTTTTAATTTACTAAGTCTAAGATCTAGTTGTTCCTAGCCAGTTAACCTATTTGTCAAACTCAAGTCAAATAAGGCCAAAATTGAATACATTAATTTTTATAATTTTTTTAAATTTTTCAATTTTTTATGGATTTTAAAATAAGTATGCAAATGCAAAAAATTACATATGAATGCGAAGGAAGAAGGCTTACCGAGCATACCCCCAAACTTAAACTTGACAGTGTCCTCACTGTCATGCCACACCAAGAGGGTCAAAATGTCGGCATTCCCCTGTTTATTTATTTATAAATTTTTTTATATTTTTTTAATGTTTTGAAATTTTTTTATAGAAAAAGAGAAAAAAATATATATATACATATATACAACAAGGTCCTCCCCAAACTAAACAAGGCCTTACACAAGCCAAAGGTTAGCACCAACCGTTCAAAAATCTTATCGTGGTAAAGGTAGAGTTGGTGAAAAGAGGGAGTGGAAAGAAGAGAAATGAGAAGCACACGAGACCGTGTGGAGATAGAAACGGTATACGGTCTCGGTGAAGGAGAAGAATGACGGAAAAGAGAAAGAATTGGAGTACGATCTTGAGGGTGTAAATCGAGTGAATAAATTAGCACAAGTTGTGATGACCGATGTGTTAAAAGCGATTGTGCTAATCTATCAACCCGTCGAGAAATGGGGTCAAATTCCTCAAGATTCGTAAGAAAACATGGGTATGTCGAACTTGGTAAACCCTCCATTGAAAATGGAAACGCGACGGAGTCTTGCATGGTCGAAGCGATAGGAAGGACGAAAGGGAGTGATTTAGGGATAGTCTTATTCTCACCTAAGTAATCTGTCTTGAACTTAAAGGATTCCATCAATGGTTCGAAACAACTGTAAGCAACCGAGTCTGATGGTTCAACTAACTCATCTGAAAATGTAAAGGACTCAAACTCGGGAGGTGAGTTTTCAACATTGTCCGAAATAGTGAAACACTCGTAATCATTATCGTCTGTGAGAACTGTGTCAGATTCAAAGAGAAATTTTTCAAGCTCATAGTCTTCAAGCGTGGTCGGAATGATGGGAAGGAGATAGGGTGATTTAGGAAGTATAACAGTTAAAGGTTTAGGAGGATGAATTGGAAAATCCGACACATCAAACAAAAATGGTTCAACCTCAATATTATCTTCAATATTCTCCTCAATACTATCCTCATAATTCTTCTCAAAATTTAGCCTATCCATGCTATTATCATCAAAATCAAGACGCATATGAAGTTCGGGAGAAACAATTAATAACTCGGGATAATGAATTGGAGATAAAATTTCAGTCAAATTTACGGGTTCATCATCCATAATATTCCCGGCGTCTATATCCTTAATCAAGTGAAAATCAATTTTTTCTGACAGCTCATCAAAAGTATGGATATTTATCAATTTAGGTTCTAGATTGGAGGTGTAAAGTTCAAAAAGATTAGGCGTGGTTTCACTCGAAAGGGGTTCTTCACAATCTGGCAAATCAAGCTCTACAAAGTCGTACAACTCATTAAATGTTTCATTTTCGACTGATGAATCATTTGGAACACTTGTTTGAAAACTGGAGTTGTGGGATTCAATTGGGTAAGGGTAGGTTTGATTTGAAAGTGTGTACGGCTCACTCTCACCACTCAAATTCTCACTTTGTCCAACCACCTCATTATACATTTGAAAATTTAGAGCTAGTTAGAAACTAGCTACCGGTTCACGAGGTTGTCTAAGGGCGGCTATGGACGCATCCACATTCCTCATCATTTTTTTGTTGCTGCAATGTACGCCTCCAACGACTGTTCCAAACTAGACATGGGTTGTGAAGGGGTTTCGGTAAAAGATTCAAAGTTTTTTGGATATGTGAAACTCCCAAATGGCTGTGTAGAAGCAATGTCTAGTGAAGGTGGGAATATCGGGTAAGACTGGTAGGAATTGGATGGTTGGACAGGAGTAGGATCAACATTGGGATAAAAAGGTGAACAGACTTGTTGATCCCTAGAAGTGGATGTGTGGAGAGGAGTGAAAGATCGGCTACGAGATTGTCCAATGTGCTCAGCGATAGACATGGGTTAGGAGTTACAACAGGACTCAAAAAAGTGGTATCAACGTACGAAGGTGGTGAAGGTTGACATGTTTGACACAAAGTGGATTGCAAAGTCGAACTGTTTCTCCTAAACGCTTCTATTTGATCATTCAAAGAAATTTTTGGCATGGAAGGGTCGTCCTTAAATCGACTGAAACAATTCGCGTAAGAGGCAAAGTTAGGTTCAGGATACCAAACTTCGGCAAGAGATTTAGGAGGTGGGGTACCCATGATGGAAGAAGGGAGAAGAGAAAGAAGGTGGGTGTAAGTGGGGTGCAAGGATTTCTTAGCGACAAAATTTTGCAAGTTTTTATAAAAAAATTTCCTTCTTTTTTTTTCTCTTTAATTGGAACTGTTTGCAAAAAAGATTTTCGATAAAGGGCTTAGACACACTTTTGATCAACCACAAATGCACAATCAGGCCTAGATCTAAGGTCACCTAGGTCAGCTAGACAGCTCCTAATTGTTCCAAAGGGCTAGAAATAGGACCTCAAACCGTCTCTTCACCGCCAATTGCGGCCAGGTAAGTGCCAGGTGAGTGGGAGGCTCCCCACTACAAGTAATGGTCCTAAGTAACCACTCGCCTTAAACATACTTGCCTAGACACCGCAAAGTCAGGTTAGGATAAACGGCCGATGCCTACAACTAGTCCTCTGTCCTATTGAGCGCGACGTCCTTAGGGCTGAGTCTAGTATTTTTTAATTAATAAATGTTCAATGCACATGCCTTATGTGATTTCTGGGGTCATGGTAAGGATGATGAAATCCCCACCCAATCTGAATTGGTCAAAAGCCCCATAAAAATGATTAAAGATATGCAAAACAGTAAATCACTTGCAATCAAATCTATTTATTTTATACGCGGCGCAAAAAATCCTGCACAAGATTTGTTATTGGAAGGGGGAAGATTTTTAAGCGCAAAGAATCCTGCAGGAGATTTTTCAGAGGAGGTATCAGAGATTTGCAGAGGAGAAGATCAGAAGACTTACAGAGTTTTTTTGTTTTTTTTAAGCCCTGAATCGACCAGGCCACGGCGGATCCGCGGCCAGAAGGGGGGTCGCGCGGCGGTTCCGCGGCCGGTTGGACGGCTCAACAGGTTTTTTTTTGTCACCAGATCGCCGCGGCTGACTTGTTGACTCGGTCCTCCAAATTGCTTCTGTTGTCTGTTGTGATATTCCTCTGTTTGTTCAGATTTGATATTTGCGGTTTTGATCTCGGGAGATTTCCACATCCGAACTTGATTGTAAATCCTGCAAAATTCAAACAAAGATACACTTCACAAAATAACAAAATTATAAATTTTTATAATTTCTTTTTTTGATTTTTCAGTTTTTATGATTTTTTAATTTTAGATTAACCCGAAATTGCAAAAAGAAAATAACACACCATCCCCGGCAACGGCGCCATTTGATTAAGAGAGTGATTTTATAGATCAAAAATAATTTACCACAATCAAGAACAGCGTCGCTTGGTAAGTAACCGGTGAATACGGGTCGGACCACATGGATGTTGTAAATTTCCTAAATATTCTTACGAAGCTAATTCCAAAGGGTGTTGGATCTTTTAATTAAATCTAAAAACTAAGTTGAGTTATACTAGGATTAGGAAACTAAGATTATCTAGATCTAAGTCTTGCTAGGGTTAGGTCAAGGGTAAGTTGAGAGATTAAAGGTTTCATCACCGCTTTCAATGCAGTAATTTAGGTCTATTAGATGTTATGGTAATTATCAATAAAAGGGATTAGTACCATCGGGAAGTTGTTTCTTCCTCTAGGTTCTTGTCCTTTCTTTATCGATCCTTACCCTAACCTCCATGGAAAACACGCGTAGCAGGTCCTTTATACTACTGTATCATCGTTACCACGAGGGGTAAGGTGCGCAGGGAGCGGTGTGTGCGTGTATACATGGAGTTCTAATTATTATTTATGATGGGCAAGGTAGGGGTGAGAGATCTCATCTCTCAAACCTTTCCCTAAAGCTAACCCTAACAAGAAAGGAGACTGCTCGCTCATTAGGAAATTGAAAGATATTCTAAATTAAATTAAACTAAGGCAAAGAAATAAAAGAACTTACTAATTTTTATTGATGGCTCTCTCCAAACATCAACACAGTACAGATATGAATTTATGGAGTGAAAAGAGGAATGACCTAATACAAGGGTTTGGGTATCTATTTATAGGACATAGAAATGTAAGTCTACGGTAGCGCCCCGGCCGTCTTTCAGATGCCAAATGCGGAACAAAAACTTTTATAACTGGCGCTATCGCATACTAAAAACCCGGATCTTCCATTAATGCTAAACTAACAAACTACAAAGAGGGTAGAAAGGTTATACCGAACGATCCGAGACCTTCGTTCTTTAACTATCATCCCACGCTCCGTTACGGCTGCTCCGATCTCGTCGATCTCCGATCTCCTCGTCCATGTGGCACCACGTCATCGGATCTTTAAACGGGCTCCCGCCTCTGATTCGAGGCAACTCGGTCGTCAAGTTTGCTAAAAGAGACGACCAAGAATGATGTAGAGAATGAGTAAAAGACTTTATCTCGCTTCCTCCAAAGCCATGGATGAACGGTTAATGAAGTTGCCATTGGAATCGGGTGATGGAATGAAATGAGCTGTGAAATTCCATACACCGAAACTATCATAATCTTTTTAACCAAATGAAGTGAGAGAGTGTGAATTGATCAAGTGGGCACCCAAGAGGGGCCGGCCACTTTATATAGAGGAGGGGGTGATGGTAGGAGCAAGGGGGTGACCACAAGCCAAAGCTTCTCACAAAAATATCAAGAAGAAATATCTAGTGTGAACACAAAGTGTGAACACAGTAAATGCACCTTGTATGAACACAATAAATGAAATAATGAGCCACCTTCCAAGTCAACTTCCAAGAAGCTTCCACTCATGACTCACCTCATGATTCACCCAAAAGAATAAAAGATAAATCCGCATTTAACCGAATGTTAAATACGGCTGATAGAAAACTAGAAACCGACAACTTCCAAAAAGTGATCCAGAAACGAATTTCAGGATAACCCCGTAATTGTATAAATATACCCGCATTTGTATTACGACCGAATACAAAAGCAACTGAGACAAAGATATTATATCTACTCTGTATAATACATGGATCCGGCTTAAACCAAAGCCCACCAGTATTATCTGCCCGAAAAATAACACCTGCGTAAACGCACGTGCATTTTCCGAACCCTGCCATAAAACCATACGGCCTCTACAACGTTTCGCCCGAACTTAGGAAACTATCTGTGGGGGACTCTAATGACTCGTCAGTACCCTGGTAGTGGATTTAACCACAAGCCGTCAGTGGCACTAGCTGTGCGTAACGGCTGCCCATGGACTGACCTCAAAGGAGGCTGATGAGCGAACTCATCCAAAAACCCTACTGAGCCTAACAGTGACCATGTATATACAGTCCGGTCCGTTCTTCTATGAGTATCGCATATCCAGCCTAGGGGGCTAGGAACGCCAGACCCCCAATAGCTGTATAAGTCCTGTTGGACACGCCCTGAACATCCTGAGATACTACTGGAGTACCTACCAGTAAATCCCACCTGCCTTGGCCAAGGACTTGGTGTAATGGCTTTCCTAGACACAGCACGATCTCAACCCCCAATACCGGGAGAGACGAATCCCCTGCCGATCCGCTCACGTGCCTCCATGTGGCTCGGGACTGTACCCAAAAACTACCTGTTTGCACGACTCCTTTGAGCCGTGGTAGGGTAGAAATCAAAGCACAGTGGGAACTCACACGAGACAAATGACGACCTCAGGTCGATGAACTAACCTGTACACATGTCACCAGGGAACTACTATCTGACAATATGTATAATACCAACTAGCAGGTTCCCGGGGAGTCTTGTCCGGTGTACTCATAACCCAATAAGCACCTGTATACATCTTAGGTGATCCAACTGACACCAGTGGCTTGTGAGACCGGCCACCGCCCTTCGTCGGGGTCTCGACTGTATACACTAGTCTACTCCGGAGTATCGATGCCTTGTCTCGAAACTCACACGACTAGGGACCACTATTAAGGATGAGCTTACAGACTACCCAACTCTTACGTATATGGCGGCCCTGATACTGTTGGTAGTCAAGCAAGATCCTAAGGGATCTATCAACGTGTACCAGTGATCAGTCACCTGAACCTATACACGACTGATAAAGGCAAACCAGATAGCATACTATCATCTCGAGTAAGACTGTCCTACCGGTATAGGTCCTCCTCAATCATTGCAATCACGTACCTGCGATCCAATAATTGACTTTGAGGGCACTATATCCAACAATCTCCCACTTGGACTTAAGGCTAATTATTGCGATGTCGCAAACTCACAGCCCGTGTGAAACCAACACCCAACTCCTCTACTAATCAGTTTCATAAAGCCCGTTTGTAAAACTATTGTGTTCGAGAAATAGCCTCAGTGAGTGGATCCGCCCTGATGTTTCTTTCTATGTCTCTCTTAATCTCAAGTTCGCGGAGAAAGCCATCTCCCGAATTGAGTAATACCTGTCTAAGAATATGTCTGGATATCTGATGGGACTTAGTTCATAAATGAACTCCAAATCCAAACTTCTTGGACAGTATCGATCACTGAACCTAATCAGTATCCTGCACCATGCCTCCCACAGTATCCTCATGGACCACCTGTCCATAATACTGTCCCTCTTCTTCAGAGGGAAAACTATAACTCTGACAATCACTCTGTCATCCATGCCACCATTGAAGCCTGGAATGATAACCGTCTCCCGAAGGAGGCTGCCGTCATCTATTCCGTAGAACATGCACTTATGTTCTAAAACTGCTTCCTTATGTTTCTCCAGGATTGGATTAACACAATCTTATTGCATCTAGTGCAAAAACAATATCTGGTGTGGTACTTGACATCTCATGATTGACTCAATTTCCTAAGCAAGTGATATGCCAATCATGTACATCCCTTTCCCCTTTAGTCTGTAAGACACCTTTAGAGAGGGTGACTCCATCACCTGCAGGTACACCACCATGCCAGGAGTCATCTATTTCAAAAACCATTAGAATACCGTGAAAGTACCCACATTGGGAAACTACCAAAATCCAGATCTAAACCATAGATCTAGAAACCAGAATGTCAAATACTATATCCATATCCTATCTAGAGAAACAACTGTGTGACGACCACAGTACAACCGATCGTAGTATAGGAATTTTACTTCCTACTCTGTGTATGAAATCTAAATACCAGGACATCACACCCTACTACCTTCTTAACTGATCCATCCCCTTTTCTGATGAAGTCAAACCTATGACTGTCACATCAAAATCAGATGATCAATCTCCACTATAACTGCTCTAGTCAATAAATAGACATAAGCTACTTGCCCACTCTGCTTCTGCCACTCCCACTGACCACAACAACCCTCCTACTGGGTCTCATAGCCTGAAACAACAGTAGTATCAAGTCTAGGTAGATAAAAACCTCCCTATCACCGTCTTTGAGGCTACCGGAGTACCTTTCGGGTGTCTGAGGTTACCCACCATATCTGCGGAGTGGCTAATAGAATGTCAAACCTGATTGAATCTTTAGGTCCTATTAAATTTTTCGTAATCGTTTATGATTCTGGAATCACTTCCAGTTCTACCATACTCCCACTACTGTTTTCTGAAAAAATCCATTTTACTAAAACTGTGGCGAGTCAAGAACAATATCACTATTGATCTCCCAGATGCTAGAAAGTCAACCCTCGTCATAGCCTGGGCCAACCCACAAACTGCCATTACAGAAACGTGCCCTGAGTTATCCAGAGTCTGGTTTTAAGCATAAACCGGACAACTCCCCGTACCTTAACATCGTTAAGATACGAACCATTCTATATCCAATATAGAAACTTTGGCACTTATTTAATTGGAACCAGATTCTAATCATGCAGCTGTCTCCAGTGCATATCAACTTTAATGGAGAAAGACTAATCAGTATTACTCAACTTAGGAATCTATCCAATTTTGAGTAACCTGAAAGAGAAACAAGTTTCTCAAAACTTTTACTATCATCTGAATACCAATCACAAGAATTTACATTTTCGATCTCTTTGAAGAATCCCGATACTTGCAACATCTGGTTCTCTACTTTATTCTTATACCCACAACTTCTCAAAACTTAGACCTTGTATCTCTACAAAACAGTTGTCTAAAAACTAGAGAAGTTATAAGTAAACAGAAAATAGTACGAGGACCTACCCCTTTGTCCTGATGGACACTGGACAACATACAATAATCTGTATAAATCCGCTGAGTTGAATAACTTAAAACCTGTGCGTCGTAAGTTGAAAACCATACTCAGGCGATTTCCTCAAATATCACCAATTACAACGAATTCCGATATAATGAGGATGACCACCTAATTCCCAATAACTTCCTCCCACTCATCATCTGTAAAACCATACAGATATGAGAATGAAACCTGGTAAATACATACCCTGGAGTAAGTATCAAATCGGGAAATCAGTTTTCCTTTAATAATGCACTGAAACATGAAAATGTCTCGTAGGGGTATCCTGGTATTCATAGTAATGCCTCTTCCATAATCCAATTCATGAATTTAACCGTATATTTCTTTGCCATATCTCCAAATCCCTTTATTTTTCTTTAGTCGTTACCTTCTGTACACCATCGTTAGGCTAAATGGTTTTCTTCCTTCTCTACCGTTCGGCACCAGCCTATGGTTTGGAAGAAGACTATCCAGTAAGCATAATAGGTGTACCCTCTTAAACCAAGGAGTACTCACATCTTGAGAGAAGGTGATGATAAAAGACAACTGAATAATACCTTATTCTTTTAAAGGTGAAATAGGAGTGGCGATGAAGTACGCGGTTTGGTCGTGAATGATAACAGCCGCAACTTACTTTGCCCTCTTTCTAATCCCTTTATTTTGTCTTTACATATTAACTTCTGTACACCCTACTTAGGCTAATTGGTTTTCTTCATTCCCTACCTTTCGGCACCTGCCTATGGTTTGGAAGAAGACTATCCAATAAGCGTAATAGGTGTACTCTCCTAAACCATGGAGCCCTCGCAACCTGAGAGAAGGTGATAATAAAAGACAACTGAATAAACCAATTCTTTTTCTCCTGAACCTTGATCCATCCTCGAAGAAGTCCCTTCGAGTTCGTATATAACCATACGATGGATCTATCCAATAGAAGTGGATGTCCGTAGTAATACGGGTGTTCTGAGAAATGCAAAGGGTAAAAGAAGGAGTGGCAATGACTTATGCAACATAGACAATCCAAAAGCCAGTATTTTAAGAAGGTTCGGTGAACTTGGTCCCTGAGTCATAGTCTAAGGTTGGTCAAAGGTCGCTTCCAAAGAGAGAGAGAAAAGAAACACTCTGCGTGCACTCTAACCCAGATCAGAATGGTTATCACTTTATCTAATCCCGAAACCTCCCACTGTACTGTCAAATTCTCCCCAAAACCTGAAAGAAGAATCAATCGGGATCACCTGAAGAGTAAACCAACTCATCAGTGGGAATCGGGATCCAACTCTCATCGCATGATAACGTGACGGAATCCACTCGTGTTATCACACTCTAGAAGGTATGCGCGTGCCTGGCAAGTTTCAGTTTCTTTAGAAACTTCCGATATGATTTTTACCCCATGTTCTTATGACCTTGACGAAAGCCAACAAATCATAAGTCACATGTCAAGTTCTGCCCATCATATTCTTGTCAATTTGAACCCACCCGTAAATACCCTTGATGAAAGCCAACAAGGTAATACGACTGTCCCATACCAACACATCTATCTATGCAACAAATGAATACCCTAGCAGCTACCAAACACTATGCCTTGACGAAAGCCAACAAACATAGCTTGAATACTGCTGACCATCCATAAGACACGGTGGAGGGCTACGGCTGGTTTTTGGTGAAAAACCTTTAACGTAATGAACTTGATCTCGTTGAAGGAACTTGATATCCTTTTATAAAAATATAGTGGTGAAAACCTTTTGCTAAAGAGGTCACTCCCGGCGAAGGGATCTCGGCTCTTTCCTCGTGGAATGAGGTGCAGGATATTCCACTGAATACCGCGATGCAAAGCAACTTGTAATCGACTATAGTGAAGTTATTACCCTGATGCAAACTTCTGCCCAAGGGGTCAGTCCGGGTGAAGGGATATCGGCCCTTGCCCCGTCGAATGAGGTGCAGGATATTCCAATTGAATACCACTATGCATAACAAAAGGAATCATCCTTGTAATAATACTTTTTAAAATTGTTCCAACAACATCCAAACAGGTTTGTTTTCCTTTGCATTGATCAGAATCAACGCAGTCCCATCAATTAATCACACAAGAAAAGAACGAAAATAAAATGTACGTATATGCCATCCGCATTCGTCTTTGGGTCCCGTCATCACCCGTTAGGTTACTTAACTAACGACGTGATAATATGCAATACTCGCTCCAGGCGTGATAATATGCAATATTACAGAAAAGTAATAAGCATCACAGAACAATACAGATAATCTGGGATCTCCGGATTTCACAGAGCCGCTGCTGAAACCCGACGTTCCCCTGGTCGTGTGGATAGCCTGTGCAATGAAACCTAGACCCCTATGGGTGCGGCAAGTTACCCGCCAAAACCTGAAGCGAGGCAGCCCCCTACAGCAAAGTGAATGGACCACCCAGCACTTCACGGAATCCGGTAGCTTGAGCACCCCTCCTTGGGTCAACCTGTACCCCCTACGAGTGCGGCGAATAGTCTGCCAATACTAGAGTGAGGCCCCTCTGCCTCTGAAAGCCATGAGAGGCGGACCCGTTGCCCTCCAGAACCCGGCTATCCGTGCACTCCGTCGCGGGGTAAAACCTAGTACAGAAATGAAAAATATATACAATGGGTACATCGACCACGACCCGGTCGTGCCCCAAAAGAATATTATACAACAGGCAGTGACGGCAGTCCACATGTTGGACGCTCTCCCCGCAATATCAAATGTACAAATAAACTCAAACTGCACTACCATTGGATACTGCTATCCACCACGACAAATCCGCAACATCACAGCACAATACAGAACATCAACGCGAATGTCACGTTCGCAAACCCGTCTAAAATAACTATAGCAATCAGACGCGGTTTACCGATCAAATGACATTCACGGTCGGAGATATAATGTTAGTACTGTAAACTAACACGTTTAAATTTCGATCGACTAAATTTCCCGAAGTGGGCCCCACGCAAATCTGCTGTACAGTAAAAAACACTGGGCCCAAATGAACGGTTCCAGAAACAACAATTTCCCAAGTAGAATCCACAGAAGAAAGATGGCCCACTGATTCACCTAAACGGCCACGGTTCCGCCGCCAAAGCATGGCTATGGCGGCGGTTCCGCGACCGTACGGTCGGATCAGTGGGTCGAATTTCTTCTGTGTCCTTTAAAAAGCCTGCTTGATTTTCAGAGATGCTCAAAAGAATTTTTAGACCAGATTTAAATTCAACAGATACTTTAGACTTGAAAATTGTAGTTTTTGAAAATCCGTTCGTTCTATCTTTTAAACGCGTTAGCACAAGTTAGTAAAGCTTAATGGCATGGCTCTGATACCATGTAAGTCTACGGTAGTGCCCCGGCCGTATTTCAGACGCCAAATGCGGAAAAAAACTTTTATAACTGGCGCTATCGCATACTAAAAACCCGGATCTTCCATTAACGCTAAACAAACAAACTACACAGAGGGAAGAAAGGTTATACCGAACGATCCGAGTCCTTCGTTCTTTAACCATCATCCCACGCTTTGTTGCGGCTGCTCCGATCTCGTCGATCTCCGATCTCCTCGTCCAGGTGGCACCACGTCATCGGATCTTTAAACGGTCTCCCGCCTCTGACTCGAGGCAACTCGGTCGTCAAGTTTTCTAAAAGTAACGACCAAGAATGATGTAGAGAATGAGTAGAAGACTTTGTCTCGCTTCGTCCAAAGCCATGGACGAACGGTTAATGAAGTTACCATTGGAATCGGGTGATGGAATGAAATGAGCTGTGAAATTCCATACACCGAAACTATCATAATCTTTTTAACCAAATGAAGTGAGAGAGTGTGAATTGATCAAGTGGGCACCCAAGAGGGGCCGGCCACTTTATATAGAGGAGGGGGGTGATGGTAAGAGCGAGGGGGGTGATCACAAGCCAAAGCTTCTCACAAAAATATCAAGAAGAAATATCTAGTGTGAACACAAATTGTGAACACAATAAATGCACCTTGTATGAACACAATAAATGAAACAATGAGTCACCTTCCAAGTCACCTTCTAAGAAGCTTCCTTTCATGACTCACCCAAAAGAATAAAAGATAAATCTGCATTTAACCGAATGTTAAATACGGCTGATAGAAAACAAGAAACTGGCAACTTCCAAAATGTGATCCCGAAATGAATTTCAGGATAACCCCGTAACTGTATAAATATACCCGCATTTGTATTACGACCGAATACAAATGCAACTGAGACAAAGATATTATATCTACTCTGTATAATACATGGATCCGGCTTAAACCAAAGCCCACCAATATTATCTGCCCGACAAACAACACGTGCGTAAACGCACGTGCATTTTCCGAACCCTGCCATAAAACCATACGACCTCTACAACGTTTCGCCCGAACTTGGGAAACTATCTGTGGGGGACTCTAATAACTCGTCAGTACCCTGGCAGTGGGTTTAACCACAAGCCGTCAGCGGCACTAGCTGTGCGTAACGGCTGCCCATGGACTGACCTCAAGGGAGGCTAATGAGCGAACTCATCCAGAAACCCTACTGAGCCTAACAGTGACCATGTATATACAGTCCGGTCCGTTCGTCTATGGGTATCGCATATGCAGCCTAGGGGGCTAGTAACGTCTGACCCCCAATAGCTGTATAAGTCATGTCGGACAAGCCCTGAACACCCTGAGATACTACTGGAGTACCTACCAGTAAATCCCACCTGCCTTGGCCAAGGACTTGGTGTAATGGCTTTCCTAGACACAGCACGATCTCAACCCCCAATACCGGGAGAGACGAATCCCCTGCCGATCCGCTCACGTGCCTCCATGTGGCTCGGGACTGTACCCAAAAACTACCTGTTTGCACGACTCTTTTGAGCCGTGGTAGGGTAGAAATCAAAACACGGTGGGAACTCACATGAGACAAATGACGACCTCAGATCGATGAACTAACTGTACACATGTCACCAGGGAACTGCTATCTGACGATATGTATAATATCAACTAGCTGGTCCCCGGCGAGTCCTGTCCGGTGTACTCATAACCCAATGAGCACCTGTATACATCTTAGGTGATCCAACTGACACCAGTGGCTTGTGAGAACGGCCACCGTCCCTCGTCGGGGTCTCGAATGTATACACTAGTCTACTCCGGAGTATCGATGCCCTGTCTCGAAACTCCCACGACTAGGGACCACTATTAAGGATGAGCTTATAGACTACCCAACTCTCATGTATATGATCGCCCTCATACTGTTGGTAGTCAAGCAAGATCCTAAGGGCTTTATCAACGTGTACCAGTGATCAGTCATCTGAACCTGTACACGACTGATAAAGGCAAACCAGATAGCATACTATCATCTCGACTAAGACTGTCCTACCGGTATAGGTCCTCCTCAATCATTGCAATCACGTACCTGCGATCCAATAATTGACTTTGAGGGCACTATATCCAACAAGAAAACCCTAGGTTTATAATTGCCGCATGTCTGCATTTACCAAAATACCCCTAGGTTAAGTAGTCAGCGCCGCAACACATTTTGGTAAAAAATTTATCTTCTCTAGGCTTTAGATGGCCGCGGAACCGTGACCACATCATGGGTTGGGCCGCGGCTCCGCGGCCCAATGGAGAGATCATCTTCTGGAATTTTGTGTACCGGTTCTCGGCCTTTTGGGCTTCTTCTTTCATTAGTTGTTTTTTTAAAATAGCTTCTGGTTTTCTTCCAGATTTTCCAGTGAATAATTATGGTGGACTTTTAACCATGGCTTCTAAATCTTGGAACTTGCGTTGCCTTGCACTTTGTGAACTGATCTTTTTGTTTGCTTGATCAAGATCCTTCTATTTGTCGGTCGAAATCTCACTTTTGTATCGTCTTTTATCTTTTTCACTGTTTTAGATCCAAGAACCTGTAACCTGTACTATGTAGCAGACATGGGTCAAAAGCACCTGTTTATTTGTAAAATAAAAAAGAATGGAGAATATAATAATGCAATATTATGATATGAACAGTCACCACTGGGATCGCTTCATTGGAGTTTTTTTCTAACTCCTCCAGAATTTCAGCCGTTTGTACAGGGAGGAACTCCTTCAATTGAATCAGAGTTCTTTCCTTCTGTTCATATTCTTCGAGGGAATCAATATATTTTTGAATGGGCGATCTCCCTGCAGACACTTTTTCGCGTCGGGCTACACTTTTCTTCTTCTTGAGCTTTGGACTTTGAGCCTGATGGAGCCACATTGGCAGCTGGCATGGTAGGCTTTTTCTACCTTTCCCATTCCGTTTTGGGCTCTTTTCGAAGTAGCTTTATCATCTTCTTCATCTTATTAGATATGTGCGTAATCTACGGAGGCTGGCGTGGGTTCGTTTCATCTCTCAGGGTAGCGGGTTCGGCTGTCTGCTCCGAGAAGGCTTCAGTTTTTGTCTATATAAAGTAGGTGGTTGCAACTTGATTGTTCACCAACACACTTTTGGACAGCTCGATCTCTCCAGCCTTGTACCGCTTCTCGACCCAGTCCTTGAAGATATAGCAATCCTCGATCACATGGCTCACTACTCGGTGGTACGGGCAATACAGGGGATTGTCGGTCATTTTTTCATTTTGGGGACTTTTCGACTCCGGCAATTATAGGCCGTTGCTCAAGGCATCTTTAAAAATCTTGCGGACCTTGTCCATTCTGAAAGAGTAAACCTTGTTCTTTTATTCCTCTAGGGAAGGCCCATCTCCTCCCAGCAATGGCTTTCGAGACCGGTTTGTTTGGGATTCACCCGCCCTTCGTTTTTCTTCATTGTCGGATGCATTGAAGACATTGGTACTGCTGGAACTCCCGCTTCTACGGTTGTCGTTCTGCTTACTTTTCCAAGTCTTGTCTCTTTTAGAGCCCGGGGTAGACTCTTGCTTCGAGCGTTCTAGCATTTGGACTTTCTTGGTTAGCTCTTGAAACGTCTTGAGACCTGCTGTACATAAGAATAGGACCATCCAATTGCTGAGGTTCCCAATGAGAAGGCTGACGGACTAGTCTTGCTCCAGCGGCGGTTCGCACTTGACCGTGAGATTACGCCATCGGGCGATAAAGTCGGTGTTGCTTTCATTCTTCCCCGGCTTGGTCCTCACAAGGTTAGCAATGGAGATTTTATCACTGACACTCATGAACCTTTGCCGAAACAGAGACTCCATTTGGGCAAAGGTAATGACGGACCCGTCTGGTATACTCGCATACCAGTCGAAGGCGACATCGGTCAGGCTGTTGACAAACTGACGAAAAAGGAGCACGTCATTTCCCCCGGTATTTCCGCACGATGCTTTGATGTGGGCGACGTGCTGATTTGCATTCCTCGTTTCATCAAATCTTCCGAACTTAAGAATGACGTAGTCGCTCGGGAACTCAATCTGATCGTACTGTGCGGTATATGGCCGCCCACTACTGCCAATTTCTTTCTAAGCTTCAGCTTCAGCCACCAATGTTTTAACTTTGCTGGTGACCAAATCAATTATCCAATCTTGTGTTACCGGGATAGTGCTATCGGGGGCTAAGGCGTCCCCAGAAGCGGAATGTGGCCGGATTTCGTGCGGCTCAACCAGTCTTGGACCCAAAGGAACAGGCATTGGCTGCTTCGGATTATCATCACCCGGCTGATTAGTACTGACTTGTGCGTGATTGGGATGCGCTCGAGCAATTTGAGCTTTAAGCTGCATCATAACGTTTGTTAAGTCGTCAATCTTCGAAGAGAGCTTGGCCATCTCTTTATCTTTGCTTCTGAGCTGTTTTCGAAGCTCTTGAAGCAGCTCTTGCTCCGCGGTCCTGGGGTGGAAAGTCGGCTCTTCCTTGCTGTCCGAGCTCGACTCTGCATGGACTGAGGGGTCTTTCTGCCTGTCTTCCTCCTCGAGAGGGTTTTCTTCATCCAGCGGAGGCGGCTGTTCTTGGGCAGCGGCAACTACATTCAAGCCAGATTAGGCTTGGGATGTGATGGCCTCATCCTTCCTTTTGCTGCGAAGGTTGTCGCTGGGGTGCCCGCCCGCCATATAGACCATATGGATAATATATCCAACCCACTTTTTATTATCGGCGGCTGGCCTGACCAGGTCCTTGAATGGTGTTGGCGCTTCTTTTCTCGGTTTTCCCCGCTGCTTTCGTGCGGCACAGAGCGCCTGATAGACTCTTGAAGAGACAGCGTCATACTTTTTCTGTTGGGGCCAGGACACGTCTCTTTATAGCGACATTCGGACCGCTGTCTTCTTGATTCTGGCGGTCATGGCATTTTTCTGAACCCACTTCAGAGGTTCGAAGGAATTGCTAATTTTTACGACCGATTCAGCCGTCGTCGCGGGACGACCCTGCTCTTGGAACCTCACAAGATTCCACCTGGCCGAAGTCCTGGCCCTCTTGTTCGCTCGATACCTGAGCCGCTTTTGCCTTGACTTCTCTGTTTTAAGCACTTGGCAGACTTTGGCCTTTCGGGAAGACGCTGTTGACCGATTGATAGAATGGCCATAGGAGACGCCCGATTGTGCATTTGATGGAGTCATCGCTTGAGCTCGTCCGTAACGTTTGACGATGCCCTTTGTACCGGAGGCCTTGCCCCCAGCAGGAGCACCAGAGAGTCGTTCAGGCGCTGTCTTTTCGGTTGTGGCGCCTTAGCGATCACAACATTCGTCCTCCTTCCCCTTAAGACTGGCTTGGCCACCTGTTTTGCCAGGATTTCTACCAGATGAGCGCTTCCGGCAGGGTAGATGATGATGGAGCCAAACTGGCGGGGCAGTTCCTCCTATTGTCGACTGAGGCTTGCGGGGAGAACCACATGAGCATTGACCTTGACTACGTACGGGATCGGGGTCACGTTGGAAGTTGAATTCGTCTTCGGAGACATTGTCGTCGAAAGTTGATTGCTGCACGGAATGAAAACATCATTTCAGTATGGGCAATCGATATGTATATTGATTGAGTTCGAATGAAAGTTTGACCCGAAATATAGGAGGAGAGATCCGTCCCACCGGGTGTGCCAGAATCTGTTGGGTGTTTTTCGTCAGCCCATTGAGATGAGAATACAAGTGCGCTTGTCAGGCGTATTACAGATTCCCCCTGCCTAGGGTAGGCCGGGGTCTATTGATTGTGGGGATCCAAATCTCCGGCAGGCGCGGACTAAGCTGCCATTAATTGCCCCTCGCCTTTGGAGCGAGGGAACCTCCGATTGACGGGTTAAACTGGTCAGGCGAACTCAATGTGTAGTATACATGTGTTTTGTTTTGGAGGGGGCTTGGATATATCGGGATCCATGCAGAGTTTTTATGTTGGTCCCGCTACCCGGATAGCGGGCTGGGGGTCAAGGGGGCAAGCAGTCCCCTTGAGGGGTGCGGGGCAGTGCCCCGGCCCAAATTTTTTTGGGAGGGACAGTGTTGTGGAGTGTGTGTGTATCTATATATGTATACATGTATACATATATAAAAAAAAGGGAAAAAGCGCCCAAAGGACGCGTGGGGCCAGCTCCTTGAGCGCTGTGCACTTAGGTGCTGTGCGCTTAGGCGCTAGGGTGTTTTTCGTCACCCCATTGAGATGAGAATACGCGTGCACTTGTTAGGCGTATTACAGATTCCCCCTGCCTAGGGTAGGCCGGGGTCTATTGATTGTGGGGACCCGAATCTCTGGCAGCCGCGGATTAAGCTGCCGTTAATTACCCCTCGCCTTTAGAGCGAGGGAACCTCCGATTGACGGGTTAAACTGGTCATGCAAACTCAATGTGCAGTGTATGTGTATTTTGTTTGGAGGGGGCTAGGATACATCGAGAGCAACGCAGAGTTTTTATGGGGGGCCCGCTACCCGGATAGCAGGCTGGGGGTCAAGGGGGTTAGCAGCCCATTTGCGGGGTGCGGGGCAGCGCACCGGCCCAAATTTTTTTGGGAGGGACAGTGTTCTGGAGTGTGTGTGTATCTATATATGTATACATGTATACATATATAAAAAAAGGGAAAAAGCGCCCAAAGGACGCGTGGGGCCAGCGCCTTGAGCGATGTCCTCTTAGGTGCTATGCGCTTAGGCGCTAGCGCACCACGTATCGGCACGTGGGCGCTTGGCGCTTGAGCACTGGGTGCTTGAGCGCTAGGCGCTCGAGCGCCAGCGCGCCACGTGTCGGCACGTGGGCGCTGAGCGCTTGAGCGCTAGGCTCTCGAGCGCTATCGTGCCACGTGTCGGTGCGTGGGCGCTGGACGCTTGAGCACTAGGCGCTTGAGCGCTAGCGCGCCAAATGTCAGCACTTGGACGCTGGGCGCTTAAGCGGTAGCGCGCCACGTGTTGATTGTTGGATATAGTGCCCTCAGAGTCAATTATTGGATCACAGGCATGTGATTGCAATGATCGAGGGAGGACCTATGCCGGTAGGACAGTCTTATTCGAGATGATAGTATGCTATCTAGTTTATCTTTATCATTGTGTACTGCATTAGGTGACCTTACAGGTCGCGATTACACGTTGATAGAGCCCCTAAGATTCTTTCTTGGCTACCAGCAGTATGAGGGCGATCATATACGTGGGAGCTGGGGTCTATAAGCACATCCTTAAATGGTCCCTAGTCGTGGGAGTTTCGAGACAGGGCATTGATTCTCCAGAGTAGACTAGTGTATACAGTCGAGACCCCGACGAGGGGCGGTGGCCGGTCTCACAAGCCACTGGTGTCAGTTGGTTCACCTAAGATGCATACAGATGCTCATTGGGTTATGGGTACACCGGACAGGACTCGCCGGGAACCTGCTAGTTGGGATTATACCAGACGTCAGATAGCAGTTCCCAGGTGACATGTGTACAGGTTAGTTCATCGATCTGAGATCGTCATTTGTCTCGTGTGAGTTCCCATTGTACTTAGATTACTACCATACCACGCTCAAAGGAGACGTGCAAACAGGTTTTAGTTGGGTACAGTCCCGAGCCACATGGAGGCAGTGAGCGGATCTGCAGGGGTTTGTCTCTCCCGGTATTGGGGGTGAGGTCGCGCTGTGTCTACGAGAGCCATTACAGAAAGCCTTCGGCCGAGGCAGGAGATTTACTGGTAGGTATTCCAGTAGTATCTCAGGGTGTTCTGGGCTACACTCTGACACGACTTGTACCGCTTTTGGGGGTCTGACTTTTACCAACCCCCTAGGCCCGCCATGCGATGCTCATAGACGAACGGACCGGACTGTACGGATATTGTCACTGACAGGCTCAGTAGGGTGTCAGGGTGAGTTCACTCACAGACGCCCCTTTTGGTCAATACCTGGTAGCCCGTCATATATTGGCTAATACCTCTGACGTGCTAGTGGTTAAATCCACAGACAAAGTATTGACGAGTCCTTAGAGTCCCCCACAGACCAGTTTCTCAAGTTTCGGGCGAAACGGTGTAGAGGCCGTATGGAGATATGGCATGGTTCGATCGGATACGTGCGGTATTGCACGAATCGTGATCGGACGGATTTTACTAGCGGGCTTTGGTTTAAGCCGGATCCTAGTATTGGACAGTGTAGATTTTGTCTCTTTGCATTTGTATTCAGTGGGAATACAAATGCGGGCATGTATATGCAGTAGCGGGGTTTTCCTGTATTTTATTACGGGATCAGTTTTCTGAAATTGCCAGTTTGCATTCCGTTCCGACCAATTTTTCTTTGTTCCTTCCTGGCCGGACTTTCCAATGGAGGGGGGTTATTTGCAAGTTTGCAAATAACATTTGTGGAGGGGGTTTCTTGCATATGTGTGGCTTCATGATGGTTCATTCATCATGAGATTCTTTTTGGGTCATTCCTTTGCATTTATTGTGAGTGGATTTGAGATAAGAAATTGATGTGAGCCTTTTTCCCATTATCATTCTTTTTTCCCTCCACTTGATATCACTTGTTTTTTTCCCTCCACCATTTTTCTCATTAGAGGGCCGGCCACATTAGGAGGAGAAGGGAGAGAAATTCATTTTAGTGTGTGGCATTTTTCTTCATCTCATTCTTTGCAAGAAAATGATAGCTCCTTTTTTCCAAAGCTCATTTTCTTTCTCCACCTCCACATCCATGGCAACTTCATAAACCCCAAAGAGGCTACCGTTCTACACTACACCTACAGTACCCTTGGACACGTCGGCGAGCCAACTTCGCGCCTGAGTTGCCTCGGTCCAGAGGTGGGAGCCCGTAAAAGAAATCGGCTACGTGGTGCCCTTTCCGACGAGGAGGTGACGGATGGAGATTCCGCGGGAGATCGGAGTGGAGACGAAGACCAAAAGACACGGATCACTTGTTTAGACTATCTACCCATCTTTTAGTTTGCTAGTAGCTAGGTTAATGGCCCGATCCGGGTGATAGTGCGCGGTGGTGCCGGTTTGCAAGTTTCGCAATGTTTTTCATTTCCGCGTTTCAGGCGTCGGATCGACGGCCGGGGCGCCGCCGTGCACTTACATTGGTATCAGAGCCATGCCATTAACCTAGTCTAGCTTGGTTTAACGTGTTTAAATTTCCGATCGATCAAAAATCCTAAAAAACCGTATTTTCAATGCATCTGGTTTCTGTCGAATTTTTTTTAGCTCGAAATTTTTTTCAGTACTTTGAAGAAACAAGTGCAGAGAATTCTAAGAACACTGTAAAAAATTTGGTGACCTAATCCTTCAATAGAGCCGTGGAACCGCTGCCATAACCCCACTTTGGCCGCGGTTTCGCCGCAGGAATATAGCTTCACTTCACCAGTTTTTTTCCAGTGGGCTTCTGACATGGAAATTGGTTTTTTGGAACATCCTTTTTGGGCCCAGATTTTCTGTGAGTGCTACAGTAGTGCTTGGGGCCCACTTGGGTATATTTGATCGATCGAAAATTTTAAACATGTTAGTTCACGGTATTTACATTATATCTGCGACCGTGAATGTCACTTGATCGGTAAATCCTGTCTAACTGCTATAGCCCGGTTAGACGGATTTGCGAACGTGACATTCACGTTGATATTCTGTGTTGTGCTGTGATGTTGCGGATTGGTCGTGGGGGATAGCCTGGATGCGATGTTAGTACAGTTTCGTTTTATATGTACATTTGATATTGCGGGGCGAGCGTCCGATATGTGGACTGCCGTCACAGCCTGTTTGTATTATTCTTTTGGGGCACGACCGAGTCGAGGTCGATGTACCCGTTGTATGTATATTTTACTTTCTGTACTAGGATTGCCCCGCGGAGGGGTCCACGGATAGCCGGATCTAGAGGGCAACGGGCCAGCATCTCATGGCATTGAGACGGAGGGGGCTTCACTCTAGAATTGGCAGGCTATTCGCCGCACTCGTAGGGGGTATAGGTTGACCCTGGAGGGGTGCCCAAGTTACCGGATTCCGTGAAGTGCTGGGTGGTCCATTCACGTTGCTGAAGGGGGCTGCCTCGCTTCAGGTTTTGGCGGGTAACTTGCCGCGCCCGTAGGGGTCTAGGATTTCATTGCACAGGCTATCCACACGACCAGGGGAACGTCGGGTTTCTGTAGCGGCTCTGTGAAACCCGGGGATCCCAGATATCTGTATTGTTCTGTGATGCTGGTTACATTTCTGTGATGTTACATTTTATCACGCCTTGAGCGAATATTATATATTGATATATATACTAGTAGATGCTGTATATGTTTTTCATCCGTGCTAGTCCAGTCCCCGCTCTGTCGTTAGTTAAGTAACCTAACGGGTGATGACGAGACCCAGTGGCGAATGCGGATGGCATATACATACATCATTATTTTCGTTCTTTTGTGGTGTGATCAATTGATGGGACTGTGTTGATTCGGATCAATGCAAGATAAACAAACATATTCTGATGTTGTTGGAACATTTTTCAAAAGGCTGTTACTGCAAGGGCGTTCTCTTTTGTTTTGCACAGTGGTATTCAGTTAGAATATCCTGCTCCTCAGTCGACGAGGCAAGGGCCGAGATGCCTTCACCGGGAGTGACCCTTGGACAGAAGTTTGCGTCAGGGCAATAACTTCACTATAGCCGATTACTTTTGCTTTACATCGTGGTATTCAGTTGGAATATCCTGCACCTCATCCTACGGGGAAAGAGCCGAGATCCTTTCACCGGGAGTGACCTCTTTAGCAAAGGTTTTCGTCACTATATTTTTATAAAGCTATCCGTTCCTTCAACGATATCAAGTTCATTACGTTAAAGGTTTTTTGTCAGAAACCATTCGTAGCCCTCCGTCGTTTCATATGGATAGTCAATAGTATTCAAGCTGTGTTTGTTGGCCATAGTCAAGGCACAGTGTTTGTTAGCTATTGGGTGTTCATATGCTTCATAGATAGATGCGTTGTTTTGGGACAGTCGTATAGCCTTGTTGGCCCTAGTCAAGGGCTTGTACGGGTGGGTTCAAATCAACCTGGACAATGACGGGTAGAACTTGACATGTGACTTATGATTTGTTGGCTTTAGTCAAGGTCATAAGAGTATGGGGGAAAAATCCATATCGGGAGTTTCTAAAGAAACTGAAATTTGCCAGATATGCGCATACCTTCTGGAGTGTGATAACGTGAGCGGATTCCGTCACTTTATCATGCGATGATAGTTGGATCCCGATTCCCGCTAATGAGTTGGTTTACTCCTCGGGTGATCCTGGCAAATTCTTCTTTCAGGTTTGGAGATGAATTTGACGTTACAGTGGGAGGTTTCTTGATTAGATAAAGTGACAACCATTCTGATCTAGGCTAGAGTGCACGCTGAGTGTTTCTTTTCTCTCTCTCTTTGGCAGCGACCATTGACCCGACCCTAGACTATGACTCAGAGACCAAAATTAACCGAACCTTCTTATAAGACTGGATTTTGGATTGCCAGAGTTGCATACCTCATTGCCACTCCTACTTTTAACGTTTTCTCTAGAACACCCCGTATTACTACGAACGTCCACTTCCATTAAACAAAACCATCGTATGGTTATATACGAACTCGAAGGAATTTATTCGAGGATGGTTTCTGGTTCTGGAGAAAACGAATAGGACTATTCAGTTGTCTTTTCCTTTTATCTTCTCTCAGGTTGCGAGTGCCTCTTAGATTAGGGGATAGTACACCTATTACGCAAATTGGATAGTCTTCTTTCAAACCATAGGCAGGTGCCAACCGGTAGGGAATGAAGAAAACCAATTAGCCTAAACGGTGTACAGAAGGTATTAAGTTAAGACAAAGAAAGGGATTAGAAAGAGGGCAAAGTAAATTGCGACTGATATTCACGACCAAACCAAGTATTTCGTTACCACTCCCACTTCACCTTTGTATTTCTCAAGGACACTCCGTATCACTACGAAGATCCACAGTTTATTGGATATTCCATCGTATGGTTATATACGAACTCGAAAGGAACTTGTTCCAGTTCGGGGATGGATTCTGGTTCAGGAGAAATATGAATAAGGTTTATTCGGTTGTCTTTTATCTTCATCTTCTCTCGCATTGCGAGTGCTCCTAGGATTAGGACAGTACACCCGTTATGCTTATTGGATAGTCTTCTTCCAAACCATAGGCTGGTGCCAAACGGTGGGGAAGGAAGAAAACCATTTGGCCTAAAGGGGTGTACAGAAGGTAATGACTAAAGACATATAAAGGGATTTGGAGAGATGACAAAGAAATATACGGTTATAGTTGTGAATTTGGATAATGGAAGAAGCATTACTAGGAATACCCAGATACCCCATCGAAACATTTCAATGTTTCAGTTTTACTGTGTACTGTTAAAAGAAAACTGATTTCCCAATTAGCACTTGCTCCAGGTTATGTATTTACCAGGTTTGATTCTCACATCTGTATGGCTTTACAGATGATGAGTGGGAGTAAGATATTGGGAATTAGGTAATCATCCTCATTATATCGGAATTCGTCGTAATTGGTGATATTTGAGGAAGTCACCTGGGTTGTTTGCCGGACGGCAAATGTTTGGTTTTGAATATCCGTTGTTATGCACCAATTTCAAATTGATATATCTGTACGTCTATTTTCATAGAGTGAGATATACCATTTTGAAATTATGTCCGTGACATTTACCTATATCAGTGGATGGTTAGGTAAACAGCATTAAACAGCGGTGTAATTCTTCATAAGCATAGTACAGTTTTCAACCTACAACACACAGGGAATGAGTTATTAGACTCAGGGGACTTATACAGAGTATTGTATATTGTCCAATGTCCATTAGGACAGAGGGGTTGGTCCTCGTACTATATTCGGTTTACTTATGACTTCTCTAGTTCTTAGACAGGTGTTTCGTTGAAACACAGGGTCTAAGTTTTGAGAAGTTATAGGTATAAGAGTAAAGTAGAGAACCGGATGTTACAAGTATCGGGATTCTTCAAGGTGATCGAAGATGTAGATACTTGTGTATGGTATTCAGTTGATTGTAATGATTAAGAGAACTTGCTTCTCTTTCAGGTTACTCATAATTGGAAGCATTCCTAAGTTGAGTAACGCTGATCGGCCTCCTTCCATTTAGTTGACATGCACTGGAGACAGCTGCATGATTTGAATCTGGTTCAATTAAATCAGTGCCTCTGTTTCTATATTGGATATAGAACAGTTCATATCTTAACGATGTTAAGGTACGGGGAGTTGTCCGGCTTATGCTTAAAACCAGAATCTGGATAATTCAAGGCACGTTTCTATAATGGCTGTTTGTGGGTTGACCGAGGCTATGACGAGGGTTGACTTTCTACCATCTGGAAGATCAATAGTGATATTGTTCTTGACTCGCCACAGTTTTAATAAAAATGGATTTTTCCAGAAAACAGTAGTGGGAGTATAGTAGAACTGGAAGTGATTCCAGAACCGCAAACGATTACTGAAGATTTGATAAGGAACCTAAAGATTCATTCTGTATTGACATTCCATTGGCCACTCCGCAGATATGGTGGGTAACCTCAGGCACCCGAGAGGTACTCCGGTAGCCTCAAGGACAGTAGCAGGAAGGTTCTTATTTACCCAGGCTTGCCATTGCTGTTGTTCCAGACCGTGAGACCCGGCAAAAGGATGAGTATAGCATCGTTCTAAACTAGCTTTAGAAGTGTACGTCTATATGACTCTGCCAGAGGGTTGTCATGGTCAGTGGGAGCAGCGGAAGCATTGGTGGACAGGTGGCTTATGTCTATTTATAGACTAAAGCAGATATAGCGGAGATAGATCATCTATTTCTGATGTGACAGTCATAGGTTTGACTTCATCAGAATAGGGGATGGATCTGTTAGGAAGGTAGTAGGGTGTGATGTCCTGGTATTTGGATGACATACACAGAATAGGAAGTGATATTCCTATACTACGATCGGTTATTCTTTGGTTGTCACACAGTGGTTTCTCCACAAAGGACTTGGATATTATATCAGACATTCTGGTTACTAGATCTATGGTTTTAGATCTAGATTAGGGAAGTATCCCAATCTGGGTACTTAGACAGCATTCAATGAGTATTTAGAATGGACGACTCCTGGCACGGTAGTGTACCGGCAGGAAATGGAGTCACCCTCTCTAAAGGTGTCTTATAGACTAAATTAGAGAGGGATGTGCATGATTGGCAGATCACTTGCTTAGGCAATTGAGTCAATCATGAGATGTCAAGTACCACACCAGATGTTGTTCTTGCAGTAGATGCAATAAGTTGATATTAATCCAATCCTGGAGAAACGATCGGAAGCAGTTTTAGGACATAAGTGGATGTTCTAGGGATATGATAACACCCTCATTCAGGAGACAGTTATCATTCCAGGCTTCCAAGATGACCTGGATGACAGAGTGACTGTCAGAGTTATAGTTTTCCCTCTGACGATGGGCAGTATTTTGGACAGGTGGTCCAAGCACATACTGAGGGAGGCATGGCACAGGATACAGATTAAGTTCAGTTGACGATACAGTCTAAGAAGTTTGGATTTGGAGTTCATTTATGAACTGGGTCCCATCAGATATCCAGACACATTCTAAGACATGTATTGCTCATTTCGGGAGACGGCTTTCTCCTCGAACTTGAGATATAGAGAGACATAGAATGAAATGTCAAAGCGGATCCACTGACTGAGCCTATTCCTCGAACGCAATAGTTTCGCAAACGAGCTTTATGAGACTAACTAGTAGAGGAGTTGGGTGTTCGGTATCACGCGGGCTGTGAGTATGCGACATAGCAATGATTAGCCTTGAGTGCAAGTGGGAGATTGTTGGATATAGTGCCTTCAGAGTCAATTATTGGATCACAGGCATGTGATTGCAATGATTGAGGGAGGACCTATGCCGGTAGGACAGTCTTACTCGAGATGATAGTATGCTATCTGGTTTATCTTTATCATCGTGTACTGCTTTAGGTAACCTTACAGGTCGCTATTACACGTTGATAGAGCCCCTGGGGTTCTTGCTTGACTACCAGCAGTATGAGGGCGATCATATACATGGGAGCTGGGGTCTATAAGCACATCCTTAAATGGTCCCTAGTCGTGGGAGTTTCGAGACAGGGCATCGATTCTCTAGAGTAGACTAGTGTATACAGTCGAGACCCCGACGAGGGGCGGTGGCCGGTCTCACAAGCCACTGGTGTCAGTTGGTTCACCTAAGATGTATACAGGTGCTCATTGGGTTATGAGTACACCGGACAGGACTCGCCATGAACCTGCTAGTTGGGATTATACCAGACGTCAGATAGCAGTTCCCAGGTGACATGTGTACAGATTAGTTCATCGACCTGAGATCGTCATTTGTCTCATGTGAGTTACCACTGTACTTAGATTACTACCCTACCACGCTAAAGGATACGTGCAAACAGGTTTTAGTTGGGTACAGTCCCGAGCCACATGGAGGCAGTGAGCGGATCTGCAGGGGTTCGTCTCTCCCGGTATTGGAGGTGAGGCGTGCTGTGTCTACGAGAGCCATTACACAAAGCCCTCAGCCGAGGCAGGAGATTTAATGGTAGGTATTCCAGTAGTATCTCAGGGTGTTCTGGGCTACACTCCGACACGACTTGTACCGCTTTTGGGGGTCTGACTTTTACCAACCCCCTAGGCCTGCCATGCGATGCTCATAGACGAACGGACCGGACTGTACGGATATTGTCACTGACAGGCTCAGTAGGGTGTCAGTGTGAGTTCGCTCACAGACGTCCCTTTTGGTCAATACCTGGTAGCCCGTCACGTATTGGCTAATACCTCTGACATGCTAGTGGTTAAATCCACAGCCAAAATATTGACGAGTCTTTAGAGTCCCCCACAGACCAGTTTCTCAAGTTTCGGGCGAAACGCTGTAGAGGCCGTATGGAGATATGGCAGGGTTCGATCGGATACGTGCGGTATTGCACGAATCGTGATCGGACGGATTTTACTAGCGGGCTTCGGTTTAAGCCGGATCCTAGTATTAAACAGTGTAGATTTTGTCTCTTGCATTTGTATTCAGTGGGAATACAAATGCGGGCATGTATATGCAGTAGCGGGGTTTTTCCTGTAATTTATTACGGGATCAGTTTTCTGAAGTTGCCAGTTTGCATTCCGTTCCGGCCAGTTTTCCTTTGTTCCTTCCCGGCCGGACTTTCCGATAGAGGGGGGTTATTTGCAAGTTTGCAAATAACATTTGTGGAGGGGGTTTCCTGCATGTGTGTGGCTTCATGATGGTTCATTCATCATGAGATTCTTTTCGGGTCATTCCTTTGGATTTATTGTGAGTGGATTTGAGATAAGAAATTGATGTGAGCCTTTTTCCCTTTATCATTCTTTTTTCCCTCCACTTGATATCACTTGGTTTTTTCCCTCCACCATTTTTCTCATTAGAGGGCCGGCCACATTTGGAGGAGAAGGGAGAGAGATTCATTTTAGTGTGTGGCATTTTTCTTCATCTCATTCTTTGCAAGAAAATGATAGCTCCTTTTTTCCAAAGCTCATTTTCTTTCTCCACCTCCACATCCATGGCAACTTCATAAACCCCAAAGAGGTTACCATTCTACACTACACCTACAGTACCCTTGGACGCGTCGGCTAGCCAACTTAGCGCCCGAGTTGCTTCGGTCCAGAGGTGGAGCCCGTAAAAGAAATCGGCTACGTGGTGCCCTTTCCGACGAGGAGGCGACGGACGGAGATTCCGCGGGAGATCAGAGTGGAGACGAAGACTGAAGGACACTGATCACTTGGTATAACTCTCTACCCGTCTTTTAGTTTGCTACTAGATAGGTTAATGGACCGATCCGGGTTGATAGAGCGCGGTGGTGCCGGTTTGCAAGTTTCCCAAAATTTTTCGTTTCCGCGTTTCCGGCGTCGGATCGACGGCCGGGGCGCCGTCGTGCACTTACATCGACACGTGGGCGCGGAGCGCTTGAGCGCATGGCGCTCGGGCGCTTAGGCGCCGGTGCGAAAGAGGGGATTTTTAGCCCCAGAAATGGGATTTAAAATCCCGAAAGAGGATTTAGGGTGGAGTTAAATTCCTAAGATGTTTTGGAGTTGATGAAAGGGGTTCTTCGTTGGAGCCCTAGGTCTTTCCCAAAAATGGGCTTTTCGGAGATAGGCCTCCTTCTTCCTCCTCTGTTCGCAGGATCTTGAAGATCAAGAGTTGTGAGATTTTAAAAATCTTTTCTTTTTAAGATCTAATGGAAGATCTGAGTTCCCCTTTTTGGGTTTTGTTGTGAAAACCTATTTAGTTTCATAAAATGAAGATTAAAACTCTTGATTTAATTCAAAAGAAAGAAGAAGGTTTTAGATCCTTCGAGAAGGCGAAAGATCTCAGATCTAAAACTATTTTTTGGAGAGAGAAAAAGTTGTTGGGATATTTTCATTATCCTTACCTTTTTAGGCTATACACTTTACACATAGCCCCTTGGGCTTCACAAAATTGCATTTTGCCTATCTCTTGGCTCATGTGCCATTTCTTTTTACACATAAGCCATGGGCTTTACAAAAATTTGGCTTTATGCCTATTTTCCTTACATTTATTCATAAAATAAAATAAAAGAAATACAACAAAATTATTTATTACAAAATTTTTATCTTGGTATGGGGGGAGGCCGGCCGCTTCATATTCAGGCTCGACCCGGGCATGGGCCGACTGGATCTGGGCTTGAGCCCACTTGGCTTGGTGTTGACTTTGATTTTAACTTGGTCAACCGGGGTGTAAATTTTTACCCCAACACCGTCATTGCATGTTTGTATATTATTTTTTTGGGGCACGACCGGTTTGAGGTTGATGCACCCGTTGTACATATATTTTCTTTTCTGTACTAGGATTACCCCGTGGTGGAGTGCACGGATAGCCGGGTTCTAGAGGGCAACGGGCCCGCATCTCATGGCTTTAAGACGGAGAGGGCTTCACTCTAGAATTGGCAGGCTATTCGCCGCACTCGTAGGGGGTACAGGTTGACCCAAGGAGGGGTGCTCATGTTACCGGATTCCGTGAAGTGATGGGCAGTCCATTCACTTTGCTGAAGGGGGCTGCCTCGTTTCAGGTTTTGGCGGGTAACTTTCCGCACTCGTAGGGTCTAGGTTTTCATTGCACAAGCTATCCACACGACTAGGGGAACGTCGGGTTTCACTTTCGGCTCATTGAAACCCGGGGCTCCCAGATATCTGTATTGTTCTGTGATGCTTATTACTTTTCTGTGATGTTGCTTTTATCACGCCATGAGTGATTATTGTATATTGATATATATATATATACTAGTAGATGTTGTATATGTTTTACACCCGCACTAGTCCAGTCCCCGCTCTGTCGTTAGTTAAGTAACATAACGGGTGATGACGGGACCCAGTGGCGAATGCGGATGACATATACGTACATTTTATTTTCGTTCTTTTCTAGTATGATTAATTGATGTGACTGCATTGATTCTAATCAATGCAAAGAAAACAAATCTATTCGTTGTTGTTGGAACAATTTTCAAAAAGCTGTTATTACAAGGACGTTTTCATTTGCTTTGCACAGCTGTATTCGGTTTGGAATATCCAGCACATCATTCGACGAGGAAAGGGCCGAGATCCCTTCATCGGGAGTGACCCCTTGGGCAGAAGTTTGCGTCAGGATAATAACTTCACTATAGTCGATTAAATTTTGCTTTGCATCGCAGTATTCAGTTTAGAATATCCTGCACCTCATTCTAAGGGGAAAGTGCCGAGATCCCTTCACCGGGAGTAACCTCTTTAGCAATGGTTTTCGCCATTATATTTTTGTAAAGTGCTATCTGGTTCCTTCAACGATATCAAGTTCATTACGTTAACGGTTTTTCGCCAAAAATCATTCGTAGCCCTCCGTCGTTTCAGACGGGTAGCACTTAGTATTCATGCTATGTTTGTTGACCTTCGTCAAGGCATAGTGTATGGTAGGTGCTTGTTACCTTTCTGTTGCATAGATAGATGTGTTGGTTTGGGACAGTCATATAGCCTTGTTGACCCTCATAAAGGGAGAGTACGGGTGGGTTCAAATTAACCTGGACAATGATGGGTAGAACTTGACATGTGACTTATGATTTGTTAACCATCGTCAAGGTCATAAGAACATGGGGTAAAAATCATATCAGAAATTTCAAACATATAGGAAATTTACCAGGCATGCGCATACCTTCTGGAGTGTGATAACGTGAGTGGATTCCATCACGTTACCAAGCGACGATAGTTGGATCCCGATTCCCACTGATGAGTTGGTTTACTCCTCGGGTGATCCCGACTAATTCTTCTTTCATGTTTGGAGGAGAATTTGAGGATACAGTGGGAGGTTTCCTGATTAGATAAAGTGATTAACCATTCTGATTAAGGTTAGAGTGCACACAGAGTGTTTCTTTTCTCCCTTTTTAGCAGCGACCATGGCCCGACCCTAGACTATAACTCAGTCACCAAGTTAACCAAACTTTCTTAAAACACTGGTTTTTGGATTGTCCGAATTGTATACATTATTGCCACTCCTTCTTTTACACTTTGCATTTCTCCAGAACACCCTGCATTATTACGAATATCCACTTCCATTGGATAAATCCATCGTATGGTTATATACGAACTCGAAGGAACTTGTTCCAGATTCGAGGATGGATTCTAGTTCTGGAGAGATTGAATAGGACTATTCAGTTGTCTTTTCTTTTTACCTTCTCTGAGGTTGTGAGGGCTCCTAGTATTAGGAGAGGGTATACCTATTATGCTTATTGGATAATCTTCTTCCAAACCATAGGCAGGTGCCGAAAGGTAGGGAAAGAAGAAAACCAATTAGCCTAACTGTGGTGTACAGAAGATAATAAGTAAAGACAAATAAAGGGATTAGAAAGAGAGCAAAGTAAATTGCAACTACTATCATTCACGACCAAACCAAGTATTTCATCGCCATTCCTATTTCACCTTTGTATTTCTCCAGAACACCTCATATCACTACGAATTTACACTTCCATTGGATAAAACCATCGTATGGTTATATACGAACCCGAAGGAATTTCTTCCAGTTCGGGGATGGGTTCAAATTCAGGAGAAATAGAATAAGGATTATCCGGTTGTCTTTTATCTTTACCATCTCTGAAATTGCGAGTACTCCTAGGATTTGGAGAGTACACCTGTTACGCTTATTGGATAGTCTTCTTCCAAACCATAGGCTGGTGCCGAAAGGTAGGGAAGTAAGAAAACCATTTAGCATAGGGGGGTACAGAAGGTAATGACTAAAGACATATAAAGGGATTTGGAGAGATGGCAAAGAGATATACGGTTACAGTCATGAATATGATAAAGGAAGAGGCATTACAAGGAATACCCGGAAACCCCTTCGAAACATTTTACATGTTTCAGTTTTACTGTGCATTGTTAATAGAAAACTGATTCCCCAATTAGTCCTTGCTCCAGGTTATGTATTTACTAGGTATGATTCTCACATCTGTATGGTTTTATAGATGATGAGTGGGAGTAACTTATTGGGAATTAGGTGATCATCCTCATTATATCGGGATTCGTTGTAATTGCTGATATTTGAGGAAATCACTTGGGTTTTTGCCGGACGGGAAATATTTTGTTTTGAATATCCGTTGTTATGCACCAATTTCTCGGAAACGAAAAGAGCATAAGCCAGTCAGGGATAGGAAAGCAATAGCTGAAGCTCATCCCAATAGGGAAAAGGCTGTACGTTTATTTTATAAAACGAGATATAACTTTTTGAAATTATGTCCATGACATTTACCTATATCAGTTGATGGTTAGGTAATGATCATTCAACAGCGGTGTAATTCTTCTTAACCATAAGTACAGTTTTTCAACCTACGATGCACAGGGTATGAGTTATTAGACTCAGGTGACTTATACAGAGTATTGTATGTTGTCCAGTGTCCATTATGACAGATGGGTTGCTACTCTGATTGTTAAAGACTTTCTGTGTTTAAATTTACCGCAATCAAGACGGTGTCGCTTGGTAGCTAGCCGATTGAGTACGGGTCGATCCACAGGGAGATGGAATCCTTTTCTTTATGTTTTAACGAGTTAATCCGATTAAGTTGGGTTTTGTTTTATGATCTATGAATGAGAATAAGTTGATAAAAAACTTGCTAGGGTTAGGATTAGGTTAGTTCGAGATAGGGATTTTCTCACATCTTTCAATGCCTTAGTTATGAATATTGGTGTTAAGGTAATCGACAACAACGGGGATTAGGACGACTAGAAAGAAACTTACAAGTCTAAGTTAAGCTTTCCATGCTTAGTTTCTTCTTTTTGGTCCTTGTCCGTCCGTTCTTGGCTCTGAGCCCTAACCTCCGGTTAATTCAACCACAACCGGTCTAACAAGGGAATCACCGCTATCATGTAGGATAGGGTGCCGTTGTGAGCGGATTGAGGTTGAATTAAAGGGAGTCCGTATTTAAAATTATTGGGCAATGAAAAGAGTGAGAGAGATTTTCTTCTCTGAAACCTTCATTCTCCTACCCTAACAAGTGAGGAATTACTCACTCATTAAAAGATTTAAAGTAAAGATCAAGATAAGAAATTGCATATTAATTCTACCACTAGATTAACAATTAAAAATTGCAGGTATTTAAAGTACGATAAAAAGAACGCGAGGTAAATAAATTAAAAAAAACTTACTTTATTGATGACTTCTAAAAAACGCATTACAATTGAATTTAAATTTTAGATGTAGAAATTAAAAAGAAGCATAAGAACTAAAGAGAGGCATGCCTTCATTTAGCTTTGAACACTCCTATTTATTGATTGGAAAAACCCTATGTCACGCCCCGAAAAGTAAGGAACATGACCGGCACTTAAACCACGATACGTCTCGAGGCGTACGTAATCTAAGTAAGGCAAAACCCAGAAATCCAAACCAAGAAAAGTAGTAGAGTGAAGGAAAAACCAATTTTAAAGCAAGAAGTTTAACAACATAGGCCGAAGTATGCATTTTTAAAAACTCAAGTCTTTTCTCAAAATTTCGGCAGAGTTTCCTTTGTAAATACTGACCTTAAACGGGTACAAAATCTGATAAAGCATATATATAATGAATAAAGGCATCCCCAAGCGGGAGCTAGCTCTTCGTCAATCGACGGACAAAACCACACAATGAAATATAATATACAACGCCAAGGGCGAGGATCAAAGCTCAAAAGGAAACTCAAAATTATCAAGAAAACCATAATAATACCCGCGCGACTCTAAGGTCGAAATAATATACACTGGTCATCTATCTTTATCAAATATACAAGTCTGGTTGATGGTGTTTTATTACATACAACTAAAATAACAAATATACAAGGGTGGTCCTGATGCAAAAGAACCCACCTACCAAAGCAATCATCCGGAAGGAACAGTGTGCCAGCAAAGCCGCAACGAAACATGGACGGCAAAACCTGCAAGAAACTGTGGCACAACAGGATGAGTAGCCAACTCGTGAGTAGAAAACATCAGATAGCAGAAATCGCATGTATGGCGCTATCCTAGGTCATATCAAGTAATATCCTAAAATAAATCTCCTGATCCAACTACACATAAGTGCAATACCACGTGCTCATATCAGTGCCTCAGATAGAAAAATATCAGATATATGATGTATGAATGCATTACGAATAGAAACAGAATACATCATGAGTGAGACAACTGTTTTCTTTATTTAATGAGATTCTTGTATGCATATAAATCGAATATCATCAATGAAATCAACAGAGAAATCAGTGTCAAGTATCTACACAAAACATGAATCTTAATATCTCAATATCTCAGGCTCCGGCTATCTGGACTGGCCTGTATCATCAAATCTCAATATCTCAGTGTCTCAAATCTCAATATCTCAATATCTCGGGCCCCATCAGTCCGGATCGGCCCATATCATCTATAACACGACCATGAACGGTATCCTCCGGATATCCGCCGTGCCAGGTAAAATCACCGGTAGGCAGTCTGCCCCTGCCAGGCTCATCGTCCACAACTCGAGCTTCTTTCCCCGCGGTACCATACCGGGTCCACCATGTACCCGTAGACGGTTCATCCAACTCCTCGAATTGGGTATCGAAAACTATATCAGAACCGAGAAAACATCATGGTGGAAAAGACTCATCATATCAAGGAAAATCGCATTTTTCTCTTTAAAAATACATCATCAGTTTATAAAACTTTCGTATATGGTTTCCAAATCTAGAAAATCTCAAGAAGATCTGAAAACATCAAATCACCATGTCAATGAGAGTTAAATCCGGCAAAAATGTCCATAATACTGCATAACCAATGAATATATGATTGCATCTGATATCATGCAATGAATGCAATAGTTAAACTAGCATATGAATGTTATAACATATTGCAACTATCAGCTAGCAGGCTATGTCAATGAAATAGTATTCTCTAATGTTTACGTGACATGGCAATTACTGATGACCATGTGTGTGAGCCGGCAAGCAAGTGTATGTGGAGCATACGCATCATCGGTAATGGTGCTAGTATCCTGACAGCATGGTTTCATAATAATTACAGATAACATTTGTATAAGCATGCAATGCGATGAAACATCACGAATATATAGAAAGTGATATAGTAACTGCAACACTGAAAAATATCCCTATCCAATATACGAGTCATACAATTTGGTATATAAAATACACACAATCCTCCACTTTTGAAAACTAGTGTGGCTCGAGCCCAGTCAACAGGGTAAGGAAATCTAGCTATGTCTGAGTCGATCTATATATGTATATCTAGTAGTCGGTGATCTCGCCTCAATAGTAACATGTACGATAAAATAAATAATATGACATACTCGAGTCAAGAGTGCGGATCCATCCTTATAACTATGTCTCGTACGGTAAATCTATCGTACGGAATCCCAAATCTGGATACGGGTCAAATATCATATTTATCTCATTACTCATCTGGTATCCTTATCATCATATGTCATGAACTGGGTACAGATCTAAGTCTAGTACAAGCTGATACCATCAACAATATATGTGTGTGTGTCTGAAACACCTCGCCTAAAGATCCGCTATAATATCATGTCGTGTCTCCTAATACGAACCAAATCATATCACCGATCTCACAGCATCAAGCCCAATCACATCGACTCATCTCCATGTACAATATACTACCCTTTATCATTCGTGTACCTGTATGTGTACATATATAAACCCATGCATCCACATCTATCCACATGCATATAGCATGTACACCCAAAACCATATCCCGTGCGTGCATGGGTACGGGTAACAACCTCAGTCTAGGGTTCGCGACTAAGAAACCAACTAAACCACTTTCCTCAATTCTCTCTAACATTAACCCATGGTATCCTAAAACTTTTCTTGTTAAGTGTTCATATCTCTCAACAACATATAAATGTATATCTATATCACATTACATCAATCCCACAACTTTGCGGAGGTGCTATACGCCATCCACCCGACTTCTCTCGTAGATATAATCTACTCACCTGCTCTTTCTTGCCAATGTCGATGCCGCCATCCTTTTCTTCATTGTCTCGAAATCTCCATGAGGTACCTATGTATCACATCACAGCATCGTCAACGAAATCACGCATAAAAACCAAAATGTCGTACGAAACACCGATAGGTTAAAACCTATAGTCTTGCATTCAAAACACAACCAATAACCATATTCATTGGCGTTCAAACGCCACACGATGGAAACACAATATCAAATACCAAAACCAAATTTCATAAAACCCATAAAACAAATCGAGCAACTTAGAAAACAAGCTCCAGATTTTACCCTAAGTGGAATTAGCCAATTTTGCATATGTGGAGGGTCTAATTTACTAGAGATAAAGCCCTGGAACAAAAACTAGTCGATTCCCCACTGCTCTGGCCGCAAATTGCGGCCAGAATGAATTTAATTGCGATCTGGGTAGAGGATTTGGGGATAGGGTTATAGTGGGGGGTCCTTGGTTGCCTACTTGTGTCCCTGTGTTTGCTAATTATTTTTTCAGGTCCCCGAGTGTTAGCAGAATCAGTTTTCCTATCACAATTCTCACAATTTTAATATCGGCAGAAATTCAAAGTTCGCGTTCCGGGGTTATGTCTCAGGTTTAGGTCTGAAATCTAGCACTAGGGGGTTTGTGTGGCCTCTACTAAGCTCAATTATGCCTTAGGAATCAATTCAAACCCTAATCCTTTTCTAGGAATCTCCAAACCCCACTAAACATCGCCTAATCATTTCTAAACATACATGGAAGATAAAGTAACACAAATTCTACACTAATGGTTTAGAATTTACCTCATTTGGCACTCATGAATACCCTAGGGCACCAAAATGCAAACTTTCTTGGTCCAATGTGAAGCTTGTAAGCTTGTGCACAAATTTTGTGAAATTGAGATGGACTTTTATTGGGTTTTTTTATGGATTGTGAGGAGGTAGAGAGGAAAGGGAGAGAGGGCAGCAGCAGCAGCAGCAAATGTGAGAGGGAGAGGAGAGAAAATGAGTGAATGATTGAAGAGAGAATGGCTCAAGACCAAGGTTTGACCCCTCACCCTCTCTTTCTCTCTCTTGCCCATACCTCTATTTTCTATTCTTTTCTTTTCTTTTTCTTTTCTTTTCTTCTCTCTTCTCATAATAAAATCCAAATCAAGAATGAAGAAATAAGGTATAGCCATGATAAAATGTAACAAGTTTTAAAATGACATGGTGCGTATTTTGCACAAAACAAGCTTAATGCGCGATTAGCGATATTTAATTGCGATTAGCACTAAATAGTGTATAATTAATCATAAAAACTTATAATTTTCATAATTCACTTAAAACACCTCCATGTCAGTAATTTCCATATTTTTCCAAATTTTTCCCAATTAATTGGTATTTAATTATACCGCCTTATTAAAATATTCCATATAATAATATTTAATTATAAAAATCCCCAAAATAATATTTTATTTTTCTGAAATGTTACACCGTAGGTTTACATTCTGATCCATACATGAAATTACAGAACAAGCCCAAAAACCGAGTCAAAGCACCGACACCCCACCGACACGTGCATAACGCGGCCGTGGAACCGCGACAGATGTGCCTGTTTGGCCGCGGATCCACGGCCATTTTGTGGATTCATGGGCCTATTTCTTCAGGGTTTCTTCAAGTTTCTTTTATCTTGCGATTTCTTCAATTTGTCGCTCCGAATCTCTTCAATCTCCTTCCAGATTTCCAACAGTGCAGAATGATGTGGTCTTTTGCCTTGAGCTCTGCATTGAAGTCTTGGATCTTAGGTTGCCCTTTTGCTTTGTGCATTTAAAGTGTCTAAATGATTTTCCATTTCTTCCTTGATTTGGTAGGCGGCATCATACGGATTCATTTGTTGTTGGTCGTAGTCTCACATTTGTAGCGACTTTTCATGAATTTCACTGTAACGAGCTTAGAACCTGTAATCTGCAACTATTTATCAGACATGGATCAAAAGTACCTACTTATATGCAATGTGATTAAAAATGGGAGATATAAAAATGCAAAAATCTGATATGAACAAATACCCCCAAACTTATCTTTTGCTCGTCCCGAGCAAAGCCAATTTTATTCTCAAAAATTCCTAACCTCACTTTCGCAGAGAACGTGATTGCACTGAGCTTGTGAAACAAGCCGTTAAACCTCTAGGTGTCCCTAGTAGGAGGAGTGTTGTCTCCTGAGGGTTTTCAGCGGATACTACCCACAAAATACGATCAATTTGGCCGTTTACTTTAATTCTTCAATTTAGTATTCTAGCAAGAAATTCTATTATTTTTAACTTAGAAATCATCAACCCCTATTTAACTTAAGACATATACGTATTTCCATTTTATAAAGCTTTCAGCATCTCCTAAGTTTTCCTTCTAAGGTGCAATCTTAACTCAGGAATTTTTATCATCTCTACTGAAGATATAAGCCCTATCTTTTATTCATATCTGTCCTCCAAACTCCAATTATATACCCCTACGTGTGTGTAATTATCATCCCTACACATGGAGATTCAATTCAAGTTATCATACACTTGTCCATGTTCCAAAATACTTTTAGTTGGTGACATTTAGATGAAATTGCTCACACATCCTTCATGCGACCGTTAATACTTCTTTAGGTACTAAACAACCGATTACAAAATGTGCTTGCGCATTTAGGCGTAATTCCTCGTCTTGTAATACCTAAGGCTTAGTAGTGACTCCCAAACCAGTTGGTCTAAGGCAATAGGTGATAAAGCACCCTTGCTATATTTTTTTAATTTTATGCAGCCTTAAGTAATTACAAAACTAATGTTCATTTTTTTTTCTTTTTTTTCCTCACCATTTTTACCTTTATTTTATTTTCCTTCATACTAAGGATTTTAGACAAAAGTATTTCAAGCTATCCTCTACTATCCCAAGTTTAAAGATGTGTGTGAGTGCGTAAAGTAGGGTATATACTTTCAGAATTTTGACTTAAGGTTCAGAATTATTTTTCAGACTTATAGTTCAAATAGAGCTTTCAATACTTTTCCCTTATTTCAATTTAGCCCAAGAACTGAACTCAAAATTTGCCTGTTTCTAAATAAACTACAAGGACGTATATTTTCTACAGTTAAACTTTAAGAAAGGTTATTTTTAGGGTTTTTAATTTACTAAGTTTAGGATCTTGTTTTTCTTAACTAGTCAAACGTCATGTTAAACTTAAGTCAAATATGGCCAAAATTGAACTTATCAATTTTTATAATTTTTAAAATTTTTCAATTTTTATTGATTTTATTTTTATATTTTCTTTTATTTTTTAAATTTTTTTTAAAGATGTAATGCGGAATTGAATATGCAAAGAAAAACAAATATGTACAAAAAGTAAAAAAATGCTGATGCAATGCAAAGATAACTTATTTACAATCAACCTCCACCCCCAAACTTATCGAAAGCAGTGTCCTCACTGCTCCCTGCAGCGTCTACTAGACGCAGCCTCACTAGTCTAACCACCCATCCCCTCGATCGCGATCGGGAATGTTCCTCTCTTGCCAGCAGGGTGCTCATGCCCTGCTCCAAACCTGTCACAAGCTGATCAAGGTTAGTCATCATCCCTATCAATCTTTCTACCCCCTATGGGTTCTTCTAAGTAAGCGCGCTTGCACCACGGGGGTAAGCTCTTCATCGCTCGCGGTCGAGCTGGAGCTAGGGGTCTTCGTCATCATGTCCTCGGCCGGCTCGGTGCGCGAACATAAATCATGTAATCGTGTATAGGACGTGGAAACACCCTCAAGAAGGGGTTGAATTGGAATTCCACCATGCATATAAAATTCAAATTCCTCAATAGGGAGGAAATCGCGGCACAGTTGTGTCCCCAACATAGGGCATAGGTAATTGGCCGCCCATTTTCTGGCGCCAATCGAGTGAAGTTAAACAGTGCATATATCAAAACTAGGGTTTCGTATCATCAATGTGTACACTATATGGAGGGATGGTGTGAAAAATGTCGTGTTGTGCGAACTACCAAAAATATTATTTTATGCCCAACGGCACACTGTTAGCACGTTCGCAAAAAGTGTTCTTGCTTGGATTCCTTTTCGTGGCTCCCTAGAGCAATCGTATCCCATTAAGGGTATGTAGTCTTCAAAATGGAGTGGTTGGTCGTGAATGGGGAGTCTAGGTATTATGGTGACTTCATAGATGAAATCCCTATCAATTATTATTTCCCTATTCCCCCACATTAATCTATTGTACCCGTGTTGTATAAGACAACCTTCCTCAATGCATTCATAAAAACGGGTGACAAGATCCGGAAGCGCGAAGCTGTCACGACCCGAGAGTACGGAACGTGACCGGCACTTAGATTACGAAGCGTCTGGAGGCGCCACGTAACCTAAGTAAGCCGAAGCCCAGAAATCTAAACCATATAAAAGAAGAAGAAGTAAAAGAAACATGAAGAAAAACAAGTTTAAAAGTATCAGCAAATTTTCCCAAAAATTTCGGCAGAGTCTTCTCTGTAAAAACTGGCCCCCAAATGGGTACAACAAGTATAATATACATAAACAATAAAAAGCATCCCCAAACGGATGCTAGCTCAACGCCAACTGGCAGAAACAACCACAACGAGTACAATAATATACAACGCCAAAGGGCGAGGCTCAAAACTCAAAATAAAACAAAACCACCAGATCAGAATAATATATGCGCGACTCTAAGGTCAAAATAAAAGACAGGTCCAATAAACTTATCAAGTAATACAAGTATGGTTGATGGAGCTTACTAGATATAAATGAATGAATAAAAGTACAATGGTGGTTCGGATACAAGTGAACCAACCTACCGTGAAAATTATCCTGAAAGAATAGATGTGCCAGCAAGCTGCCAGGGAAACCTGTACACCGAACCTGTAATAAAATTTGGTACAACGGGGGTGAGTTGCCAACTCGTGAGTAGAAGACATCTACGAAAAGAAATCGAATGCACGACGCTATCCTAGGTCATAATAATACACTACTAAGTCTCAATCATCTAGTAATAGCAGAGTAATACTACGTGTAAGTGCAGATACTCCGTGCTCATGTCAGTACCTCATATAATACTATGTCATATGAATGAAATGCATGCACCATGAATGTAAAGTAACAATTCCTGAAATCCAGATAAATATGTATAAGAAATCTTTAGCTGTTATCATAGTAGAATGTGTATAAGAATCTGAAATCTCAATAATGAAATCCATGGAAATCCGTGTCAAGCATCGACACAACACATGTAATCTCAAGTCTCAATATCTCGGGCTCCGTCAGTCCGGATCGGCCTATATCATCAAATCTCACGACAACGGTCGGTATCCTCCGGATATCCGCCGCGCCAGACATCACCGGTAGGTAGCCTTCCCCTGCCAGGCTCATCGTCTACAACTCGATCTTCTTGCCCCGGGGTACCATACCGGGCCCACCATGTATCCGAGACGGCTCATCCACTCCTCGAATCGGGTCTCGAAATCCAACAGAAAACATGAAATACTCATGGTGGACGACACATACATCACGAGAAAACCGCATCTTATTTTAAAAAGAGAAGAAGAGAGAGAGAGAAGTTTTTATATATTTTTGCGGTTTTCCCCAAAAATCCAGAAATCTCATAGAAATCCAAATCTCAAAATCATGAGTAACTATATGATAAGTGTCAGCATATGCCCATAATACTGCATGATAACATGAAAATATGAATGCATGGATGTCTAAGTAATAAATATCATGTCTATACTAACATCAGAGAATAATCACAATATTATATCGGTCTAGTTGTTAACTGATTCTATCCATAAAAGACAATATGATCTAAAGTGTATGTGACATAGCAATTACCGATGATGATGTGTGTGAGCCGGCAGATAAGTGTGCGTGGAATATGCGCATCATCGGTATTGGTGCTGGTGTCCTAACAGGTATGGTTTGTACTGATTATTGCAACATATGTAAGATCATGCACCATGATGATTACAGTATGAATGTAAATACAGATGTGCATTATCCACTCCTCTGCGAAATACGAGTACAACTACCACTATGTGAGTGGAACCTAAACTAGTGTCCATCTAACATCCTAAGGAACTAAACCTAATAGACTAGTCAGTAAGAAACTAGAGTCTACCTAAGGTCTGAATCAATATCTCTAATAGTCGGCGATCCCGCCTCAATAGCGTCACGTACGTAGTACGGCTTCCTCGAATCAAGAGTGTGGATCAATCATCAAATCTAAGCCTCGTACGGTAAAATCCATCGTACGACATCCCAATATCGGGGTACGGTCAAGTATCTCCTAGGTGTCTCCTCATTCGTATAATGTCATCATCAACTCATCTCATGATCAAGGTGCTAAACTGTGATCGCATACATCAATCATATATCATTGCCATCAAGATAAGCATCATTAGTTTATCCTCAGAAATATCATGTCATATGTATCATATTGTGATTAAGTCATACCGATATCTTATCGTCATCAAGTCACAAGCTACAGCCCAGGTACTATTTTAGCGTCCCATGTACCTCAATATCACCACCACCCTTCATAATTTATATATTCATGTTCATTATCTCTTTCTCTAATGATCCGCTAACACTTTAATACGACTGTATAGTCAAGAATCACGGCATCAAGCCCAGTCATACTGTTTCATCATACCTAAGATATCATATCACATCAACGAATTCCATATACGTGTTGTGTATATATATACACCTATACCTAGTTTTATATATATACACACATATACGTATACGCCATGTCAAGTTTTAGTGTGTGCGTGTGTGTTTCTATCAGAAACCTACGAACCTCTCCCAAAGTATTCATCCTCAGGTATGGTTTTCCTAAATCAGTCTAGTCCCGCCTAGGGTTATTACTAGGGTCCTGCTCAGTAAGAATCTAGGGTCACATCGTGTTTCCTAATGTCAATAAGTACTATTCCTATTCTACGTTGCGGGGGTGCTAAACGCCATCCACCCGACTTCCCCCCTTAGATATGCATCTACTCACCTGGTCCATGTCTGCCGAAGACGGTGTCGCCATCCTCCTCTTCATCGCCCGCAGTCCACGTGAGGGGTACCTAAACGCAAACATAATAATAGTATCGTTAACTGAATCACATACAAAAGTCAAAACGACGCAAGGAACAAGCATAGGTTAAAACCTATGTCCCGTCCACGCAAAAGAACCAAATATCGCTCGATATCGGCGTACAAACTCCGATGGATCGAGATAAACATCAACAAACATCTTGTAGTTTAGAAAACTAGTTACTTATAGTATAAAACATGATTTAATCCATCAAAACCCTGAAATCAATCAAATCGTCCGTTTTCGAAAAACCCGAAAATGCCAATTTACCGTTTTTCATCAAAACTTGACATTTAAATGGAACCAATGGTCATAAAACTCATTAAATAGCATCACTAGACTATACAAACCATTACTATATTTTTATTACACAATTTTGTATAAATTTGAAATTTCTAGTTTGCACCCTTTAACAATTTTCAACATTTTTCAAGCAAAATACCATAATTCCACCACAAAACATGATTTTGCATAAATTAATGACTTAAACCACAATTCATGATGATAATGATATAATGAAACCATAATTATATTTTTTAATCTCATTTATATAGGAATTTCTAAAATCTAGTTTACAAAATTAGCAATTTTTATCACAATTTATCAATTAACCATAGAAACTAGCAATCAAACTAAGTTTTTCTTTCCATTAACATGCTAATATTTCCACTAAAACTATAATCCAATGATAACAACCCAAATTAGAATTTTATATTAACCACAACCACATTTTGCAAAAACCTAGTTAACTAAATTCCTAATTTAAAACAATTTTTGAATAACAATTTGTTAAACAATAACCATGCAAGATTTCCTAATACTAAAAGTGTTAAACTAACTACTATAACACTAATTAATTATTAAAAATCATAACTTGAATTTAGAACCCTATCTTGCATTTTTAAAAAAAAGAACATAGAATTAATTCATTAAATCTAATTAAGCTTAATATGAACATCTAATAACAATAAATCAAAAGAAAGAAAATTATACCTTCAAAATGTGAAATCCAAACAAGAATTGAGCCTCCAAAATGTATGCTTTCCATCTCCAAATTTCATAAAAAAAATGAGCAAGGAATAAAGAGTATGGAATAAATAGGATTTTGTGGAATTTTAATTGAATTTTTGATGTGTTTTTGAATAAAAATGAGATGGAAAATGTGGGGGGGGGCAGCCATGGGGGGTTTGTGGCCGGCCCTAAAGAGGTGAGGGAGAGAAAGAAGAGAGTGGGAAAAGTGTGTAGAAGTTTCAAGAGAAGAAACATCAATAAAAGTCTTTTCATGCTTTATTTATTTATTTATTTATTTCTTTACTATAGCAACTCAAGAAAGCTCTAGAAAATAGGAAAAATTTGCAAATAATTTTTGCATGATACACACTAAATTATAATATGCCATGGTTCATTTTTACAAATTAAAACTATTCAAATTTGTAATTTACACTAATTTAGTGTAAAAATAAAGCTTATGTTAATATTTAAAATAATTAATTTAGGAAAAATATTTTATTAAACTAAAAATTTATAAGTGGCTAAATAAACACCATTTACTAGTAATTTCATAATTAAAATAGATATTTTTAAAATTATAATGAAAAACAATCACGGTTTGGTTTTATGAAAAATACATTTTACTTTACCGAAAATCCTAAAATTCACTTAAACACTTTTATTCATTTAATTATTTATTTAATCATTTTTAATACGTTACAGAAGGAGTCCGGATGGTTAAATAAGAGAAAGTTCTATCTGCGCCTTCGGATCTCATCGCCGAAGTAACTACCATAAACCATGTGGGCAAACATTTAGGAAAAGTCTCTTTCATATTGCTGTGTGTGTGCCATTGAAATAAAATTGCAGAAATCTAAAAATTTAACAGAGAAGTGCAGAGAAGATCGAACCTCCTCTGAAAGTTCAGTGGGAGAAGCAACAAGGAGGCGGCGGTTATGCGGCAAGAAGGCACCTTCGGCGGCGGATAGGCAGTAGCATGAAGAGATCTCTCTGCAATTTTAGGAGCGGCGGCTAGGGTTTCTGTGAGGGAGAAGTTAGGGCTCGGGAGTTTCAGGAAGAATGGTTGAAGGTGTATTTATAGGATTATTGTTTATTTGCAAAAAGGACCCTTTAAAAAGATGAATATATTTTGTAAAGAAAAAATTGTATTATTTATTTATTCATTTAATAGAACTGAATATTTACAAAAATACCCCCAAAAATTTGAATTTTTTTTAATTTTATTTTTTATTTATATATAAAATTACAAGTGTGACATAACCCCCAACTTATTTGAAATAGTGTTTCCACCGTTTATGGCTGGATAACCGAAATTTGGGGGTAGGCGGAGGAAGATCAGTCAATGTAAACCGGCTCATGCAATATCAGGAGCTCCTCCGAAGGGTCCGCGGTGAGGAACGGTTTAAGCCTGTGTCCGTTCACTTTAAATAGTGAACCGTCCTCCGGATTTCCTAAGTCAACCACACCGTGCGGATATACGGTACGTACAAAAAGTAGCCCTTTCTATCGAGATCTGAGCGTGCCGGGATGGAAATGTAGCCGGGTATCGTAAACTAATACCTGTTGACTAGGTATGAATGTTTTGCGCATAAGGTGTTTATTGTGAAACACCTTCGATCGGTTTTTTACGACAACCGCGTTCTCATAAGCTTCATCCCGAAGCTTGTTCACATTTAACTGCAGCTTTCTATGGCTGCTCGCATCTTCGATAGATAGGTTCAGCACTTTTTGTAAGTCTACGGTAGCGTCCCGGCCGTCTAACAGACGCCAAATGCGGAACAAAAACTTTTAAACTGGCGCAATCGTATACTATAACCCGGATCTGCCATTATTTCTAAACTAACAAACTGTAAAGAGGGTAGAAAGGTTATACCGAACGATCCGAGTCCTTCGTTCTTTAACAATCATCACACGCTCCGTTGCGGCTGCTCCGATCTCGTCGATCTCCGATCTCCTCGTCCAGGTGTCACCACGTCAACGATTCTTTAAACGGGCTCCCGCCTCTGACTCGAGGCAACTCGATCATCAAGTTTGCTAAAAGAGACAACCAAGATTGATGTAGAGAATGAGTAGAATACTTTGTCTCACTTCGTCCAAAGCCGTGGACGATCGGTTGATGAAGTTGCCACTCGAATCGGGTGATGGAATGAAATGAGCTATGAAATTTCAATACACCCCAAAAACTATCATAATCTTTTTTAACCAAATCAAGTGAATGAGAGAGAGGGGATGGGCCGGCCATGATATTGGAATGGTGGGGTGAGTGTAGGAGCAAGAGGGGTGACCATAAGAAAAAAATATCTAGTGTGAACACAAAGTATGAACACAATAAATGCACCATTAAAGCACCAATAATGAACAAATGAGTCCTAAGCCTAATCACCTCTTCTAGAACCTTCTAGAAGCATCCACACTTATCCAAAGAAAAGATAAATCCGTCTTTAACCGAAAGTTAAAAGACGGCTGATAAAAAACTGGAATCTGGCAACTTCCAAAAGCGATCCTGAAATGAATTTCAGGATAACCCCGTAACTGTATAAACATACCCGCATTTGTATTACGACCGAATACAAATGCAACTGAGACAAAGATATTATATCTACACAATATCATACTCGGATCCGGCTTAAACCAAATCCGACCAGTATCATCTGCCCGAAATATGACACGTGCGTAAACGCACGTGCATTTTCCGAAACCTGCCATAAAACCATACGGCCTCTACAACTTTTTGCCCGAACTTGGGAAACTGTCTGTGGGGGACTCTAATGACTCGTCAGTACCCTGGTAGTGGGTTTAACCACAAGCCGTCAGAGGCACTAGCTGTGCGTAACAGCTACCCATGGACTGACCTCAAGGGAGGCCGATGAGCGAACTCATCCGGAAACCCTACTGAGCCTAACAGTGACAATGTATATACAGTCTGGTCCGTTCGTCTATGAGTATCGCATATCTGCCTAGGGGCTAGTAATGTCAGACCCCCAATAGCAGTATAAGTCGTGTCGGAGAGTAGCCCAAAAACACCCTGAGATACTACTGGAGTACCTACCAGTAAATCTCCTGCCACGGCCGTGGGCTTTGTGTAATGGCTCTCCTAGACACAGCACGATCTCACCCCCAATACCGGAAGAGACGAATCCCCTGCCGATCCGCTCACGTGCCTCCATGTGGCTCGGGACTGTACCGAAAAACTACCTGTTTGCAAGACTCCTTTGAGCCGTGGTAGGGTAGAAATCAAAGCACAGTGGGAACTCACACGAGACAAATGACGACCTCAGGTCGATGAACTAACCAGTACACATGTCACCAGGGAACTGCTATCTGACGATATGTATAATACCAACTTGCAAAATCCCGGCGAGTCCTGTCCGGTGTACTCATAACCCAATGAGCACCTGTATACATCTTAGGTGATCCAACTGACACCAGTGGCTTGTGAGACCGGCCACCGTCCCTCGTCGGGGTCTTGACTGTATACACTAGTCTACTCCGGAGTATCGATGCCCTGTCTCGAAACTCCCACGACTAGGGACCACAATTAAGGATATGCTTATAAACCACCTAACTCTCACGTATATGATCGCCATCATACTGTTGGTAGTAAAGCAAGATCCTAAGGGGTCTATCAAAGTGTAACAGTGATCAGTCACCTGGACCGGTACACGACTGATAAAGGCGAACCAGATAACATACTATCATCTCGAGTAAGACTGTCCTACCGGTATAGGTCCTCCGCAATCATTGCAATCATGTACCTGCGATCCAATAATTGACTCTAAGGGCGCTATATCCAACAATCACCCACTTGCACTTAAGGCTAATTATTGCGATGTCGACTACTCACAGCCCGTGTGAAACCGAACATCCAACTCCTCTACCAATCAGTTTCACAAAGCCCGTTTGTAAAACTATTGTGTTCGAGAAATAGCCTTAGTGAGTGGATCCGCCTAGATGTTTCTTTCTATATCTCTCTTAATCTCAAGTTCATGGAGAAAGCCATCTCACGAATTGAGTAATACCTGTCTTAGAATATGTCCGGATATCTGATGGGACCTAATTTATAAATGAACTCCAAATCCAAACTTCTTTAGACTGTATCGATCACTGAACCTAATCAGTATCCGGCACCATGCCACCCACAGTATCCTCTTGGACCACCTATCCAAAATACTGTCCCTCTTCAGAGGGATAACTATAACTCTGACAATCACTCTGTCAACCATGTCACCTTTGAAGCCCGGAATGATAATCGTCTCCCGAAGGAGGCTGCCGTCATTAAATCCGTAGAATATGTACTTATATTCTAAAACTGCTTCCTTATGTTTCTCCAGGATTGGATTAATGCAAACTTATCACATCTAGTGCAAAAACAACATTTGGTGTGGTACTTGACATTTCATGATTGACTCAATTGCCTAAGCAAGTGATCTACCAATCATGCACAACCCTCTCCCCTTTAGTCTATACGACACCTTTAGAGAGGGTGACTCCATCACCTGCAGGTACACCACCATGCCAGGAGTCAACTATTCTTAAAACCATTAGAATACTGTCAAAGTACCTACATTAGGAAACTACCCAAATCCAGATCTAAAACCATAGATCTAGAAACCAGTATGTCAAATATTATCTCCATATCCTGTCTGGAGAAACAACTGTGTGACGACCACAGTACAACCGATCGTAGTATAGGAATTTTACTTCCTACTATGTGTATGTCATCCAGATACCATGACATCACACCCTACTACCTTCTTAACAGATCCATCCCCTATTCTGATGAAGTCAAACTCATGACTGTCATATCAAAATTAGATGATCTATCTCCGCTGTAACTGCTCTAGTCTATAAATAGACTTAAGCTACTTGCCCACTATGTTTCCGCTGCTCCCACTAACTATGACAACCCTCTGGCAGAATAATTTACACGTGCGCTTCTAAAGCTAGTTTAGAATGACGCTATACTTATCCTCCTGCCTGGTCTCATAGTCTGGAACAACAGTAGTGTCAAGTCTGGGTAAACAAGAACCTCCCTGTCACCGTCCTTGAGGCTACCGAAGTACCTCTCGGGTGTCTGAGGTTACCCACCATATCTGCAGAGTGGCTAATGGATTGTCAAACCTGATTGAATATATAGGTCCTATTAAATTTTCCGTAATCGTTCGCGGTTCAGGAATCAATTCCAGTTCTACCATACTCCCATTACTGTTTTCTGAAAAAATCCATTTTACTAAAACTGTGGAGAGTCAAGAACAATATCACTATTGATCTTCCAGATGGTAGAAAATCAACCCTCGTCATAGCCAGGGTCAACCCACAAACTGCCATTACAGAAATGTGCCCTGAGTTATCCAGAGTCTGGTTTTAAGCATAAGCCGGATAACTACCCGTACCTTAACATCGTTAAAATATGAAGCATTCTATATCCAATATAGAAACTTTGGCACTTATTTAATTGGAACCAGATTCAATCATGCAGCTGTCTCCAGTGCATAACAACTTAATGGAAATAGGCTAATCAGCATTACTCAACTTAGGAATACATCCAATTATGAGTAACCCGAAAGAGAAACAAGTTTCTCAAAACCATTACTATCAACTGAATTCCAATCACAAGAATCTACATCTTCGATCTCTTTGAAGAATCCCGATACTTGTGACACCTGGTTCTCTACTTTATTCTTATACCCACAACTTCTCAAAACTTAGACCCTGTATTTTTACGAAAAACTTGTCTAAAAACTAGAGAAGTCATAAGTAAACAGAATATAGTATGAGGACCTACCCCTTTGTCCTGATGGACACTGGATAACATACAATACTCTGTATAAGTCCGTTGAGTTGAACAACTCAAAACCTGTGCGTCGTAGGTTGAAAACTGTACCCTGGCGATTTCCTCAAATATAACCAATTACAACGAATTCTGATATAATAAGGTTGATCACCTAATTCCCAATAACTTACTCCCACTCATCATCTGTAAAACCATACAAATATGAGAATGTAACCTGGTAAATACATACCCTTGGAGTAAGTATCTAATCGGGAAAACAGTTTTCCTTTAACAATGCACTGAAACATGAAAATGTTCCGTAGGGGTATCATGGTATTCCTAGTAATGCCTCTTCCATAATCCAATTCATGATTTTAACCGTATATTTCTTTGCCTTCTCACCAAATCCCTTTATTTGTCTTTAGTCGTTACCTTCTGTACACCTTCGTTAAGCTAAATGGTTTTCTTCCTTCCCTACCGTTCGGCACCAGCCTGTGGTTTGGAAGAAGACTATCCAGTAAGCATAATAGGTGTACCCTCCTAATCCTAGGAGTACTCGCAACTTGAGAGAAGGTGATGATAAAAGACTACTGAATAATACCTAATTCCATTAAAGGTGAAATAGGAGTGGAGATGAAGTATGCGGTTTGGTCGTGAATGTTATCGGTCGCAATTTACTTTGCCCTCTTTCTAATCCCTTTATTTTGTCTTTGTATATTGCCTTCTGCAAACCCTACTTAGGCTAATTGGTTTTCTTCATTCCCTACCTTTCGGCACCTGCCTATGGTTTGGAATAAAACTATCCAATAAGCGTAATAGGTGTACTCTCCTAAACCAAGGAGCCCTCGCAACCTGAGAGAAGGTGATAATAAAAGACAACTGAATAAACCAATTCTATTTCTCCTGAACCTCGATCCATCCTCGAAAAAGTCCCTTCGAGTTCGTATATAACCATACGATGGATCTATCCAATGGAAGTGGATGTCCGTAGTAATACGGGGTGTTCTGAGAAATCCAAAGGGTAAAAGAAAGAGTGGCAATGACTTATGCAACTCGGACAATCCAAAAGCAGTATTATAAGAAGGTTCGGTCAACCTGGTCACTGAGTCATAGTCTAGGGTCAGTCAAAAGTCGCTGCCAAAGAGAGAGAAAAAAGAAACACTCTGCGTGCACTCTAACCTAGATCAGAATGGTTATCACTTTATCTAATCAGGAAACCTCCCACTGTCCTGTCAAATTCTCCTCCAAACCTGAAAGAAGAATCAATCGGGACCACCCGAAGAGTAAACCAACTCATCAGTGGGAATCGGGATCCAACTGTCATCGCATGATAACGTGACGGAATCCACTCACGTTACTCACACTCCAGAAGGTATGCGCAAACTTGGCAAGTTTCAGTTTCTTTAGAAACTCCCGATATGATTTTTGCCCCATTCTCTTATGACCTTGGCGTTAGGTCAAAATGTCATAATTCACATGCCAAGTTCAACCCACATTATCTTGTTAATTTGAACCCACCCGCACATGCCCTTGGCGTTAGGTCAAAATGGCAGAACGGCTGTCCCAAACCAACTCATCTATCTATGCAACAAATGAGTACCCAGCAGCTACCAAACACTATGCCTTGGCGTTAGGTCAAAATACATAGCTTGAATACTACTGAATACCCAAAAGAAATGATGGAGGGCTACGGCTGGTTTCTGGCGAAAAACGTTTAACGTAGTGAACTTGATATCGCTGAAGGAACCTGATAGCTTTTTATAAAATATAGTGGCGAAAACCTTTTGCTAAAGATGTCACTCCCGGTGAAGGGATCTCGGCTCTTTTCTCGTGGAATGAGGTGCAGGATATTCCACTAAATACCACTATGCAAAGCAACTTTTAATCGACTATAGTGAAGTTATTACCCTGACGCAAACTTCTGCCCAAGGGGTCATTCCCGGTGAAGGGATATCGGCCCTTACCTCGTCGAATGAGGTGCAGGATATTCACACCGAATACCGCTATGCAAAACAAAAGAAAACGTCTTTGTAATAACACCTTTAAAAATTGTTCCAACAACTCCAAAACAGGTTTGTTTTCCTTTGCATTGATCAGAATCAACGCAGTCCCAACAACAATCACACCAGAAAAGAACGAAAATAAAATGTACGTATATACCATCCGCATTCGTCACTGGGTCCCGTCATCATCCGTTAGGTTACTTAACTAACGACAGAGCGGGGACCGGACTAGCGCGGGTGCAAAACATATACAACATCTAATAGTATATATACCAATATACAATAATCGCTCCACGCATGATAATATGCAACATTACAGAAAAGTAATAAGCATCACAGAATAATACAGATAATCTGGGATCCCCGGGTTTCACAGAGCCGCTGCTGAAACCCGACGTTCCCCTGGTCGTGTGGATAGCCTGTGCAATGAAACCTAGACCCCTACGGGTGCGGCAAGTTACCCGCCAAAACCTGAAGTGAGGTAGTCCCCCACAGCATAGTGATTGGAACACCCGGCACTTCACGGAATCCAGTAAATTGAGCACCCCTCCTTGGGTCAACCTGAACCCCCTATGAGTGCAGCGAATAGTCTGCCAATTCTAGAGTGAGGTCCCTCTACCTCTCAAAGCCATGAGATGCGGACCCATTGCCCTCCCGAACCCGGCTATCCGTGCACTCCGTCGCGGTGTAAACCTAGTACAGAAATGAAAAATAGTACAACAGGTACATCGACCGCAACCTGGTCGTGCCCCAAAAGAATATTATACAACAGGCAGTGACGGCAGTCCACATGTTGGACGCTCGCCCCGCAACATCAAATGTACAAATAAATCCAAACTGCACTACCATTGCACACTGCTATCCACCACGACAAATCCGCAATTGTTAGTTATATGTATGCCCTAGAGGCCATTACTGTACATTGGATGTATATTGTAGTGGATGCTGGGACATATATAGGGAGGACTTTCTTGCTCGACATGATAGTATGCTATCTGGTTGCTCTTTACCTTAACGTGTACACTGATTGTCTCTCTGTTTCATGTTGGTAAAGCCCTTAGGATGTGTACTTGACTACCTGGACTGTGATGCGGATCATACTAGTGGGGACATGGTAGTCCATAAGTACATCCTTCAAAGTCCCTAGTCGTGGGTGTATCGAGACGGGGCATCGATATACCAGAGTAGACTAGCGTGTAGCTTCTCGACCCATACAGATGGGCGATGGATGATCCCATATCCATTGGTGTTTGACATCGGAGATGATATACGGGTGCTCAGTAGAGACTGGGTACACTGACGGACTCGCCGAGAACTCCCAGATGGTATTATACCTCACGTCAGATGGCAGTTCTCTGGTGACACTGGTACAGAGTAGTCTGTTGACCCGAGATCGTCATAGAGTCTTGTGTGGTTCCCATTGTGCTTTGATTTCCATCTTACCACGTCCAAGAGGGCATGCAAAATGGTGGTTTTTGGGTACAGGCCCGAGTCACATGGAGACAATGAGCGATAGGAGGGGATTCGTCTCTCCCGGTATAGGGAGTTGATGTTGCGCTGTGTTCGATTGGCTATAACAGGAAATCCCTGGCCAGGGTTGCTGAGATTTCCTGGTAAGTGTTACCAGTATTTTCTTGAATTGTTATAGACCTCATATCGACACGACTTATCGAGCTATTGGGGTCTGACGTTTACCACCCCTAGGCGAGATATGCGACATATCAGACGATCAGACCGGACTGTACGATAGTGTTACTGGTTGGATTCACTGGAGTGTGAGAGGGCTTGCTTGTCGATCTTCTGATCGCTCAATACCCGGGTGGCCGTTACGTTTAGCAGACCGTTTGCGGCTTGTGGGTGTTTGATATGATCATCACCTGCTGCCGGCGTATTGACGAGTCTTTAGAGTCCTACACAGAGGTTTCCTGGCTCAAGCAAAACGAAATAGGAGCGCATATGAGATATGTGCGGGACCGAGAATAATGCGAGTATGTGATACTGTATTTCATTCTCGCGATGTATGTATCGAATGGTTGTATGCGATGTAACCTAGTTATCGAATCAAGGGTTGATTCGATAAGTCGATACATAGTATACTAGTCGGTTGTGTGCGACATGACCGGATCATTGAATCAAGTGTTGATTTAATGATTTAATGCATAATTATATATTTGATATATTACTTTGCATTAACTAGTATTGGTTCACTTTAAATGGATTTTCTCGCTCGGATGTGCACATTGTATATTCGATATAGTTTTGTGCACTTAATTGTATCATGTTTGATGATACATGTTATGCTAGGGTTTTAGTGTAAAGATCAAACCATGGTTACATGATAATGGTTAGGGTTTTGTTTTATTCCCTTATTTATTTATCTATTTCTTTTTGGAAAATAAATTTGCATAAAGAGAAAATGGTGGCTATCATTTGTTTCTTTCATGAAGATTCATGAAGGTTTGACTTAGTCACCATTTTGTCTCATGCTTAACCCTAACCATTCATTTGAACCTTAGTTAGTTCTCTACACTTTACCATGGTAAAAGTTATGATAAGAATTGATTTTCTTTTCTATTTTTAGATATTCTTATCACAACAATTACCATCTTCTTCTTCTTCTTCTTCAAGAAGAAAGCATACTTCATCAATGGTGATTTGAGCATAAGTGTGAGAAATCCAATTCTAAAGTCTACCCACTTCCTATTTCTTTATCCTCTACCTCTTGCCATGTAGTAGAGTGTGTTTCCTTCACAAGTTTTCATGGCTTGGTGAAGGTGGAGCTTGATCTAGCGATGCCTCGACGTAGATCATCTTCGGCATGGACATCGACGACCTAGCTCGCCATTTCTCCGACGAAGCCGGCGCTAGAGCCCGGGAATTCATTTAGACAGCGAGGGGACTTCGTTGCGGAGCTATGGAGGTGGAGCACCGGATCTACAAAGGTTGTATTTCCGTTTAAACTTTAGTTAAGTGTTAACTAATTTCATTTTCGCCTAGACATCTAGCTAACGATCCGTAGTCTAGGGTTTCTCGGCACCGTATTTTTTGAAATTAGCATGGTTGATGCCTTGAGAGACCTCATTAGGGTGCCTAGGAACCTTTCACTGGTATCAGAGCCTAGCTAGAGGCTTAGGCGAAGTCCAGACGATGTTTGAAACCCGATCGAACCGAAAAACCAACCCGGAAAATGCTCTCTGTACTTTTTCTAAAATCAGGGATTTTTTAGTATTAAAAATATGTAGAAATATCAGTAGGAATATCTAAGAGTTACTGTAAATTTCGATGCCCTAATTCCATTAAAACGCCGCGTTTCCGCCGCACGAGCATGGCTCGTGCGGCGGATCCGCGGCCTGTTTGTCGTATTATGAGTTGAAGTTTGCACAGTAACTCCTATTTAACAGTGCTGGTTTTCCTGGGTATTTTTAATATTTTTTCCAGAGTTTTAATTTTCAGGGTTGTTTTGGGGATTCGAATGTTCGATCAGATTATCAAATTTTGTCTATGTGTCTTTCCGGATAAATTTTAGAATATGTTAAAAAGTTCGACCGGATATAAATACCCAATTTTTCCCCTGTCCGGAAATTTCCAAGTGTTGGATCTTTCCGTAGTTTAACGACGTTCTAAGTAGTGCAAGTAACGCAATGGACCCTCTAGAAGACAACAAACCTTAACTCGATTATTTGACCGTCTTGAACTGCCCTTTGAACCTTCGGGTTTGGGGCAGTACGGCGTGCCACATGTGAGGCGTTGGCTTGACCCTTCTACGGCTGGACCGTTGGTACTGAGGCACGAACTGAATGTTTTTAGACTTGTTTCATGTGTTGACCTGTATCGGGAAAACTTGGGTGTTCGATTGTTCGATCGGAAAGTTTGACATTTTCTATTTATCCGGAATGGGGTACAATAATTGGAATTCACAAAAAGTTATGAGATAACTGAATGAATGTTATAAACATAGCAGTTTAGTCTCACTTGATCGGTTGCCACGGAATTTTGATGTGATCAAAAGTCCGTCGCAATCACGTAGTGTACGCGGATGCTCGCCGGGTAAACTTAATAGACAGCTACACCCCATAGCCCCGACCAAGTGACTGTAGGAGAACCCCGTCGCCGAAAGCATCCGTTCGGGTGCTCGCGGCAGCGGTGTTCCGCCTTGGTGCACTTCGTCGACGGTATCTGGGGTGCGGCCGCCTACAGAAGTTTGCGACGAGTATTCGATCAGGATGTCGGGAATCTTGTTGAATTGCCCGACTTGATATTGAAAAGTGTTTTCGATTTTGAGACTAAAATGCGGGGTTTATAATTGTTAGGCATGCGATGTCTAAGTAATTCATATGGTCAGGCATGCGATGTCTGAGGTGGTTGCGGATTCCAACTGTTGTAGTTTTACACTTTCTTTTCTGTGACCGTAAGTGTAATATGTGATATCGCCGGTTTCGTTGCTATATGCCAACGACAATTGGGATGCGCATATTTACTTACGTTGATGACATGTGATGTTATGTGTTGCTGGATATGTTATATTGGATCGTCGTGTTTGAATAGCCGGGGGGTTTTTATGTGAGATGAGTGTTTTTCATTTTCATTCATGTAAAAACTTGTATGTAATATTCTTTTATTTGGGGCACTTCCAGGTTGCGGAAGTAGTCACCTTTTGTATATTATTTACTTTTCCGCACTAGGATAGACCCAAGGAGGGGAGCACAAGTAACCGGGTTCTGGAGTCCAGTGGGAGACCAACTCGAGGAGTCGGGTCCGGGACTCCTAACTCCAGAATTGGTAGGGTTGCTTGCCGCTCTCGTAGGGGTCTTGGGGTGTGGGTTTGGCAATTCATCGCGACCGTGGAATCCGTGTTTTATACTGGCTCGTATTGAAAACACGGACGTCCTAGTATATCCAATATTTCATATGTTTCTTCTGCTGCGATATATGTGATGTGATCATGTGATGTTCTGTGATAGATACATTATATAGTATATATGATATATTATATAGACGTTACTTATGTTTTACACCCGCCCTAGCCCTGCCCCGCTCTGCCGTTAGTTACCTAACCTAACGGTGCACGAGGGGACATCGAGGCGAATGCGGATGGCATAAGTGTACGTCGTATTTATCTGTGATGTTTAGGTACTTAAATGATGGGACTTCATTAATGTGATGAATGAAATAAAAGAAACCTAAGATGTTGTAGAATCGAATTTCAAAATAAAACAGGTACCTACAGTTCTTGCTTTGCACAGCGGTATATACGATATATCCTGCACCTTATTCGATGAGGAAAGGACCGAGATCCCTTCACCGGGAGTGACTCCTTTAGCAATAACTGGCAGATGCTACACATTCGGTTTGTCTTTTGATTACTTTTAAGAGTTCTGCTTTGCACAGTGATATATATGATATATCCCGCACCTCATTCGACGAGGAAAGGACCGACGATCTCTTCACCGGGAGTGACTCCTTTAGCAAAACTAGAAAAGCCTCAAAAACACTCCATTTCAAAATTCATTCGATCCTACAACGATATCAAGTTCATTACGCAATAGGTTTTCAGAAAAACCTGTCGTAGCCCTCCGACATTTCAGATAAGTTGTATATAGTATTCGTGCTGTATTTGTTGGCTTTCGTCAAGGTGCAGTGTGCGGTAGCTATATGCTGCTTATCTGCCCGCATACGATGCGATTGGATTAGGGTAGTCGTGCGACTTTGTTGGCTTTCGTCAAGGGTCGTGCGGGTGGGTTTAATTCAATCAAGAAATGTACGGGTTGAACTTGACTAGCGGGCTATGGTTTGTTGGCTTTCTTCAAGGTCATAGCACGTTAGGGGCAAAATATTATCGGGAATTTTAAGTGTTGAAATTTGCAATGAGATTGCATACCTTCTATGAGATAGTTGGATCCCGATACCCGCTGCGAGTAAGAGTTACTCCTGGGAGAGTTTTACACATTACAATTAGCCGATCAAGTAGGTGTCTAGAAAGGTGTCAACGGGGTTACGCCTCTGGGAAAACGAGGTTTACATTAATTAGGTTCGTGCGAAAGCACGGGGGACCTCCCTCAAAGTACCGACACTGGCCTGGCTGAAAGATTGGCGAACTTGTAGTGTGTAATTAATCCCGGCTAGTCTTTCCTTTTAGGGTTTGAAGGAAGATTTGATAAAAAGCAGTGGGAGCCATCCTGATTAGATAAAATAATAACCAATCTATTCTTGCAAGAGCGCACGCTGAGTGTTTTCTTCTCTCTCTCTCCAGGTAGCGACCATATCACGCCTTAATCAAGATAATAATACGGATTATTGACCGAACCCGCTTGTTATACTGAGCTGGGGAACGTTGGTCCCGCTCCAACTTATAATTGTTATAAGATAGAGAAGGAAATTGGGGATTACCAGAATTCCCGTGCCGCCCAAACGAAGAGAGTGCATGCTGATGCATCATCTTCGGGTGTGTTCATTATACAGAACTGTTTCTCAGTATCCTCCGCATCCTTGGTATATGATACCGGATCAGGATCCCAGATATGTAATCTGTTACATAAGGCTACAAAAGGGTAGAAAAACTGAGAATGGGTGATAAGTTTCATGAGACAGAAAACGGGGCAAGAGTTGCAGCCAAGTCTGTCGGTCACTGTCACCCTGTATTACCAATACATTGACTCTGAACGAATGTTATTAGATACCGAACCTGATATACCAAATCATATCACTCTCTTTGTTAGAAAAGAAAGGATATAATTTTTTATTGATGGATAATGTTTTGAACATTTCCTATATTAAAAGTTGATCGGTTCAGGCACGTTATCTAAAAGCATTGATGTTCTAAATCAAACTACAGTTCTTAGTATATGGAACACACACAAGAGGAAGAGTTCAGAAATGAACGAATCCTTCTTGAGGTTTTGTAGACTAGGTCAGATCAATGCGACCCGACTGGCTAGAGTTACATAAAGATGCATATTTAAATTAGTTTGAACTCACATCTTATGAAACTCGCCAGTCATGTCACAAAGATAAGATCACCATAGCTCCGTTTACTGGAAACAGAGAAAGAGTTAGTGAACTCTTGGGATGATACATGTTGATGTATGTAGGTCCCCAGTCTACATATGCCAAGACCGGTTCTTTGTACTTCATTACATTCTCTGATAATCTCTCGAGATTCAGACATATGTTCCTGTTGAAACACAAGTCCGAACCTTTTGAGATATTCACAGAATATAAGTTAGAAGTAGAGAACCAATACGGGTATAAGTATTATGTCCAATGATGAGATCAAGTAGGAGAATACTTGTGCACGGAAATCCTGGATTATTCTAAAGGAGAATGAGATTCTCTCTCAGCATTACTCCTCCGAATACACCATAGCACGATGGTATATCGGGGCGGAGCAATCACACCCTATATGATAAGGTGTGCTCTATGATGAGTACTACTGAGTTACCTTTTTCCTTAAGGGAGTTGTGCACTTAAGAAGCTGCATACCTATTGAATAGGGTTCCAATCAAATCAATTGCCTACCACTTCATATGTGATATGGAAGGGGAAGAGCCCATATCTTAAGTTAGTTAAGATTTGGGGATTGTCCGGCCTATGTCTAAAAGCAAAATTCGGACAAGCTCGAGGCAAGGTCTGTTATGTAGAACTGGAAATATTCCAGCTATACAAACTGCAGCAGATGATTTGATAGAGCCAAAGGATTCAGTAGATTCCAACGAACCTCAGCCACTCCGCCGATCTAGAAGGGTTCCTCACCCACCTGAGAGATACTTCGGTTTCTCTATGACAGTGGGAGCGAGGATTGCATCATGAGATGATGACCCAACTAGTTTCGAGCTGGCCATCAGGAGTGTGACTCTGTAAGAATGGCTGGATGCTTAGTGATCTGAGATGGAATCCATGTACACCAACAAAGTATGGACTTTGGTTGCTATATCTGAAGGGTTAAATCCCCATCAGGAGCAAGTATATCTTGAGAAGATTACTTGGTGTAGATGGAAAAGTTGAAACTTTCAAAGTTAGACTTGATAAAGGTTTTCGTCATCGACCAGGCATGGATAATGATGAAACCTTTTCCAGTACCTATGCTTAAGTCCATCCAGATACTACTTGCCACGGCTACATACCATGACTACGATATCTGGTGGTTGGGTGTCATGACAGCTTTTCTAAATGATGTTTTAGAAGAGTGCGTCTATAAGTACACAGCCAGAGGGCCTCATAGACAGTGGGAGTAGCGGAAACGTGTGCAAGATGCTTTATAGGATTAAAGCAGGTATCGCGGAGTTGGAACATCTGTTTTGATGGATTAGTCAAAGAGTTTGACATCATCAAAATGGTAGATGAACCTTGTATAAACAAAAAGGTAGTAGGGAGTATGGTGACGATCCTCGTAGAGTACGTGGATGACATACTCTTGATAGGAAAAGAGTTTCCTATGCTACGCTCGATCAATCTCCGCATATCACAATGATTCTCCATATAGGATCAAGATGATACCGACTAAATCCTGGATTTTGGATCTATGAGATAGATCTAATTGGATGTTAGGAACCTCACTAGTAGTAGTGAGATCGTATCAATCGACCCTGGGGAGAATCACTGGAAGTGTTCCAGGGTGATAAAGACGACTGAATGTCAGTCACAGGCATTGTTTATACCCTCAGTAAAGGGACGGTATGTTGGAAGAGTTCCAAGCTAGATACCGTGACATACTAGACGATAAAGGCTGGATACATCGCTACTTAAGATGCTACCAAAGAGGCTGTTTGGGTGTATATTGGTTCATGAGATGAACTATGTTCCTCCCATTGTGTGACAATGGAGTTGTGGCTTATGCCAAGAAACGCAAGTCCCATCAGTGATCCAGACATATTCTAAGGCAGTATCACCTGATCATGGAGATGGTTGATCTCCAGGGTGATCGAGGTTTGGAGAGTAGACACAGAGGATAACACGGCGGATCCACTCACGAAGGCCTATTCCCAGAGAGAGACTTTTATGGGATGGTTGAGTATGAGATACTACAACCACTGCTACAGATGGCCCTAGTGCAAGTGGGAGATTGTTAGTTATATGTATTCCCTAGAGGCCATTACTGTACATTAGATGTATATTGTAGTGGATGCTGGGACATATATAGGAAGGACTTTCTTGCTCGACATGATAGTATGCTATCTGGTTGCTCTTTACCTTAACGTGTACACTGATTGTCTCTCTGTTACATGTTGGTAAAGCCCTTAGGATGTGTACTTGACTACCTGGACTGTGATGCGGATCATACTAGTGGGGACATGGTAGTCCATAAGTACATCCTTCAAAGTCCCTAGTCGTGGGTGTATCGAGACGGGGCATCGATATACCAAAGTAGACTATCGTGTAGCTTCTCGACCCATACAGATGGGCGATGGATGATCCCATATCCATTGGTGTTTGACATCGGAGATGATATACGGGTGCTCAGTAGAGACTGGGTACACTGAACGGACTCGCCGAGAACTCCCAGATGGTATTATACCTCACGTCAGATGGCAGTTCTCTGGTGACACTGGTACAGAGTAGTCTGTTGACCCGAGATCGTCATAGAGTCTTGTGTGGTTCCCACTGTGCTTTGATTTCCATCTTACCACGTCCAAGAGGGCGTGCAAAACGGTGGTTTTTGGGTACAGTCCCGAGTCACATGGAGACAATGAGCGATAGGAGGGGATTCGTCTCTCCCGGTATAGGGAGTTGATGTTGCGCTGTGTTCGATTGGCTATAACAGGAAATCCCTGTCCAGGGTTGCTGAGATTTACTGGTAAGTGTTACCAGTAGTTTCTCGAATTGTTATAGACCTCATATCGACACGACTTATCGAGCTATTGGGGTCTGACGTTTACCACCCCTAGGCGATATATGCGACATATCAGACGATCAGACCGGACTGTATGGTAGTGTTACTGGTTGGATTCACTGGAGTGTGAGCGGGCTTGCTCGTCGATCTTCTGATCGCTCAATACCCGGGTGGCCGTTACGTTTAGCAGACCGCTTGCGGCTTGTGGGTGTTTGATATGATCATCACCTGCTGCCGGCGTATTGACGAGTCTTTAGAGTCCTACACAGAGGTTTCCTGGCTCAAGCGAAACGAAATAGGAGCGCATATGAGATATGTGCGGGACCGAGAATAATGCGAGTATGTGATACCGTATTTCATTCTCACGATGTATGTATCGAATGGTTGTATGCGATGTAACCTAGTTATCGAATCAAAGGTTGATTCGATTAGTCGATACATAGTATACTAGTCGGTTGTGTGCGACATGACCGGATCATTGAATTAAGTGTTGATTTAATGATTTAATGCATAATTATATATTTGATATATTACTTTGCATTAACTACTATTGGTTCACTTTAAATGGATTTTCTCGCTCGGATGTGCACATTGTATATTCGATATAGTTTTGTGCACTTAATTGTATCATGTTTGATGATATATGTTATGCTAGGGTTTTAGTGTAAAGATCAAACCATGGTTACATGATAATGGTTAGGGTTTTGTTTTATTCCCTTATTTATTTATCTATTTCTTTTTGGAAAATAAATTTGCATAAAGAGAAAATGGTGGCTATCATTTGTTTCTTTCATGAAGATTCATGAAGGTTTGACTTAGTCACCATTTTGTCCCATGCTTAACCCTAACCATTCATTTGAACCTTAGTTAGTTCTCTACACTTTACCATGGTAAAAGTTATGATAAGAATTGATTTTCTTTTCTATTTTTAGATATTCTTATCACAACAATTACCATCTTCTTCTTCTTCTTCTTCTTCAAGAAGAAAGCATACTTCATCAATGGTGATTTGAGCATAAGTGTGAGAAATACAATTCTAAAGTCTACCCACTTCCTATTTCTTCATCCTCTACCTCTTGCCAAGTAGTAGAGTGTGTTTCCTTCACAAGTTTTCATGGCTTGGTGAAGGTGGAGCTTGATCTAGCGATGCCTCGACGTAGATCATCTTCGGCATGGACATCGACGACCTAGCTCGCCATTTCTCCGACGAAGCCGACGCTAAAGCCTGGGAATTCATTTGGACAGCGAGGGGACTTCATTGCGGAGCTATGGAGGTGGAGCACCGGATCTACAAAGGTTGTATTTCCGTTTAAACTTTAGTTAAGTGTTAACTAATTTCATTTTCGCCTAGACATCTAGCTAACGATCCGTAGTCTAGGGTTTCTCGGCACCGTATTTTTTGAAATTGGCATGGTTGATGCCTTGTGAGACCTCATTAGGGTGCCTAGGAACCTTTCAGCAATATCACAGCACAACACAGAACATCAACACGAATGTCACGTTCGCAAACCCGTCTAAAAGAACTATAGCAATCAGACGTGGTTTACCGATCAAATGACATTCCCGGTCGGAGATATAATGCAAGTACTATAAACTAACATGTTTAAATTTCGATCGACTAAATATCACGAAGTGGCCCCACGAACATCTGCTATACAGTAACAAAATCTGGGCCCAAAAGATATATACCAAAAACCTCAAATTCCAGTCAAGAAGCCACTGTGCAAATTTGGAGCCATGGTCTCACAGAATGGCCGCGGATGCGCGGTCAAACCCTAGGTTTGTCCGCGATTCCGCGGTGGTCTTGTTGAGTCACGTGCCCAAATTTGTACTGTGTGCTTAGAAAACCCTGCACATATTTCTGTGATATGTAAAATAATTTTTGGAACCCTTTAAAAATCGACAGAAACTGTGAATGGAAATATTGCAGTTTTTTATTTTCGGTCCGATCGATATTTTAAACGCGTTAGTACAAGTTAATAAAGAAAAATGGTGAGGGTCTGATACCACTGTAAATCTACGGTAGCGCCCCGGCCGTCTAACAGACGCTAAATGCGGAACAAAAACTTTTAAACTGGCGCTATCGTATACTATAACCCGGATCTGCCATTATGGCTAAACTAACAAACTGTAAAGAGGGTAGAAAGGTTATTCCGAACAATCCGAGTCCTTCGTTCTTTAACCATCATCCCACGCTCCGTTGCGGCTGCTCCGATCTTGTTGATCTCTGATCTCCTTGTCCAGGTGGCACAACGTCAACGATTCTTTAAACGAGCTCCCGCCTCTGACTCGAGGCAACTCGATCGTCAAGTTTGCTAAAAGAGACGACCAAGATTGATGTAGAGAATGAGTTGAATACTTTGTCTCACTTCGTCCAAAGCCGTGGACGATCGGTTAATGAAATTGCCACTCGAATCGGATGATGGAATGAAATGAGCTATGAAATTTCCATACACCCCAAAAACTCATAATCTTTTTTAACAAAATCAAGTGAATGAGAGAGAGGGGATGGGCCGGCCATGATATATGAATGCGGGATGAGTGTAGGAGCAAGGAGGGTGACCACAAGAAAAAATATCTAGTGTGAACACAAAATATGAACACAATAAATGCACCATTAAAGCACCATTAATGAACAAATGAGTCACAAGCCTAATCACCTCTTCTAGAACCTTCTAGAAGCATCCACACTTATCCAAAGAAAAGATAAATCCGTCTTTAACCGAATGTTAAAAGACGGCTGATAGAAAACTGGAAACTGGCAACTACCAAAAACGATCCTGAAACGAATTTCAGGATAACCCCGTAACTGTATAAACATACCCGCATTTGTATTACGACCGAATACAAATGCAACTGAGACAAAGATATTATATCTACACAATATCATACTCGGATCCGGCTTAAACCAAAGCCGACCAGTATCATCTGCCCGAAATATGACACGTGCGTAAATGCACGTGCATTTTCCGAACCCTGCCATAAAACCATACGGCCTCTACAAAGTTTTGCCCGAACTTGGGAAACTGTCTGTGGGGGACTCTAATGACTCGTCAGTACCCTGGTAGTGGGTTTAACCACAAGCCGTCAGAGGCACTAGCTGTGCGTAACGGCTGCCCATGGACTGACCTCAAGGGAGGCCGATGAGCGAACTCATCCGGAAACCCTACTGAGCCTAACAGTGATAATGTATATACAGTCCGGTCGATTCGTCTATGAGTATCGCATATCTGCCTAGGGGGCTAGTAAAGTCAGACCCCCAATAGCAGTATAAGTCGTGTCAGAGTGTAGCCCAAACACACCATGAGATACTACTGGAGTACCTACCAGTAAATCTCCTGCCACGGCCGTGGGCTTTGTGTAATGGCTCTCCTAGACACAGCACGATCTCATCTCCAATACCGAGAGAGACTAATCCCCTGCTGATCCGCTCACGTGCCTCCATATGGATCGGGACTGTACCCAAAAACTACCTGTTTGCACGACTCCTTTGAGCCGTGGTAGGGTATAAATTGTTAGTGTTTATGCCCTAGAAGGCCATTACTGTATCATACTAGCTTGTATATTACTTAATGGAAGCTTGGGATATTCACATGTATATAACAGTCTTGCTAAACATGGTAGTATGCTACTTGGTTTTTCTATCTTAATATGTGAGTGTACGTATTGATAGAGCTTTTAGGATCTTGCTTGTCTACCAGCGTTGTGATGGCAGTCACACTAGTGGGGGCTGGGTAGTCTACAAGCACATCCTTATTCAGGTCCCTGGTCGTTGGATTATCGAGACAGAGCATCGATACTCCGGAGTAGACTGGTGTGTACGCTTCTCATCCCAGTTGGGGAGATGGTCTGTCCCACAGCCGTCAGTACGTCGTACTGAAGATAGTATACAGGTGCTCGTTAGGTTACGGGTACACCGGACAGGACTCACAGGGAACTGTTGGTTGGTTTGATACCAGTCGTCAGTGAACAGTTCCCAGGTGACATGAGTACAGCGTAGTCCGCAGACTTGACACTGCTACTTCGCCTCGAGTGTGTCCCACTGTTCTTAGATTGCTACCCTACCACGGCTCAAAGGAGTCGTGCAAACAGGTAGCAGTTGGGTGCAGTCCCGAGCACTTGGAGGCAGTGGCGGTTAGACAGGATTCGTCTCTCCCGGTATTGGGAGTAGATATCGTGCTGTGTCAGAGAGCCATTACGCAAAGTCCCTGGCCAGGGCAAGCGAGATTTACTGGTAGGTTCCAGTAGTTTCTCAGGGTGTAATGGGCTTCACTCCGACACGACTTATACCGCTATTAGGGGACTGACGCTTGCCGCCCCCTAGGCCCGATATGCGATAGTCTTGGACGAACGGACCGGACTGTATGGAGATTGTCACATCAGACTCAGTAGGAGTTCGGATGGGTTTCCTCATCGGCCTTCTTATCGACAACTACCTAGGGACCGTTACGTACAGCTAGTGCCGCTTGCGGTCTGTGGTTAAACCCACTGCCAGCGTAGTAGTGGAGTCTCTAGAGTCCCACACAGAGAGTTTCCTACTCCAGGCGAAACGATATAGAGGTTGCATGGTTTTGCGACAAAGGGTTCGGACGCATACGTGCGTTTACGCACGTACGACTTTCGGACAGTTTTTACCAGTCGGCTTTGGTTTAAGCCAGTTACTGGTATCCGGTTATTGGATTTTTACAGTCTAAAGTTTTTCCGTATTTTTGCGGATCGGAGGGGCGTTCTCGTAATTGTGCGAGAAGCTTCTAGAAGATGTGACTAAGGAGGTTACTTTGGATAAGATTGTGAGTCATGAGGGTGATTCATCATTATCATTATTGCACCATAAATGATAATGACACATGCTTAATGAATCACCATTTTGCATTTATGAAGCATGCTATTCATTTCTATTATTCATTATTCTAAAAATAAGAATGCTTTATAATATATTATGATACACTCTCTCTCATCTCATTATCTTATCTCACATTCTCTCTCCTCAAGCTCTCATCTTCAAGAGACTAATCCTTAATCCTCATGTGTTGAGATCAAAGGATTAGTTAGACTTAAACATCCATTACCTTCACTCTATATTATCCTTTCTTCTTTGATTAGCAATCAAAGTAGATTAGTTGCCTCAAGTTAGAGGTGTAGCTTGGAGTTTTGCTCTCGGGTGGATCGTCTACTACCTAGAGAAGGCCGAGGAGAACAAGGAGATCGTAAAGACGAAGGACTAGTTTCATTGGGTATAATCCCTAAACACAATAGTTAAGAAACCCTTTGTGTACGGTTATTTATAGTTTAGCTTCGATTTAAGCGGTTAGTCGATGTTCGTTCTTTAAACATGATCGTTTTTTGAAAATTCCGCCTCCCTACAAGTACTGGGGTGAAGTACATCGACTTACAGTGGTATCAGAGCCTCGCTAAACACTAAATAACTTAATTGCAAATTTGTACGAATTTCGAACGGAAAAACAAAGCCGGAAAACCCTAAATCTGTTCAGTTTCTGTCGAATTTAAAATGATGTCCAAAAATTTTTCAGGTAAGTGCAGAAAGCTTGAAATGACCACAGTAGAACACCCAAGAAAAACAGTCGTCTGAATCGTCTAGATAGCCGCGGAACCGCGGCCTCACTCTACTGAGTCGCCGCGGTTCCGCCGCCGATTTGGCAAGTCAGGAGCCGATTTTTCTTCTGTTGCTTCTGTGTAATATTTGGGATTTTCTGGAATATTTAATATTTGCTCAGGTTTCAGTTTAACAGAGCAGTTTTTAGAGCAATATTAATGATGTTTAATCGATCGAAATTGTACAGTATTTGCATGTTGGATTATATCTGTGATTGATAAATGTGTTCGTAAACCTCCCCTAACTGCTAGTATGTCGGTTGGCAGGGGGTTGCATATTTCTGTAATGGTTATATCTGTTTGTGCATATAAACTGTATTGGACTGTTGTGGTGTATAGCCGGGGTTTGCAATGGGTTATTGTTTAATTCATTTGTTGTAAATGTAATTTGTTGTAATATTATTTTTGCGGGGCACTTCCAGGTTGCGGTTGTAGCCACCGTTGTATTATTTCATTTTACTGTTTTTTGCTCCTAGGACTGACCCAAGGTGGGGTACACAAACTGCCGGGCGGGTAGTTTGCCGTACCCGTAGGGGTCGAGGGTGGGGTAACGGCTATTCATCACAACTGTGTAATCTGTCTTTTCTTGCAGGCTCAAAAGAAATACAGATTGCTTGCAAATCCAATATTGTTTATCTGTGTTCTGGAATGAATATCATTGCGTCAGACGAACGTAAAATATCTATACATATTGTAGCTATTTAGACGTCACTTATGTTTTACACCCGCGCTAGCCCAGCCCCCGCTCTGTCGTTAGTTAAGTAACTTAAAGGGTGATGACGGGACCCCGTGGCGAATGCGGATGGCATAAGAGGACGTTGTATTTTCGTTGTTTTCTGCAATGATAGGTTAATGATGGGACGCATTATCTATAATGCAAAGTAAAACAAACCAAAGTTTAAATCGTTGGAACAATTTAAAAGAAACCACTCGGTTATTTTTAAAACAGATATTTTTAAATGCGGAGCTTTAACCACTCCTTTTAAAAGCTATCAGGTTCATTCGGTTATATCAAGTTCACTACGTTCACGGTTTCGCCAAAACCAGTCGTAGCCCTCCGTCATTTCTTATGGATAGTCAGTAGTATTCAAGCTGTGTTTGTTGGCTTTCGTCAAGACATAGTGTTTGGTACCTGCTGGGGTATTCATTTGTTACATAGATAGATGTGTTGGTTTGGGACAGTCGCATTACCTTGTTGGCTTTTGTCAAGGGTATATACGGGTGGGTTCAAATTAACAAGATAATGATGGGCAGAACTTGACATGTGACTTATGATTTGTTGGCTTTCGTCAAGGTCATAAGAGCATGGGGCAAAAACTAATATCGGGAATTTCTAAAGAAACTGAAATTTGCAAAGAGATGCATACCATTTGGAGTTTGATGAATGTTGGTAGGATTCCTTCAACATTATCATACGATGATATTTGGATCCCGATCCTACTGTGAGTATATGCTACTTATCAGGATATTCGTCACTTAACGATCAATGCTATAAACCTAGTAGGTGTCCAGAAAAGTGTCAGCGGGGTTACGCCCCCAGAGAAAAGAGGTTATTTAATTAAGGAACTTCGCGAAAGCGTTGGAAAACCTCCCTCGAAGTACCGACACCAGCCTGGCTGAACGGTTAAGCAAGTATTGTACGGTGAGAATAGTCCTGGCTAATTCTTCTTTTATGGTTTGAGGAAGGATTCGAGAAACAGTGGGAGCCATCCAGTTTAGATAAACTAAAAACCACTCTAAACTTGCAAGAGCATCATGCTAAAGTGTTTTCTTCTCTTTCTCCTAATTGCAGCGACCCTGAAAATGACTGGACTTAAGTTACTTTTAGAGAAAATAATACTGACAGGGCCAAACTATAAAGATTGGCTGCGGAATGTCAAAATGGCTTTGACCTATGACAAACTGGGGTACGTCCTCACCGCTACGGCACCTGCTGTCCCTGGTCCCAAATCCAGCAATGCGGATAAGGAAATCCGCAAAACCTGGGATTTAGATTGCGCAAGCGCCAAGTGCATCGTGCTTGCCTCAATGAACAATGAACATCAGAGGAGGTACGAGGATATGTCCCTAGATGGCATATTTCTCCATACAAAGGAACTTTATGGAGAGCAATCTCGTATAGAAAGATACGAGACCTCTAAGAAATTATTTCGAGCAAGGTTGGCTGTCAGGTCATCGGTAGGTGAACATATCCTACAGATGATCGGCTATATTGAAGAGCTCGCAGACCTTGGGACGACTTTGGATAATGAGCTGTATACAGACCTTATTCTCCAGTCCCTTCCTCCCACCTACGCCCAGTTTATCCTCAACTTCAATCTTCAAGGAAAAGAAGTTGAACTTGCGGAACTCCTGAACATGTTAAGGAGTGCAGAGGGCACCTTGCAGAAGGCAAGGGAAACACCCGCTATGTTTGTTGGCGGTGCATCTTCTTCCGGGTCCAAGGCTAGGGCCAAAGGAAGGAAGAAGAAGGCCGCACCCAAACCTAGAGGAGGTGTTAGTAAGGTGGGAAAGAAGGGAAGAAAAAGATAGCAGTACCGATAGTTGTCCAGGATGAGTGCTTCCATTATCACAGGAAAGGGCACTGGAAGAAAGATTGCAAGGCGTGGATCGCCAAGAACCAGGAACCGAAGCAAGTTGTGGCTTCGACTTCAGGTGTGTTTGTAATTGAGAATTGTCTGTCAATCAACTCTACTTCCTGGGTATTGGATACCGGATCAGGATCTCATATTTGCAATTCATTGCAGGCACTGAGAAACCGTAGAGTACTGAAGGAAGGTGATATGATCCTCAGGGTTGCTAACGGAGCTAGCGTGGGAGCTGCGTCCGTCGGGGATTATCACCAAGGATTGACGAGTGGACATATTTTGGTTTTGCATAACTGTTATTTTGTGCCAAGCTTAACGTGTATTATCATATCAGTTTCCTTGTTATCAAATAAAGGTTATGATTTCACGTTTGTAAGAGATGTTGTTAACATCCACCTTAATCATGGTTTGATTGGGTCCGGTACATTAAATAACGGCATATATGTTTTAAACCAACTCCAAATTTTCAATGTCCAGAACACACTAAAAAGAAAGTCTCCAGATTTAAATAAAGCTTTCTTATGGCATTGTAGACTGGGTCACATCAATGAGAGAAGGTTGACTAAGTTGCATAGAGAAGGATATTTGGACACGTTCGAATATCAATCTTATGACACTTGTCAATCTTTTCTCAAAGGAAAGATGACAAAGACTCCATTTACTGGATAAGGAGTAAGAGCGAGCGAGCTCTTAGGACTCATACACAGCGATGTATGTGGTCCAATGTCTACACATGCGAGAGGTGGTTATTCCTACTTCATTACTTTTACAGATGATTTCTCTAGGTATGGACATGTTTTCTTAATGAAGCATAAATCCGAGGCCTTTGAGAAATTCAAGGAATACAAGAGTGAAGTGGAAAACCAAACAGGCAAAAGTATTAAGACACTGAGATCTGATCGAGGTGGAGAATACTTAAGTGCCGAGTTCCTAGGTTACCTAAAAGAGAAAGGAATTCTCTCTCAGCTTACTCCTCCATACACTCCACAGCATAACGGTGTATCGGAAAGACGGAATCGAACCCTATTGGATATGGTACGATCCATGATGAGTAATGCTGAGTTACCGCGATCTTTCTGGGGTTCTGCGCTAGAATCGGCGGCATATCTTTTGAACAAAGTTCCAACCAAAACTGTGCCTACCACACCATATCAGATATGGAGTGGGAAGAAACCCTGTCTTCAGTACCTGAAGACATGGGGATGTCCAGCTTTTGTAAAAAAGCAGCATTCGGACAAGCTCGAGGCACGCTCGGTAGAGTGTAAATTTGTGGGATATCCAAAGAACTCTATGGGATATTACTTCTATTACGCAGAGGAACAAAAGGTTTTTGTTTCTCGTCATGCCCGCTTCTTAGAAACTGAATTTTTGGAAAATCAGAAGAGTGGGAGCGTAGTAGAACTGGAAGAAATTCCAGAACCACAAACTGCTACTGAAAGTTTGGTAGAACCAGAGGTTCAAGAAGAACAGAACATTCCCGCACCCCTCCGCAGGAGTAGTAGGCCGTCTCATCCGCCTGACAGATACTACAGTTTTCTCATAGATGGGGATAGAGAGGATTGCATCATAGATGATGATGAACCTACTGACTTCTGGCAGGCCATCCAGAGCGGCGACTCGGTACGATGGCTAGATGCAATGCGGACCGAAATGGAGTCCATGTACACCAACAAAGTATGGACTTTGGACTTTGCTCCAGATGGGGTAAAACCCATAGGATGCAAATGGATCTTCAAGAAAAAGATTGGTGTAGATGGACAGGTGGAAACCTATAAGGCTAGACTTGTTGCAAAGGGTTTTCGTCAAAGACCTGGTTTGGACTATGACGAAACTTTTTCTCCAGTGGCTATGCTCAAATCCATTCGGGTCCTTCTTGCTATTGCTGCCTTCCATGATTATGAAATCTGGCAGATGGACGTAAAGACGGCTTTTCTGAATGGAAATTTAGAAGAGAGCGTCTATATGGATCAGCCAGAGGGTTTCAATCAGAGTGGGAGCAGCGGGAAAGTATGCAAGCTGCTTAAGTCTATTTATGGACTAAAGCAGGCATCGCGGAGTTGGAACATCTGTTTTGATGAGACAGTCAAAGAGTATGACTTTATCAAAAATCCAGATGAACCGTGCATATATAGTAAAGTTGTGGCCAAAAGTGTCGTATTCCTCGTCTTGTACGTGGATGACATTCTATTGATAGGAAATGACATTCCTATGCTACAATCTGTCAAAGGATTCTTGTCACACAGGTTCTCCATGAAAGACCTGGGTGATGCCTCGTACATTCTGGGGATCCGGATCTATCGTGATAGATCCAAGAGGATGTTGGGACTTTCGCAGTCCAGGTATATCGACACTGTACTGAAAAGATTCAGTATGGAAGATTCTAAGCGCGGTAATCTACCGGCCTGTCACGGAATCACCCTCTCCAAAGAGATGTCTCCCAAGACTGATTTGGAAAGGGAACGCATGTCTATTATACCCTACGCTTCTGCGGTAGGCTCTATAATGTATGCGATGTTGTGTACCACACCAGATGTTGCTTACGCACTGAGCGTGGTAAGCCGGTATCAGTCAGACCCAGGGGAGAAACACTGGATAGCAGTAAAGAACATTCTCAAGTACCTGAGGAGGACTAAGGAGATGTTCTTGGTTTACGGTGGAAAAGACCTCAGGTTGGAGGCCTTTGCTGATTCCGGCTTCCAGAGTGATAAGGACGATTCCAAGTCCATGTCGGGTTATGTCTTTACCCTCAATGGAGGGGCGGTGTGCTGGAAGAGCTCCAAGCAGGACACCGTTGCTGACTCGACGATGGAAGCGGAGTATATAGCTGCTTGCGATGCCGCAAAAGAAGCAGTCTGGATGAAGAAGTTCCTAACAGAACTTCAGGTTGTTCCTACCATTGTTGATCCAATACCTCTGTATTGCGACAACAACGGAGCTATAGCTTTAGCGAAGGAACCAAGGTCCCATCAGAAGTCCAGACACATCTTGAGGCGGTATCACCTGATCAGGGAGATCATTGATCGTCGGGAGATCGAGGTTCGGAGAGTTGCTACTGAAGAGAACATTACTGATCCATTCACGAAGGCCCTACCTCAGATTCAGTTCGAGAGGCTACTCGAGATCATCGGTCTGCGATACGCCTGTACATGGCCCTAGTGCAAGTGGGAGATTGTTAGTGTTTATGCCCTAGAAGGCCATTACTGTATCATACTAGCTTGTATATTACTTAATGGAAGCTTGGGATATTCACATGTATATAACAGTCTTGCTAAACATGGTAGTATGCTACTTGGTTTTTCTATCTTAATATGTGAGTGTACGTATTGATAGAGCTCTTAGGATCTTGCTTGTCTACCAGTGTTGTGATGGCAGTCACACTAGTGGGGGCTGGGTAGTCTACAAGCACATCCTTATTCAGGTCCCTGGTCGTTGGATTATCGAGACAGAGCATCGATACTCCGGAGTAGACTGGTGTGTACGCTTCTCATCCCAGTTGGGGAGATTGTCTGTCCCACAGCCGTCAGTACGTCGTACTGGAGATAGTATACAGGTGCTCGTTAGGTTACGGGTACACCGGACAGGACTCACAGGGAACTGTTGGTTGGTTTGATACCAGTCGTCAGTGAACAGTTCCCAGGTGACATGAGTACAGCGTAGTCCGCAGACTTGACACTGCTACTTCGCCTCGAGTGTGTCCCACTGTTCTTAGATTGCTACCCTACCACGGCTCAAAGGAGTCGTGCAAACAGGTAGCAGTTGGGTGCAGTCCCGAGCACTTGGAGGCAGTGGAGGTTAGACAGGATTCGTCCCTCCCGGTATTGGGAGTAGATATCGTGCTGTGTCAGAGAGCCATTACGCAAAGTCCCTGGCCAGGGCAAGCGAGATTTACTGGTAGGTTCCAGTAATTTCTCAGGGTGTAATGGGCTTCACTCCGACACGACTTATACCGCTATTAGGGGACTGACGCTTGCCGCCCCCCTAGGCCCGATATGCGATAGTCTTGGACGAACGGACCGGACTGTATGGAGATTGTCACATCAGACTCAGTAGGAGTTCGGATGGGTTTCCTCATCGGCCTTCTTATCGACAACTACCTGGGGACCGTTACGTACAGCTAGTGCCGCTTGCGGTCTGTAGTTAAACCCACTGCCAGCGTAGTAGTCGAGTCTCTAGAGTCCCACACAGAGAGTTTCCTACTCCAGGAGAAACGATATAGAGGTTGCATGGTTTTGCGACAAAGGGTTCGGACGCATACGTGCGTTTACGCACGTACGACTTTCGGACAGTTTTTACCAGTCGGCTTTGGTTTAAGCCAGTTACTAGTATCCGGTTATTGGATTTTTACAGTCTAAAGTTTTTCCGTATTTTTGCGGATCGGAGGGGCGTTCTCGTAATTGTGCGAGAAGCTTCTAGAAGATGTGACTAAGGAGGTTACTTTGGATAAGATTGTGAGTCATGAGGGTGATTCATCATTATCATTATTGCACCATAAATGATAATGACACATGCTTAATGAATCACCATTTTGCATTTATGAAGCATGCTTATTCATTTCTATTATTCATTATTCTAAAAATAAGAATGCTTCATAATATATTATGATACACTCTCTCTCATCTCATTATCTTATCTCACATTCTCTCTCCTCAAGCTCTCATCTTCAAGAGACTAATCCTTAATCCTCATGTGTTGAGATCAAAGGATTAGTTAGACTTAAACATCCATTACCTTCACTCTATATCATCCTTTCTTCTTTGATTAGCAATCAAAGTAGATTAGTTGCCTCAAGTTAGACGTGTAGCTTGGAGTTTTGCTCTCGGGTGGATCGTCTACTACCTAGAGAAGGCCGAGGAGAACAAGGAGATCGTAAAGACGAAGGACTAGTTTCATTTGGTATAATCCCTAAACACAATAGTTAAGAAACCCTTTGTGTACGGTTATTTATAGTTTAGCTTCGATTTAAGCGGTTAGTCGATGTTCGTTCTTTAAACATGATCGTTTTTTGAAAATTCCGCCTCCCCACAAGTACTGGGGTGAAGTACATCGACTTACAGAAATCAAAGCACAGTAGGAACTCACACGAGACAAATGACGACCTTAGGTCGATGAACTAACCTGTACACATGTCACCAGGGAACTGCTATCTGACGATATGTATAATACCAACTAGCAGATTCCCGGCGAGTCCTGTCCGGTGTACTCATAACCCAATGATCACCTGTATACGTCTTAGGTGATCCAACTGACACCTGTGGCTTGTGAGACCGGCCACCGCCGCTCGTCGGGGTCTCGACTGTATACACTAGTCTACTCCGCAGTATCGATGTCCTGTCTCGAAACTCCCATGACTAGGGACCACAATTAAGGATATGCTTATAAACCACCCAACTCTCACGTATATGATCTCCATCATACTGTTGGTAGTAAAGCAAGATCCTAAGGGTTCTATCAAAGTGTAACAGTGATCAGTCACCTGAACCGGTACACGACTGATAAAGGCAAACCAGATCGCATACTATCATCTCGGGTAAGACTGTCCTACCGGTTTAGGTCCTCCGCAATCATTGAAATCACGTACCTGCGATCCAGTAATTGACTCTGAGGGCACTATATCCAACACTTTTATCGCCCGAAATGCGCGATGCTCTATTTATAATGGAAGGTGGCAAACCTTTCCGTAAACAAGCCGATAAAGAGACATGCCAAGATCGGTCTTATAGGCAGTTCGCAATGCCCAAAGGGCATCAGTAAGTTTTAAAGACCAGTCCTTACGATTCTTGGAAACCGTCTTGTCCAATATCTACTTGATTTGCCGATTTGAAATCTCGGCTTGCCCACATGTTTGGGGATGATAGGGCGTTGATAGCTTATGATTAATGGAATATTTCCGCATCAAGAACTCGAAATTCCTATTACAGAAATGAGTTCCATTGCCACTAATGATTGCTCGGGAGTGCCCAAACCGAGAGAAAATGTTTTTCTTGAGGAATCTAACGACAACCTTGTTGTCATTAGTACGGCTGGGCACAGCCTCAACCCACTTAGGAACATAATAAACAGTAAGAAGAATATACAGGTTCCCAAAAGAGTTGGGAAACGGCCCAATAAAATCAATCCCCCAAACATCAAAAATTTCCACAACCAAGATTGGTTGGAGCGGCATTTCGTTTCTCCTGGATATCCGGCCCAAGTGCTGGCACCGGGAGCACGTCTTACGGTAATCATGTGCGTCTTTAATGAGTTGTGGCCAGTAAAAACCACACTGTAAGATCTTTTCGGCTACTTTTCAGGGCCAAAATGCCCACCACATGCTTGATCGTGGCAAAATGACAGCACGCTCTTGAATTCATTATCGGGGACACACCGACGAATAATCTGGTTGGGACAGTACTTGAACAGATAAGGTTCGTCCCAGGAAAAGTGTTTTACCTGGGATAGGAATCGGAGTCTGTCCTGATTTGACCATTCATTCGGCAGTAGTCCGGTGGCTAAATAGTTCATAATATCTGCGAACCAAGGTTTGCATGATACTATCAAAAGCTGCTCATCCGGAAAAACGTCGTATATCGGAAATTGATGCGTCAGCGAAGAAGGGCGGCGTGAAAAATGGTCGGCAACTACGTTTTCGCATCCTCTTTTGTTTTTGATGACAAGGTCAAACTCTTGGAGTAAGAGGATCCAACGGATCAGCCGAGATTTTGCGTCCTTCTTCGCAAAAAGATGGCGAAGGGCTGAATGGTCAGTGTATACGATGACTGGAGAGCCAATCAAGTGGGGCCTGAACTTTTCTATGGAAAACACAATAGCCAAGAATTCCTTCTCAGTTGTTGTGTAATTTAATTGGGCATCGTTCAAGGTTCGGCTAGCATAATAGATTACATGCGGTATCTTATCGATATGCTGTCCAAAGACAGCACCAATGGCAAAATCGGATGCATCGCACATAATCTCAAATGGATACGTCCAGTTTGGAGAAGAAAGAACGGGAGCAGAAGTGAGTGAGATTTTTAATGACTCGAACGCATTCATACAGCTCGAGTTGAAATCGAATGTGCTGTCCTTGGCCAGCAAAAGAGTCAAGGGCCTAGTAATCTTGCTAAAGTCCTTAATGAACCGTCTATAGAAATCAGCATGGCCAAAGAAGGCTCGAATGTCTCAGACGCATATGGGAGGAGGGAGATTGGAAATGACTTCAATCTTCGCTTTATCTACCTCAATGCCATTTTATGAGATGATATGTCTTAAGACAATAGCTTCACGCACCATGAAGCAGCACTTCTCCCAATTTAAAGTAAGGTTCTTATCATTACACCGGGTAAGGACTGCGTCTAGATGTAGAAAACACTCATCAAAGGAGTCGCCGAAAATGGAAAAATCATCAATGAAGTTATCCAAGAATTTTTCCACCATGTCTGAAAAAATTCCTATCATACACTACTGGAAAGTAGCAGGCGCATTGCATAACCCAAAGGGCATGCGACGATATGCAAACGTGCCGAAAGGACAAGTGAATGTGGTCTTGTCCTGATCTTTTTCGGCGATGGGAATTTGATTATAGCCGGAGTAGCCATCCAAAAAGCAGTAGTATTCATGCCCAGCCAATCGTTCAAGCATTTGGTCAATGAAAGGTAATGAAAAGTGGTCTTTCCGTGTCGCGGCGTTGAGTTTCCTATAATCGATGCATGCTCGCCACCCAGTTTGGGTGCGAGTAGGAATTAACTTATTCGCCTCATTGGTTATGACCGTTATGCCCGACTTATTGGGAACAACGTGAATGGGGCTAACCCACTGACTATCAGAGATAGGGTAAATGATACCACTATCAAGACACTTTATGATCTCCTTTTTAACAGCCTCCTTCTTGACAGCGTTGAGTCGTCTATGTGGATCCCTGGATGATTTGGCATCATCCATCATATGAATATAATGTTCAACTATCAGGGGACTAATCCCTTTCAGGTACGGCATAGTCCAACCAAAGGCTTGCCGATTGCTCTGCAAGACCGTCAGAAGGGCTTTATCTTGCTCTGAGGCGAGAGAAGCAGAGATGATAACATGGAGGGTCTCATTCTCACCTAAGTAAGCGTATTTAAGGTGACATGGCAACAGCTTGAGTTCGAGCGTCGGAGGTGAAACGATTGAAGGTAAAATCGGAGAAAATGTCTCAAACTCAAAGGATTCCAGCAGAGGTTCAAAATGAGTGTAAGCAACCGAGTCGGATGGTTCAGCTAACTCATCCAAAAACTCAAAGAATTCAAACTCGAGTGGTGACTGGTCAAGTTAGTTTGAGAAAGTGAAACTCTAGTAATCGTTATCGGGAGTAAAAATAGTATCAGGATCAAGGAGGAACGCACTAGTGGTGTTAAGATTGCTGTGATCAAACAAAAGTTTCTCGAGTTCACAGTCCTCCGGGGTAATCTCTTGGATCGAGCAAACTTCTAGTATATTAGCATTAGGTTCAGAGGGCCGATTCCCTAACTTAAAAATGTTGAGTTCAATTGTCATGTTTCCAAAAGATAGGTTCATCGAACCATTTCAACAATTGATCACAGCATTCGAGGTTGCAAGGAATGGACGACCGAGTATCACCGAAATTTAATTCTGGGGGTTAGCTACAGGCTGTGTATCTAAAACAATGAAATCAACGGGAAATATGAGGTCCTCTACTTTAATCAATACATCCTCTAGCTCAACCCTAGGATGGGTGATAGATCGGTCAGCCATTTGGAGAGTACAATGTGTAGGTTTCAGCTCTCCTACACCTAATTGCTCATATACCGAATAAGGAAGCAGTTTAACACTGGCACCAAGATCCAGAAGTGCGCGGTTGATGTTCTTATCCCCAATAGTTATTGAAATCGTAGGACAGCTAGAGTTCTTTCGTTTTTGAGGTAAAAGTTGGGTAAGAGCATCACTCACGACACTAGCTAAGAAATCTTTCTTAGGTACCTGAGATTTCCTCTTCTTAGTGCATAAGTCTTTCAAGATTTTTGCGTAAGAAGGGACTTGTTGGATTGCATCCAAAAGGGGAATGTTAATTTTAACCTTTTTAAACAACTCCCCAATCTTCTCAATTTATGGATTTTTTTTATTGGAAATGGAACATTTTGAAAATTGGTTGAGTCCAATACTTGTGGAGAAGATTGTGGAGTTGGAACGGACCCCAGAACTGGTGTTTTAGTGGAGTGAGAAATGGGTTCCTTCGGAACAGCAGAAGAAGTAGAGCCTTGTGAAGAATGGAGAACATGCTCAGAAGACGGAAAAGAAGAAGATGAAGAAGTAGTGGCGGGAGTGTCATCATCTGTGCCAACGTTGTTTTGCAGCACCCTTCCAGATCTCAACGTAGTCACGACACTCACATTACGGTTTTGTTGTTCAAGAGCAACATGTGCATTTTGTGGGTGACCAGGATTTGGCAGTGGTTGAGATGGAAATTTCCCTTTCTCTCGCTCGCTTAATGCTGCATTCAGTTATGCAATCTGAGCATCGATGGTTTTGATGCTTTTCTCATGTGAAGTAGTGTGTTTCACCAAAGACTGAATAGAAGACTGGATGTTGGCGGAGGATTGAGTTGATTGCTTTAAAAACGCCTCCAGACTTTGTTCTAACGAGAAAACCTTATCATTATTTGGCGGAACAAAATTGTTTTGAGGAAAAGAATTGTTAGGTGCAAACTTGTTCGTTTTATTTTGGTAAGGTTGGGGTTAGAAAGGCTGCTGATATTGATGCTGAGTTTGTGGTTGTGCTTGTTGTTGAGGAGGAGGAGGCTTCTGAAAGTTGTTGCTGCCTTGGAATTGTTGCTGATTTTGATTCGAGGCGAAATTGGGGTGGTTCCTCCAACCAGGATTGTAAGTTGAAGAGTATGGATCATTTCTTTGTCTTTACTGAAATGCATCATTGACTTGATCCTGTCTTTGAGCAGGTGGGTTGTAACGACACTCTTCGGTTAAATGGGATGGATCTGAACAACAATAGCATATATTGCGAGGGGGAAGAGCAGGCGCAGGAGAAGGCGATAAGAATTTGCTCTTAATTGCTTCTAGTTTTCGTGTAATCGCTGCCATTTCGGCTTTCATTGCAATTGACATATCAACTTGATGAATGTCTTCCCTAGATGGACCGGAAGAAGTAGACGAAGTGTTCGGTCTTGTGCTTTCCAACTGAAGCGTTTGCTCCGCGAGATCGTCGTGAAATTGCCAAGCTTCCTCGTTATATTTGGATAGGAAGTGGCCTTGACAAATGGTTTCTAAAAACTGATTAGTTGTTGGGTTCAGTCCTTCGTATAAGATCTGGCAAAGTTGTCATCTCTCAATACCGTGATGAGGGCACTGAACAAGAAGGTCTTTGTATCGTTCGAAACACTTCCAAAAAGGTTCAGCAGGAAGCTCGGAAAATTGGTTAATTTCATTTCGTATTCTCGCGGTCTTGTGATTTGGGTAAAACTTTTTAAGAAAAGCTTTACCAAACTCTTCCCAACTGTTTATGGAATGCGATGCAGTACTATACAGCTACTTTTCAGCTAGGTCACACAATATGAAAGGAATGACTCATAACCGTATAGCATCATCGGACAGTTGGGTTTTCTTCATCATTGCACATACATTCTGAAATTTGTTGATGAGGATATAGGCATCTTCGGATTCCAGTCCGTGAAATTTAGGTAACATGTTGATGAAGCGGGGATTAACTTCGAAATTATCCACATTTGCCGACGGTAGTGAAAGATAGGTAGGAAGTGCGGAGCGGTTAGGATAGAAACGATCCTCGAGCGCGATTTGCTGTGGTGCTTCTACAGGTGGTTGTTGCGGGTTATTCGCACCCAGTTGAAGTGGAATCAGTCCCGAGGTAGGTAAAGGGTTGTTAGGATTGAATCTTGACATCTCAAAAGAAAATGAAGATGAAAGTGAAAATGTATAGACAGAATTCAGGTCAACGTCAGAGTTGGCCGGCAAAGGTAAAGATGAAAAAGGTGTGCAAGGAGTTTCGAATTCGAAGTCGATCGCGTAGTTGGTAGCGACTAACGAAACACGGACTAGGCGGGCGCTAGTGTCCCGAGTCCGACCGGACATACACTTAACGAGTTTAGAATAGTCAAAGCGTAGAATGTGAGGGTAAGAAAACGTCAATGGCGAAATGTTGATGAAAAGTGGGTGAAAAGGGATTCTAGCGACAAAGGGCAAATTTTTATAAAAAATTTGTTTTGTTGTTTTTTTCCCTTTTTTTATTTTATAACGATTATTGTAAAAATGTGTACGGACTCATGACATAACAATCACAGTTTAAAACATGCACAATCAAACCTAGAGCTAGGGTTTTCTAAGTCCACTAAACTGCTCCTAACTGTTCCAAAGTGACAAGTTGTGAGATATCCCTCAAATCGCCTCTTCACCGCCAATTGTGGCCAGGTAAGCACAAATGAAGAAAGGTGGGTTCCACTCACGAATCACCGTGAGACGGGCCTTTTAAAATTACCTTTCTCACATGTCTAGCCTAGGCACCACAAACTCAGGTTTAGATAAACGACTGAATACCCACAAACTTCTTCTGTCCTAATGAGTACGACAGTACTTAATTGGCTGAGTCTAGATTTTTTTTTAATTAACTCAAGGGTGATACATATGCTTTTTAGTGATTTTGGGGTCTTAGGAAGGGTAATGAAATCCCCACCTAATCTTAATTGGTGTTATAGCCCTTTATATTCCGTATTAATTATGCAAAGCAGCAACACACCAATTTTTTTTTTTGGCGGTGCAAAGAATCTTGCACAAAACCAATTTATTGGAGAGGGAGAAGAGGTTGCTGTGCAAAGAACCCTGCAGGAAAAATTATTCAATTGAGTGCAGAGGAGAGGAGATAAGAAAAAAGATACTCACAGAGAAAATGGGGTGCTGACGTCACCCTTTGACCGCGGTTCCGCGGTCAAACCGTCAATTCTGCCGCGGTTCCGCGGTGGATTAATAAGTTTGAATTTTCAGAATTTTTCTCTGTGCTGTGTTGGTTCTCCTCTTCCTGTTTAGATCCCCTGTTTCTGGATTTGTTCACGGAATTTGCTCCATATCTGAACCATTCCGTCTTCCAGTCCTACACAATTTGAACAAAAACTAATCAAAAATAACAAGATGATTTTTTTTAAATTTTTTTATATATATTTTTTAATTTTTATATTTTTTTAATTTAACCCGAAATTACACAAAGAATTAAACTACCGTCTTTCCGGCGACGGCGCCGTTTGATTGTTAGAGATTTTCTGTGTTTAAATTTACCGCAATCAAGACGGTATCGCTTGTTAGCTAGCCGGTTGTGTACGGGTCGATCCACATGGAGATGGAATCCTTTTCTTTATGTTTTAACGAGTTAATACGATTAAGTTGGGTTTTGTTTTAAGATCTATGAATTAGAATAAGTTGATAAAAAGCTTGCTAGGGTTAGGATTAGGTTAGTTCAAGATAGGGATCTTCTCACATCTTTCAATGCCTTAGTTATAAATATCGGTGTTAAGGTAATCGACAACAAAGGGGATTTGGACGACTAGGAAGAAACTTACAAGTATAAGCTAGCCTTTCCATGCTTAGTTTCTTTCTTTTGGTCCTTGTCCGTCCGTTCTTGGCTCTTAGCCCTAACCTCCGGTTAATTCAATCACAACCGGTCTAACTAGGGAATCACCGCTATCATGTAGGATAGGGTGCCGTAGTGAGCGGATTGAGGTTGAATTAAAGGGAGTCCGTATTTAAAATTATTAGGCAAAGAAAGGAGTGAGAGAGATTTCCTTCTCTCGAACCTTCCTTCTCCTACCTTAACAAGTGAGGAATTACTCACTCATTAAAAGAGTTAAAATAAAGATCAAGTTAAGAAATTGCAGATTAATTCTACCACTAGATTTACAATTAAAAATTTCAGGTATTTAAAGCACAATAAAAAGAATGCGAGATAATTAAATATAAAAAACTTACTTTATTGATGACTTCTCAAAAACGCATTACAATTGAATTTAAAATTTTAGATCTACAAATTAAAAAGAAGCATAAAAAATATAGAGAGGCATGCCTTCATTTGGATTTGAACTCTCCTATTTATAGATAGGAAAAATCCTAGGTTTACATTCTGATCCATACATGAAATTACAAAACAACCCCAAAAAGCGAGTCAAAGCACCGACACCTCACCGACACGTGCATAACGCGGCCGCAGAACCACGAAAGATGTGCCTGTTTGGCCGCGGTTCCGCGGCCATTTGGTGGATTCATCGGCCCATTTTTTCAGGGTTTCTTCAAGTTGCTTTTATCTTCTGTTTTCTTCACTTGGTCTCTCAGAATCCCTTCAATCTCCTTCCAGATTTTGAACAGTGCAGAATGATGTGGACTTTTGCCTTGAGCTCCGTGTTGAAATCTTGGATCTTGTGTTGCCCTTTTGCTTTGTGCATTTAGAGTGTCTAAAAGATTTTCCTTTTGTTCCTTGAACTGGTAGGCGGCATCATACGGATTCATCTGTTGTTGGTCGTAGTCTCACATTTGTAGCGACTTTTCATGAATTTTACTGTAACGAGCTGCGAACTTGTAACCTGCAACTATTTAGCCGACATGGATCAAAAGTACCTACTTATATGCAATGTGATTAAGAATGGGCGATATAAAAATGCAAAAATCTGATATGAACATACTCGTACTATATTCTGTTTACTTGTGACTTCTCTAGTTCTTAGACATGTGTTTCGTAGAAATACAAGGTCCATGTTTTGAGAAGTTATAGGCATATGAATAAAGTAAAGAACCAGGTGTTGCAAGTATCAGTATTCTTCAAGATGATCGAAGATGTAGATACTTGTGTATGGTATTCAGTTGATAGTAATGGTTTTGAGAACTTGCTTCTCTTTCAGGTTACTCATATCTGGATGTATTCCTAAGTTGAGTAATGCTGATCGGCCTCTCCCCATTTAGTTGACATGCACTGGAGACAGATGCATGATTTGAATAAGGTTCCAATGAAATCAGTGCCTCTGTTTCTTTATTAGATATAGAATGGATCATATCTTAACGATGTTAAGGTATATAGAGTTGTCTTGCTTATGCTTAAAACCAGACTCTAGATAACTCAAGGCACGTTTCTGTAATGGCAGTTTGTAGGTTAACCCGGGCAATAACGAGGGTTAACTTTCTACCATCTGGAAGATCAATAGTGATATTGTTCTTGACTCGCCACAGTTTTAGTAAAATGAACCTTTTCAGAAAACGGTAGTGGGAGTATGGTAGAACTAGAAGCGATTCCAGAACCATAGACGATTACTGATAATTTAATAGGACCAAAAGATTCAATCAGGTATGACAATCCATTAGCCACTCCGCATATATGGTGGGTAACCTCAGGTACCCGAGAGGTCCTCCGGTATCCTCAAGAACGGTGACAGGGAGGTTCTTGCTTACCCAGACTCGCCATTACGGCTGTTCCAGAATATGAGACGGCAGGAGGATGAGTATAGCGTCGTTCTAAACTAGCTTTAGAAGTGCACGTGTATATGACTCTGCCAGAGGGTTGTTGTAGTCAGTGGGAGCAGCAGAAGCATAGTGGACAAGAAGCTTGTGTCTATTTATAAACTAAGGCAGATATAGCAGAGATATATTATCTGATTTTAATGTGATAGTCATAGGTTTTGACTTCATCAGAATTGGGGATGGATCTGTTAAGAAGGTAGTCGGGTGTGATGCCCTGGTATTTGGATGACATACACATAGTAGGAAGTGAAATTCCTATACTACGATCGGTTATACTATGGTTATCACACAGTGGTTTCTCCGCATAGGATTTAGATATAACATCAGGCATTCTGGTTACTAAATTTATAGTTTTAGATCTAGATTTGGGAAATGTCCAAATCTGGGTACTTAGATAGTATTCTAAAGGTTCTTTAGAATGGACAATTCCTGGCACGGTAGAGTACCTGCAGGTGATGGAGTCACCCTCTCTAAAGGTGTCTTAAAGACTAAAGGGGAGAGGGATGTGCATGATTGACATATCACTCGCTTAGGCAATTAGGTCAATCATGAGATGTTAAGTACCACATCAGATGTTGTTTTTGTACTAGTTGCAATAAGTTGATATTAATCCAACCTTGGAAGAACGTTCGGAAGCAGTTTTAGAACATAAGTGGATGTTCTAGGGATATGATAACAGCGGCCTCTTTCGGGAGACAGTTATCATTGCAGGCTTCCAAGGTGACCTGGATGACAGAGTGGCTGTCAGAGTTATAGTTTTCCCTCTGACGAGGAACAGCAGTTTGGACAGGTGGTCCAAGAAGATACTGAGGGAGGCAAGACGTAAGATACTGATTAAGTTCAGTTGACGATATAGTCTAAGAAGTTTTTTGGATTTGGAGTTCACTTGTGAACTAGGTCCCATCAGATATCCAGACATATTCTAAGACAGGTGTTGCTCATTTCGGGAGATGTCTTTCTCCGCGAACTTGATATAAAGAGAGATACAGAAAGAAATATCAGGGCGGATCCACTCACTGAGGCCATTTCTCGAACGCAATAGTTTTACAAACGAGTTTTATGAAACTGATCAGTAGAGGAGTTGGGTGTTCTGTGTCACACGGGCTGTGAGTATGCGATATCGTAATAATTAGCCTTAAGTGCAAGTGGGAGATTGTTGGATATAGTGCCATTAAAGTCAATTATTGGATCGCAGGCACGTGATTGCAATGATTGAGGGAAGAGCTATACCGGTAGGACAGTCTTACTCGAGATGATAGTAAGCTATCTGGTTTTCCTTTATCATCGTGTACATGCTTTAGGTGATATTACAAATCACTATTACACATTGATAGAGCCCATAGGATTCTTGCTTAACTGCCAGCAGTATGATGGCGATCATATACGTGAGAGCTGGGGTCTATAAACACATCCTTAAAAGGTCTCTAGTCGAGGGAGTTTCGAGATAGGGCATCGATACTCTAGAGTAGACTAGTGTATACGGATTGAGAACCCGACGAGGGGCGATGGCTGGTCTCACAAGCCATTGGTGTCAGTTGGTTCACCTAAGACGTATACAGGTGCTCATTGGGTTATGAGTACACCGGAAGGACTCGCCGGGAATATGCTAGTTGGTTTTATACCTAGCGTCAGATAGAAGTTCCCTGGTGACATGTGTACAGGTTAGTCTATCGACCTGAGATCGTCATTTTTCTCATGTGAGTTCCCACTGTGCTTTGATTACTACCCTACCATGGCTCAAAAGAGTCGTGCAAACAGGTTTTAGTTGGGTACAATCCCGAACCACATGGAGGCAGTGAGCGGATTGACAAGGGATTCGTCTCTCCCGGTATTGGGGGTGAGATCGCGCTGTATCTGGAGAGCGATTACACGAAGTCCTTGGCCCAGGAAAGTAAGATTTACTGTTAGGTATTCCAGTAATATCTCAGGGTGTTCTGGGCTACACTTCGACATGTCTTATACTGCTTTTGAGGGTCAAACATTTACCACCCCCTAGGCCCGATATGTGATACTTATAGACGAAGGGACCGGACTGTACGGATATTGTCACTGACAGGCTCCGTATAGTTTCTGGATTAGTTCGCTCATCAGCCTCCCTTTTGTCAATACATAGGCAGCCCGTTACGTACAGCTAATACCACTGACGTACTTATGGTTAAACCCACTGCCAGCATATTGACGAGTCTTTAGAGTCCCCAACAGATAGTTTCCCAAGTTTCGGGTGAAACGTTGTAGAGGTCGTATGGTATTATGGCAGGGTTCGATCATATACGTGCACTTGTGCACGGATCATGATTGGACGGATCATATTAGTGGGCTTTGCTTTAAACCGGGTCCTAGTATTAAATTTGTTTGATTACTTTCGTCTCATCGCATTCGCATTCAGTCGGAATGCGGATGCAGGTATGTATATACAGGTGAGGGGTATTCTTGTGATCCGTCACGACTTTACTTTAGATGATGCCGTTCTTTTTATTGTCGTAAACATTTGGGTTAATGCTTATTTTGGTGGAAATTGTGAGTGGATTTCATCATGAGGAGCAATTAATGTGGCATATGCAATCTAGTGACTCATGGTCTCTTTTTTTGTAGTCTTGTCATGTTAAGTGATGGATTATTGTGTTGAAATGAGAGGTGGAGAGAGAGAGGGCAGTCATATGAGTGGTGCTAGCTCTTGGGATTATTATGAGCGCTCTCATTTTTCATCTCAACAAAATAGAAAAGAAAAGCCTCTTCTTCTTCTTCTTCCTCTAGCTCACTACTTCCACCATGGCATCATCTTCAACCACCATCCATACACTCTCATGTGTTGAGAATCAATGGATGCTTGAGACAAAATTATCACACACATTCTCTACATCACCTTGGACATGTCGTTTAGCAAACTTCATGTCCGAGTTGCTTCGGTTTGAAGCGGGAGCCCGTAAAAAGACTTCTTGACGTGGTGCCCTTCCGACGAGGAGGGTGGAGATCGGAGATGCCGCGAGGAGTTAGGGATGGTGGCTAAAGGCCGAAGGACACGGATCAATCGGTATAGCTTATCTAACCCTTCTCTAGTTACTAGTATAGTGTTAATAGTACGATCCGGGTAAAAGCCTATGGTAGCGACGGTTTGTTAAATGCTTTTGTTCCGCGTTTGGGCTCGGATAGACGGTCGGGACGCTACCATAGACATACATCTCTTATCCCAAGTTTCAAGGTGCGTGTATGTGCGATATGTAGGGTATATATTTTCAGAATTTGGATTTAAGATTTAGAATTATTTTTCATACTTACTCTTCAAATAGAGCTTTCAATACTCTTCCCTCATTTCAACTTAGCCCAAGAACTAAACTCAAAATTGCTTATTTCTAAATAAACTGCAAGGATGTATATTTTCTATAGTTATACATCAGGGAAGGTTATTTTTAGGGTTTTTAATTAACTATGTTTGGGATTTAGTTTTTTCTAACTAGTCAACTGTCATGTCGTACTTGAGTCAAAAATAGCCAATATTGAAATTTTTTTTTTAAAAAAAAAATTTCATTTTTTTTCATATGCATTGCAAAAAATGCGATGCGGAATTTAAACATGCAAAGTAAACGAACAAATATTTACATAAGAAAACAAAAAAAACGTGCAGATGCAGAATGCAAGGATAACTATTTACAACCAAACCCTACCCCCAAACTGACCGACAGCAGTGCCCTCACTGCTACCTACGGCATCTCCTAGAGGCAGCATCACTTGTTCCGGCCTCACTCGTATGCAATTCCCGACCACTCGATCGCGCTCTTTCCTCTCGTGCCAGTAGGGTGGACATTCCTTGTTCAAGACTCGTCAAACGCTGATCAAAATTTGTCAGCATCCGCAACACTCGTCCAACCCCTATGGGTACGTCGTATCAAGCGTGCTTGCGCAGCGGGGGTTAGCTCTTCATCGCTCGTTGTCGAGCTCGAGCTGGGCGTCTTCGCCATCACATCTTCGGCCGGCTCGGCGCGCGATCATAAATCATGAAATCTTGTATATGATGTGGAGATACCCTCAAGAAGGGGTCTAATGGGAACCCCGCCATGCATGAAAACATCGAATTCCTCAACAGAAAGGAAATAGCGATACAATTGTGTCACTAACATGTGTCATGGGTAATTGGCAGCCTCCTTACCGGCGCCAATCGAGTGTAGTAGCACAGTGCACATGTCATAACTAGGGTTCTTGGGCATTAATGTGTGCACTATGTGTAGGGATGGGCTGGAAAAGGTGGTGTTTTGCGAACTTCCAAAGATGTTGTTTTGTGCCCAAAGGCACACGGTTAATTTGTTCGCATATAGGTTTCTAGCCTGAATGCCCTTCCTAGGCTCCCTAGAACAATCATTACCCATTAATGGCATGCAATCCTCAAAGAGGAGGAGATGATCATGTACGGGGATTCGACGTATCAAAGTGACTTCGTGAATGAAGTCCCTATCTATAGTAATTTTCCGATCCCCCCCACAATAATCGTATGAACCCGTGTGTAGCTAAACATCCCTCCTCCATACTTTAAAAGAAACGCGCAACGAGATCCGGAATCGCGAACGCATTTGGATGGTTAAACAATAGAAAATTCCATCCGCGTTTTCGGATCTCGTCGCCGAAATAGCTACCATAATTGTCATGAGCAAATAATTGGGAGAAATCCCGTTCAAATTAGAATGTAGGAGCCATGGAAATAAAATGCAGAAAGTTGTAAATTTACAGAGAGGATAAGAGAAATGCAAACTTCCTCTAAAAATTTCAGAGGGAGAAGATGCTAGGCGGCGGTGGTTCGGCAGCAGGAAGAGGGTTTCTGCGGCGGTTGCACGGCGGAAGAAGGAGATCGGCGGCGGAAATTGCAGCGGCGGCTAGGGTTCGCTCTGTGAGTTGGAATTAGGGCTCGGGAATTGACAGAAAAATAGAAAGGGTGTATTTATAGGGGCTGTTGGTTATTTGTACAAAAGCCCCCCCATAAAAAAGAAATTATTTTTGAAAGAAATATTTTTTAATAGAACTGAATATTTACAAAAACACCCCTTATACTTTTTAATTTTTTTTTTATTTTAAATTATTACAAGTGGGAATTTCACCAGGCAAGAAATATCCCGACACATAAAAAAATGGTATAAACATACACCCAAAATTATTTGAAACAGTGTTTCCACTGTTTATGGCTGGATAACCGAAATTTGGTAGTAAGTGGAGGAAGATTAGTCAATGTAAACCGGCTCCTGCAACATCCGGAGCTCCTCCGAAGGTTCTGCGGTAAGGAACGGTTTTACCCTGTGTCCGTTCACTTTGAATAGTTAACCGTCCTCTGAATTCTCCAAATCCACCGCGCCGTGTGGGTATACAATCCGGACAAAAAAGGGTCCTTTCCAGTGAGATCGAAGCTTACCGGGATAGAAATGTAATCGGTTATCGTAAAGAAGTACCTGTTGTCCAGGCATTAAGGTTTTGCGCGTAAGGTGTTTATCATGAAACACCTTCGTTCGGTTCTTTATAACAACCGCCTTTTCATAAGCTTCATCCCGAAGCTCGTCTAGCTCGTTGAGCTGCAGCTTCCGATAGCTGCCCGCATCTTCAATGGTTAGGTTAAGCTCTTTGATCGTCCAAAATGCACGATGCTCGATTTCCACAGGAAGGTGGCAAGCCTTTCCATACACAAGCCAATAGGGAAACATTCCAAGATCAGTCTTGTAAGCAGTGCGGAATGCCCAAAGGGCATCAGTTAGTTTCAAAGACCAATCTTTACGGTTATTTGAAACCGTTTTCTCCAAAATCTGCTTGATTTGCCAATTTAAAACTTCAGCTTGCCCACATGTTTGGGGTGGTAAGGCATGGATATGTTATGATTAATAGAGTATTTCTGCATAAAGGCCTCGAAAGTCCTATTGCAGAAATGCGTCCCATTGTCGCTAATGATCGCGCAGGGGTGCCCGAACCGGGAAAAAATGTTTTCTTTAAGGAATCTAATAACAACCTTGTTGTCGATCGTCCGGCTTGGCACTGCCTCGACCCATTTACAGACATAATCAACAGCTAGAAGAATATAAAGGTTCCCAAAAGAGCTGCGAAATGGCCCCATGAAATCAATTTCTCAAACATTGAAAATCTCAACAACCAAAATTGGTTGAGCGGCATCTCGTTTCTCCTGGAAATCCGGCCTATGTGTTGGCACCAGGAGCAAATCTTGCAGTAATCATGAGCATCTTTGAAGAGTTATGGCCAATAAAAGCTACACTGCAAGACTTTCTCGGCTGTTTTTCTTAGGCCAAAATGCCCGCCACACACTTGATCATGGCAAAAGGACAGCACACTCTTGACCTCATTATTAGGGACACACCGACGAATAATCTAGTCTGGAAAGTACTTGAACAGGTATGGTCCGTCCTAGTAAAAGTGTTTTACTTAGTATAAAAATCGAAGTCTATTCTGACTGGACCATTCGTTCGGTAATAATCCTGTCGCCAAATAGTTCACAATATCTGCGAACCAGGGTTCGCATGATATTGTCAAGAGTTGTTCATCAGGAAAAACATCGTTAATTTGGGAGAGGAAGCATCGGCGAAGAAGAAAGTCGTGAAAGATGGTCGGCCACTACGTTTTCACATCCTCTTTTGTCCTTAATGACAAGGTCGAATTCTTGAAGTAAGAGGATCCAACGTATTAACCAAGATTTTGCATCCTCTTTCACAAAAAGATGTCGCAGAGCTGAATGACCTGTGTAGACAATGACTGGAGAGCCGATCAAATAAGACCTGAATTTTTCTAAAGCAAACACAACAGCCAAGAACTCTTTCTCGGTTGTTGTGTAATTCATTTGAGCATCATTCTAGGTCCGACTTGCGTAGTGGATTATGTGCGGCATTTTATCGATGTGCTGTCCTAGGACCGCTCCGATAACAAAGTCCGATGCATCGCACATAATCTCAAAGGGATACGTCCAGTCAGGTGAAGAAAGAACGGGAGCAGTGGTGAGTGAGTTTTTCAGTGATTCGAATGCTGTCAAACAGCTCGAGTTGAAGTTGAATGTGGTTTCCTTAGCCAGGAGAAGAGTCAAGAGTCTAGCAATCTTGCTAAAGTCCTTGATAAACTGTCTGTAAAAACCGGCGTGGCTAAGAAAAGCTCGGATATCTCTGACGCATCTGGGAAGAGGGAGATTGGAAATGACTTCAATCTTCGCTTTGTCAACCTCAATGCCATTTTGCGAAATGATATGTCCTAAGACAATAACTTCGCATATGATGAAGTGGCACTTTTCCCAGTTTAAAGAGAGGTTAGGTTTCACTCCGAGGTTTTTTGAGTCGTGCTTATCCTTACAACGGGTAAGGACAGCGTCGAGATGTTGTAGACACTCTTCAAAAGAATCGACAAAGATGGAGAAATCATCCATGAATATCACCAAAAATTTCTCAACCATGTCAGAGAAAATTCCCATCATACACCGTTGGAAGGTAGCGGGAGCATTGCAAAGCCCAAAGGGCATGTGGCGATATGCGAACGTGCCGAAAGGACAGGTGAACTTGGTTTTGTCCTTGTCTTTCTCGGTGATGGGATCTGGTTGTAGCCTGAGTAGCCGTCTAGAAAACAGTAGTACTCATGTCCGGCTAATCTTTCGAGTATTTGGTCAATGAATAGTAGAGGAAAGGGGTCCTTCCACGTTGCGGCGTTGAGTTTTCTATAATCAATTCATACTCGCCACCCAGTCTGGGTGCGAGTAGGGATCAACTCATTCGCCTCGTTTTTTATGACCGTAATGCCCGACATCTTATGGACAACATGTATAGGACTGACCAACTGGTTGTCTGAGATAGGGTAAATGATACCACTATCCAGACATTTGACGATTTCCTTCTTCACAGCCACATTCATGACTAGATTCAACCGCCTCTGTGGATCCCTAGCTGGTTTGGCATCATCCATCAGGTGAATGTGATGTTCGACGATCAGGGCACTAATCCCCTTGATGCCCGCCATCGTCCAGCCGAATGCTTGCCGATTGGATTGCGAGACCGTGAGGAGGACTTTCTCCTGCTTTGGAGCTAGATAAGCCGAGATGATGACAAGGAGGGTCTTGTTCTCACCTAAGTAAGCATACTTGATGTGAGACGGCAGCAGCTTGAGTTCGAGCGTCGGAGGTGAAACGACTGAAGGCAAGATTGGCGAAAATGTCTCGAACTCAAAAGATTCCAACAGAGGCTCAAAACGAGTGTATGCGACCAAGTTGGATGGTTCAACTAACACATTCAAAAATTCGAAAGATTCAAACTTGGGTGGTGATAAGCCAAGATCGTTCGAAAACGTGAAACATCCATAATCATTGTCGGGAGCGGAAGCAGCAGCAGGTTTAAAGAGGAACACACCATTGGCGTCAAGATTGCTGTGATCGAACAAGAATTCCTCAAATTCACAATCGTCTGGGGCGATCTCCTGAATGGAACAAACATCTAGTATATGAGCACTTGGTTCAGATGGCTGATTCCCTAACCTAAAAATGTTGAGTTCAATTCTCGTGTTCCCAAAAGATAGGTTCATCGAACCATTTCGGCAATTGATTATAGCATTTGAGGTTGCAAGGAATGGGCGATCGAGTATCACTGGAATTTGATTCCGGTGGTTAGTTATAGTTTGTGTTTCTAAAACAATGAAGTCAAGGGGAAATATGAAGTCCCCTACCTTTATTAACACATCCTCTAGCTTACCCCTAGGATGGGTGATAGATCGGTCGACCATTTGGAGAGTACAGTGTGTGGGTTTCAGCTTTCCTACACCTAGTTGCTCATACACAGAATACGGAAGCAGGTTAACACCGGCACCAAGATCCAGAAGAGCGTGGTTGATGTACTTATCCCCAATGGTTATTGAAATCGTAGGACAGTCAGGATCCTTCCGTTTTGAGGTAAAGTTTGGGTAAGAGCATCACTCACGGTACTAGCTAAGAAAACCTTCTTAGGTACCTGAGATTTCCTCTTCTTAGTGCACAAGCCCTTCAAGATTTTTGCGTAGGAAGGGACTTACTGGACTGCATCTAAGAGGGGAATGTTAATGTTAACCTGTTTAAATAACTCCAGAATTTTCTCCATTTGTGGATTTTGTTTATTGGACCTCAACCAGTTTGGAAATGGAACGTCTTTGAAATTGGTTGTGTCCAATGCTTGTGGAGGAGATTGTGGAGTTGGATCGGATCCCAGAACTGGAGTTTTAGTGGAGTGAGATGTGGGTCTGTTCGGAGCAGCGGAAGAAGAGGGAGAGCCTTTTGAAGAGTGGAGAATAAGCTCAGAAGACGATGAAAAAGAAGAAGAATCAGAAGAAACGGCCAGGGTGTCATCATCTATCCGCGTGCCAACGTTGTTGTGCAGTATCTTTCCAGATCTCAATGTTGTCACAGTACTCACATTATAGTTTTGTTGTTCAAGAGCAACATGTACATTTTGTGGGTGACAGGATTTGGGAGTGGTTGAGATGGAAGCTTCCCTTTCTTTTGCTCGCTTAAATCCGCATTCAGCTGTGCAATCTGGGCTTCGATGGTGTTGATGCTTTGCCCGTGTGCCGCAGTGTGTTGCACCAAAGACTGAATAGAAGACTGGATGTTGGCGGTAGATTGAGTCGATTGCTTTACAAACGCCTCCAGACTCCGTTCTAGTGAGGAAACCTTATGGTTGTCTGACGGAACAAAGTTGTTTTGAGGAAAAGAATCATTGGGTGCAAAGTTGTTCTTCGGATTTTGAAAAGGTTGGGGTTGGTAGTGCTGCAGATATTGTTGTTGAGTTTGTTGTTGAGCTTGTTGTTGAGGAGGAGGAGGCCTTTGGAAGTTGTTGTGGCCTTGGAATTGATGCTGGTTTTGATTCCAAGCGAAATTGGGGTGGTTCCTCCAACCGGGATTGTAAGTGGAAGAGTATGGATCATTTCTTAGTCTCTGCTGAAATGCAACATTAACCTGATCTTGTCCTTGAGAAGGTGGGTTGTAATGACACTCTTCGGTCAAATGGGATGGATCCGAACAACAAGTGCAAATGGTACGAGGGGAAAAGCAGGGGCAGGAGAGGGAGATGAGAATTTTCTCTCAATTGCTTCCAGTTTTCGCGTGATTGCTGCCATCTCGGCCTTCATTGCAGTTGAGATGTCAAGTTGATGAACTCCTGCCCTAGAGAGACCGGAAGAAGTAGTAGAAGAAGAAGTGTTTGATCTAGTGCTTTCCCACTGAAGCGTCTATTCAGCAAGATCATCGAATAATTGCCAAGCTTCCCCATCAGATTTGGATAGGAAATGGCCTTGACAAATGGTTTCCAACAACTTCTTAGTTGCGGATTCAGGCCCTCATATAAGGTTTGGCAAAGTTACCATCTCTCAATACCATGATGAGGGCACTGAACAAGAAGGTCTTTGTATCGGTCAAAGCACTTCCAAAAAGATTCGGTAGGAAGCCGGGAAAATTGGTTAATTTCATTTCGGATCCTCACGATCTTGTGATTTGGGTAGAATTTTTTAAGAAACGCTTTTAAAAACCCGTCCCAACTGGTTATCGAATGCGATGCGGTACTATATAGCCACTTCTCAGCAAGGTCAAACAGAGTGAAAGGAATGACTCGTAGCCGTATAGCATCGTCGGACAGTTGGGTTGTCTTCATCATTGCATAAACATTCTGGAACTTGTTGATAAAGATGTAGGCATTTTCGGATTCCAGCCCGTGAAATTTAGGCAACATGTTGATGAAATGGGGCTTAATTTCGAAATTATCCCTATTGGCCGGTAGAAGTGAAAGACAGGTAGAGAGTGCGGCACGTGTAGGATAGAAACGATCCATGAGCGCGATTCGCTATGGCGCTTCAACAGGAGGTGGTTACGGGTTATTCGCACCCAATGGAGGCGGAATTAGTCCCGGGGGAGGTAAAGGGATGTTAGGATGAAATCCTGACATCTTAGAAGAAGAATTTGGTGATGGTGGTGCTGAAGGTGAGGATGTATGAACAGAATCCCGGTCAACGTCGGAGTTGGCCGGCAAAGGAAAGAGGCGTGGAGGGAGTTTCGACTTCGGAGTCGATCACGTAGTCGGTAGCAACTAACGTAACGCGGACTAGGCAGGCACTAGTGTCCCGAGTCCAACCGGACATACACTAAACGAGTTTAGTATAGTCAAAGTGTAGAATGTGAGGGTAAGAAAACATCAATGGAGAAATGTGGATGAAAGGTGAGTGAAATGGAATTATGGTTTCAAAGGGCAAGTTTTTATAAGAGATGTTGTTTTGCTTTGTTTTTTTAAATATTTTTTTAAGAGTTTCGAAAAATAAATACGGATTTATGGCACAACTTCAAACAATCACAGTGAAAACATGCATAATCACACCTAGAACTATGGTCTTCAAAGTCTACTAGACTACAGCTAACTGTTCCAACGTGACAAGTTGTGAGATAACTCTCAAATCGTTTCTTCACTGCCAATTGTGGCCAGGTAAGCACAAGTGAGGTAAGGAGGGTTTCGCTCATGAATCACCGTGAAACGGGCTTTTCAAAATTACCTTTCTCACTTGTCTAGCCTAGGCACCACAAAGTCAAGTTTAGATAAATGATCGAATGCCCATAACCTTCCTCTGTCCTATTGAGCATGACAGTCCTTAGTTGGCTGAGTCTAGATATTTTTTATTAAGCTCAAGGGTAATGCGTATGCTTTTAGTGAGTTTTGGGGTCTTAGGAATGGTGATGAAATCCCCACCCAATCTGAGTTGGTGTTATAACCCCTTAAATTTCGTATTATTTATGTAAAACAATAACAAACAAAAATCTAAAACACTTGAAAAAATTTATTTAGCCCCGGCGCAAAGAATTCTGCACAAAAAAGTTTTATTGGACAGGGGAAGAGAGCTTGTGCAAAGAATTCTGCAGAAGGAATAGTTCAGTGGAGTTCAGAGGAGGTGAGAAGAGGATAGGAATACTAACAGAGGATTTTTGGTTGCTGACGTCAGAATCTGACCGTGGTTCCGCTGTCAAACATGCACTTTTGCCACGGTTCCGCGGCTTGAAAGTTGATTAGAAGTTTCAAATTTCTTCCCTGTGCTGACTTCAGTCTCCTCTTCTTGGTTAGAGCCCCTGAATCTTGATTTGCTCACTGAATTTGCTCCAGACTTTACAGTAAACCGTGGTTCCGTCTTGATCCGTCGCGGTGTAGCCGCGAGATATGGGTCTAACTCCCCACGACTTTGGCACTGAACTTGATCTTCTTCCTATCCTGCACACTTGCACAAAAAAGAATAAAAAATAACAAGATGATTTTTTACACTATATTTTTTTTGTTTTTGTTTATATATATATTCACAAATTAACCCGAAATAACACAAATAAATAAACCACCGTCTCCCCAGCAACGGCGCCATTTGATTGATAGAGATTTTGTGCGCTTAGTTTTAATTACCGCAATCAAGACGGTTTCGCTTGGTATCTAGCCGGATGAGTACGGTTCGGTGTACGGAGAGATGAGAATCTTTTTCTTAGTGTTTTAACGAGTTAATTCCAATTTGTCCAGGTTTGTTTAGGATTAACTATGTGCTAAAATATGTATAAAGAGAGCTTGTTAGGGTTAGTATTAGGTTAGTTTGAGTTAAGAATCGCTCACTTCTTTCGTTGCCACTCTTAATATCTATATTACGGTAATCGGCGACAATGGGGATTAGCACGACTAGGAAGGAAACTTGCGAGTATAAGCTAGGCTTTTCAATACTTAGTTCCTTCTTTTTGGTCCTTGTCCATCCGTTCTTGGCTTTTAGTCGTAACCTCCGGTCAATTGAACCACAACCGGTCTCACTAGGGTGTCACCGCTATCATGTAGGATAGAGTGCCGCAGAGAGTGGATTGTGGTTCAATTGACGGGAGTCCGAATCAAGATATTTGGCAAAGAAAAGAGCGAGAAAGATTTCATTCTCTAAAACATCCCTTATCCTACCCTAACAAGTGAGAAACTACTCACGCATTAAAAAGAAAAAGAAATTAAAACAAAGAAAGAATATAGAAAGAAATGAGTTAGAGAATCACAACTAGCTATTTGGGACCTCAGTTAGGCAGGGATCACACATAAGGATCATTGTTGTAAGGATAAAAGAAATGAGAAGAAGAAAATAAACAAACAAACAAATAACAACAACTACTTTAACAAATAAAATTACAAGCAAATATAAGAACACAATTACAAGACATGCATTAAAAAGAACTCTTCTTTATTCATCATTCACTCATGAAACTCACTACAATATCAATGGAAAAAGATGAAGATGAAGAAGAAGATACAAACTTTTATTCTAAATCCTAATACAAGAAAAAACATCCTTTAGTTGGCTTGGAACTGGGCTATTTATAGGCAGATACATGAAACCCTAGGGATAAAATCTGATCCCAAACACAATTACAAAACTACCCTGAAAATACGAGCCAACACTGAGTTGACTCAGCCGCGGATCCGCCGCATAAGTGCCACATTGGCCACGGATCCACGGCCATTTTGTTTAATTGCAGTGTCATTTTTTCTGGGTTTTTCCATGTTTCTGTTCTTAGCTGTTTAATACACTTGGTTTCTAAGAATATCTTCCTTTTTCTCCCAGATTTTTAGCAGTCCAAAAAGATGAAATGATGTGGACTTTTGCCTTGATTTTCTTGAGCACCGCGTTGAAATCTTGTATCTTGTGCAGCCGCTTGTGCTTTGTGCATGAAATGACAAATGATTTGCCATTTTGTCCCTCAAATTTGTAGGCAGCATCTAACGGATAGTGAGCGGAGACCCGTATTTTATATGTTGTTGGCCATAGTCCTGAATTTGTTGCGAATTTTCATGATTTTCACTATTTAGAACTGAGGAACTATAACCTGCAATTATTTAGCAAACACGGATCAAGAGTACCTACCTATATGCAATGCGATCAAGAATGAGCGGTATAAAAATGCAAAAATCTGATATGAACAAGCGGATATGATCACTGGCAAAGACTCATTCTCTCCTATATATGCATATTTAAGATGAGAAGGTAATGGTTTGAAATCTAGTGTCGGCGGAGAGACGATAGAAGGTGGGGTAAGGGAATGATACTCGGACTCCCTAAGAGGTTCATAACTTGCGTAGGATATTGACTCGGAAAGTTCTACTGACTTTTGCGACGAGTCAACGAATTCAAACTCAGGGATAGACTCATCGATGATATCCTAACTATAATAATTTTCTAGATCAAACAATGTCGCACTAGTGTTGTCGAGATCATCATAGAAAAGTACTTCCGCTTCGCAGCTGTCTGAAGCTATCTCGTTGATGGAACAAACATTGATTAAAAGAGCATAAGGTTCAGATGGTTGACTTCCTAGCTTGTAAATATTAAGCTCAATTGTCATCTTCCCAAAGGATAAGTTCATAGAACCGTTACGACAATTAATCACAACGTTGGAAGTAGCTAGGAATGGTCGACCGAGTATCACCGGGATTTGGTTGTGTGGGTTCGCCACAGGCTATGTATCTAAAACAATAAAGTCCACAGGGAATATGAATTCCCCGACATTGACTAACACATCCTCAAGCTCACTCCTAGGTTGGGCGATAGATCGGTCTACCGTCTGGAGAGTGCAGTGGGCAGGTTTCAACTCTCCTATACCTAGCTGCTCATAGACGGAATATGGAAGCAAGTTAACACTAGCGCCGAGGTCAAGTAGAGCATGATTGGCGCTTTTTCCCCTAATAGTTATAAATATTGTGGGACAACCGGGGTCCTTACGTTTCTTTGGCAATTGTTGGGTAAAAGCTGTGCTCACGTTATTTGTCATGAATACCTTTTTCGGTACTTGAGTTTTTCTCTTCCTAGTGCACAAGTCCTTAAGAATTTTCGCATAAGACGGAACTTGTTGAATAGCATCTTTGAGAGGGATATTTATGTTAACTAGCTTAAATATTTCCACAACTGTAACGCCTTAGATTTCGGTTAGTGTTCATTTAGACGTTAATGCTGGTTTACTGTAAAAAGTTTACCAATTCGGGTTCCTCACATTTTATAACATTTAATTAATAATTTATTATTATTTGTTATGAGTGTGCACGCACGTGTGCACGTAAATATGAGGATTTGTTTGTGCTGATTTTGTTCTTAGTAAGCTTGACACTTAACTTAATCCTTGTTTAATCCAATCCTTAACCTAAACCCTAGATCTTTGTGAGTGAGAAGATATTTTTGTTTTGGTGTGATGAGGTGGGTATGAAGGCATTAATGAGTAATTAATGCATTGGTTACTCTCACCTCTCATTCTCACTCTACGCTCACCTCCCTCTCTCTTTATCAATCACCCTCTCTCTTTTTCTCTATCTCTTTCTCATTTCCTCATCTCTTGCTCTCAACACAACTGAACACTCTCCAAGTCCTACACAAATTCATCAAATCCTTTACAAAGTTCACCAATATCACATCTTTTTCTTGGTTTTGCCTCTTGGATGCCTAGGAGCATGCAAAGCTGGGATCTTTGTGTTCTTTTGGCTAGGTAATGATCTCTATCACTTCTTTATTTAGTTTTTGTGCTTTGTAGCTAGTTAGTTTCAGTTTAGATAGTGTAAAATTATGTTTTTTTGCATAATATCGTATTTTTAGTGTCGTTTGTGACTTTGTTATCTGCTGTGACCTGGAGAGTGTACGAGAAAACCAAACAATATAATTGTGTTACACCTGTGACCATAGGACCTCACCAGGAGCACGAACCCCTAGATCTCGGACTCGGCCGGCGACGTATGAAAGGAATTCCGGCGAGACCGGCCGTGGGTAGGAGTTAGGGTTTGCGTTTTTCTGGGTAGGTATCTACTGTGGTTTAGGTGTTTTTGGTCTTACTTGTTTGTTGAGTTTTCTTTGTATGCAAAATCTGGGATCACCTAGGTAGTTTCTAGTGTTTTGTGTCCGCGCGATACGTTATACAACATGGATTATGCACTTTGTGTGGTTTTACTCTTAGGTTGTTTTCGTCGTGTCGCTATGCACGTTAGCCACAATACGAACACTTGAGAGTATATTTTGTGTTGCTGCGTCGGTTTAATGTAGTTTGTACACGTTTTGGGTCTGCTATTAATATATACTTTTTTTTATTGTTTTAATGATGCAGGTTCACAGGCGGGGACTTCGGACACTGCTACAAAGGGAAAACAGGTGGTTGGCTTCATTTATCCAGGAGCGTTGGTGAGTAAATTTAATATCTACAGGGGAATCGCCCACATGGCATTATGCGTCTGGGCTAGAGATGACTTGACTTGTCGCATATTCTATGTCATATTTAGAATTATGCATATACACTACTGCTTAGTTAATTGTTGTTCTTAGACTAGTATCCTTAGGACACTGCACTATTATTGCCGGCTCATGTTGCACGAGCACTGATTGTATGCCACACACACCGTCAATAATTGCCATGTCACTGTCACGACCCGAAATAACCCGTGACTGGCACTTGAATCATATGAAGTCTATAGGACCCCATCTAATTCAAGTAAGCCAAAAGACCAGAAATCTAAAGCCATTTTAAGTAATAAATAAAGGAAAACTAGTTTTAAAGAAGCGAAGAAAACTTGTTTTAAAACAAGGGTTTTTAACTAACATAAGCCGAATATGCATTTTAAAAATCTCATGCCTTTTCTGAAAATTTCGGCAGAGTTTCCTTTGTAAATACTGGCCCCGAACGGGGTACAACAAGATTAATCTATGTATACAAATGAAAAGGCATCCCCAAGCGGGAGCTAGCTCTTCGTTAATCGACGGTCATAACCACGCAAGCAATATAATATACAACGCCAAAGGCGAGGATCAAAACTAAAAGGAAAACTCAAAATCAACATTAAAACCATAATACTACAACGCGCGACTCTAAGATCGAAATAATACATAACTGGTTTTCTAAGTCTGAAAGAATATACAAGTTTTGGTTGATGGAATTTCTAGATACAACTAAATAAATTAATACAAGGGTGGTCACGATGCGAGTGAACCCACCTACCAATGCAATCACCCAGAAAGAAAGCAGTGTGCTGGAAAAGCCGCAATGGTACCTGTACGGCAAAACCTGCAAGAACTGTGGCACAACGGGGGTGAGTTGCTAACTCGTGAATATAAAATATCGCAGAGTAGAAATCGTATGTATGACACAATCCTAGGTCAATACGATCAATATATATATAAACCTCAATGAATAAGTCTGAAGCATGATAAGGTGGCAATGTAACCTCTATACATGAGTGTAGTGCCAAGTGCTCGTGCTAGTGTCTCAGGTAATAACATATCATAAGTATGAGGTATGACCAATGTCGACTATATCATGAAGTCTATGAAAAAGTGGATATCATCTAACTATATGATCAATGTCATCAATGTCAATATATGTATGTGGAAATCGTCCATGTGCCACCCAATGACAATAAACATTATGCATGTAAATATCATAAAGCATATGCATGGAAATATGAGGATGTAAATCAACATGTGTCGCTCGCGACATATCAAATCATGGAACCTGAGTGTTAAGCATCGACACTCGAAAACATCATGAAACCTGTGCCTAGCATCTGCACGTAAATCCTCATATATCGGGCTCCGTCAGTGTGGATCGGCCCATATCATCTCTCAACTCCGGTCGGTATCCTCCGGATATCCGCCGAGCTCAAATACAATCACCGGTAGGTACTCGCCACCCTGCCAGGCTCATCGTCTGCTCCACCAAAAACATTTCTCGCCCGGGGGAACCATTCCGGGTCCACCATGAACCCGCAAACGGATCATCCAACTCCTCGAATCGGGTTTCAAGCACACGTCTCAGAACCGAGAAAACGCATGGTGGATGCACTGAAATATCATATCAAGGGTAACCGGGTTTTTAAAACAATACATACTCTCTTTTGAAATACCCACGGTTCCCAAATCCAGGAATATCATGGAAACAACATATCTCAATGCGTATAATCAAAAATCATGATATATGCGACGTATAAAAGAATGTAAGCATATCAGTCTGTCATGTAACATGGAATAGTAATATGCACACATTGAGGGAAACCGCTCTTTTAAAATGAATCAGTTTTAAAGAGTATCTTGCGGTTCCTAAATCTCTAATCAAGCCAGAATTATCTATGTTTGTGCAAATACTTATGTATATAAACATGGGTGTACAATGGGTATGTACACAAGTATGCCATGCAAGATATCATATCCTTAATGTAACAGTACTACAGTGTAGTGACATGGCAATTATCGATGATGAACTGTGTGAGCCGGCAAACAGGTGTACGTGGAACATATGCATCATCGATAATGGTGCTGGTGTGCTAACAGCATGAGTTTAATATAACAATAACCATTTGCACATGCAATGCGATGCGGATAACAAGAATATGTAGGAGTCCACTAATAAATGCAACAGTTATGAATCTGCATCAATATAAGAAGTCATACAGTTTGCCATTTGAAATAAAACGAATCTTGGTTTTCAGTAAAATAAGGGCTACAGTGTTTTTTTAAGAAAAGATGCGTCTTTTGAAAATATCCGTAGAATCCCTTTGCCTGTCTTTAAAATACTTCCGATTCGTTAGTTTTTGAAATAGGTATGACATCAACCTAGCCTAACATCTACTAGCAAAACTACAGTTCTAACTAACAAGTCAATCAGGAGGGGTATGGAAACCACCTAAATCCGAGTCGATATATATATATATATGTAAATATAATAGTCGGTGATCCCGCCTCAAGGTACCGCATACGATACAATATCATAAGACATCCTCGAGTCATGAGTGCGGATCTATCATCAATATGAAGCTCGTACGGTAAATCATCGTATGGCATCCCAAAAGCTGGGTACGGGTCAATATCACATTTCCTCTCATCAACTATCAGGTATCCTCATCATCATATCTCATGATCTGGGGTAGTGATCTAAGTCTAGTACAAATCGATACCATCTAGGTAATTATGAATGCGTGTGTGAAACACACGTCCAAAGGCCTGCTAAAATCACATGTCGTATCCCAAATATGAATCACATCATATCACCGATCTCATGGCACTATGCCCAATATCATCGACTCATCTCCAAACATCATACACTATCCTCGTCACCTAAGTATAACCATAACAAATAAGCATGTGTGTGCGTGTGGGTGTAACCTATTCTAGGGTTCTCAATTAGGAAACTATAGTAGTTTACTTCTACGCCCAAATCTAACCATAGTACACCTAATCTCATCTCAATTATTCACGACACACTATAAGCTATCATAAATAGTACATATATACTATACTAAACATCGAACTGCGGGGGTGCTATACGCCATCCACCCGACTTCCCCCGTAGATATAATCTACTCACTTTGCATCCTGCGTGTCGGTGTCGATGTCGCCTTCATCTTCTTCTTCATAAGTAGCCCCCGTGAAGGTACCTATAAGATAACACAATCGCAAATGCATCTTAAAATCATATCGAGAAAACCAAACGACGCGCTAGGCCTATAGGTTAGAACCTATAGACTACGCTTTCTAAACCATCAAACAACCCTCGATGTCGTCGTGCAAACATCAACTATCGAGAAAACAAAAATACGTAAATTCCATAATTCAGAATACGAGAAACGAATCACGAATCCAAAACAGCAACTAAACAAAAGGGTCCCAGAGTTCACCCTAGGTCAAATCAGACAATTTTGCATATGCCAGGGGTCTAATTTACATGAAATAAAGCTTCGGAACAAATACGAGCCAAAATGGTGGGACCCAGGCCACAATTTGCGGCCAAATTGATTAAATCTACGGCCTGTCTAGGGAATTAGGGGCTAGGGTTTTGGTGGTAGCTTCCTGGGTGCCTGCATGTCTCACTGTCCTTACAAAATAATTTTCGGAGTGTCCTAATGATTGCAGATTTTAAATAACCCTCACAGATTCCACAATTCTTCCGATATCGGTTCCTAAATCCATATTCCGGGTTTTTAGTCTCTGGTTTGGGTCTTTATTCTTGAACTAGGGGGTTTGTGTGGCCTCTAGTGAGCTTAATTGCTCACCACAACTATCAATTTCCAATAACCCTAACTAGAATTTTCATACCCTCACTAAACATCACTATATCGGTTCAAAGTTAACAAGAGGGTAAAAGTAATGAAAACACTAAACTAAAGGTCCAGAAATTACCTTATTTGGCAACTCAAGAAAATTCTTGAGTTGCCCCAAGTGGTAAAAACCTTTCCTTTCTTGGTCCAATGTGTTTCCCTTAAGCTTGTGCATCTTTTTTATGAAAAGGGTAATGGGTTTTGAGGTGTTTATTGTGATGATTTGAGGAGATGAAGAGGGGAGGGAGAAGGAGAAGCAGCAGCAACAGGGAATGAAGAGGAGAGGAGAGAGGAAAATGAAGTAAATGGTGAGATGCAAGTCAAAGATAAACCCCCCCCCCAACTTTCTCTCTCACACCCATACCTAATATTCTTTTCATATCTTTTCTTTTTCCCCTTTTTCTTTTCTATTTTCCAACAATCAAAAACCATGCTAAAACATGAATAAAGCCATGAAACAAAATAACAAGTGTAAAAATGAAATGGTGAATGCTTTGCACAAAACCCGCTTAAAGTCCGATAAGCGATTTTTAATCGCGATTAGCACTAAATTAGCATATAATTAATCATAAAAACATAAAAATTGCATAATTCATATAAAACACCCTCTTTCACAAGTTTCTATAATTTTCCAAATTTTTCCCCATTTATCGGTATTTAATTATACTGAAATATTAAAATATTCATTAAAATTAATATTAAATTATAAAAATTCCCAAAAAATAATATTTTATTTTTTTGAGATGTTACAGTCACGCACGACCCACATATAGAAATGCTATTGTTTGGTTAGGGATATTGAGACATTGATTCATATTTCTTATCGTCTATGACTTATAGTATACCTATATACCTACATGCTTACACATATGCCCTGACATACTTACATGCTAGTTACCTATATACCTATAAGGTATTGTACCATTAGCGATAGGTACATAAACACTTAAGGACATAGCTACAGGTATACCTTACACACATACTTCACTTATACCCAGGGGGTATATTATATCATTACTTATAGGTAGATACATATATCTTGCTATACTTTATTGTTTGCACATATATCTGGTTATAGCTACATGTTTATCTTTACTTGATGTTATTTTAGAATTGGAGAAAATTAGGAACCGCATTATATTTATATTAATTTGTTGCAGTTAATTAGCGGCTTTTCCTTTATATACTTACATTCAGTTTTATGTTGCATATATTATATTCACGGATTTCCGCATTGAGATATGGATTTCTCATGATGTTTTCTGGATTTGGGGACCGTGGGAGTTCATAAAATTATGTATTATTTGAAAACCCCGGTTTCCCTTGATATGATATTTCAGCAGCCACCATGAGATTTATCGGTTCTAATATATATATATATACCCAATGCGAGGAGGCGTTGAGGCCATATGAGGTTACATGGTGGGCCCCGGAGGTACCCCGGGGCAAGAAGATTGATGGACCTTGCCGATTGAGCCTGGCAGGGGAACCATACACTCTGGTGACATTACCAATGACTCGGCGGTAATCATGGGGATACCGTTAGGAGTCAAGTGCGTATAGATACGTGGAAAGACGAGGGTCAGAACTAGGCACTCGTGCTTTTCAGATAGCGTGTGATACGTACCTATCAGGGTGCCAGTCTTGGTGACAGCTCCTGATAGATCAGTCTTTCTGTATCGATTCATGACACATTGTTTTCATGATATTTTACTTCTTTGTATATATAACAGTGGAATAGGACGCTGTTATATATGCCCTTATACCAATATTAGTGGAATGGGACGCTAATATATGTGTATTGATATCAATTTATATACATCATCATAGTTATTCATGCAAATATATTTAGGGTGTTTGAATTTTACTTGATATTGGATTTGGGATATAGGAGATTTTTTTGAGATTTGATACAGGATATATATGAGATTGCTGATTTATACATTCAGGATATATGAGATTTATTCGATAGTACATTCATGATTTGTGAGACTTATATGATATGAGAGCCAATTTGAGGGCTGATTTGAGGAAATTGGGATTTGAATTGACTTGATGGATTGTGATCCTACCACGACGTCAGGATTCCGTGGAAATGATATATTTCATTCAATACTTCACATTTATTGTTTATGCACCGCTTCATGTATTAGTAGTACCTGTTAGAGTACCTTTCATGACTGTTGCATTTACATACCTTTATTTTTATGCATTGCTTCATGTGTAGTTGTACCTGTTAGTGTACCTTCCGTGATTGTTGCATATATACATTTTCATATCATTATTGCAGGATTATTGCATACTGATTGTCATATTATTATTGCTTCACATATTAGTTATACCTGCTAGTGTACTCTTCATGATTATTGCATTCATATGACCTTTTATTGCTATTAATTGCATATGTTAGATTCACGCTGTACGTGCATACTTACGATTACCTGCATATATTATTTAATATTCACGAGTTGGCAACTCACCCCCGTTGTGCCACAGTTGTTTTGCAGGGTGTTTCCCAGAGTAGTCGAGGCAGGCTATATTCATCTATCTTATCATCTTTTGCTGCGGATACCGCATCATCTCACAGTGTGCAGTTTGCTTAGGTGGGTTTTGTGGTTATTCGTTGTTGTATTGTATATTCGTTGTATCCCTGTACTCTCCATCTACTATTTTCATGTTGACTTAGAGACTTGGTGAGGACGATGTTGTATACTATTTTATGACTTGTTGTCTTTTATACAGTTTCTTTCTATCGTCTTCTATTTCTTCGCTACGGCGTCGTATATTTGTTGCGGTGGTTGTTTTCCGCCTTTGGGCGTGTATTTGCTCCCGTTTGGGGATGCTTTCCATTTATTTATGTTGTACCTATTTTTGGGGCTAGCTTTTACAGAGGAGGTGCTGCCAAAATTTTAAGGAAAGAAAGTTGAACTTTTAAAGAATTTGGTTTGCGATTTTAAAGGTTTTAAAATATGTTTCTTATCTTTTCTTGTCTTTTAATGGTTTAGATTTCTGGGTTTTGGCTTTCTTTTACAGCATTACGCCTGTAGACGTTGCGTAGTATTAGGGCCATCACGTGTCAATTTTGGGTCGTGACAAAGTTGGTATCAGAGCGCTAGGTTTTTACCTTTCGAAGTGTAGGATAACCTTGGTATGATGGAGTAGGTAGCTTAAGCAGAGTAACGTAGTGTGTGTATGTCTGCAGCATACTCACGATGCAGTACTCGGTCTAAAGTGACCTAAGTACAAATTGCTTGAAATTCCTTCCTTGATGATTCATATCCTTGTGATTCGATTTCCGTGTTCATATCGAATACTATCTCTATTTATAGCCTTTGCCGCCGACGACTATGGGGACTCAGAGAGGTGCAGCGAGGGCGGAGGTCTGAGTTGACTCGGGTGGGTCAAGGACTTAGCAAGATGGCACTCTCGTTGCACAGGAACAGACGGATCCGCCTTCGACAGATAATATCGCTAGGCTTGTGGCAGATATGCAGGACTTGCGCAAGACGATGAGTTCATTGGTTGAGGCTATTCGAGCGCAGCGACAGGAGGTTGTCACCCCTGTTACCCAGTTGTTCCTTGCTATCAGCATGTAGCTTTCCGTCATCTACATAGCACCAGTGGATGCAGCCTTAGTCGACGAGACACGTATTCCGGAGACTTTGGGAGTTCCGGATCCGTGGAGGACTCGTACCGGTGTACCAGCCCAGAGACAGAGGCTTAGTCGTCGAGACAGCTTTCGTGACCATCGCGGGAGTAGCTGAAGTTTGGGACGAGGAGAGTCGTGTTAGCTAGATCGGCCGCTTGTTGTGTTAATTTCTGTCAGCGTTTCTTTTGTTGCGCAACACATATTTTCAGTCGTGTGCCAATCGGTTAGGAGATTCTTTTGTCATTTGATCCTTCTAGAGATGTTGGATTTGACGTTCTCCTGGGCATGGATTGGTTAGCTACATGCTAGGCGTCTGTGGACTACCGCGAGGAAACAGTCAGGTTTTGTTTTCCCGGAAAGTCAGTTCTTGTTGTGCAGGAGGAAAGTTGTGCTACCTCTCACAGCTTGAAATCAGCCTTATTCGCTATTCGGCTTTTGAGGAGAAGATGTCGAAGATTCTTAGTGTTCACTTGTGATACCGTAGCCAAAATGGGTTTATTGCACCAGTTTTCTTTTGTGCGAGAGTTTTCCGACGTTGTTCCATGTGAGCCGGCGAAGCTTAAGGAGCTTAAGGATCAGCTGCAGAGTTGTTTGTTGGGGGGTTTGTGCGTCTGAGTGTTTCGTATTAGGAAGCTCCTATTTCTGCTCGTCAAGGAGAAAGACGACAGATTGAGATTGCGTATTGATGGATCGTCAATTGAACCGTCTTACGGTGCGGATAGGTATCCTTTACCCCGCGTCGACGATTTCTTCGATCAGCACCAGAGTGTGAAACATTTTCTAAGTTGTTCGGGATCAGGTCATCATTGTTGCGGGTTCGGAGTGATGACATTCCGAAGACTGCCTTGTACGTGCTACGGGCTTTGTGTATTTTGGTGGTGTCATTGGACTCACCAATGCCCTAGCAGCATTCATAGATAAGATGAACCAGATTTCTTCAAGCCGTTCCTCGACCAGTTATTGTTGTGTTATTGACGACATTCTGGTCTATTCTAATGTGCCTTGAGGAACAGGAGCAGCACTTGAGAATTTGTTTTGCAGACATTCGGAGAGCCCCAGCTGTTTGCTAGATTCTCGGAGTGTTCCTTCAGGCTTGTTTGTGTTGACCCTTAGGTCTTGTAGTTACGAGAGATGGTTTTCGTATGGTCCCGAGGAAAATCGAGACCGTACAGCTTTGGCCAAGACTTGTGTACGGACGGAGGTCCGTTGATTTTTGGGCTTAGCGGGTTTTTTTAACGCCGTTTCGTGCAGGATTGCTAGTGTAGTGCTGCACCGTTGACTGGACTGACCGGAAAGGAAGTTCTTTTTTTTGGATTGTGGCATGCGTGAGGAGTTTTTCAGCAGTTGAAGACTTGGTTAACAACTGCATCAGTTCTTTCTTTGCTTTCTGGTTCGGACGACTTTGTTGTTTAACTGTGATGTTTCACGAGTGGGGCTCGATTTTGCGCTAACGCGGCATTATAGAGTTATCATTTTTGCTTCCCCACACTTGGAGGATGTACTAGCAGGATATTCCACTTATGATCTGGAGATGGCCGCGGTGGTTTTGCGTTGGAGATTTGGAGACACTACTTGTTCGGAGAGTCATGTCAGATTTTTCACGGACCACCAGAGCTTAATGTACATCTTCCTGCAGCGGATTTTGATTGTTGAGATAGTCTTCTGCAGATTTACTGTTCTTGTGTGATTGTTGAGTACAGCTTTAATTCGCCTCTACTAAGGGGACAACTTGCTCATATCCGCGCCCGACCACTTTTCTTTAAATCGCTTTTGGGAAGCACTGCCCGCCGATGCTCGTTCGTCTGAGATTCTTGAGCATACTTGCTGGGTAATGATTCGGAATCCTTGATTGTGACAAGGGTGTACTAAGTTTAGGGTCGTATTTGTGTACCTGATACTTTTGGGTAGAGACGCGAAATCCTAGAGCAGGCACATCTGCCAACTCTCTGTACTCATTCAAGTTCCACCAACATTGACGCGACTTATGAGATAGTTACGGGTGGGCAGGGATGTAAAGAGAAGTTTCTAGTTTCGTTTCAAGGTATCTGTCTTGTTGTGTGTTTTGGTTGAGCATCTGAGACCGGCTGGAGAGTTGCAACCTTTAACCGTTCCAAAGTGGGAGTAGGAGCAGATCTCCATGAATTTCGTAATGGCGTTTACCCAGGTTTAGTCAGGGTGTAACTCCATTCGGATGCTTGTTGTCCAGTTTTGCACAGTTTGCTCAGTTGTTCTTTGTTAAGATTGTGCGTTGCACGGAGTTCCTTCATGAGTCGTATCCAATGAAGGCACCCAGTTTGCTTGCCGTCTTTGGCAGGAGCTTCAGGAAGCCTTGGGTACTGGTTGAGCTTTAGCTCCATCTTTCCATCCGCAGGATTATTGGTTTATGAGAGCGGGCTATACCGACTATGGAGGACTTGCTTTTGCGTATGTACTAATTGTTGTCGGCAGTTGGGATCGTCACTTGCCATTTTTAAGGTTATCCTTCGATAGCTGTTATCAGGAGACACTCCAATTGGCAACCTTTAGGTTTAGTTGTTAGGTCGTGTCGATCACCAATCTGTTTTTCTGACTCTGCGTAATAGGATTTTTGGACCCCAGCTAGTCTAGAGACTTCGGAGTGTAGGGTTCCTAGGCACGCTAGTGAGGTCTCCCAAGCCATCAACCATGGAAATTTCAAAAATTATGGTGCCGAGAAACCCTAAACTACGGATCGATAACTAGATGTCTAGGCGAAAAAGAACTAGTTAACACTTAACTAATTGGATATCGGAAATACAACCTTTGTAGATCCGATGCTCCACCTCCATAGCTCCGCAACGAAGTCGTCTCCGCTGTCCAAAACAAATCCGGGCTCTAGAGTCGGCTTCGTCGGAGAAAAAGTGAGCTAGGTCGTCGATGTCCATGCCGAAGATGATCTACGTCGAGGCATCGCTAAATCAAGCTCCACCTTCACCAAGCCCTAAAACTTATGAAGGAAACACACTCTACTACTTGGCAAGAGGTAGAGGATGAAGAAATAGGAAGTGGGTAGACTTTAGAATTGGATTTCTCACTTGTTCGCTCAATTCACCATTGATGAAGAAAGCTTTTTCTTCTTAAGTTCAAGGAAGAAGAAGAAGAAATGTTACGATAAGAATAATAGAATAGAAAATAAAATCCATTATTATCATAATATTAACCTTAGTTTAGTGTAGAGAATGAACCATGGTAAGATATGATGGTTAGGGTTAAGGAAGAGATAAGAATGGTTGACTTGATCAAAGTTTCAAGAAACTTCAACATAAAACAAAATAAGCCACCATCCTTAAATAATTTCCAAAATGAATATATATAAATAAATGAATAAGATAATCAAAACCCTAATCATTAAGTAAACCATGGTTTAATCTTTACACTTAACCAAGTTAATATGCATCATCAAACATGATACAAACATGTGCATAAAAGTATATCACATATACAACTTGCACAATCCAAGTGAGAAAATCCATTTAAAGTGAACCATTACTAGTTAATGCAAAGTAATATATCAAATATATAATTATACATTAAATCATTAAATCAACACTTGATTCAATGATACGGTCATGTCGCACACAACCGACTAGTATACAATGTATCGGCTTATCGAATCAACGCTTGAATCGATAACTAGGTTATATCGCATACAACCACTCGATACATTCATCGCGAGAATGGAATACGGTATCATATACACGCATTATTCTCGGTCCCGCACATATCTCATATGCGCTCCTATTTCGTTTCGCTTGAGCCAGGAAACCTCTGTGTAGGACTCTAAAGACTCGTCAATACGCCGGCAGCAGGTGATGATCATATCAAACACCCACAAGCCGCAAGCGGTCTGCTAAACGTAACGGCCACCCGGGTATTGAGCGATCTGAAGATCGACGAGCAAGCCCGCTCATACTCCAGTGAATCCGACCAGTAACACTACCGTACAGTCCGGTCTGATCGTCTGATATGTCGCATATCTCGCCTAGGGGTGGTAAACGTCAGACCCTAATAGCTCGATAAGTCGTGTCGATACGAGGTCTATAACTCTTGAAGAAACTACTGGTAACACTTACCAGTAAATCTCAGCAACCCTGGCCAGGTATTTCCCGTTATAGCCAATCGAACACAGCGCAACATCACCCCCTATACCGGGAGAGACGAATCCCCTCCTATCGCTCATCGCCTCGATGTGACTCGGGACTGTACCCAAAAACCACCGTTTTGCACGCCCTCTTGGACGTGGTAAGATGGAAATCAAAGCACAGTGGGAACCACACAAGACTCTATGACGATCTCGGGTCAACAGACTACTCTGTACCAGTGTCACCAGAGAACTGCCATCTGACGTGAGGTATAATACTATCTGGGAGTTCTCGGCGAGTCCGTCCAGTGTACCCAGTCTCTACTGAGCACCCGTATATCATCTCTGATGTCAAACACCAATGGATATGGGATCATCCATCGCCCATCTGTATGGGTCGAGAAGGTATACGCTAGTCTACTCTGGTATATCGATGCCCCGTCTCGATACACCCACGACTAGGGACTTTGAAGTATGTACTTATGGACTACCATATCCCCACTAGTATGATCCGCATCATAGTCCAGGTAGTCAAGTACAGATCCTAAGGGCTTTACCAATATGTAACAGAGAGACAATCAGCATACACGTTAAGGTAAAGGGTAACCAGATAGCATACTATCATGTCGAGCAAGAAAGTCCTCCCTATATATGTCCCAGCATCCACTACAATATACATCCTATGTACAGTAATGGCCTCTAGGGCATACATATAACTAACAATCTCCTACTTGCACTAGGGCCATCTGTAGCAGTGGTTGCAGTATTTCATACTTAACCATCCCATGAAAGTCTCTCTCTGGGAACAGGCCTTTGTGAGTGGATCCGCTGTGTTGTCCTCTGAGTCTACTCTCCTAACTTCGATCTCCCTGGAGATCAACCATCTCCATGATCAAGTGACACTGCCTTAGAATATGTCTGGATCACTGATGGGACCGGCGTTCCTCGGCATAAGCCACAACTCCATTGTCTCACAATGGTAGGAACATAGTTCATCTCATGAACCAATATACACCCAAACAGCCACTTTGGTAGCATCTTAAGTAGCGATGTATCGTGCCTTTATCGTCTAGTATGTCACGGTATCTAGCTTGGAACTCTTCCAACATACCGTCCCTTTACTGAGGGTAGAGACAATGCCTGTGACTGACATTCAGTCGACTTTATCACCCTGGAACACTTCCAGTGATTCTCCCCTGGATCGATTGATACAATCTCACTACAACTAGTGAGAACCCTAACATCCAATTAAATCTATCTCATAGATCTAAAATCTAGGATTTAGTAGGTATCACTTTGATCTTATATGGAGAATTCTAGTGATAAGCGGAGATTGACCGAGCGTAGCATAATAAACTCTTTTCTTATCAAGAGTATGTCATCCACGTACTCTACGAGGATCGTCACCATACTCCCTACTACCTTTTTGTTTATACAAGGTTCATCTACCATTTTGATGATGTCAACTTCTTTGACTAATTCATCAAAACAGATGTTCCAACTCCGCGATGCCTACTTTATCATATAAAACATCTTGCACACGTTTCCGCTGCTCCCACTGTCTACGAAGCCCTCTGGCTGTGTACTTATAGACGCTCTCTTCTAAATCATCATTTAGAAAGACAGTCAAGACACCCAACCACCAGATATCCCAGTCATGGTATGTAGCCGTGACAAGTAAGATCTGGATGGACTTAAGCATAGATCCTTAGAAAAGGTTTCAACATAATTCACACCTGGTCAATGATGCAAACCTTTAACAAGTCTAGCTTTGAAAGTCTCAACTTTTCCATCTACACCAAGTAATCTTCTCAAGATATACTTGCTCCTGATGGGGATTTAACCCTTCAGATATAGCAACAAAAGTCCATACTTTGTTGGTGTAAAAGGATTCCATCTCAGATCACTAAGCATCCAGCCATTCTTTTAGAGTCTTACTCCTGATGGCCAGCTCGAAACTAGTTGGGTCATCATCTCATGATGCAATCCTCGCTCCCACTGTCATAGAGTAACCGAAGTATCTCTCAGGTGGGTGAGGAACCCTATTAGATCGGCGGAGAGGCTGAGGTTCGTTGGAAACTATTGAATCCTTTGGTTGTTTCAAATCATCTTCTGTAGTTTGCATAGCTGGAACCTTTCCAGTTGTACATAACAGACCTTGCCTCGAGCTTGTCCGGATTTTGCTTTCAGACATAGGCCGGACAACCCCAAATCTTAACTAGCTTAAGACATGGGCTCTTCCCTTTCCATATCTCATATGGAGTGGTAGGCAACTGATTTGATTCGAACCCTATTCAATAGGTATGCAGCTTCTCAAGTGCATAACTCCCAAAAAGGAAATAGGTAACTCAGTAGTACTCATCATAGAGCACATCATATCATATAGGGTGTGATTGCTCCGCCCCGATATACCATCGTGCTATGGTGTATGCAGAGGAGTAATACTGAGAGAGAATCTCATTCTCCTTTAGAATAGTCCAGTATTTCCATCCTCAAGTATTCTCCTCCTTGATCTCATCAAAGGACATAATACTTATACCCGTATTCTGGTTCTCTACTTCTAACTTATATTCTGTGAATATCTCAAAAGGTTCGGACTCATGTTTCAGCAGGAACATATGACTGAATCTTGAGAGATTATCAGAGAACGTAATGAAGTATAAAGAACCAGTCCTGGTATGTGTAGACAGGAGACCTTACATACATCATCATGTATCAGTCCCAAGAGTTCATTAACTCTTTCTCTGTTTCCAATAAACGGAGCTATGGTCATCTTATCTTTGTGACATGACTGGCAAGTTTCACAAGATGTAAGTTTAAACTAATTTAAATATGCATCTTTATGTAACTCTAGCCAGTCGGGTCGCATTGATCTGACCTAGTCTACAAAACCTTAAGAAGGATCCGTTCATTTCTGAACTCTTCCTCTTCTGTGTGTTCCGTATACAAAGAACTGTAGTTTGATTTAGAACATTAATGCTTTTAGATAACGTGCCTGAACCGATCAACTTTTGATATAGGAAATGTTCAAAACATTATCCAACAATACAAAATTTTATCATTTCTTTACTATTAAAGAGACTGATATGATTTTGTATATCAGGTTCGGTATCTAATAACATTCGTTCAGAATCAATGTATTGTAATACAGGGTGACAGTGACCGACAGACTTGGCTGCAACACTTGCCCCGTTCTCTGCCTCATGAAACTTATCACCCGTTCTCAGTTCTCTACCTTTCTGTAGCCCTATGTAACAGATTACATATCTGGGATCCTGATCTGGTATCACATACCCAGGACGTAAAGGATACGGAGAAACAGTTCTTTGTAATGAACACACCCGAAGATGATGCATCAACATGCACTCTCTTCGTTTGGGCGGCACGGGAATTCTGGTAATCTCCAATTTCCTGCTCTGTCTTATAACAATTATAAGTTGGAGCGGGACCAACGATCCCCAGCTCAGTATAACAAGCGGGTTCGGTCAATATTCCGTATTATTATCTTGATTAAGGCGTGATATGGTCGCTACCAGAAGAGAGAGAGAAGAAAACACTCAGCGTGCGCTCTTGCAAGAATAGATTGGTTATTATTTTATCTAATCAGGATGGCTCCCACTGCTTTTTATCAAATCTTCCTTCAAACCCTAAAAGGAAAGACTAGCCGGGATTAATTACACACTACAAGTTCGCCAATCTTTCAGCCAGGCCAGTGTCGGTACTTTGAGGGAGGTCCCCCGTGCTTTCGCACGAACCTAATTAATGTAAACCTCGTTTTCCCAGAGGCGTAACCTCGTTAACACCTTTCTAGACACCTACTTGATCGGCTAATTGTAATGTATAAAACTCTCCCAGGAGTAACTCTTACTCGCAGCGGGTATCGGGATCCAACTATCTCATAGAAGGTATGCAATCTCATTGCAAATTTCAACACTTGAAATTCCCGATAATATATTGCCCCAAACGATTTATGACCTTGACAAGGTCAACAAACCATAGACCGCAAGTCAAGTTCAACCCGTCATTTCTTGATTGAATCAAACCCACCCGCACGACCTTTGACAAGGTCAACAAGGCCGCACGACTACCCTAACCCAATCTGCATCATATGCATAAGCAGATAAATACTGGTTAGCTACCGCACACTGCGCCTTGACAAGGTCAACAAACGCAGCACGAATACTAAACAGGATTTATCTGAAATGATGGAGGGCTACGACAGGTTTTTCTGAAAACCTATTGCGTAATGAACTTGATATCGTTGTAGGATCGAATGAATTTTGAAATGGAGTGTTTTTGAGGCTTTTCTAGTTTTGCTAAAGGAGTCACTCCCGGTGAAGGGATCGTCGGTCCTTTCCTCGTCGAATGAGGTGCGGGATATATCATATATATCACTGTGCAAAGCAAAAACTCTTAAAAGCAATCAAAAGACAAACCGAGTGTGTAGCATCTGCCAATTATTGCTAAAGGAGTCACTCCCGGTGAAGGGATCTCGGTCCTTTCCTCATCGAATAAGGTGCAGGATATATCACATATACCGCTATGCAAACAAGAACTGTAGCTACCTGTTTTATTTTGAAATTCTATTCTACAACATCTTAGGTTTCTTTTATTTCATTAATCTCATTAATGAAGTCCCATCATTTATGTACCTAAACATCACAGATAGATATGACGTACACTTATGCCATCCGCATTCGCCTCGATGTCCCCTCGTGCACCGTTAGGTTAGGTAACTAACGGCAGAGCAGGGCAGGGCTAGCACGGGTGTAAAACATAAGTAACGTCTATATAATATATCATATATACTATATACTATATCCATCACAGAGTATCACATGATCTCATCACAGATATCGCAGCAGAAGAATCATATGAAATATTGGATATTCTAGGACGTCCGTGTTTTCAATACGAGCCAGTATAAAACACGGATTCCACGGTCGCGATGAATAGCCAAACCCACACCCCTAGACCCCTACGAGAGCGGCAAGCAACCCTACCAATTCTGGAGTTAGGAGACCCGGACTCGACTCCTCGAGTTGGTCTCCCTCTGGACTCCAGAACCCGGTTACTTGTGCTCTCCTCCTTGGGTCTATCCTAGTGCAGAAAAGTAAATAATATACAAACGGTGACAACTTCCGCAACCAGGAAGCACCCCAAATAAAAGAATATTACATACAAGTTTTTACATGAATGAAAATGAAAAACACTCATCTCACATAAAAAACCCCCGGCTATTCAAACACGACGATCCAATATAACATATCCAGCAACACATAACATCACATGTCATCAACGTAAGTAAATATGCGCACCCCAATTGTCGTTGACGTATAGCAACGAAACCGGCGATATCACATATTACACTTACGGTCACAGAAAAGAAAGTGTAAAACTACAACAGTTGGAATCCGCAATCACCTCAGACATCGCATGCCTGACCAAATGAATTCCTCAGACATCGCATGCCTAACAATTATAAACCCCGCATTTTAGTCTCATTATCGAAAACTCTTTTCAATATAAAGTCGGGCAATTCAACAAGATTCCCGACATCCTGATCGAATGCACGTCGCAAACTTCAGTAGACGGCCGCACCCCCGATGCCGTCGACGAAGTGCACCAAGGCGGAACACCGCTACCGCGAGCACCCGAACGGATGCTTTCGGCGACGGGGTTCTCCTACAGTCACTTTGTCGGGGCTATGGAGTGAAGCTGTCTATTAAGTTTATCCGGCGAGTATCCGCGTACGCTACGTGATTGCGACGGACTTTTGATCACATCAAAATTCCGTGGCAACCGATCAAGTGAGACTAAACTGCTATGTTTATAATATTCATTCAGTTATCACATAACTTTTGTGAATTCTAATTATTGTATCCCATTCCGGATAAATAGAAAATGTTAAACTTTCCGATTGAACATTCGAACACCCAAGTTTTCCCGATACAGCTCAACATATGAAATAAGTCTAACAACATTCCGTTCGTACCTCAGTACCAACGGTCCAGCCGTAGAAGGGTCAAGCCAACGCCTCACATGTGGCACGCCGTACTGCCCCAAACCCGAAGGTTCAAAGGGCAGTTCAAGACGGTCACATAATCGAGTTAAGGTTTGTTGTCTTCTAGAGGGACCATCGAGTTACTTGCACTACTTAGAACGTCGTTAAACTACGGAAAAATCCAACACTTGGAAATTTCCCGACAGGGGAAAAATTGGGTATTTATATCCGATCGAACTTTTTAACATATTCTAAAAATTTATCCGGAAAGCCACACAGACAAAATTTGATAAACCCGATCGAATCATCAAAGCTCCAAAACATCCCAGATTATTCAACACTTGAATAAATATTAAAAATAACCAGAGAAGTCAGCACAGAAAAAATGAATTACTGTGCAAAAATTGTTTGATGACGTCACAATTCTGCCGCTTATCCGCCGCATTATCCTACATTATGCCGCGGATCCGCGCAGCTTTTCACTGTTCATCAAAAAATTTTTGTGCCGAAATTCTTATATTTCTCTGCTGGTTTTTCTACATATTTTTAATACTGAAAAATCACTGTTTTTAGAAAAAGTACAGAGAGCACATTTTGGAGTTGGTTTCGGGTTCGTTCCGGTTTCAAATTCCGTCTGGACTTCGCCTAAGGCTCTAGCTAGGCTCTGATACCACTGTAGGGTTCCTAGGCACGCTAGTGAGGTCTCCCAAGCCATCAACCATGGCAATTTCAAAAATTATGGTGCCGAGAAACCCTAAACTACGGATCGATAACTAGATGTCTAGGCGAAAAAGAACTAGTTAACACTTAACTAATTGGATATCGGAAATACAACCTTTGTAGATCCGATGCTCCACCTCCATAGCTCCGCAACGAAGTCGTCTCCGCTGTCCAAAACAAATCCGGGCTCTAGAGTCGGCTTCGTAGGAGAAAAAGTGAGCGAGGTCGTCGATGTCCATGCCGAAGATGATCTACGTCGAGGCATCGCTAAATCAAGCTCCACCTTCACCAAGCCCTAAAACTTGTGAAGGAAACACACTCTACTACTTGGCAAGAGGTAGAGGATGAAGAAATAGGAAGTGGGTAGACTTTAGAATTGGATTTCTCACTTGTTTGCTCAATTCACCATTGATGAAGAAAGCTTTTTCTTCTTAAGTTCAAGGAAGAAGAAGAAGAAATGTTATGATAAGAATAATAGAATAGAAAATAAAATCCATTCTTATCATAATATTAACCTTAGTTTAGTGTAGAGAATGAACCATGGTTAGATATGATGGTTAGGGTTAAGGAAGAGATAAGAATGGTTGACTTGATCAAAGTTTCAAGAAACTTCAACATAAAACAAAATAAGCCACCATCCTTAAATAATTTCCAAAATGAATATATAAAAATAAATGAATAAGATAATCAAAATCCTAATCATTAAGTAAACGATGGTTTAATCTTTACACTTAACCAAGTTAATATGCATCATCAAACATGATACAAACATGTGCATAAAAGTATATCACATATACAACTTGCACAATCCAAGTGAGAAAATCCATTTAAAGTGAACCATTACTAGTTAATGCAAAGTAATATATCAAATATATAATTATACATTAAATCATTAAATCAACACTTGATTCAATGATCCGGTCATGTCGCACACAACCGACTAGTATACAATGTATCGGCTTATCGAATCAACGCTTGAATCGATAACTAGGTTATATCGCATACAACCACTCGATACATTCATCGCGAGAATGGAATACGGTATCACATACACGCATTATTCTCGGTCCCGCACATATCTCATATGCGCTCCTATTTCGTTTCGCTTGAGCCAGGAAACCTCTGTGTAGGACTCTAAAGACTCGTCAATACGCCGGCAGCAGGTGATGATCATATCAAACACCCACAAGCCGCAAGCGGTCTGCTAAACGTAACGGCCACCCGGGTATTGAGCGATCTGAAGATCGACGAGCAAGCCTGCTCACACTCCAGTGAATCCGACCAGTAACACTACCGTACAGTCCGGTCTGATCGTCTGATATGTCGCATATCTCGCCTAGGGGTGGTAAACGTCAGACCCCAATAGCCCGATAAGTCGTGTCGATACGAGGTCTATAACTGTTCGAGAAACTACTGGTAACACTTACCAGTAAATCTCAGCAATCCTGGCCAGGGATTTCCTGTTATAGCCAATCGAACACAGCGCAACATCAACCCCCTATACCGGGAGAGACGAAACCCCTCCTATCGCTCATCGCCTCCATGTGACTCGGGACTGTACCCAAAAACCACCGTTTTGCATGCCCTCTTGGACGTGGTAAGATAGAAATCAAAGCACAGTGGGAACCACACAAGTCTCTATGACGATCTCGGGTCAACAGACTACTCTGTACCAGTGTCACCAGAGAACTGCCATCTGACGTGAGGTATAATACCATCTGGGAGTTCTCGGCGAGTCCGTCCAGTGTACCCAGTCTCTACTGAGCACCCGTATATCATCTCTGATGTCAAACACCAATGGATATGGGATCATCCATCGCCCATCTGTAAGGGTCGAGAAGGTATACGCTAGTCTACTCTGGTATATCGATGCCCCGTCTCGATGCACCCACGACTAGGGACTTTGAAGGATGTACTTATGGACTACCATATCCCCACTAGTATGATCCGCATCATAGTCCAGGTAGTCAAGTACAGATCCTAAGGGCTTTACCAACATGTAACAGAGAGACAATCAGCATACACGTTAAGGTAAAGGGTTACCAGATAGCATACTATCATGTCGAGCAAGAAAGTCCTCCCTATATATGTCCCAGCATCCACTACAATATACATCCTATGTACAGTAATGGCCTCTAGGGCATACATATTACTAACACGGAGATGATCCAGTTGTTTTAGGTCAGGATGATAATTTTCCATTGAGGACAGAGGTCATATGCAGACCATAATGGCCGTAGATTTGAGTTCGCAGTGGGAGATCATGTATTCCTACGGACTTTCCGATGAATGACGTATTGAGTTTTGGGAAGCATACCCCAGAATTGTAGGTCCTTTTAAGATCCTTAAAGCGAGTTAGTTTTGTTCCCTTTAATTTGGCACTTCCGCCCAGATTATTGAGTATTCACCCCGTATTCCTTGGGTCGATACTTTGCAATTACCTTCATGACCTTTCTCACACGATTCAGCACCAGAACATTTAGCTTGGGCACGATCTTTCATTCACTGGCAGCCAATTGTGTTAATGGCTCGGCAGGTGGAGAAACTTCGTTCAAGGGTCTTGCCATCTGTGAAGGGTTTTCTTGGACGTAACCGTATAGTGAGGTAATCACTTGGAAGGGTGCGAGCAAGATATGAGAGTTTTGTAATATTCTCTTTGAAGGTACGCTTAGTGAGAATTTTAAATTCGGGGACGAATTTTTATAAGGGGGAGACTGTAAAGCCTTAGATTTCGGTTAGTGTTCGTTTAGACGTTAATGCGGGTTTACTGTAAAAAGTTTACCAATTCAGGTTTCTCACATTTTATAACATTTAATTAATAATTTATTATTATTTGTTATGAGCATGCACGCACGTGTGCATGTAAATGTGAGGATTTATTTGTGCTAATTTTGTTCTTAGCAACCTTAACACTTAACCTAATCCTTATTTAATCCAATCCTTAACCTGAACCCTGGATCTTTGTGAGTGAGAAGATATTTTTCTTTTGGTGTGATGAGGTGGGTGTGAAGGCATTAATGAGGAATTAATACATTGGTTACTCTCACCTCTCATTCTCACCCTACACTCACCTCCCACCCTCTTTATCAATCACCCTCTCTCTTTTTCTCTATCTCTTTCTCATTTCCTCATCTCTTGCTCTCAACACAACTAAACACTCTCCAATTCCTACACAAATTCATTAAATCCTTCACAAAGTTCACCAATATCACATCTTTTTCTTGGTTTTGCCTTTTGAATGCCTAGGAGCATGCAAAGTTGGGATCTTTGTGTTCTTTTGGCTAGGTAATGATCTCTATCTCTTCTTTATTTAGTTTTTGTGCTTTGTAGCTAGTTAGTTTCAGTTTAGATAGTGTAAAGTTAAGTTTTGTGCATAATATCATATTTTTAGTGTCGTTTGTGACTTATGTGATCCGCTGTGACCCGGAGAGTGTACGAGAAAACAAAACAATATAGTTGTGTTATACCTGTGACCATAGGACCTCACCTGGAGCATGAACCCCTAGATCTCGGACTCGGCCGGCGACGTATGAAGGGAATTCTAGCGAGACCGGCCGTGGGTAGGAGTTAGGGTTTGGGTTTTTCTGGGTAGGTATCTGCTGTGGTTTAGTTGTTTTTGGTCTTTTTTGTTTGTTGAGTCTTCTCTGTATGCAAAATCTGGGATCACCTAGGTTGTTTCTAGTGTTTTTTGTCCGCGCGATACGTTATACGGCACGGATCGTGCGCTTTGTGTGGTTTTACTCTTAGTTTGTTTTCATCGTGTTGCTATGCACGTTAGCCACAATACGAACACTTGAGAGTATGTTTTGTGTTGTTGCGTCGGTCTAATGTAGTTTGTACGCGTTTTGGGTCTGTTATTAATATATACTTGTTTTATTGTTTTAATGATGCAGGTTCGCAGGCGGGGACTTTGGACACAGCTACAACAGGAAAACAGGTGGTTGGCTTCATTTATCCAGGAGCGTTGGTGAGTTGATTTAACATCTACAGGGGAATCGCCCGCATGGCGTTATACGTCTGGGCTGGAGATGACTTGACATGTCGCATATTCTATGTCATATTTAGAATTGCGCATATAAACTACTGCTCAGTTAATTGTTGTGCTTGGACTAGTATCCTTAGGGCACTGCACTATTATTGACGGCTCATGTTGCACGAGCACTGATTGTATGCCACACACACCGTCAATAATTGGCATGTTACGCATAACCCACATATAGAAATGCTATTGTTTGGTTAGGGACATTGAGACATTGATTCATATTTCTTATCGCATATGACTCATAGCAAACCTGTATACCTACATGCTTACATATATGCCCTGACATACTTACATGCTAGTTACCTATTTACCTATAGGGTATTGTACCATTTGCGATAGGTACATACACACATATGGACATAGCTACAGGTATACCTTGCACACATACTTCACTTATACCCAGGGGGTATATTACATCATTACTTATAGGTAGATACATATATCTTGCTATACCGTATTGTTTGCACATATATCTGGTTATAGCTACATGTTTACCATTACTTGATGTTATTTTAGAATTGGAGAAAATTAGGAACCGCATTATATTTATATTAACTTGTTGCAGTTAATTAGCGGCTTTTCCTTTATATGTTTGCATTCAGTTTTATGTTGCATATATTATATTCATGGATTTCCGCATTGAGATAGGGATTTTTCATGATGTTTTCTGGATTTTGGGACTGTGGGAGATCATGAAATTATGCATTATTTGAAAAACCCGGTTTCCCTTGATATGATATTTCAGCAGCCACCATGAAATTTATCGGTTCAGATATATATATACCTAATGCGAAGAGGCGTTGAGGCCGTATGAGGGCATATGGAGGGGCCCAGAGGTACCCGGGGGCAAGAAGATTGATGGACCTTGCCGATTGAGCCTGGCAGGAGAACCATACACTCCGGTGACATTACCAATGACTCGGCGGTAATCATGGGGATACCATTGGGAGTCATGTACGTATAGATACGTAGAAAGACGAGGGTCAGAGCTAGGCACTCATGTTTTTCAGATAGCGTATATTACGTACCTATCAGGGTGCTGGTCTTGGTGACAGCACCTGATAGATCAGCCTTTCTGTGTCCATACTTGACACATTGTTTTCATGATATTTTACTTCTTTGTATATATAACAGTGGAATGGGACACTGTTATATATGCCCTTACACCAATATTAATGGAATTGGACGCTAATATAGGTGTATTGATATCAATTTATATACATCATCATAGTTATTCATGCAAATATATTTAGGGTGTTAGAATTTTACTTGATATTGGATTTGGGATATAGGAGATTTATTTGAGATTTGATACAGGATATATATGAGATTGCTGATTTGTACATTCAGGATATATGAGATTTATACGATAGTGTACATTCAGGATTTGTGAGACTTATATGATATAAGAGCCAATTTGAGGGCTGATTTGAGGAAATTGGGATTTGAATTGTCTTGATGGATTGTGATCTTACCACGACGTCAGGATTCCGTGGAAGTGACATATTTCATTCCATACTTCACATTTATTGTTTATGCACTGCTTCATGTATTAGTAGTACCTGTTAGAGTACCTTTCATGACTGTTGCATTTACAAATTATATGCATTACTTCATGTGTAGTTGTACCTGTTAGTGTACCATCTATGATTGTTGCATATATACATTTTCATATCATTATTGCAGGATTATTGCATACTGATTGTCATATTATTATTGCTTCATGTATTAGTTGTATCTGCTAGTGTACTCTTCATGATTATTGCATTCATATGACCTTTTATTGCTATTAATTGCATATGTTAGATTCGCGTTGTGCGTGCATACTTGCGATTACCTGCATATGTTATTTACTATTCACGAGTTGGCAATTCACCCCCGTTGTGCCACAGTTGTTTTGCAGGGTGTTCCCCAGAGTAGTCGAGGCAGGCTATATTCAACTATCTTATCTTCTTTTGATGGGGATACCGCATCAGCTCACAGTGTGCAGTTTTCTTAGGTGGGTTTTGTTTTTATTCGTTGTTGTATTGTATATTCGTTGTACCCCTGTACTATCTATCTACTATTTTCATGTTGACTTAGAAACTTGGTGAGGACGATGTTGTATATTATTTTGTGACATGTTGTCTTTTATACAGTTTCCTTTCTATCGTCTTCTATTTCTTCGCTACGGCATCGTATATTTGTTGCGGTGGTTGTTTTCCGCCTTTGGGCATGTATTTGCTCCCGTTTGGGGATGCTTTCCATTTATTTATGTTGTACCCATTTTTAGGGCTACCTTTTACAAAGGAGGTGCTGCCAAAACTTTAAGGAAAGAAAGTTGAACTTTTAAAGAATTTGGGTTGCAATTTCAAAGGTTTTAAAAAAATTTTCTTATCTTTTCTTGTCTTTTAATGGTTTAGATTTCTGGGTTTTGGTTTTCTTTTACTGCGTTACGCCTGTAAACGTTGCGTAGCATTAGGGCAGTCACGTGCCAATTTCGGGTCATGACAACAACCTTCTCCATTTGTGTGTTAGGTTTGTTGGCCCTCAACCTGTTTGGAAATGGATCTTTATCAATAAGTTTTGGGTCTAACATTTGTGGAGAAGTTTGTGGTGATGGAATTGATCCCAGAATTGGAGTGGGGATCATTTTAGGTCGATCGAGGAAGTGGGCGAAGTGTTCGAGTCTTGGGGAAAACGGAGAATAGGCTCGGAAGAAATTGTGAGATTAGACGAAATAGGGCAAGAAGTGGAAGCATGGGCTTCAATTGATTCCTCATCATTAATCTGTTCACCCATTTGATTGTTTATCACTCTTCCCGATCTCAACGTGGTAACGACACTCACATTATGACTTTGTGAGTGGCCAGGATTCGGTAGGGGTTGAGACGGAAGTTTCCCTTTTTCTCTCGCACTCATCATGGCATTTATTTATGCAAGTTGTGCTTCTATCGATTTTATACTTTCACCGTGGGAGGTGGCGGTCTATGTTAATGATCGAATAGAAAACTTTATTTCATCCGTCGATTGCATGGAATGTTTAATAAACATATCCACGCTTCGTTCAAGAGCAAATAATTTTTCAGTACCAGCCGTTTGGAAAGAATTATTAGCCGGATTCTGACAAGGTTGCGATTAAAAGGGGTGCTAGTTCTATGGTGGTGGTTGCTGCTGCTGTGGAGCTGGTCTTTGATAATTGCTTTAGAACTGGTTTTGATTTTGGGTTTAGTTTTGGTTCCAAGCAAAATTAGGATGATTCCTCCATCCCTGATTATACGTGGAAGAATAAGGATCGTTTCTGGGTCGCTGCTGAAAAGTAGCATTAGTGTGTTCTTGACTTTGAAACGGTGCATTCATAAGACATTCTTCTGTCAAATGTGATGGATCAGAACAGCAAGCACATACGGTCTTAGGGAGCGTTACCTGGTTTAGGGAGACTGATGAGAATTTGTTCTCTATAGCATCGAGTTTCTTTTGCATCGCTGCCATTTCAGCTTTTACTGCGATGGAAACATCGAGCTGAAGGATGCCTCCCCTAGATGAAGGTGGTCTAACGCTTTCCCAACACAAAGTGTTTTCGGCGAGATCATCCAGATATTTCCAGACTTCACCATCGTCATTGGACAAGAACCGGCATTGACACATGGTTTCAAGCATCTGCTTTGTCGCTGGATTAATGCCTTCTTATATAATTCGGTACAGATCCCATTTATGCATTCCATGATGAGGACATTGGACAAGCAGATCCTTAAACCGTTTAAAGCACTTCTAAAATGGTTCATTGGGAAGCTGGGTAAACTGGTTGATTTCTCTCCGAACACGGGCGGTCTTATGATTGGGATAAAATTTCTTAAGGAATGCTATCACGAATTCATCCCAATTGGTAATAGAGTGTGCAGTTGTATTATAAATCCATTTTTCGGTTAAATCGCACAAAGTGAAAGGGAGATGACGCAAGCGCATAGCATCCACAGACAGTTCTGATGTACTCATCATTGCTCATACGTTTTCGAATTTAGTGATAAAAACATATGCGTCCTCAGACTGAAGCCCGTGAAATTTTGGCAACAGGTTGATGAAGTGGGGTTTGATTTGAAAATTATCCCCATTGGCTGGTGGAATAGATAAACATGTAGGAAGGGGACCGCATATAGGATAGCATCTCTCTTGGAGAGAAATACGCGGTGGGTTCTGCGCACCGACGGGTGGTAGAAGGGTGGTGTTATAATCTTACGGAGAACCGTCCATCTCGGTCGATGTGGAGGGTGGAGGCAAAAAAGAAAGTGAAGAAATACCGACTTCACAGTCGATAGCAGGAACGCAGACATGACGGGCACAAGAATCCCGTGTCCAGCCAAGCATCTACTAAGAGGGTTTAGCGCAAGTGGCAGCGTGTGTACGATTAAAAAATGGTTTGTTCTGAAAAGTATGTCGGACTCAGAAAAATCACACAAAAATGCACAATCAACCATAGAACTATGGTTACCTAGGTCAAGTCTCTAGACCGCATCTAGACTTCCAAAGGACAAGCCGCAGGTTTAATCCTCTAACACCTTTTTATAGCTCTTGTGGCCAGGTAAGTAGAAGGTATCCGCTATACGAATCACCCAAAATAGCGGGTTTAATTAAGTAACCACTTACCTAGACACACTTGCCTAGGCACCACAAAAGAAATGCGGATAAGCGATAAAGCATCCACGACCTTCCTCTGTCCTTAATAAGTGCAACAGTCCTTAGAGACTTGGTCTAGATATTTTTTAATTAATGTAGGTTGATGCGGATGCTCATTTTGTGATTTATGAGGCCTAGGAAGGGTGATGAAATCCCCACCTAATCTGAATTTGTTCTTTGCCTCTTAATGTCCGTATTAAAATATGCACAAACAAACCAATTACAAAACTTGCAAAAAGATTTTTGAGCGACGATATTTTGCAAAGAATCCTGTAGAAAAAATATTTTATTGGATTTCATAGGAGAGAGAAGGATTTGAGAAAGATACCAGAGAATTTGAAACCCTAATCCTCTAATTTAGCCGCGGTTCCGCAGCCAATTTCCTCTTATTTCCGCGTTTCCGCTGCCGACTAGGGAGATGTGGTGGAGATTTTTTCTACATGGCCTCCTTTGGTCCTGTGGACCTTGATGAATATCTCTGAATCTCTGTTTCCTCAAATCTGTTACTCCAGATCCCCTTGCAAAATTCACACAATAATTGTTAAATATACAATTTACAGTTTTGTTTATTTTTATGATATAAATCGAATAAGAATTCAACAGAAATAGTAACAATAAAAAATTACGCACGTATCCCCGGCAACTGTCACGACCCAAATATAAGCTCGCGACCAGCACTTAAATCACGCGATGTTTACAGGCTAACGTAATTCAAGCAAGCTGAAACCCAGAAATCTAAATCTTTTTAAGAAATAAAGAGGTGATGCTTTGAAATAAAGGTATAGTAAATCATGTTTTGTCTTTTGAAAATTTGGACAGCACCTCCCTTGTAAAAACTAACTCCGAAAATGGGTACAACACAGAATATAAATAAAGCATCCCAAACGGGAGCAAATCACGCCCAACGGCGGAAACCACCACCACATGTATAAATAACAAGTATACGACGCCCAACGGCGAAGATCCACATAAGGAAATAAAGTAAAGTAAGACATGAACCCCAAAAGCTAACATAAAACCCATCGCTTAAGTCTCGCAACTACAAGTCCTCAAAGTTTGCAACATATACAATTACTAGTTTCTGATTTGATGGAGTGACTAGATACAATATGGAAAATGAATACAAGAGGGGCACGATCCAATATGTACCACCTACCATAAGCAAGTCACCCGGAAACAGTTGTGTTCCAGCGATACCGCAACTGATCCATGCGGTCAACCTGCAAGAACTGTGGCACAACGGGGGTGAGTTGCCAACTCGTGAATAGAAAAACATCATCAGGTAGAAATCGAAATAAATAACGATTCCTATGTCAACTATATCATAAATGTAATACTATGATATCTAGGGTGACCGTATCTGCTTATGTGCCAACACATAATAAAAGCCTATCAGCATGTGGATATTATCCAACAATATAATCAATGTATGTTTGCAAGTGGATCTCGTCCAACAATAAAATCAATACATGTATACAGTGGATCTCGTCCATGTGTCAACTACTGACACAGCAACTCCTGCATGTAAATATCATAAAAACATATGCAGGTAAATATATAACGCCTTAGATTTCGGTTAGTGTTCGTTTAGACGTTAATGCGGGTTTACTATAAAAAGTTTACCAATACGGGTTCCTCGCATTTTATAATATTTAATTAATAATTTATTATTATTTGTTATAAGCATGCACGCACGTGTGCAAGTAAATGTGAGAATTTGTTTGTGCTAAATTAGTCTTAGCAACCATGACACTTAACCTAATCCTTTGTTAATCATAATCTCTTTGCTTTACCTAATCCAATCCTTGCCATTTCTAGATATTTCCTTGTGAGTGAGTGAGAGAATGAGATATTTGTTTATGAGTAATGAGGTGGTGTGAATGCATTAATGGGGATTAAATGCTATGATACACTCACTCTCATCTAACACCCTACACTCACCTCCCTCTCTCTTCATCATTTCCTCTCTTTTTTTTTCTCTAACTCTTTTATTCTTCATCTCTCCCTCAACTAAACTGAACACTTCATTACGCTTCATCAAAATTCATCAAATTCACAAAAAAATTCACAAAATCCCATTTTTTTCTTGGATATTGCCTCTTGGATGCCATGGAGCATGCAAAGCTTATATCTTTGAGTTCTTTTGGCTAGGTAATAATCCCTATCTGTTCTTTTTATTGATTTTGTTTAGCTTAGCTTGTTAGATTTAGTTTAGATAGTGTAAAGTTAAGTTTTGTGCATAATATCGTATTTTTAGTGTTGGTTTGTAACATTTGGGATCTGCTGTGACCCGGAAAGTGTACTAGAAAACCAAACAAACTAGTTGTGCTGTACTTGTGACCATAGGACCTCACCTGGAGCACTCACCCATGGGGATCGGACTCGGCCGGTGCCCACTCGAAGGAAGTCCGGCGACATCGGCCGTTGGTTTGAGTTGGGGTTTGGGTGTGTTTGGTTTTGTTTGTTTGTTTAGTTTTCTCTGTATATGAAATCTGGGATCACTTAGGTAGTTTCTAGTGTTTTGTGTCTGCGCGATACGTCATACGACACGGATCGTGCACTTTTTGTGATTTTACTCTTAGGTCGTTTTCGTCGTGTCGCTACGCGCGTAAGCCACAATACAGACACTTGAGAGTATGTTTTGTGTGGTTGCGTCGGTCTAATATAGTTTGTACGTGTTTTGGGTCTGTTATTAATATATATTTTGCGTTATTGTTCTAATGTTGCAGGTTCGCAGGCGGGGTCTTCGGACACTGCTACAAAGGGAAAACAGGTTGTTGGCTTCACTTAGCTAAGAACGTTGGTGAGTAGATTTAATATCTACAGGGGAATCGCCCACTTGGCGTTATGCGTCTGGAATAAAGATGTTACTTTTGTCGCATATTCTATGTCAGATTTAGAATTGCGCATTTAACCTACTACTTAGTTATTGTTTTGCTTGGACTAGTATCCTTAGGACATTGCACATATTATTGACGATTCATGTTGCACGAGCACTGATTGTATGCTACACACACCGTCATTAATTGCCATGTCATGCGCAACCCACATATAGAAATGCTATTGTTTGGTTAGGAATATTGAGACATTGATTCATATTTCCTATCGCATATGACTTATAGTATACCTGTATGTTAGTGATATGTATGCCCTAGAGGCCATTACTGTATATGCGATGTATATTGTAGTGGATGCTTGGACATATATATGGAGGACTTTCTTGCTCGACATGATATTATGCTATCTGGTTGTACTTTATCTTAACATGTACTCTGATTGTCTCTATATTACATGTTGACAAACCCTAAGGATATATACTTGACTACAAGGACTATGATGCAGAACATACTAGTGGGGACAGTGTAGTCGCTAAGTACATCCTTCAAATGCCCCTACTCGTGAGTGTATCGAGACATGGCATCGATATACCATAGTAGACTAGCGTATAGCTTCTCAACCCATATAGATGGGCGATGGATGATCCCATATCCATTGGTGTTTGACATCAGAGATAGTATACGGGTGCTCAGTGGAGACTGGGTACATTGGACGGACTCGCCGAGAACTCCCAGATGGTATTATACCTCACGTTAGATGTCAGTTCTCTGTGACACTCGTACAGGTTAGTCTGTAGACCCGAGATAGTCATAGAGTCTTGTGTGAATCCCACTGTGCTTTGATCTCCATCATACCACGTCCAAGAGGGCGTGCAAAAAGGTGGCTTTTGGGTACAGTCCCGAATCACATGGAGGCAATAAGCGATAGGAGGGGTTTCGTCTATTTAGGTATAGGGAGTTGATGTTGCGCTGTGTTCGATTGGCTATAACTGGAAATCCCTGGCAAGGGTTGCTGAGATTTACTGGTAAGTGTTATCAGTAGTTTCTCGAACTGTTATGGACCTCATATCGACATGACTTATCGGTTATTGGGGTCTGACGTTTACCACCCATAGATTAGATATGCGACATATCAGACGAAGAGACCGGACTGTACGGTAGTGTTACTGATTGGATTCGCGGGAGTACTAGTAGGCTTGCTTGTTGATCTTCTGTTCACTCAATACCCCGGTGGCCGTTACGTTTGGCAGACCGCTTGCGACTTGTGCGTGTTTGATATGATCATCACCTACTGCCGGCGTATTGACGAGTCTTTAGAGTCCTACACAGGGGTTTCCTGGCTCAAGAGAAACGGAGTAGGAGCGCATATGTGATATGTGCGGGACCGAGATTGATACGATATGAGATACCGTATTCTAATCTCGCGATTAGTGACATTAATTGGTTGTATGCGATATGGCCGGGTTATCGGATCAAGTGTTGATTCGATAAGTTGTTACACAAGATATTAGTCGGTTAAAGCCAGATTATTAAATCAAGAGTTGATTTAATAATTTAATGTGTAATTATATATTTGATATATTACATTACATTAACTAGTATTAGCTCACTTATGATTTATTTTCTCACTAGATTCTGCACATTGTTTATTTATGATATATGCAAGTGTACATGTTTGTATCATGCTTGATGATACATACAAGTTGGGTGTATGAGACTTAAACCAAATCAAGGTTAAATTAGTGTTTGCTTATTTCCTAACAAGTAACAAAAGAGAGGAGACTTTGGTCAAAGTTATCAAGCTTCATGAAGCTTGAAGAAATATTGACAAAGTCAACTCTTTTGTCATTCCTTAGGATATTAGTTAACCCAACCCTTAACCACATACCTTGGTTAATTCTCTACATGAGTTAAACATGAGGGCTTAAATCAACCATGGTGCAATAATTCATTAGATGAATTATTCAAGAGACTTCTTCTTCTTCCTTGAACAAAAAGCTTTCTAGCTTCAATGGAGTTTGAGAAAAAGTGTGAGAAAATCTATTCTAATGTGAGCAAACTTCCTACTTCATTATCCCCTACTACTTGCCATTTAGTAGATGTTGTTGTCTTCACAAAGTTCTTGACCTAGTGAAGGAATAGCTTGAGTTAGTGTCTCCCCGACGTAGATCATCTTCGGCCTCAAAGTCATCGAAGCAAGCATATTCGTTTCTTCGTGGAGCCTCTCTAGAGTCTGGAGTTTATAATCGCTGCGAAGGGGACTTCTACACGGAGCTATTGAAGTGAAGGACTGGTCTACAAAGGTTGTATTCCCACTCTCTTAGAAGTAAAGTTGTTTAATTGCTTATTGTTTCGCCAAATCTCTAGTCCACGATCTTGCTTGGGTTGTTCGGCACATGAAAAATTTGATTTTGGCATGGTTGATGCCTTGTAGAACTTCATACGTGTGCATAGCAACCCTACTGTGGTATCAGAGCCAAGCTAGAGCTTTAGGCGAAGTCTAGGCGAAGTTAAAAGTCCGATCGAACCCGGATAACCCCGATTAAACCCTTCTCTGGTCATTTTTTGAAATCGTGATTGTTTCAACATTAAAAATACTTCAAAAATTCAGCAGGCAATTATATGGAACACTGTGAAAAACGACAAAGTGCGCCGCCCAAAGCGCCGCGGAACCGCGGCACGAGCATGGCTCACACGGCGGTTCCGCGGCCATAAAGTGACATCATGTTTTTCTTTTTGCACAGTAATGTTCCTATCAAATTTCATGATGTTTTTGGGTATTTTTAATTCATACTCAAGAGTTGAGTTTTCTGGGTTGTATTGGGGACTCGTTGATTCGATCGGATAAGTTAACTTCGTTTAGTTTTTCTGGATAATTTTTAGAACGTGTTAATAAGTTCGAACGGATATCAATAACTCATTTTTTTCCCCTGCCGGAAAATTTCCAAGTGTTGGATTTTTCCGTAGTTTAAGAACGTTCTAAGTCGTGCAAGTAATGCAGTGGACCCTCTAGAAGACAACAAACCTTAACTCGATTGTGTGACCGTCTTGAACCGCCTCTAAACCTTGGAGTTTGTAGCAGTACGGCATGCCACATGTGAGGCGTTGGCTTGACCCTTCTATGGCTGGACCATTGGTACTGTGGCATGTGATGGATATTTTTAAACTAATTTCAAGTGTTGAGAACTATTTGGGAAGACTTGGGTGTTTGATTATTCGATCAGAAAGTTTAACATTGTCTATTTATCTGGAATGTGATACAATATTTGGAATCCACATGTAGTTATGAGATAACTAATTTGAATGTTATAAATCTAGCAGTTTAGTCTTAATTGATTGGTTGCCATGGAATTTTAATGTGATCAAAAGTCCGTCGCAATCGCGTAGCGTACGCGGATACTCGCCGTGTAAACTTAACAGACAGACACGCCCCATAGCCTCGACCAAGTGACTGTAGGAGAACCCCATCGCCAAAAGCATCCGTTCGGGTGCTCGCGGCAGCGGTGTTCCGCCTTAGTGCACTTCGTCGACGGTATCGGGGGTGCGGCCATCTAATAAAGTTTGCGACGAGTATTCGATCTGCATGTCGGGAATCTTGTTGAATTGCTCGACTTTATATTGAAAAGAGTTTTCGATGATGAGACTAAAATGCGGGGTTTATAATAGTTAGGCATCCAATGTCTAAGGAATTCATTTGGTTAGGCATGCGATGTCTAAGGAGGTTGCGGATTCCAACTGTTGTAGTTTTACACATTCTTTTCTGCGACCGTAAGTGTAATATGTGGTGTATCGCCGGTTTCGTTGCTATACATCAACGGCAATTGGGATACGCATATTTACATACGTTGATGATATGAGATATTATGTGTTGCTGTGATATGTTATATTGGATCGTCGTGTTTTGAATAGCCGGGTGTTTTATATGAAATGAGAGTTTTTCTTTTTCATTCATGTAAAATTCATTGTATGTAATCTTCTTTTATTGGGGCACTTCTGGCCTGAGGATGATGTCACCATTGTATATTATTTACTTTTCCGTATTAGGTAGACCCAAGGCGGGGAGCACAAGTAACCGGGTTCTAGGGTCCAGTGGGAGACCATCTCGAGGAGTCGAAACCGGGTCTCCTAACTGTAGAATTGGCAGTGTTGCTTGCCGATCTCATAAGGGTCTAGGGATATGGGTTTGGCTATTCTTCGCGACCGTGGAATCCGTGTTTTATACAGGCTCGTATTGAAAACACGGACGTCCTAGTATATCCAATATTTCATATATGTTCTTCTGCTGCAATGTTCTGTGATGAGATCATATTACTACCTAAGACGAATGTTTATATTATATATATGAGATATATATTATATATTGTTGATTTCGTTTCATATCTGATGCTTGTGTAGCATAATTAAATTGGGACTTCATTAATGAGATTAATGAAACTAAAAGAAACCCAAGATGTTGTAGAAACTTGTTTAAAAACTGGTAGCTCTAGTTCTTGCTTTGCATAGCGGTGTTCCTTGTAGAACATCCAGCACCTTATTCGATAAGGAAAGAGCCGAGATTCCTTCACCGGGAGTGACCTCTTTAGTGAAACTAGTAGATGCTACAAACTCGGTTTGTCTTTTGATTGCTTCTATAGTTCTTGCTTTGCATAGTGGTGTATATGATATACCATGCACCTTATTCGATGAGGAAAGGGCCGACGATCCTTCACTGGGAGTGACCCCTTTAGCAAAACTAGAAAAGCCTAAAAAACACTCCATTTAAAATCACTCGATTCTACAACGATATCAAGTTCATTACGCAAAGGGTTTTCTTAAAAACCTGTCGTAGCCCTCCGTCATTTCAGATGAGGACTTTTTAGTATTCGTGCTGCGTTTGTTGGCCTTTATCAAGGCGTAGTGTGCGGTAGCTGAATAGTACTTATCTGTTTATGCATATGATGCAGATTGGATTAGGGTAGTCGTGCGACCTTGTTGGCCTTTGTCAAGGGCCGTGCTGGTGGGTTTAATTCAATCAAGAAATGACGGGTTGAACTTGACTAGCAGCCTTTGGTTTGTTGGCCTTTGTCAAGGTCATAGGACGCTAGGGGTAAAATATTATTGGGAATTTCAAGTGTTGAAATTTGCAATGAGATTGTATACCTTCTATGAGATAGTTGGATCTCGATACCCACTGCGAGTAAGAGTTACTTCTGGGAGAGTTTTACACATTACAATTAGCCGAGGTGTCTAGAAAATATTAACGGGGTTACGCCTCTGGGAAAATGAGGTTTACTTTAATTAGGTCCGTGCGAAAGCACGGGGAACCTCCATCAAAGCACCGACACTGGCCTGGCTGAAAGATTGGCGAACTTGTAGTGTGTAATTAATCCTGGCTAGTCTTTCCTTTTATGGTTTGAAGGAAGATTTGACTAAAACAGTGGGAGACATCCTGATTAGATATATTAGATAACCAATCTAATCTTGCAAGAGTATACGCTGAGTGTTTTCTTCGCTCTCTCTCCAGGCAGCGACCATATCACACCTTAATCAAGATAATAATACGGATATATTGACCGAACCCGCTTGTTATACTGAGTTAAGGAATTTTGGTCCTGCTCCAACTTATAATTGTTATAAGACAGAGGAGGAAATTGGGGATTACCAGAATTCCCGTGCCGCCCAAACGAAGAAAGTGCATGTTGATGCACTTCTTGGGGTGTGTTCATTATAGAGAACTGTTTCTCAATATCCTTTACGTCCTGGGTATGTGACACCAGATCAGGATCCCGCAAATGTAATTTGTTACTTGGGCTACATATAGGTAGAGAACTGAGAACGGGTGATAAGTTTCATGAGATAGAAAACGGTGCAAGTGTTGCAGCCAAGTCTGTTGGTCACTATCACCCTGTATTACCAGAATACATTGATTCTGAATGAATGTTATTAGATACCGAACCTGATATACAGTATCATACCAGTCTCTTTATTAGTAAAGAATGATATAATTTTGTATTGTTGGATAATGTTTTGAACATTTCCTATATCAAGAGTTGATCGGTTCAGGCACGTTATCTAAAAGCATTGACGTTCTAAATCAAACAACAGTTCTTAGTATACGGAACACACACAAGAGGAAGAGTTCAGAAATGAACGAACCCTTCTTGAGGTATTATAGACTAGGTCATATCAATGTGACCCGACTAGCTGAAGTTACATTTAGATGCATATTTAAATTAGTTTGAATTTACATCTTGTGAAACTTGCCGGTCATGTCACAAAGATAAGATGACCACAGCTCTGTTTATTGAAAACAGAGAAAGAGTTAGTGAACACTTGGGATTGATACATGCTGATGTATGATGGTCCCCTATCTACACATGCCAAGGCCGGTTCTTTGTACTTTATTATATTCACTGATGATCTCTCAAGATTCAGATATACGTTCCTGTTGAAACACAAGTCCGAAACTTTTGAGTTAATCACAAAATAAAAGTTAGAAGTAGAGAACCAAAAACGGGTATAAGTATTATGTCCTTTGATGAGATCAGGGAGGAGAATACTTGAGCACGGAATTCCTGGACTATTCTAAAGGAGAATGAGATTCTCTGTCAGCATTACTCCTCCGTATACACCAAAGCACGATGGTATATCGGGGCGGAGCAATAACACCCTATGTGATATGGTATGCTCTATGATGAGTATTACTGAGTTTCCTATTTCCTTTTGGGAGTTATGCACTTGAGAAGCTGCATACCTATTGAATAGGGTTCAAATCAAATCAGTTGCTTACCACTTCATATGTGATATGGAAAGCGAAGAGCCCATATCTTATGTTTGTTAAGATTTGGGGTTGTCCGGTCTATGTCTAAAAGGCAAAATCCGGAAAAACTCGAGGTAAAGACAGATCTGTGGAAGTTTATTGAATATCCCTATCATACGCAAGGGAATATCTTCTACCTAACCGAGGAACAAAATATGTTTTGTTTGTCAACATGCCTCCTTTGTGAAAGGGAATTTCTTGTGGAAAATTAGTGGTCATGAGGTAGAACTTGAAGGAGTTCCAGCTATACAAACTGCAGCTGATGATTTGATACATCCAAAGGATTCAATAGTAACCAACGAACCTCAGCCACTCCACCGATCTAGTAGGGTTCCTCACCCACCTGAGAGACACTTCGGTTTTCCCTATGACAATAGGAGCGAGGATTGCATCATGAGATGATGACCCAACTAGTTTCGAGCAGGCCATCAGGAGTGTGACTCTGTAAGAATGGCTGGATGCTTAGTGATCTGTGATGGAATCCTTATACACCAACAAAGTATAGACTTTAGTTGGTTTATCTGAAGGGTTAAATCCCCATCTGGAGCAAGTATATCTTGATAAGATTACTTGGTGTACATGGAAAAGTTGAGACATTCAAAGCTATGCTTAAGTCCATCCAGATCCTACTTGCCACTGCTACATACCATGACTACGATATCTGGTGGTTGGGTGTCATGACTGCTTTTCTAAATGATGTTTTAGAAAAGAGCGTCTATAAGTACACAGCCAGAGGGCTTCGTAGACAGTGGGAGCAGCGGAAACATGTGCAAGATGTTTTATGTGATAAACCAGGCATCGCGGAGTTGGAACATCTGTTTTGATGTGGTAGTCAAAGAGTTTGACTTCATCAAAAAGGTAGATGAACCTTGTATATACAAAAATGTAGTAGGGTGTATGGTGGTGATCCTCGTAGTGTACGTGGATGTCATACTCTTGATAGGGAAGGAGTTTCCTATACTACGCTCGGTCAATCTCCGCTTATCACAAGGATTCTCCATATAGGATCAAGGTGATACCTCCTAAATCCTGGGTTTTGGATCTATGAGATAGATCTAATTGGATGTTAGGATACTCACTAGTTGTAGTGAGATGGTGTCAATCGATCATGGGGAGAATCACTGGAAAGGTTCTAGGGTGATAAGGACGACTGAATGTCAGTCGCAGGCATTGTCTTTACCCTCAGTGGAGGGACGGTATGTTGGAAGAGTTCCAAGCTAGATACCGTGACTTATTAGAAGATTAAAGAAAAGATACATCGTTACAAAGGATGCTACAAAAGAGGCTGTCTGGATATATAAATTCATGAGATGAACTTTGTTCCTACCATTGTGTGATAATGGAGTTGTGGCTTATGCCAAGGAACCACCGTCCCATCAGAAATCCAGATATAATTCTTAGGCAGTATCACCTGATCATGGAGATGGTTGATCTCCAGGGAGATCGAGTTAGGAGAGTAGACACAGAGGACAACAGCGCGGATCCACTCACAAAGGCCTATTTCCCAGCAGAGACTTTTATGGGATGGTTGAGTATGAGATACTTCAACCACTGCTGAGAGTTGGGTATGCGATACAACAACACATGGCCCTAGTGCAACTAGGAGATTGTTAGTGATATGTATGCCCTAGAAGCCATTACTGTACATGCGATGTATATTGTAGTGGATGCTTGGACATATATATGGAGGACGTTCTTGCCCGACATGATAGTATGCTATCTTGTTGTACTTTATCTTAACATGTACTGTGATTGTCTCTATGTTACATGTTGATAAAGCCGTTAGGATATGTACTTGGCTACCAGGACTATGATGCAGATCATACTAGTAGGGACAGTGTAGTCGCTAAGTACATACTTAAAATGTCCCTAGTCGTGGGTGTATCGAGACAGGGCATTGATATTCAATAGTAGACTAGCGTATAGCTTCTCGACCCATATAGATGGGCGATGGATGATCCCATATCCATTGGTGTTTGACATCAGAGATAGTATACGGGTGCTCAGTGGAGACTGGGTACACTGGACGGACTCACCGAGAACTCCCAGATGGTATTATACCTTACGTCAGATGGCAGTTCTTTGGTGACACTGGTACAGGTTAGTCTGTAGACCCGAGATCGTCATAGAGTCTTGTGTGATTCCCACTGTGCTTTGATTTCCATCATACCATGTCCAAGAGGGTATGCAAAAAGGTGGCTTTTGGGTACAGTCCCGAATCACATGGAGGCAATGAGCGATAGGAGGGGTTTCGTCTCTCCCGGTATAGGGAGTTGATGTTGCGCTGTGTTCGATTGGCTATAACTGGAAATCCCTGACCAGGGTTGCTGAGATTTACTGGTAACTGTTATCAGCAGTTTCTCGAACTGTTATGGACCTCATATCGACATGACTTATCGGTTATTGGGGTCTGACGTTTACCACCCCTAGACTAGATATGTGACATATCAGACGAAGAGACCAGACTGTACGGTAGTGTTACTGATTGGATTCGCAGGAGTACTAGCAGGCTTGCTTGTTGATCTTCTAATCGCTCAATACTCGGGTGGCCGTTATGTTTGGCAGACCGCTTGCGACTTGTGGGTGTTTGATATGATCATCACCTTCTGCCGGCGTATTGACGAGTCTTTAGAGTCCTACACAGGGGTTTCCTGGCTCAAGCGAAACGGAGTAGGAGCGCATATGTGATATTTGCGGCACCGAGATTGATACGATATGAGATACCGTATTCTAATCTCGCGATTAGTGACATTGATTGGTTGTATGCGATATGGCCGGGTTATCGAATCAAGTATTGATTCGATAAGTTGTTACACAAGATATTAGTCGGTTAAAGCCGGATTATTAAATCAAGAGTTGATTTAATAATTTAATGTATAATTATATATTTGATATATTACATTACATTAACTAGTATTAGCTCACTTATGATTTATTTTCTCACTAGATTGTGCACATTGTTTATATATGATATATGCAAGTGCACATGTTTGTACCATGCTTGATGATACATACAAATTGGGTGTATGAGACTTAAGCTAAATCACGGTTAAATTAGGGTTTCCTTATTTCCTAACAAATAATAAAAGAGAGGAGACTTTGGTCAAAATTATCAAGCTTCATGAAGCTTGAAGAAACATTGACAAAGTCAACTCTTTTGTCATTCCTTAGGATATTAGTTAACCCAACCCTTAACCTCATACCTTGGTTAATTCTCTACATGAGTTAAGAATGAGAGCTTAACTAAACCATGGTGCAATAATTCATTGGATAAGTTTTCATTTGGATGAATTATTCAAGAGACTTCTTCTTCTTTTTCCATGAACAAAAAGCTTTCTAGCTTCAATGGAGCTTGAGAAAAAGTGTGAGAAAATCAATTCTAATGTGAGAAAACTTCCTACTTCATCATCCCCTACTACTTGCCATTTAGTAGAGAGTGTTCTCTTCACAAAGTTCTTGACCTAATGAAGGAATAGCTTGAGTTAGTGTCTCCTCGACGTAGATTATCTTCGGTCTCGACATCATCGAAGCAAGCATGTTCGTTTCTTCATGGAGGCTCTCTAGAGTCTGGAGTTTACGATCGCAGCGAAGGGGACTTCTACACGGAGCGATTGAAGTGAAGGACCGGTCTACAAAGGTTGTATTCCCACTCTCTTAGAAGTAAAGTTGTTTACTTGCTTATTGTTTCGCCTAATCTCTAGTCCACGATCTTGCTTGGGTTGTTCGGCATATGAAAAATTGTATTTTGGCATGGTTGATGCCTTGTAGAACTTCATACGTGTGCCTAGCAACCCTACGCTGTATAACTACATGCTTACACATATGCCTTGGTATACTTACATGCTAGTTACCTGTATACCTATAGGGTATCGTACCATTAGCGATAGGTACATACACACCTAAGGACATAGCTACAGGTATACCTTGTATTCATACTTCACTTATACCTGGATGATATATCACATCATTACTGATAGGTAGATACATATATTTTTGCTATACCTTTATGTTTTCACATTTATCTGGCTACAGCTACGTATTTACCCTAATTTGATGTATTATTTAGAATTGGAGAAATTAGGAACCACATGATATTTATATTAACTGGTTGTAGTTAAATAGCGGATTTTCCTTTATATGCTTTCATTACAGTTTTATGTTGCATATATAATATTCATGGATTTTCGCATTGAGATATGGATTTTTCATGATGTTTTCTGGGTTTGGGGACCGTAGGAGTTCATGAAATTATGCATTATTTGAAAAACCCGGTTTTCCTTGATATGATATTTCTGCAGCCACCATTAGATTTATCGGTTCGAATATATATACCCCACGCGAGGAATGGAGGGGCCGTGTGCGGGTACATGGTAGGGCCCGGAGGTACCCCGAGGCAAGAATGAGGTCGTGGTGTGAGACGATGAGTTAAAGGGGAAACCATACCTACCTGTGACATTACCAATGACTCAGCGGTTATCATGGGGATACCTTTGGGAGTCATGTACATATGGATACGTGGAAAGACGAGAGTCAGAGCTAGGCCTTCGTGCTTTTCGGATAGCATGTGATACGTACCTATCAAGAGGCCAGTCTTGGTGACAGCACCTGATAGATCAGCCTTTCTGTGTCAATACTTGACATATTGTTTTCATGATATTTTATTCCTATGTATATATAACAGTAGATTAGGACGCTGTTATATATGCCCTTACACCAATATTAGTGGAATGGGATGCTAATATATGTGTATTGATATCAATTTTATATACATCATCATGTTTATTCATGCAATATACCTAGGATGTAAGAGACTCATTAACATTGGATTTAGGACATTTGAGAATTCATTTGATATTGATTACAGGATATATGAGATTGCAGATTTTGTACATTCAGGATATATGAGATTTATTTGATGTTGTACATTCAGGATTTGTGAGATTTATATGATATGAGAGCCAATTTGGGGGCTGATTTGAGGTGATTGGGATTTGGATTGTCTTGTTGGATTGTGATCCTACCACGATGACAGGATTCCGTGGGAATGAAATATTTCATTCTGTACTCCACATTTATTGTTTATGCATTGCTTCATGCATTAGTGTACCTGTTGGAGTACCTTCCATGACTGTTGCATTTACATTCCTTTATTCATATCATTTCTTCATGTATTAGTAGTATCGATATAGTACCTTACATGATTGTACATACAGATTGTATATTATTGCTTCATGTATTAATTGTACCTGCTAGTGTACTTTTTATGATTATTGCATTATATATGACCATTCATTGCTATTAGATGCTTATGTTATATTCGCGTTGTACGTGCATACTTGCGATTACCTGCATATGTTATTTACTATTCACGAGTTGGCAACTCACCCCCATTGTGCTACAGTATTTTGCAGGTCATCCTTAGAGTAGTCAGAGGCAGGCTATATTCATCTATCTTATCATGTTTTGCTACGGATACCGCATCAGCTGACATTGTGCAGTTTTGCCCAGGTGGGTTTTGTGGTTAACCAATGTTGTATTTATATTCGTTGTATCCATATATTCTCCATCTACCAGTATTATGTATGACTTAGAGACTTGGTGTGAGGACGATATTGTATATTATTTTGTGACTTGGAGGTTTTATGCAGTTTCCTATTTATCGTCTTCTATTTCTTCGCTACGGCGTCGTATAGTTGTTGTGGTGGTTGTTTTCCGCCTTTAGGCGTGTATTTGCTCCCGTTTGGGGATACTTTATTTATATTTATATTGTACCCATTTTCGGGGATAGTTTTTACAAAGGGGGTGCTGCCAAAATTTTAAAGAAGGAAAAGTTGGACTTTTAAAGAATTTGGGTTGTGATTTCAAAGACTTTTAAACAATGTTTCTTATCTTTCTTGTCTTTTAATGGTTTAGATTTCTGGGTCTTGGCTTTCTTTTACTGCGTTACGCCTGTAGACGTTGCGTAATATTAGGCCCGTCACGTGCGAATTTCGGGTCGTGACAAAGTTGGTATCAGAGCGCTAGGTTTTACTATTCGGAATGTAGGATGACCTTGGTATGATAGAGTAGGTAGTTTAAGCAGAGTAACGTAGTTTGTATGTCTGCAGCATACTCACGATGCGGTACTCCGCCTAAAATGACCTAGTACAAATTGCTTGAAATTTCTATAGGGTTACTAGGCACTCTCACATGGGTCTATAAGTCATCAACCATGCCCGATGTAAAATTTAGACGTGCCGAACAACCCTAACCTAGATCATTAAACTAGAGATTAGGCGAAACAAAGCAAGTAAATAACTTTACTTCGAAGAGTTTGGGATTACAACTTTTGTAGTCCGGTCCTTCACTTCTAAAGCTCCGTGTTGAGATCCCTTCGCTACGATCATCGAGTGCCCGGACTCTAGAGAGGCTCCACGAAGAGAAAGATGCAAGCTTGCTTCCGATCTTCGATAACAAAGAAGATCTACCTTGAACTTTCTTTAGCACAACCTCTCGCTCACTAAATGAACTGAACAACCTAATCTAATTGGCAAGAATAGATTAGGATGATGAAGTAGGAATTTAGCTCTCATTTGTTTTCTTAATCTCACTCATTTTCATCACAAAGAAAAAAGCTAGAAAGCTTTTCAAGGAGGAAGAAGAAGATGATTTACTTTGTGATGAATAATGAATTGTGGTGAGATTAGAAATGCAACCATGGGTTAAGTATGATAACTTAACCCATGTAGAGACTTAACCATAGTCAAGAGTTGGGTTGGGTTAATAAATATCTACAAAAATATCTTTGCAAAAACAAAACAAAAAGCTTCTAGAAGCTTCTAGAAAAATTAACCCAAATCAAACCTAAATCATGTTTAATCTCCACAAATCATGTTGCATTAATAACCCTAACATGTTACAATATTATATATCACATATATAATATTTATTGTAACAAAATAAAATAATACAATTAACATATATCGTATATATATCAATGTAATACCCGAGTGAGAAGAAGAATCTTTTAATGATCTTATATTAGTTAATGTAACTTAATATATCAAATATATAATTATACATTAAATTATCGAATCAACACTTGATCCGATAATCCGGCTATTTCACAAATAACCGACTAATATAATCTGTATCATTTCATCGAATCAACACTTGATCCGATGACCCGGCTATATCACATATACCCGGCCGATATCTCATATCGCGAGAATCTAATACGGTATCACATATACGTATTGTTCTCGGCCCCGCACATATCATATATGTGCTCCTACTCCGTTTTTCCTGAGCCAAGAAACCTCTGTGTAGGACTCTAAAGAATCGTCAATACTCCGGTAGTAGGTGATGATCATATCAAACAACCACAAACTGCAAGCGGTCAGCTAAACGTAACAGCCACCCAGGTATTGAGCGATAAGAAGATCAATAAGCAAGCTTGTACATTCTCCTGCGAATCCAAACAGTAACACTCCCGTACAGTCCGGTCTCTTCGTCTGATATGTCGCATATCTCGCCTAAGGGTGGTAAACGTCAGACCCCAGTAGCTTGATAAGTTGTGTCGATATGAGGTCCATAACAGTTTAAGAAACTACTGATAATACTTACCAGTAAATCTCAGCAACCCTGGCCAGGGATTTCCAGTTATAGCCAATCGAACACAGCGCAACATCAACTCCCTATACCGGAAGAGACGAATCCCCTCCTATCGCTCATTGCCTCCATGTGATTCGGGACTGTACCCAAAAGCCATCTTTTTGCACGCCCGCTTGGACGTGCTATGATGGAAATCAAAGCACAGTGGGAATCACACAAGACTCTATGACGATCTCGAGTCTACAGACTAATCTGTACCAGTGTCACCAGAGAACCGCCCTCTGATGTGAGGTATAATACCATCTGGGAGTTCTCGGTGAGTCCGTCCAGTGTACCCAGTCTTCACTGAGTACCCGTACACCATCCTTCATGTCAAACACCGATGGACATGGGATCATCCATCGCCCATCATATGGGTCAATATGCGTATACGCCAGTCAACTCTGGTGTATCGATGCCCTGTCTCGATACACCCTCGTCTAGGAACAGTTATAGGATGTACTCGTCGACTACTGTGGCCCCACTAGTATGATCTCATCTTGGTCCCAGTAGCCGAGTACATATCCGAAGGGCTTTATCAACATGTAACATAGAGACAACCAGAGTGTAAGTGCACGACAGCACCGCAGACATCTGAACGAGGCCAAAATGCGGAAACAAAAACTTTTCTTTAAACAGAAACCGGCGCTACCGCGGACTATAAATCCAGATCGGACCATTAACCTACTACTAGTGAAATAGAGAAAGGGTAGAGAGCTATACCTAGCGATCCGTGTCCTTCGGACTTCAGCCACCATCCCGATCTCCCAGCAGAATCTCTGGTCTCGATCTCCTCGTCGGAAAGGGCACTACATCGAGAAGTCATTTTACGGGCTCCCACCTCTTGACCGAGGCAACTAGGACACGAAGTTGGCAAGACGACGTGTCTAAGATTGCTTTAGACTGAGTGTAGAACGCTATGTCTCGAGGGGTTGTTTGAAGTTGCCATTTGGATGTGTAGGTGAAGGGATGAACTTTGAAATGGTGCTGTGGGATTTTGTGTGTGCAAATGAGATGAAAAAACCCCCACCAAAAATTGGACAACCCCTCTCTCTATTGGCCGGCCCCTTGTTGTGAAGGGAGAGAGAGAATAATGCAAGGAAGAGAAAAGGGTGATCATTAGGAACAATGATCACAACCAAGTCAAATCAAAAACCCATAACCTAAAGCAAGTAATGATGAACCCAAAAAGACAATCATAAGAGGCTAGAACCATGATGAACCCTCCAACACAAAAAACACCCTCCATTTTGCTAATTTGCATATTTGCAAATAAGCCCCTCCCATCAATTTTCAGCCAAGGAAAGAAACAAAGGAAAATGGCCGAAACGGAATGCAAACTGGCAACTTCAAAAAGCGATCCGGTAACAAATTACTGGATAACCCCGCGACTGTATATACATACCCGCATTTGTATTCCGACCGAATACAAATGCAATAAGACAAAATCTACACTGTACAATACTAGGATCCGACTTAAACCAAAGCCCGCTAGTATTATCCGTCAGATCATGATCCGTGCAATACTGCACGTATATGATCGAACCCTACCATATATCCATACGGCCACTACAGCGTTTCGCCCGAAACTTGAGAAACTGTCTGTGGGGGACTCTAAAGACTCGTCAATATTTTGGCTGTGGATTTAACCACTAGCACGCCAGAGGTATTAGCCGTATGTAACGGGCTACCACGTATCGACCAAAAGGGACGTTAATGAGCGAACTCATCCTGACACCCTACTGAGCCTGTCTGTAACAATATTCGTACAGTCCGGTCCGTTCGTCTGTGAGCATTGCATGGTGGGCCTAGGGGGTTGGTAAAATTCAGACCCCCAAAAGCGATACAAGTCAAGTCGGAGTGTAGTCCAGAACACCCTGAGATATTACTGGAATACCTACCAGTAAATCTCCTGCCTTGGCCAAGGACTTCGTGTAATGGCTCTCCTAGACACAACGCGACCTCACCCCCAATACCGGGAGAGACGAACCCCTGCTGATCTGCTCACTGCCTGCATGTGGCTCAGGACTGTACCCAACTAAAACCTGTTTGCACGACTCCTTTGAGCCGTGGTAGGGTAGTAATCAAAGTACAGTAGGAACTCACACGATACAAATGACGATCTCAGATCGATGAACTAACCTGTACACATGTCACTAGGGAACTACTATCTGACGTCAGGTATAAGACCAACTAGTATGTTCCTGGCGAGTCCTGTCCGGTGTACTCATAACCCAATGAGCACCTGTATAAAACTTAGGTGGACCAACTGACACCAGTGGCTTGTGAGACCGGCTATTGCCCCTCGTCGGGGTCTCGACTGTATACACTAGTCTACTCTGGAGTATCGATGCCCTGCCTCGAAAACTCCCACGACTGGGGACCTTTTAAGGATGTGCTTATAGACCCCAGCTCTCACGTATATGATCGCCATCATACTGCTGGTCATCAAGCAAGAATCCTTAGGGCTCTATCAACACGCAATAGTGACCTGTGAGGTCACCTAAAGCAGTACACGATGATAAAGACAAACCATGGTAGCATACTATTCTCTATCAACATGTAATAGCGAACTACAATGTCACCTAAAACATGTACACGATGATAAAGACAAATCAGATGGTATACAAACCTCTTGAGTAAGACTGTCCTACCGATATAGGTCCTCCCTCAATCATTGCAATCACGTGCCTGCGATCCAATAATTGACTCTGAGGGCACTATATCCAACAATCTCCCACTTGCACTCAAAGCTAATTATTACGATGTCGCATATTCACAGCCCGTGTGATACCGAACACCCAACTCCTCTACTAATCAGTCTCACAAAGCCCGTTTGCGAAACTATTGCGTTCGATGAATAGCCTCAGCTAGTGGATCCGCCCAGATGTTTCTTTCTATGTTTCTCTTTATCTCAAGTTCGCGGAGAAAGCCTTCTCCCAAAATGAGCAATACCTGTCTTAGAATATGTCTGGATATCTGATGGGACCTAGTTCATAAATAAACTCAAAATCCAAACTTCTTAGACTGTATCGTCAACTGAACTTAATCAGTATCCTACGTAAAGCCTCCCTCTGTGTCCGCTTGGATCACCTATCCAAAACATTGCCCCTCGTCAGAGGGAAAACTATAACTCTGATAGTCACTCTGTCATCCAGGTCACCTTTGAACCCTGGAATGGTAACTGTCTCCCGAAGGAGGATGTCGTTATCATTTCCCCAGAACATCAACTTATGTTCTAATACTGCTTCCGAATGCTTCTCCAGGATTGGATCAAGATCAACTTATTGCATCTAGTGCAAAAACATCTGGTGTGGTACTTAACATCTCATGATTGAATCAATTGCCAAAGCAAGTGATCTGCCAATCATGCACATCCCTCTCCCCTTTAGTCTGTAAGACACCTTTAGAGAGGGTGACTCCATCACCTGCAGGTACACCACCATGCCATGTGTCATCCTTCCTAAAACACCTTTAGAATGCTGTCTAAGTACCCAAATTGGGATACTACCCAAATCTAGATCTAAAACCATAGATCTAGTAACCAGAATGTCTGATATAATATCCAAGCCCAATGTGGAGAAACCACCGTGTGACGACCAAAGTATAACAGATTGTAGTATAGGAATATCACTTCCTACTATGTGTATGTCATCCACAAATCAGGACATCACACCCTACTACCTTCTTAACAGATCCATCCCCTATTCTGATGAAGTCAAACCTATGACTGTCATATCAGAAATAGATGATCTATCTCCGCTACATCTGCTTTAGTCTCTAAATAGACACAATCTACTTGTCCATTACGCTTTCGCTGCTCCCACTGATTACGACAACCCTCTGGCAGTGTCATATACACGTGCACTTCTAAAGCCAGTTCAGAACGACGCTATATTTATCCTCCCGCCGGGTCTCACAATCTGGAACAACAGTAGTGTCAAGTCTGGGTGTACAAGAACCTCTCTGTCACCGTCCTTGAGGCTACCGGAGTACCTCTCGGGTGCCTGAGGTTACCCATCATGTCTGCGGAGTGGCAAATGGAATGTCAAATCAGATTGAATCATTAGGTTCTCATCAAATTTTCAGTAATCGTTTGCGGTTTTGGAATCACTTCCAGTTCTACCATACTCCCACTACTGTTTTTTGAAAAAATCCATTTTACTAAAAGTGTGGCGAGTCAAGAACAATATCACTATTGATCTTCCAGATGGTAGAAAATCAACTCTCGTCATAGCCCGGGTCAACCCACAAACAGCTTTTACAGAAACGTGCCTTAAGTTATCCAGAGTCTGATTTTAAGCATAAGCCGGAAAACTCCCCGTACCTTAACAATGTCAAGATATGAACTGTTCTATATCCAATACAGAAACAGAGGCACTGATTTAATTGGAACCAGATTCAAATCATGCAGCTGTCTCCAGTGCATGTTAACTAAATGGAGAGAGGCCGATCAGCATTACTCAACTTAGGAATACATCCAGATTTGAGTAACCTGAAAGAGAAGCAAGTTCTCTTAACCATTACTATCTACTGAATACCATAAGTATCTACATCTTCGATCACCTTGAAGAATCATGATACTTGTAACATCTGGTTCTCTACTTTATTCATATACTTATAACTTCTCAAAACTTGGACGTTGTGTTTCTACGAAACACTTGTCTAAAAACTAGAGAAGTCATAAGTAAACCGAATATAGTATGAGGACCAACCCCTCTGTCCTAAAGGACACTGGACAACATACAACACTCTGTATAAGTCTCCTGAGTATAATAACTCATTCGCTGTGTGTCGTAGGTTTAAAACTGTACTTATGGTTAAGAAGAATTACACCGCTGTTTAATGTTCCTTACCTAACCATCCATTGATATAGGTAAATTTCATGGACATAATTTCAAAAAGTTATATCTCACTCTAAAAAAATAGACGTACAGATATATCAATTTGAAATTAGTGCATAACAACAGATATTCAAAAGCAAATATCTGCCGTCCGGTAAACAACCCTGGCGATTTTCTCAAATATCACCAATTACAACGAATACCGATATAATGAGGATGGTCACCTAATTCCCAATAACTTACTCCTACTCATCATCTGTAAAACCATACAGATGTAAGAAACAAACCTGGTAAATACATGCCCTGGAGCAAGGGAGAATTGGGAAATCAGTTTTCTTTTAACAGTACACAGTGAAACTGAAACATTGAAATGTTTCGATGGGGTATCCGGGTATTCCTCGTAATGCCTCTTCCATTATCAGATTCACAACTGAAACTGTATATTTCTTTGCCATCTCTCCAAATCCGTTTATATGTCTTTAGTCGTTACTTTCTGTATACCCTCTTAGGCTTAAATGGTTTTCTTCCTTCCCTACCGTTCGGCACCAGCCTATGGTTTGGAAGAAGACTATCCAATAAGCGTAATAGGTGTACTGTCCTAATCCTAGAAGAACTTGCAATGTGAGAAGGTGAAGATAAAAGACAACTGAATAAACCTTATTCCTATTTCTCCTGAACTAGAATCCATTCCTGAACTGGAACAAGTACTTTTCGAGTTCGTATATAACCGTACGTTGGAGTATCCAAATAACTGTGGATCTTCGTAGTGATACTGAGTGTCCTGGAGAAATACAAAGGTGAAGTAGGAGTGGTAATGAAATACTTGGTTTGGTCGTGAATGGCAGTCACAATTTACTTTGCCCTCCTTCTAATCCCTTTATTTGTCTTTACTTAATACCTTTTGTACACCACGCTTAGGCTAGTCGGCTTTCTTCATTCCCTACCGTTCGGCACCAGCCTAAGGTTTGGAAGAAGACTATCCAATTAGCGTAATAGGTGTACTGTACTAATCCAAGGAGCACTCGCAACCTGAGAGAAGGTAAAAGGAAAAGACAACTGAATACTATTCGTTTTCTCCAGAACCGGAAACCATCCTCGAATCTGGAACAAGTTCCTTCGAGTTCGTATATAACCATACGATGGTTTTATCCAATGGAAGTGGTTGTTCGTAGTAATACGAGGTGTTCTGGAGAAAAGGGTAAAAGAAGGAGTGGCAGTGAGGTATGCAACTCTGACAATGCAAAAGCCAGTGTTTAAGAAGGTTCGGTCAATCTTGGTCACAAAGTCATATTCACGGGTCGGGTCATGGTCACTGCCAAAGAGAGAGAGAAAAGAAACACTCAGCGTGCACTCTAACCTAGATCAGAATGGTTATCACTTTATCTAATCAGGAAACCTCCCACTCTAACGTCAAATTCTCCTCTAAACCTGAAAGAAGAATTAGTCGAGATCACCCGAGGAGTAAACCAACTCCTCAGTGCGAATCGGGATCCAACTATCATCGCATGATAATGTGATCGAATCCACTCACGTTATCATACTCTAGAAGGTATGCGCATATCTGGCAAGTTTCAGATTCTTTAGAAACTCCCGATGTGATTTTTACCACATGCTCTTATAACCTTGACGAAGGTCAATAAATCATAAGTCACATGTCAAGTTATACCCGTCATTGTCCAGGTTAATTTGAACCCACCCGTACAAGCCCTTGACGAAGGTCAACAAGGCTATACGACTGTTCCAAACCAACGCGCCTATCTATGTAGCAGAAAGGTAACAAGCAGCTACCATTCACTATTCCTTGACGAAGGTCAACAAACATAGCATGAATACTACGTGCTACCCGTCTGAAATGACGGAGGGCTATGAATGGTTTTTGCCGAAAAACCTTTAACTTAATGAACTTGATATCGTTGAAGGAATCGGATAGCTTTTTATAAAAATATAGTGATGAAAACCTTTGCTAAAGAGGTCACTCCCGGTGAAGGGATCTCGGCTCTTTCCCCATAGAATGAGGTGCAAGATATTCCAACTAAATACCTTGATGCAAAGCAAAAGGCAATCGGCTATAATGAATTTATTACCCTGACGCAAACTTCTGTCCAAGGGGTCACTCCCGGTGAAGGGATCTCGGCCCTTGCCTCGTCGACTGAGGTGCTGGATATTCATAACCGAATACCACTATGCAAAACAAAAGTGAACGTCTTTGTAATAACAGCTTTTTGAAAAGTTGTTCCAACAACATCAGAATAGGTTTGTTTAGCTTGCATTGATCCGAATCAACGCAGTCCCATCAATTGATCACACCACAAAAGAACGAAAATACGATGTACGTATATGTCATCCGCATTCGCCACTGGGTCCCGTCATCACCCGTTTGGTTACTTAACTAACGACTGAGCGGGGACTGGACTAGCGCGGATGCAAAACATATACAACATCTACTAGTATATATATCAATATATAATAATCGCTCAAGGCGTGATAAAATGCAACATCACAGAAATGTAATAAGCATCACAGAATAATACAGATATCTGGGATCCCCGGGTTTCATAGAGCCGTTGCTGAAACCTGACGTTCCCCTAGTCATGTGGATAGCCTGTGCAAAGAAATCCTAGATCCCTACGGGCCCGGCAAGTTACCCGCCAAAACCTGAAGCGAGGCAGCCCCCTTCAGCAACGTAAATGGACCACCCAGCACTTCACGGAATCCGGTAACTTGGGCACCCCTCCTTGGGTCAACCTGTACCCCCTACGAGTGCGGCGAATAGCCCGCTAATTCTAGAGTGAAGCCCCCTCCGTCTCAAAGCCATGAGGTGTGGGCTCGTTGTCCTCTAGAACCCAGCTATCCGTGCACTCCACCGCGGGGTAATCCTAGTGCAGAAAGTAAAATATACATACAATGGGTAGATCGACCTCAGCCCGGTCGTGTCCCAAATGAATAATATACAAATAGGCAGTGACGACAGTCCACATGTCGGACGCACGCGCGGTAATATCAAATGTACAAATACAACCAAACTGTACTATCATTGCATCCAGGCTATCCACTACGACAAATCCGCAACATCACAGCACAACATTGAACATCAACGTGAATGTCACGTTCGTAAATCCGTCTAAAAGAGCTATAGCAGTTAGACAGGATTTACCGATAAAACGACATTCACGGTTGCAGATATAATGTAAATACTGTGAACTAACATGTTTAAAATTTTCGATCGACTAAATTTCCTTAAGTGTGCCCCAAGCACAACTGTAGCAATCAAAATAAATTTAGGCCCAAACAGAATATACCAAAAACCCCATTTTAAACTCAGGAATCACTGCAGGAAAAATGGTGCTGTGACTTCACTGTTCTGCGGTGGACCCGCGGCTAAAAAGGGGTTACGGCCGCAGTTCCGCGGCGGTACAGTGACTTCATGCAACCAAATTTCTACAGTATTCATATAACATCCTGCATGATTTTCTGCAACATACCAAATAATTTTTCGAGCACAAATGAAAATCGACAAAAACTGTCAAATTTGAAAACGCGGATTTGGAATTTTTTTGTTCGATCGAGTTCTAAACACGTTAAAGCAAGCTAAAAAAGGTTAATGGCGTGTCTCTGATACCATGTAAGTGCACGGCAGCGCCCAGGACGTCTGAACGAGGCCAAAATGCGGAAACAAAAACTTTTCTTTAAACAGAAACCGGCGCTACCGCAGACTATAAAGCCGGATCGGACCATTAACCTACTACTAGCGAACTAGAGAAAGGGTAGAGAGCCATACCGAGCGATCCGTGTCCTTCGGTCTTCGGCCACCATCCCGATCTCCCCGCGGAATCTCCGGTCTTGATCTCCTCGTCGGAAAGGGCACCACATCGAGAAGTCTTTTTACGGGCTCCCACCTCTTGACCGAGGCAACTCGGACACGAAATTGGCAAGCTGACGTATCCAAGATTGTTGTAGACTGGGTGTAGAACGCTATGTCTCGAGGGGTTGTTTGAAGTTTCCATTTGGATGTGTAGGTGGAGGGATGAACTTTGGAATGGTGCTATGGGATTTTGTGTGTGCAAATGATATGAAAAAGCCCCCACCAAAAATTGGACAGCCCCTCTCTCTACTGGCCGCCCCCTTATTGTGAAGGGAGAGAGAGAATAATGGAAGGAAGAGAAAAGGGTAATCATTAGGAACAATGATCACCACCAAGTCAAATGAAAAACCCATCACCTAAAGCAAGTAATGATGAACCCAAAAAGGCAATCATAAGAGGCTAGAACCATGATGAACCATCCATCACAAAAAACACCCTCCATTTTGCTAATTTGCACATTTGCAAATAAGCCCCTCCCATCAATTTTCAGCCAAGGAAAGAAACAAAGGAAAATGGCCGAAACGGAATGCAAACTGGCAACTTCAAAAAGCGATCCAGTAACAAATTATGGATAACCCCGGACTGTATATACATACCCGCATTTGTATTCCTACCGAATACAAATGCAATGAGACAAAATCTACACTGTACAATACTAGGATCCGGCTTAAACCAAAGCCCGCTAGTATTATCGGTCCGATCATGATCCATGCAATACTGCACGTATATGATCGAACCCTTCCATATATCCATACGGCCTCTACAGCGTTTCGCCCGAAACTTGAGAAACTGTTTATGGGGGACTCTAAAGACTCATCAATACTTTAGCTGTGGATTTAACCACTAGCACGTCAGAGGTATTAGTCGTACGTAACGGGCTACCAGGTATCGACCAAAAGGGACGTCGATGAGCAAACCCATCCTAACACCCTACTGAGCCTGTCAGTGACAATATCCATACAGTCCGGTCCGTTTGTCAATGAGCATCGCATGGCGGGCCTAGGGGGTTGGTAAAAGTCAGACCCCTAAAAGCGGTACAAGTCGTGTCGGAGTGTAGCCTAGAACACTCTGAGATATTACTGGAATAACTACCAGTAAATCTCCTTTCTTGGCCAAGGACTTCATGTAATGGCTCTCCTAGACACAGCGCGACCTCACCCCCAATACCGGGAGAGACGAACCCTTGCCGATCCGCTCATTGCTTCCATGTGGCTCGGGACTTTACCAAACTAAAACCTGTTTGCACGACTCCTTTGAGCCGTGGTAAGGTAGTAATCAAAGTACAGTGGGAACTCACACGAGAAAATGACGATCTCAGGTCGATGAACTAACCTGTACACATGTCACCAGGGAACTGCTATCGGACGTCAGGTATAAGACCAACTAGCATGTTCCCGTCGAGTCATGTCCGTTGTACTCATAACCCAATGAGCACCTGTATACAACTTAGGTGAACCAACTGACACCAGTGGCTTGTGAGACCGGCCACCGCCCCTTGTCGGGGTCTCGACTGTATACACTAGTCTACTCTGGAGTATCGATGCCCTGTCTCGAAAACTCCCACGACTAGGGACGTTTTAAGGAAGTGCTTATAGACCCCAGCTCCCACGTATATGATCTCCCTCATGCTGCTGGCTGTCAAGCAAGAATCCTAAGGGCTCTATCAACGCGCAATAGTGACCTGTGAGGTCACCTAAAGCAGTACACGATGATAAAGGCAAACCATGGTAGCGTACTATTCTCTATCAACATGTAATAGCGAACTACAATGTCACCTAAAACATGTACACGATGATAAAAACAAACCAGATAGTATACAAACCTCTCGAGTAAGACTGTCCTACCGGTATCGGTCCTCCTCAATTATTGCAATCACGTGCCTGCGATCCAATAATTGACTCTGACGGCACTATATCCAACACAGAGTACATGTTAAGATAAAGTAAAACCAGATAGCATACTATCATGTCGAGCAAGAAAGTCCTCCCTATATATGTCCAAGCATCCATTACAATATACATCATATGTACAATAATGGCCTCTAGGGCATACATATAACTAACAATCTCCCACTTGCACTAGGGCCATCTTGCAGGGTTGCTAGGCACACGCACAAAGGTCTACGAGGTATCAACCATGCCCGATTTAAAATTTAGCCGTGCCGAACAACCCAAAGCCGGATCTTTAAACTAGAGATTAGGTGAAAACAAGCATGTTAAACACTTTAACACTAAGTGAGAGGGTTTACAACCTTAGTAGATCCGGTCCTTCACTTCTTAAGCTCCGTGTTGAGGTCCCTTCGTTGCGATCATTGTATTCCGGACTCTCGAGAGGCTCCACGAAGAGAAAGATGCAAGCTTGCTTCCGATCTTCGATAACAAAGATGGTCTACCTTGAAGTTTCATTAACACAAGCTCTCACTTACTAAATGAAGTGAATACTCTCATCTAACGGGCAAGGGTAAATAAGGATGATGAAGTAGGATTTTTGCTCTCATTCGTTTTCTTATTCTCACTCATTTTTCATCACAAAATCAAAGCAAGAAAGCTTTTCCATCAAAAAAGAAGGAAGAAGAAGAAGAAGAATAGTGAATCCTTTTGTGATGAATAATGAAAGGATAATCATGATGAATAATGCAACCATGGTCAACTAAACCCTTATAGAGATTTAACTAGGGCTAGGGTTTGGGTTGGGTTAAAGCATGAGTCATTTGAAAATATCTAGCAAAAACAAAAATAAACCTTCTAGAAGTATCAAGAAGGAACTAACCCAAAACAAACCCTAACGTTATTTAATCTCTACTAATCATGTTGCATTAGTAATCATATCATGTTACAATATTATATATCACATATATAATATTTATTGTAACAAAATAAAATAATACAATTAACATATATCTCATATATATATATATATATCAATGCATTACCCGAGTGAGATAAAGAATCTTTTAGTGAGCTAATATTAGTTAATGTAATTTAATATATCATATATATTATTATACATTAAATATCGAATCAACACTTGATCTGACAATCTGGCTATATCGCATATAACCGACTAATACGATCACCCGGCTATATCACAAATACCCGTCCGATATCTCATATCGCGAGAATCCAATACAGTATCACTTACCGCATTATCCTTGGTCCCGCACATATCACATAGGTGCTCCTACTCCGTTTTGCCTGAGTCAAGAAACCTCTGTGTAGGACTCTAAAGAATCGTCAATACGCCGGCAGTAGGTGATGATCATATCAAACACCCACAAGCTGCAAGCGGTCAGCTAAACGTAACAGCCATCCAGGTATTGAGCGCTCAGAAGAACAACAAGCATGACTATACAGTCTCTTGCGAATCCAATCAGTAACACTCCCGTACAGTCCGGTCTCGTCGTCTGATATGTCGCATATGTCGCCTAGGGATGGTATACGTCAGACCCCAGTAGCTTGATAAGTCGTGTCGATATGAGGTCTATAACAGTTCGAGAAACTACTGATAACACTTACAAGTAAATCTTAGCAACCCTGGCCAGGGATTTCCAGTTATAGCCAATCAAACACAGCAAAACATCAACTCCCTATACCGGGAGAAACGAATCCCCTCCTATCGCTCATTGCCTCCATGTGATTCGGGACTGTACCCAAAAGCCATCTTTTTGCATGCCCTCTTGGACGTGGTATGATGGAAATCAAAGCACAGTGGGAATCACACAAGACTCTATGACGATCTCGGGTCAACAGACTACTCTGTACCAGTGTCACCGGAGAACTGCCATCTGACGTCAGGTATAATACCATCTGGGAGCTCTCGGCGAGTCCGTCCAGTGTACCCAGTCTCTACTGAGCACCCGTACACCATCCCTGATGTCAAACACCGATGGATATGGGATCATCCATCGCCCATCATATGGTTCAAGATGCGTATATGCAAGTCTACTCTGGTGTATTATTGCCCTGTCTCTATACACCCTCAACTAGGAACAATTGTAAGATGTACTCGTCGACTACCATGGCCCCACTAGTATGATCTCATCATAGTCCCAGTAGTCGAGTACATATCCTAAGGGCTTTATCAACATGTAACATAGAGACAATTAGAGTACATGTTAAGATAAAGTGCAACCAGATAGCATACTATCATGTCGACCAAGAAAGTCCACCCTATATATGTCCAAGCATCCATTACAATATACATCGTATGTACAGTAATTGCCTCTAGGGCATACATATAACTAACAATCTCCAACTTGCACTAGGGAAATCTGTTGTGGTATCGCATACCCAACAATTAGCTGTGGTTGAAGTATCTAATACTCAACCATCCCATAAAAGACTCTGCTGGGAAAAAGGCCTTTGTGAGTGGATCCGCGTTGTTGTCCTCTGTGTCTACTCTCCTAACCTCGATCTCCCTGGAGATCAACCATCTCCATGATCAGGTGATACTGCCTAAGAATTATATCTGGATTTCTGATGGGACAGGGGGTTCCGTGGTATAAGCCACAACTCCATTGTCACACAATGGTAGGAACGAAGTTCATCTCAGGAACTTATATTTATCCAGACTGCCTCTTTGGTAGCATCCTTTGTAACGATATATCTTGCTTTTAATCGTCTAGTATGTCACGGTAACTAGCTTGGAACTCTTCCAACATACCGTCCCTCCACTGAGGGTAAAGACAATGCCTGCGACTGACATTCAGTCGTCCTTATCACCCTGGAACCTTTCCAGTGATTCTCCCCAGGATCGATTGATACCATCTCACTACAACTAGTGAGTATCCTAACATCCAATTAGATCTATGTTATAGATCCAAAACCCAGGATTTAGGAGGTATCACCTTGATCCTATATGGAGAAAACTTGTGATAAGCGGAGATTGACCAAGCGTAGCATAGGAAACTACTTCACTATCAAGAGTATGTCATCTACGTACTCTATGATGATCACCACCATACTCCCTACTACCTTTTTGTATATACAAGGTTCATCTACCATTTTGATGAAGTCAAACTCTTTGACTACCACATCAAAACAGATGTTCCAACTCCGCGATGCCTGCTTTATCCTATAAAGCATCTTGCACACGTTTTCGCAGCTCCCACTGTCTATGAAGCCCTCTGGCTGTGTACTTATAGACGCTCTCTTCTAAAACATCATTTAGAAAAGCAGTCATGACACCCAAGCGCCAGATATCGTAGTCATGGTATGTAGCCGTGGCAAGTAGGATCTGGATGGGCTTAAGCATAGCTTTGAAAGTCTCAACCTTTCCATGTATACCAAGTAATCTTCTCAAGATATACTTGCTCCTGATGGGGATTTAACCCTTCAGATAAAGCAACCAAAGTCCATACTTTTTGGTGTATAAGGATTCCATCTCAGATCGATAAGCATCCAGCCATTCTTACCGAGTCCCACTCCTGATGTCCTGCTCGAAACTAGTTGGGTCATCATCTCATGATGCAATACTCGCTCCCACTGTCATAGAGAAATCGAAGTATCTCTCAAGTGGGTGAGGAACCCCACTAGATCGGCGGAGAGGCTGCGGTTCGTTGGAAACTATTGAATCCTTTGGTTCTATCAAATCATCTGTTGTAGTTTGTATAGCTGGAACTCCTTCCAGTTCTACCTCATGACCACTAATTTTTCCATAAGAAATTCCCTTTCACGAAGGTGGCATGTTGAGAAACAAAACACCTTTTGTTCCTCGGTTAGGTAGAAGATATTCCCTTGCGTATACTTGGGATATCCAACAAACTACCACATATCTGATTTTGCCTCGAGCTTGTCCGGATTTTTCTTTTTAGACATAGGCCGGACAACCCCAAATCTTAACAAACTTAAGATATGGGCTCTTCCCTTTCCATATCACATATGAATTGGTAGGCAACTGATTTGATTTGAACCCTATTCAATAGGTATGCAACTTCTCAAGTGCGTAACTCCCAAAAGGAAATAGGAAACTCAGTAGTACTCATCATAGAGCACACCATATCACATAGGGTGCTATTGCTCCACCCCGATATACCATCGTGCTATGGTGTATACGGAGGAGTAATGCTGAGAGAGAATCTCATTCTCCTTTAGAATATTCCAGGAATCCCGTGCTCAAGTATTCTCCTCCCTGATCTCATCAAAGGACATAATACTTATACCCGATTTTGGTTCTCTACTTCTAACTTATATTCTGTTATTATCTGAAAAGTTTTAGACTTGTGTTTCAACAGGAACATATGTCTGAATCTAGAGAGATCATCAGTGAATATAATGAAGTACAAAGAACCGGTCTTGGTATGTGTAGACAGGGGACCATCATACATCAGCATGTATCAATCCCAAGAGTTCACTAACTCTTTCTCTGTTTCTAATAAACGGTGCTGTGGTCATCTTATCTCTGTGACATCACCGGAATGTTTCACAAGATGTAAATTCAAACAAATTTAAATATGCATCTATATGTAACATCGCTAGTCGGGTCGCATTGATATGACCTAGTCTACAATGCCAAGAAGGATTCGTTCATTTCGGAACTCTTCCTCTTGCGTGTGTTCTGTATACTAAGAACTGTAGTTTGATTTAGAACATCAATGCTTTTAGATAACGTGCCTGAACCGATCAACTCTTGATATAGGAAATGTTCAAAACATTATCCAACAATACAAAATTATATCCTTTCTTTACTAATAAAGAGACTGATATGATGTTGTATATCAATTTCGGTATCTAATAACATTCGTTCAGAATCAATGTATTCTGGTAATACAGGGTGCTAGTGACCAACAGAATTGGCAGCAACACTTGCACCGTTTCTATCTCATGAAACTTATCACCCGTTCTCAGTTCTCTACCTATCTGTAGCCCATGTAACAAATTACATATGTGGGATCCTGATCCGGTATCTCATACCCAGGACGTAAAGGATATTGAGAAACAGTTCTCTGTAATGAACACACCCGAAGATGATGTATCAACATGCACTTTTATCGTTTGGCAGGCACGGGAAATCTTGTATTCCCCAATTTCCTGCTCTGTCTTATAACAATTATAAGTTGGAGCAGTACCAACGTTCCTTAGCGCAGTATAACAAGCGGGTTCGGTCAATACATCCGTATTATTTTCTTGATTAAGGCGTGACATGGTCACTGCCTGGAGGGAGAGAAGAAAACACTCAGCGTGCGCTTTTACAAGATTAGATTGGTTATCAATTTATCTAATCAGGATATCTCCCACTGTTTTAGTCAAATCTTCCTTCAAACACTAAAAGGAAAGACTAGCCGGGATTAATTACACCCTACAAGTTCGACAATCTTTCAGCCAGGCCAGTGCTGGTACTTTGAGGGAGGTTCCCCGTGCTTTCACATGGACCTAATTAAAATAAACCTCGTTTTCCCAGGGGCGTAACCCCGTTAACACCTTTCTCGACACCTAATTCATCGGTTAATTGTAATGTGTAAAACACTCCCAGGAGTAACTCTTACTCGCAGTGGGTATCGGGATCCAACTATCTCATAGAAGGTATGCAATCTCATTGCAAATTTCAACACTTGAAATTCCCAATAATATTTTACCCCTAGCAGCTATATGACCTTAACATAGTCAACAAATCATAAGTGCTAGTCAAGTTCAACCTGTCATTTCCCAATTGAATTAAACCCACCCGCACGATCCTTAACATAGTCAACAAAGTCGCAGGACTACCCTAATTCAATCGCATCATATGCTTATACGGATAAGCACTAATCAGCTACCGCACACTACGCCTTAACATAGTCAACAAACGTAGCACGAATACTAACTAGTACTTATCTAAAATGACGGAGGGCTACGACAGGTTTTTAACAAAACCTTTTGCGTAATGAACTTGATATCGTTGTAGAATCGAGTGATTTTTAAATGAAGTGTTTTTTAGGCTTTTCTAGTTTTGCTAAAGAGGTCACTCCTGGTGAAGGGATCATTGGCTCTTTCCTCATCGAATAAGGTGCAGGATATTTCACAAATATCACTATGCAAAGCAAGAACTATAGAAGTAATCAAAAGACAAACCGAGTATGCATCATCTGCTAGTTTCACTAAAGAGGTCACTCCCGGTGAAGGGATCTCGGCTCTTTCCTTAACGAATAAGGTGCTGGATGTTCTACAAGGAACACCGCTATGCAAAGTAAGAACTGGAGCTACCAGTTTTTAAATAAGTTTCTACAACATCTTTCGGTTTCTTTTAGTTTCATTAATCTCATTAATGAAGTCTTATTTTATTATGCTTCCCAAGTATCACATTTTAAACGAAATCTGCAATATAACATATATCTCATATATATAATATAAACATTCGTCTCAGGCAGTAATATGATCTCAACACAGAACATTGCAGCAGAAGATAACATATGAAATATTGGATATACTAGGATTTCCGTGTTTTATGCGAGCCTGTGTAAAACGCGGATTCCACGGTCACGATGAATAGTCAAACCCACATCCCTAGACCCCTACGAGAGCGGCAAGCAACACTGCAAATTCTAGGGTTAGGAGACCCGGTCTCGACTCCTCGAGATGGTCTCCCACTGGACCCTAGAACCCGGTTACTTGTGCTCCCCGCCTTGGGTCTACCTAATGCGGAAAAGTAAGTAATATACAATGGTGGCATCATCCTCAGCCCGGAAGTGCCCCAATAAAAGAATATTACAAACAAATGAATTTTACATGAATGAAAATAAAAACCCTCATCTCACATAAAAACCCCGGCTATACAGAACACGACGATCCAATATAACATATCACAGCAACACATAATATCTTATATCATCAACGTAAGCAAGTATGCGTATCCCGAATGTCGTTGATGCATAGCAACGAAACCGGCGATACACCACATACTACGCTTACGGTCACAGAAAAGAAAGTGTAAAACTACAACAGTTGGAATCCGCAACCTCTTTAGACATCTCATGCCTAACCAAATGAATTCCTTAGACATCGCATGCCTAACAATTATAAACTCCGCATTTTAGTCTCAACATCGAAAACTCTTTTCAATATCAAGTCGGGCAATTCAACATGATTCCCGACATCCTGATCGAATGCTTGTCGGAAACTTTAGTAGACGGCCGCACCCCCGGATGCCGTCAACGAAGTGCACTAAGGCGGAACAACGCTGCCGCGAGCACCCGAACGGATACTTTTGGCAACGGGGTTCTCCTACAGTCACTTGGTCGGGGCTATGGAGTGTGGCTATCTATTAAGTTTACCCAGCGAGTATCCGCGTACGCTACGTGATTACGACGGACTTTTGATCGCATCAAAATCCCGTGGCAATCGATCATCTGAGACTAAACAGCTAGATTTATAACATTCAAATTAGTTATCTCGTAACTACATGTGGATTCCAAATATTGTATCACATTCCAGATAAATAGACAATGTTAAACTTTCCAATCGAATAAAAAAACACCCAAGATTTCCCAAATTATTCTCAACACTTGAAATTAGTTTTAAAACATCCATCACATGCCACAGTACCAATGGTCCAGCCGTAGAAGGGTCAAACCAGCGCCTCACATGTGGCAACGCCGTACTGCCACAAACCCTAAGTTTTAGAGGCAGTTCAGACGGTCACATAATCGAGTTAAGGTTTGTGTTCTTCTAGAGGGTCCACCGCGGTACTTGCACGACTTAGAACGTTCTTAAACTATGGAAAAATCCAACTCTTAGAAATTTTCCGGCAGGGGAAAAAGTGAGTTATTGATATCCGTTCGAACTTTTTAATACGTTCTAAAATTACCCGGAAAAACTTAAACGAAGTTAAACTTTCGATCGAATCAACAAGTTCCCAATACTACCCAGAAAACTCAACACTTGAGTATAATTAAAAATTCCCAGAAGCATCAGGAAGTACCTACGGATGTTACTGTGCAAACAGCAAAACATGAACCTACTGTTTGGCCGCGAAACCGCCGCTCAAGCCATGGTTCGGCCGCGGTTCTGCGGCGCTTTAATGGTATTGGTGGCACATTTTTCACAGTAACTCTTAGATTTTCCTGCTTAATTTTCTGAGTATTTTTAATACTAAAAAAGCAACATTTTTAAATTTTTTCCAGAAACTAGGGTTTTACTGGTATTCGGAGTTTGATCGGACTTTAAACTTCACCTAGATTTCGCCTAAAGCTCTAATCAGGCTCTGATACCACTGTAGGGTTACTAGGCACTCTCACATGGGTCTATAAGGAATCAACAGAGCCCAATTTAAAATTTAGACATGCCGAACAACCCTAACCAAGATCTTTAAACTAGAGATTAGGCGAAACAAAGCAAGTAAACAACTTTACTTCTAAGAGTTTTGGATTATAACCTTTGTAGTCCGGTCCTTCACTTCTAAAGCTCCGTGTTGAGGTCCCTTCGCTGCGATCATCGAGTGCCCGGACTCTAGAGATGCTCCACGAAGAGAAAGAAGCAAGCTTTCTTCCGATCTTCGATAATAAAGATGATCTACCTTGAAGTTTCTTTAACACAAGCTCTCACTCACTAAATGAAGTGGACACCCTACTCTAATTGGCAAGAATAGATTAGGATGATAAAGTATGAATTTAGCTCTCATTTGTTTTCTTAATCTCATTCATTTTCATCACAAAGAAAAAAGGTAGAAAGCTTTTCATGGAGGAAGAAAAAGATGATTTACTTTGTTATGAATAATGAATTGTGGTGAGGTTAGAAATGCAACCATGGGTTAAGTATGATAACTTAACCCATGAAGAGACTTAACCATGGTCAAGGGTTGGGTTGGGTTAACATATATCTACAAAAATATCTTTACAAAATATCTTTGCAAAAACAAAACAAAAAGCTTCTTGAAACTTCTAGAAAAATTAACCCAAATCAAACCTTAATCAAGTTTAATCTCCACAAATCATGTTGCATTAATAACCCTAACATGTTATAATATTATATATCACATTTATAATATTTATTTTAACAAAATAAAATAATACAATTAACATATATCGCGTATATATCAATATATTACCCGAGTGAGAAAAAGAATCTTTTAGTGAGCTTATATTAGTTAATGTAATTTAATATATCAAATATATAATTATACATTAAATTATCGAATCAACACTTGATCCGATAATTCTGCTATTTCACAACTAACCGACTAATATAATCTGTATCATTTCATCGAATCAACACTTAATCCGATGACCCGGCTATATCACATATACCCAGCCGATATCTCATATCGCGAGAATCTAATACGGTATCACATACACGTATTGTTCTCGGTCCCGCACATATCATATATATGCTCCTACTCCGTTTCGCCTGAGCCAAGAAATCTCTGTGTAGGACTCTATAGAATCGTCAATACGCCGGCAGTAGATGATGATCATATCAAACACCAACAAACTGCAAGTGGTCAGCTAAACGTAACAGCCACCCAGGTACTGAGCGATCAGAAGATCAACAAGCAAGCCTATACATTCTCCTGCGAATCCAATCAGTAACACTCCCGTACAGTCCGGTCTCTTCGTCTGATATGTCGCATATCTCGCCTAGGGGTCGTAAACGTCAGAACTATTAGCTTGATAAGTCGTGTCGATATGAGCTCCATAACAGTTTGAGAAACTACTGATAACACTTACCAGTAAATCTCAGCAACCCTAGCCAGGGATTTCCAGTTATAGCCAATAGAACCCAGCGCAACATCAACTCCCTATACCGGGAGGGACGAATCCCCTCCTATCGCTTATTGCCTCCATGTGATTCGGGACTGTACCCAAAAGCCACCTTTTTGCACGCCCTCTTGGACATGGTATGATGGAAATCTAAGCACAGTGGGAATCACACAAGACTCTATGACGATCTCGGGTCCACAGACTAACCTGTACCAGTGTCACCAGAGAACTGCCATCTGACGTGAGATATAATACCATCTGGGAGTTCTCAGCGAGTCCGTTCAGTGTGCCCAGTCTTCACTAAGCACCCGTACACCATCCTTGATGTCAAACACAGATTGATATGGGATTATCCATCGCCCATCATATGGGTCAAGATGCGTATACGCTAGTCTAATCTGGTGTATCGATGTCCTGTCTCAATACACCTTCGACTAGGAACAGTTATAGAATGTACTCGTCGACTACCATGGCCCCACTATTTTGATCTCATCATAGTCCCAGTAGTCGAGTACATATCCTAAGAGCTTTATCAACATGTAATATAGAGACAACCAGAGTACATGTTAAAATAAAGTACAACCAGATAGCATACTATCATGTCGAGCAAGAAAGTCCTCCCTATATATGTTAAAGCATCCATTACAATATGCATAATATATACAGTAATGGCCTCTAGGGCATACATATAACTAATAATTCCTTCCTTGATGATTCATATCCATGTAATTCGATTTCCGTGTTCTTATCGAATCTTATTTCCATTTATAACCTTTGTCGCCGATGACTATGGGGACTCACGGCGATGCAGCGAGGACCGAGGTCAGGATTGACTCGGGTGAGACAAGGACTGACCAGGATGGCACGCTCGTTGCACAAGAGCAGACGGATTCGCCTTCGACTGATAGTATCGCTAGGCTTGTGGCAGAGATGCAGGACTTGCACCAGACGATGAGTTCTTTGGTTGAGGCCATTCGACCGCAGCGACTGGAGGTTGTCACCCATGTTACCCAGTTGTTCTTTGCGATCAGCACATAGCTTTCTGTCACTTACATAGCACCAGTGGATGCAGCCCTAGTTGACGAGACACGTATTTCAAAGACTTTGGGAGTTCCGGGACAGTGGAGGACTCGTACCGGTGTACCAGCCTAGAGACAGAGGCTTAGTTGTCGAGACAGCTTTCGTGACTGCCGCGAGAGTAACAGAGGTTTGGGACGAGGAGAGTCATGTTAGTTAGATCAGTCGTTGTTGTGTTAATTTCTGTCAGCGATTCTTTTGTTGCGCAACACGTATTTCAGTCGTCTGCCAATCAGTTAGTAGATTCTTCCGTCACTTGATCCTTCTAGAGATGTTGGATTTGACGTTCTCCTGGGTATGGACTGGTTAGCTACGTGCTAGACGTTTGTGGACTACCGCGAGGAAACAGTCAGGTTTGTTTTCCCGGCAAGTCAGTTCTTGTATGCGGGAGGGCAGTGGTGCCGCCTCTCACAACTTGAATTCAGCCTTTTTCGCTAGTCGGCTTTTGAGGAGAGGAGGTCGAGGATTCTTGGCGTTCATTCGTGATACCGGAGCCACAGTGGGTTTGTTGGACCGGGTTCTTATCGTGCGAGAGTTTTCCGACGTTGTTCCAAATGAGCCGGCGGAGCTTAGGAGCTTAAGGATCAGCTGCAGAGTTGTTTGTTGGGGGGTTTGTGCATCTGAGTGTTTCGCATTAGGGAGCTCCAATTTCTGGTTGTTAAGGAAAAGGACGGCAGTTTGAGTGTGTGTATCGAGTGATCGTCAATTTAACCAGCTTACGGTGCGGATATGTATCCTTTACCTCGCATTGACGATTTTTTCGATAGCTCCAGAGCGCGAGACATTTTTTTTAAGTATGTTTGGGATCAGGTCATTATTGTTGTGGGTTCGGAGTGATGACATTCAGAAGACTGCCTTGTGTGTGCTACGGGCTTTGTGTGTTTTGGTGGTGTCATTGGACTCACCAATGCCCTAGCAGCATTCGTAGATATGATGAACCATATTTCTTCAGGCCGTTCCTCGACCAGTTATTGTTGTGTTATTAGCGATATTCCGGTCTATTCTAATGTGTCTTCACGAACAGGAGTAGCGCTTGAGGATTTGTTTTACAGACATTTAGAGAGTCCCAGCTGTTTGCTAGATTCTCGGAGTGTTCCTTTAGGCTTGTTTGTGTTAACTCCCAGGTCTTGTAGTTACGGGAGACGGTTTTCGTATTGTTCCGAGGAAGATCGAGACCGTACAGCTTTAGCCTAGACTTATGTACGGATGGAGGTCCGTTGATTTTGGGCTTAGCAGGTTTTTACCGCCGTTTCATGCAGGATTGCTAGTGTAGTGCTGCACGTTGACTGGACTGATCGGAAAGGAAGTTCTTTTCTTTGGACTGAAGCATGTGTGCGGAGTTTTCGGCAGTTGAAAACTCGGTTGACAACAGCACCAGTTCTTTCTTTGCTTTTTGGTTGAGCATCTGAGACCGGCTGGAGAGTTGCAACCTCTAACCGTTCCGGAGTGGGAATGGGAGCAGATCTCCATGAATATTCGTTGTGGCGTCTACCCAGGTTTAGTCAGGGTGTGACTCCATTAGGGTGTTTGTTGTCCGGTTTTACTCAGTTTGCTCAGTTGTTCTTTGTTAAGTTTGTACGTTGCACGGAGTTCCTTCATGGGTCGTATCCAATGAAGGCACCCTGTTCGCTTGCCGTCTTGGGCAGGAGCTTCAGAAAGCCTTGGGTACTGGTTGAGCTTTAGCTCCTCTTTTCCATTCGCAGGATGATGGTTTTGTGAGAGCGGGCTATACCGACTCTGGAGGATATGCTTGTGCATGCGTATTAGTTGTTGTCGGCAGTTGGGATTGTCACTTGCCATTGTTAGAGTTCTCCTAAAATAGCAGTTATCAGGAGTTACTCCAATTGGAAACCTTTAGGTGTAGTTGTTAGGTCCTGTCGATCACCAGTCTGTTTTTCTGACTCTACGTAATAGGATTTTTGGACCCCAGCTAGTCTAGAGATTTTGGAGATGATCCAATTGGTTTAGGCCAGGACGAGAGTAGTCCATTGCGAACAGAGTTCTTATGCCGACCATGGTGGTCGCAGACTTGGGTTCGCAGTGGGAGATCATGTATTCCTACGGACTTTCCGATGAATGACATGTTGAGTTTTGGGAAGCTTATCCAGGATCATAGGTCTTTTTAAGATCCTTAAAGCGAGTTAGTTCCGTTGCCTATAATTTGGCACTTCCGCCCAGATTATTGAGTATTCACCCCGTATTCCTTGTGTCGATATTTTGCAATTACCTTCATGACTTTCTCACATGATTCAGCATCAGACCATTTAGCTTGGATGCGATCTTTCGTACACGAGCAGCCAATTGTGTTAATGGCTCGGGTGGTGGAGAAACTTTGGTCAAGGGTCTTGCCATCTGTAAAAGGTTTTCTTGGACGTGGCCGTATAGTGAGGTAATCACTTGGGGGGCTGCGAGCGAGATTTGAGAATTTGTAATCTTCTCTTTGAAGGTATGCTTAGTGAGAATTTTAAATTCGGGGACGAATTTTTTATAAAGGGGGATTGTAATGCCTTAGATTTCGGTTAGTGTTCGTTTAGACGTTAATGCGGGTTTACTGTAAAAAGTTTACCAATTCGGATTCCTCGTATTTTATAACATTTAATTAATAATTTATTATTATTTGTTATAAGCATGCACGCACGTGTGCACGTAAATGTAAGGATTTGTTTGTGCTAAATAAGTCTTAGCAACCATGACATTTAACCTAATCCTTTGTTTATCATAATCTCTTTGCTTTACCTAATCCAATCCTTGCCATTTCTAGATAATTCCTTGTAAGTGAGAGAGAGTGAGATATTTGTTTATGAGTGATGAGGTGGTGTGAAGGCATTAATGGGGATTAAATGCTATGATACACTCACTCTCATCTCATGCCCTAGACTCACATCCCTCTCTCTTCATCATTTCCTCTTTTTCTTTCGCTCTAACTCTTTTATTCTTCATCTCTCCCTCAACTAAACTGAACACTTCATTACCCTTCATCAAAATTCATCAAATTCACAAAAAAATTCACAAAATCACATCTTTTCTTGGATATTGCCTCTTGGATGCCATGGAGCATGCAAAGCTTGTATCTTTGAGTTCTTTTGGTTAGGTAATAATCCCTATCTGTTTCTTTTGTTTTTTTGTGTAGCTTAACTTGTTAATTGAATTTAGATAGTGTAATGTTAAGTTTTGTGCATAATTTCGTATTTTTAGTGTCGGTTTGTGACATTTGGGATCTGCTGTGACCTGGAAAGTGTACTAGAAAACCAAACAAACTTGTTGTGTTGTACCTGTGACCATAGGACCTACCCTGGAGCACGCACCCATGGGGATCGGACTCGGCCGGCGACCACTCTAAAGAAGTCCGGCGATATCGGCCGTTCGTTTGAGTTGGTGTGTGGATTTTTGAGGGTAGGTCTATGCTGTGGTTTGGGTGTGTTTAGTTCTGTTTGTTTGTTTAGTTTTCTTTGTATACAAATCTGGGATCACTTAGGTAGTTTCTGTAGGGTTCCTAGGCACTCTTACAAGGGTCTAAAAGGCATCAACCATGCTCGAATAAAAATTTAGACGTGCCGAACAACCTAAAGCCGGGATCTTTGCTAGATAATTAGGGTTTCACATGCAACTAAACATCTTTACAACTAAAAGTGAGTGATTACAACCTTTGTAGTCTGCTCCTTCGCTTCATAAGCTCCGAGTAGAAGTCCCTTTGCCACGATCCATGATCTCCCGGACTCAAGAGAGCCTCCACAACTCGAACGATCCATGCTAGCTTGTAGTCTTCCTTTTCTCCGATGATCTACCTTGAAGTTTCTATAACTCAAGCTCTCTCTCTCTCTAAAAAGTTGAACACCTTAATCTAATTGGCTAGATTAGATGAGGATGATGGAGTAGTATTTGTGCTCTCTTTTATTATCAAATTCTCACACTAAATCATCACATGAAGAAAACCTAGAAAGCTTTCTCAAAGCTCAAAGGAAGAAGAAGAATGAAAAATCCTTTTGTGATGAATAATGAAAAATATCATAATGATTAATAATGCAACCATGGTTGACTATGAAGAGGCTAACCCATGTAGAGACTTAACCAAGGGTGAAGGGTTTGGGTTGGGTTCGAAAATATCAAGCATAATATCTGTGCTAGAAACAAACTAAAACCTTCTAGAAGCATCAAGAAAGATCTAACCCAAATTAAACCCTATAACCTTGTTTAATCTCCACTAAACCGGTTGCATTAGTAATCATATCATGTTACAATATTATATATCACATATATAATATATATTTGTAACAAAAGAAAATAATACAATTAACATATATCGCATATATATCAATGTATTACCCGGTGAGAAAATGAATCAATAAAGCGAGCCAATATTAGATAATGTAATTCAATATATCATATATATTATTATACATTAAATTATCGAATCAACACTTGATCCGACAATCCGGGTATATCGAATATAACTGACTAATATATCATGTACCGATTCATCGAATCAACACTTGATCCGATTATCCGGCTCATATCAAAATAACGCGAGAATATAATACGGTATCTCATATCGCATTATCCTCTGTCCTGCACATATCACATATGTGCCCCTACTCCGTTTTGCCTGAGTCAAGAAACCTCTATGTAGGACTCTAAAGAATCGTCAATACGCCGGTAGCAGGTGATGATCATATCAAACACCCAAAAGCTGCAAGAGATCAGCTAAACGTAACAGCCACCCAGGTATTGAGCGATCAGAAGATCAACAAGCAAGCCTGTACATTCTCCTGTGAATCCAATCAGTAACACTCCCGTACAGTCCGATCTCTTCGTCTGATATGTCGCATATCTAGTCTAGGGGTGGTGATTAGTCGAAAATATTGCATCTTTTAGCCGGCAATTTCCCAATCAGCTGCATTCATATAGAAGTGTTCGGCATTCATATAGCACATATTAGCAAAACTGTTGCAAAATATCAGATTACATGTGTTAGACCTTAAAACCGGCATTTCTAGGGAAATTGACTGCATTTCATAGCATGGCATCATTTCTATATATAACAACCCGTGTTTCGAAGTCCGTGCAGGAAAATCAGAAGCTTGCTCAAATCTACATTGCTAAAAAGATAAGGCAACTCAAGGATTTGGAATCTGGTATTGATCTAGAGGGCATTCAGGAATTCAATATATCACAAAAGACACCTGAAGACATAAGAAGCCAACACAAGAGAGATGAAGCCACAACTCAGCTAAATGGCCATGGTTCCGCAGCCTAAGCCATCAATTGCCGCTGAACCGCGGCAGTTATGCCACGTCAGCCCTAAAATTTTGGTGCAAAATGCTTCTCTCAGGGCCCACACTTCAGCAAGACATGTCAAATTCCAGAAGACCCCAGAACCTTCTGCCAGATCAGCAAACACATGGAACTACACTAAAGTAGCCTATCATTCTAGAAACATCTCCCTAAACCCTAGCTTAAACCCTAAGCTAAGCCTAACTAACTACTTCTAGAAGTCTTTCAACAAACTTTTGGAGGGAACTTCTATTTCAAACTCAAGGCCTAGGGTTTGGGAAATCTATAAATAGGACCCTAGGCTCACTTGTAAAAGATTATTCATTCTATATTCATTCAAGGGATCCCTCCATTAGTTCATTTTAATAGCCAATCTAGAGCCATTCTACCTCATTCTTCATCTTCTTCCACAAGTCTAGTGAGAAGGCTTGTGTGAAACCCTAACCCTAATTCCAATCAAAAACCAAGATCCCGAGTACCAAATCAAGCAAGAAGCCCTTCAACCTTTTATGAGATGAACCGATCTTCAACAGAGCAAGTGGTGCAAGTCGATCCACGACTCACGAAGAAAAGCGAAGCCAATTCAACAATCGAGTTCTTCCTCTTGTGGTTCTTGAGCGACTGCAATGAAATTGTTGATATAAATAAAAGGTGAAATTCTTTTATCTTGTTTTCTTTAAATTCTTGCATCATGATATCTTTTCAATTCTTGAATGCTTTCTGTGTGATGATGTGTGAATAAACTCCGCTCGTCGAGGAGTCGAGACGATCAATAGAATGATGATGTAACATATCTTAAAACGATTCTTGAGTCCTACGAGTTTTGTAAACCCTAGCAATTTCAAGAATCGACGACCAAATTTCGTTGTGATACTTTCTTGATTGATATCGTTCGAAATTGGGAAGTTACGATCGTTTCTTGAATTTTTTAGAGGCTAGAATGTGAATGATATCGACGAAAGAACAAGGGTTAAAAGATGAAACCCTAGTTTCACGAGAAAGCCCAAACTCTCGTCGATCATCATCGATCAAGTATCAATTCTTCGAAGGACAAGAACACGATATCTTGAGATTACATCACGTCTATAGATCCGATCGATTCCTACAAGCCTCATTTAGATTCTTGACATTTGGTTGGAAATATTATCGAAGCCCGATTCTCGATTGTTTATCATTTTCTTGATTCTTGAATAGAATAGTGACATTTGAAACAATTGATAAATCTTGAATCATTCTTTCTTTTTCTTTTCGATTAACTTTTCAATTCAAACAAATCAAACATTAAAATGAATCGCACAATCCCTGTGGACGATCCGCACTCACTTACGATCTACAACTGACACCGTAATTGATTGCGGTCAAATATAATTCTTTGGTTGTGATTTCTTTATACAATTTTCTAAATACTGATACAAGATACTGTTATCGATCAAATGAAACCATTATCGGGAAACAATTGATTCGGTATACTTACTTTTACTGCACATCAAGAATTTTAATACAATCAATCGGCACCATTGCCGGGGATTACGCGCTAATTCGTTTCATATTAAAGTTGAATTGAAAGATTTATTCCATTGTAATTTTTCTAATCAAAATTCGTGCAAACCCTAAACAATTTGTTGTGGTTCATTGCAAGGAGATCTGGAGCTTGCTGGAAATTGGAAAAATTTTTTGGAATATACCAAAGAGCAGAGGGAGTCTACAGAGCCTATCTTAAAAATTTTGGTGTAGTGATTCCATCATTCGACCGCGGAAGGGCGGCAATAAGGCCCAATTGCGGCGGAACCGCGACTAGTTTGAGGGTTCTCTGTGAAAATTTTACTTCAGGTGACTTCTTATCTTCTCCTCTCTCCTCTTTTTAGCTCCAACTAATAATTTTCTGCAGGATTCTTTGCAGATAATCGCAGCTCGCAAATTGCAAAATTAAATTTGTGCGTGATTTTGTTTCTTGGTTGTTTTCATTTTAAATACGGATATTAAGAGGCACGGCCAAATCCGAATTAGGTGGGGATTTCATTACCCTTCCTAGGCCCCGAAAATCGCAAAACTTGCATCCGCATTGACCCACATTAACTAAAAAATATCTAGAGATGACTCTAAGGACCGTCGCGCTCACTTAGGACAGAAGAAGGCCGTGGGTAATTCATTGCTTATCCGCGTTTTCTTGTGGTGTCTAAGGCAAGTGTGTCTAAGGCTAGTGGTTATTAATTAGGCCCACTACTTACGTAGTGGAGTACCTTCCCACTTACCTGGCACTTATCCGGCCACAGGGGGATAAAGAGGCAGTGGAGGATTCTATCCTGCGACTTGTCTTTTGGCAGTTAGGAGCGTTCTAGAGCCGGACCTAGGTGACCACTAAATTCTAGGGTTTTTTGTTGTTGCATTTGTTGTGTTGCATCATATTTTCAAAAATCCGTCCCTTTTTCAAAAGCAAACACCACATTAATTCATACCCCTAATTTTAAGTCAACGCTGCCACTTGTACTAACCCATTTTAGTGCAAGATAGGCTGGACACGGGATTCTAGTGCCCGTTTAGTCCGCGTACCCTTTATCGACTCCGAAGTCGGTATTTCTCCATTTACTTCTTCTTTACCCACCACCACACCCTCACCGATGGATCCGAATCCATCGAACTTCTTTAACCCTAATCTGCCGCCGTCTGTTGGTGCGCAGAATCCACCCCGCATCTCTCTCCAGGAGAGGTGCTATCCTATGCGAGGTCCTCTTTCGACCTGCTTATCCACACCACCAGCCAATGGGGATAATTTTGAAATTAAACCCCAATACATCAATCTTTTACCCAAATTCCACGGACTCGAGACTGAGGACGCCTACGTTTTCATTACCAAATTTGAAAACGTATGCGCAATGATGGGTACGTCATAACTTTCAGTGGATGCTATGCGTCTACGACTTCTTCCCTTTACTTTGTGTAATATAGCCGAGAAGTGGCTATATAACACCACCGCACACTCAATCACGAATTGGGAAGAATTCGTAGCAGCATTCCTTAAGAAATTTTACCCAATACAAAAGACAGCTCGAATCCGTAGCGAACTGAATCAATTTGCCCAGCTCCTTACTGAACCATTCTCAAAATGATTTGAATGTTTCAAGGATCTAATGGTTCAGTGTCCTCATCACGGCATCCCGAGATGGGAGCTTTGCTGAATCATTTATGAGGGCATTAACCCAAACACTAAACAGAGCCTTGAAAACATGTGTCAAGGTACTTTTATGACCAAAGATGATGGGGAAGCTTGGAAGTATTTAGAAGAGTTCGCTGAAAAATCACTACAGTGGGAGAGTGGAACCCAACCATTGAATAGGGGTGGCGTATACCAAATAGATGTGCCCATAGGTATTCGAGCTGAGATGGCAGCAATGCAAAAGAAGATCGACGCTATGAAACACAAATTTGCAGCAGCCTCCCTAAACCCAGTGTCGCTCCCCAAAACTGTTTGTGGGTGCTGTTCTGATCCGTCTCATTTAACGGAAGAATATCTGATCAGTCGAAAATATTGCATCTTTTAACCGGCAATTTCCTTATCATTTGCATTCATATAGAAGTGTTCGGCATTCATATTTCACATATTAGCAAAACAGTCCTGAAATATCAGATTGCATGTGGTAGACTCTAAAACCGACATTTCTGAGGAAATTGTGTGTTTATCATAGCATCGCATCATCCTTGTATTGAGAAACACTTGTATCGAGATTTGTGCAGGAAATTGCAGGAGCAAAACCAAAAGAGCTGATCAAAAATACGCCAACTCAATGATTTCAGATCTGGTAGCAATTCAAAAGGAAATATAAAAATCAACATATCAAAGAAAGGCCCATAATTCAGCCCAAAGAAACACCATAAGTTTCAAGCCACAAAGCTTCAAAAGAGCCGCGGAACCGCGGCGGGAGCCGGCTTGCGCCACGGTTCCGCGGCGGTTTGGTCAGATCAACATTCCATTTTCAGTGCATAATCTCAATCTCAAGGCCTACAGCTCAGAAAGACATGTCAAATTCTATAATTCTCTCGAAGTTTCTGCCAGATCAGCAAAAGATGATTAATTAAGCTAATCCTAATTAAGCACCGAATTAACCTCTTCTAGAAGCTCCCTCCTAACTAATCACATCTAGAAGCTTCTCCTCTAACTAACTTTTGGGGGGAAATTCAAATCTCCTCAACAAACTTTTGGAGGGAAACTTAAAATTCAAATCCTAGATCTAGGGTTTTGATGGCTATAAATAGGAACCTAGATCTAAGGGTTGAGGTTGTTCAATCTTAGTAGTTCTTTAGTTCTTCATTAGTTCCTTAATCTTTACCTAATTCTTCATCTTCTTCCACAAGTCTTGTGACAAGACTTATGCGAAACCCTAACCCTAATTCCAATCAAAAGTCAAAATCCCGAGTACCAAATCAAGTGAGAAGCCTTCAACCTTTTATGAGCTGAGCCGATCTTCAATCGGGCAAGTGATCCAAGCCGATCCACGACTCACGGAGACGAGCGAAGCCAAATCGACGATCGTGTTCTTCCTCTTGTAGTTCTTAAGGGATTGTAATGAAATTGTTGATATAAATAAATGGTGAAATTCTTTAATCTTGCTTTCTTTAATTTCTTGCATCATGATTAGATCTCAATTTGTAATTGTAGTTCTTGTTGTGATGTTTGAGTAAAACTCCGCTCGTAAAGGAGTCGGGAAGATCAATAGAATGATGATGTAACAAATCTTAATACGATTCTTGAGTCCTACGAGCTTTGTAAACCCTAGCAAGTTCAAAAACCGATGACCTAGTTTCGTTGCGATGCTTTCTTGAATGTGATCGCTCGAAATTAGGGATCTACGATCGTTTCTTGAATTTACTAGAGGCTAGAATGTGAATGATATCGACGAAAGAATAAGGGATAAGATGAAACCCTAGTTTCATAAGAAATCCCTAATTCTCGATCGATCATCATCGATCTAGTATCAATTCATCGAAGGATAAGAATACGTAATTTTAAGATTACATCACATCTATAGATCCGATCGATTCCTACGAGCCTCATTTAGATTCTTGATATTTGGTTGGAAAAATCATCAAACTATCAATTCTTGATTCTATCTTTTCTTGTTATTAGATCTAGATTTTCTAATTCTTGAACTTCAATTACAAATCATGAATTGTTTTCGTTTCTTTTCTTTAAAGTTTCAATTCATCTAATTCGAAACGCAAACGATTACACTTTCCCTGAGGATGATCCGCACTTACTAACGCGCTACAACAGACACCGTTATTGATTGCTGTCAAATATTTTTGGTTGTGATTTCTTTACAATTTTCCAAATACTACACATCACAAAAATCATTCAATCAAATGGCGCCGTTGCCGGGGATCATTTGATAAGCACAACAAAAAACAAACAATCAATGTCTATTAAACTCTGCGTTTCAAGGTCACGAGCATTCAAATGCCGCATTTCAAAGACCGAGAAACGATCCATATTCTTCCACATAAAATCAGGGTTGGAGGAATCACCCGAATTTTGCTTGGAACCAACAACAATCTCAAAACACGGTTCCAAGCCAAAATAATTTCCAAAGGGCTCTTCCACCACAACAGCAACCACTTCAAATCACTCAGCACCCCTACCAGTCACAAAACTTTCAAAATCAGGTCAACACTCCTGCACAGTCTAATCCTATGCAGTTGTCCTGTTCTGACGAATTCTCTCAATTCACTCAAACCATGAAATCACTTTTGTCAAATTTCATAGAGGTTTCGGCTGAGGTTAGATCTTCCGTCGGTGAGATAAAGAAAAACTCATTGTCCCAAGCTGAGAGTATCAGAACGATGGAAGCTGAAATCGCACAACTTAAAGCCGAAATGAGTGCGAGAGAAAAAGGGAAACTTCCTTCTCAACCCCTACCGAATCCTGGGCATTACAATGTAAATGCCATCACAACGTTGAGATCAGGAAGAGTGCTTAACAACCATGTTGGGGAAGAAGTTGATGATATTGGAAATCATATCAACACCCCGGCTGAGACCTTTCCACACCCACACACTTCTCTTTCTGATCCTTGTTCTTCTTCCACACCACCTTCTCGCGAGCCTATTCTCTATTTCCCACTAGGCTCGACACCTCAGTATAGCCCTTCTAGTTCTCCACAGACGGTCCCCATACCTCTTTTGGGATCTCGTCTACCCCTTCTTCCTTCTCCTATGATGGACCCGACGCTCATTGCGAAAGCACCTTACCCGAATCGGTTAAGGGGTAATAAAACGAGTCCACATATGGAGAAAATTATGGAAATGTTTAAACAGGTTAACATCAATACCCCTCTCCTAGATGCGATTCAGCAAGTCCCTGCTTATGCGAAAATTCTTAAGGACTTGTGCACTAGGAAGAGGAAGACTCAAGTGCCAAAGAAGGTCTTCATGTCTAATAATATTAGCACTGCTTTTATCCCCCAGCTACCAAAGAAACGAAAGGACCCAGGATGTCCTACGATATCGATTTCTATTGGGGGTAAAAACATAAATCATGCTCTTTTAGACCTTGGCGCAAGTGTTAACCTACTTCTATATTCTGTATATGAGCAATTAGGGATTGGAGAGTTGAAACCTGCTCACTGCACTCTCCAAATGGCAGACCGTTCAATCACCAAACCAAGGGGTGAACTAGAGGATGTGTTGATAAAGGTCGGGGAATTTTTTTTCCCTGTAGACTTCATTGTACTCGATACACAGCCTGTAGCAAACCCCCGGGGCCAAATTCCGGTGATTCTTGTAAGTGCACGGCGGCGCCCCGGCCGTCAATCCGACGCCGGAATGCGGAAGCGGTGAACAACTTAAATTTTTTGCGGACTTTGCAAACCGGCACCACCGCGCACTAAACTCCGGATCGTAACCATTAACAAGTCTAAGCTAACTAGAATACGGGTTAGAGATGTATACCGACGATCCAAGTCCTCCGGTCTTCATCTCCACTCCGATCTCCTCGCGGGATCTCCGTCCATCTCCTCCTCGTCGGAAAGGGCACCACGAAACCGGGTACTTTTACGGGCTCCCACCTCAATACCGAGGCAACTCGCGCATGAAGCCGGCAACTCGACATGCTCAAGATATGCTGTAGGAAGTGTAGTGTAGAGTGGATGTCTCACTTTGGGGTTTGTTGCCTTTGAAAGATGATGGAGGAATCAAGAAGAAAAATGGTGCTTCTATTTTTCTAGCATGTAAAAATGAGATCAAGAATGCTACTCTCTCAAAGATGAAGCTCTCAACTTCTCCTTTTTTCTTCTCACTTTTCTAATGAAAACCTTCTTCCTTAGAAAATGGTGGAGCAAAGGGTTATGAAGCATGAAGGGAGGTGAGTGTAGGAGATGAAAGAGGTGACCACATCAAGAGACAAGAAAACATACAACCATGCTATATCTTTTTCAAACCATACCCTTTCATGTCACAATAAAGCAAAAGCATGGAGCAAGATATCATAATCAATACTTTTGCAAGAAACCCCCTCCACAAAAGTAATTTGCAAAACTGCAAATAACCCCCTCCATATGAAAAGTCCGGCCGGGAAAGAACAAAGGAAAACCGGCCGGAACGAAATGCAAACTGGCAACTCCAGAAAACTGGTCCCGTAATAAATTACAGGAAAACCCCGATACTGTGCATACACACCCGCATCTGTATTCCGTCCGGATACAAATGCAATAAGACAAAATCTACACTGTACTAAACTAGGACCGGCTTAAACCAAAGCCGGCTAGTAATATCCGTTCGATCCTGATCCGAGCAATACCGCACGTATCTGATCGAACCCTGCCATATAACTATACGGCCACTAGTACATAACTGTCCGATCCTGATCCGTGCAATACCGCACGTATCTGATCGGACCCTGCCATATCTCCATACGGCCTCTACAGCGTTTCGCCCGAAAGCTTGAGTAACTGAAAGTGTGGTGGACTCTAAAGACTCGTCAATACAATGGCTGTGGATTTAACCACTAGCCCGTCAGAGGTATAAGCCAATACGTAACGGGCCACCAGCTATTGACTAAAAGGGACGTCGATGAGCGAACTCATCCTGACACCCTACTGAGCCTGTCAGTGACAATATCCGTGCAGTCCGGTCCGTTCGTCTATGAGTATCGCATGGCGGGCCTAGGGGGTTGGTAAAAGTCAGACCCCCAAAAGCGGTACAAGTCGTGTCGGAGTGTAGCCCAGAACACCCTGAGATACTACTGGAATACCTACCAGTAAATCTCCTTGCCTTGGCCAAGGACTTTGTGTAATGGCTCTCCTAGACACAGCACGACCTCACCCCCAATACCGGGAGAGACGAACCCCTGAAGATACGCTCACTGCCTCCATGTGGATCGGGACTGTACCCAACTAAAACCTGTTTGCACGACTCCTTTGAGCCGTGGTAGGGTAGTAATCAAAGTACAGTGGGAACTCACACGAGACAAATGACGATCCCCAGGTCGATGAACTAACCTGCACACATGTCACCAGGGAACTGCCATCTGACGTCTGGTATATGACCAACTAGCATGTTCCCGGCGAGTCCTGTCCGGTGTACTCATAACCCAATGAGCACCTGTATACATCTTAGGTGATCCAACTGACACCAGTGGCTTGTGAGACCGGCCACCGCCCCTCGTCGGGGTCTCGACTGTATACACTAGTCTACTAATGGAGTATCGATGCCCGGTCTCGAAACTCCCACGACTAGGGACCTTTTAAGGATACGTTTGTAGACCCCCAGCTCCCACTTATATGATCGCCCTCATACTGCTGGTGGTCAAGCAAGAATCCTAGGGGCTCTATCAACGTGCAATAGTGACATGTCATGTCACCTAAAGCAGTACACGATGATAAAGGTAAACCTGATAGCATACTATCATCTCGAGTAAGACTGTTCTACCGGGATAGGTCCTCCCTCAATCATTGCAATCACGTGCCTGTGATCCAATAATTGACTCTGAGGGCACTATCTCCAACAATCTCCCACTTGCACTCAAGGCTAATTATTGCGATGTCGCATACTCACAGCCCGTGTGATACCGAACACCCAACTCCTCTACTAGTCAGTCGCACAAAACCTGTTTGCGAAACTATTGCGTTCGAGGAATAGCCTTAGTGAGTGGATCCGCTCTGAAGTTTCTTTCTATATCTCTCTATATCTCAAGTTCACGGAGAATGCCATCTCCCGAAATGAGCAATACCTGTCTTAGAGTGTCTGGATGTCTGATGGGACTCAGCTCATAAATGAACTCCAAATCCAAACTTCTTAGACTGTATCGTCAACTGAACTTAACCAGTATCCTGCACCATGCCTCCCTCAGTATTGCCTTGGATCACCTGTCCAAAATACTGCCCCTCGTCAGAAGGAAAACTGTAACTCTGACAACCTCCTTGTCGTCCAGGTCACCTTAGAAGCCTGGAATGATAACTGTTTCCCGAATAGGGCTTTCGTTATCATATCCCTAGAACAGCCACTTATGTTCTAAAACTGCTTCCGACTGTTCCTCCAGGATTGGATCAATATCAACTTATTGCATCTAGTGCAAGAACAACATCTGGTGTGGTACTTGACATCTCATGATTGACTCAATTGCCTAAGCAAGTGATCTGCCAATCATGCACATCCCTCTCTACTTTAGTCTATAAGACACCTTTAGAGAGGGTGACTCCATTACCTGCAGGTACACTACCGTGCCAGGAGTCGTCCATTCTAAATACTCTTAGAATGCTGTCAAGGTACCCTGATTGGGAAACCACCCAAATCTAGATCCAAAACCATAGATCTAGTAACCAGTATGTCTGATATTGTGTCCAAGTTCCTTGTGGAGAAACCACTGTGTGACGACCAAAGAATAACCGATTGTAGTATAGGAGTTTCTTTTCCTACTTTGTGTATGTCATCCAAAACCCGGATATCACACCCTACTATCTTCTCAACAGATCCATCCCCTATTCTGATGACGTCAAACCCATGACTGTCACATCAGAATTAGATGATCTATCTCCGCTATATCTGCTTTAGTCTATAAACAGACATAAGCCTGATGTCCACCAATGCTTCCGCTGCTCCCACTGACTACGACAACCCTCTGGCAGAGTCATATAGACGTGCACTTCTAAAGCTAGTTTAGAACGACGCTATACTCATCCTCCTGCCGGGTCTCGCAGCCTGGAACAACAACAATGGAAAGTGTGGGTAAACAAGAACTTCCCTGTCACCGTCCTTGAGGCTACCGGAGTACCTCTCAGGTGCCTGAAGTTACCCACCTTTTCTGCGGAGTGGCCAATGGAATGTCAAATCAGATTGAATCTTTAGGTTCCTTATCAAATCTCCAGTAATCGTTTGCGGTTCTGGAATCGCTTCCAGTTCTACCATACTCCCACTACTGTTTTCTGAAAAATAACCATTTCTTTTAAAATGTGGCGAGTTAAGAACAATATCACTATTGATCTTCCAGATGGTAGAAAGTCAACCCTCGTCATAGCCTGGGTCAACCCACAAACAGCCATTACAGAAACGTGCCTTGAGTTATCCAGAGTCTGGTTTTAATCATAAGCCGGACAACTCCCCGTACCTTAACAATGTTAAGATATGAACTGTACTATATCCAATATAGAACCAGAGGCACTGATTTAATTGAACCAGATTCAAATCATGCAGCTGTCCCCAGCGCATGTCAACTAAATAGAAGGAGGCCGACCAGCGTTACTCAACTTAGGAATACTTCCAATTATGAGTAACCTGAAAGAGAAGCAAGATCTCTTTATCATTACTATCAACTGAATACCATACACAAGTATCTACATCTTCGATCTCTTTGAAGAATCCCGATACTTGCGACACCTGGTTCTCCACTCTATTCAAATACCAATAACTTCTCCAAATTCGGACCCTGTGTTTCCACGAAACACCTGTCTAAAAACTAGAGAAGTCATAAGTAAACTGAATGTAGTACGAGGACCAACCCCTCTGTCCTGATGGACCCTGGACAACATACAATACTCTGTATAAGTCCCTTGAGTCTGATAACTCATTCACTATGTGCCGTAGGTTGAAAACTGTACTTATGGTTAAGAAGAATTACACCGCTGTTTAATGCTCCTTACCTAACCATCCACTGATATAGGTAAATGTCGTAGACATAATTTCAGAAAGGCATATTTCACTCTATGAAAATAGACGTACAGATATATCAATTTGAAATTGGTGCATAACAGCGGATATTCAAAACCAAATATTTGCCGACCGGCAAACAGCCCAGGTGATTTCCTCAAATATCACCGATTACAATTAATCCCGATATAATGAGGATAATCACCCAATTCCCAATAACTTACTCCCACTCATCATCTGTAAAAACCATACAGATGTGAGAATCGTACCTGGTAAATACATACCCTGGAGTAAGTATCTAATTGGGAAATCAGTTTCCTTTTAACAGTACATAGTGAGACTGAAACATTGAAATGTTTCATTGGGGTATTCTGGTATTCCTAGTAATGCCTCTTCCAGATTCACGACTGTAACCGTATAGTTCTCTACCACCTCTCCAAATCCCTTCATATGTCTTTAGTCTTTACCTTCTGCACACCCCTTTAGGCCAAATGATTTTCTTCCTTCCCTACCGTTCGGCACCAGCCTATGGTTTGGAAGAAGACTATCCAATAAGCACAATGGGTGTACTGTCCTAGTCCTAGGAGCACTCGCAATGCGAGAGAAGGTGAAGATAAAAGACAACCGAATAAACCTTATTCCTATTTCTCCTGGACCAGAATCCATCCCCGAACTGGAACAAGTTCCTTTCGAGTTCGTATATAACCATACGATGGAGTATCCAATATACTGTGGATCTTCGTAGTGATACGGAGTGTCCTGGAGAAATACAAAGGTGATTTAGGATTGGCGAAGAAATACTTGGTTTGGTCGTGAATATCAGTCGCAGTTTACTTTGCCCTCTTACTAATCCCTTGCTTTGTCTGAACTTAATACCTTCTGTACACTGTTTAGGCTAACTGGTTTTCTTCATTCCCTACCGGTCGGCACCAGCCTATGGTTTGGAAGAAGACTATCCAATTTGCATAATAGGTGTACTACTCCTAAACTAAGGAGTACTCGCAACCTGAGAGAGGGTGAAGAGAAAAGACAACTGAATAATCCTATCCGTTTTCTCCAAAACCGGAAACCATCCTCGAATAAATTCCTTCGAGTTCGTATATAACCATACGATGGTTTTGTCCAATGGAAGTGGACGTTCGTAGTAATACGGGGTGTCCTGGAGAAAAGGGTAAAAGTAGGAGTGGCAATGAGGTCTGCAACTCTGACAATCCAAAAGCCAGTGTTTAAGAAGGTTCGGTCAACTTGGTCACTGAGTCATGGTCTTAGGGTCGGGTCAAATGGTCGCTGCCAGAGAGAGAGAGAAAAGAAACACTCAGCGTGCACTCTAACCTAGATCAGAATGGTTACAAATTTATCTAATCTGGAAACCTCCCACTGTACCTCAAATTCTCCTCCAAACCTGAAAGAAGAATTAGTCGGGAACACCCGAGGAGTAAACCAACTCATCAGTGGGAATCGGGATCCAACTCTCATCGCATGATAACGTGACGTAATCCGCTCACATCATCACACTCCAGAAGGTATGCGCATATCTGGCAAGTTTCAGTTCTTTTGAAACTCCCGATGTGGATTTTTACCCCATGCTCTTATGACCTTGACTTTGGCCAACAAATCATAAGTCACATGTCAAGTTCTGCCCGTCATTCTCCAGGTTAATTTGAATCCACCCGTACATACCCTTGACTTTGGCCAACAAGGCAGTACGACTGTTCCAAACCAACGCATCTATCTATGCTGCATATGAATACCCAACAGCTACCAAACACTGTGCCTTGACTTTGGCCAACAAACACAGCTTGAATACTATTGACTACCCATATGAAACGACGGAGGGCTACGAATGGTTTCTGGCGAAAACCTTTAACGTAATGAACTTGATATCGTTGAAGGAACGGATAGCTTTTTAGAAAATATAGTGACGAAAACCTTTACTAAAGAGGTCACTCCCGGTGAAGGGATCTCGGCTCTTTCCCCGTAGGATGGGGTGCTGGATATTCATAACCGAATATCACTGTGCAAAGCAAAAGTAATCGGCTATAGTGAAGTTAATGCCCTGACGCAAACTTCTGTCCAAGGGGTCACTCCCGGTGAAGGGATCTCGGCCCTTGCCTCGTCGACTGAGGAGCAGGATATTCCAACTGAATACCACGATGCAAAACAAAAGTGAACGTCCTTGCAATAACAGCTTTTTGAAAAGTGTTCCAACAACATCAGAATAGGTTTGTTAAACTTGCATTGATCCGAATCAATGCAATCCCATCAATTGATCACACCACAAAGAACGAAAATATACTGACGTACGTATATGCCATTCGCATTCGCCACTGGGTCCCGTCATCACTCGTTAGGTTAGCTTACTAACGACAGAGCGGGGACTGGACTAGCGCGGATGAAAAACATATACAACATCTACTAATATATATACCAATATATTATATTTCGCTCAAGGCGTGAATAAAAATGCAACATCACAGAAATGTACAGCATCATAGAACAATACAGATATCTGGGATCCCCGGGTTTCACAGAGCCACTACTGAAACCAGACGTTCCCCTGGTCGTGTGGATAGCCTGTGCAATGAAAACCTAGACCCCTACGGGTGCGGCAAGTCACCCGCCAAAACCTGAAGCGAGGCAGCCCCCTTCAGTGCCGTGAATGGACCACCCATCACTTCACGGAATCCGGTAACTTGGGCACCCCTCCTGGGTCAACCTGTACCCCCTATGAGTGCGGCGAATAGCCCGCCAATTCCAGACTGAAGCCCCCTCCGTCTCAATGCCCTGAGATGCGGGCCCGTTGCCCTCTAGAACCCGGCTATCCGTGCACCCCTCCGCGGGGTAACCCTAGTACAGAAAGTAAAATATACATACACCGGGTACATCGACCGCAACCAGGTCGTGCCCCAAAAGAATAATACAATCAGGCAGTGACGGCAGTCCACATGTCGGACGCTCGTCCCGCAATATCAAATGTACATAATACAACAACACTGTACTAGCATTGCATCCAGGCTATCCCCCACGACCGATCCGCAACATCACAGCAAATACATAGAACATCAACGTGAAAGTCACGTTCGCAAATCCGTCTAACCGGGCTATAGCAGTTAGACCGGATTTACCGATCGAGTGACATTCACGATCGCAGATATAATGTAAATACTGTGAAAAATGTGTTTAAAATTTTTCCGATTGATCAAACAATTAACAAGTGGGCCCCAAAGAAAACTGTAGCACTCACAGAAATAATTGGCCCAACTTTAATATTCCAAAACCCATATTTTAAGCCCAGAAGGCCTCTGTAAAAAATTGGTGAAGTGATGTGAATAGTGCGCGGCGGAAGGGCCGCAGTAATGGGGTTTTCGCGGCGGTTCCGCGCTCCAACTGTGGAGTTACTTCATCAAAATTTTACAGAACTCTTAGATTTTCCAGTACATCAATATTTTACAACCTGAAAAATTTTACGACACCAAAAATTTTCAACAGAAACTGATGCAAACTAAAATGCAGTTTTGGAACTTTTTGATCGATCGGAAATGCAAACACATTACACAAAGCTAGACTAAGTTAATGGCGAGGCTCTGATACCACTGTAAGTGCACGGCGGCGCCCCGGCCGTCAATCCGACGCCGGAATGCGGAAGCGGTGAACAACTTAAATTTTTTGCGGACTTTGCAAACCGGCACCACCGCGCACTAAACTCCGGATCGTAACCATTAACAAGTCTAAGCTAACTAGAATACGGGTTAGAGATGTATACCGACGATCCAAGTCCTCCGGTCTTCATCTCCACTCCGATCTCCTCGCGGGATCTCCGTCCATCTCCTCCTCGTCGGAAAGGGCACCACGAAACCGGGTACTTTTACGGGCTCCCACCTCAATACCGAGGCAACTCGCGCATGAAGCCGGCAACTCGACATGCTCAAGATATGCTGTAGGAAGTGTAGTGTAGAGTGGATGTCTCACTTTGGGGTTTGTTGCCTTTGAAAGATGATGGAGGAATCAAGAAGAAAAATGGTGCTTCCATTTTTCTAGCATGTAAAAATGAGATCAAGAATGCTACTCTCTCAAAGATGAAGCTCTCATCTTCTCCTTTTTTCTTCTCACTTTTCTAATGAAAACCTTCTTCCTTAGAAAATGGTGGAGCAAAGGGTTATGAAGCATGATGGGAGGTGAGTGTAGGAGATGAAAGAGGTGACCACATCAAGAGACAAGAAAACATACAACCATGCTATATCTTTTTCAAACCATACCCTTTCATGTCACAATAAAGCAAAAGCATGGAGCAAGATATCATAATCAATACTTTTGCAAGAAACCCCCTCCACAAAAGTAATTTGCAAAACTGCAAATAACCCCCTCCATCGGAAAAGTCCGGCCGGGAAAGAACAAAGGAAAACCGGCCGGAACGAAATGCAAACTGGCAACTCCAGAAAACTGGTCCCGTAATAAATTACAGGAAAACCCCGATACTGTGCATACACACCCGCATCTGTATTCCGTCCGGATACAAATGCAATAAGACAAAATCTACACTGTACTAAACTAGGACCGGCTTAAACCAAAGCCGGCTAGTAATATCCGTTCGATCCTGATCCGTGCAATACCGCACGTATCTGATCGAACCCTGCCATATAACTATACGGCCACTAGTACATAACTGTCCGATCCTGATCCGTGCAATACCGCACGTATCTGATCGGACCCTGCCATATCTCCATACGGCCTCTACAGCGTTTCGCCCGAAAGCTTGAGTAACTGAAAGTGTGGTGGACTCTAAAGACTCGTCAATACAATGGCTGTGGATTTAACCACTAGCCCGTCAGAGGTATAAGCCAATACGTAACGGGCCACCAGCTATTGACTAAAAGGGACGTCGATGAGCGAACTCATCCTGACACCCTACTGAGCCTGTCAGTGACAATATCCGTGCAGTCCGGTCCGTTCGTCTATGAGTATCGCATGGCGGGCCTAGGGGGTTGGTAAAAGTCAGACCCCCAAAAGCGGTACAAGTCGTGTCGGAGTGTAGCCCAGAACACCCTGAGATACTACTGGAATACCTACCAGTAAATCTCCTTGCCTTGGCCAAGGACTTTGTGTAATGGCTCTCCTAGACACAGCACGACCTCACCCCCAATACCGGGAGAGACGAACCCCTGAAGATACGCTCACTGCCTCCATGTGGATCGGGACTGTACCCAACTAAAACCTGTTTGCACGACTCCTTTGAGCCGTGGTAGGGTAGTAATCAAAGTACAGTGGGAACTCACACGAGACAAATGACGATCCCCAGGTCGATGAACTAACCTGCACACATGTCACCAGGGAACTGCCATCTGACGTTTGGTATATGACCAACTAGCATGTTCCCGGCGAGTCCTGTCCGGTGTACTCATAACCCAATGAGCACCTGTATACATCTTAGGTGATCCAACTGACACCAGTGGCTTGTGAGACCGGCCACCGCCCCTCGTCGGGGTCTCGACTGTATACACTAGTCTACTAATGGAGTATCGATGCCCGGTCTCGAAACTCCCACGACTAGGGACCTTTTAAGGATACGTTTGTAGACCTCCAGCTCCCACTTATATGATCGCCCTCATACTGCTGGTGGTCAAGCAAGAATCCTAGGGGCTCTATCAACGTGCAATAGTGACATGTCATGTCACCTAAAGCAGTACACGATGATAAAGGTAAACCTGATAGCATACTATCATCTCGAGTAAGACTGTTCTACCGGGATAGGTCCTCCCTCAATCATTGCAATCACGTGCCTGTGATCCAATAATTGACTCTGAGGGCACTATCTCCAACAATTCTGGGTCGTCCTTTCCTTGCCACTTCCAATGCTGTTATAAACTGTAGAAATTGTTCAATGAACTTCTCATTTGGAAATATGACCATTGAACTAAACATCTACAAAGTTGGAAGTCAGCCATCAGAACCCTCTGCTCATATTCTAGATGTGTGCTCTGTCCACGAGATCGCTCCCGATAGCTGTGGAGCTGAGGATCTTTGCTTTTTAGATCTCAAAGACATTACCACATCTCTGCTTGATCTTACACATGATCTTAGTGAGGACACTTTTCCTACACTTGAGTCCGACACTCCTGACTTTTCTCCACCCGAGTCTGTATCTTTCACAGGCTTTGAGCTTCTTTGTAACTCCAAAAATCATTCGATGATCCCACCTTCTATTATTTCTCTGCCCACATTAGATCTCAAAATTTTACCTTCTCACCTTAAATATGCATATTTAGGTGAGAATGAGTCCTTACCGGTTATCATATCCGCTTCTCTTGCATCAGAGCAAGAGAATGCACTTTTATCGGTATTGAGATCTAACAAAGAGGTGTTTGGTTGGACCATGGCGGACATCAAAGGGATTAGTCCCTTGATAGTTGAACATCATATACATGTGATGGATGATGCCAGACCAACCCGAGAACCACAGAGACGGTTAAATCCCATCATGAAGGAAGCGGTGTGAAAGAGATCGTCAAATGCCTAGATAATGGTATTATATACCCCATCTCCGATAGCCAATGGGTAAGTCCTATACATGTCGTCCCTAAGAAATCCGGCATCACTGTTATAACCAATGAGGCAAATGAGTTGATTCAGACACGCGCCCAAACTGGGTGGCGTGTATGTATTGATTATAGAAAACTCAATGCTGCCACGAGGAAAGACCACTTTCCTCTACCATTCATTGATCAGATGCTGGAACGCTTAGCGGGACGAGAGTATTATTGTTTTATGGACGGATACTCAGGCTAAATCAGGTCCCCATCGCCAAAAAGGATCAAGATTAAACCACTTTTACTTGTCCTTTTGGTACCTTTGCTTACAGTCGCATGCCCTTTAGGTTATGCAATGCTCCCGCTACCTTTCAGCGTGTATGATGGGGATATTCTCTGATATGGTAGAGAATTTTCTGGAGATCTTTATGGACGATTTCTCGGTTTTTGGAGACTCTTTTTCTGATTGCCTATCGAATCTTGACGCAGTTCTTACTCGTTGCAAAGAGAAGAACTTAACTTTGAACTGGGAAAAATGCCATTTCATGGTCCAAGAAGGAATTGTACTTGGACATGTTATTTCACAGAAAGGCATTGAGGTTGACAGAGCTAAGATAGATGTCATTCAAAACCTGCCTCATCCCAAAAGCGTCAAGGACATTCGATCTTTCCTTGGCCATGCGGGCTTTTATAGGAGATTCATAATGGTCTTTAGCAAAATTGCTAGACCTTTAACTCTTCTCCTGGCCAAGGATACGACCTTCCACTTTGACTCGGACTGTGAGACGGCTTTCGACTCACTTAAACACTCGCTCACTTCAGCCCCCGTTCTATCGTCTCCAAATTAGGACTACCCTTTTGAGCTGATGTGTGACGCATCCGACTTTGCAGTAGGTGCAGTCTTAGGACAGTACATTGAAAAGATGCCACACGTGATCTATTATGCAAGTAAGACCCTGAACGATGCATAAATCAACTATACAACCACCGAGAAAGAACTTTTAGCGGTTGTATTTGCATTAGAAAAATTTAGGCCTTACTTAATTGGCTCTCCTATAGTTGTGTACACTGACCATTCCGCCTTAAAACATCTTCTGGCGAAGAAAGATGCAAAATGTCGACTAATACGTTGGATCATTCTGTTATAAGAATTTGATCTTGTTATCAAAGATAAGAAAGGATGTGAAAACGTTGTAGCCGACCATCTTTCACGCATCTCTTCTTCCCTTGTGACCCTGCCGATCAATGATTCGTTTCCTGACGAACAACTCTTGAGTGTATCCAATGAACCTTGGTTCAAGGATATTGTGAACTATCTTGTCACGGGACTTATACCCAGCGATTGGTCAAAACAGGACAAATGCCGTTTTCTATCCCAAGTAAAACACTTTTACTGGGATGATCCCTATTTGTTTAAATATTGTCCTGATCAGATCATTCGCCGGTGTGTCCCGAAAGAAGAGTTCAAGAGTGTTCTTTCTTTTTGTCATGATCAGGCCTGTGGGGGATCACTTCGGTCCTAAAAAGACATCGGAAAAGGTTTTGCAATGAGGATTTTATTGGCCGACCTTATTCGAGGACGCATTTGAGCATTGCAAAACCTGTACACAGTGTCAGTACACGGGTAGAATATCCCGGAGAAATGAAATGTCTCAGCAACCCATTCTGGTTGTTGAAATATTCGATGTTTGGGGCATTGATTTTATGGGTCCCTTTCCCAACTCCTTTGGGAATTTGTACATACTGCTGGCGGTTGATTATGTCTCAAAGTGGGTTGAAGCCATTCCATGTCGCACTAATGACAAGAAAGTTGTCATTAAGTTCTTAAAAGAGAATATCTTTTCGCGATTTGGACACCCACGCGCTATTATTAGCGATAATGGGACACATTTCTGCAACAGGCCCTTCGAGACTCTGATGAGGAAATACGCAATCAACCACTGACTTTCTACACCCTATTATCCCCAAACGAGCGGGCAGGCTGAGATCTCAAATAGACAGATCAAACTTATCCTGGAGAAAACTGTTGCTAAGTATAGAAAAGACTGGTCGACCAAACTGACGGATGCTCTTTGGGCATTCAGGACTACATATAAAACCGACCTAGGGATGTCTCCATATAGGATAGTGTTTGGGAAGGCATGTCACTTACCCGTCGAGATAGAGCATAAAGCATTGTGGGCTATTAAGGAAATAAATTTTGATCTAAACCAAGCCTGCAACTTTCGGAAGCTGCAATTAAATGAGCTAAGCAAACTCTGCGATGAAGCTTATGATAACGCTGTAATTGTAAAGAATAGGACTAAGGTTTTTCACGATAAAAACATTTTGAGGAAAAAATTTTTACCTGGTCAACAAGTCCTTCTTTATGATTCACGATTACACCTTCACGCAGGTAAGCTTCGATCTCGGTGGAAGGGACCTTTTGTTGTGCGGTCTGTATACCCGCACGGGGCAGTAGAAGTAGAAAATGTTAAAAACGGCACATTTTTCAAAGTAAATGGACATAGACTAAAGCCGTATTTTTCCACTGACCCCACGGAGGAGCTCTTGTTCTTACAAGAGCCAGTTTATTTGGATTAAAATTCTTCCGTCTCACCTTCATATCCTATATATCATTGCATCATCTTTTGGATGGAGGTGAGTGAAAAGAATAAGTTTGGGGGAAGTTCTTCACTTATATATTTTGCCCCCACTAATAATTCCCCCCAGGCTTACAGTTTTTGTAGATATAGCGATTGGCAACAATGAGGACACTGTTGAAATCAAGTTTGGGGGAGGTTTGTGCTTATTTTTGCATCATTTGCTTATCATCTGCATAAGCACAAAACATTTCTTTTAAAAATCTATAAAAATTTAAAAATTTTCAAAACCCACAAAAATTTAAAAATTTTCAAATATAAAATTATTTTAATATTTAAACTTTTTTGTACAGAAATAAGATAATAAAAGTTTAGATAATGAACAATTACATTCATGAGATTAGAAAAATTTAAGAAAACTAAGAAAATTAGAAGTTTTCTTATACGAACTAGCAATAAGTAGTTATGAGCCGTTGTCCCAAAGGTTAGTAAGATGAAGGACGTCACTAATCTGAGGATAAAACTAAGTCTGAAAAATAGTTTCTATTCTGGAAGCCAATGATTTTGAACGTTGCTACCCTGCTATTCGCACTTGCACACGTCTTGAAGCCTGGGATTGTAGAGGATACCTTGAAATGCTCTTGTCTTAAAGCCGATGTATGAAGGAAATAAAAAAAAAAGTGAATAAAAAAATATATAAAGTGGTGAGAAAATTGGACACCGATTTTTTTATCGCCGAGGGCAATAAAAATGTATAGCGAGGGTGCCTCTTCACCTAGTGCCCTAAGGCCAACTGGTTTGGGAGTCACTGCTATGCCTAAGGTGGTGCAAGACGAGAAAAATACACCAAATAAGCAAGCACGTGAGTAATCGGTCAGTTAGTACCTCAAGAAGTATTAACGGTCGCATGAAAATGTGTGAGCAATCTCATCTAAATATTCAATAATTAAAAAGTACTGAGACTAATGGGCAAGAGTATGATAGCTTGAATTGAATTCTCCGGGTGTAGGGATGTCCTTTACACACACGCAGGGTGATATGATCGATGTTTTGGAAGAAATATAGGAATGAAAAATAAGACGATGTTTTATTAAGGGAGGACGTGATTTCTGACATCTTTTCATGACCATTAAGATAGGGCTCATGACAACCGAAAAGCTAGCATAGTTGGAAACCCTAATTTTCAAGGCTTTTCTTTTACAATTCTTTTCTTTAAATGTAATATTCACGATATTCCTTTTATTATTGGATTTTGTGGGTGCAATCCGCTGAAAACCCTTAGGAGACAACACTCCTCCTACTAGGGACACCCAGAGGTTTAAAGGCTTGTTGCACATGCTTAATGCAATCGTGTTGCCTACGAAAGCGTGCTAGTTAGTTTTTCTCTTTCTTTATTTTCTCCTTCTCTTTTTAATTAAAAGTTCGCTCGAGACGATCAAAATTAAGTTTGGGGGAATTTGATTAGTCGAAAACGTTGCATCTTTTAGCCGGCAATTTCCCTATCAGCTGCATTCATATAGAAGTGTTCGGCATTCGTATAGAACATATTAGCAAAACTGTTGCAAAATATCAGATTACATGTGTTAGACCTTCAAACCGGCATTTCTAGGGAAATTGAATGCATTTCATAGCATGGCATCATTTCTATATATCGCAACCCGTGTTTCGAAGTCCGTGCAGGAAAATCAGAAGCTTGCTCAAATTTACATTGCTAAAAAGATACGCCAACTCAAGGATTTGGAATCTGGTATTGATCTAGAGGGCATTCAGGAATTCAATATATCACAAAAGACACCTGAAGACATAAGAAGCGAACACAAGAGAGTTGAAGCCACAACTCAGCTAAATGGCCACGGTTCTGCAGCCTAAGCCATCAATTGCCGCGGAACCGCGGCAGTTATGCCACGTCAGCCCTAAAATTTTGGTGCAAAATGCTTCTCTCAGGGCCCACACTTCAGCAAGACATGTCAAATTCCAGAAGACCCCAGAACCTTCTGCCAGATCAGCAAACACTTGGATCTACACTAAACTAGCCTATCATTCTAGAAACTTCTCCCTAAACCCTAGCTTAAACCCTAAGCTAAGCCTAACTAACTACTTCTAGAATTCTTTCAACAAACTTTTGGAGGGAACTTCTATTTCAATCTCAAGGCCTAGGGTTTGGGAAATCTATAAATAGGACCCTAGGCTCACTTGTAAAAGATTATTCATTCTATATTCATTCAAGGGATCCCTCCATTAGTACATTTTAGTAGCCAATCTAGAGCCATTCTACCTCATTCTTCATCTTCTTCCACAAGTCTAGTGAGAAGGCTTGTGTGAAACCCTAACCCTAATTCCAATCAAAAGCCAAGATCCCGAGTACCAAATCAAGCAAGAAGCCCTTCAACCTTTTATGAGCGGAACCGATCTTCAACAGAGCAAGTGGTCCAAGCCGATCCACGACTCACGAAGAAAAGCGAAGCCAATTCAACAATCGAGTTCTTCCTCTTGTAGTTCTTGAGCGACTATAATGAAATTGTTGATATAAATAAAAGGTGAAATTCTTTTATCTTGTTTTCTTTAAATTCTTGCATCATGATATCTTTTCAATTCTTGAATGCTTTCTGTGTGATGATGTGTGAATAAACTCCGCTCGTCGAGGTGTCGAGACGATCAATAGAATGATGATGTAACATATCTTAAAACGATTCTTTAGTCCTACGAGTTTTGTAAACCATAGCAATTTCAAGAATCGACGACCAAATTTCGTTGCGATACTTTCTTGATTGATATCACTCGAAATTGGGGAGTTACGATCGTTTCTTGAATTTGTTAGAGGCTAGAATGTGAATGATATCGACGAAAGAACAAGGGTTAAAAGATGAAACCCTAGTTTCACAAGAAAGCCCTAACTCTCGTCGATCATCATCGATCTAGTATCAATTCTTCGAAGGACAAGAAACACGATATCTTGAGATTACATCACGTCTATAGAATCGATCGATTCCTACGAGCCTCATTTTGATTCTTGACATTTGGTTGGAAATATCATCGAAACCCGATTCTCGATTGTTTATCATTTTCTTGATTCTTGAATAGAATAGTGACACTTGAAACAATTGATAAATCTTGAATCATGCTTTCTTTTCTTTTCGATTAACTTTTCAATTCAAACAAATCAAACATTGAAATGAATCGCACAATCCCTGTGGACGATCCGCACTCGCTTACGATCTACAACTGACACCGTAATTGATTGCGGTCAAATATAATTCTTTGGTTGTGATTTCTTTATACAATTTTTAAATACTGATACAAGATACTGTTATCGATCAAATGAAACCGTTATCGGGAAACAATTGATTCGATATACTTACTTTTACTACACATCAAGAATTTTAAAACAATCAGGTGGTATACGTCAGACCCCAGTAACCGATAAGTCGTGTCGATGTGAGGCTCATAACGGGTCGAGAAATTACTGGTAACACTTACCAGTAAATCTCTATATCAGCCCTGCCCAGGGACTTCGTGTTATAGCCAATCGAACACAGCACAACATCAACTCCCTATACCGGGAGAGACGAATCCCCTCCTATTGCTCATTGCCTCCATATGATTCGGGACTGCACCCAAAAGCCACCGTTTTGCACGCCCTCTTGGACGTGGTAAGGTGGAAATCAAAGCACAGTGGGAATTACACAAGACTCTATGACGATCTTTGGTCTACAGACTACCCTGTACCAGTGTCACCGGAGAACTGCCAACTGACGTGAAGTATATCACCATCTGAGAGTTCTCGGCGAGTCCGTCCAATGTACCCAGTCTCCATTGAGCACCCGTACACCATCCTTGATGTCAAACACCGATAGATATGGGATCATCCATCGCCCATCATATGGGTCAAGATGCGTATACGCTAGTCTACTCTGGTGTATCGATGCCCTGTCTCAATACACCCTCGACTAGGAACAGTTATAGGATGTACTCATCGGCTACCGTGGCCCCACTAGTATGATCTCATCATAGTCCCAGTAGTCGAGTACATATCCTAAGGGCTTTATCAACATGTGAGAGTAAGACAGTGAACTAATATAAGTCAACATGTTAAGATAAAGTGAAACCAAATAGCATACTATCATGTCGAGCAAGAAATTCCTCTCTATATATATCCAAGCATCCATTATAATATACATCATATGTACAACAATGGCCTCTAGGGCATATACATAACTAACAATCTCCCACTTGCACTAAGGCCAGCGGCTGTAGTATCCCATACCTAGCATCCCGAATAATCTCTCAAACTGTATCTGTTGAATGGCCTTCGTGAGTGGATCCGCAGGGTTGTTCTTCGCATCCACTCTCATGAGCTCGATCTCCCGGCGATCAACTATCTCCCTAATCAGGTGATACCGCCTCAGAATATGTCTGGACTTTTGATGGGACCTGGGTTCCTTGGCCAAAGCCACAGCTCCATTGTTATCCCAATACAGAGGTATTGGATGCTCAATAGATAGAACCACACCAAGTTCACCAATGAACTTCTTTATCCAGACAGCCTCTTTGGCAGCATCGTTGGCAGCGATGTATTCAGCCTCCATCATCGAGTCTGCAACGGTATCCTGTTTGGAACTCTTCCAACATACCGCCCCTTCATTGAGGGTAAAGACAAATCCCGAGTGCGACTTAGAGTCGTCCTTATTTCTTTGGTAGATTGAATCGGTAAAGAACTCCACCTGGAGTTCTCCGTTACCATACACCAAGAACATCGCCTTAGTCCTTCGCAAGTACTTGAGAATGTTCTTCACAGCTGTCCAGTGACTCTCTCCAGGATCTGCTTGATACCGACTCACTACACTTAGTGGGTATGCATGATAGAGCCTACTGCCGAAGCATAGGGTATCCCTTGCATTCGCATACATGATAGAGCCTACTGCCGAAGCATAGGGTATCCCTTGCATTCGAGCTCTCTCCAAATAAGTCTTGGGAGACATCTCTTTGGAGAGAGTGAGTCCAGATCGTGGGTTGGTTCCCATGCTTGGATTCTTCCATACTAAACCTCTTTAGTATGGTGTCAATGTTCCTGGATTGGGACAATCCCAGTATCCATTTAGATCTATCTCTATAGACCATAATTCCCAATATGCAGGAGGCATCACCTAGATCTTTCATTGAGAATCTTTGTGATAAGAAGAGCTTGACTGATTGCAGCATAGGAACATCATTTCCTATCAAGAGTATGTCATCCATGTACAATACGAGGAATACAACCTTACTCTCTGCAACCTTCTTATAAATACAAGGTTCATCTATATTTTTGATGAAGTCAAACTCTTTGACTACAGCATCAAAACAGATGTTCCAACTCCGCGATGCTTGTTTTAACCCATAAATGGATTTAAGCAGTTTGCATACCTTTCCGCTGCTCCCACTATCTACGAAGCCTTCTAGCTGAGTCATGTACATGCACTCTTCTAAATCACTGTTTAGAAAGGCAGTCTTAACATCCATTTGCCAGATTTCGTAGTCATGGTACGCAGCAATAGCAAGTAAGATCCGGATGGACATAAGCATAGCCACTGGAGAAAAGGTTTCATCATAATCCACACCTGGTCGTTGACGAAAACCCTTTGCAACAAGTCTAGCTTTGAAAGTCTCAACTTTTCCATCTACACCAATTTTCTTTGTAAAGATCCACTTGCTCCCAATGAGTTTTACCCCTTTAGGACCATTTTCCAAAGTCCATACTTTGTTGGTGTACATGGATTCCATCTCAGATCGCATTGCTTCCAGCCATTTCACAGAGTCACCACTCGTGATGGCCAGCTCGAAACTAGTCGGGTCATCATCTTCCATGATGCAATCCTCGCTTCCACCATCAATGAGAAAATCGTAGTATCTCTCAGGTGGATGAGAAACCCTACTAGATCGGCGAAGAGTCTGGGGTTCGTCGGGTACAACTGAATCATCTGGTTCCACTAAATCTTCAGTTGCAGTTTGTGTCGCTGGAACCTCTTTCAGCTCTACCTCTTCGCCACTAATTTCTTTTGCATGAAATTCCTTTTCTAAAAAGGTGGCATGTTGAGAAACAAACACTTTTTGTTTCTTAGTTAGGTAGAATAGATATCCATATTAATTACTTGGATATCCCAAAAACTTGCAATGAATCGATCTTGCCTCGAGCTTGTCCGGATTTTGCTTTTTAACATAGGCCGGACAACCCCATATCTTAACTCGTTTAAGAGATGGTCTCTTCCCCTTCCATATCACATATGGAGTAGTAGGCACTGATTTGGTTGGAACTCTATTCAATAGGTATATGGCTGTCTCAAACGCTTACCCCCAAAAGGAAATAGGCAACTCAGCATTGCTCATCATAGAGCGCACCATATCTAATAGAGTGCGATTCCTCCGCTCCGATATACCGTTGTTCCGTGGTGTATAAGGAGGAGTAAGATGAGAGAGAATCCCATTCCCTTTTAGATAGTCTAGGAACTCATTGCTTAAGTATTCTCCTCCTCGATCAGATCGAAGGATCTTAATACTTTTTCCCGTTTGGTTCTCTACTTCGTGCTTATATTCTCTGAATTTCTCAAAAGCTTCAGACTTGTGTTTCATCAGGAACATATGTCCGTATCTAGAGAGATCGTCAGTGAATGTAATGAAGTAAGAAGAACCGTTCCTGGCATATGTAGACATGGGTCCGCATATATTACTATGTACCAGTCCTAAGAGTTCCGTAACTCTTTCTCCGTGTCCACTAAACGGTGTTTTGGTCATATTTTTCCTTTGAGACATGAATGGCAAGTATCATAAGATGATAATTCGAACGGATTCAAATATCCATCCTTATGTAACTTAGCTAGTCGTGTCGCATTGATATAACTAAGTCTGCAATGCCATAAGTAGGATTCATTCATTTCTGAACTTTTCCTCTTGTGTGTGTTTTGTATATTAAGGACTGTATTTTGATTTAGAATGAATATGCCATTATGTAACGAGCCTGATGCAATAAACTTTTGATTTAGGAAGATGTTCATAGTATTATCCTGTATTACAAAATTATATCCCTCTTTACTTAATAAAAAAACTAATATAATGTTGCACATCATGTTCGGTATATAATATCACTCATTCAGAATCAGTGTATTACTACTTGATAATATAAGGTGATATTCGCCAACTGCTTTGGCTGCAATACTTGCACCATTCCCTACTTGTACGGAATGATCACATTTTCCTAGTTCTCTACCTTTACATGGCCCACATAACAATTTACATATGTGGGATCCCGATCCGGTATCTAATACCCAGGACGTAGGGTGAACTGAGAAACAGTTCTCAATAACTAACACACCCGAAGAAAGTGTATCAACATGCTTGTTCTTTGTTTGGGCGACGTGAGAATCCAGATTTTCTCCTGTTTCATGTTCAGTCTTATAACTCTTACAAGAAAAAACGGGACCAACGTTCCCCTACTCAGTATAATAAGCGGGTTCAGTCAATACATCCATATTATTATCTTGATTAAGTCCTGACATGGTCGCTACTTGGAAAGAGAGAAGGAAACACTTTAGCATATGCTCTTGCAAGATTAGATTAGTTATTATCTTATCTAATCAGGATATCTCCCACTATTTTTATCAAATCATCTTTCAAAACGTAAAACGTAAGATTAGCCGGGATTAATCACACCATACAATTTCGTCAATCTTTCAGCCAGATCAGTGTTGGTACTTGAGAGAGGTTCTCCGTGCTTTCGCACGGACCTAATTAAAATAAACCTCGTCTTCTCAGAGACATAACCCCGTTAACACCTTTCTAGACACCTACTTGATTGGCTAATTGTTCCATGTAAAATTCTCCCAGGAGTATCTTTTACTCACAGTGGGTATCGGGATCCAACTATCTCATAGAAGGTATGCAATCTCATTGCAAATTTTAACCCTTGAAATTCCCGATAATACTTTTGCCCCTAGCATCTCATGACCTTGGCTAAGGTCAACAAATCATAAGTGCTAGCCAAGTTCAACCCGTCATTTCCCGATTGAATTAAACCCACCCGTACGACCCTTGGCTAAGGTCTACAAAGTCGTACGACTACCCTAACTCAATCACATCTCATGTTTTAACAGATAAGTACTAATTAGCTACCATACACTACGCCTCGGCTAAGGTCAATAAACGCAGCACGAATACTAACTAGTGTCTATCTGAAATGACGGAGGGCTACGCAGGTTTTTTAGAAAACCATGAGCGTAAAGAATTTGATATCGTCGTAGAATCAAGTGATTTTGAAAAAGTAGTGTTGTTGAGGGTTTTCTAGTTTCGCTAAAGAGGTCACTCCCGGTGAAGGGATCTCGGCTCTTTCCCCATCGAAGAAGGTGCAGGGTATATCATCTATACCGCGGTGCAAAGCAAGAACTATATAAGCTGTCAAAAACTAAACCGTGAATTTGTAGCATCTGCCAGTTTTGCTAAAGAGGTCACTCCCGGTGAAGTGATCTTGGCTCTTTTCCCATCGAATAAGGTGCAGAGTATATCATATATACTGCTGTGCAAAGCAAAACTGTTGCTACCCTTTTTATAAAGTTTTGATTCTACAACATCTTTTAGGTTTCTTCTCTTTTTATTAATCTCATTAATATATCCCATCAGCTTATGCTTCCTAAGCATCACAAAAGAAACGAAAACAGTAATATTTATATATCAGCATATATATATAATCTAAGCATTCGTCTCAGGCAGTAATATTATCTCATCACAGAACATTGCAGCAGAAGAACATATATGAAATATTGGATATACTAGGATGTCCGTGTTTTAATACGAGCCTGTATAAAACACGGATTCCACGGTAGCGATGAATAGCCAAACCTACATCCCTAGACCCTTACGAGAGCGGCAAGTAACACTGCCAATTCTAGGGTTAGGAGACTCGGTCTCGACTCCTCAAGATGGCCTCCCACTGGACCCTAGAACCCGGTTACTTGTGCTCCCCTCCTTGGGTCTACCTAATGCGGAAAAGTAAATAATATACACCGGTCACATCAACCTCATCTCGGAAGTGCCCTAATAAAAGAATATTACATACAAATGAATTTTACAAGAATGAAAATAAAAAAAGGTCATCTCATATAATAACCCCCGGCTATTCAGAACACGACGATCCAATATAACATATCACAGCAACACATAATATCCCATATCATCAACGTAAGTAAGTATGCATACACCGATCGTCGTTGATGTATAACAACGAAAACCGGCAATACAACTACATACTACACTTACGGCCACAGAAAAGAAAGTGTAAAACTACAACATTTGCAATCCACAATCTCTTTAGACATCGTAAATCCGAAATATCACATACTTCGCATTTCATGCCTAATTATATGAATTCCACATATTGTATCACATTCCAGATAAATAGACAGTATTAAACTTTCTGATCGAATAATCAAATACCCAAGATTTCCTAAATAGATCAACACTTGAGCGGAGATCAAAAAATCCCAGAATATGTCACAGTACTAATGGTCCAGCCGTAGAAGGGTCAAGCCAACGCCTCACATGTGGCATGCCGTACTGCCCCAAACCCTAAGAATTAGAGGCGGTTCAGACGGTCACATAATCGAGTTAAGGTTTGTGTTCTTCTAGAGGGTCCACCGCGTTACTTGCATGTTTTCCCGAAAGATTTAAACTCAAGAAAAATTCAACACTTGAAAGTTTTTCGTGCCGGGAAAAAATGAGTTAATGATATCCGTTCGAATATTTTAACAGTTACTAAATTATCCGGAAAACAGAACGAAATTAAATTTTCCGATCGAATCAACGAATTCAAAAAAATCCCCAGAACACTCAACACTTGAGTCAGATTAAAAATACCCAAAAATATGCAGGAACAGCTACGGATATTACTGTACCAACACGTGTCCCCAATTCACTCCTTTGGCCGCAGAACCGCCGCGGCAAGCATGTTCTTGCCTCGATTCCGCGGCTCTTTGAGAGGCTTGGGGGCTCGTGTTTTAGGGTTATCCGTAGAATTCCCTGCTGAATTTTTTAAGTATTTTTAATGCAGAAAAAATCACATTTTTAAAAAATTTCCAGAGAGGGGGTCTATTTCGTCGTATCGGGGTTAGATCGAAGTTTTAAATTCGTATGCACATCACCTAATGCTCTATCTAGGCTCTGATACCACTTAGGGTTCCTAGGCACTCTTACAAGGGTCTAAAAGGCATCAACCATGCCCGAATAAAAATTTAGACGTGCCGAACAACCCAAAACCGGGATCTTTGCTGGATAATTAGGGTTTCACATGCAAGTAAACATCTTTACAACTAAAAGTGAGGGATTACAACCTTTGTAGTCCGCTCCTTCGCTTTATAAGCTCCGAGTAGAAGTCCCTTCGCCGCGATCCATGATCTCCAGGACTCAAGAGAGGCTCCATAACTCGAACGATCCATGCTAGCTTGTAGTCTTCCTTTTCTCCGATGACCTACCTCGAAGTTTCTATAACTCAAGCTCTCTCTCTCTCTCTCTATTGAGGTGAACACCCTAATCTAATTGGTTAGATTAGATGAGGATGATAAAGTAGTATTTGTGCTCTCTTTTATTATCAAATTCTCACACTAAATCATAACATGAAGAAAACCTAGAAAGCTTTCTCAAAGCTCAAAAGAAGAAGAAGAATGAAAAATTCTTTTGTGATGAATAGTGAAAAATATCATAATGATTAATAATGCAACCATGGTTGACTATGAAGAGGCTAACCCATGTAGAGACTTAACCAAGGGTGAAGGGTGAAGGGTTTGGTTAGAAAATATCAAGCAAAATATCAAGCATAATATCATTTCTAGAAACAAACTAAAACCTTCTAGAAGTATCAAGAAAGATCTAACCCAAATTACACCCTAACCTTATTTAATCTCCAATAAACATGTTGCATTAGTAATCATATCATGTTACATTATTATATATCACATATATAATATATATTTGTAACAAAAGAACATAATACAATTAACATATATCGCATATATATCAATGTATTACCCGGTGAGAAAATGAATCAATAAAGCGAGCCAATATTAGATAATGTAATTGAATATATCATATATATTATTATACATTAAATTATCGAATCAATACTTGATCCGACAATCGGGCTATATCGAATATAACCGACTAATATATCATGTACCGATTCATCGAATCAACACTTGATCCGATGATCCGGCTCATATCAAAATAACGCGAGAATATAATACGGTATCTCATATCGCAATATCCTCGGTCCTGCACATATCACATATGTGCCTCTAGTCCGTTTTGCCTGAGTTAAGAAATCTCTGTGTAGGACTCTAAAGAATCGTTAATACACCGGTAGCAGGTGATGACCATATCAAACACCCACAAGCTGCAAGCGGTCAGCTAAATGTAACAGCCACCCAGGTATTGAGCGATCAGAAGATTAACAAGCAAGCCTGTACATTCTCTTGTGAATCCAATCAGTAACACTCCCATACAGTCCGGTCTCTTCGTCTGATATGTCGCATATCTAGTCAAGGAGTGGTATACATCAGACCCCAGTAACCGATAAGTCGGGTCGATGTAAGGCTCATAACGGGTCGAGAAACTACTGGTAACACTTACCAGTAAATCTCTATATCAGCCCTGGTCAGGGACTTCCTGTTATAGCCAATCAAACACAGCACAACATCAACTCCCTATACCGGGAGAGAGGAATCCCCTCCTATCGCTCATTGCCTTCATGTGATTCGGGACTGCACCCAAAAGCCACCGTTTTGCACGCCCTCTTGGACGTGGTAAGGTGGAAATCAAAGCACAATGGGAATCACACAAGACTCTATGACGATCTCGGGTCTACAGACTACCCAGTACCAGTGTCACCGGAGAACTGCCATCTGACATGAGGTATATCACCATCTAGAAGTTCTCGGCGAGTCCGTCCAGTGTACCCAGTCTCCACTGAGCACCCTACACTATCCTTGATGTCAAACACCGATGGATATGGGATCATCCATCGCCTATCATATGGGTCAAGATGCGTATACGCTAGTCTACTCTGGTGTATCGATGCCCTGTCTCGACACACCCTCGACTAGGAACAGTTATAGGATGTACTCATCGACTACCGTGGCCCCAATAGTATGATCTCATCATAGTCCCAGTAGTCGAGTACAGATCCTTAGGGCATTATCAACATGTGAGAGTAAGACAGCAAACTAATATAAGTCAACATGTTAAGATAACGTGAAACCAAATAGCATACTATCATGTCGAGCAAGAAAGTCCTCTCTATATATATCCAAGCATCCATTATAATATACATCATATGTACAACAATAGCCTTTAGGGCATATACATAACTAACAGTTTCTAGTGTTTTATGTCCGTGCGATACGTCATACGACACGGATCATGCACTTTGTGTGATTTTACTCTTAGGTCGTTTTCTTCATGTCGCTAGGCACGTTAGCCACAATACGGACACTTGAGAGTATGTTTTTTTCGTTGCATCGGTCTAATGTAGTTTGTACGTGTTTTGGGTCTGTTATTAATATGTATTTTGCGTTATTGTTCTAATGTTGCAGGTTCGCAGGCGGAGACTTTGGACACTGCTACAAAGGGAAAACAGGTTGTTGGCTTCACTTAGCCAGGAATGTTGGTGAGTAGATTTAATATCTACAAGGGAATCTTCCGAATGGCGTTACGCGTCTGGACTAGAGATGTTACTTTTGTCGCATATTCTATGTCAGATTTAGAATTGCGAATTTAACCTACTGCTTAGTTATTGTTGTGCTTGGATTAGTATCCTTAGGACACTACACATATTATTGACGAATCATGTTGCACGAGCACTGATTGTATGCTACACACACCGTCAATAATTGCCATGTAACGCGGAACCCACATATAAAAATGCTATTGTTTGGTTAGGGACATTGAGACATTGATTCATATTTCTTATCGCATATGACTTATAGCATACATGTATACCTACATGCTTACACATATGCCTTGACGTACTTACATGCTAGTTAACTGTATACCTATAAGGTATCGTACCATTAGCGATAGGTACATACACACCTAAGGACATAGCTACAGGTATACCTTGCATTCATACTTCACTTATACCTGGAGGGTATATCACATCATTACTGATAGGTAAATACATATATTTTTGCTATACCTTTTTGTTTTGACATATATCTGGCTATAGCTACATATTTACCCTTATTTGATGTATTATTTGGAATTGGAGAAATTAGGAACCACATGATGTTTATATTAACTGGTTGCAGTTAAATAGCGGATTTTTCTTTTTATGCTTTCATTACAGTTTTATGTTGCATATATTATATTCATAGATTTTTGCATTGAGATATGGATTTTTCATGATGTTTTCTGGATTTGGGGACCATGTGAGTTCATGAAATTATGCATTATTTGAAAAACCTAGTTTCCCTTGATATGATATTTCAGCAGCCGCCATGAGATTTATCGGTTCGGATATATATATACCCCATGCGAGGAACGGAGGGGTCCGTATGCGGGTACATGGTGGGGCCCGGAGGTACCCCGAGGCAAGAATGAGGTTGTGGTGCTAGACGATGAGTTAAAGGGGAAACCATACCTACCGGTGACATTACCAATGACCCGGCGGTAATCATGGGGATACCGTTTGGAGTCATGTACGTATGGATACGTGGAAAGACGAAGATTAGAGCTAGGCACTCGTGCTTTTCGGATAGCGTGTGATACGTACCTATTAGGAGCCAGTTTTGGTTACAGCACCTGATAGATCAGCCTTTCTGTGTCGATGCTTGACATATTGTTTTCATGATATTTTATTCCTATGTATATATAAAAGTGGATTAGAACGCTGTTATATATGCCCTTACACCAATATTAGTAGAATGGGACGCTAATATATGTGTATTGATATCAATTTTATATACATCATCATATTTATTCATGCTATATACCTAGGATGTAAGAGACTCATTAACATTGGATTTAGGACATTTAAGAATTCATTTGATATTGATTATAGGATATATATATATATGAGATTGCTGATTTTGTACATTCAGGATATATGAGATTTACTTGATGTTGTACATTCAGGATTTGTGAGATTTATATGATATGAGAGCCAATTTAGGGGTCGATTTGAGGAGATTAGGATTTGGATTGTCTTGTTGGATTTTGATCCTACCACGATGACAGGATTCCATGGGAATGACATATTTCATTCCATACTCCACATTTATTGTTTATGCACTGCTTCATGCATTAGTGTACCTGTTGGAGTACCTTCCATGACTGTTGCATTTACATTCCTTTATTCATATCATTTCTTCATGTATTAGTAGTACCGATATAGTACCTTAGATGATTGTACATACAGATTGTCATATTATTGCTTCATGTATTAATTGTACCTGCTAGTGTACTTTTCATGATTATTGCATTACATATGACCATTCATTGCTATTAGATGCTTATGTTAGATTCGCGTTGTACGTGCATATTCACGATTACCTGCATATGTTATTTACTATTCACGAGTTGGCAACTCACCCCCGTTGTGCCACAGTGTTTTGCAGGTCTTCCTCAGAGTAGTCAGAGGTAGGCTATATTCATCCATCTTATCATCTTTTGCTATGGATACCGCATCAGCTGACAAAGTGCAGTTTTGCCCAGGTGGGTTTTGTGGTTAGCCAATGTTGTATTGTATATTCATTGTATCCATGTACTCTCCATCTACCAGTATTATGTATGACTTAGAGACTTGGTGTGAGGACGATATTGTATATTATTTTGTGACTTGGAGATTTTTATGCAGTTTTCTTTTTATCGTCTTCTATTTCTTCGTTACGGCGTCGTATATTTGTTGTTGTGGTTGTTTTCCTCCTTTGAGCGTGTATTTGCTCCCTTTTGGGGATGCTTTATTTATATTTATGTTGTACCCATTTTGGGGCTAGTTTTTACAATGAAGGTGCTGCCAAAATTTTAAAGAAGGAAAAGTTAGAGTTTTAAAGAATTTGGGTTGTGATTTCAAAGATTTTTAAACAATGTTTCTTATCTTTCTTGTCTTTTAATAGTTTAGATTTCTGGGTTTTGGCTTTCTTTTACTGTGTTACGCCTGTAGACGTTGCGTAGTATTAGGGCCGTCACGTGCCAATTTCGGGTCGTGACAAAATATGAGGATAACAACCTGCGTCCCTCGCGACAAAACAAAATCATAGAAACCTGAGTGTGTAACCTCGACACTCGAAACATCTTGAAAACCGTATCTAGCATCGACACGTAAATCCTCATAACTCAGGCGCCATCCCCACAACTGGCCCTGATGTCATATCTGTACATCACTCCGGTCAGTATCCCCACGATAACCGCCGAGTCCAAATACTATCACCGGTAGGTACTTTCCCACCTTCCAGGCTCATCGCCTATCATCTGCGATCATCTTGCCAAGGGGAACCGTACTGTGCTCCACCATGTACCCGCACATGGCCTACTCACTCCTCGCATCGGGTAAATATCACAAATCTCAGAACCGAGAAATCTCATGATGGACGCACTGAAATATCATATCAAGAGAAATTGGGTTTTCAAACAATACACGGTTCCTTGAAATACCCCCACGGTTCTCAAATCCATAAATCACATGAAATCCATATCTCAATGCATAAATCCATGAAAATTGATATATGCAACATAAAACAGCAGTATGAGCATATCAAGGTAAAACCGCTCTTTTAAATAAATCCAGCTTTAAAATATATCATGCGGTTCCCAAATCCTCCGAAATCAAGTGCAGCATCATATGAGGTGTACATGTAACAATAGCAAGATATAAGTATCCACATGTAAGCAAGTATGTATGATGCATTTCATAAGCGTAATAGCACAATAACCAATGCCAATACAGTACAACTTAGGGGTATATGCACCTATAGCAAAATATGTGAGTATACATGTCAATATATATGCATGAAGTACATGTAGCTGTAATCAAGTTTGTGGGTGTACATGTCAGTATGTATGCAACATATAACAGGATGCAAGCATGTCCGTATATCTCATTCAACGTAGAACAATGATATGAACATAGCATATATATCATAGCATGATGCAGCAGTTTTACTGTGTAGTGACATGTCAATTATCGATGATGAAGTATGTGAGCCGGCAATCTGTGTATGTGCAACATACGCATCATCGATAATGGTGTAGGTATACTAGCACAGGTATATGTAATGTAATGAGAATAACATGAACGTAGCATAAAGTACATCGTCAACAAAAAGCTATAAGGTATACGCGTCTACAATATATCCAAGTCGGTGAATCCGTCAATCGGCATCCAGCCTCACAACATCACGTACGGTACAAACCATTACGGCATCCTCTAAACAAGGTTATGGATAAATCAACAGGTAAAACTCATCGCATACGGTAATCCACGTACGGCGGAATTAAACAAATTGGGATTCTATCAACCTATACAATATCGGGGTACGGATCTAAGTCTCGTACGGCATATCACTCAAAATGCAAAACGTTATCCATATAAATATACCTATCTCTCAGGTCACATCCATGTCAAACTCGTATTACAATCTCATATCGTGTCGAATCCATAAAATGACATATCACACTAATTCATCATATCAGATCGTATACTCGTTCATCACATTAATATCTCGCATCATATTATATGAACGTCACACTTGTTCTCTTTGAATTCGTACCAATCATGATTCACTTATCATTTCATATTCTCATATGTCAAAATGTCCATTAGCATCAAGTTCTATCATATTATCGTTTGTAAATCCCAAAATCATGTACATCGCATATCATTATCAGGATAAAATAATGAAACGATATTCCATATCAATGTTTGCAGGGGTGCTATACGCCATCCACCTGACTTCTCCCGTAGATATATAAATCTACTCAGTTGCTAAACTCCTCGCTTAGCCGTAGTCGATGCGCTTCGTCATCTCGAAATCCACGCGAAGGTACCTACAATCAATATGAAATCGCAATGCTATTAATCATCAAATTCCGAAATCCAAATACGGCACGCGGTACACTCATAGCTTAGAACTCATAGCCTACGCATGCAAAACAACCAAACAAGCCTCGTCGTTGACGTACAAACGTCCAATGACCAAATACAATATCCAGTCGCAAAACAAAGAAAATCCAAACACCGGAAAAACATAGCCAAAACCCTAAATTGGGTCGCTACATGAAAACCGCTACGCCAAAAACCCAATAGTACCAATACTCATTTACAACACAATATTTATCGTATATAGTAATATTCAAGTCATCTCCACTTCCATTAAAACTCACGTCAAATTTTTCCGAAAACCTAGAAAGCAACCTTATCGAAAAGTTAACATAAGTCTAGATATTTAACAATTCTAGACATTTCCAACAATACAAAGTAACTTAATTTAGTGATCCAAATCAATTCCATAATTTTAATCTTATCCAAAAATGATTTAGAAAAACCTAGTTTGCAATTTAGCTTAAAAGACAATTAGGAAAAATAACAAATATCATTCTCACAATTTGCTTAACTTTTCCAAGTCTAGACATCTTGCTTAACCACTTAAGCACATCAAAATCCTAACTTGATTTCATTATAATTATCATGAATTAACTAAACATGAACTTTAATGCTATAATAACCACTTAAATAGCTAGCTTAAAGAATTAAGCAACAAATTAAAAGATTAGGGTTAGGATTTATACCTTACAAACATGATCATAAACTTGCAAATTGATTTTCAAAATAGCCTCCCAAAATGCTAACTTTAATGAAGAACTAAGCTAGTTTAGGCTAAAGATTAAGGAGTATGGATTTGTATTTGAGTTTGTGTGAATATTTCATAATTTTTGATGTATTTTTGGAGCTTGGAGATGAAGAAATGAGCAAGGAGAGAGAAGAGGGCAGCAAGGGCCAGGGTCGGCCATGATGCAAAGGTGAGAGGGGTTTTGTGAAAGTGTGGAAATATCTAGTGTAAAACAAAGATAAAAGCTCATTAATGCATTAAAGTCTACCTTTTCTTTTCTTTTAAAATTTCAATTTAAATTACAAATATCTAGATATTTTGGCAAGAATGGATTAAGCTTAATCAAGTGATTAGATTAGCATAGATTCACATTAGAAGTAATTAACCCAAACCAAAATTGTAATTACCACTAATTAAGTGCTTAATTAACAACTTAAAATAATAATTTAATTAGGGAAAATATCAAAATGAACCAAAACTTCCAAGTGATCCACAAAACTCGCAAACTAGCTTCATTCTAGCAAAACTAGTTGCAAACAAGTCTATACAGAAGTTTGATCACTATCGGGTTAAAACGGAAAATACCGACTATTTTACCCTAAAACGGAAAAATTTGCATAACGTTTCCAGAAACGTTACAATCTTCCACCCTTAAAGAAATTCGGTCCCCGAATTTAAATTTAAACCCCATGTGCTAAAAGATTGTAATAAACAGCTGAATCAACGGAGATCCGAAATAACGGAAGAAACAAAAATACCCAGCACATCCTGTGCTCCGGAAAAATGTGTACGAAACTCAAAAACCGATCTCCGTCAAGCGTCGAGTAAATCATCGGACTTGCACGCATATCATCAGAGTCGCCAAGGAGATACAGATCTCAAATCCAATACCGACATCCCATATGCACTAATCAAATACTATAATGCATATATAGTACGCATCCTGCTTGAAAAATCTCCAAAAACCAAATAAATCATTTGCAGAATCTTTTCTGAATTACCGTGTGAAGCATAATTCACGGCGCAAATGACGGACGCTCATTTGTAAAGCATATAAGTTTTGCTCAAATTATACGTTCCGTCCTTTTTAAAATATCCCAAAAGGTTTTGTTTTGTAAACGCTCGTATCACTCGCTGACACATAAGAAAGCGAGTCTATAGCTCCTTTTTGAAAAACCTATTGGTAAACTTTTTATGCATGCAAATTACACAGGTACTGTCCTCGGATCAGTCCTGCTAGGGTACTATAAAGTATAGGGTCTCATCATGAAAACAAAATGCTCAAAAGGCTTGTCCATCCCTCACGTGAGTCTAGTGTGCACGGAAATCAAATCCATGTACAGGTACCACAATATGCACAAAAGTAAGACAAAGTGCAATGGGTGTGCACGAAAGTATCTGTCCAATGCAACTGGTGTGCACGACAATAACAACCAGTGCATCAAAAGTGCCCGAAAATCTCAATCTAGAGCAACTAACATGCACGAACGAAAATCCAAATCGAGTGCATCTTGTGTGCACAAAAATCATATCACGCGCCCAGCGTGCGCGAAAATTCAAATCAAGTGCATCCGTCATACACAAACGAAATAGAAATCAAGTGCATCCCACATGCACGTAAACGAACATCAAGTAGACACGCGCAAGAAAATACAAATCTGGTAAATGAAGGCTTAAAGATATAAATCGGGTGCAACAAATGCACGGAATACGAATCCGGTACATCCAGTCCACGAAATATCAAATCATGTGCATCCACTGCTGGAAATATCAAATCCTGTGCATATAGTGCACGAAATATCAAACCCTGTGCATCCACTAGACGAAATGTCAAATCCTGTGCGTATAGTGCACGAAATATCAATCCTGTGCATCCACTGCACGAAATGTCAAACCCTATGCATCCACTGCACGAAATATTAAATCCTGTGCATATAGTGCACGAAATATCAATCATGTGCATCCACTGCACGAAATATCAAACCCTGTGCATCCACTGCACGGAATATCAAATCCTATGCATATAGTGCACGGAATATCAATCCTGTGCATCCATTGCACGAAATATCATAACCACTGTAAGAAATCTAGGAAATCATAAACATGTGCAGCTAAGGCACAAAATCGACATCAACACAACGGTGTATAAAATATATATCTCATGTGCAATAACTATGCACAAAATGTAAATACCCAGTAGGTGCAGCCATGGTGCACGAAAACTATATCCTAAAACTCGATCATCAAAATTAGAATCTAAGCGATATAAGCGTGATACTCGGATCACAACGCAAATCGCAACAAATGACATTGAGCTATACCTCATACAATGTTGAAAAATCTCGGTACGCCCAAACTGGTAGAGCAAGAACATCCGCTTGCCTTCTGCTCACTGTCTGGCATCTTCTGTATATGGGTCCTCATTTCTCTCTGGATTTCCAATCTCGCACTCTATCGGCTCATCTGCCCGGTCAAGTGTGCTAACGGAAACGATTCCGCTCTGGCACTCCTCAGGTCATCTCTCGGCCAAATAGTACGATCACTCATAAAGCAGCACGTCACTGGCGTCGGCCTCTGGCCCTCTGAATACACGTGACACAACTGATCCTCGGTGCAATCTCATCGCAGCAGTGTCCTGGAAGGAACCGGCTCAAGGTTTCTTCCGATCTCTCCTATACCGAACTGTATGGAGGCTGGTATACTTACCTAATTTTTTTTTTCTCTGGACATCTATGTCCTGCAATGGTTCTTGATGATAAACAATCCGGAGTCTCTCGCACGAACTCAAAATCATGAACTCGGTATCTTCATCACTCTGTAAAAGATATCTCGCCGAACGCATCCTCGGGAACTCGTCCCAACCACCGGAGGAATACTCAAGACTCATCCATTCTTGATCAACTCACAACGCATATGGGTGAGGTCCTCTATCCGAAGCTGGTCTTGTTGCTGATCTCCAATCACAGGATATCCGGACGGCGTTAAACTTTTCGATCGAGTCACCAAAAGTCCCAAAATTTCCCGAGAGCTCAACACCTGAGCACAGTTTAATAATATTCGGTATATGCCACAGTACCTATGGACCGGCCGTAGAAGGGCAAACCCAAGCTTCACTGATGGCACCGCTAAACTTCCACAAACCGTAAGGTTCAAAAGCGGTTCCATGGTCATTACGTCGAGTTAGGGTTTCATTCTTCTAGAGGGTCCATAGATCACTTGCATGTCCTTCCGAATACTTTAAACTTGGAAAAAATGGGTTTCATGACATTCGTTCGAACCTTTCAACTCCGCCTAGACGACATGTGGACACCTTTCGTCCGCAAGCTAAACAATTGCATCAATCTTCAAGGATGGACGATACATCAACTGTCATCTCTGGACCGGTCTACTCTAGACCTGAGTAAGACTCTCCACACTAGAAATCTTCAACTCAACTGGGCCTGCATCGATGCATCAAATCTGACGAATCACTTTCATCTCTCAACTCAAGATAGACTAGCTATCACCTGTCGCATCTCTGTCTGGAAGCTCCAACAATCTCAGCTCGTAAGCTCTGAAAGCGACAACACATCAATCTCAGCAACAGCTGGGTCATTTATCTGCACGGTCGATGATATCACAATCTCTGAGGTATGCTGTCATCAATAATCCTCTCACAGTAGGCAGCCTTAAACAATGGCCTGATTAACCGGTACAAAACCGCACACTTGTCTCAACGAGAGGTCACAATACCACACTACATCATTACGTTCCCATGTCACCAGAAAACACGATGGTCAGTCCTCGTCCACGACAAGCTCGCTCTGACCGTATCACCAGCAGAAGCTCAAACTGCGCTCAACCATGGTGACGGGAACCTCAAAGATGTATCGACGAAAACGATCAATGTGATGAAATGAATCAACAGATCCAGAAAGAATATATGATCATAAGGAGGAACGGAATCAATGAGAGCATGATCATGTAAACGAATAGAATCAAGGATCTCAAATGGACATATAATCAAGAAGAGAATCACAAGTCTCAAGATATGCACATCCTACGGTCACTTAAGAGGAGTATCGTATCGTAAATATGCTGCGGAACATACGTACGGTACGTCACTCTACTCAAGCTACCTAGTCTATCAATCAGGGTCATCCAATGTAACGAAAGTTCGGGTCTAACAGCCCTTGTTCGAGTCTAAGTTCCGTAAGGTCAAGCCTAGGTTCCAAAATATATATACGCCCTAGACTCCACATAGTCAAACCTAAACTCGAACCAAGGTTAAACCTAGCGCTCTGATACCAACTTTGTCACGTCCCAAAATATTAGCTCGCGACCAGCACTTAAATCACGCGACGTTTACAAGCATAACGTAATTCAAGTAAGCTGAAACCCAGAAATCTAAACCTTTTTAAGAAATAAAGAGGTGATGCTTTGAAATAAAGGTATAGTAAATCATGTTTTGTCTTTTGAAAATTTGGGCAGCACCTCCCTTGTAAAAACTAACCCCGAAAACGGGTATAACACAGAATATAAATAAAGCATCCCAAATGGGAGCAAATCACGCCCAACGGCGGAAATCACCACCATAAGTATAAATAACAAGTATACGACGCCTAACGGCGAAGATCCATATAAGGAAATAAAGTAAAGCAAGACATCAACCTTAAAAGCGAATATAAAACCCATCGCTCAAGTCTCGCAACTACAAGTCCTCTAAGTCTGCAACATATACAATTACTAGTTTCTGATTTGATGGAGGGACTAGATACAATATGAATAATGAATACAAGAGGGGCACAATCCAACATGTACCACCTACCACAAGCAAGTCATCCGAAAATAGTTGTGTGCCAGCGATGCCGCAACTGATCCCTGCGGTCGATCTGCAAGAACTATGGCACAACGGGGGTGAGTTGCCAACTCGTGAATAGAAAAACATCATCAGGTAGAAATCGAAATAATCAACGATTCCTAGGTCAACTATATCATAAATGTAATACTATTATATCTAGGGTGATCGTATCTGCATATGTGCCAACACATAATAAAAGCCTATCAGCAAGTGGATATCATCCAACAATATAATTAATGCATGTATGCAGGTGGATCTCATCCAATAATAAAATCAATGCATGTATGCAGTGGATCTCGTCAACATGTCAACCATTGACACAACAACTCCTGCATGTAAATATCATAAAAACATATACAGGTAAATATGAGGATATAAAACAACATGTCTCCCTCGCGATACAACAAAATCATGGAAACCTGAGTGTCTAACCTCGACACTCGAAACATAATGAACCCGTGTCTAGCATCGACACGTAAATCCTCATAACTCAGGCGCCGTCCCTACGACTGGCCCTGATGTCATGTCTGTACATCACTCCGGTCGATATCCCCAAGATAACCGCCGAGTCCAAATACTATCACCGGTAGGTACTTGCCCACCTTCCAGGCTCATCGCCTATCATCTGCGATCATCTTTCCGAGGGGAACCGTACCGGGCTCCACCATGTACCCGCACACAGCCCACTCACTCCTCACATCAGGTAAATATCACAAATCTCAGAACCGAGAAATCTCATGCTGGACGCACTGAAATATCATATCAAGAGAAACTTTGTTTTCAAACAATACATAGCTTCTTGAAATACATCCACGGTTCTCAAATCCATAAATTACATGAAATCCATATCCCAATGCGTAAATGCATGAAAACTGATATATGCAACATAAAACAGCAATATGAGCATATCAAGGGAAAACCGCTCTTTTAAATAAATCCAGCTTTAAAATATATCATGCGGTTCCCAAATCCTCTGAAATCAAGTGCAGTATCATATGAGGTGTACATGTAACTATAGCAAGATATAAGTATCCACATGTAAGCAAATATGTATGATGCATTTCATAAGGTAATAGCACAATAACCAATGTCAATATAGTACGACTTAGGGGGATATGTGTTAGTTATATGTATGCCCTAGAGGCCATTACTATACATAGGATGTATATTATAGTGGATGCTTGGACATATATATAGGGAGGACTTTCTTGCTCGACATGATAGTATGCTATCTGGTTGCCCTTTACCTTAACGTGTACACTGATTGTCTCTCTGTTATATGTTGGTAAAGCCCTTAGGATGTGTACTTGACTACCTGGACTGTGATGCGGATCATACTAGTGGGGACATGGTAGTCCATAAGTACATCCTTCAAAGTCCCTAGTCGTGGGTGTATCGAGACGGGGCATCAATATACCAGAGTAGACTAGCGTATACCTTCTCGACCCATACAGATGGGCAATGGATGATCCCATATCCATTAGTGTTTGACATCTGAGATGATATACGGGTGCTCAGTGGAGACTGGGTACACTGGACGGACTCGCCGAGAACTCCCAGATGGTATTATACCGTACGTCAGATGGCAGTTCTCAGGTGACACTGGTACAGAGTCGTCTGTTGACCCGAGATCGTCATAGAGTCTTGTGTGGTTCCCACTGTGCTTTGATTTCCACCTAACCACGTCCAAGTGGGCGTGCAAAATGGTGGTTTTTGGGTACAGTCCCGAATCACATGGAGGCAATGAGCGATAGGAGGGGATTCGTCTCTCCCGGTATGGGGAGTTGATGTTGCGCTGTGTTCGATGGGCTATAACCGGAAATCCCTGGCCAGGGTTGCTGAGATTTACTGGTAAGTGTTACCAGTAGTTTCTCAAACTGTTATAGACCTAATATCGACATGACTTATCGAGCTATTGGGGTCTGACGTTTACCACCCGTAGGCGAGATATGCGACATATCAGACGACGAGACTGGACTGTACGGTAAGTGTTACTGGTTGGATTCACAGGAGTATGAGCGGGCTTGCTCGTCGATCTTCTAATCTCTCAATACCTGGGTGGCCGTTACGTTTAGCAGACCGCTTGCGGCTTGTGGGTGTTTGATATGATCATCACCTACTGTCGGCGTATTGACGAGTCTTTAGAGTCCTACACAGAGGTTTCCTGGCTCAAGCGAAACGAAATAGGAGCGCATATGAGATATGTGCGGGACCGATAATAATGCGTGTATGTGATACCGTATTCTATTCTCGCGATGAATGTATCAATTGGTTGTATGCGATATAACCTAGTTATCGAATCGAGGATTGATTCGATAAGCCGATACATTGGATATTAGTCGGTTATATGCGATATGACCGGATCGTTAAATCAAGTGTTGATTTAATGATTTAATGTATAATTATATATTTGATATATTAATTTGCATTAACTAGTATTGGTTCACTTAAAATGGATTTTCTCACTTGATGTGCACATTGTATATGTGATATATTTTGTACACTTGATTGTATCATGTTTGATGATACAAGAATGTTTGGGTGTATGTTTAGATTAAACCATGGTTATGTAATGGTTAGGGTTTTGATTTTATTTACTTATTCATTTATTTATTCATTTTTGGCAAAAGGAAAAATGGTGGCTAATTTTGTTTCTTTGTTGAAGCTTCATGAAGCTTTGAAAAAGTCTACCATTTTTGTTTCATGCCTAACCTAACCATTCACCTAACCTTAGTTTACTCACTACACATAACCATGGTTGCAATATGATAAGTATCATATTATTTCTATTTTGAAAACACTCAGGATATTATATTATCTTCTTCTTCTTCTTGAAGATGAAGAAGCTTGCTACCAACAATGGTGCCTTGACAAAAAGAGTGAGAAATCCAATTCTAAAGTGAACCCACTTCCTATTTCATCATCCTCTACCACTTGCCAAGTAGTATAGGGTGTTTTCTTCACAAGTTTCATGGCTTGGTGAAGTTGGAGCTTGATCTTATGTTGCCTCGACGTAGATCATCTTCGGCATCGAAGTCGACGACCTAGCCCGCCCATTTCTCCGATGAAGCCGACGCTAGAGCCCGAGATCCGATGATCGCAGCGAGGGTACACCGTCATGGAGTTATGGAGGTGGAGGACCGGATCTACAAAGGTTGTATTTCCATTTACCCTTTAGTTAAGTTGTTAACTAGCTTCTAGTTTTGCCTAAAATCTAGTTAACGATCCTTATTAGGGTTTCTCGGCACTTGTAAAATTTGAATTTGGCATGGTTGATGTCTTGTGAGACCTCCTTAGAGTGCCTAGGAACCCTACAGTGGTATCAGAGCCTAGCTAGAGCCTTAGGCGATGCGTAGACGGAGTTAGAAGTCCGATCGAACCGAAACCCTAATCTCAAAATGCTCTCTGTACATTTTTTGAAATCTGGAGTTTTTCGAAATTAAAAATATGCAAAAAAATCAGCAGGGAATTTGAAGAATTACTGTGGAGCCCGCACTCCTGATTCCTCCAAAGCGCGGCGGAACCGCGGCAGAAGCATGGCTTCTGCGGCGGTTCCGCGGCCAATAAGTCTCTTCAGTCAACTATTTTTGCACAGTAACTTCTTTATTTTAATGCTGAGTTTTCTGGGAATTTTTAATATTTACTCAAGAGTTGAGTTTTCTGGGTTGTATTAGGGACTCGGTGTTTCGACCGGAAAGTTTAACTTCGTCTGTGTGTTTTCCGGATAATTATTGAATATGTTAAAAAGTTCGACCGGATATAAATACCCACCTTTTCTCCTATCGGGAAATTTCCAAATGTTGGATCTTTCCGTGGTTTAATAACGTTCTAAGTAGTGCAAGTAACGCGATGGTCCCTCTAGAAGACAACAAACCTTAACTCGATTATTTGACCGTCTTGAACTGCCCTTTGAACCTTCGGGTTTTGGGCAGTACGGCGTGCCACATGTGAGGCGTTGGCTTGACTCTTCTACAGCTGGACCGTTGGTACTGAGGCATGAACTGGATGTTTTTAAACTTGTTTCATATGTTGATCTGTTTCGGGAAAACTTAGGTGTTCGATTGTTCGATCGGAAAGTTTAACATTTTCTATTTATCCGGAATGTGATACAATAATTGGAATTCATAAATAGTTATGAGATAACTGAATGAATATTATAAACATAGCAGTTTAGTCTCACTTGATCGGTTGCCACGGAATTTTGATGTGATCAAAAGTCCGTCGCAATCACGTAGCGTACGCGGACACTCGCCGGGTAAACTTAATAGACAACCACACTCCATAGCCCCGACCAAGTGACTGTAGAAGAACCCCGTCGTCGAAAGCATCCGTTCGGGTGCTCGCGGCAGCGGTGTTCCGCCTTGGTGCATTTCGTCGGCGGAATCGGGGGTGCGGCCGTCTACTGAAGTTTGCGACGAGCATTCGATCAGGATGTCAGGAATCTTGTTGAATTGCCCGACTTGATATTGAAAAGAGTTTTCGATAATGAGACCAAAATGCGGGGTTTATAATTGTTAGGCATGTGATGTCTAAGGAATTCATTTGATTAGGCATGCGATGTCTAAAGAGTTTGCGGATTCCAACTGTTGTAGTTTTACACTTTCTTTTCTGTGACCGTAAGTGTAATATGTGATATCGCCGGTTTCGTAGCTATATGTCAACGACAATTGGGATACGCATGTTTACTTACGTTGATGACATGTGATGTTATGTGTTGCTGGATATGTTATATTGGATCATCGTGTTTGAATAGCCGGGGGTTTTTATGTGAGATGAGTGTTTTTCATTTTCATTCATGTAAAAACTTGTATGTAATATTCTTTTATTGGGACACTTCCAGGTTACGGAAGATGTCACCTTTTGTATATTATTTTCTTTTCCGCACTAGGATAGACCCAAGGAGGGGAGCATAAGTGACCAGGTTCTAGGGTCCAGTGGGAGACCAACTCGAGGAGTCGAGTCTGGGTCTCCTAACCCTAGAATTGGTAGGGTTGCTTGCCGCTCTCGTAGGGGTCTAGGGCTGTGGGTTTGACTATTCATCGCGATCGTGGAATCCGTGTTTTATACTGGCTCGTATTGAAAACACGGACGTCCTAGTATATCTAATATTTCATATGATTCTTCTACAGCGGTATATGTGATGTGATCATGTGATATGTTCTGTGATGGATACTGTATATAGTATATATGTTATATTATATAGACGTTACTTATGTTTTACACCCGCGCTAGCCCTGCCCCGCTCTGCCGTTAGTTACCTAACCTAACGGTGCATGAGGGGACATGGAGGTGAATGCGGATGGCATAAGTGTACGTCGTATTTATCTGTGATGTTTAGGTACTTAAATGATGGGACTTCATTAATGAGATTAATGAAATAAAAGAAACCTAAAGATGTTGTAGAATCGAATTTCAAAAATAAAACAGGTAGCTACAGTTCTTGCTTTGCACAGCGGTATATATGATATATCCTGCACCTTATTCGATAAGGAAAGGACCGAGATCCCTTCACCGGGAGTGACTCCTTTAGCAATAACTGGCAGATGCTACAACTCTCGGTTTGTCTTTTGATTGCTTCTATAGTTTCTGCTTTGCACAGCGGTATATATGATATATCCTGCACCTTATTCGATAAGGAAAGGACCGAGATCCCTTCACCGGGAGTGACTCCTTTAGCAATAACTGGCAGATGCTACAACTCTCGGTTTGTCTTTTGATTGCTTCTATAGTTTCTGCTTTGCACAGCGATATATATGATATATCCCGCACCTCATTCGAAGAGGAAAGGACCGACGATCCCTTCACCGGGAGTGATTCCTTTAGCAAAACTAGAAAAGCCTAAAAAACACTCCATTTTAAAATCATTTGATTCTACAACGATATCAAGTTCATTACGCAATAGGTTTTCAGAAAAACCTGTCGTAGCCCTCCGTCATTTCAGATAAGTTGTATATAGTATTCGTGCTACATTTGTTGGCTTTCGTCAAGGTGTGGTGTGCGGTAGCTATATGCTGCTTATCTGCTGCATACGATGCGATTGGATTAGGGTAGTCGTGCGGCTTTTTTGGCTTTCGTCAAGGGTCGTGCGGGTGGGTTTAATTCAATCAAGAAATGTACGGGTTGAACTTGACTAGCGGGCTATGGTTTGTTGGCTTTCGTCAAGGTCATAGCACGTTAGGGGCAAAATATTATCGGGAATTTCAAGTACTGAAATTTGCAATGAGATTGCATACCTTCTATGAGATAGTTGGATCCCGATACCCGCTGCGAGTAAGAGTTACTCCTGGGAGAGTTTTACACATTACAATTAGCCGATTAAGTAGGTGTCTAGAAAGGTGTTAACGAGGTTACGCCTCTGGGAAAACGAGGTTTACATTAATTAGGTTCGTGCGAAAGCACGGGGGACCTCCCTCAAAGTATCGACACTGGCCTGGCTGAAAGATTGGCGAACTTGTAGTGTGTAATTAATCCCGGCTAGTCTTTCCTTTTAGGGTTTGAAGGAAGATTTGATAAAAACAGTGGGAGCCATCCTGATTAGATAAAATAATAACCGATCAGATCTTGCAAGGGTGCACGCTGAGTGTTTTCTTCTCTCTCTCTCCAGGTAGCGACCATATCATGACTTAATCAAGATAATAATACGGAATATTGACCGAACCCGCTTGTTATACTGAGCTGGGAACGTTGGTCCCGCTCCAACTTATAATTGTTATAAGACAGAGCAGGAAATTAGGGAAAACCAGAATTCCCGTGCCGCCCAAACGAAGAAAGTGCATACTGATGCATCATCTTCGGGTGTGCTCATTATAAAGAACTGTTTCTCAGTATCCTCTACGTCCTAGGTATTTGATACCGGATCAAGATCCCGCATATGTAATCTGTTACGCGGGCTACATATAGGTAAAGAACTGAGAACGGGTGATAAGTTTCATGAGACAGAAAACGGGGCAAGTGTTGCAGCCAAGTCTGTTGGTCACTGTCACCCTGTATTACCAATACATTGATTCTGAACGAATGTTATTAGATACCGAACCTGATATACAAAATCATATACTCTCTTTATTAGTAAAGAAATGATAAAATTTTGTATTGTTGGATAATGTTTTGAACATTTCCTATATCAAAAGTTGATCGGTTCAGGCACGTTATCTAAAAGCATTGATGTTCTAAATCAAACTACAGTTCTTAGTATACAGAACACATACAAGAGGATGAGTTCAAGAAATGAACGAATTTTTCTTGAGGTATTGTAGACTAGGTCATATCAATGCGACCTGACTAGCTGAAGTTACATTTAGATGCATATTTAAATCTGTTTGAATTTACATCTTATGAAACTTGCCAGTCATGTCACAAAGATACGATGACCATAGCTCTGTTTACTGGAAACAGAGAAAGAGTTAGTGAACTCTTGGGATGATACATGTTGATGTATGTAGGTCCCCTGTCTATATATGCCAAGACTGGTTCTTTGTATTTCATTATATTCTCTGATAATCTCTCAAGATTCAGACATATGTTCCTGTTGAAACACATGTCCGAACCTTTTGAGATATTCACAGAATATAAGTTGGAAGTAGAGAACCAAAACGGGTATATATATTATGTCCTTTGATGTGATCAAGGAGGAGAATATTTGAGCACGGAATTCTTGGACTTTTCTGAAGGAGAATGAGATTCTCTCTCAGCATTACTCCTCCGTATACACCATAGCACGATGGTATATCGGGGCGGAGCAATCACGCCCTATATGATAAGGTGTGCTCTATGACGAGTAATACTGAGTTACCTATTTCCTATAGGGAGTTATGCACTTGAGAAGCTGCATACCTATTGAATAGGGTTCAAATCAAATCAGTTGCCTGCCACTTCATATGTGATATGGAAAGGGAAGAGCCCATATCTTAAGGTAGTTAAGATTTGGGGTTGTCCGGCCTATGTCTAAAAGCAAAATCCGGACAAGCTCGAGGCAAGGTCAGTTATGTAGAACTGGAAAGGTTCCAGCTATGCAAACTACAGCAGATGATTTGGTACAACCAAAGGATTCAGTAGATACCGACGAACCACAGCCTCACCACTGATCTGGTAGGGTTCCTCAGCCGCCTGAGAGATACTTCGGTTTCTCGATGACAGTGTGAGCGAGGATTGCATCATGAGATGATGACCCAACTAGTTTCGACCTGGCCATCAGGAGTGAGACTCTGTAAGAATGGCTGGATGCTTAGCGATCTGATATGGAATCCTTATACACCAACAAAGTATGGACTTTGGTTGCTATATCTGAAGGGTTAAATCCCCATCAGGAGCAAGTATATCTTGAGAAGATTACTTAGTGTAGATGAAAAAGTTGAGACTTTCAAAGCTAGACATGTTAAAGGTTTTTCGTCATCGACCAGGTGTGGATAATGATGAAACCTTTTCCAGTGCCTGTGCTTAAGTCCTTCCAGATCCTACTTGCCACGGCTACATACCATGACTACGATATCTGGCGGTTGGGTGTCGTGACTGCTTTTCCAAAATGATGTTTTAGAAGAGAGCGTCTGTAAGTGCACAGCCAGAGGGCTTCGTAGACAGTGGGAGCAGCGGAAACGTGTACAAGATGCTTTATAGGATAAAGAAGGCATCGCGGAGTTGGAACATCTGTTTTGATGTAGTAGTCAAATAGTTTGACTTCATCAAAATGGTAGATGAACCTTGTATATATAAAAAGGTAGTAGGGAGTATGGTGGTGATCCTCGTAGAGTACATGGATGACATACTCTTGACAGAGAAGGAGTTTCCTATACTAAGCTCGATCAATCTCCGCTTATCACTATGATTCTCCACATAGGATCAAACTGATACCTATTAAATCCTGAGTTTTGGATCTACGAGATAGATCTAAATGGATGTTAGAATTCTCACTAGATGTAGTGAGATGGTATCAATCGATCCTGGGGAGAATCACTGGAAGTGTTCCAGGGTGATAAGGACGACAGAATGTCAGTCACAGGCATTGTCTTTACCCTCTATGGAGGGACGGTATGTTGGAAGAGTTCCAAGCTAGATACCGTGGCTAACTAGATGATAAAGGCAGGATACATCGCTACTTAAGATGCTACCAAAGAGGCTGTTTGGGTGTATATTGGTTCATGAGATGAACTACGTTCCTACTATTATGAGACAATGGAGTTGTGGCTTATGCCAAGGAACGTCGGTCCCTTCAGTGATCCAGACATATTCTAAGGCAGTGTCACCTGATCATGGAGATAGTTGATCTACAAGGGATCAAGGTTAGGAGAGTAGACTCAGAGGACAACACGGCGGATCCACTCACAAAGGCCTTTTCCCAGAGAGAGACTATTATGGGATGGTTGAGTATGAGATACTACAACCACAGCTATCAGATGGCCCTAGTGCAAGTGGGAGATTGTTAGTTATATGTATGCCCTAGAGGCCATTACTATACATAGGATGTATATTGTAGTGGATGCTTGGACATATATATAGGGAGGACTTTCTTGCTCGACATGATAGTATACTATCTGGTTGCTCTTTACCTTAATGTGTACACTGATTGTCTCTCTGTTACATGTTGGTAAAGCCCTTAGGATGTGTACTTGACTACCTGGACTATCATGCAGATCATACTAGTGGGGACATCGTAGTCCATAAGTACATCCTTCAAAGTCCCTAGTCGTGGGTGTATCGAGACGGGGCATCGATATACCAGAGTAGACTAGCGTATACCTTCTCGACCCATACAGATTGGCGATGGATGATCCCATATCCATTGGTGTTTGACATCGGAGATGATATACGGGTGCTCAGTGGAGACTGGGTACACTGGACGGACTTGCCGAGAACTCCCAGATGGTATTATACCTTACGTCAGATGGCAGTTCTCAGGTGACACTGGTACAGAGTAGTCTGTTGACCCGAGATCGTCATAGAGTCTTGTGTGGTTCCCACTGTGCTTTGATTTCTACCTTACCACGTCCAAGAGGGCATGCAAAACGGTGGTTTTTGGGTACAGTCCCGAATCAAATGGAGGCAATGAGAGATAGGAGGGGATTCGTCTCTCCCGGTATCGGGAGTTGATGTTGCGCTGTGTTCGATTGGCTATAATCGGAAATCCCTGGCCAGGGTTGCTGAGATTTACTGGTAAGTGTTACCAGTAGTTTCTCGAACTGTTATAGACCTCATATCAACACGACTTATCGAGCTATTGGGGTCTGACGTTTACCACCCCTAGGCGAGATATTCGACATATCAGACGACGAAACCGGACTGTACGGTAAGTGTTACTGGTTGGATTCACAGGAGTGTGAGCGGGCTTGCTCATCGATCTTCTGATCGCTTAATACCCGGGTGGCCGTTACGTTTAGCAGACCGCTTGCGGCTTGTGGGTGTTTGATATGATCATCACCTGCTGCCGGCGTATTGACGAGTCTTTAGAGTCCTACACAGAGGTTTCCTGGCTCAAGCAAAACGAAATAGGAGCGCATATGAGATATGTGCGGGACCGAGAATAATGCATGTATGTGATACCGTATTCTATTCTCGCGATGAATGTATCGATTGGTTTTATGCGATATAACCTAGTTATCGAATCGAGGATTGATTCGATAAGCCGATACATTGGATATTAGCCGGTTATATGCGATATGACCGGATCGTTAAATCAAGTGTTGATTTAATGATTTAATGTATAATTATATATTTGATATATTACTTTGCATTAACTAGTATTGGTTCACTTAAAATGGATTTTCTCACTTGATGTGCACATTGTATATGTGATATATTTTGTACACTTGATTGTATCATGTTTGATGATACATGAATGTTTGGGTGTATGTTTAGATTAAACCATGGTTATGTAATGGTTAGGGTTTTGATTTGATTTACTTATTCATTTATTTATTCATTTTTGGCAAAAGGAAAAATGGTGGCTAATTTTGTTTCTTTGTTGAAGCTTCACGAAGCTTTGAAAAAGTCTACCATTTTTGTTTCATGCCTAACCTAACCATTCACCTAACCTTAGTTTACTCTCTACACATAACCATGGTTGCAATATGATAAGTATCATATTATTTTCTATTTTGAAAACACTCATGATATTATATTATTTTCTTCTTCTTCTTGAAGATGAAGAAGCTTGCTACCAACAATGGTGCCTTAACAAAAAGAGTGAGAAATCCAATTCTAAAGTGAACCCACTTCCTATTTCTTCATCCTCTACCACTTGCCAAGTAGTATAGGGTGTTTTTTTCACAAGTTTCATGGCTTGGTGAACTTGGAGCTTGATCTTATGTTGCCTCGACGTAGATCATCTTCGGCATCGAAGTCGACGACCTAGCCCGCCCATTTCTCCGATGAAGCCGACGCTAGAGCCCGAGATCAGATGATCGCAGCGAGGGTACACCGTCATGGAGCTATGGAGGTGGAGGACCGGATCTACAAAGGTTGTACTTCCTTTTACCCTTTAGTTAAGTTGTTAACTAGCTTCTAGTTTCGCCTAAAATCTAGTTAGCGATCCGCATTAGGGTTTCTCGGCACTTGTAAAATTTGAATTTGGCATGGTTCATGCCTTGTGAGACCTTCTTAGAGTGCCTAGGAACCCTACAATATGCACCTATAGAAAAATATGTGAGTATACATGTCAATATGTTTGCATCAAGTACATGTAGCTATAATCAAGTATGTGGGTGTACATGTCAGTATGTATGCAACATATAACAGGATGCAAGCATGTCCGTATATCTCATGCAACATGGAACAATGATATGAACTTAGCAAATATATCATGGCATGATGTAGCAATTCTACTGTGTAGTGACATAGCAATTATAGATGATGAAGTGTGTGAGCCGACAATCTGCGTATGTGCAACATACGCATAATCGATAATGGTGTAGGTGTACTAGCACAAGTATATGTAATGTAATGAGAATAACATGAACGTAGCATAAAGTACATCGTCAACTAAAAGCTATAAGGTATACGTGTCTACAATATATCCGAATCGGTGAATCCGTCAATCGGCATCCAGCCTCACAATATCACTTACGGTATAAACCATCGTACAACATCCTCTAAACAAGGGTATGGATAAATCAACAGGTAAAACTCATCACATACGGTAATCCACGTAGGGCGGCATTAAACAAATAGGGATTCTATCAACCTATACAATATCGGAATACAGATCTATGTCTCGTACGACATATCACTCAAAATGCAAAACGTTATCCATATAAATATACCTATCTCTCAGGTCACATCCATATCAAACTCGTATCAGGGGACCTACAAAGGTATCAAAAATCTCATATCGACTCGAATTTATAAAATGACATATCACACTAAGTCATCATATCACATCATATACTCGTTCATCACATTAATATCTCGCATCACATTATATGAACGTCACACTTGTTCTCTTTTAATTCGTACCTATCATGATTCACTTATCATTTCATATTCTCATATTTCAAAATGTCCATTAGCATCAAGTTCTATCATATTATCGTTTGTAAATCTAACAATCATGTCCATCGCATATTATTATCCGGATAAAATAATCATACAATATTCCTTATCAATGTTTGCGGGGGTGCTATACGCCATCCACCCGACTTCCCCCGTAGATATAAATTTCCTCACTTGCTAAACTCCTCGCTTAGCTGTAGTCGATGTGCTTTGTCGTCTCGAAATCCACGCGAAGGTATCTACAATCAATATGAAATCGCAATGCTATTAATCATCAAATTCTGAAATCCAAATACGGCACACGGTGCGCTCATAGGTTAGAATATATAGCCTACGCATGCAAAACAACCAAACAACTCTCGTCGTTGACGTACAAACGTCCAACGACAAAATACAATATCCAGTCGCAAAACCAAGAAAATCCAAACACCGGAAAAACATAGCCAAAACCCTAAATTGGGTCGCTACATGAAAACCGCTACGCCAAAAACCGAATAGAACCAATACACATTTACAAAAAAATATTTATCGTATATAGTAATATTCACGTCATCTCCACTTCCATTAAAACTCACGTCAGATTTTGCCGAAAAGCTAGTAAGAAAGCTTATCGAAAATTTAACACAAGTCTAATCAATTTAACAATTCTAGCCATTTCCAACAACACAAAGTAGCTTAATTTAGTGATCCAAATCAATTCCATAATTTTAATCTTACCCAAAAATGATTTAGAAAAACCTAGTTTGCGATTAAGATTAAAAGACAATTAGGAAAAATAACAAATATCATTCTCACAATTTGCTTAACTTTTCCAAGTCTACACATCTTGCTTAACCCCTTAAACACATCAAAACCCTAACTTGATTTCATAATAATTATCATGAATTAACTAAACATGAACTTTAAAGCTATAATAACCACTTAAATAGCTAGCTTAAAGAATTAAGCAACAAATTAAAAGATTAGGGTAAGGATTTATACCTCACAAACAAGATCACGAACTTGCAAATTGATTTCCAAAATAGCCTCCCAAAATGCTAACTTTAATGAAGAACTAAGCTAGTTTAGGCTAAAGATTAAGGAGTATGCATTGTATTTGAATTTGTGTGAATATTTCATGATTTTTGATGTATTTTTGGAGCTTGGAGATAAAGAAATGAGCAAGGAAAGAGAAAAGGGCAGCAAGGGCTAGGGTCAGCCATGATGCGAAGGTGAGGGGGGTTTTGTGAAAGTGTGGAAATATCTAGTGTAAAACAAAGATAAAAGATCATTAATGCATTAAAGTCAACATTTTCTTTTCTTTTAAAATTTCAATTTAAATTACAAATATCTAGATATTTTGGGAAGAATGGTTTAAGCTTAATCTAGTGATTATATTAGCATACATTCACTTCAAGCCAAAATTGTAATTACCACTAATTAAGTGCTTAATTAACAACTTAAAATATTAGTTTAATTAGGGAAAATATCAAAGCGAACCAAAACTTCCAAGTGCCCCACAAAACCCGCAAACTAGCTTCATTCTAGCAAAACTAGTTGCAAACAACTCTATACAGAAGTTTGATCACTATCGGATTAAAACGGAAAATACCGACTATTTTACCCTAAAACGGAAAAATTCGCATAACGTTTTCAGAAACGTTACAGCAACGGCGCCATTTGATTGGTTAATTTTTTAGATTTGTGTTTGTGTAGTAACCGCAATCAATAACGGTGTCGCGTGTAGCTAGACCGAGATGAGTACGGATCGTCCTCAGGGAAACGTCGAATCTTTTAGTCTTACTTTAGGCGTATTGATTAGGAAAGTTGGAAGAATAATGAAAAGTGGAGAATGGTTGTAGATTCTAGATCTACGTCAATCACGGATGTAGGATATAGATCTAGATTAACTACGGATGTAGCTTTTATATTAGAAGGGGCCTTGTAGGGTTCGTTAAGATTTACTAATCATGGATGATTAATTAAAGATTACTACTTTTATCCTTTAATAGATTTAAAACTAGATTGACAGTGATGCATGTAGATTAGGGTTTCTGGAGGGAAAGGGGTTCCCACTCTTAACCCCTATCTTGACATGGATCTCCATTCATGTCTAGCCTTTACCAAAACAATTGTTAATCTAATCTCTAATCGTGGTCGTGAATATCAATGAATTGATAGCGCGCCTGATTAGGATGTTAACGATTTTTTTGGTAAAGTTTATAAACTTTATAAGACATAAAAGGAGTTAAAGGATTTTTAAACATCCATGGATCTACCCTAATCATACAAACCCTAACAAGCGAAGAATTACTCGATCATGTTGGAGATAGAAGAACAGATAGAGATCATGATGTAAATAAAGAAAATAAAATGCAATAAGAATAAAACAACTACCTTTATTAATCAACTTGATCAATTACAATTTGTTCTATTAGAAAGTGATTACAAAACCCTAGTTTGCTTCTCGATCTCTTCTTAAGAAGGTAGATGAACAGCTGATGATCAACCTGGATTCTTGAGCCGTCTTGGATTTCATGATCTCGTCGGTTTGATGATTTTTGCAAGAGCCTCTCGGTCCTTTAAATAGTCTCAAAACCTGAATCCCTAGTTTCCTAATGGGGTAACTAGTTGTTAGGATGCTACAGGGAAAATCCCAAACCCCAGCTCCTCAATATTGCGGCGGAACCGCCACAATATGCTCATTTTAGCCGCGGTTTAGCTGCTCTTTGGTGGGATCTTTCGCTCAAATTTCTGAAGATTCATTCAATTGTCAAGTGGTGATCTTTTGAATATCTGGAGTTTGGAAATCTTCTCTAAGTCTCTGCCAGAATTGATTTCTTCGATTTAATTTAATATTTCGGCAGATTTGATCTTGCCAACTCGAATTTCATTAATTTCAGTCCTGCTATAATTTCTGCACAATATCTCAAAAATTAATGTTAGTAGAATTTGTTTTTATTGAGATATTATCCTAACCATTTTATATGATATTATAGTTTAAGAAAATTGGTTAAAAATATTTGATATGGTATGCATATTTAAATGGACTGAATATTATATAAATATTATATGCTTACATTTTCCTTCATAATGTTAATTATAATATATAAACATATGAAAATAGTATTTTTACAGATAAACCCTCATATGTGTCATATTTATAATAAATGCATTTTATTATATAAAAATAGTAAGGAGAATGTCATATCAAATGCATGATATTTTCGACTGAACAAATATCCCCAAACTTAATTTTTATCGTCCCGAGCAAACTAGTTATTCAAGAGAAGGAGAAAAAAGGAAAAGAAAACTAAGTAGCATATTTTCATAGGCAACACGATTACACTGAGGCAACACGATTACACTGAGCACATACAACAAGCCGTTAAAGCTCTAGGTGTCCCTAGCAGGAGGAGTGTTGTATCCTGAGGGTTTTCAGCGGATTACACCCACAAAATCCTATAATAAAAGAAATATAGTGAAAGTTACATACAAAGATAAGAACTATAAAAGATAGAACTTGAAAATAAGAATTTCCCACTATACCATCTTTTCAGTTGCAATTTTCCCTATTTTAATGGAAGTGAAAAAATGTTAGATATCACATCATCGCTCAATAAATGTTCGTCTTTAGTTTTCCTCATATCTTTCCTCCAAACATTCATCATATACGCCTACGTGTGTGTAAAATACGTCCCTACACTTAGAGAATTCAATTCAAGCTATCATACCCTTGTCCATCTTCCTTGGTACTTTTTAGTTGGTGAATTATAACGTTTTAAAAATAAATAAGTAAATAGTTAAATAATTAAAATCCTTTAAGTGAATTTTCTGATTTTCGGTAAAATAAACCGTATTTTCCGTAAAAGCTAACCATAATTATTTTTCATCATAAATTTAAAAAGACCTATTTTAATCATGTAATTACTAGTAAATGGTGTTTATTTAGTCACTTATAAATTTTTAGTTTAATTAAATATTTTTCCTAAATTAACTATTTTTAATATTAACATAAGCTTTAATTATACATTAAATTAGTGTAAATTACAAATTTGAAATGGGTTAATTTTATAAAATGATGCATGCCATATTAGAATCAAGTGTGTTTATGCAAAATTCTTTCTCAAATATTTTCAAGGTTCTAGATTTTTCTACGATCAATTTTTTGAAAAGAGAAATTATTAAATAAAGAAAAATGTGAAAAGACATTAAAGAAGTGTCATTTTGGAGAACTTTGTACACAACATTCCTCATCTTTTTCTTTCTCTCTTTCTTCCCTTGCATGTGGCTGGCCTCACCATGGCAGCCCCCCTATTTTCCAAGCTCTTTTTACCATCAAAAATCATCAAAAATTCAACAAAAATTCCAAAAATAAACCTCAAAATCAATATTCAATCTCTACCATTTTCCTTTGACCTATTTAGCATGGATTTTGGAGTTGGAAACCATTATTTTGGAAGCATATTTTCATGTTTGGATCTCATGTTTTGGAGGTATAATATTTATTCTTATGATTAATTGTTGTTAAATGTTTTAATCTAGCATATTTAGATTTTCTTAATTAATTCTATTTGCAAGTTTAAAATTCAAGATAGGGTTTCTAAAATCAAGTTAGGGTTTTTATTAATTAAGTGGGGTTATAATAACTAGTTTAACATTTTATAAATGGAAAATCTAGTATGGTTGATATATTGTAAATTGTTCATTCAAAATTGTTTATATTAAACAATTTTGCAAACTAGATTTTTATAAATTATATATAGTGGTGAGGTAAAATTTTAATTAAGGTTTTTTTTATTAGATTATGGTGTTAATGAGGAGATTAACATGCTATTTGAGTGTGAAACATAATCTAGTTACAATTTGCTAGCTTTCACTTTCAAATTTTTACAAAATTGCTATATTTATTAAACTAGGTTTTTGAAATTCATTTAAAATGTAGGATTAAAAATCTAGTTAGGGCTTTAGCACATCCTTAAGCTTTCATGGAGTGGTTTAACACTTTAAAATATGCAAAAATCAAATTTATTGTGGAATTGTAAATTTTTGCTTAAAAAGTTTTAAATTTGGCTAAAATTGCAAACTAGAAATTTCAATTTAAGACAAATTAGTGTGATAAAAATATAGTAATGGTTTCTATAATCTAGTTATGTTATTTAATGAATATTATGACCATTAGTTTTATTTAAACATCAAGTTTTGAAGTAAAACGGTAAATTGACATTTTCTAAGTTTTTACGAAATCGGACGATTTGATCGATTTTAAGGTTTCGATGATTTAAATCATGTTTTATATTATAAATAATGAGTTTTGAAACTAAGAGTTGTTTATTGGTGTTTTATCTCGATCAATCGGCGTTTGTACGTCGATATCGAGCGATATTTGGTTCTTTTGCATGAGCGGGTCATATGTTTTAACCTATGCGCATTTCGTGTGTCGTTTTGGTTTTGTCCGTGATCTGGTTTACTATATTATAAATGATTGCGTATAGGTACCCCTCACATGGACTTCGAACGAGGAAGAAGAGGAGGGCGACATCGTCTACGGCAGATAAGGACCAGGTAAGTAGATGTATATTTACGGGGGAAGTCGGGTGGATGGCGTTTAGCACCCCCGCAAACGTAGAATAGGAATATTACTTATTGTCATTAGGAAGTCGGACGTGACCTTAGATTCTTGGCGAATAGGACCCTATTAAAAACTTTAGGTTGGACTAGACTGATTTAGAAAGACTTAACCAGAAAATGAATGTCTTAGAGGGGATTCGTAGGTAGACACACACAAGCACACACAGAAACTTGACTTGGTGTATATGTGTATGTGTATATATATAGGAATGTGTGTAGGTATATATATACATACACAACATGTATATGTGATATAAGGATGTTATATGATACATGTCGATGAGACGATATAACTGGGCTTGATGCCGTGATCTCTTGGCTATACAGTCGTATTATGATGTTAGCGGATCGTTGGAAAATGAGAAAATGGATATGTATACATAAACGATAATAGATGATGATGCTATTGAGATATACGAAATTCTAGAATAGAAACCGGACTGTAACCTGTGACTGAATCACGATATGATATATGTGTGACTTGATTAAGATATGATATATGTGTGACTTGATTACGATATGATATATGTGTGACCTAATTACGATATGATATATATGACATGATATTCCTGAGGACCAATTGACGATGTATATGTACGCAGACAATGATATATGATTGATGATATTGGGATGTATGCAATTACAGTACAGTACCTTTGATCATGACATTATTTGATGATGATATTATATGAATGATGATATACGTAGGTGACACTTGACCCGTACCCCGGTATTGGGATGCCGTACGATGGATTTTACCGTACGAGGAATAGATGTGATGATTGATCCACACTTTTGATTCGAGGAAGTCGTACTACGTACGTGACGCTATTGAGGCTGGATCGCCGACTATTAGAGATATGGACTCAGATCCTAGGTGAATTCTTATTTCTGATGGACTAGTTTCTTTAGTTTAGTTTCTTATGGGGTTAGATAAATACTAGTTTAGGCTCGAGTCATTTAGTTGTAGTTAGATATGTATATTACAAATGAGTGGTTAATAAACATTCATCTTTACATTCAGATCGTAATCATCATGTTGCATGTTCATACATATGTTTCTTTAGTCAGTATGAAACTCTGCCTGTTAGGACACCAGCACCATTACCGATGATGCGCATATTCCACGTACACTTATTTTCCGGCTCACACACATCATCATCGGTAATTGCTATGTCGCGTACACTTTAGAACATATTATCTTTTATTGGTAGAATCAGCTAAAGGCTAGATCAATATAATATTATGATTACTCTCAGGTGTTAGTCTAGACATTGCATTTATTACTTGGACATTTCATGCATTCACATTTTCACGTTACCATGCAGTATTATGGGGCTTATGCTGATACTTATTATTTACTTACTCATAATTTTGGGATTTTGGATTTCTATGAGATTTCTGGATTTTGGGGAAAACCGCAAGAATATATATAAAAAATTCTCTCTCGCTTCCTCTCTTTTTAAAATATAAGTTGCGGTTTTCTCGTGATGTATGTGTCGTCCACCATGAGATTTCATGTTTTCTGTTGGATTTCGAGACCCAATTCGAGGAGTGGATGAACCGTCTCGGGTACATGGTGGGCCCGGTATGGTACCCCGGGGCAAGAAGATCGAGTTGTAGACGATGAGCCTGGCAAGAGAAGACTACCTACCGGTGATGTATGGCGCGGAAGATATCCGGAGGATACCGACCGTTGTCGTGAGATTTGATGATATGGGCCGGTCCGGACTGACGGAGCCCGAGATATTGAGACTATAAGGTATTAAGACTTGAGATTTACATGTTTTGTGTCGATACTTGACCCGGATTTCCATGGATTTCATCGATGATGTTTCATATTTCTATACAAATTTTACTATGATGAAAGTTAAAGACTTCTTATATAGATATATCCAGATTTTAGGGTTGATTGTTTTACATTCATGGTACATGCATACTCATTCACATGACATATTACTATTTGAGGCACTGACACGAGCACGGAGCATTTGCACTTACGTGTAGTTTATTACCCTGCCATTACTAGATGACTAGTGATATATTGGTATATTATTATGACCTAGGACAGCGTCGTGCATTCGATTTCTTCTCGCAGATGTCTTTTACTCATGAGTTGGCAACTCACCCTCGTTGTGCCAAATTTTATTTCAGGTTCGATGTACAGGTTTCCTTGGCAGTTTGCTGGCACATCATTTCATTCAGGGTGATTTGCTTGGTAGGTTGGTTTACTTGTATCAGGACCGCCGTTGTACTTTTATTATTTCATTGGTATCTAGTAAGCTCCATCAACCAGACTTGTATTACATGATAAGTTTAAAGGACCAGTTATTTATTTGGACCTTAGAGTCGCGCTTTTATTATTATGGTATCTGGTGGGTTTATTTTCTTTTGAGTTTTGAGCCTCGCCCTTTGGCGTTGTATATTATTGTGCATTATGTGGTTGTTTCCGCCTGTTGACGTAGAGCTACCTCCTGCTTAGGGATGCCTTTTTATTGTTTGTATATATATTATTCTTGTTTGTACCCGTTTGGTGCAAGTTTTTACAAAGGAGACTCTGCCAAAATTTTTGAGAAAATTGGATGTTGCTTTTAAACTTGTTTTTCTACATGTTTTCCTTTACTTCTTCTTTTATATGGTTTAAATTTCTGGGCTTCGGCTTACTTAAATTACGTTGCGCCTCTAGACGCTTCGTAATTTAAGTGTCGGTCACGTTCCGTACCTTCGGGTCGTGACATGAATAGTTTAGATGGAATTGCTCACACATTCTTCATGCGACCGTTAATACTTCTTGAGGTACTAACCAACCGATTACAAAATGTGCTCGCGTATTAAGGCGTAATTCCTCGTTTCGTAACACCTAAGGCTTAGCATTGGCTCCTAAACCAGTTGGTCTAAGGCACTAGGTGATAAAGCACCCTCATTATATTTTTTTATGCCGCCTTAAGCAATTACAAAACCAGTGTTCATTTTTTTTCTTCACCACTTATATATATATATATATATATATATTATTTTCCTTCATACTAAGGCTTTCAAACAAGAGCATTTCAGGGTATCCACTACTATCCCAAGTTTTAAGATGTGTGTAAGTGCATATAGTAGGGTATCAACATTCAGATGTTTGGCCTTAAGAATAAGGACAATTTTTCAGATTTAGTTTTATCTTCAGATTAAGAATTTCCTTCATCTTACTAACTCTTGGGACAATGGCTCATAACTACTTATTACTAGTTTCGTTTAAGAAAACATCCAACTTTCTTGCTTTTCTTAAACTATTTCTATTTTTCATATGTAATTTTTCACTTTCTACTCTTTTATTATATACAAAAACTTGTATTGTATAGTGCCAAGTGCCAGAAGATAATTTAGTGAATACAAACCTCCCTCCCAAACCTGTTTCCAGCAATGTCCTCACTGATGTCATTTTTGAATGCATAGACCTGTAGACTTTTGGAGAGAAATTAAGAGGGGTAAAATAATAGTCAAATGAAAACTACCCCCAAACTTTTACTTTGGCATGCACGGATATTCAGTTATGTCCTTTTTCACTCACCTCCATTCTTAAAATGAGAAAATGTTACCGAAACATGGAGGTAAGGCGGATGAAAATTAGTTATGATAAAACGGCTCCTGTAAAAACAGGAGCTCCTCCGCTGGATCAACAGAAAATACGGTTTCAATCTATGCCCATTTACTTTAAAAATTGAACCGTTTTGAATATTTTCGACTTCTACTGCCCCATGCGGGTATACATACCGCACCACAAAAGGTCCTTTCCAACGAGATTTTAGCTTACCCGGATGAAGATGGAGACAGGAATCATAAAGAAGGACTTGTTGTCCCGGTGTGAAGGTTTTTCTATAAAGGTTTTTATCGTGGAGCACTTTAGTCTGGTTCTTTACTATAACCGCATTATTATAAGCTTCATCTCGGAGTTTGCATAGCTCATTTAATTACAGCTTCTGATAGCTGCAGGCTTCATCAAAATCGAAGTTAAGCTCTTTAATAGCCTATATTGCTTTATGCTCGATTTGGACCGGAAGGTGGCAAGCCATTCCAAACACTGGGCGGTATGGAGACATACCAAAATCGGTCTTATAAGCGGTACGAATTACCCAAAGAGAATCCGTTAATTTGGTTGACCAATCTTTACGGTTTTTAGAAACCTTCACCTCCAAAATTTGTTTTATCTGCCTATTTGAAATCTCAGCTTGCCCGCTCGTTTGGGAATGATAGGGCGTAGAAAGTTTGTGGTTGATTGAATATTTCCGCATGAAAGCCTCGAAAGACCGATTACAGAAAACCGTCCCATTGTCGCTAATTACAGCGCGAGGGTGCCCAAACACGAAAATATATTTTCTTTAAGAAACTTAATAACAACCTTGTTATCATTAATGCGACACTGTATTGCCTCCACTGAGACATAATCAACCGCTAACAAGATATATAAATTCCCAAAAGAGTTCGGAAAAGGCCCCATAAAATCAATACCCTAAATATCGAATATCAGGACTATGATGCAGATCATACTAGTGGGGCCTGGATAATCCACAAGCACGTCCTTTAATAGTTCCTAGTCGAGAGAGTATCGAGACAGGGCATCGATATTTCAGAGTAGACTAGTTTGTACGTTTCTTGACCCTGTATGGGGCGATGGTTGATCCCATAACCATTGGTGTTTGACATCAAAGATTGTACACAGGTGCTCATTAGAGAATAGGTACACCGAACAGGACTCGCCGAGAACTCCTAGATGGTACCAAACCTATCGTTAGATAGCAGTTCTCTGGTGACACTTGTACATGTTAGTCTTTAGACCCGAGATCGTCATAGTGTCTTGTGTGGTTCCCACTGTGCTTTGATTTCCTCCCTACCGCGGCTCAAAAGAGTCGTGCAAACAGGTGGATTTTAGGTACAGTCCCGAGTCACATAGAGGCAGTAAGCGATAGGAGGGGTTTTGTCTCTCCCGTTATAGGGAGTTGATGTTGCGCTATGATTAATTGGCTATAACAGCAAGTCCCTGGTCAGGGCTGATGAGATTTACTGGTAAGTGTTATCAGTAGTTTCTCGAACCGTTATAGGCCATACATCGGCATGACTTGTCAAGTTACTGGGGTCTGAAGATTCCACCCCTAGACTCGATATGCAACATATCGGACGAAGAAACCGGACTGTACGGTAAGTGTTACTTATATGCTTCATAGGAGTTTGGACAAGTTTGCTTATAGATCTTTTATTCACTCTATAGCTGGATAACCGTTACGTCCAGCTAGTACCGCTGACGGCTTGTGGGTGACTGATATGATCATTACCTACTGCTGGCATATTGACGAGTCATTAGAGTCCTACACAGAGGTTTCCTAGCTCATGCGAAATGAAGTAGGGGACATATGCTGATATGTACGGGAGCATGATTAAATACAAGTATGTGATACCATATTCTAATCTAGCGATATTTGATATCAGTCAGGTTATATGTGATATAACCGAATTATTGAATCATGTGTTGATTCAATAATTTGTTATATGTATATGAATATTGAATAGTTATCGGTTATATGTGATATAACCGGCTTATTGAATTAAGTTTTGATTTGATAATTTGATATACATATAAATGATATTAGTCGGTTATATATGATATAACTAGATTATTGAATCAAGTGTTGATTTAATAATTTGATATATATTTATATTTGATATATTTATATATTAACTAATATTAATGCTCAATAATTATTTTCTTCTTTTCTTTTTATATATAATTATATATGTATATGATATATATATTTATATATAAAATGATATGTATCATGGTTGATGATACATAAAATTAGGATATATGAGAATCACTTGAGGATTATTGATGAGTAAATAATGGATTAATTTATGAATTAGTGAGAATGAGAAATGATTCATTTTGTGTTGGATGCTTGTGGAAGCTTTGAGAAGACATGACTCACCACTCTCATTTTTGTTTTATTCATAAATATTTTCCATGCTCATCTTATCACTTCACCTCATGGTTCTCTCTCTCCTTCGAAGTTCATCTCCCATCTTCTTCTTCACTTGCTATCTTGAATTTTCTTGACGTGAAAAAGAAAAAGAAAAAGAAGAAAATATTGTGAGCAAAATTCCTATTTCATCAACCTACACTTTACTAGCCATTTAGTTTAGGTTGTTTGCTTCATTAGTACTTTGATTGGTGAAGAGTGAGCTCGAGTTAGAGAGACTTTAATGTGGATCATCTTCGTCTTCGAAGACTACAAAGCAAGCTCGTTCTTTTCACCAAGTGGAGTCTAAAAAGAGTTCTACGGACTACTACTTGGAGCTTTAAAAGTGAAGGACCGGCCTACAAAGGTTGTATTCCCTTTTCACTTAGTTATAGAACTAGTTAGCTTGCATAAAACTATAATTATCTAGTTATATTCTAAGTTAGTATAGCTTAGCACACTAGATTTTTTTAAATTGCATACTTGATTCTTGTATAAACCTAATGGTGATGCTAAGAAATACTTTCAGCGCGCGCGCGTAGGGCGCGCACGCACAGGGCGCGCCCGTACTTATATTTGTAATATAGCATTATCAAATTGTAGTTAAATATTGTAACATTTCAGAAAATATAAAATATTATTTTTGGAATTTAATATTAAAAAATATATTTCGCGAAAACTACAGATTTGCGAATTTGGGGTTTTCGTAAAACGGTATAAATATATACCAATATTTATGAAATAATTGGGAGATTAAAATTATTTACTCATTTAAAAAATATAAATTTGTTGAATGTGTGAGTATTGTTTTTTGCCAAAAAAATTCTTGTGTTGGTTTTTCTTTCCCAGCATGGAAATTTCGAAATTCATGTGCTTGTAATTTCTTTTGGCTATTATTGGGCAGTGAACATTTTGTAGGTATGGGAAGCATGGGTTAGTGATGAGGTGTCCCTTTTCATTAATTGTTCTTTGTTTTTGGATAGATATTTTTATTTGGGGTGTTGATATTTTGAGTGATGGCTGTTGACTTCTTTTTGGGGGTAATTCATTGTGTTGATTTATATGTTCCCCTCACCACTTCTTGGTTAACCTCACCACTTGTTTTTTTTAACTCACCACTTTATATAGGAATTCCCGGAGAATAAAATCAAGGTTCCGGCCGAGCCCAATTTTTTAGGAAAAGCTCATTTCCCTCCTTGCAAAATCTTATGCTCACTTCATTTCATCCCTTGGCAACTTCTTTTACCTTCACCCAAATAATTGGGTGCCTTGAGACAAAATATTCACACACTATCTCTACTTCATCTTGGACATGTTCGCTAACAAACTGGATACCCGAGTTTCTTCGGTTTAGAAGCGGGAGCCCGTATAAAGAATCCTCAACTTGTGTTCTCATTGACGAGCGTGACTGGAGAGAGAAGTTCGTCGAGGCAACCGCAACATGCTAAGGACTGAGAATGAAGACCGAAGGACACGGATCGATCGGTATAATTTTTTAAACCACTGTACAGTTTACTAGTATAGGGTTTTTAGTACGATTGGTGTTTTAGACTTGGTGGTTTTATGAATAGCGACCCTAGTTAGGGTTTTGGCTATGTTTTCCGGTATTGGGATTCTTGGTTTTGAGACTTGATATTGTATTTGGTCGTTGGACGTTTATACGTCAACGACGCGGGTTGTTTGGTTGTTTTGCATGCATAGGCTATAGGTTTTAACCTATGAGCGCACATCGTGTCGTATTTGTATTTCGTAACTTGATGTTAATTGCTTTGCGATTTCATATTGATTGTAGGTTCATTCGTGTGGATTCCGGGACGACGAAGTGCATTGACTACGGCTAAGCGAGGAGTTTAGCAAGTGAGTAGATTTATATCTACGGAGGAAGTCAGGTGGATGGAGTATAGCACCCCCGCAAATTATGAATGGAGATCGATGTATATATAGAGTACAGTCGGAGAAACCTACATTAGAAAACTATAGATATGGTTAAAAAGATAGTTAGAGGTGATATTAATGATTTAATATATATATCGAGATATGAGATGAAAGCTATAGGGACATAACTCTTAGACATGATCTGATAGAAATGATGTCTCGAATTGATATATGGATATGCAAGGTGAAGTGAATCACAATATATCGATATCTAGTTGCACGAGATTAAGTATGACATTTAGAGTTACGTGACATGAGATTCACATGATAGAATGCATTTGTAAAATGACTTAATGTGAGAGATTGGTGCGATGAAAAGAGTATACGATGAGATATGATAACTTGATTGATATGTCGTTATATGGATGCGATTCGATAGAAATAGTTGATACCTTGCCGGTCCCCTGATACGAGTGTTGGATTTATGTATGCCCTGGAGGCCATTATATGTATAGTGCATGCTTGGACATATATATATATGTATATTTTGATATATGACTTTCTTACTCGACATGATAGTATGCTATCTGCTTTATTTTATTGACATGTTTACTTGATACTGTTTATTTGATACATGTTGATAAAGCCCTAAGGATATTTGCTTGACTTCCATGGCTATGATGGAGATCATACTAGTGGGGCATGTGTAGTCTATAAACATATCCTTAAATGTTCCTAGTCGTAGGTATATCAAGACAGGACATCGATATTCCAGAGTAGACTAGCGTGTACGTTTCTTGACCTATATGATGGGCGATGGATGATTCCATATCCATTGGTGTTGTCACATCGAAGATTGTATACGGGTGCTCAGTGGAGACTGGGTACACTGAACGGACTCAAAGAGAATTCCTATATAGTATTATATCTATCGTCGGATAGCAGTTCTCTGGTGACATTGGTACAGGTTAGTCTGTAGACCCGAGATCGTCATAGAGTCTTGTGTGATATCCAACTGTACTTTGATTTCTACCCTACCACGGCTCTACTGAGTCGTGCAAACAGTTGGCTTTTAGGTATGGTCCCGAGACACAAGGAGACAATGAGTGATAGGAGGGGTTTCGTCTCTCCCGGTATTAGGAGTTGATGTTGTGCAATGTGCAATTGGCTCTGACTTGAAGTCCCTGACCAGGGCTGTTGAGATTTACTGATAAGTGTTATCAGTAGTTTCTCGACCGGTCATACACCAAATCGACATGACTTATTGAGTTATTAGGGCTCGGCGATTCCATCCCTAGACTTGATATGCAGCATATCAGATGAAGAGACCTGTAACGTCTTGAAAATCATTTCGATGAAATTTCGGAAAATCGGTAAAATAAGGGGGTTTTCTGTAAAAAGTCAAAATACAAATATTTTTATTATAAAATTAAATATACATATTCTAGCTATGAAATTGTTAGTATTTGGTGTTTATTGAGCCACTGGTGAAATTTCAAATTTTCTGAAAAATTTTCCGAAATTAATTATTTTAATATTATTTTAAGCCGTCACTAATACATTTAATTAGGGAAATTACAAACTGGAATGGGTTGAAACAAATTTTGTGCAACATATTACATTAACCAAAATTTTAACATGTAGTTTTTGAATTAAAATGAAGTTGCTAAGCGGTATTAGAAAATATCGAAGAAAAAGGCTTTTTTCGGTAAAATTAGTGTAATGGAAGTGGTTTACTACACTTATCTCTTTTTCTCACCCAAACAAAACCCACACCCATTCCCCCAAAATGCTCTAGCCAGCCCTCTTGATCAGCCCAACATTCTTAGGCCTCCCATTTCACACAATAAAGCATAGAAAAGAAAAGAAAAGAAAAGGAAATGTTGCTACAAAAAGTGGACTTTGACTACATATCATTTTCTCCACCTCCCTCTCTCTCCTCCTTTTCTTTTTCCTGCAGCCAAGCCTTCCCTCACTGCTGTCCAGAAATTTCCCCAAAACCCCACCTCTTTCCCCCCCAAAAAAATGTCCAAATTCCATCAAAAAATCAAGCAAAAATCCAAATCCGATTCCTACCCATTTTCCCTCATCTTCTTTAGCATGGATCTTGGTGCACGGATTCCAAATTGGAAGTCTAGATTTGTAGCTTGATTCATGGTTGTGAGGTATAACTTTTGACCCATTGTTCTTTTTGGTTTAAATTCCTTATTGAAGCTTGTTAGGTACTTAATTTCGGTTTAATTGAAAGTTGTGGGTTTGTAAGAGAAGGTTTGGATTAGGGTTTGTGAAAAATCTAGTTAGGGTTTTGTGCTGTGAGACTACGGTTGTGGGAGGTATTTGTCATATTAAAGTTTTGCTAAATCAAATTAAGTTGCTAATTTGCATTTTGTTGATTTAAATTGTGATATTTATATAAATTGTAAACTAGTTTTTTTAAAATAATTATATTTTGGTGAGATAAAATTCTAATTAAGGTTACATGTCATTATAAATATTATATTGAGCGGTTTAATGCCTTTAGTTCATGAAAATCCAACCTAAATTGTTGTTTGTGTATTTTGGCTATAAAATTGTTAAAATTGGGTATTTTGTAAACTAGAATTTTGGGGTTAATGGAATTTAATGAGATTAAATTATGGGAATTGTTTTTATGACTTATTTAAGATATTTAATAAGTATTATGGCCGCTAGATTTGTTTAAACGTCGAGTTTTGTACTAAAACGGGTAATTTTTGCTTGCTAGATTTTCGGAAAAATGGCTTTTAAGGTGAATTTGGGGTTTTTGTGAATTTTAACCTATTTTATATTATAATTAGTGTTCGTGAATGCGCAAATGAGAGTGTTTGGGTTTTTCTCGATGGTTTGAGGTTTGTACATCGACATCGAGCGTTGCTTTGGCTATTCTTGCATGCGTAGGCGATAGGTTTTGACCTATGTGTGATGCGCGTGCCGATTTGATTTTCGTATACCGTTTCGATTTCGAATTTGGTTTTAATGAGATACGGTGCGTTATGATATGTAGGTACCCCATGTGGACTTCGAGACGACAAGCAAGCGCGTGGCGATGTCGGCACCGGCGAGCGAGGACCAGGTGAGTAGATTTAGATCTACGGAGAGAAGTCGGGTGGATGGCGTATAGCACCCCCGCAGTTCGTGGTGATGTATAAGAATACGTATACACACTTATATTTTGATTATATATATTATGTTGATATGAGACTTGATGATAAAGGTAGATTCTAGGTGTTCATGGATTAGTTTAGTGTTAGTTGCGAAACCCTAAAGTTGTTGTTACACCCACACACGCACACATACATATGCATACAGCTATATTATTACCTGTGTGTATATGGGGATATGTGTTATGTGTTCACCTGGGTATGGAACTAGGTGTTCACATACTGGATTTGCGGATGATACTTGGGATTGAGATGGGTCGATGAGATTTGAGTTGAAGCCGTGAGATCGGTGATATGGCAGGATTCGTACTTGAGATACGTCTTGATGTTATAGCGGATCTTTGGATGACGATGCCATGTGAATAGTGATTTTAGTAGTGTACTAGACGTAGGTCAGTACCCCGGATGATGATCTTGATAAAGAGAATACCAGATGAACAGTGTGAGGAGTATGATATTGTCCCGTACCTAGATTTGGGGATGCCGTACGACGGCTTTACGTACGAGCTATATATTGATGATTGATCCGCACTCTTGACTTGGGATGTCTGATTATAGATATGGTATCGGATATGATATTATTGAGGCAGGATCACCGACTAATATATATACAGGTTTGTATACGTATCGACTCAGATGTTAGGCGGTTTCCTTACCTGTAGTTCAGCTTGTTAGTTCAGCCGTATAGTTTAGTGTAGTTGTTAGACTAGATTAGACTCCTACCTATTTCAAAACTAATGAATCGTGGGTATTTTAAAAGACAGGTCAAGGGATTCTACGGATATTTCAAAAGACGTATCTTTTCTTAAAAACACCGTAGCCCTTATTTTCAAAACACCGCGATTCGTGTTATTTCAAAAGGCACTATTGTAGGACTTATATTAGGGTAATGCCGTTTAGTTATCGTTGTGTCTAGTATTCCGCACATTATTGTTGTTCGCTCCGCATCGCATACTTATATTATAATTTCTTATTGCACTGTTGATATCATGCTGTTAGGACACCATCACCATTACCGATGATGCGTATGTACCACGTACACTTACGTGCCGGCTCACACACATCTTCATCGGTAATTGCCATGTCACGTACACTTAGAAAATACTATTTCATTGACATAGGTTGTTAGCTAATAGTTTAGACATGATATTAGTGTACTTGCCTTATATGCCAGTTTAGACATTGTAGTTATTACTTGTCACTTCATGCCTACTGTTATTCATTGTTATGCCGCATTCATGGATTCTCATACATATATTCACTATTTTACGTGCTATTGAGGTTTTGGATTCGGATTTCAATGAGATTTTCTGGATTTGGGGGAAAACCGCAAAACTTATACAAACTTCTTCTCTCTTTTTAAATAAAAAGCGCAGTTTTCTGATGATGTATGAGTCGTCCACCATGAGTTTGCTGATGGATTTCGAGACCCGATTCGAGGAGACGGATGAACCGTTTCGGGAACATGGTGGACCCGGTAAGGTACCCCGGGGCAAGAAGGTTGTGTTGCTGACGTTGAGCCTGGCAGGGGAGCACTACCGACGGTGATATTACCCGACGCGTCGGATATCCGGAGGATACCTTCGTATTCTTGAGATGGATGGTAGGGGCCGGTCTGGACTGATGACGCCCTAGATATTGAGATTTGATACATTGAGATTTCGAGATATTGAGGTACTGAGATTTGATGATCCAGGTCAGTCCGGGTAGCCGGAGCCTGAGATATTGAGATATGCGGATTTATGTTTTTGTGTCGATGCTAGACACGGTTTATACTGATTTCCTTATGATACCTCATTTTTAAAAAAATACAGAAATCTCACTGAGTTATGAAAGCAGTTTCTTTAGTACATGTACTCTGTTTTCATGCATTCATACATCATCCATATGATATATTGCTATCTGAGGCACTGACACGAGCACTTGGTATTACTGTTGTTTAGAGGTATACCCTAGCCATTGTTATAGGCTGCTCGTTATATAGTTGAGGATATATATTGATCGTATGACCTAGGATTGCGTCATACATGCGATTCCTGTTCGTAAATGTATTCTATTCACGAGTTGGCAAACTAACCCCCGTTGTGCCCCAGGTTCTTGCAGGTTTTGCCGTACAGGTTTCATTACGGCTTTGCTGGCACTGCTTCTTTCGGGTGACTTGCTGTAGGTGGGTTTATTTGTATCGTACCCATCATTATACATTGTATATTATTATTCAATTGTATCTAGAAGTTCCATCAACCAAACATGTATTTTTTTTTTTGCTAGAGACAGTGATGTTATTCTTTCGACCTTAGAGTCGCGCGTTATTTTTTCTGTGGATTTCTTGTTGTTTTGAGTTCCTTTTGAGTTTTGGTCCTCACCCCTTGGCGTTGTATATTATATTGCTTGTGTGGTTGTGACCGTCGATTGACGAAGAGCTAGCTCCCGCTTGGGGATGCCTTTTATTGATTTCGTATACTATTCATGTTGTATCCTGTTTGGGGGCCAGTATTTACAATGGAGACACTGCCGAAATTTTCAGTAAATATTTGATGTTTTTAAAAAAAACGCATAATTCGGCTTATGCTATTAAAACTACTTGATTTGAATTGGTTTTCCTTCACTCTACTACTTTTCTTGGTTTGGATTTCTGGGTTTTCGACTTACTTAGATTACGTACGCCTCGAGACGTTTCATAGTTTAAGTGTCGGTCATGTTCCGTACTTTCGAGACGTGACAAGACCGGACTGTACGGTAAGTGTTGCCAATGGCTCGACGGGAGTTTTGAAGGGTTCGCTTGTTTTTCTTCTGTTCGTTCAATACCCGGGCCGTTACGTTTAGCTGACCGCTTGCGGCTTGTAGGTGTTTTGATATGATTATAACCTACTGCCGGCGAATTGACAAGTCTTAGAGTCCCACACAGGATTTTTCTAGCTCAGGCAAAATGTTGTGGTGTGCATATGTGATATGCACTGGAGCTCGATTAAATACGAATATGTGATACCTTATTTTAATCGGACGTTCGATATTGGTCGGGTCGCATTTGATGTGACCGATTCATTAAATCAAGTGTTGATTTAATATTATATTTAAGCTCACTTTTAATTAACCCCTTTTTTCTTTTGGATGTATGCATGTGTATTCACAATACACATGATGATGTGCATGGACACATACACACGTACATATGTGTCATGGTTGATGATACAAAGGAGATGGCAATATAAGACTCACAAGGTTGATAAATATCTAGATTTTTGTTAATGATTTAAAGGAAAAAGAAAATTAACATAATGACTCATTTTCTACACACTTCTTCTTTGATCTTTGACTTTCCGCATTAGGATAGACCCAAGGAGGGGAGCACGAGTGACCGGGTTCTGGAGTTCAGTGGGAGGCCATCTCGAGGAGTCGAGATTGGGTCTCCTAAACTCCAGAATTGGAAGGGTCACTTTCCGCTCTCGCAGGGGTCTAAGGGTGTGGGCTTTGCTATTCATCACGACCGTGGAATCTGTATTTTCTATCGTAGGCTAAATAGAAAATACGGAGTTCCTAGTATATCTTTTATTTTCATATATGTGTTTCTGCTGCTGATTATTCTGTGATGCGATTGCTTAATATCTGAGACGAATGTGATATTGTTATACATGTGATATGTAATACCGCTTTTCGTTTCTTTCTGTAATGGCTTAGGAACTTAAATGATGGGAATACATTAATGAGACTAATGTAAAAGAAAAGAAACCTAAAGATGTTGTAGAATCGGATTTGAAACCCACTCGGCTCTTTTATGAAAAGGCAAGTTTCAAAAGATGCGGAGCTTAAGCCACTCCTTTTCTAAAAACAATTTAGATTCAACAACGAAATCAAGTTCAAAGCGTTAAAGGTTTTCATAAAAACCATCCGCATCCCTCCATCATTTTAGGAGGCAGAGTACTTAGTATTTGTAAGTGCACGGCGGCGCCCCGGCCGTCAATCCGACGGCCAAATGCGGAAGCGGTGATAAACTTTAAATTTTACTTGAACTGGCAAACCGCCGCGCACTAATACCCGGATCGAACCATTAATTAGTCCTAGCTATCTACAAAAATGGGAAGAGAGATATACCGACAGATCCGAGTCCTCCGGTCTTCTCTTCGTCGTCCCGATCTCCTACGGAATGTCCCATCTCCTCCTCGTCGCCGGAAGTGCACCACACCGCCTACTTCTTTTACGGGCTCCCACCTCAATGCCGAGGCAACTCGGGCACGAAGCTGGCTAGTCGACGTGCCCAAGATTTGCTGTAGAATGTAGTGAGCAAGTCTCATTTGGGGTATGTGGAATTGCCTTTTTGGTGGAGGAATGATACAAGAAGTGGAGGGACTTGGGGATTTTTGGAGCATGAAATGAACCAAAAACCCCCTTCTCAAAATTGGGACAGCCCCACCCCTCAAGAGGCCGGCCATGACATGGTGGAGAGGTTGAAAGAGTGGGAGTCTCGAGCCATTCTCATCTCATACAAGAGAGTGAGAGTCAAGACAAAGAGGTGGTTGAAAAGCAAGTGATGATGAGAAACAATGATCACTCCCAAAACCAATACTCAACCAACAATCATCAACAACCATGATTGTCTACAAAGTCAAGCCATCATGATAAAGCTAGAAGTCAAGGTCAAGGAAAAGCTATCATGATACAACAAAATGCAAAGACCCCCTCCACAAATGCCTATTTGCAACAATGCAAATAAGCCCTCCTCCACCAATCTTCGGCCAATGATCGATACAAAGGAAATCGGCCAAAAATGAAAGCAAACTGGCAACTCCAGAAAACTGGTCCCGTAATAAATTACAGGAAAACCCGATACTGTGCATACACACCCGCATTTGTATTTCGACCGAAATACAAATGCAATGAGACAAAATCTCCACTGTACTATACTAGGATCCGGCTTATACCAAAGCCGGCTAGTAATATCTGTTCGATCCTGATCCGTGCAATACCGCACGTATCTGATCGAACCCTGCCATATAACCATACGGCCTATAGTACAAACTGTCCGATCCTGATCCGTGCAATACCGCACTTATCTGATCGGACCTTGCCATATCTCCATACGGCCTCTACAACCTTTAGCCCGAAAGCTGAGTAACTGAATGTGGGGGACTCTAAAGACTCGTCAACACCTTGGTTGTGGATTTAACCACTAGCACGTCAGAGGTATAAGCCAATACGTAACGGGCTACCAGGTATTGACTAAAAGGGACGTCTGTGAGCGAACTCAGCCTGACAACCCTACTGAGCCTGTCAGTGACAATATCCGTACAGTCCGGTCCGTTCGTCTATGAGTATCGCATGGCGGGCCTAGGGGGTTGGTAAAAGTCAGACCCCCAAAAGCGGTACAAGTCGTGTCGGAGTGTAGCCCAGAACACCCTGAGATACTACTGGAATACCTACCAGTAAATCTCCTTGCCTCGGCCGAGGGCTTCGTGTAATGGCTCTCCTAGACACAGCACGACCTCACCCCCAATACCGGGAGAGACGAACCCCTGAAGATACGCTCACTGCCTTCATGTGGCTCTGGACTGTACCCAACTAAAACCTGTTTGCACGACTCATTTCAGCCGTGGTAGGGTAGTAATCAAAGTACAGTGGGAACTCACACAAGACACATGACGATCCCCAGGTCGATGAACTAACCTGTACACATGTCACCAGGGAACTGCCATCTGACGTCTGGTATATGACCAACTAGCATGTTCCCGGCGAGTCCTGTCCGGTGTACTCATAACCCAATGAGCACCTGTATACATCTTAGGTGATCCAACTGACACCAGTGGCTTGTGAGACCGGCCACCGCCCCTCGTCGGGGTCTCGACTGTATACACTAGTCTACTCTGGAGTATCGATGCCCTGTCTCGAAACTCTCACGACTAGGGACCATTTAAGGATATGCTTATAGACCCCAGCTCCCACTTATATGATCGCCCTCATACTGCTGGTGGTCAAGCAAGAATCCTAGTGGCTCTACCAACGTGTAATAGCAACTTGTCAGGTCACCTAAAGCAGCACACGATGATAAAGGTAAACCAGATAGCATACTACCATCTCGAGTAAGATTGTCCTACCGGGATAGGTCCTCCATCAATCATTGCAATCACGTGCCTGTGACCTAATAATTGACTCTGAGGGCACTATCTCCAACAATCTCCCACTTGCACTCAAGGCTAATTATTGCGATGTCGCATACTCACAGCCCGTGTGATACCGAACACCCAACTCCTCTACTAGTCAGTCTCACAAAACCTGTTTGAGAAACTATTGCGTTCGAGGAATAGCCTTAGTGAGTGGATCCGCTTAGTTGTTTCTTTCTATGTCTCTCTATATCTCAAGTTCGCGGAGAAACCCATCTCCCGAAATGAGCAATACCTGTCTTAGAATGTGTCTGGATGTCTGATAGGACATAGCTCATAAATGAACTCCAAATCCAAACTTCTTAGACTGTATCGTCAACTGAACATAATCAGTATCCTACGCCATGCCACCCTCAGTATTGCCTTGGACCACCTGTCCAAAATACTGCACCTCGTCAGAAGGAAAACTATAACTCTGACAACCTCCTTGTTGTCCAGGTCACCTTGGAAGCCTGGAATGATAACTGTCTCCCGAATGAGGCTGTCGTTATCATATCCCTAGAACATCCACTTATGTTCTAAAACTGCTTCCGACCGTTTCTCCAGGATTGGATTAATGTCAGCTTATTGCATCTAGTGCAAGAACAATGTCTGGTGTGGTACTTGACATCTCATGATTGACTCAATTGCCTGAGCAAGTGATCTGCCAATCATGCACATCCCTCTCCCCTTTAGTCTGTAAGACACCTTTGGAGAGGGTGACTCCATCTTCTGCAGGTACACTACCGTGCATGGAGTCGTCCATTCTAAATACTCTTAGAATGCTGTCAAAGTACCCTGATTGGGAAACCACCCAAATCTAGATCTAAAACTATAGATCTAGTAACCAGTATGCCAGATATAAAATCCAAGTCCTTTATGGAGAAACCACTGTGTGACGACCAAATTATAACCGATCGTAGTATAGGAATATTACTTCCTATTCTGTGTATGTCATCCAAATACCAGGATATCACACCCTACTACCTTCTAAACAGATCCATCCCCTATTCCGATGACGTCAAACCTATGACTCTCACATCAGAAATAGATGATCTATCTCCGCTATATCTGCTTTAGTCTATAAATAGACATAAGCAACAAGTCCACCATGCTTCCGTTGCTCCCACTGACTACGACAAACCTCTGGCAGAGTCATATACACGTACACTTCCGAAGCGAGTTCAGAACGACGCTATACTCATCCTCCTGCCGGGTCTCATAGTCTGGAACAACAGCAATGGCAATTGTGGGTAAACAAGAACTTCCCTATCACCGTCCTTGAGGCTACCGGAGTACCTCTCGGGTGCCTGAAGTTACCCACCTTATCTGCGGAGTGGCCAATGGAATGTCAAATCAGATTGAATCTTTAGGTTCCTTGTCAAATTTTCGGTAATCGTTTGCGGTTCTGGAATCACTTCCAGTTTACCATACTCCCACTGCTGTTTTTGAAAAAATCCATTTTTAATAAAACTGTGGCGAGTCTAGAACAATATTTCTATTGATCTGCCAGATGGTAGAAAGTCAACCCTCGTCATAGCCTGGGTCAACCCACAAACAGCCATTACAGAAACGTGCCTTGAGTTGTCCAGTGTCTGGTTTTAATCATAAGCCGGACAACTCCCCGTACCTTAACAACGTTAAGATATGAACTGTTCTATATCCAATATAGAATCTGAGGCACTGATTTAATTTAACCAGATTCAAATCATGCAGCTGTCTCCAGTGCATGTCAACCAAATGGAGAGAGGCCGATCAGCGTTACTCAACTTAGGAATGCTTCCAATTATGAGTAACCTGAAAGAAAAGCAATTTCTCTTTATCATTACTATCAACCGAATACCATACACAAGTATCTACATCTTTGATCACTTTGAAGAATCCCGATACTTGCTACACCTGGTTCTCTGCTCTATTCAAATACCTATAACTTCTCAAAATTCGGACCCTGTGTTTCCACGAAACACCTGTCTAAAAACTAGAGAAGTCATAAGTAAACCGAATATAGTACGAGGACCAACCCCTCTGTCCTGATGGACCTTGGACAACGTACAATACTTTGTATATGTCCCTTGAGTCTGACAAATCTTTCACCGTGTGTCGTAGGTTGAAAACTGTACTTATGGTTAAGAAGAATTACACCGCTGTTTAATGCTCCTTACCTAACCATCCACTGATATAGGTAAATGTCATCGACATAATATCAAAAGGTATATCTCACTCTATGAAAATAGACGTACAGATATATCAATTTGAAATTGGTGCACAACAGCGGATATTCAAAACCAAACATTTGCCGACCGGCAAACAGCCCTGGTGATCTCCTCAAATATCACCGATTACAACGAATCCCGATATAATGAGGATGATCACCCTATTCCCAATAACTTACTCCCACTCATCATCTGTAAAACCATAAAGATGTGAGAATCAAACCTGGTAAATACATACCCTGGAGCAAGTGTCTAATCAGGAAATCAGTTTTCTTTTAACAGTACACAGTTGAACTGAAACATTGAAATGTTTCGATAGGGTATCCTGGTATTCCTAGTAATGCCTCTACCATTATCCAGATTCACAACTATAACCGTATAATTCTTTGCCACCTCTCCAAATCCCTTTATATGTCTTTAGTCGTTACCTTCTGCACACCCCTTTAGGCCAAATAGTTTCTTCCTTCCCTACCGTTCGGCACCAGCCTATGGTTTGGAAGAAGACTATCCAATAAGCATAATGGGTGTATTGTCCCAATCCTAGGAACACTCGTAATGCGAGAGAAGGTGAAAATAAAAGACAACCGAATAAACCTTATTCCTATTTCTCCTGGACCAGAATCCATCCCCGAACTGGAACAAGTTCCTTTCGAGTTCGTATATAACCATACGATGGAGTATCCAATAAACTGTGGATCTGCGTAGTGATACGGAGTGTCCTGGAGAAATGCAAAGGTGATTTTAGGATTGGCGAAGGAATACTTGGTTTGGTCGTGAATATCTGTCGCAATTTACTCTGCCCTCTTACTAATCCCTTGCTTTGTCTGAACTTAATACCTTCTGTACACCATCGTTAGGCTAATTGGTTTTCTTCATTCCCTACCGGTCGTCACCTGCCTATGGTTTGGAAGAAGACTATCCAATTTGCGTAATAGGTGTACTATCCCCTAATCTAAGGGGCACTCGCAACCTGAGAGAATGTAAAATGAAAAGACAACTGAATAATCCTATCCGTTTTCTCCAGAACCTGAAACCATCCTCGAATAAATTCTTTCGAGTTCGTATCTAACCATACGATGGTTTTGTCCAATGGAAGTGGACGTTCGTAGTAATACGGGGTGTCCTGGAGAAAAGGGTAAAAGTAGGAATGGCAATGAGGTCTGCAACTCTGACAATCCAAAAGCCAGTGTTAAAGAAGGTTTGGTCAACTTGGTCACTGAGTCATAGTCTTAGGGTCGGGTCAATGGTCGCTGCCAAAGAGAGAGAGAAAAGAAACACTCAGCGTGCACTCTAACCTAGATCAGAATGGTTACCAATTTATCTAATCTGGAAACCTCCCACTGTACCTCAAATTCTTCTCCAAACCCGAAAGAAGAATTAGTCGGGATCACCCGAGGAGTAAACCAAATCATCAGTGGGAATCGGGATCCAATTATCATCGCATGATAACGTGACGGAATCCGCTCACATCATCACACTCCAGGAGGTATGCGCATATCTGGCAAGTTTCAGTTCTTTTGAAACTCCCGATGTGATTTCTGCCCCATGCTCTTATGACCTTGACTTTGGCCAATAAATCATAAGTCACATGTCAAGTTCTACCCGTCATTCTCCAGGTTGATTCGAATCCACCCGCACAAGCCCTTAACTTTGGCCAACAAGGCTATACTACTGTTCCAAACCAACGCATCTATCTATGCTGCATATGAATAACCAACAGCTACCAAACACTGTGCCTTGACTTTGGCTAACAAACACAGCTTGAATACTATTGACTACCCATATGAAACGACGGAGGGCTACGAATGGTTTCTGGCGAAAACCTTTAACGTAATGAACTTGATATCGTCGAAGGAACGGATAGCTTTTAAAAATATAGTGACGAAAACCTTTGCTAAAGAGGTCATTCCCGGTGAAGGGATCTCGGCTCTTTCCCCGTAGAATGAGGTGTAGGATATTCCAACTGAATACCACGGTGCAAAGCAAAAGTAATCGGCTATAGTGAAGTCATTGCCCTGACGCAAACTTTTGTCCAAGGGGTCATTCCCGGTGAAGGGATCTCGGCCCTTGCCTCGTCGACTGAGGAGCAGGATATTCCAACTGAATATCACGATGCAAAACAAAAGTGAACGTCCTTGCAATAACGGCTTTTGAAAAAGTGTTCCAACAACATCAGATTAGGTTTGTTTTTAACTTGCATTGATCTGAATCAATGCAGTCCCATCAATTGATCACACCAAAAAGAACGAAAATATACTGATGTACGTATATGCCATCCGCATTCGCCACTGGGTCCCGTCAATACCCGTTAGGTTAGCTAACTAATGACAGAGCGGGGACTGGACTAGCGCGGATGCAAAACATATACAACATATACTAATATATATACCAATATATTATATTTGCTCAAGGCGTGATAAGAAATGCAACATCACAGAAAATGTACAGCATCACAGAAACAATACAGATATCTGGGATCCCCGGGTTTCACAGAGCCACTACTGAAACCCGACGTTCCCCTGGTCCTGTGGATAGCCTGTGCAATGTAATCCTAGACCCCTACGGGCGCGGCAAGTTACCCGCCAAAACCTGAAGCGAGGCAGCCCCCTTCAGCACCGTGAATGGACCACCCAGCACTTCACGGAATCCGGCAACTTGGGCACCCCTCCTAGGTCAACCTGTACCCCCTACGAGTGCGGCGAATAGCCCGCCAATTCTAGAGTGAAGCCCCCTCCGTCCCAATGCCATGAGATGCGGGCTTGTTGCCCTCTAGAACCCGGCTATCCGTGCACCCCTCCGCGGGGTAATCCTAGTACAGAAAGTAAAATATACATACAACGGGTACATCGACCGCAACCTGGCCGTGTCCCAAAATAATAATACAAACAGGCAGTGACTGTTAGAGATAATGCCCTCAGAGTCAATTATTGGATCACAGGTACGTGATTGCAATGATTGAGGGAGGACTTATCCCAGGAGGACAGTCTTACTCGAGATGATAGTATGCTATCTGGTTTATCTTTATCATCGTGTACTGCTTTAGGTGACCCGACATGTCGCTATTACACGTTGATAGAGCCCCTAGGATTCTTGCTTGACGACCAGCAGTATGATGGCGATCATATACGTGGGAGCTGGGGTCTATAAGCACATCCTTAAAAGGTCCCTAGTCGTGGGAGTTTCGAGACTGGGCATCGATACTCCATTAGTAGACTAGTGTATACAGTCGAGACCCCGACGAGGGGCGGTGGCCGGTCTCACAAGCCACTGGTGTCAGTTGGTTCACCTAAGATGTATACAGGTGCTCATTGGGTTATGAGTACACCGGACAGGACTCGCTGAAAACATGCTAGTTGGTCTTATACCAGACGTCAGATAGCAGTTCCCTGGTGACATGTGTACAGGTTAGTTCATCGACCTGAGGATCGTCATTTGTCTCGTGTGAGTTCCCACTGTGCTTTGATTACTACCCTACCACGGCTCAAAGGAGTCGTGCAAACAGGTTTTAGTTGGGTACAGTCCCGAGCCACATGGAGGCAGTGAGCGGATCTTCAGGGGTTCGTCTCTCCCGGTATTGGGGGTGAGGTCGCGCTGTGTCTAGGAGAGCCATTACGCAAAGCCCTCGGCCGAGGCAGGAGATTTACTGGTAGGTATTCCAGTAGTATCTCAGGGCATTCTGGGATACACTCCGACACGACTTGTACCGCTTTTGGGGGTTTGACTTTCACCAACCCCTAGGCCCGCCTTACGATACTCATAGACAAACGGACCGGACTGTACGGATATTGTCACTGACAGGCTCAGTAGGGTGTCAGGATGAGTTCGCTGATCGACGTCCCTTTTGGTCAATAGCTGGTGGGCCGTTACGTATTGGCTTATACCTCTGACGTGCTAGTGGTTAAATCCACAGCCATTGTATTGACGAGTCTTTAGAGCCCACCACACTTTCAGTTACTCAGCTTTCGGGCGAAACGCTGTAGAGGCCGTATGGAGATATGGCAGGGTCCGATCAGATACGTGCGGTATTGCACGGATCAGGATCGGACAGTTTGTACTAGTGGCCGTATAGTTATATGGCAGGGTTCGATCAGATACGTGCGGTATTGCACGGATCAGGATCGAACGGATATTACTAGCCGGCTTTGGTTTAAGCCGGTCCTAGTTTAGTACAGTGTAGATTTTGTCTCTTTGCATTTGTATCCAGTCGGAATACAGATGCGGGTGTGTATGCACAGTGTCGGGGTTTTCCTGTAATTTATTACGGGACCAGTTTTCTGGAGTTGCCAGTTTGCATTCCGTTCCGGCCGGTTTTCCTTTGTTCTTTCCCGGCCGGACTTTTCCGATGGAGGGGGTAATTTGCAGTTTTGCAAATTACATTTGTGGAGGGGTTTTCTTGCATAATGATTGATTATGATAGCTTCATATCTTTCATCCATGCTTTTGCTTTAAATGTGATTCGAAAAGGGTATGGTTGGTTTTAATGAAGCATGCTTGTATGTTTTCTTGTCTTGGGTTGTGGTCACCTCTTGTTCACTCCTACACTCACCTCCCTTCATGCTTCATATCTTTTCCCCTCCTCCATTTTCCAATCAAGTTTTTGGCCGGCCACTTTGGTATGAGGATGAGAGAAATTTCCATTCTTGAGATAGTACAAATTTCTTCATCTCATTCTTCTAGTTTTGGGGAAAAATGAAAGCACCATTTTTCCTTAGCCTTTTTCCTCCATCAAGGCAACTTAACCCCATTGAGACAAAGCGTATTCTACACTACACATTCTACAGCAAATCTTGGGCATGTCGAGTTGCCGGCTTCATGCTCGAGTTGCCTCGATATTGAGGCGGGAGCCCGTAAAAGACGCAGGCGATGTGGTGCCCTTTCCGGCGAGGAGGCGACGATATGGAGACAAGACTTTCCACGGGAGATCGGGATGATGAAGAGAAGACCGGAGGACTCGGATCACTCGGTATATACTTCTCACCCTATCTCTTGATTGCTAGCATTAGGTTAATGGTAAACGATCCGGGTTTTTCTTTGTCCGCGGTAGCGCCGGTTTCCGAGCAAGGAAAATTTTTGATTCCGCAATTTGGCCTCGGATAGACGGCCGGGGCGCTGCCGTGGCGCAACATGGTATCAGAGCCACACCATTAACCTTTTCTAGGTTTTTCTAATGTGTTTTACTTATCCGATCGACCGAAATTCCAAAAACCGCGTTTTGTGTACATCAGTTTTCTGTCGATTTTTTCCGGGCTCGAAAAATTTTTCAGGTGATTGCAGAATGATGTACAGGAAATTATAAGACATCTGGGAAAATTTGGGCATGTGTTACTGTAGATCAGCCGCGGAACCGCGGCGAAACCCGCCTTGGCGCCGCGGTTCCGCCGCGGTTCAGTTTGTTCTCTGGACCAGATTTTTCCAGTGATGTTTTTACAGGGAACTAGGGCTTTTGGGATATTAAATTTGGGCCCAGTTTCTCTGTGAGTGCTACAGTTTTTCTTGGGGGCCCACTTGTTAATAGTTTGATCGATCGGATATTTTTAAACACATTATTTCACAGTATTTACATTATATCTGCGACCGTGAAAGTCACTTGATCGGTAAATCCGGTCTGACTGCTATAGCCCGGTTAGACGGATTTGCGAACGTGATTTTCACGTTGATGTTCTATGTTTATGCTGTGTTGTTGCGGATCGGTCGTGGGGGATAGCCTGGATGCAATGCTAGTACAGTTTTGTTGTATTATGTACATTTGATATTGCGGGGCGAGCGTCTGACATGTGGACTGCCGTCACTGCCTGATTGTATTATTCTTTTGGGGCACGACCTGGTTGCGGTCGATGTACCCGGTGTATGTATATTTTACTTTCTGTACTAGGATTGCCCCGCGGTGGGGTGCACGGATAGCCGGGTTCTAGAGGGCAACGGGCCCGCATCTCAGGGCATTGAGACGGAGGGGGCTTCAGTCTGGAATTGGCAGGCTATTCGCAGCACTCGTAGGGGGTACAGGTTGACCCAGGAGGGGTGCCCAAGTTACCGGATTCCGTGAAGTGCTGGGTGGTCCATTCACGGTGCTGAAGGGGGCTGCCTCGCTTCAGGTTTTGGCGGGTGACTTGCCGCGCCCGTAGGGGTCTAGGATTTCATTACACAGGCTATCCACACGACCAGGGGAACGTCGGGTTTCAGCAGCGGCTCTGTGAAACCCGGGGCTTCCAGATATCTGTATTGTTCTGTGATGCTGTACATTTCTGTGATGTTGCATTTTATTCACGCCTTGAGCGAAATACTATATATTGGTATATATATTAGTAGATGTTGTATATGTTTTACATCCACGCTAGTCCAGTCCCCGCTCTGCCGTTAGTTAGCTAACCTAACGGGTGATGACGGGACCCAGTGGCGAATGCGGATGGCATATACGTACGTCAGTATATTTTCGTTCTTTGTGGTGTGATCAATTGATGGGACTGCGTTGATTCGGATCAATGAAAGCTAAACAAACCTATTCTGATGTTGTTGGAACAATTTTTCAAAAAGCTGTTATTGCAAGGACGTTCACTTTTGTTTTGCATCGTGGTATTCATTTAGAATATCCTGCTCCTCAGTCGACGAGGCAAGGGCCGAGATCCCTTCACCGGGAGTGACCCCTTGAACAGAAGTTTGCGTCAGGACATTAACTTCACTATAGCCGATTACTTTTGCTTTGCATCGTGGTATTTAGTTAGAATATCCTGCACCTCATTCTACGGGGAAAGAGCCGAGATCCCTTCACCGGGAGTGACCTCTTTAGTAAAGGTTTTCGTCACTATATTTTCTAAAAAGTTATCCAGTTCCTTCAACGATATCAAGTTCATTACGTTAAAGGTTTTTCGCCAAAAACCAGTCGTAGCCCTCCGTCATTTCAGATTAGTATTACTTAGTATTCGTGCTGCGTTTGTCGTGCATTGCCGTGGCGTAGTGTTCGGTAGCTATGTAATGCTTTTCTGTCACATGGATAAGTGGATTGGTTAGGACAGTCGTGCGGTCTTGTTGGCATTGTCAAGGACTCGTACGGGTGGGTTTAATGCAATCAAGATAATGACGGGTAGAACTTGACTAGGACTCTGTGATTTGTTGGCATTGTCAAGGTCACTTGGGTCCTAGGGGTAAAAACAAATATCGGGAGTTTCAAAAGAACTGAAACTTGCCAGACATGCGCATACCTTCTGGAGTGTGGTGACGTGAGTGGATTCCGTCACGTTATCATGCGGTGATAGTTGGATCCCGATTCCCACTGATGAGTTAGCTTACTCCTCGGGTGACCCCGACTAATTCTTTTTTCAGGTTTGGAGGAGAATTTGAGATACAGTGGGAGGTTTCCAGATTAGATAAAGTGATAACCATTCTGATTTAGGTTAGAGTGCACGCTGAGTGTTTCTTTTCTCTCTCTCTGGCAGCGACCATTGACCCGACGCTGGACTATGACTCAGTGACCAAGTTGACCGAACCTTCTTAACACTGGCTTTTGGATTGTCAGTGTTGCAGACCTCATTGCCACTCCTACTTTTACCCTTTTCTCCAGGACACCCCGTATTACTGCGAACGTCCACTTCCATTGGACAAAACCATCGTATGGTTAGATACGAACTCGAAGGACTTCGAGGATGGTTTCTGGTTCTGGAGAAAACGGATAGGACTATTCAGTTGTCTTTTCTTTTCACCTTCTCTCAGGTTGCGAGTACTCCTTGGTTTAGGAGTAGTACAACTATTACGCAAATTGGATAGTCTTCTTCCAAACCTTAGGCTGGTGCCGACCGGTAGGGAATGAAGAAAACCAATTAGCATAACGATGGTGTGCAGAAGGTATTAAGTTAAGACAAAGCAAGGGATTAGTAGGAGGGCAAAGTAAATTGCAAACTGATATTCACGACCAAACCAAGTATTTCTTCGCCAATCCTAAATCACCTTTGTATTTCTCCAGGACAATCCGTGTCACTACGAAATCCACAGCTTATTGGATACTCCATCGTATGGTTATATACGAACTCGAAAGGAACTTGTTCCAGTTCGGGGATGTATTCTGGTTCAGGAGAAATAGGAATAAAGTACATTCAGGTGTCTTTTATCTTCACCTTCTCTCGCGTTGCGAGTGCTCCTAGGATTAGGACAGTACACCCTTTATGCTTTTTGGATAGTCTTCTTCCAAACCATAGGCTGGTCCCGAACGGTAGGGAAGGAAGAAAACCATTTGGCCTAAAGGGGTGTGCAGACGGTATTGACTAAAGACATATAAAGGGATTTGGACAGGTGGCAAAGAATTATACGGTTATAGTTGTGAATCTGGATAATGGTAGAGGCATTACTAGGAATACCAGGATTCCCCACAGAAACATTTCAATGTTTCAGTTTCATTGTGTAATGTTAAAAGAAAACTGATTTCCCGATTAGATACTTACTCCAGGGTATGTATTTACCAGGTTTGATTCTCACATCTGTATGGTTTTACAGATGATGAGTGGGAGTAAGTTATTGGGAATTAGGTGACCATCCTCATTATATCGGGATTCGTTGTAATTGGTGATATTTGAGGAGATCATCTAGGCTGTTTGCCGGTCGGCAAATATTTGGTTTTGAATATCCGATGTTGTGCACCAATTTCAAATTGATATATCTGTACGTCTATTTTCATAGAGTGAGATATACCTTTTGATATTATGTCGATGACATTTACCTATATCAGTGGATGGTTAGGTGAGGAGCATTAAACAGCGGTGTAATTCTTCTTAACCATAAGTACAGTTTTCAACCTGCGACGCACAGTGAAAGAGTTGTTAGACTCAGCGGACTTATACAGAGTATTGTATGTTGTCCAGTGTCCATTAGGACAGAGGGGATGGTCCTCCTACTATATTCTGTTTACTTTTAACTTCTCTAGTTCTTAGACATGTGTTTCATGGAAACACAGGGTCTAAGTTTTTGAGGAGTTATAGGTATTTGAATAGAGTAGAGAACCAGGTGTAGCAAGTATCGGGATTCTTCAAAGTGATCGAAGATGTAGATACTTGTGTATGGTCTTCAGTTGATAGTAATGATAATGAGAACTTGCTTCTTTTTCAGGTTACTCATAATTAGAAGCATTCCTAAGTTGAGTAACGCTGATCGGCCTCCTTCCATTTAGTAGACATACACTGGAGATAGCTGCATGATTTGAATCTGGTTCAATTGAATCAGTGCCTCTGGTTCTATATTGGATATAGAACAGTTCATATCTTAACGATGTTAAGGTACGGGGAGTTGTCCGGCTTATGCTTAAAACCAGATTCCGGATAACTCAAGGCACGTTTCTGTAATGGCTGTTTGTGGGTTGACCCAGGCTATGACGAGGGTTGACTTTCTACCATCTGGCAAGTCAATAGAAATATTGTTCTAGACTCGCCACAGTTTTATTAAAAATGGATTTTTTCAAAAACAGCAGTGGGAGTATAGTAGAACTGGAAGTGATTCCAGAACCGCAAACGATTACTGAAGATTTAATAAGGAACCTAAAGATTCAATCTGATTTGACATTCCATTGGCCACTCCGCAGATAAGGTGGGTAACTTCAGGCACCCGAGAGGTACTCCGGTAGCCTCAAGGACGGTGACAGGGAAGTTCTTGTTTACCCACACTTGCTATTGCTGTTGTTCCAGGCTGCGAGACCCGGTGGGAGGATGAGTATAGCGTCGTTCTAAACTAGCTTTAGAAGTGCACGTCTATATGACTCTGCCAGAGGGTTGTCGTAGTCAGTGGGAGCAGCGGAAGCATTGGTGGACATCAGGCTTATGTCTATTTATAGACTAAAGCAGATATAGCGGAGTTAGATCATCTGTTTCTGATGTGACAGTCATAGGTTTGACGTCATCAGAATAGGGGATGGATCTGTTGAGAAGGTAGTAGGAAGTGATACTCCTATACTACGATCGGTTATACTTTGGTCGTCACACAGTGTTTTCTCCACATGGGACTTGGATATTATATCAAACATACTGGTAACTAGGCCTATGGTTTTAGATCTAGATTTGGGTGGTTTCCCAATCAGGGTACCTTGACAGCATTCTACGAGTATTTAGAATGGACGACTCCTGGCATGGTAGTGTACCTGCAGGTAAGGGAGTCACCCTCTCTAAAGGTGTCTTACAGACTAAAGGGGAGAGGGATACGCATGATTGACAGATCACTTGCTTAGGCAATTGAGTCAATCATGAGATGTCAAGTACCACACCAGATGTTGTTCTTGCAGTAGGTGCAATAAGTTGATATTAATCCAATCCTGGAAAAACAGTCGGAAGCAGTTTTAGAACATAAGTGAATGTTCTAGGGATATGATAACGGCTGCCTCTTTTAGGAGACGGTTATCACTCCAGGCTTCCAAGGTGACATGGACGACAAGGAGGTTGTCAGAGTTATAGTTCTCCCTCTGACGAGGGGCAGTATTTTAGACAGCTGGTCCAAGGCAATACTGAGGGTGGCATGGCGCAGGATACTGATTAAGTTCAGTTGACGATACAGTCTAAGAAGTTTGGATTTGGAGTTCATTTATGAACTAGGTCCCATCAGACATCCAGACATTCTAAGACAGGTATTGCTCATTTCGGGAGATGGTTTTCTCCGCGAATTTGAGATATAGAGAGACATGGAAAGAAACATCACAGCGGATCCACTCACTGAGGCTATTCCTCGAACGCAGTAGTTTCGCAAACGAGCTTTGTGAGACTGACTAGTAGAGGAGTTGGGTGTTCGGTATCACACGAGCTGTGAGTATGCGACATCGCAATAATTAGCCTTGAGTGCAAGTGGGAGATTGTTAGAGATAGTGCCCTCAGAGTCAATTATTGGATCACAGGCACGTGATTGCAATGATTGAGGGAGGACCTATCCCAGGAGGACAGTCTTACTCGAGATGATAGTATGCTATCTGGTTTATCTTTATCATCGTGTACTGCTTTAGGTGACCCGACATGTCGCTATTACACGTTGATAGAGCCCCTAGGATTCTTGCTTGACGACCAGCAGCATGATGGCGATCATATACGTGGGAGCTGGGGTCTATAAGCACATCCTTAAAAGGTCCCTAGTCGTGGGAGTTTCGAGACTGGGCATCGATACTCCATTAGTAGACTAGTGTATACAGTCGAGACCCCGACGAGGGGCGGTGGCCGGTCTCACAAGCCACTGGTGTCAGTTGGTTCACCTAAGATGTATACAGGTGCTCATTGGGTTATGAGTACACCGGACAGGACTCGCTGGGAACATGCTAGTTGGTCTTATACCAGACGTCAGATAGCAGTTCCCTGGTGTAATGTGTACAGGTTAGTTCATCGACCTGAGGATCGTCATTTGTCTCGTGTGAGTTCCCACTGTGCTTTGATTACTACCCTACCACGGCTCAAAGGAGTCGTGCAAACAGGTTTTAGTTGGGTACAGTCCCGAGCCACATGGAGGCAGTGAGCGGATCTTCAGGGGTTCGTCTCTCCCGGTATTGGGGGTGAGGTCGCGCTGTGTCTAGGAGAGCCATTACGCAAAGCCCTCGGCCGAGGCAGGAGATTTACTGGTAGGTATTCCAGTAGTATCTCAGGGCGTTCTGGGCTACACTCCGACACGACTTGTACCGCTTTTGGGGGTCTGACTTTCACCAACCCCCTAGGCCCGCCTTGCGATACTCATAGACGAACGGACCGGACTGTACGGATATTGTCACTGACAGGCTCAGTAGGGTGTCAGGATGAGTTCGCTCATCGACGTCCCTTTTGGTCAATAGCTGGTGGCCCGTTACGTATTGGCTTATACCTCTGACGTGCTAGTGGTTAAATCCACAGCCATTGTATTGACGAGTCTTTAGAGCTCATCACACTTTCAGTTACTCAGCTTTCGGGCGAAACGCTGTAGAGGCCGTATGGAGATATGGCAGGGTCCGATCAGATACCTGCGGTATTGCACGGATCAGGATCGGACAGTTTGTACTAGTGGCCGTATAGTTATATGGCAGGGTTCGATCAGATACGTGCGGTATTGCACGGATCAGGATCGAACGGATATTACTAGCCGGCTTTGGTTTAAGCCGGTCCTAGTTTAGTACAGTGTAGATTTTGTCTCTTTGTATTTGTATCCAGTCGGAATACAGATGCGGGTGTGTATGCACAGTGTCGGGGTTTTCCTGTAATTTATTACGGGACCAGTTTTCTGGAGTTGCCAGTTTGCATTCCGTTCCGGCCGGTTTTCCTTTGTTCTTTCCCTGCCGGACTTTTCCGATGGAGGGGGTAATTTGCAGTTTTGCAAATTACATTTGTGGAGGGGTTTTCTTGCATAATGATTGATTATGATAGCTTCATATCTTTCATCCATGCTTTTGCTTTAAATGTGATTTGAAAAGGGTATGGTTGGTTTTAATGAAGCATGCTTGTATGTTTTCTTGTCTTGGGTTGTGGTCACCTCTTGTTCACTCCTACACTCACCTCCCTTCATGCTTCATATCTTTTCCCCTCCACCATTTTCCAATCAAGTTTTTTGCCGGCCACTTTGGTATGAGGATGAGAGAAATTTCCATTCTTGAGATAGTACAAATTTCTTCATCTCATTCTTCTAGTTTTGGGGAAAAATGAAAGCACCATTTTTCCTTAACCTTTTTCCTCCATCAAGGCAACTTAACCCCATTGAGACAAAGCGTATTCTACACTACACATTCTACAGCAAATCTTGGGCATGTCGAGTTGCCGGCTTCATGCTCGAGTTGCCTCGGTATTGAGGCGGGAGCCCGTAAAAAACGCAGGCGATGTGGTGCCCTTTCCGGCGAGGAGGCGACGATATGGAGACAAGACTTTCCGCGGGAGATCGGGATGATGAAGAGAAGACCGGAGGACTCGGATCACTCGGTATATACTTCTCACCCTATCTCTTGATTGCTAGCATTAGGTTAATAGTAAACGATCCGGGTTTTTCTTTGTCCGCGGTAGCGCCGGTTTCCGAGCAAGGAAAATTTTTGATTCCGCAATTTGGCCTCGGATAAACGGCCGGGGCGCTGCCGTGGCGCAACAGTGACGGCAGTCCACATGTCGGACGCTCGCCCCGCAATATCAAATGTACATAATACAACCACAACTGTACTAGCATTGCATCCAGGCTATCCCCCACGACCGATCCGCAACATCATAGCAAAAACAGAACATCAACGTGAAAGTCACGTTCGCAAATCCGTCTAACCGGGCTATAGCAGTTAGACTGGATTTACCGATCGAGTGACATTCACGGTCGCAGATATAATGTAAAAACTGTGAAATAATATGTTTAAAATATCCTATAAATCAAGTTTTAATAAGTGGGCCCCCAAGCATTACTGTAGCAGATCAGGAAATTCTGGGCCCAATATTAATATTCCAAAACCCCAATTTTAACCCCAGAAAGATACTGTAGAAATTTGGTGCAGGGATCCCAACAGTGTGCGGCGGAACCGCGGCCTAAAGGGGGGGTTGGCCGCGGTTCCGCGCTTCCACAGTGGACTCACCCTGTCGAATTTCTACAGTAGCCTTGAAATCTCCAGTACATCAATTTTATACAACCTGAAAAATTTTTGGAGACCAAAAAATTTCAACAGAAAACTGTCGTGAAGGAAAAACGGGTTTTGGAACATTTGATCGATCGGAACTGAAAAACACATTAAGGCAAGCTAGACTAAGTTAATGGCGAGGCTCTGATACCACTGTAAGTGCACGGCGGCGCCCCGGCCGTCAATCCGACAGCCAAATGCGGAAGCGGTGATAAACTTTAAATTTTACTTGAACTGGCAAACCGCCGCGCACTAATACCCGGATCGAACCATTAATTAGTCCTAGCTATCTACAAAAATGGGAAGAGAGATATACCGACAGATCCGAGTCCTCCGGTCTTCTCGTCGTCGTCCCGATCTCCTACGGAATGTCCCGTCTCCTCCTCGTCGCCGGAAGTGCACCACACCGCCTACTTCTTTTACGGGCTCCCACCTCAATGCCGAGGCAACTCGGGCACGAAGCTGGCTAGTCGACGTGCCCAAGATTTGCTGTAGAATGTAGTGAGCAAGTCTCATTTGGGGTATGTGGAATTGCCTTTTTGGTGGAGGAATGATACAAGAACTATATGGAGGGACTTGGGGATTTTTGGAGCATGAAATGAACCAAAAACCCCTTCTCAAAATTGGGACTGCCCCACCCCCTCAACAGGCCGGCCATGACATGGTGGAGAGGTTGAAAGAGTGGGAGTCTCTCACAAAAGAATGGGAGCCATTCTCATCTCATACAAGAGAGAGAGAGTCAAGATAAAGAGGTGGTTGAAAAGCAAGTGATGATGAGAAACAATGATCACTCCCAAAACCAATACTCAACCAACAATCATCAACAACCATGATTGTCTACAAAGTCAAGCCATCATGATAAAGCTAGAAGTCAAGGTCAAGGAAAAGCTATCATGATACAACAAAATGCAAAGACCCCCTCCACAAATGCCTATTTGCAACAATGCAAATAAGCCCTCCTCCACCAATTTTCGGCCAATGAACGATACAAAGGAAATCGGCCGAAACTGAAAGCAAACTGGCAACTCCAGAAAACTGGTCCCGTAATAAATTACAGGAAAACCCCGATACTGTGCATACACACCCGCATTTGTATTTCGACCGAAATACAAATGCAATGAGACAAAATCTCCACTGTACTATACTAGGATCCGGCTTATACCAAAGCCGGCTAGTAATATCTGTTCGATCCTGATCCGTGCAATACCGCACGTATCTAATCGAACCCTGCCATATAACCATACGGCCTATAGTACAAACTGTTCGATCCTGATCCATGCAATACCGCACGTATCTGATCGGACCTTGCCATATCTCCATACGGCCTCTACAACCTTTCACCCGAAAGCTGAGTAACTGAATGTGGGGGACTCTAAAGACTCGTCAACACCTTGGTTGTGGATTTAACCACTAGCACGTCAGAGGTATAAGCCAATACGTAACGGGCTACCAGGTATTGACTAAAAGGGACGTCTGTGAGCGAACTCAGCCTGACAACCCTACTGAGCCTTTCAGTGACAATATCCATACAGTCCGGTCCGTTCGTCTATGAGTATCGCATGGCGGGCCTAGGGGGTTGGTAAAAGTCAGACCCCCAAAAGCGGTACAAGTCGTGTCGGTGTGTAGCCAAGAACACCCTGAGATACTACTGGAATACCTACCAGTAAATCTCCTTGCCTCGGCCGAGGGCTTCGTGTAATGGCTCTCCTAGACACAGCACGACCTCACCCCCAATACCGGGAGAGACTAACCCCTGAAGATACGCTCACTGCCTTCATGTGGCTCGGGACTGTACCCAACTAAAACCTGTTTACACGACTCCTTTGAGCCGTGGTAGGGTAGTAATCAAAGTACAGTGGGAACTCACACAAGACACATGACGATCCCCAGGTCGATGAACTAACCTGTACACATGTCACCAGGGAACTGCCATCTGACGTCTGGTATATGACCAACTAGCATGTTCCCGGCGAGTCCTGTCCGGTGTACTCATAACCCAATGAGCACCTGTATACATCTTAGGTGATCCAACTGACACCAGTGGCTTGTGAGACCGGCCACCGCCCCTCGTCGGGGTCTCGACTGTATACACTAGTCTACTATGGAGTATCGATACCCTGTCTCGAAACTCTCATGACTAGGGACCATTTAAGGATATACTTATAGACCCCAGCTCCCACTTATATGATCGCCCTCATACTGCTGGTGGTCAAGCAAGAATCCTAGTGGCTCTACCAACGTGTAATAGCAACTTGTCAGGTCACCTAAAGCAGTACACGACGATAAAGGTAAACCAGATAGCATACTATCATTTCGAGTAAGATTGTCCTACCGGGATAGGTCCTCCATCAATCATTGCAATCACGTGCCTGTGACCTAATAATTGACTCTGAGGGCACTATCTCTAACAGTATTCGTGCTACGTATGTTGATTATAGTCAAGGCGTAGTGTACGGTAGCTAAGTGATGTCTTCCTACAAAACATATGATGCGATCAGTTTGGACATTCATGTGATTATGTTGATTATAGTCAAGGGTCATATGGGTGGGTCTAGTTAATCTCGAAATGACGGGTTGAACTTGACTAGTGCTTATGATATGTTGACCATAGCCATGGTCATAAGCATCTAGGGGTAAAAACCATATCGGGAGTTTCAAGAGTGGAAATTTGCAATGAGATTACATACCATCTATATGATATTTGGATCCCGATCCCACTGTGAGTAAGAGTTACTCCCAGGAGAGTTTTACACTTTACAATTTGCTAATCCAGTAGGTGTCTAGAAAGGTGTTAAACGGGGTTTTGACCTCTGGGAAAATGAGATTTATTTTAATTAGGTCCGTGCGCAAGCACGGGGACCTCCCTCAAGTACTGACACTAGCATGGCTGACCGGTTAGCGAAACTGTAGAATGTAATTAATCCTGGATAGTTTTCTTTTCAGGTTTGAAAGAAAATTTGATAAAAGCAGTACGAGACATCGATTAAATAAGATAATAATCAATCTGATCTTTGCAAGAGCATTTCGCTGAGTGTTTTCTTTTCTCTCTTCTAATGGCAGATACCTATGACGGGACTTAAGCTTCTTTTAGAGAAAAACAAACTGATTGGACCAAATTATAAAGAATGGTTGAGGAACTTGAACATTGCACTCACATATGATAAAGTATCATATGTCCTCACTACCAAAGCCCCGCCCGTCCCAGGACCTGAATCATCTGTTTCGGATAAGGAGATCTGAAAAACATGTGATATTGATTGCAAGACGGCGACGTGCCTCGCGCTTGCTTCTATGGATAGTATCCATCAGAAACAGCACGAGAAGATGGATGTACAATCCATCATTTTTCATACAAAGGATGTAAGTGCACGGCGGCGCCCCGGCCGTCAATCCGAGGCCAAAATGCGGAAACGATACTTTACTTTAACTATTGAAAACGGCACCACCGCGCACAAAAATCCCGGATCGGGCCATTAATGTAATCCTAGCTAACTAAAGAACGGGTAGAGAGATATACCGAGCGATCCGTGTCCTTCGGTCTTCTCGTCGTCGTCCCGATCTCCCCGCGGAATCTCCGGTCTTCATCTCCTCATCGGAAGGGCACCGCATTGCCGGGTTCTTTTACGGGCTCCCACCTCTGGACCGAGGCAACTCGGACACGAAGTTGGCGAGCCGACGTGCCCAAGAATTGCTGTAGAATAGTGTGGAACTCTATGTCTCAATGGGGTAACTCGAAGTTGCCTTTTGGTGGAGGAATGAGATATATACATTTGGAGATGAAGCTATGGGATTTTTGTGAAGCCAAAAGATCAAAAATCCCACTTCCAAAATTTAGGACAGCCCCCATCTAAGCTTGGCCGGCCCCTCACTTGAAGAATGAATAATAGGAGTGGAGAGAATGAATGAGGGAGCTCAAAAATAATGCATGAAAGAGAAAAGGTTACCATGATGAAATCATTATCACAAACCAAGTCCAACACTAATAAACCCATCATCAAAAGTCAAGCCGTCATGAACTCAGGAAAGTCAAGGGATGATGCAACAATCATGAAGCATCAATATACAAAGACCATCCTCCACAATGCTAATTTGCACAATTGCAAATAAGCCCTCCTCCACCAATTTTCAGCCAAGGAAAGATACAAAGAAAAATGGCCCAAACGGAAAGCAAACTGGCAACTTCAGAAAACTGATCCCGTAATAAATTACAGGAAAACCCCGCTATTGTATATACATACCCGCATTTGTATTCCGACCGAATACAAATGCAATGAGACAAATCTATACAGTACAATACTAGGATCCGGCTTAAACCAAAGCCCGCTAGTATTATCCGTCCGATCATGATCCGTGCAATACCGCACGTATCTGATCGAACCTTGCCATATCTCCATACGGCCTCTACAGCGTTTCGCCCAAAACTTGAGAAAACGGTCTGTGGGGGACTCTAAAGACTCGTCAATACTTTGGCTGTGGATTTAACCACAAGCACATCAAAGGTATTAGCCATACATAACGGGCTACCAGGTATTGACCAAAAGGAACGTCGATGAGCGAGCTCATCCTGACACCCTACTGAGCCTGTCAGTGACAATATCCGTACAGTCTGGTCCACTCGTTTATGAGTATCGCATGGCGGGCCTAGGGGGTTGGTAAAAGTCAGACCCCCAAAAGCGGTACAAGTCGTGTCGGAGTGTAGCCCAGAACACCATGAGATACTACTGGAATACCTATCAGTAAATCTCCTGCCTTGGCCAAGGACTTCGTATAATGGCTCTCCTAGACACAGCGCGACCTCACCCCCAATACCGCGAGAGACGAACCCTTGTAGATCCGCTCACTGCCTCCATATGGCTCGGGATTGTACCCAACTAAAATCTGTTTGCACGTCTCCTTTGAGCGTGGTAGGGTAGTAATCAAAGTACAGTGGGAACTCACACGAGACAAATGACGAACTCAGGTCGATGAACTAACCTGTACACATGTCACCAAGGAACTGCTATCTGACGTCAGGTATAAGACCAACTAGCATGTTCCCAGCGAGTCCTGTCCGGTGTACTCATAACCCAATGAGCACCTGTATACATCTTAGGTGAACCAACTGACACCAGTGGCTTGTGAGACCGGCCACCGCCCCTCATCGGGGTCTCGACTGTATACACTAGTCTACTCTGGAGTATCGATGCCCTGTCTCGAAACTCCCACGACTAGGGACCTTTTAAGGATGTGCTTATAGACCCAAGCTCCCGCGTATATGATCGCCCTCATACTGCTGGCAGTCAAGCAAGAATTCTAGGGGATCTATCAACGTGTAATAGCAACCTGTAAGGTCACCTAAAGCAGTACACGATGATAAAGATAAACCAGATAGCATACTATCAACTTTGAGTAAGACTGTCCTACCGGTATAGGTCCTCCCTCAATCATTGCAATCACGTGCCTGTGATCCAATAATTGACTCTGAGGGCACTATCTCCAACAATCTCCTACTTGCACTCAAGGCTAATTATTGCGATGTCGCATACTCACAGCCCGTGTGATACCAAACACCCAACTCCTCTACTAATCAGTCTCACAAAACCCGTTTGCGAAACTAATGTGTTCGAGGAATAGCCTCAGTGAGTGGATCCGCTCTAATGTTTCTTTCTATGTCTCTCTTTATCTCAAGTTCGCGGAGAAAAACATCTCCCGAAATGAGCAATACCTATCTTAGAGTATATCTGGATATCTGATGGGACCTACTTCATAAATGAACTCCAAATCCAAACTTCTCAGACTGTATCGTCAACTGAACTTAATCAGTATCTTGCACCATGCCTCCCTCAGTATCCGCCTAGACTACCTGTCCAAAATACTGCCCCTCGTCAGAGGGAAAACTATAACTCTGACAGTCACTCTGTTATCCAGGTCACCTTGGAAGCCTGGAATGATAACTGTCTCCCGAAGGAGGATGCCGTTATCATATCCCTAGAACATCCACTTATGTTCTAAAACTTCTTCCGATCGTTTCTCCAGGATAGGATCAATATCAACGTATTACATCCACTGCAAAAACAACATCTGGTGTGGTACTTGACATCTCATGATTGACTCAATTGCTTAAGCAAGTGATCTGCCAATCATGCACATCCCTCTCCCCTTTAGTCAGTAAGACACCTTTAGAGAGGGTGACTCCATCACCTGCAGGTACACTACCGTGCCAGGAGTCGTCCATTCTAAATACCTTTAGAACGCTGTCTAAGTACCCAAATTGCGAAACTACCCAAATCTAGATCTAAAACCATAGATCCAATAACCAGAATGTCTGATATAATGTCCAAGTCCCGTGTGGAGAAACCACTGTGTGACAACCAAAGTTTAACCAATCGTAGTTAGGAACATCACTTCCTACTCTGTGTATGTCATCCAAATACCAGGACATCACACCCTACTACCTTCTTAATAGATCCATCCCCTTTTCTGATGAAGTCAAACCTATGACTGTCATATCAGAAATAGATGATATATCTCCGCTACATCTGCTTTAGTCTATAAATAGACACAAGCCACTTGTCCACCAATGCTTCCACTGCTCCCATTGACTACGAAAACCCTCTGGCAGAGTCATATAGACATACACTTCTAAAGCTAGTTCAAAACGACGCTATACTCATCCTTCTGCCGGGTCTCACAGTCTGGAACAACAGCAATGGAAAGTCTGGGTAAACAAAAACCTCCCTGTCACCGTCTTTGAGGCTACCGGAGTACCTCTCGGGTGCCTGAGGTTACCCACCATATCTGCAGAGTGGCCAATGGAATGTCAAACCAGATTGAATCTTTAGGTTCTTATCAAATCTTCAGTAATCGTTTGCGGTTCTGGAATTACTTCTAGTTCTACCATACTCCCACTACTGTCTTCTGAAAATATCCATTTCTTTTAAAACTGTGGCGAGTCAAGAACAATATCGCTATTGATCTTCCAGATGGTAGAAAGTCAACCCTCGTCATAGCCTGGGTCAGCCCACAAACAGCCATTATAGAAACGTGCCTTGAGTTATCCAGAGTCTGGTTTTAAGCATAAGCCGGACAACTCCCAGTACCTTAACATCGTTAAGATATGAACTGTTCTATATCCAATATAGAAACAGAGGCACTGAATTAATTAAACCAAATTCAAATTATGCAGCTGTCTCCAGTGCATGTCAACAAAATGGAGAGAGACCGATCAGCATTACTCAACTTAGGAGTGCTTCCAATTATGAGTAACCTGAAAGAGAAGTAAGTTCTCTTAATCATTACTATCAACTGAATACCATACGCAAGTATCTACATCTTCGATCACCTTGAAGAATCCTGATACTTGCAACACGTGGTTCTCTACTTTATTCATATACCTATAACTTCTCAAAACTCAGACCTTGTGTTTCTACGAAACACTTGTCTAAGAACTAGAGAAGTCATAAGTAAACCGAATACAGCACGAGGACCACCCTCTCTGTCCTAATGGAAACTGGACAACATACAATACTCTGTATAAGTCCCCTGAGTCCAATAACTCAAAACCCTGTGTGTTGTAGGTTGAAAACTGTACTTATGGTTAAGAAGAATTACACCGCTGTTTAATGCTCCTTACCTAACCATCCACTGATATAGGTAAATGTCATGGACATAATTTCAAAAAGGTATATCTCACTCTATAAAAATAGACGTAAAGATATATCAATTTGAAATTGGTGCATAACAGCGGATATTCAAAACCAAATATTTGTCGTCCGGCAAACAACCCAGGTGACTTCCTCAAATATCACCGATTACAATGAATCCGGATATAATGAGGATGATCACCCAATTCCCAATAACTTACTCCCACTCATCATCTGTAAAAACCATACAGATGTGAGAATCATACCTGGTAAATACATACCCTGGAGTAAGGACTAATTGGGAAATCAGTTTTCTATTAATAATACATAGTGAAACTAAAACATTGAAATGTTTCGTAGGGGTATCCTGGTATTCCTAGTAATGCCTCTTCCATTATCCAGATTCACAACTGTAACCGTATATTTTATGCCATCTCTCCACATCCCTTCATATGTCTTTAGTCATTACCTTCTGCATACCCCTTTAGGCTAAATGGTTTTCTTCCTTCCCTACCGTTCGGCATCAGCCTATGGTTTGGAAGAAGTCTGTCCAATAAGCATAATGGGTGTACTGTCCTAATCCTAGGAGCACTCGAAATGCGAGAGAAGGTAAAGATAAAAGACAACCAAATAAACCTTATTCTTATTTCTCCTGAACTAGAATCCATCCCCGAACTGGAACATGTTCCTTTCGAGTTCGTATATAACCATACGATGGAATATCCAATAAACTGTGGATCTTCATAGTGATACGGAGTGTCCTGGAGAAATATTAAGGTGAAGTGGGAGTGGTAATGAAATACTTGGTTTTGTCGTGAATAGCAGTCGCAGTTTACTTTGCCCTCCTTCTAATCCCTTTACTTGTCTTAACTTAATACCTTCTGTACACCATCGTTAGGCTAATTGGTTTTCTTCATTCCCTACCGGTCGACACCTACTTATGGTTTGGAAGAAGACTATCTAATTTGCGTAATAGGTGTACTATCACCTAAACCAAGGAGTACTCGCAACCTGAGAGAAGGTAAAAGGAAAAGACAACTGAATAGTCCTATTCGTTTTCTCCAGAACCGGAAACCATCCTCGAATAAATTTCTTCGAGTTCGTATATAACCATACGATGGTTTTGTCCAATGGAAGTGGACGTTCGTTGTAATACGGGGTGTCCTGGAGAAAAGGGTAAAAGTAGGAGTGGCAATGAGGTTTGCAACTCTGACAATCCAAAAGCCAGTGTTTAAGAAGGTTCGGTTAATTTTGGTCACTGAGTCATAGTCAAGGGTCGGGTCATGGTCGCTGCCAAAGAGAGAGAAATGAAACACTCAGCGTGCACTCTAACCTAGATCAGAATGGTTACCAATTTATCTAATCAGGAAACCTCCCACTGTACCGTCAAATTCTCCTCCAAATCTGAAAGAAAAATTAGTCGGGATCACCTGAGGAGTAAACCGACTCATCAGTGGGAATCGGGATCCAACTATCATCGCATGATAACGTGACGAAATCCGCTCACGTTATCACACTCCATAAGGTATGCGCATATCTGGCAAGTTTCAGTTTCTTTAGAAACCCCCGATGTGATTTTTACCCCATGCTCTTATGACCTTGGCGTGAGGTCAAAATGTTATAAGTCATATGTCAAGTTCTACCCATCATTATCCAGGTTAATTTGAACCCACCCGTACATACCCTTGACGTAGGCTAAAATAGTAATACGACTGTCCCAAACCAACGCATCTATCTATGCAACAGATAAATTTCCGGCAGCTACCAATCACTATGCCTTGGCGTGAGGTCAAAATACATAGCTTGAATACTACTGAATATTTAACTGAAATGATGGAGGGCTATGAATGGTTTCTGGCGAAAACCTTTAACGTAATGAACTTGATATCGTTGAAGGAACTGTATAGCTTTATATAAATATAGTGGCGAAAACCTTTGCTATAGAGGTCACTCCCGGTGAAGGGATCTCGGCTCTTTCCCCGTAGAATGAGGTGGAGGATATTCCAACTGAATATTACGATGCAAAGCAAAAGTAAACGACTATAGTGAAGTTATTGCCCTGATGCAAACTTCTGTCCAAGAGGTCACTCCCGGTGAAGGGATCTCGGCGCTTGCCTCGTTGACTGAGGTGCTGGATATTCATAACCGAATACCACTGTGCAAAACAAAAGAGAATGCCCTTGCAATAACAGCTTTTTGAAAAAATGTTCCAACAACATCAGAATAGGTTTGTTTAACTTGCATTGATCCGAATCAATGCAGTCCCATCAATTGATCACACCAATAAAGAACGAAAATAATAATGTACGTATATGCCATCCGCATTCGCCACTGGGTCCCGTCATTACCCGTTAGGTTACGTAACTAACGACAGAGCGGGGACTGGACTAGCGCGGATGCAAAACATATACAACATTTACTAGTATATATATCAATATATAATATTCGCTCAAGGCGTGATAAAATGCAACATCACAGAAATGTAATAAGCATTACAGAACAATACAGATATCTGGGATCTCCGGGTTTCATAGAGCCGCTACTGAAACCCGACGTTCCCCTGGTCGTGTGGATAACATGTCCAATGAAATCCTAGACCCCTACGGGCGCGGCAAGTCACCCGCCAAATCCTGAAGCGAGGCAGCCCCCTTCAGCAAAGTGAATGGACCACCCAGCACTTCACGGAATCCGGTAACTTGGGCACCCCTCATGGGTCAACCTGTACCCCATACGAGTGCGGCGAATAGCCCGCCAATTCTATAGTGAAGCCCCCTCCGTCTCAACGCCATGAGATGCGGGCTCGTTGCCCTCTAGAACTCGACTATCCTTACACCCCTCCGCGGGGTAATCCTAGTACAGAAAGTAAAATATACATACAATGGGTACATCGACCTCACCCCAGTCGTACCCTAAAAGAATAATATAAAAACAGGCAGTGACGGCAGTCCACATGTCGGACACTAGCCCCGCAATATCAAATATACATAAATAACCAAACTGTACTAAACTTGCATCCAGGCTATCCCCATGACCAATCCGCAACATCACAGCACAACACAGAACATCAACGTGAATGTTACGTTCGCAAATCCGTCTAAAAGGGCTATAGCAGTTGGACAGGATTTACCGATCAAATGACATTCACGGTCGCAGATATAATGTAAATACCGTTAACTAACATGTTTAAAATATTCGATCGACTAAATTTTTCCAAGTGGGCCCCAAGCACTACTATAGCACTCAAAGAAAATCTGGGCCCAAACAGAACATTCTAAAAACGCCATTTTCAACTCAGGAGCTCTCTGTGAAATTTTGGTGCACTGAATAGTAAATATAGCGGCGGACCCGCGGCCCAAGCATGGGTTTGGCCGCGGTTCCGCGGTGGTATAGTGAGAACATGCGACTAAATTTTCACAGAATGCTTGTAATTGCCTGCATGTGTTTGTGCAACAACCTGAAAAAAATTTCGAGCCAAAAAAATTTCGACAGAAACTGATGCAATAAAAAACGCGGTTTTTTGGAAAATCCGTTCGATCGAACTTGTAAACACGTTACAGCAAGCTAGACTAGGTTAATGGCGTGGCTCTGATACCAGTGTAAGTGCACGGCGGCGCCCCGGCCGTCAATCCGAGGCCAAAATGCGGAAACGATGCTTTACTTTAACTTTTGAAAACGGCACCACCGCGCACAAAAATCCCGGATCGGGCCATTAGTCTAATCCTAGCTAACTAGAGAAGGGGTAGAGTGATATACCGAGCGATCCGTGTCCTTCGGTCTTCTCGACGTCGTCCCGATCTGCCCGCGGAATCTCCGGTCTTCATCTCGTCGTCGGAAGGGCACCACATCGCCGGGTTCTTTTATGGGCTCCCACCTCTGGACCGAGGCAACTCGGGCACGAAGTTGGCGAGCCGACGTGCCCAAGAATTGCTGTAGAATAGTGTGGAACTCTATGTCTCATTGGGGTAACTCGAAGTTGCCTTTTGGTGGAGGAATAAGATATATACATTTGGAGATGAAGCTGTGGGATTTTTGTGAGGCCAATCGATCAAGAATCCCACTTCCAAAATTTGGGACAACCCCCATCTAAGCTTGGCCGGTCCCTCACTCGAAGAATGAATAATTGGAGTGGAGAGAACTGATCCCGTAATAAATTATAGGAAAACCCCGCTACTGTATATACATACCAGCATTTGTATTCCGACCGAATACAAATGCAATGAGACCAATCTACACAGTACAATACTAGGATCCGGCTTAAACTAAAGCTCGCTAGTATTATCCGTCCGATCATGATCTGTGCAATACCGCACGTATCTGATCGAACCTTGCCATATCTCCATACGGCCTCTACAGCGTTTCGCCCGAAACTTGAGAAAAAGGTCTGTGGGGGACTCTAAAGACTCGTCAACACTTTGGCTGTAGATTTAACCACTAGCACGTCAGAGGTATTAGCCATACGTAACGGGCTACTAGGTATTGACCAAAAGTGACGTCGATGAGCGAACTCATCCAGACACCCTACTGAGCCTGTCAGTGACAATATCCGTACAGTCCGGTATGTTCGTCTATGAGTATCGCATGGCGGGCCTAGGGGGTTGGTAAAAGTTAGACCCCCAAAAGCGGTACAAGTCGTGTCGGAGTGTAGCCCAGAACACCCTGAGATACTACTGGAATAACTACCAGTAAATCTCCAGCCTTGGCCAAGGATTTCGTGTAATGGCTCTCCTAGACACAGCGCGACCTCACCCCCAATACCGGGAGAGACGAACCCCTGCAGATCCGCTCACTGCCTCCATGTTGCTCGGGACTGTGCCCAACTAAAACCTGTTTGCACGTCTCCTTTGAGCGTTGTAGGGTAGTAATCAAAGTACAGTGGGAACTCACATGAGACAAATGACGATCTCAGGTCGATGAACTAAGCTGTACACATGTCACCAGGGAACTACTATCTGACGTCAGGTATAAGACCAACTAGCATGTTCCCGGCGAGTCCTGTCCGGTGTACTCATAACCCAATGAGCACCTGTATACATCTTAGGTGAACCAACTGATACCAGTGGCTTGTGAGACCGGCCACCACCCCTCGTCGGGGTCTCGACTGTATACACTAATCTACTCTGGAGTATCGATGCCCTGTCTCGAAACTCCCACTACTAGGGACCTTTTAAGGATATGCTTATAGACCACAGCTCCCACGTATATGATCGCCCTCATACTGCTGGCAGTCAAGAAAGAATCCTAGGGGCTCTATCAACGTGTAATAGCGACCTGTAAGGTCACCTAAAGCAGTACACGATGATAAAGATAAACCAGATAGTATACTATCATCTTTGAGTAAGACTGTCCTACCGGTATAAGTCCTCCCTCAATCGTTGCAATCACGTGCCTGTGATCCAATAATTGACTCTGAGGGCACTATCTCCAACAAAGGAGTTGTATGAAGAGCAATCTCGTACTTTACGATACGACGCATCTCGAAAGCTGTTTCAGATGCGGTTGGCCCTCGGTGCATCATCAGGAGACCATGTTTTGAAGATGATTGGTCTTATAGAAGAACTTGAGGAACTGGGATGGACTATGGATAATGAGCAATATACAGATATTGTTCTACAGTCTCTCTTCCCCGCCTTTGCTCCGTTCATAGTGAATTTCAATATGAATGATTTGGTGAAATCATTACCTGAACTTCTCAATATGTTAAGAAATGCAGAGAGCACGCTTAAGATAGCGAAAACTCCCGCTCTGATTTATGGTCCATCTTCCTCTTTAGTCCCGAAAGCCAAGGCCAAAGGAAAGAAGAAGAATAATCCCACCAAGCCGAGAGGTGGAGTTCAAAAGGCGAAGGGGAAAGACAAATCTGGGACCACGGGAAGTGGAAAAGGAGAATGTTTTTACCGCCACAAGTCGGGACACTGGAAACAGAATTGTGCTTTGTACCTTATAGATCTTAAGAAGAAGAAGCATAATGATGCTTCCGCTTCAGGTGTGTTTGTAACTGAAAACTGTTTTTCATTAAACTGTACACCTTGGGTATTAGATACCGGTTCTGGTTCTCTTATCTGTAATTGTATGCAGGGATTGAGAAACAGTAGAGTTTTGAAGACTGCGTACCACACTCTATGGGTTGGAAATGGTTCCAATGTACATGTTGTATCCGTAGGAGAGTATCATCTGGGGTTGCTTTCAGGATGTATTTTGGGTTTGAACTCTTGTTATTTTGTACCTGGTATGCTATGTAATATAATATCCGTATCTTTGTTGGACAATGAAGGATATTATTTTGTGTTGCAAAATAATATTATGAACCTTAACTTGAATCAATAGTTGATTGGGTATGGTACACTAAGTAACGGGATTTAAGTCCTAAACCAACACACAGTATTCAATATACAACATACAAATAAAAGAAAGATTTCAGATATAAATGAATCTTTTCTTTGGCATTGTAGACTTGTTCATATTAATGAAAAAAAACTAAACAAGCTACATAAAGATGGATATTTAAAACCTTTTGAATATAAATTTTATGCGACTTGTCAGTCTTGTATAAAAGGTAAAATGACCAAAACTCCGTTTACAGGACACGGAGAGAGAGCTACTGAACTCTTAAGCCTCATACATAGTGATGTATGCGGACCAATGTCTACACATGCTAGAGGCGGTTTTTCATACTTCATCACTTTTACTGATGATTTCTTAAGATTCAGACACATGTTTTTATTGAAGCATAAATCCGAAGCTTTCGAGAAATTCAATGAGTACAAACTTGAAGTAGAAAAACAAACTGGCTCGAGTATCAAGAAACTTCGATCAGATCGAGGTGGAGAGTATTTGAGCACTGAGTTTTCAGACTTCTTAAAAGAGAATGGGATTTTCTCTCAACTCACTCCTCCGTACACACCACAGCACAACGTTGTGTCAGAACGGAGGAATCGTACACTATTGGATATGGTACGGTCCATGATGTGTGATGCTGAGTTACCACTTTCCTTTTGGCGGCTTGCATTAGAGACAGCAATTTATCTATTGAACAGGGTTCGATCAAAGAACGTGTCTACCACTCCATATGAGATGCGGTGTGGAAAGAGACCATCTCTTAAAAGAGTTAGGATATGTGGTTCTCCGGCTTATGTCAAAAAGCAGAATCCGGATAAACTCGAGACACGATCGGTCATGTGTACATTTGTGGGATATCCAAAACATTCATATGGATATATTTTCTACCACAAGGAGGAACAAAAGTTGTTTGTTTCTCAACATGCCACATTTTTGGAAAATGAAATTTTTACAAATAGCACTGATGAGAATGCGGTAGAACTAGAAGAGGTTCTAGAGACACAAATTACTCAGGACGAATTGGTTGAATCTGATGTTGCAGTAGAACATCAAGAACCTCAGCCGCTCTGGAGATCTAGTAGAACTTCTCGCCCACCGGAGAGATACTATGGTTTTCTCATTGATGGTGATAGAGAAGATTGTATCATGGATGATGATGACACTACAAGTTTTCAGCAAGCTATCACGAGTGGTGACTTAGTGAAATTGCTGGATGCCTTGAGATCCGAAATAGAGTCCATGCACACCAATAATGTATGGACTTTGGACGTTGCACCTACTGGGATAAAATCCGTTGGGTGCAAATGAATCTTTAAGAGAAAGATTGGTGCAGATGGACAGGTAGAGAGCTATAAAGAAAGGCTTGTAACGAAAGGTTTTCGTCAAAGACCAGGACTAGACTATGATGCAACTTTCTCTCCAATAGCAATTCTTAAATCCATTCGGATCCTACTTGCTATTGCCGCTCACTACGACTATGAAATCTGGCAGATGGACGTTAAAACAGCATTTCTAAATAGTGATTTAGAGGAATGCGTTTATATGGATCAGCCAGAGGGCTTCATTGACAGTGGGAGCAGCGGGAAAGCATGTAGATTGCTTAAATCCATTTATAGATTAAAGCAGGGCTCACAGAGCTGGAACATCTGTTTTGATGATACAATCAAATAGTTTGATTTTATCAAAAATATAGATGAACCATGCATTTATAAGAAGATTGATAGGAGTACTGTCACATTCCTCGTATTGTACGTAGATGACATTCTCTTGATAGGAAATGATATTCCTATGCAACAATCGGTCAAATTATTCTTATCACAAAGGTTCTCTATGAAGGACCTGGGTGATGCCTAATACATTTTGGGCATAAGGATCTATAGAGATAGATCCAAGAGATTATTGGGATTGTCCCAATCAAAGTACATTGATAGCATCCTAAAAAGGTTTAGTATGGAAGATTCCAAGCGTAGTGCCTTGCCCGCTTGCTATGGAATCACTCTTTCTAAGGACTTCTATCCGAAGACTGATGAAGAGAGAGCTCACATGAGCATTATACCCTACGCTTCAGCCGTAGGATCTATAATGTATGCAATGTTATGTACTCGCCCTGATGTAGCTTATGCACTAGCTGTAGTAAGCAGGTATCAATCCAACCCAGGGGAGCAACACTGGATAGACGTGAAGAACATTCTTAAGTACTTGCGAAGAACTAAAGAAATGTTCTTGGTGTATAGTAATAGGGATCTCCAAATGGAGGCCTTTACCGATTCCAGCTTCCAAAGTGATAAGGATGACAGTAAATCTATCTCAGGGTTTGTATTTACCCTCAATGGAGGGGCGGTATGTTAGAAGAGTTCCAAACAGGATACCGTTGCAGACTCTACAATGGAAGCTTAGTATATTGCTGCAAATGATGCTACCAAGGAAGCCGTCTGGATAAGGAAGTTCGTTGCGGAGTTAGGAGTAGTTCCAACCATTATTGATCCAATACCATTGTATTGTGATAATAATGGAGCTATGGCGTTGGCCAAATAACCCAGATCCCATCAAAAGTCTAGACACATCCTTAGGCGATATCATTTGATCCGGGAGATAATTGGTCGCCATGAGATTGAGATTCGGAGAGTAGATACAAAGGATAACACCACAGATCTACTCACCAAGGCACTTCCACAGCCGCAACATGAGCGACTTTTTGAGATGTTGGGTATGAGATACGCTAATAATTGGCCTTATTGCAAGTGGGAGATTGTTGGATATATATATGCCCTAGAGGTCATTATATGTATAGTAGATGCTTGGACATATATATATATATATGTGTGTGTGTGTGTGTGTGTGTGTATGTGTGTGTGTGTGTGTATGTGTGTGTGTGTTTTGATATATGACTTTCTTGCTCGACATGATAGTATGCTATCTGGTTTTACTTTATCTGACATGTTTACTTGATACTGTTCATTCGATACATGTTGATAAAGCCCTAAGAATATTTGCTTGACTTCCATGGCTATGATGGAGATCATACTAGTGGGGCATGTGTAGTCTATAAGCATATCCTTAAATGTTCCTAGTCGTAGGTATATTGTGACAGGGCATCGATATTCCAGAGTAAACTAGCGTGTACATTTCTTGACCCATATGATGGGCGATAGATGATCCCATATCCATTGGTGTTGTGACATCGAAGATTGTATACGGGTGCTCAGTGGAGAATGGGTACACTGAACGGACTCACAGTGAATTCCTATACGGTATTATATCTATCGTCGGATAGTAGTTCTCTGGTGACACTGGTACAGGTTAGTCTGTAGACCCAAGATCGTCATAGAGTCTTGTGTGATCTCCAACAGTACTTTGATTTCTACCCTACCATGGCTCTACTGAGTCATGGAAATAGGCGGCTTTTGGGTATAGTCCCGAGACACATGGAGACAATGAGCGATAGGAGGGGTTTCGTCTCTCCCGGTATTGGGAGTTGATGTTGTGCAGTGTGCGATTGGCTCTGACTTGAAGTCCCTTGCCAGGGCTGATGAGATTAACTGAAAAGTTTTATCAGTAGTTTCTCGACCGGTCATACACCAAATTGACATGACTTATTGAGTTATTAGGGCTCGGCGATTCCATCCCTAGACTTGATACGCAGCATATCAGACGAAGAGACCGGACTGTATGGTGAGTGTTTCCACTGGCTCGACGGGAGTTTTGACGGGTTCGCTAGTTTTCCTTCTGGTCGTTCAATACCCGGGTGGCCGTTACGTTTAGCTGATCGCTTGCGGCTTGTAGGTGTTTTGATATGATCATCACCTACGGCCGACGTATTGATGAGTCTTAGAGTCCCACACAGGATTTTTCTAGCTCAGGCAAAATGTTGTGGTGTGCATATGTGATATGCGCAGGAGCTCGATTAAATATGAATATATGATACCGTATTTTAATCGGAAGTTCGATATTGGTCGGGTCGCATTTGATGTGACCGATTTATTAAATCAAGTGTTGATTTAATATTATCTTTAAGCTCACTTTTAATTAACCCTTTTTTCTTTTGGATGTATGCATGTATGTTCACACATACTCATGATGATGTGCATGCACACATACACACATACATATGTGTCATGGTTGATGATACAAAGGAGATGGCAATATAAGACTCACAAGGTTGATAAAATATCTAGATTTTTGTTAATGATTTGAAGGAAAAAGGAAATTAGCATAATGACTCATTTTCTACACACTTCTTCTTTGATCATTGACTTTAACCATGGTTTAATTTCCTTTGTTCTTTAACCCATCTAAAAAATATCTAGATATTTAGTTAACTATAGTTATATTTGAGAATGTCTTATATATATTCTTTGTTAGAGATAGTGCCCTCAGAGTCAATTATTGGATCACAAGCACGTGATTGCAATGATTGAGGGAGGACCTGTCCCAGTAGGACAGTCTTACTCATGATGATAGTATGCTATCTGGTTTATCATTATCATCGTGTACTGCTTTAGGTGACCATACAGGTCGCTATTACACGTTGAAAGAGCCCCTAGGATTCTTGCTCGACTACCAGCAGTATGAGGGCGATTATATACGTAGGAGCTGGGGACTATAAGCATATCCTTAAAAAGGTCCCTAATCGTGGTAGTTTCGAGACAGGGTATCGATTCTCCAGAGTAGACTAGTGTATACAGTCGAGACCCCGACAAGGGGCGGTGGCCGATGATTTTAGTGATTTAGCGTGCTTGCGCTTTCTAAAAGATAGATCAAAAATATTTGTAACCGCAATCAAGAACGGCGTCGCATGAAGCTAGCCGGTGAGTACGGGTCGGTCCACAGGGATGTTGTGAATCTCCGATTCGTTCTTACGAGTTAATTCCGAAGGGTGTTCGGAGTTGTTATTAAATCTAAAAACCTAAATTATCCTAGGGCAATTATGTAGATCTAAATCTTGCTAGGGTTAGGTTTAGGAATGGTTTGGAAATGTAAATAAATCTTAACGCTTTCTATACCCAGATTAGGATCTAAGTGGAGTTATGGTAATTATCAATAAAGGGGATTAGATCCATTCGGGAAGGTGCTCCTTCCTCTAGGTTCTTGTCCTTCCTTTAGAGATCCTTACCCTAACCTCCATGGAAAACGCGCGCAACTGAGCCTTTATACTACGGTATCACCGCTACCTCGAGGGATAGGGTGCCGTAGGGCATAGTGTGTGCGTGTATGCATGGAGTCCTATAGATTCTATATGATGGGTAAGAAAGGGATGAGAGATCTCATCTCTCAAAAGTCCTTCCCAAAGCTAACATCTAAGGCAAGGAATTAAAATCTAAACTAGAACAATTAAATAAAATTACTTACAGTTGGCTCTCTCCTAACATCAACGCAGGGTTGTCAGATCTGGGTTCATGATTTGAAAAGAGGTACCGATGCTCTCCAAAAGAATTCTAAAATTTATTAATGAAGAGAGGCATAGGGAGGCATAAAGAGTTACAATTTTTAGAGTTCCTATTTATAAAGAATAGGAAACCCTAAGGTTACATTTGTTTCGCATGTCCACAATTACAAAAATACCCCCTAAGAAAAGACCTAATCAACTCCAGAGCACCGCCATCATTTTCCGCGCCAACACGGGTTTTAGACAGCCAGTTCCGCGGCCAAAAGCTTGACTTGGCCGCGGAACCGCGGCCAAGTAGGGAGATCAATTCTTCACTTTTTCTTCATAGCTTCAGGATGTTTTTGTCTCCCTATTTCTTTGATTCTTTTCTCAGTTTGGCTTCTAGATTTGTTCCAGATCATACAGTGAATAATTGTAGTGAACTTTAACCCTTCGCTTTGAGTCGACGTCTTGAATCTTGCTTTGTGAACTATTCCTTATGTACGCTTGATCAAGAGTCTTCTGTTTGTTGATTAAAATCTACTTTTGCATTGTCTTTTCATTATTTTCACTGTTTTCTGTCCAAGAACCTATAACCTGTAACATGCAGCAGACATGCGTCAAAAGCACCCGTTTATTTGTAAAATATATAAGAATGGGGAATATAATAATGCAATATTATGGTGTGAACAAATACCCCCAAACTTATCTTTTGCTCGTCCTCGAGCAAACTTATTTTTATTCACTAAAATCTTAACCACACTTTATTTAATTGATACGAAAATGTGTTTTTGTAGTTAACCGCAATCAGAACGGTGTCGCACGTAGCTATACCGAGATGAGTACGAGTCGTCCTCTGGGAAACGTGGAACCTTTTATTTTTACTTTAGATGTGTTGAGAAAGAGAGGAGGAATAAAGAATTTTGTGAAAAGTTTCTAGATCTACTTTAAACAAGAATGTAAAATATAGATCTAGATTATTTTAGAGATTTAAATAATATAATAATAGGGCTTGTAGGGTTCGTTAGGATTTAGTGGTTATGGACGATTAATTAAAAGTTACCCTTTTTATCCATTAATAGATTTAGAAGTAGAACGACGGTGATGCGTGTAGATTAGAGTTTCCGGAGGGAAAAGGAATCCCACTCTTAACCCTTATCTCGACACGGAACTCCATTCATATCTAGCCTTTACCAAAACAATCATTAATCTAATCTCTAATCGCGGTCGGAACTAGCAAAGAATTGCTAGCGCGCCCGATTAGGATGTTAATGATTCTTTTGATAAAGTTCCTACACTTTATAGGACTTAAAAAGGGTTTAATTATTTTCATCGTCCATTAGCCTACCCTAATCCTACGAACCCTAACAAGCGGAGAATTACTCGTGCATGTTGGGAGAAGAAGATGAAAAGAAATCGAGGGAAAACATAATGTAAAGTGCAAAGACAATTAAATAAAAATAACTACCTTTATTAATCGACTTCTTCAAACTACACTTTTAATCCATAGAAATTGATTACAACTAGTTGCTTCTCGATCTTTCCTAAGGAGCTAGTCGAACAGTCGATGTTCAGCCTGGATGCGTGAGCGTCGGGAGCTTCGTGATCTCTTCGGCTTGATAAATTTTCTAAGAGGCTCTCGGTGCCTTTTTATAGTGCAAAGCCAGAATATTTTGCTTCAAAAGTTGGTAAAATTCATCATAGATTCACCCCAAAAATCCTCAGCTTTTAAGTCCTCAATCTTGCCGCGGATCCGCGGCACAAGGTGGGTAAGACCGCGGATCCGCGGCTATTTAATCTCTGCCGTTCATCAAACTTCAGGGGCTCTGTTGTTGTGACATGTGGGCTCTTCTGAAATCTTTGTATCTTTGAAATCTTCTCTCGGTTGCTTCCAGACTTGGTCTCCAAGTTTGCTTCTTAATTTGGCAAGATTTCTTCAACAACTTGATTTGCTAGATTCTAGCCTTGGAAAATTCTGCACAACTTGGAAATATTCTGCACAACAACTCAAATAAGATTTTAGTAAACTTTGTTCTACTAGGATTAGGTCAATAATATTATTTGCATACATTTTCCTACCAAATACTAATTAAAATATATTAACACATGGAAAATGGCGTTTTTACACATAAACCCTCATATGTATAATATATTATAATAAAGTCCTTTTTTTATATGAAAATGGTAGGAAAAATGTAATACAAATTTGCAGTTTTATCAACTGAACAAATACCCCCAAACTTATCTTTGATCGTCCCGAGCAAACTAGTTTATTTAAGAGGAGAAAAAGAAAGGAGAAAACTAAGCACACTTTCGTAGGCAGACACGATTGCACTGAGCACGTGCAACAAGCCGTTAAACCTCTAGGTGTCCCTAGTAGGAGGAGTGTTGTCTCCTGAGGGTTTTCAGCGGATTACACCCACAAAATCCTATAACAAAAGAAAGATGGTGAAATTTACATATAAAGACAAGAACCATAAAAGAAATACTTTGAAAAGAAGAGTTTCCAACTATGCTAACTTTTCAGTTGTCATGAGCCCTATCTTAATAGTCATGAAAAAATGTTAGAAATCACATTACCCCTCAATAAAACATCGTCTTTATTCTTTATTCCTACCTTTCTTCCAAACATTGATCATATAACCCCACGTGTGTGAAATGGACATCCCTACACTCGGAGAATTCAATTCAAGCTATCATACTCTTGTCTATCTACCTTAGTACTTTTTAATTTAATGAATATTAAAGATTTGCTCACACATTTTCATGCGACCGTTAATACTTATTGAGATACTAACCAACCGATTACTCATGTGCTTGCTAATTAGGTGATAATATTTTTTTCGTCTTGCACCACCTAAGGCTTAGCAGTGACTCCCAGACCAGTTGGCCTTAGGAAACTAGGTGAAGAGGCACCCTCGCTATATTTTTTTTATTGCTGCCTTGGCGATACAAAACCAGTGTCCATTTTTTTTTTCTTTTCACCATTTTTATATTTTCTTCATTTTTTTTTCTTCCTTCATACTTTGGCTTTTAGACAAGAGCATTTCAAGGTATCCTCTATTATCCCGAATTTCAAGACGTGTGTAAGTGCATATAGTAGGGTATCAACATTCAAATGTTTGGCTTCCAGAATAGAAATTATTTTTCTGACTTATTTTTATTCTCAGATTAGTGACTTCCTTCATTTTACTAACCCTTGGGACAACAGCTCATAACTACTTATTACTAGTTCGTATAAGAAAACTTCTAATTTTCTTGGTTTTCTTAAACTATTCCTATCTTTTGGATGTAATGTTTCACTTTCTATTCATTTATTATAAAAAAAACGTTAATGCCCGGTGTCAAAGATAATTCAGTGAATACAAACCTCCCCCCCAAACCTGTTTTCAGCAGTGTCCTCACTGATGTAGCCTTTTGAGAACATGGACCTGTATACTATAGAAGAGATACAAGGGGTAAAATAATAGTGAAATGAAAAATTCCCCCAAACTTATTCTTTGACACGTACAGATATTCAATCAAATCCATTTTTTTACTCACCTCCATTTCTTAAAATGAGAAAATGTTATCAAAACATGGAGGTGAGGCGGAGGAATTTTAGTTTTGATAAAGCGGCTCCTGTAAAAATAGGAGCTCCTCCGTGGGGTCAGCAGAAAAATATGGTTTTAATCTATGCCCATTTACTTTAAAAATCGAACCGTTTTTCAAATTTTCGACTTCAACTGCTCCGTGCGGGTGTACATACCGCACCACAAAAGGTCCTTTCCAACGAGATTTAAGCTTACCCGGATGAAGATGGAGACGGGAATCGTAAAGAAGGACTTGTTGCCCCGATGTGAAGGTTTTTCTAGAAAGAATTTTATCGTGGAACACTTTAGTCCTGTTCTTTACTATCACCGCATTATCATAAGCTTCATCGCGGAGTTCGCTTAGCTCATTCAATTGCAGCTTCCGATAGCTGCCTGCATGCTCAAGATCAAAATTAAGCTCTTTAATAGCCCACATTGCCTTATGTTCAATCTCGACAGGGAGGTGGCATGCCTTCCCAAGCACAAGACGGTATGGAGACATACCAAGATCGGTCTTATAAGCGGTGCGGAATGCCCAAAGAGCATCCGTCAATTTGGTTGACCAATCCTTACGGTTTTTCGAAACCGTCTTCTCCAATATCTGTTTGATCTGCCTATTTGAGATCTCAGCCTGCCCGCTTGTTTGGGGGTGATAGGGCGTAGAAAGCTTGTGAGTGATTGAATATTTCCGCATCAAGGCCTCTAAAGACCTATTGCAGAAATGTGTCCCGTTGTCGCTAATGATAGCGCGAGGGTGTCCGAATCGTGAAAAGATTTTTTCTTTAAGGAACTTAATGACAACCTTGTTGTCATTAGTGCGACACGGTACAGCTTCCACCCACTTCGAGGCATAATCAACCGCTAACAAGATATATAGATTCCCAAAGGAATTGGGAAAAGGGCCCATAAAATCAATACCCCAAACATCAAATATTTCCACAACCAAAATAGGTTGGAGCGGCATCTCATTCCTTCATGAAATCCGACCCAAATGCTGACATCGCGGACAAGTTTTGCAATGTTCAAATGCATCTTTAAATAATGTTGGCCAATAAAAGCCACATTGCAAAACTTTCTCTGCCGTTTTTCGAGGTCCAAAGTGACCGCCGCATGCCTGATCATGACAAAATGATAACACGCTCTTGAATTCATCGTTAGGGACACACCTGCGAATGATTTGATCGGAACAATACTTGAATAGATATGGTTCATCCCAGTAAAAATATTTTACTTGGGATAAAAATCGAAGTTTGTCTTGTTTCGACCAATCGCTAGGTATAAGTCCCGTCGCAAGATAGTTCACGATATCCACAAACCAAGGTTCGTAGGATACATTCAAGAGCTGTTCGTCGGGAAATGAGTCATTTATCGACATGATCACAGTTGGCGAAGAAATGATGCGTGAAAGATGGTCGGCTACAACGTTTTCACATCCACTCTTGTCTTTGATGACAAGATCAAATTCTTGTAACAATCGGATCCAACGTATTAGCCCGGCCTTCGCATCCTTCTTCGATAAAAGATGTCGTAGGGCGGAGTGATCTGTGTAAACCACAATAGGCGAGCCAATCAAGTAGGGCCTGAATTTCTCTAATGCAAATACAACTGCCAAGAGTTCTTTCTCGGTAGTTGTGTAATTTATTTGTGCATCATTCAAGGTCCTACTTGCATAGTAAATTACATGTGGCATCTTATCAATGTGCTGTCCTAAGACCGCACCAATAGCAAAATCTGATGCATCACACATAAGCTCGAACGGGTGGTTCCAATCCGGAGATGATAAAACGGGGGCTGTAGTGAGTGATTCTTTAAGCGATTCAAAAGCAGCCTTACAATCCAAATCGAAGTGAAAAGTAGTGTCCTTGGCCAATAGAAGGGTTAAGGGTCTAGCAATTTTGCTAAAGTCCTTAATAAATCTCCTATAAAATCCTGCATGACCAAGGAAGGATCGTATATCTTTGACGCAATTGGGAAGAGGGAGATTTTGAATGACATCTATTTTAGCTCTGTCAACCTCAATGCCTTTATGTGAAATTATATGTCCAAGTACAATACCTTCTTGGACCATAAAATGACATTTTCCCAATTCAAAGTCAAGTTCTTATCCTTACAGTGGGTAAGAACAGCGTCAAGATTACGAAGGCAGTCCTCAAAAGAGTCCCCAAAAATGGAGAAATCGTCCATAAAAATTTCCATAAAATTTTCCACCATATCTGAAAATATCCCCATCATGCACCGCTGAAATGTAGCGGGAGCATTGCATAACCCAAAGGGCATGCGTCTATAAGCAAAAGTTCCGAAAGGACAAGTAAAAGTGGTTTTATCTTGATCCTTTTCGGCGATGGGGACCTGGTTATAGCCAGAGTATCCATCCAAGAAACAGTAGTATTCGTGTCCCTCCAATCGTTCTAACATCTGGTCAATGAAAGGTAGAGGGAAGTGATCTTTCCTCGTCGCGGCATTGAGTTTCCTGTAATCGATACATACGCGCCACCCAGTTTGGGTGCGTGTTTGGATTAACTCATTAGCCTCATTAGTGATGACCGTGATGCTAGACTTTTTAGGGACCACATGAATTGGACTTACCCATTGGCTATTAGATATGGGGTAAATTATTCCACTATCAAAGCACTTGACGATTTCTTTCTTTACCGCCTCCTTCATAACGGGATTTAACCATCTTTGTGGGTCTCGGGTTGGTTTGGCTTCATCCATCAGATGTATGTAATGTTCAACAATTAAGAGACTAATCCCTTTGATGTCAGCCATAATCCAACCAAATGCTTCCCGATTCGATCTCAACACTGCCAAAAGTGCATTCTCTTGCTCTAAGGCTAGAGAAGCGGAAATAATCACTGGAAAAGTCTCATTCTCTCCTAAATATGCATATTTAAGATGAGAAGGTAGCGGTTTGAGATCAAGAATTGGCGGAGAGACAATAGAAGGTGGGGTAAGCGAATGATATTCAGACTCCCGAAGAGGTTCAAAACTTGCATAAGATATTGACTCGGAAAGTGCTGCTGACTTTTGCAACGAGTCAACGGGTTCAATCTCAAGGTCGGACTCATTGAACATATCCTCACTGTAAAGTAGTGCAAGATCGAACGATGTCTCATTAGTGTTGTCGAGAACATCAAAGCAAAGCTCCTCATCCATGCAACTTTCGGAAGCTATCTCGTGGATGGAACAAACATCCAGCAATTGAGCAGAAGGTTCTGATGGCTGACTTCCTAGCTTGTAAATATTAAGCTCAATTGTCATTTTCCTGAAGGATAAGTTCAAAGAACCGTTACGACAATTAATTATAGCGTTAGAAGTTGCTAGGAAGGGTCGACCAAGTATCTCCGGGATTTGATTACGTGGGTTTGCCACAGGTTGTGTATCCAAAACAATAAAGTCCACGGGAAATATGAATTCCCCGACTTTAATTAACACATCCTCTAATTCGCCCCGAGGTTTGGTGATAGATCGGTCTGCCATTTGGAGAGTACAATGGGCGGGTTTTAACTCTCCAATCCCTAACTGCTCGTATACTGAATAAGGAAGCAAGTTGACGCTAGCGCCTAGATCGAGTAAAGTACGATTAATATTTTTACCCCCAATAGAAATAGAGATTGTAGGACATCCGGGGTCCTTACGTTTCTTTGGTATTTGTTGGGTAAAAGCTGTGCTAACATTACTCGTCATGAAAACCTTTTTAGGCACTTGAGTTTTTCTCTTCCTAGCGCACAAGTCTTTAAGGATTCTTGCATAAGATGGGACTTGTTGAATAGCATCTAGGAGAGGAATATTCACGCTCACTTGCTTAAACATTTCCACAATCTTCTCCATTTGCGGGTTAGGTCAGTTGGCCCTTAATCGGTTTGGAAATGGAGCTCAATCAATAAGTTTTGGGTCCAACGTTTGTGGAGAAGACTGTGGCGACGGATTCGATCCCAAAATTGGAGTGGGTATCGACTTAGATAGATTTTGCGAAATGTTTGAGCCTTGGGGAAAATGGAGAATAGGCTCGGATGAAGGTGGAAGACTAGACGAGTTAGGGGAAGAAGAAGAAGAAGGTATATCAAATGTGTCACTATCATCAACTTGCTCACCCACTTGGTTGTTCAGTGTAGGGTTCCTAGGCATCCTAATGAGGTCTCACAAGGCATCAACCATGCCAATTTCAAAAAATATGGTGCGGAGAAACCCTAAACTACGGATCGTTGGCTAGAAATCTAGGCGAAAAGTAAACTAGTAAACACTTAACTAAGAGATACGGAAATACAACCTTTGTAGATCCGGTTCTCCACCTCCATAGCTCCGCAATGAAGTCTCCTCGCTGTCCATAACAAGTTCCGGGCTCTAGCGTCGGCTTCATCGGAGAATGGACGGGCTAGGTCATCGATGTCCATGCCGAAGATGATCTACGTCGAGGCATCGATAGATCAAGCTCCAACTTCACCAAGTCTAGAAAACTTGTGAAGGAAACACACTCTACTACTTGGCAAGAGGTAGAGGATGAAGAAATAGGAAGTGGGTAGACTTTAGACTTGGATTTCTCACACTTATGCTCAATTCACCATTGATGAAGTAAGCTTTCATCTTCAAGAAGAAGAAGAAGATGATGATAATTGTTATGATAAGAATAATTAAAATAGAAAAGAAAATCAATTCTTACCATAAGCAAACCTTGGTTAGGTGTAGAGAGTAAACTAAGGTTAAGTGAATGGTTAGGTTAGGTATGAAGACAAAAATGGTGACTAAGTCAAAGCTTCATGAAGCTTAAACATATATCCAAATAAAGCCACCATTTTTCTTTTCATTTTCCAAAAAGAAAATAAATAAATAAATGAATAAATAGATATGAAAATGAAAACCCTAACCATTACATAACCATGGTTTAAACTTTACACAAAACGCAAGTCAGCATGCATCATCAAACATGATACAAACAAGTGCACAAAAATATATCACATATACAATGTGCACAAGCCAAGTGAGAAAATCCATTTAAAGTAAACCAATACTAGTTAATGCAAAGTAATATATCAAATATATAATTATACATTAAATCATTAAATCAACACTTGATTTAACGATCCGGTCATATCGCATATAACCGACTAGTATCCAATGTATCGGCTTATCGAATCAATCCTTGATTCGATAACTAGGTTATATCGCATACAGCCATCCGATACATTAATCACGAGAATAGAATACGGTATCACATACACGCATTATTCTCGGTCCCGCACATATCTCATATGCGCTCCTATTTCGTTTCGCTTGAGCCAGGAAACCTCTGGGTAGGACTCTAAAGACTCGTCAATACGCCGGCAGCAGGTGATGATCATATCAAACACCCACAAGCTGCAAGTGGTCTGCTAAACGTAACGGCCACCCGGGTATTGAGCAATCTGATGATCGACGAGCAAGCCCGCTCACACTCCAGTGAATCCAACCAGTAACACTACCGTACAGTCCGGTCTGATCGTCTGATATGTCGCATATCTCGCCTAGGGGTGGTAAACGTCAGACCCCAATAGCTCGATAAGTCGTGTCGATATGAGGTCTATAACACTTCGAGAAACTACTGGTAACACTTACCAGTAAATCTCAGCAACCCTGGCCAGGGATTTCCTGTTATAGCCAATCGAACACAGCACAACATCAACTCCCTATACCGGGAGAGACGAATCCCCTCCTATCGCTCATTGCCTCCATGTGATTCGGGACTGTACCCAAAAACCACCGTTTTGCATGCCCTCTTGGACGTGGTAAGATGGAAATCAAAGCACAGTGGGAACCACACAAGACTCTATGACGATCTCGGGTGAACAGACTACTCTGTACCAGTGTCACCAGAGAACTGCCATCTGACGTGAGGTATAATACCATCTGGGAGTTCTCGGTGAGTCCATCCAGTGTACCCAGTCTCTACTGAGCATCCGTATATCATCTCTGATGTCAAACACCAATGGATATGGGATAATCCATCGCTCATCTGTATGGGTCGAGAAGGTATACGCTAGTCTACTCTGGTATATCGATGCCCCGTCTCGATACACCCACGACTAGGGACTTTGAAGGATGTACTTATGGACTACCATGTCCCCACTAGTATAATCCGCATCATAGTCCAGGTAGTCAAGTACAGATCCTAAGGGCTTTACCAACATGTAACAGGGAGACAATCAGTGTACACGTTAAGGTAAAGATCAACCAGATAGCATACTATCATGTTGAGCAAGAAAGTCCTCCCTATATATATCCCAACATCCACTTCAATATACATCCAATGTACAGTAATGGCCTCTAGGGCATACATATAACTAACAATCTCCCACTTGCACTAGGGCCATCTGTAGCAGTGGTTGTAGTATCTCATACTCAACCATCCCATAAAAGTCTCTCTTTGGGAACAGGCCTTTGTGAGTGGATCCGCTGTGTTGTCCTCTGAGTCTACTCTCCTAACCTCAATCTCCCTGGAGATCAACCATCTCCATGATCAGGTGACACTGCCTTAGAATATGTCTGGATCACTGTGGGACAGACGTTCCTTGGCATAAGCCACAACTCCATTGTCTCACAATGGTTGGAACGTAGTTCATCTCATGAACCAATATACACCCAAACATCCTCTTTGGTAGCATCTCAAATAGCGATGTATCCAGCCTTTATCGTCTAGTATGTCACGGTATTTAGCTTGGAACTCTTCCAACATACCGTCCCTTTACTGAGGGTAAAGACAATGCCTGCGACTGACATTCAGTCGTCTTTATCACCCTGGAACCCTTCCAGTGATTCTCCCCAGGATCGATTGATACCTTCTCACTACAACTAGTGAGTATTCTAACATCCAATTAGATCTATCTCATAGATCCAAAACTCAGGATTTATGAGGTATCATTTTGATCCTATATGGAGAATCATAGTGATAAGCGGAGATTGATCGAGCGTAGCATAGGAAACTCCTTCCCTATCAAGAGTATGTCATTTACGTACTCTACGAGAATCGTCACAATACTCCCTACTACCTTTTTGTTTATACAAGGTTCATCTACCATTTTGATGATGTCAAACTCTTTGACTAATCCATCAAAACAGATGTTACAACTCCGCGATGCCTGCTTTATCCTATAAAGCATCTTGCACACGTTTCCGCTGCTCCCACTGTCTACGAAGCCCTCTGGCTATGTACTTGCAGACGCACTCTTCTAAATCATCATTTAGAAAAGTAGTCATGACACCCAACCACCAGATATCGTAGTCATGGTATGTAGCCGTGGTAAGTAGGATCTGAATGGACTTAAGCATAGCCACTAGAAAAGGTTTCATCATTATCCACGCCTGGTCGATCACGAAAACCCTTAACAAGTCTAGCTTTGAAAGTCTCAACTTTTCCAAGTACACCAAGTAATCTTCTCAAGATATACTTGCTCCTGATGGGGATTTAACCCTTCAGATATAGCAACCAAAGTCCATACTTTGTTCGTGTATATGGATTCCATCTCAGATCACTAAGCATCCAGCCATTCTTACAGAGTCTTACTCTTGATGGCCAGCTCGAAACTAGTTGGGTCATCATCTCATGATGCAATCCTCGCTCCCACTGTCATAGAGAAACAGAAGTATCTCCCAGGTGGGTGAGGAACCCTACTAGATCGGCGGAGAGGCTGAGGTTCGTTGGTATCTACTGAATCCTCTGGTTCTACCAAATCATCTGATGTAGTTTGTATGGCTGGAACCTTTCCAGTTCTGCATAACTGACATTGCCTCGAGCTTGTCCGGATTTTGCTTTTAAACATAGGCCGGACAACCCCAAATCTTAAGAAACTTAAGATATGGGCTCTTCCATTTCCATATCACATATGAAGTGGTAGGCAACTGATTTGAATTGAACCCTTTTCAATAGGTATGCAGCTTCTCAAGTGCATAACTCCCAAAAGGAAATAGGTAACTCAGTAATACTCATCATAGAGCACACCATATCATATAGGGTGTGATTGCTCCGTCCCGATATACCATCGTGCTATGGTGTATACGGAGGAGTAATACTGAGAGAGAATCTCATTCTCCTTTAGAAAAGTCCAGGATTTTCGTGCTTAAGTATTCTCCTCCTCGATCACATCAAAGGACATAATACTTATACCCTTATTGGTTCTCTACTTCTAACTTATATTCTATGAATATCTCAAAAGGTTCGGACTTGTGTTTCAACAGGAACATATGTCTCAATCTTGAGAGATTATCAGAGAATGTAATGAAGTACAAAGAACCGGTCTTGGCATGTGTAGACAGGGGACCTACATACATCAACATGTATCATCCCAAGAGTTCACTAACTCTTTCTCTATTTCCAATAAACAGAGCTAGTGTCATTATATCTTTGTGACATGACTGGCAAGTTTCACAAGATATAGATTCAAACTGATTTAAATATGCATCTACATGTAACTTTAGCTAGTCGGGTCACATTGATCTGACCTAGTCTACAATACCTTAAGAAGGATCCGTTCATTTCTGAACTCTTCCTCTTATGTGTGTTCCATATACTAAGAACTGTAGTTTGATTTAGAACATCAACGCTTTTAGATAACGTGCCTGAACCGATCAACTTTTGATATAGGAAATGTTCAAAATATTATCCAACAATACAAAATTTTACCGTTTCTTTACTAATAAAGAGACAGATATGATTTTGTATATCAGGTTCGGTATCTAATAACATTCGTTCAGAATCAATGTATTGTAATACAGGGTGACAGTGACCAACAGACTTGGCTGCAACTCTTGCCCCGTTTTCTGCCTCATGAAACTTATCACCCGTTCTCAGTTCTCTACCTAGCTGTAGCCCAATGTAACAGATTTCATATCTGGGATCCTGATCTGGTATCACATACCCAGGACGTAGAGGATACACAGAAACAGTTCTTTGTAATGAACACATCCGAAAATGATGCATCCGCATGCACTCTCTTCGTTTGGGCGGCACGGGAAATCTGGTATTCCCCAATTTCTTGCTCTGTCTTATAACAATTATAAGTTGGAGCGGGACCAACGTTCCCTAGCTCAGTATAACAAGCGGGTTCGGTCAATAATCCGTATTATTATCTTGATTAAAGCGTGATATGGTCGCTACCTGGAGAGAGAGAGAAGAAAACACTCAGCGTGCGCTCTGTCAAGAATAGATTGGTTATTATTTTATCTAATCAGGATGGCTCCCACTGCTTTTTATCAAATCTTCCTTCAAACCCTAAAAGGAAAGACTAGCCGGGATTAATTACACACTACAGGTTCGCCAATCTTTCAGCCAGGCCAGTGTCGGTACTTTGAGGGAGGTCCCCCGTGCTTTCGCATGAACCTAATTAATGTAAACCTCATTTCCCCAGAGGCGTAACCCCGTTGACACCTTTCTAGACACCTACTTGATCGGCTAATTGTAATGTATAAAACTCTCCCAGGAGTAACACTTACTCACAGCGGGTATCGGGATCCAACTATCTCAGGTATGCAATCTCATTGCAAATTTCAACACTTGAAATTCCCGATAATATTTTGCCCCAAGCGATCTATGACCTTGACTGAGTCAACAAATCATAGACCACAAGTAAAGTTCAACCCGTCATTTCTCGATTGAATTAAACCCACCCGCACGACCCTTGACTGAGTCAACAAGGCCGCACGACTACCCTAATCCAATCGCATCATATGCTTTGCAGATAAACAATAATAAGCTACCGCACACTACGCCTTGACTGAGTCAACAAACGTAGCACGAATACTAACTATTACCTATCTGAAATGACGGAGGGCTACGACAGGTTTTTAAGAAAACCTTTTGCGTAATGAACTTTATATCATTGTAGGATCGAATAATTTTAAAATGGAGTGCTTTTGAGGCTTTTCTAGTTTTGCTAAAGGGGTCACTCCCCGTGAAGGGATCGTCGGTCCTTTCCTCATCGAATGAGGTGCGGGATATATCACATATATCACTGTGCAAAGAAAAAACACTTAAAAGCAATCAAAAGACAAACCGAGTGTGTAGCATCTGCCAGTTATTGCTAAAGGAGTCACTCCCGGTGAAGGGATCTCGGTCCTTTCCTCATCGAATAAGGTGCAGGATATATCATATATACCGCTGTGCAAAGCAAGAACTGTAGCTACCTGTTTTATTTTGAAATTCGATTCTACAACATCTTAGGTTTCTTTTACTTTCATTAATCACATTAATGAAGTCCCATCATTTAAGTACCTAAACATCACAGATAAATACGACGTACACTTATGCCATCCGCATTCGCCTCGATGTCCCCTCGTGCACCGTTAGGTTAGGTAACTAACGGCAGAGCGGGACAGGGCTAGCGCGGGTGTAAAACATAAGTAACGTCTATATAATATATCATATATACTATATACTGTATCATCACAGAACATCACATGATCACATCACAAATATCGCAGCAGAAGAAACATATGAAATATTGGATATACTAGGACGTCCGTGTTTTCAATACGAGCCAGTATAAAACACGGATTCCACGGTCATGATGAATAGCCAAACCCACACCCCTAGACCCCTACGAGAGCGGCAAGCAACCCTACCAATTCTAGAGTTAGGAGACCCGGACTCGACTCCTCGAGTTGGTCTCCCACTGGACTCCAGAACCTGGTTACTTGTGCCCTCCTCCTTAGGTCTATCCTAGTGCGGAAAAGTAAATAATATACAAGAGGTGACAACTTCCGCAACCTGGAAGCGCCCCAATAAAAGAATATTACATACAAGTTTTTACATGAATGAAAATGAAAAACACTCATCTCACATAAAAACCCCCTGCTATTCAAACACGACGATCCAATATAACATATCCAGCAACACATAACATCACATGTCATCAACGTAAGTAAATATGTCCATCCCAATTGTCGTTGACATATAGCAACGAAACCGGCGATATCACATATTACACTTACGGTCACAGAAAAGAAAGTGTAAAACTACAACAGTTGGAATCCGCAATCACCTCAGACATCGCATGCATGACCAAATGAATACCTTAGACATCACATGCCTAACAATTATAAACCCCGCATTTTAGTCTCAAAATCGAAAACACTTTTCAATATCAAGTCAGGCAATTCAACAAGATTTCCGACATCCTGATCGAATGCTCGTTGCAAACTTCAGTAGACGGCCGCACCCCCGATACCATCGACGAAGTGCACCAAGGCGGAACACCGCTACCGCGAGCCCCCGAACGGATGCTTTCGGCATCGGGGTTCTCCTACAGTCACTTGGTCGGGGCTATTGGGTGAGGCTGTATATTAAGTTTACCCGGCGAGTATCCGCGTACGCTACGTGATTGCGACGGACTTTTGATCGCATCAAAATTCCGTGGCAACCGATCAAGTGAGACTAAACTGCTATGTTTATAACATTCATTCAGTTATCTCATAACTTCTTGTGAATTCCAATTATTGTATCCCATTCCGGATAAATAGAAAATGTTAAACTTTCCGATTGAACATTCGAACACCCAAGTTTTCCCGATACAGATCAACACATGAAATAAGTCTAACAACATTCAGTTCGTGCCTCAGTACCGACGGTCCAGTCGTAGAAGGGTCAAGCCAACGCCTCACATGTGGCACGCCGTACTGCCCCAAACCCGAAGGTTCAAAGGGCAGTTCAAGACGGTCACATAATCGAATTAAGGTTTGTTGTCTTCTAGAGGGTCCATCGCGTTACTTGCACTACTTAGAACGTCGTTAAACTACGGAAAAATCCAACACTTGGAAATTTCCCGACAGGGGAAAAATTGGGTATTTATACCCGGTCGAACTTTTTAACATATTCTGAAAATTATCCGGAAAGCCACACAGACAAAATTTGATACTCCGATCGAAACACCGAATCCCCAAATCAATCCCAGAAAATTCAACTCTAGAAAAAATATTAAAAGTTCCCAGAAAACTCAGCAGAATTTATCAGGAATTACTGTGCAAAAACCTAGGGCTGACGTCACAATAAGGCCGCGGAACCGCCGCAGAAGCCAGGCTTCTGCCGCGGTTCCGCCACACAAATCACTGTTCACCAGAAACTTTTTGCACCGTAATTCTTATTTTTCTATGCTGAATTTTTTAGCAATTTTTAATTCTGGAAAAACCCAGATTTTAGAAAAAGGACAGAGAGCATTTTCCGGGTTGGGTTTCGGGTTCGTTCGGACTTCAAATTGCGTCTAGACTTCGCCTAAGGCTCTAGCTAGGCTCTGATACCACTGTAAGGTTCCTAGGCATCCTAATGAGGTCTCACAAGGCATCAACCATGCCAATTTCAAAAAATATGGTGCCGAGAAACCCTAAACTACGGATCATTGGCTAGAAATCTAGGCGAAAAGTAAACTAGTAAACACTTAACTAAGAGATACGGAAATACAACCTTTGTAGATCCGGTTCTCCACCTCCATAGCTCCGCAATGAAGTCTCCTCGCTGTCCATAACAAGTCCAGGGCTCTAGCGTCGGCTTCATCGGAGAATGGACGGGCTAGGTCATCGATGTCCATGCTGAAGATGATCTACGTCGAGGCATCGCTAGATCAAGCTCCAACTTCACCAAGTCTAGAAAACTTGTGAAGGAAACACACTCTACTACTTGGCAAGAGGTAGAGGATGAAGAAATAGGAAGTGGGTAGACTTTAGATTTGGATTTCTCACACTTATGCTCAATTCACCATTGATGAAGTAAGCTTTCATCTTCAAGAATAAGAAGAAGATGATGATAATTGTTATGATAAGAATAATTAAAATAGAAAAGAAAATCAATTCTTATCATAAGCAAACCATGGTTAGGTGTAGAGAGTAAACTAAGGTTAAGTGAATGGTTAGGTTAGGTATGAAGACAAAAATGGTGACTAAGTCAAAGCTTCATGAAGCTTCAACATATATCCAAATAAAGCCACCATTTTTCTTTTCATTTTCCAAAAAGAAAATAAATAAATAAATGAATAAATAGATATGAAAATGAAAACCCTAACCATTACATAACCATGGTTTAAATTTTACACAAAACACAAGTTAGCATGCATCATCAAACATGATACAAACAACTGCACAAAAATATATCACATATACAATGTGCACAAGCCAAGTAAGAAAATCCATTTAAAGTAAACAAATACTATTTAATGCAAATTAATATATCAAATATATAATTATACATTAAATCATTAAATCAACAATTGATTTAACGATCCGGTCATATCGCATATAACCGAGTAGTATCCAATGTATCGGCTTATCGAATCAATCCTTGATTCGATAACTAGGTTATATCGCATACAGCCATCCGATACATTCATCGCGAGAATAGAATACGGTATCACATACACGCATTATTCTCGGTCCCTCACATATCTCATATGCGCTCCTATTTCGTTTCTCTTGAGCCAGGAAACCTCTGTGTAGGACTCTAAAGACTCGTCAATACGCCGGCAGCAGGTGATGATCATATCAAACACCCACAAGCCGCAAGCGGTCTGCTAAACGTAACGGCCACCCGGGTATTGAGCGATCTGAAGATCGAAGAGCAAGCCCGCTCACACTCCAGTGAATCCAACCAGTAACACTACCGTACAGTCCGGTCTGATCGTCTGATATGTCGCATATCTCGCCTAGGGGTGGTAAACGTCAGACCCCAATAGCTCGATAAGTCGTGTCGATATGAGGTCTATAACACTTCGAGAAACTACTGGTAACACTTACCAGTAAATCTCAGCAACCCTGGCCAGGGATTTCCTGTTATAGCCAATCGAACACAACACAACATCAACTCCCTATACCGGGAGAGACGAATCCCCTCCTATCGCTCATTGCCTCCATGTGATTCGGGACTGTACCCAAAAACCACCGTTTTGCACGCCCTCTTGGACGTGGTAAGATGGAAATCAAAGCACAGTGGGAAAAGCACAAGACTCTATGACGATCTCGGGTCAACAGACTACTCTGTACCAATGTCACCAGAGAACTGCCATCTGACGTGAGGTATAATACCATCTGGGAGTTATTGGCGAGTCCGTCCAGTGTACCCAGTCTCTACTGAGCACCCGTATATCATCTCTGATGTCAAACACCAATGGATATGGGATCATCCATCGCCCATCAGTATGGGTCGAGAAGGTATACGCTAGTCTACTCTGGTATATCGATGCCCCGTCTCGATACACCCACGATTAGGGACTTTGAAGGATGTACTTATGGACTACCATGTCCCCACTAGTATGATCCGCATCATAGTCCAGGTAGTCAAGTACAGATCCTAAGGGCTTTACCAACATGTAACAGGGAGATAATCAGTGTACACGTTAAGGTAAAGATCAACCAGATAGCATACTATCATGTCGAGCAAGAAAGTCCTCCCTATATATGTCCCAGCATCCACTACAATATACATCCAATGTACAGTAATGGCCTCTAGGGCATACATTTAACTAACATTCAGCACTCTCCCCGATCTCAACGTAGTGACGACATTCACATTATGACTTTGTGAATGGCCAGGATTCGGTAGGGGTTGAGATGGGAGTTTCCCTTTCTCTCTCGCACTCATTGCGGCGTTTAACTGTGCGAGTTGGTTTTCTATTGATTTGATACTCTCACCATGGGAGGAGGAGTTTTTCATTAGGGCATCAATAGAAAACCTCATCTCAGCCGAATTTTGCATGGATTGTTTCATGAACATATCCAAAGTTTGTGCAAGTGAGTTGTCAATACCGGCCACTTGTGGTGTAGAAATGTTGGCCGGATTTTGGAAATTCTATGACTGAAAGGTGGGCTGATTCTGTGGTTGTGGTTGCTGTGGAGGAGGTCTTTGATAATTGCTTTGTTGGTTTTGATTCCAAGCAAAGTTAGGATGATTCCTCCATCCTTAATTGTATGTGGAAGAATAAGGGTCGTTTCTAGGTCGCTGCTGAAAAGCAGCATTAGCTTGAAACGATGCATTCATAGGACATTCTTCCGTTAAATGTGAAGGATCCGAACAGCAACCACAGACGGTCTTAGGAAGCGTGACCTGATTTAGGGAGAAAGATGAGAACTTGTTTTCAATAGCGTCGAGTTTCTTTTGTATCACTGCCATTTCGGCTTTCACTGCGATGGAAACGTCGAGCTGGTGAATACCTCCCTTAGTTGTAGGTGGTCTTACGCTTTCCCACTGCAACGTGTGTTCAGCGAGATCTTCCAGATATTTCCATGCTTCACCATCATCTTTAGAAATGAAATTGCATTGACACATTGTTTCAAGAATCTGCTTTGTCACTGGATTAATGCCCTCATATATAATCCGACATAAATCCCATCTTTGTATTCCGTGATGGGGGCATTGGACAAGCAGATCTTTAAAACGATCAAAGCACTTCCAAAATGGTTCATTGGGAAGCTGGGTGAACTGGTTGATCTCGATCCAAATATGTGCAATCTTATGATTTGGGTAAAACTTCTTAAGAAATGCTACGATGAATTCATCCCAATTAGTGATAGAGTGTGCGGCAGTATTATAAAGCCATTTTTCTGCCAAGTCGCACAGTGTGAATGGGAGAAGACGTAAGCTCATAGCATCTAAAGTCAATTGTGAAGTACCGATCATTGCGCATACGTTTTCGAATTTGGTGATGAAAACGTACGCGTCTTCCGACTCAAGCCCGTGAAATTTAGGAAGCAGATTGATGTAGTGGGGTTTAATTTCGAAATTATCCCCGTTAGGTGGTGGAAGAGATAGACAAGTAGGAAGGGGACCACGAATAGGATAGCATCTCTCTTGGAGAGAGATGCACGGTGGATTCTGCTCACCCGCGGGCGGTGGCAGCGTGGTGTTATAATTAGATGGAGTGTCGTCCATCACGATCGATGTGGTGTGTGGTGGGGGAAAAGAAGATGAAGAAGTACCGACTTCGGTGTCGATAGAAGGAACGCGGACAAGACGGGCACTAGGATCCCATGTCCAGCCGAGCATGCACTAAGCGGGTTTAGTGCAAGTAGCAGCGTGTGTGTGATTTAAAATTGGCTTGTTTTGAAAAATGTGGGACTCAAGACAAATCTCCCTAAGATGCACAAGCAACCCTAGAACTAAGGTCACCTAGGTCCAGTCTCTAGACCGCTCCTAGACTTCCAAAGGACAAGCCGCAGGATCAATCCTCTACCGCCTCCGTACTACCCTTGTAGCCAGACAAGTGCCAGGTAAGTGGGAAGGAACCACGTCGTGGGCCTAATTAAAAACCACTAGCCTTTGTCACACTTGCCTAGGCACTACAAAAGTAATGCGGATAAACGATAGATTACCCACGACCTTCATCTGTCCTTATTGAGCGCGACAGTCCTTAGAGTCTGGTCTAGATATTTTTTAAATTAATGAAGGGTTGATCTATATGCTCAGTTTGTGCTTTGTGGGGCTTAGGAAGGGTGATGAAATCCCCACCTAATCTTGATTTCGTCTTTGCCCCTTAGAGTCTGTATTAAATATGCAAAACAAAACCAATCACAAAACTTTTGCAAAAAGATTTTTGAGCGGCGCGATTTTGCAAAGAATCCTGCAGAAAATAGATTTTATTGGATTTGAGAGGAGAGAGAAGGAGTTGAGAAAGATACCAGAGAAGATTGAAGCCCTAATTCCTCCAACTTGCCGCGTTTCTGCCGCAGGAAGCACCTTTGTGCCGCGGTTCGGCCGCGAGGTGCATAGATCGCTTGCTGAAAATTTTTCTGTGATCTCCTTTGCTCCTCTGGATCTCTAAAAATGTCTCTGTTTCCTGTTTTCCTCAATTTTCTAACTCCAGATCTCCTTGCAAAAAAAATCCACGCACAAATCGTTAAATATGCAATTTGCAGTTTCGTTTTAATAATGATATGAATCGTCTAAGAATTCAACACAAATAATAAGAAAAAAAAATTACGCACGTATCCCCGGCAACGGCGCCATTTGATTGATACGAAAAAGTATTTTTGTAGTTAACCGCAATCAAAACGGTGTCGCACGTAGCTATACCGAGATGAGTACGGGTCGCCCTCTAGGAAACATGGAACCTTTTATTTTTACTTTAGATGTGTTGAGAAAGAGAGGAGGAATAAAGAATTTTGTGAAAAGTTTCTAGATCTACTTTAAACAAGAATGTAAAATATAGATCTAGATTATTTTAGAGATTTAAATAATATAATAATAGGGCTTGTAGGGTTCGTTAGGATTTAGTAGTTATGGACGATTAATTAAAAGTTACCATTTTTATCCATTAATAGATTTAGAACTAGAAAGACGGTGATGCGTGTAGATTAGGGTTTCCGGAGGGAGAAGGAATCCCACTCTTAACCCTTATCTCGACACGGAACTCCGTTCATATCTAGCCTTTACCAAAACAATCATTAATCTAATCTCTAATCGCGGTCGGAACCAGCAAAGAATTGCTAGCGCGCCCGGTTAGGATGTTAATGATTCTTTTAATAAAGTTCCTAAACTTTATAGGACTTAAAAAGGGTTTAATTATTTTCATCGTCCATTAGCCTACCCTAATCCTACGAACCCTAACAAGCGGAGAATTACTCGCGCATGTTGGGAGAAGAAGATGAAAAGAAATCGAGGGAAAACATAATGTAAAGTGCAAAGACAATTAAATAAAAATAACTACCTTTATTAATCGACTTCTTCAAACTACACTTTTAATCCATAGAAATTGATTACAACTAGTTGCTTCTCGATCTTTCCTAAGGAGGTAGTCGAACAGTCGATGATCAGCCTGGATGCGTGAGCGTCGGGAGCTTCGTGATCTCTTCGGCTTGATAAATTTTCCAAGAGGCTCTCGGTGCCTTTTTATAGTGCAAAGCCAGAATATTTTGCTTTAAAAGTTGGTAAAATTCATCATAGATTCACCCCAAAAATCCTCAGCTTTTAAGTCCTCAATCTTGCCGCGGATCCGCTGCACAAGGTGGGTAAGACCGCGGATCCGTGGCCATTTAATCTCTGCCGTTCATGAAACTTCAGGGGCTCTGTTCTTGTGACATGTGGGCTCTTCTGGAATCTTTGTATCTTTGAAATCTTCTCTCGGTTGCTTCCAGACTTGGTCTCCAAGTTTGCTTCTTAATTTGGCAAGATTTCTTCAACAACTTGATTTGCTTGATTCTAGCCTTGGAAAATTCTGCATAACTTGGAAATATTCTGCACAACAACTCAAATAAGATTTTAGTAGACTTTGTTCTACTAGGATTTGGTCAATAATATTATTTGCATACATTTTCCTACCAAATACTAATTAAAATATATTAACACATGGAAAATGGTGTTTTTACACATAATCCCTCATATGTATAATATATTATAATAAAGTCCTTTTTTATATGAAAATGGTAGGAAAAATGTAATACAAATTTGCAGTTTTATCAACTGAACAGCCGGTCTCTCAAGCCACTGGTGTTAATTGGTTCACCTAAGATATATACAGGTGCTCATTGGGTTATGAGTACACCGGACAGGACTCGCCTGGAACATGCAAGTTGGTCTTATACCAGATGTCAGATAGCAGTTCCCTGGTGACATGTGTACAGGTTAGTTCATCGACCTGAGATCGTCATTTGTCTCCTGTGAGTTCCCACTGTGCTTTGATTACTACCCTACCACGCTCAAAGGAGACGTGCAAACAGGTTTTAGTTGGGTACAGTCCTGAGCCACATGGAGGCAGTGAGCGGATCTGCATTGGTTCGTCTCTCCCGGTATTGGGGGTGAGGTCGCACTGTGTCTAGGAGAGCAATTACACAAAGCCCTCGGCCGAGGCAGGAGATTTACTGGTGGGTACTCCAGTAGTATCTCTGGGTGTTCTGGGCTACACTCCGACACGACTTGTACCGCTTTTGGGGGTCTGACTTTTACCAACCCCCTAGGCCCGCCATGCGATACTCATAGACGAACGGAACGGACTATACGGATATTGTCACTGACAGGCTCAGTAGGGTGTCAGGATGAGTTCGCTCATCAACGTCCCTTTTGGTCAATACCTGGTAGCCCGATACGTATAGGCTAATACCTCTGACGTGCTAGTGGTTAAATCCACAACCAAAGTATTGACGAGTCTTTAGAGTCCCCCACAGACCAGTTTCTCATGTTTCAGGCGAAACCTGTAGAGGCCGTATGGAGATATAGCAGGGTTCGATCACATACATGCGGTATTGCACGAATCGTGATCGGACAGATTTTACTAGCAGGTTTTGGTTTAAGCCAGATCCTAGTATTGTAGAGTGTAGATTTTGTCTATTTGTATTTGTATTCAGTGTGAATACTGTTAGTTATATGTATGCATGTATGCCCTAGAGGCCATTACTGTACATAAAATGTATATTGTAGTGGATGATGGGACATATATATGGAGGACTTTCTTGCTCGACATGATAGTATGCTATCTGGTTACTCTTTACCTTAACGTGTACACTGATTGTCTCTCTGTTACATGTTGGTAAAGCCCTTAGGATGTGTACTTGACAACCTGGACTATGATGTGGATCATACTAGTGGGGACATGGCAGTCCATAAGTACATCCTTCAAGGTCCCAAGTCGTGGGTGCATCGAGACAAGGGCATCGATATACCAGTGTAGACTAGCGTATACCTTCTCGACCCATACAGATGGGCGATGGATGATCCCATATCCATTGGTGTTTGACATCAGAGATGATATACGGGTGCTCAGTGGAGACTGGGTACACTGGAAGGACTCGCCGAGAACTCCCAGATGGTATTATACCTTACGTCAGATGGCAGTTCTCTGGTGACACTGGTACAGGTTATTCTGTAGACCCGAGATCGTCATAGAGTCTTGTGTGATTCCCACTGTGCTTTGATTTCCACCTTACCACAACCAAGAGGGCGTGCAAAACGGTGGTTTTTGGGTACAGTCCCGAATCATATGGAGGCAATGAGCGATAGGAGGGGATTCGTCTCTCCCGGTATAGGGAGTTGATGTTGCGCTGTGTTCGATTGGCTATAATCGGAAATCCCTGGCCAGGGTTGCTGAGATTTACTGGTAAGTGTTACTAGTAGTTTCTCGAACTGTTATAGACCTCATATCGACACGACATATCGAGCTATTGGGGTCTGACGTTTACCACCCGTAGGCGAGATATGCGACATATCAGACGACGAGACCGGACTGTACGGTAAGTATTACTGGTTGGATTCACAGGAGTGTGAGCGGGCTTGCTCGTCGATCTTCTGATCGCTCAATACCCAGGTGGCCGTTACGTTTAGCAGACCGCTTGCGGCTTGTGGGTGTTTGATATGATCATCACCTGCTGCCGGCGTATTGACGAGTCTTTAGAGTCCTACATAGAGGTTTCCTGGCTCAAGCGAAACGAAATAGGAGCGCATATGAGATATGTGCGGGACCGAGAATAATAACAGTATGTGATACTGTATTCTATTCTCGCGATTTGTATCATTGGACGGTTATATGAGATATAGCCGGGTTACCGATTCAAGTGTTGATTCGATACATTGATACACTTAATATTAGTCGGTTATATGCAGTATGACCGGATCATTAAATCAAGTGTTGATTTAATGATTTAATGTATAATTATATATATGATATATTACTTTACATTAACTAGTATTTTTTCATTTAAGATTATTTTCTCACTTGAATGTGCACATTGTATATATGATATATTTTTGTGCACTTGATTGTATCATGTTTGATGATACATGCAAATTTGGGTGTGTGTATGCTTTAGACCATGTTTAGGTAAATGGTTAGGGTTTTTATTTATTTATTTATTTATTTTTTCATTTTGGCGAAAATAAAATGGTGGCATTCTTTGTTTTTATTTGAAGCTTCATGAAGCATTGAAAAGTTCAAACCATTTTGTTTTTTGCTTAACCTAACCATTTTGCCTAAACCCTAGTTTATTCTCTACATTAGTTACACTAACCTATGTTTTCTATATGATAAGTATTCACTTGAATTTTATTTTCAAGAAATGAATTTTATTTTCAAGAAATGAATTTCATCTTCTTCATGGGAAGAAAAGAAAAGCTTTCTTGAAATTTCCAAGTGATGAATCCAAGCGAGAAATCCAAATTTAAAGTGAACCCACTTCCTTTTTCTTCATCCTTTACCACTTGCCATGTAGTAGAGTGTGTTTTCTTCACAAGTTTTATGACCTAGTGAAGATGGAGCTTGAGTTTGAGTTGCCTCGACGTAGATCATCTTCGGCATCGAAGTCAACGACCTAGCCCGCCCATTTCTCCGATGAAACCATCGCTAGAGTCCGGGATTCCGATGATCACAGCGGAGGGACATCAACACGGAGCTAAAGAAGTGGTGGACCGGATCTACAAAGGTTGTATTTCCATTCACTTAGCAATAAAGTTGTTTACTTGCATCTTGTTTCGCCTATCCTCTAGTAATCGATCTAGTTTAGGGTTTCTCGGCACCGGAAAATTTGAATTTGGCATGGATGATGTCTTGTGGAACCTCATGTGTGTGCCTAGGAACCCTATAGTGGTATCAGAGCCTAGCTAGAGCTTTAAGCGATTGGTAGACGATGTTAGAAACCCGATCGAACCCCGAAACCCTATTTTACACCCCTCTCTGTACAATTTTTAAAACAGTGGATTTTTCCAGACTAAAAATTTCTAAAAAATTCAGTAGGGAATTATAGGAGTTACTGTGCAGTACGTGCACTTAACTCGACAGAAGCGCCGCGGAACCGCGGCCCACCGTGGTTTGTGCGGCAGTTCCGCGGCAATTTTGTTGAATTAGTGCACGTGGTTTGCACAGTAATTTGTTTCTGATAGTGCTGTGTTTTATGGGAATTTTTAATATTTACTCAAGAGTTGAGTTTTCTGGGCTGTATTGGGGACTCGGTGTTTCGATCGGGAAGTTTAACTTCGTCTATGGGTTTTTCCGGATAATTTTAGAAAATGTTGAAAAGTTCGACCGGATATAAATACCCACTTTTTCCCTTATCTGGAAATTTCCAAGCGTTGCATCATTCCGTAGTTTAAGAACGTTCCAAGTAGTGCAAGTAACGCGATGGACCCTCTAGAAGACAACAAACCTTAACTCGATTATATGACCATCTTGAACTGCCCTTTGAACCTTAGGGTTTGGGACAGTACGGCGTACCACATGTGAGGCGTTGGCTTGATCCTTCTACGGCTGTACCGTTGGTATTATGGAACGAAGTGAATGTTCTTAAAGTTATTTCATGTGTTGAGCTGTTTCGGGAAAACTTGGGTGTTTGATTGTTCGATCGGAAAGTTTAACATTTTCTGTTTATCTGGAATGTGATACAATATTTGGAATTCACAAGTTGTTATGAGATAACTAATATAAATGTTATAAACATAGAACTTTAGTCTCACTTGATCGGTTGCCACGGAATTTTGATGTAATCAAAAGTCCGTCGTAATCACGTAGCGTACGCGGATACTCGCCGGGTAAACTTAATACACAGCTACACCCCTTAGCCCCGACCAAGTGACTGAAGGAGAACCCCGTCGCCGAAAGCATCCGTTCGGGTGCTCACGGTAGCGGTGTTCCGCCTTGGTGCACTTCATCGACGGTATCGGGGTTGCGGCCGCCTACTAAAGTTTGCGACGAGCATTCGATCAGGAAATCGGGAACCTTGTTGAATTGCCCAACTTGATATTGAAAAGAGTTTTCGATAATGAGACTAAAATGCGGGGTTTATAATTGTTAGGCATGCGATGTCTAAGGAATTCATTTGGTTAGGCATGCGATGTCAAAAGAGATTGCGGATTCCAACTGTTGTAGTTTTACACTTTCTTTCCTGCGACCGTAAGTGTAATATGTGATATCGCCGGTTTCGTTGCTATATGTCAACGACAATTGGGATACGCATGTTTACTTACGTTGATGACATGTGATGTTATGTGTTGCTGGATATCTTATATTGGATCTTCGTGTTTGAATAGCCGGGGGGGTTTTATGTGAGATGAGTGTTTTTCATTTTAATTCATGTAAAAACTTGTATGTAATATTCTTTTATTAGGGCACTTCCAAGTTGCGGAAGATGTCACCATTGATATATATTATTTACTTTTCCGCACTAGGATAGACCCAAGGAGAAGAGCACAAGTAACCGGGTTCTGGAGTCCAATGGGAGTCCAACTCGAGGAGTCGAGTCCGGGTCTCCTAACTCTAGAATTGGTAGGGTTGCTTGCCGCTCTCGTAGGGGTCTAGGGGTATGGGTTTGGGTATTCATCGCGACCGTGGAATCCGTGTTTTATACTGGCTCGTATTGAAAACACGGACGTCCTAGTATATCCAATGTTTCATATGATTCTTCTGCTGCGATATCTGTGATGTGATCATTTGATGTTCTGTGATAAATACTATATATAGTATATATGATATATTATATAGACGTTACTTATGTATTACACCCGCGCCAGCCTTGCCGTTAGTTACCTAACCTAACGGTGCACGAGGGGACATCGAAGCGAATGCGGATGGCATAAGTGTACGCCGTATTTATCTATGATGTTTAGGCAACATAAATGATGGGACTTCATTAATATGATTAATGAAAGAAAAGAAACCTAAAAGATGTTATGGAATCGAATTTCTCAAAAACAGGTAGCTACAGTTCTTGCTTTGCATCGCGGTATTCCTTGTAAAACATCCTGCACCTTATTCGATAAGGAAAGGACCGAGATCCCTTCATCGGGAGTGACTCCTTTAGTAATAACTGGCAGATGCTACAACCCTCGGTTTGTCTTTTGATTGCTTCTCTAGTTCTTGCTTTGCACAGTGATGTATATGATATATCCTACACCTCATTCGACGAGGAAAGGGCCGACGATCCCTTCACCGGAAGTGACCCTTTTAGCAAAACTAGAAAAGCTTCAAAAACACTCCATTTTAAAATCATTTGATTCTACAACGATATCAAGTTCATTACGCAATAGGTTTTAAGAAAAACCTGTCGTAGCCCTCCGTCATTTCAGATAAGTTGTATATAGTATTCATGCTATATTTGTTGGCTTTCGTCAAGGTGTAGTGTGCGGTAGCTATATGCTTCTTATCTGCTACATACGATGCGATCGGACTAGGGTAGTCTTGCGGCTTTGTTGGCTTTCATCAAGGGTCGTGCGGGTGGGTTTAATTCAATCAAGAAATGTTCGGGTTGAACTTGACTAGCGGGCTTTGGTTTGTTGGCTTTCGTCAAGGTCATTGCAGGTTAGGGGCAAAAATTATCCGGAATTTCAAGTGTTGAAATTTGTAATGAGATTGCATACCTTCTATGAGATAATTGGATCCCGATACCCATTGCGAGTAAGCGTTACTCCTGGGAGAGTTTTACACATTACAATTAGCTGATCAAGTAGGTGTCTAGAAAGGTGTTAACTACGCCTCTGGGAAAACGAGATTTACATTAATTAGGTTCGTACGACAGCACGGGGGACCTCCCTCAAAGTACCGACACTGGCCTGGCTGAAAGATTAGCGAACTTGTAGCGTGTAATTAATCCCGGCTAGTCTTTCCTTTTAGGGTTTGAAGGAAGATTTGATAAAAACAGTGGGAGCCATCCTGATTAGATAAAATAATAACCAATCTATTCTTGCAAGAGCGCACGCTGAGTGTTTTCTTCTCTCTCTCTCCTGGTAGCGACCATGTTACGCCTTAATCAAGATAATAATACTGATGTATTGACCGAACCGCTTGTTATACTGAGCTGGGAAACGTTGGTCCCGCTCCAACTTATAATTGTTATAAGACGGAGCAGGAAATAGAGGAATACCTGAATTCCTATGCCGCCCAAACGAAGAAAGTGCATATGATGCATCTCCTTCGGGTGTGTTCATTACAAAGAACGGTTTCTCTGTATCCTCTACGTCCTGGGTATTTGATACCGGATCAGGATTCCCGATATGTAATCTGTTACATAGGGCTACAGAAAGGTAGTGAACTAAGAACGGGTGATAAGTTTCATGAGACAGAAAACGGTGCAAGTGTTGCAGCCAAGTCTGTTGGTCACTGTCACCCTGTATCCCAAATACATTGATTCTGAACGAATGTTATTAGATACTGAACCTGATATACAAAATCTTATCAGTCTCTTTATTAGTAAAGAAATGATAAAATTTTGTAATGTTGGATAATGTTTTGAACATTTCCTATATCAAAAGTTGATCGGTTCAGACACGTTATCTAAAAGCATTGATGTTCTAAATCAAACTACAGTTCTTAGTATATGGAACACACAAAAAAGGAAGAGTTCAGAAATGAACGGATCCATCTTGAGGTATTGTAGACTAGGTCATATCAATGCGACCCGACTAGCTAAGTTGCACATAGATGCATATTTAAATCTGTTTGAATTTACATCTTGTGAAAACTTGCCGGTCATGTCACAAAGATAAGATGACCACAGCTCTGTTTATTGGAAGTAGAGAAAGAGTTAGTGTACTCTTGGGACTGATAAATGATGATGTATGAAGGTCCCCTATCTACACATGCCAGGACCGGTTCTTTGTACTTCATTACATTCTCTGGTGATCTCTCAAGATTCAGTCATATGTTCCTGTTGAAACACAAGTCCGAGCCTTTTGAGATATTCACAGAATATAAGTTAGAAGTAGAGAACTAATACGGGTAGAAGTATTATGTCCTATGATGAGATCAGGGAGGAGAATACTTAAGCACGGATTTCCTGGATGATTCTAAAGGAGAATGAGATTCTCTCTCAGCATTACTCCTCTGTATACAACATAGCACGATGGTATGTCGGGGCGGAGCAATAGCACCCTATGTGATATGGTGTGCTCTATGATGAGTACTACTGAGTTTCCTATTTCATTTTGGGAGTTATGCGCTTGAGAAGCTACATACCTATTGAATAGAGTTCCAATCAAATCAATTGCCTACCACTTCATATGTGATATGGAAAGGGAAGAGTCCATATCTTAAGTTTGTTAAGATTTAGGGTTGTCCGGCCTATGTCAAAAAGCAAAATCCGGACAAGCTCGAGGCAAAGTCAGTTATGTAGAACTGGAAAGGTTCCAGCTATACAAACTACAGCAGATGATTTGGTAGAACCAAAGGATTCAGTAGATACCAACGAACCTTAGCCTCTCCGCCGATCTAGTAGGGTTTCTCACCCACCTGAGAGATACTTCTGTTTCTCTATGAGAGTGGGAGCGAGGATCGCATCATGAGATGATGACCCAACTAGTTTCGAGCTGGCCATCAGGAGTGGGACTCTATAAGAATGGCTGGATGCTTAGCGATCTGAGATGGAATCCTTGTACACCAACAAAGTATGGACTTTGGTTGCTTTATCTGAAGGGTTAAATCCCCATCAGGAGCAAGTATATCTTGAGAAGATTACTTGGTGTAGATGGAAAAGTTGAGACTTTCAAAGCTAGACATATTAAAGGTTTTCATCATCGACCAGTCATGGATAATGATGAAACCTTTTTCAGTGGCTATGCTTAAGTCCATCCAGATCCAACTTGCCATTGCTACATACCATGACTACGATATCTGGTGGTTGAGTGTCATGACTGTTTTTCTAAATGATATTTTACAAAAGAGCGTCTATAAGTACACAGCCAGAAAGCTTCGTGGACAGTGGGAGCAGCGGAAACGTGTGCAAGATATTTTATGTGATAAAGCAGGCATCGCGGAGTTGGAACATCTATTTTGATGTATTTGTCAAAGAGTTTGGCATCATCAAAATGGTAGATGAACCTTGTATAAACGAAAAGGTAGTAGGGAGTATGGTGGTGATCCTCGTAGAGCACATGGATGACATACTCTTGATAGGGAAGGAGTTTCCTATGCTACGCTCGGTCAATCTCCGCTTATCACAAGGATTCTCCATATAGGATCAAAGTGATACCTACTAAATCCTGGATTTTGGATCTATGAGATAGATTTAACTGTATGTTAGGATACTCACTAGATGTAGTGAGATGGTATCAATTGATCCTGGGGAGAATCGCTGGAAGGGTTCCAGAGTGATAAAGACGACTGAATGTCAGTCACAGGCATTGTCTTTACTCTCAGTAAAGGGACGGTATGTTGGAAGAGTTCCAAGCTAAATACTGTGACATTCTAGACGATAAAGGCTGAATACATCGCTACTTAAAATTCTACCAAAGAGGCTGTCTGGGTGTATAGTGGTTCATGAGATGAACTAGGTTCCTACCATTGTGTGACAATGGAGTTGTGGCTTATGCCAAGGAACGTCCGTCCCATCAGTGATCCAGACATATTCTAATGTAGTGTCACCTGGTCATGGAGATGATTGATCTCCAGGGTGATTGAGGAAGGCGGAGTAGACTCAGAGGACAACACGGCGGATCCACTCACAAAGGCCTTTTCCCAGAGAAAGACTTTTATGGGATGGTTGAGTATGAGATACTGCAACCACTGCTATAGATGGCCCTAGTGCAAGTGGGATATTGTTAGTTATATGTATGCCCTAGAGGCCATTACTGTACAAAGGATGTATATTGTAGTGGATGCTGGGACATATATAGGGAGGACTTTCTTGCTCGACATGATAGTATGCTATCTGGTTGCTCTTTATCTTAACGTGTACACTGATTGTCTCTCTGTTACATGTTGGTAAAGCCCTTAGGATGTGTACTTGACTACCTGGACTATGATGCGGATCATACTAGTGGGGACATGGTAGTCCATAAGTACATCCTTCAAGGTCCGTAGTCATGGATGTATCGAGAAAAGGGCATCGATCTACCAGTGTAGACTAGCGTATACCTTCTCGACCCATACAGATGGGCGATGGATGATCTCATATCCATTGGTGTTTGACATCAGAGATGATATACAGGTGCTCAGTGGAGACTGGGTACACTGTACGGACTCGCCGAGAACTCCCAGATGGTATTATACCTTACGTCAGATGGAAGTTCTCCGGTGACACTGGTACAGGTTAGTCTGTAGACCCGAGATCGTCATAGAGTCTTGTGTGATTCCCACTGTGCTTTGATTTCCATCTTACCACGTCCAAGAGGGCGTGCAAAACGGTGGTTTTTGGGTACAGTCCCGAATCACATGGAGGCAATGAGCGATAGGAGGGGATTCGTCTCTCCCGGTATAGGGAGTTGATGATGCGCTGTGTTCGATTGGCTATAACCGGAAATCCCTGGCCAGGGTTGCTGAGATTTATTGGTAAGTGTTACCAGTAGTTTCTCGAACTGTTATAGACCTCATATCGACACGACTTATCGAGCTATTGGGGTCTGAAGTTTACCACCCCTAGGCGAGATATGCGACATATCAGACGACGAGACGGGACTATACGGTAAGTGTTACTGGTTGGATTCACAGGAGTGTGAACGGGATTGCTCGTTGATCTTCTGATCGCTCAATACCCGGGTGGCCGTTACGTTTAGCAGACCGCTTGCGGCTTGTGGGTGTTTGATATGATCATCACCTGCTGCTGGCGTATTGACGAGTCTTTAGAGTCCTACACAGAGGTTTCCTGGCTCAAGCGAAACGAAATAGGAGCGCGTATGAGATATGTGCAGGACCGAGAATAATTACAGTATGTGATACTGTATTCTAGTTTCGCGATTTGTATCATTGGACGGTTATATGAGATATAGCCGGGTTACCGAATCATGTGTTGATTCGATACATTGATACACTTGATATTAGTCGGTTATATGCAGTATGACCGGATCATTAAATCAATTGTTGATTTAATGATTTAATGCATAATTATATATATGATATATTACTTTACATTAACTAGTATTTGTTCACTTAAGATTATTTTCTCACTTGAATGTGCACATTGTATATATGATATATTTTTGTGCACTTGATTGTATCATGTTTGATGATACATGCAAACTTGGGTGTGTGTATGCTTTAGACCATGTTTAGATAAATGGTTAGGGTTTTTATTTATTTATTCATTCATTTTGGCAAAAATAAAATGGTGGCATTCTTTTTTTTTATTTGAAGCTTCATGAAGCTTTGAAAAGTTCAAACCATTTTGTTTTTTGCCTAACCTAACCATTTTGCCTAAACCCTAGTTTATTCTCTAAATTAGTTACACTAACTCACAGTTGCTATGTGATAAGTATTCACTTGAATTTTATTTTCAAGAAATGAATTTCATTTTCCTTCTTCTTCTTCATCTTCTTCAAGTGAAGAAAAGAAAAGCTTTCTTGAAATTTCCAAGTGATGAATCCAAGTGAGAAATCCAAATCTAAAGTGAACCCACTTCCTATTTCTTCATCCTCTACCACTTGCCATGTAGTAGAGTGTGTTTTCTTCACAAGTTTTATGACCTAGTGAAGATGGAGCTTGAGTTTGAGTTGCCTCGACGTAGATCATCTTCGGCATCGAAGTCAACGACCTAGCCCGCCCATTTCTCCGACGAAACCATCGCTAGAATCCGGGATTCCGATGATCGCAGCGGAGGGACGTCAACACAGAGCTAAAGAAGTGGTGGACCAGATCTACAAAGGTTGTATTTCCATTCACTTAGCAATAAAGTTGTTTACTTGCATGTTGTTTCGCTTATCCTCTAGTAATCGATCTAGTTTAGGGTTTCTCGGCACCGGAAAATTTGAATTTGGAATGGATGATGTCTTATGGAACCTCATGTGTGTGCCTAGGAACCCTACAAATACAAATGCGGGTATGTATATACAGTCGCGGGGTTTTCCTGTAATTTATTACGGGAACAGTTTTCTGAAGTTGCCAGTTTGCATTCCGTTCCGGCCAGTTTTCCTTTGTTCCTTCACGGCCGGACTTTCCGTTAGAGGGGCTAATTTGTAAGTTCGTAAATTAGCATATTGTGGAGGGTTTATTTGTGAAATGGTGGCATTATGAGGGTTCTTGCATGATGAGATTCTTTTTCCATCACTGGCTTGCATTAAATGAGATGGAACTTTGATTAGATGAGATTTGAAATGGTGTGACCATTTTTCTTCTCATGTTCTTACAAATTCTTTCATGCCTCATTCCTTTTTCTCACCCTACCATTTTTGATATTGAGGGGCCGGCCACTTGAGGGGAGGGAGGAGATGAGTTTTCATTTTTGAGGGAAATTGATTCATCACATTTCTAGCTTGCTACAAAATTCCTCACCTCCCCAAAAGTTCATTCCTCTCCCCCTTCATAAAAGGCAACTTCATAACACCAAAGAGACAAAGCATTCTACATTACTCTACTTCAACCTTGGATGCGTCGGCTAGCCAACTTCGCGCCCGAGTTGCCTCGGTCCAGAGGTGGGAGCCCGTAAAAGAACCCGGCGTTGTGGTGTCCGTCCCGACGAGGAGTTGACGACCGGAGATTCCGCGAGGAGATCGGAGTGGAGGCGAAGACCGAAGAACACGGATCCCTTGGTATATCTCTCTACCCATCTTTTAGTTTTCTAGTAGTTAGGTTAATGGCCCGATCCGGATTGATAGTGCGCGGTGGTGCCGGTTTGCAAGTTTCGCAAAGTTTTTCGTTTCCGCATTTCCGGCGTCGGATCGACGGCCGGGGCGCCGCCGTACACTTACATTGGTATCAGAGCCACGCCATTAACCTAGTCTAGCTTGCTCTAGTATGTTTAAAGACTCGATCGAACAAAAACCCCAAAAAATCGTATTTTCTAGTGCATCAGGTTTCTGTCGAAATTTTTTGGGCTCTAAAAATTTTTCAGGTCATTGCAGAAACCCATGCAGGCAATTCTGAGCATTCTGGGAAAATTCGATGCAATAATTCCTTAGAACGACTGTGAAAACGCGGCCAAACTGTCACGACCCGAAAGAGCACGTGACTGGCCCTTGAATCCTATGAAGTCTATAGGACTCCATCTGATCCAAGAAAGCCAAAAGTCCAGAAATCTAAAACCATTTAAGGAGTAAATAAAGGAAAAACTAGTTTTAAGAGGTAAAGAAAGCATGTTTTGAAAATCAAGTTTTTAAATAACTAAGCCGAATATGCATTTTGAAAATGTGTAATCTTTCCTGAAAATTTCGGCAGAGTTTCCTTTGTAAAAACTGGCCCCGAACAGGATACAACAAGAATAACATAAACATGAAATGATAAAAGGCATCCCCAAGCGGGAGCTAGCTCTTCGTCAATCGACGGTCACAACCACGCAACCAATATAATATACAACGCCAAAGGGCGAGGATCAAAACCTAAAAAGAAACTCAAAACAGCCAGAAAACCGTAATACTACAAGCGCGACTCTAAGGTCGAAATAATACAACACTGTTTTCTAAGTCTGAAACAATATACAAGTTTTGGTTGATGGAATTTCTAGATACAATGAATAATACATGTACAATGGTGGTTCTGATACAAAAGAACCCACCTACCCAAGCAAGTCACCCATAAGGAGGCAGTGTGCCAGAAATGCCGCTATGGAATCTGTACGGCAAAAACCTGCAAGAACTGTGGCACAACGGGGATGAGTTGCCAATTCGTGAATATAAAATATCTACAAGCAGAGATCGAATGTATGACCCATCCTAGGTCAAAACGATCAGATATATATATAAACCTCAATATGAATAAGTCTGAAGCATGCTAAACTGGCAATGAAATCTCTATACATGAGTGTAGTGCCAAGTGCTCGTGCCAGTACCTCAGGTAATAGCATAACATAAATGTGAGGTATAATCAATGAAATCAATCTGCATGTACGTGGATCCCGTCCACTCGTCACCCAATGACAATAACAATCATGCATGTAAATATCATCAGCATATGCATGGAAATATGAGGATATAAACCACCTGTGTCCCTCGCGACACGTCAAAATCATGGAACCGGAGTGCCCAGTATCGGCACTCGAAAACATCATGAAAATTGTGCCCAGCATCGGCACGTAGATCCTCATATATCGGGCTCCATCAGTCCGGATCGGCCCTCGGCCCCGGCAGTACGCCCATATCCATCTATCGACTCTGGTCAGTATCCTCCGGATAACCGACAGGTCCAACCAATCACCGGTAGGTACTCGCCACCCTGCCAGGCTCATCGTCTACTCCACGAAAAACATTTCTTGCTCCGGGGAACCATACCGGGTCCACCATGTACCCGCAATCGGCCTCATCCGCCTCCTCGAATCGGGTTTCACACGTCGCTCTCAGCACCGAGAAAACACATGGTGGACGCACTGAAATATCATATCAAGGGTAACCGGTTTTTTAAAACAATTACATATTCTCTTTGAAACACCCACGGTTCCCCAAAACCAGAAATATCATGGAAACAGCATATCTCAATGCGTATAATCAGAAAGCATCATGTATGCGACATATAGCAGAAAGGTAAGCATATCAATATGTCATGCAAGGGTCATATCCTGAATGCAACAGTACTACAGTGTACTGACATGGAAATTATCGATGATGAAGTGTGTGAGCCGGCAAACAAGTGTACGTGGAACATACGCATCATCGATAATGGTGCTGGTGTCCTAGCAGCATGACTGAAATATATCAACAATATAAGCGATGCAATGAAAACAGCATGGATATGCGGAATCGAATAATCACGCAACAGTAAAGAACCTGCCTCAATAAATATATCATGCAGCCTTGACATTTAAAATAAGACGAATCGGGGTTTTTAATAAAATAAGGGTTACGGTGTTTTAAGAAAAGATACTTCGTTTGAAAATACCCGTAGAATCCCTTTTTTCCTATCTTTAAAAATATCCCCGATTCGTTAGTTTGGAAATAGGTATGACTCGGGTCAGTCTAATGTCTACTAAGTAATCTAAACAGGAGGGGTATGAAACCACCTACATCTGAGTCGATATACATATATACAATAGTCGGTGATCTCGCCTCAATAGTATCACGTACGATACGGTATACCATATAACATCCTCGAGTCATGAGTGCGGATCAAACATCAATATAATGCTCGTACGGTAAATCCTCGTACGACATCCCAATAGCTAGGTACGGATCAATATCACATTCATCTCATCATGTATCAGGTATCATTACCATCATATCACATTTTCTCTGGTACGAATCTAAGTCTAGTACCATCGATACCATCTATATAAATATGAATGTGGGGTAAAACACATGCCCAAAGGCCCGCTAAAACTATCATGTCGCACCTCAAATACGAACTCTGTCATATCACCGAATCTCATGGCCTCAAATCCCGTATATGAACATATGGTCCCATACCCATGTGTAGATATACACACCTCCAAATGCGCACAGATAGATAAAGAATGTATGGGAGTATATGTGTACGTGTCTGTGTGAGTGCAACCACTACTCTAGGGTTCGCACTATACCAAACCAATACATCCTTATCATTGATAATTCCATTATTACCACCAATAATCTTAACAACACATAATAAATATATATGTAAACGTATTCGTATACATCACCACGGACTGCGGGGGTGCTATACGCCATCCACCCGACTTCTCTCCGTAGATATAAATCTACTCACCTGGTCTTCGCTTGCCGAAATTGATGACGCCATGCTCCTTCGCCTCGGAAACCTTGCGAGGGTACCTAGAATAATAAATAGTCGCAATACGTATTAACATCAAGGCAGAAAACCGATACATCGCATAGTGTGCTCATTGGTTGGAACCTATGGCCTAAACGTGCAAATCAATTAAACGACCCCTGTTGTCGATGTACGAACATCCGAAAACTAAATACAAATCCAAATATCAAGAAAGTGCATTTCAAAATACGGAAAACATAGCCTAAAACACACCAAAAGGCTTCCAGATTTTCCCCAGATGACAATTAGCCAAAATTGCACATAGGAGGGGTCTATTTTAGTGCAAAAGGAGCCCTGGAACAAAACTGGAACAATTCTACCCTACTCTGGCCGCAAATTGCGGCCAGAATGATTAAATCTGCGGCCATGGGTTTGAATTAGGGGCTCGGGTCTTGGTGGTAGCTTCCTAGGTGCCTGCACGACTCGCTGTCAGCTCAATTTTATTTTTGGTGCCCCCGGGTTGCTCCAGATTCCAGAACACCTTCACAGATCACACATTTATCCGATGTCGGGTTTCTAAATCCATGTTTTGGGGTTTCTAGGGTCTGGTCCAAGTCACTAAACAGCACCTAACTTTAGTTAACAGCTATTAGGAATCACCCAATTCAATCCAAGACTCAAACATTCACTAGGGTTTCCCAATGTCCACTAATATGCACAAAACAACATCTAAACATGATATCTCACAAAACTAAGCTAAAGGGAAGAAATTATACCTCATCTAGTCCACTCTAAGCAGCACTAACTTCCCAAAGTCTTCAAAATCCTATTTTGCTCGGTCCATCGTGTAGAGGTTGAAGTGGGGATTAATATTTGTGAATGGTGTGTAGGGTTTTGGGGCATGGTTGGAGATGGATCTATGGATTTTTGTGGAGGGTTTTTTTTTGGAGTTGAGGAGATGAAGAGGAAGATGAAAAATATGATGGGGATTCAAAAATGGCAGCAGCCCCCTCCCTCTCTCTCACAATTCACACACTCTCTCTCTCTCCAAAAGCCCACCTAACCTAATCATTATGTCTCCCTTGACTTTTTCCTTTTCCTTTTTCTTTTCTCTCCACCAAAACCATAATTTAAAGCCCAAATGAAATGAAACATGTGTAAAAATGGACATGTCATGGTGCACTAACCATGGAAACTGTAAAAACGCGGATTTGGCTTAATCGCGATTAGCAGTGTACTAATCGGGTTTTTATCGAAACTGCGTATAATAAATTTTAAAAATGCCAAATCCTTTAACTATATTATTAAATGAATAAATCATTTTAATTTCTATTTATTTCAAAATTATAGGTATATATTTATACCCTTTTTCGAAAACCCCAATTTCACAAATCGGCAGTTTTCGGGAAAAATCTTATTTTAATATTAATTTCCCCAAAATAATATTTTATATTTTCCGAAATGTTACAATCTTCCCCCCTTAAATAAATTCGGTCCCCAAATTTAAATTTAAACCCCAAAAATCTAAAACATTTCAATAATCGGCTCAAAACAGCGGGGCTCCGAAATCATGGAAATCGTAGAAATAACACAGCGCGTCGAGGGCGCGTAAAAACGAGTACAAAACTCAAAATCAACTCCATCAAGCGTTACGCAAATCATCGGATTTGCACGCATATCCTCGGAGATACAACAGAGATACAGATCTCGAAATCCACTACTGAATCCAATATACACTAGTCAAATACTATAATACGTGTATAGTACGCATCCTTGAAACCTCAAAAATCTGAATAAAACACATGCAAAATCTTTTCTAAATCGCCGCGGAAATGTGTAACTCCTGGCATAGCTGACGGACGCTCATTTTAAAATAATAATATATGCCCATATGTGTTTTCTTAAATACACGTTCCGTCGTTTCCAAAATATCCCAAAAGGTTCTCCTTTTATAAACGTTCGCGTCGCTTACGGACACGTAGAACATAACGAGACTATAGCTCCTCTTTTTCAAAAACCTCTTGGTAAATTTTTAATGCATGCAAAGTATTTAGGTACTGTCCTCGGATCAGTCATGTTTGGCTACTACACAGAATAGTGTCCAACATGAAAGCAAAGTGCTCAAAACTAAAATCAGCCTCAAAAGGCATATCCAATAATCACATGCATCTGGTGCGCTGTTAGTTATATGTATGCCCTAGAGGCCATTACAGTACATTGGATGTATATTGTAGTGGATGCTGGGACATATATAGTTAGGACTTTCTTGCTCGACATGATAGTACTCTATCTGGTTGCTCTTTATCTTAACATGTATACTTTCTGTCTCTCTGATTACATGTTGATAAAGCCCTTAGGATGTGTACTCGACTTCCAGGACTATGATGCAGATCATACTAGTGGGGCCTGGGTAGTCAATGAGTACATCCTTCATTATTCCTAGTCGTGGGAATATCGAGACGGGGGCATCGATATTCCAGAGTAGACTAGCGCATATCTTCTTGACCCATGCGATGGGCGATGGATGATCCCATATCCATTGGTGTTTGACATCGGTATGCGGGTGCTCAGTGGAGACTGGGTACACTGAACGGACTCGCCGAGAACTCCCAGATGGTATTATACCTCACGTCAGATGGCAGTTCTCTGGTGACACTGGTACAGCTTAGTCTGTTGACCCGAGATCGTCATAGAGTCTTGTGTGTCTCCCACTGTGCTTTGATTTCCACCCTACCACGGCTCTACTGAGTCATGCAAACAGGTGGTTTTTGGGTACAGTCCCGATTCACATGGAGGCAATGAGCGATAGGAGGGGATTCGTCTCTCCCGGTATTGGGGGTTGATGTTGCGCAATGCACGACTGGCCATAACAGGAAATCCCTGGCCAGGGTTTCTGTGATATACTGGTAAGAGTTATCAGTAGTTTCACGAAAGTTATGGACCTTACGTCGGCATGACTTATCAAGCTATTGGGGTCTGACATATCAGACGAACAGACCGGACTATACGGTAAGTGTTACTCGTTGGATTCACAGGAGTGTGAGCGGGCTTGCTCGTCGATCTTCTGATCGCTCAATACCCAGGTGGCCGTTACGTTTAGCAGACCGCTTGCGGCTTGTGGGTGTTTGATATGATCATCATCTGCTGCCGGCGTATTGACGAGTCTTTAGAGTCCTACACAGAGGTTTCCTGGCTCAAGCGAAACGAAATAGGAGCGCATATGAGATATGTACGGGACCGAGAATAATGCGTGTATGTGATACCGTATTTCATTCTCGCGATGAATGTGTCGAATGGTTGTATGCGATATAACCTAGTTATCGAATCAAGGATTGATTCGATAAGCCGATACATTGGATACTAGCCGGTTATATGCGATATGACCGGATCATTGAATCAAGTGTTGATTTAATGATTTAATGTATAATTATATATTTGATATATTACTTTGCATTAACTAGTATTGGTTCACTTTAAATGGATTTACTCACTTGGTTTATGCACATTGTATAAGTGATATATTTTGTGCACATAATTGTATCATGTTTGATGATACATGCAAGCTAGGGTTAGTGTAAAGAATTAGACCATGGTTAAGTTTATGATTAGGGTTTTCTTTTTATTTACTTATTCATTTATTTATTCTTTTTGTTTATTTTGGAAAAAGAAAATGATAAAGAAAATAGAATGGTGGCTTGATTTGTTTGTAGTTGAAGTTTCTTGAAACTTTTACTAAGTCACCAATCTTGTCTCATCCTTATCCCTAACCATTCAAGTTAACCATGGTCCATTCTCTACAACTAACCAAGGGTTAGTAAATGATAAGTATTGATTTATTTATCATTTACATAATACTTATCATAATTCTTTATCATCTTCGGCATCGAACCGACGATCAAGCCCGCCCATTCTTCGATGATGCCAATGCTAGAGTCAAGGGCTCGATTTGGACAGCGGAGGGAGATCATCGCGGAGCTTAGGAAGTGGTGGACCGGATCTACAAAGGTTGTAGTCACTTTCCCTTAGCATTTAATTCGATTACATGCTTGCTTCGCCTATATATCTAGTTAACGATCCGTATTAGGGTTCGTAGGCACAAGGAATTTTTTGATTTCTGCATGTTTGATCACTTGTGAGACTTCATTAGTGTGCCTAGGAACCCTACAGTGGTATCAGAGCCTAGCTAGAGCCTTAGGCGAAGTCTAGACGGAATTAGAACTCCGATCGAATCAAAACCCAAACCCTAATATTGCTCTTTGGACTTTTTCTGAATTTGTTGATTTTTTAGAATTAAAAATATGCAGAGAAATGTGCAGGAAATTCTAAGAAAAACTGCAGAAAACGACAGCCTAATTCTACAGTACGACCGCGGAACCACGGCGTCGCCCCCCCTTCTGCGGCGGTTCCGCGGCCGTATGTGATGACCAGGCTGTGAGTTTTCTTCAGTTGTTTCTGTTTGTGTTTCTTGTGTGTTCTGGATGCTTTTAATATTTATTCCAGTGTTGTATTTTCTGAGTTGTATTGGGGACTCGGTGTATTCGATCGGACTGTCTAATTTTGTCGGTGTGCTTTTCCGGGTATTTTTAGAATATGTTAAAAAGTTCGACCGGATATAAATACCCAATTTTTTCCCTGCCGGGAAATTTCCAAGTGTTGAATTTTTCCGTAGTTTAACGACGTTCTAAGTAGTGCAAGTAACGCAATGGACCCTCTAGAAGACAACAAACCTTAACTCGATTATGTGACCGTCTTGAACTGCCCTTTGAACCTTCGGGTTTGGGGCAGTACGGCGTGCCACATGTGAGGCGTTGGCTTGACCCTTCTACGGCTGGACCGTTGGTACTGAGGCACGAACTGAATGTTGTTAGACTTATTTCATGTGTTGAGCTGTATCGGGAAACTTGGGTGTTCGATTGTTCGATCGAAAAGTTTAGCATTTTCTATTTATCCGGAATGTGATACAATAATTGGAATTCATAAATTGTTATGAGATAACGGAATGAATATTATAAACGTAGCAGTTTAGTCTCACTTGATCGGTTGCCACGGAGTTTTGATGTGATCAAAAGTCTGTCGCAATCACGTAGCGTACGCGGATACTCGCCGGGTAAACTTAATAGACAGCCTCACCCCATAGCCCCGACCAAGTGACTGTAGGAGAACCCCGTCGCCGAAAGCATCCGTCCGGGTGCTCACGGCAGCGATGTTCCGCCTTGGTGCACTTCATCGACGGTATCAGGGGTGCGGCCGCCTACTAAAGTTTGCGACGAGCATTCGATCAGTTTTTCGGGAATCCTGTTGAATTGCCCGACTTGATATTGAAAAGTGTTTTCGATAATGAGACTAAAATGCGGGGTTTATAATTTTAGGCATGCGATATCAAAGAATTCATTTGGTCAGGCATGCGATGTCTGAGGTGTTAGTTATATGTATGCCCTAGAGACCATTACTGTACATTGGATGTATATTGTAGTGGATGCTGGGACATATATAGGGAAGACTTTCTTGCTCGACATGATAGTATGCTATCTGGTTACTCTTTACCTTAACGTGTAGACTGATTGTCTCTCTGTTACATGTTGGTAAAGCCCTTAGGATGTGTGTTTGACTACCTGGACTATGATGCGGATCATACTAGTGGGGACATGGTAGTCTATAAGTACATGCTTCAAAGTCCCTAGTCGTGGGTGTATCGAGACGGGGCATCGATATACCAGAGTAGACTAGAGTGTACCTTCTCGACCCATACAGATGGGCGATGGGTGATCCCATATCCATCGGTGTTTGACATCATAGGAGATATACGGGTGCTCAGTAGAGACTGGGTACACTGGACGGACTCGCCGAGAACTCCCAGATGATATTATACCTCACGTCAGATGGCAGTTCTCTGGTGACACTGGTACAGAGTAGTCTGTTGACCCGAGATCGTCATAGAGTCTTGTGTGGTTCCCACTGTGCTTTGATTTCCATCTTACCACGTCCAAGAGGGCGTGCAAAACGGTGGTTTTTGGGTACAGTCCCGAATCACATGGAGGCAATGAGCGATAGGAGGGGATTCGTCTCTCCCGGTATAGGGAGTTGATGTTGCGCTGTGTTCGATTGGCTATAACAGGAAATCCCTGGCCAGGGTTGCTGAGATTTACTGGTAAGTGTTACCAGTAGTTTCTCGAATTGTTATAGACCTCATATCGACACGACTTATCGAGCTATTGGGGTCTGACGTTTACCACCCCTAGGCGAGATATGCGACAGATCAGACGATCAGACCGGACTGTACGGTAGTGTTACTGGTTGGATTCACTTGAGTGTGAGCGGGCTTGCTCGTCGATCTTCAGATCGCTCAATACCCGGGTGGCCGTTACGTTTAGCAGACCGCTTGCGGCTTGTGGGTGTTTGATATGATCATCATCTGCTGCCGGCGTATTGACGAGTCTTTAGAGTCCTACACAGAGGTTTCCTGGCACAAGCGAAACGAAATAGGAGCGCATATGAGATATGTGCGGGACCGAGAATAATACGAGTATGTGATATTGTATTCGATTCTCGCGATGTGACATTGATCGGTTATATGTGATATAACCGGGTTATCGGATCAAGTGTTGATTCGATAAGTTGTTACTAATGATACTAGCCGGTTATATGCGATATGACCGGATCGTTAAATCAAGTGTTGATTTAATGATTTAATGCATAATTATATATTTGATATATTACTTTGCATCAACTAGCATCGGTTCACTTTATAATGGATTTTCTCACTCGGATGTGCGCATTATATATGTGATATGATTTTGTGCACTAGCTTGTATCATGTTTGATGATACATGCTTTTTGGTTAAGTGTAAAGTGTTAAACCTTGGTTAATGAATAGGTTAGGGTTTATTATTTGTTATTCATTTATCTTATTTAATTATCCATTTATTTATGATAAATGAATAAATGAAAATGAAATGAAATGGTTGCTAATTTTGGATTCTAGTTGAAGCTTCTTGATCTTTTGACTAAGTGACTATTTTGTCTCTAGCTTGACCCTAACCATTCCTTTAACCATGATTGATTCTCTACACATTACCATGGTTAAAGATTATGATAAGTATTCTTTTATTTTATATTTTCAATTAACTTATCATAACATTTTACCATCTTCTTCTTCATTTTCTTCAAGTGAAGAAAGCTTGCCTCCATCAATGGCAAGTGATGAAAAAGAGTGTGAAATCCAAATCTAAAGTCTACCCACTTCCTATTTCTTCATCCTCTACCTCTTGCCAAGTAGTAGAGTGTGTTTCCTTCACAAGTTTTAGGGCTTGGTGAAGGTGGAGCTTGATTTAGCGATGCCTCGACGTAGATCATCTTCGGCATGGACATCGACGACCTAGCTCGCTTTTTCTCCGACGAAGCCGACTCTAGAGCCCGGATTCCTTTTGGACAGCGGAGACAACTTCGTTGTGGAGCTATGGAGGTGGAGCACCGGATCTACAAAGGTTGTATTTCCGATATCCCATTAGTTAAGTGGTTAACTAGTTTATTTTTCGCCTAGATTTCTAGCAAACGATCCGTAGTCGGGTCTCTCGGCACCTAGAATTTTTGATAATGGCATGTTCGATGCCTTGTGAGACCTCATTAGGGTGCCTAGGAACCCTACAGTGGTATCAGGGCCTATCTAGAGCCTTAGGCGAAGTCCAGACGGAATTTGAAACCCGAACGAACCCGAAACCCACACCCGAGAATGCTCTCTGGACATTTTTGAAATATCTGGATTTTTGTGAATTAAAAATTGCTAAAAAATTCAGCAAGGAAATATATGAGTTACGGCGCAAAATTGGACCCATGAGTCATCTAACAGAGCGCGGAACCGCGGCATAAGCCCAGCTTATGCGGCGGTTCTGCGGCTAGGTGATGACATCACCTTCCACTTGTTGCACAGTAATTCCTATTTTAATATGCTGGGTTTTTTGGGAATTTTTAATATTTTTTCCAGAGTTGAATTTTCTGGGATGTATTTGGGGATTCGGTGTTTCGATCGGAGTATCAAATTTTGTCTGTGTGGCTTTCCGGATAAATTTTAGAATATGTTAAAAAGTTCGACCGGATATAAATACCCAATTTTTCCCCTGTCGGGAAATTTCCAAGTGTTGGATTTTTCCGTAGTTTAACGACGTTCTAAGTAGTGCAAGTAACTCGATGGACCCTCTAGAAGACAACAAACCTTAACTCGATTATGTGACCGTCTTGAAGTGCCCTTTGAACCTTCGGGTTTGGGGCAGTAAGGCGTGCCACATGTGAGGCGTTGGCTTGAGCCTTCTACGGCTGGACCGTTGGTACTGAGGCACAAACGGAATGTTGTTAGACTTATTTCATGTGGTGAGCTGTATCGGGAAAACTTGGGTATTCGATTGTTCGATCGGAAAGTTTAACATTTTCTGTTTATCTGGAATGTGATACAATACTTGGAATTCGCAAATAGTTATGTGATAACTGAATGAATGTTATAAACATAGCAGTTTAGTCTCACTTGATCGGTTGCCACGGAATTTTGATGCGATCAAAAGTCCGTCGCAATCACGTAGCGTACGCGGATACTCGCCGGGTAAACTTAATAGACAGCCTCACTCCATAGCCCCGACCAAGTGACTATAGGAGAACCCCGTCGTCGAAAGCACCCGTTCGGGGGCTCGCGGTGGCGGTGTTCCGCCTTGGTACACTTCGTCGACGGCGTCGGGGGTGCGGCCGCCTACTGAAGTTTGCGACGAGCATTCGATCAGGATGTCGGGAATCTTGTTGTGTTGCCCGACTTGATATTGAAAAGTGTTTTCGATAATGGGACTAAAATGCGGGGTTTATAATTGTTAGGCATGCGATGTCTAAGTAATTCATTTGGTCAGGCATGCGATGTCTGAGGTGGTTGCGGATTCCAACTGTTGTAGTTTTACACTTTCTTTTCTGTGACCGTAAGTGTAATATGTGATATCGCCGGTTTCGTTGCTATATGTCAACGACAATTGGGATGCGCATATTTACTTACGTTGATGACATGTGATGTTATGTGTTGCTGGATATGTTATATTGGATCGTCGTGTTTGAATCGGCGGGGGTTTTTATGTGAGATGAGTGTTTTTCATTTTCATTCATGTAAAAACTTGTATGTAATATTCTTTTTTTGGGGCGCTTCCAGGTTGCGGAAGTTGTCACCGTTGATGTATATTATTTACTTTTTCGCACTAGGATAGACCCAAGGAGGAGGGCACAGGTGACCGGGTTCTGGAGTCCAGTGGGAGACCAACTCGAGGTGTCGAGTCCGGGTCTCCTAACTCCAGAATTGGCAGGGTTGCTTGCCGCTCTCGTAGGGGTCTAGGGGTGTGGGTTTGGCTATTCATCACGACCGTGGAATCCGTGTTTTATACTGGCTCGTATTGAAAACACGGACGTCCTAGTATATCCAATATTTCATATGATTCTTCTGCTGCGATATCTGTGACGTGATCATGTGAGTTTCTGTGATAGATACAGTATATAGTATATATGATATATTATATAGACGTTACTTATGTTTTACACCCGCGCTAGCCCTGCCCTGCTCTGCCGTTAGTTACCTAACCTAACGGTGCACGAGGGGACATCGAGGCGAATGCGGATGGCATAAGTGTACGTCGTATTTATCTGTGATGTTTAGGTATTTAAATGATGGGACTTCATTAATGTGATTAATGAAAGATAAGAAACCTAAGATGTTGTAGAATCGAATTTCAAAATAAAACAGGTAGCTACAGTTCTTGCTTTGCACAGCGGTATATGTGATATATCCTGCACCTTATTCGATGAGGAAAGGACCGAGATCCCTTCACCGGGAGTGACTCCTTTAGCAATAACTGGCAGATGATACACACTCGGTTTGTCTTTTGATCGCTTTTAAGAGTTTTTGCTTTGCACAGTGATATATATGATATATCCCGCACCTCATTCGACGAGGAAAGGACCGACGATCCCTTCACCGGGAGTGACTCCTTTAGCAAAACTAAAAAAGCCTCAAAAACACTCCATTTCAAAATTCATTCGATCCTACAACGATATCAAGTTCATTACACAATAGGTTTTCAGAAAAACATGTCGTAGCCCTCCGTCATTTCAGATAAGTTGTATATAGTATTCGTGCTGCATTTGTTGGCTTTCGTCAAGGTGCAGTGTGCGGTAGCTATATGCTGCTTATCTGCCAGCATACGATGCGATCGGATTAGGGTAGTCGTGCGGCTTTGTTGGCTATCGTCAAGGGTCGTGCGGGTGGGTTTAATTCGATCAAGAAATGTACCGGTTGAACTTGACTAGCGGGCTATGATTTGTTGGCTTTCGTCAAGGTCATAGCATGTTAGGGGCAAAATATTATCGGGAATTTCAAGTGTTGAAATTTGCAATGAGATTGCATACCTTCTATGAGATAGTTGGATCCCGATACCCGCTGCGACTAAGTGTTACTCCTGGGAGAGTTTTATACATTACAATTAGCCGATCAAGTAGGTGTCTAGAAAGGTGTTAACGAGGTTACGCCTCTGGGAAAACGAGGTTTACATTAATTAGGTTCGTGCGAAAGCACGGGGGACCTCCCTCAAAGTACCGACACTGGCCTGGCTGAAAGATTGGCGAACTTGTAGTGTGTAATTAATCCCGGCTAGTCTTTCCTTTTAGGGTTTGAAGGAAGATTTGATAAAAAGCAGTGGGTGCCATCCTGATTAGATAAAATAATAACCAATCTATTCTTGCAAGAGCGCACGCTGAGTGTTTTCTTCTCTCTCTCTCCAGGTAGCGACCATATCACGCCTTAATCAAGATAATAATACGGAATATTTGACCGAACCCGCTTGTTATACTGAGCCGGGGAATGTTGGTCCCGCTCCAACTTATAATTGTTATAAGACAGAGCAGGAAATTGGGGATTACCAGAATTCCCGTGCCGCCCAAACGAAGAGAGTGCATGCTGATGCATCATCTTCGGGTGTGTTCATTATACAGAACTGTTTCTCAGTATCCTCCGCATCCTTGGTATATGATACCGGATCAGGATCCCAGAAATGTAATCTGTTACATAGGGCTACAAAAGGGTAGAAAAACTGAGAACGGTTGATAAGTTTCATGAGGCAGAAAACGGGGCAAGAGTTGCAGCCAAGTCTGTTGGTCACTGTCACCCTGTATTACCGATACATTGATTCTGAACGAATGTTATTAGATACCGAACCTGATATACAAAATCGTATCTATCTCTTTATTAGTAAAGCAATGATAAAATTTTGTATTGTTGGATAATGTTTTGAACATTTCCTATATCAAAAGTTGATCGGTTCAGGCACGTTATCTAAAAGCATTGATGTTCTAAATCAAACAACAGTTCTTAGTATATGGAACACACACAAGAGGAAGAGTTCAGAATTGAACGATTCCTTCTTGAGGCATTGTAGACTAGGTCATATCTATGCGACCCGACTAGCTGAAGTTACATTTAGATGAATATTTAAATCAGTTTGAATTTACATCTTGTGAAACTTGCTAGTCATGTCACAAAGATACGATGACCATAGCTCTGTTTACTGGAAGCAGAGAAAGAGTTAGTAAACTCTTGGGACTGATACATGATGATGTATGTAGGTCCCCTGTCTACACATGCCAAGAATGGTTCTTTATACTTCGTTACATTCTCTGATAATCTCTCAAGATTCAGACATATGTTCCTGTTGAAACACATGTCCGAACCTTTTGAGATATTCACGGAATATAAGTTAGAAGTAGAGAACCAAAATACGGGTATAAGTATTATGTCCTTTGATGTGATCGAGGAGGAGAATACTTGAGCACGGAAATCCTGGATTATTCTAAAGGAGAATGAGATTCTCTCTCAGCATTACTCCTCCGTATACACCATATCACGATGGTATATCGGGGCGGAGCAGATACACCCTATTTGATATGGTGTGCTCTATGATGAGTACTGCTGAGTTACCTTTTTCCTTTTGGGAGTTATGCACTTATGAAGTTGCATACCTATTGAATAGGGTTCCAATCAAATCAGTTGCCTACCATTTCATATGTGATATGGAAACGGAAGAGCCCATGTCTTAAGCTAGTTAAGATTTGGGGTTGTCCGGCCTATGTCTGAAAGCAAAATCCGGACAAGCTCGAGGCAAAGTCTGTAATGTAGAACTGGAAAGGTTCCAGCTATACAAACTGCAGCTGATGATTTGATAGAACCAAAGGATTCAATAGTTACCAACGAACCTCAGCCTCTCCGCTGATCTAGTAGGGTTCCTCACCCACCTGAGAGATACTTCGGTTTCTCTATGACAGTGGGAGCGAGGAATGCATCATGAGATGATGACCCAACTAGTTTCGAGCTGGCCATCAAGAGTGAGACTCTGTAAGAATGGCTGGATGTTTATCGATCTGAGATGGAATCCATATACACCAACAAAGTATGGACTTTGATTGCTATATCTGAAGGGTTAAATCCCCATCAGGAGCAAGTATATCTTGAGAAGATTACTTGGTGTACATGGAAGAGTTGAGACTTTCAAAGCTAGACTTGTTAAAGGTCTACATCATTGACCAGGTATGGATGATGATGAAACCTTTTCTAAGTAGCTATGCTTAAGTCCATCCAGATCCTACTTGCCACGGCTACATACCATGACTGCGATATCTGGTGGTTGGGTGTCTTGACTGCTTTTCTAAATGATGTTTTAGAAGAGTGCGTCTATAAGTACACAGCCAGAGGGATTCGTAGACAGTGGGAGCAGCGGAAACGTGTACAAGATGTTTTATAGGATAAAGCAGGCATCGCGGAGTTGGAACATCTTTTTTGATGGATTAGTCAAAGAGTTTGACATCATCAAAATGGTAGATGAACCTTGTATAAACAAAAAGGTAGTAGGGAGTATGGTAATTATCCTCGTAGAGTACGTGGATGACATACTCTTGATAGGGAAGGAGTTTCTTATGCTACGCTCGATCAATCTCCATTTATCACAAAGATTCTCCGTGTAGGATCAGAGTGATACCTCCTAAATCCTGAGTTTTGGATCTATGAGATAGATTTAATTGGATGTTGGGATTCTCACTAATTGTAGTGAGATAGTATCAATTGATCCTGGGGAGAATCACTGGAAGTGTTCCAGGGTGATAAAGACGACTGAATGCCAGTCACAGGCATTGTATTTACCCTCAGTAAAGGGACGGTATGTTGGAAGAGTTCCAAGCTAGATACCGTGACATACTAGACGATAAAGGCAGGATACATCGCTACTTATGATGCTACCAAAGAGGCAGTCTGGGTGTATATTGGTTCATGAGATGAACTACGTTCCTACCATTGTGAGACAATGGAATTGTGGCTTATGCCAAGGAACGCCGGTCCCATCAGTGATCCAGACATATTCTAAGGCAGTATCACTTGATCATGGAGATGGTTGATCTCCAGGGAGATCGAGGTTAGGAGAGTAGACTCAGAGGACAACACAGCGGATCCACTCACAAAGGCCTGTTCCCAGAGAGAGACTTTTATGGGATGGTTGAGTATGAGATACTGCAACCACTGCTACAGATGGCCCTAGTGCAAGTGGGAGATTGTTAGTTATATGTATGCCCTAGAGGCCATTACTGTACATAGGATGTATATTGTAGTGGATGCTGGGACATATATATGGAGGACTTTCTTGCTTGACATGATAGTATGCTATCTGGTTACTCTTTACCTTAACGTGTACACTGATTGTCTCTCTGTTACATGTTGGTAAAGCCCTTAGGATGTGTGCTTGACTACCTGGACTATGATGCGGATCATACTTGTGGGGACATGGTAGTCTATAAGTACATCCTTCAAAGTCCCTAGTCGTGGGTGTATCGAGACGGGGCATCGATATACTAGAGTAGACTAGCGTTTACCTTCTCGGCCCATACAGATGGGTGATGGGTGATCCCATATCCATCGGTGTTTGACATCAGAGGAGATATACGGGTGCTCAGTAGAGACTGGGTACACTGGACGGACTCGCCGAGAACTCCCAGATGGTATTATACCTCACGTCAGATGGCAGTTCTCTGGTGACACTGGTACAGAGTAGTCTGTTGACCCGAGATCGTCATAGAGTCTTGTGTGGTTCCCACTGTGCTTTGATTTCCATCTTACCACGTCCAAGAGGGCATGCAAAACGGTGGTTTTTGGGTACAGTCCCGAATCACATGGAGGCAATGAGCGATAGGAGGGGATTCGTCTCTCCCGGTATAGGGAGTTGATGTTGCGCTGTGTTCGATTGGCTATAACAGGAAATCCCTGGCCAGGATTGCTGAGATTTACTGGTAAGTGTTACCAGTAGTTTCTCGAATTGTTATAGACCTCATATCGATACGACTTATCGAGCTATTGGGGTCTGACGTTTACCACCCCTAGGCGAGATATGCGACTGATCAGACGATCAGATCGGACTGTACGGTAGTGTTACTGGTTGGATTCACTGGAGTGTGAGCGGGCTTGCTCGTCGATCTTCAGATCGCTCAATACCCGGGTGGCCGTTACGTTTAGCAGACCGCGTGCGGCTTGTGGGTGTTTGATATGATCATCATCTGCTGCCGGCGTATTGACGAGTCTTTAGAGTCCTACACAGAGGTTTCCTGGCTCAAGCGAAACGAAATAGGAGCGCATATGAGATATGTGCGTGACCGAGAATAATACGAGTATGTGATACTGTATTCGATTCTCGCGATGTGACATTGATCGGTTATATGTGATATAGCCGGGTTATCGGATCAAGTGTTGATTCGATAAGTTGTTACTAATGATACTAGCCGGTTATATGCGATATGACAAGATCGTTAAATCAAGTGTTGATTTAATGCATAATTATATATTTGATATATTACTTTGCATCAACTAGTATCGGTTCACTTTATAATGGATTTTCTCACTCGGATGTGCGCATTATATTTGTGATATGATTTTGTGCACTATAGCTTGTATCATGTTTGATGATACATGCTTTTTGGTTAAGTGTAAAGTGTTAAACCTTGGTTAATGAATAGGTTAGGGTTTATTATTTGTTATTCATTTATCTTATTTAATTATCCATTTATTTATGATAAATGAATAAATGAAAATGAAATGAAATGGTTGCTAATTTTGGATTCTAGTTGAAGCTTCTTGATCTTTTGACTAAGTGACCATTTTGTCTCTAGCTTGACCCTAACCATTCCTTTAACCATGATTGATTCTCTACACATTACCATGGTTAAAGATTATGATAAGTATTCTTTTATTTTATATTTTCAATTAACTTATCATAACATTTTACCATCTTCTTCTTCATTTTCTTCAAGTGAAGAAAGCTTGCCTCCATCAATGGCAAGTGATGAAAAAGAGTGTGAAATCCAAATCTAAAGTCTACCCACTTCCTATTTCTTCATCCTCTACCTCTTGCCAAGTAGTAGAGTGTGTTTCCTTCACAAGTTTTAGGGCTTGGTGAAGGTGGAGCTTGATTTAGCGATGCCTCGACGTAGATCATCTTCGGCATGGACATCGACGACCTAGCTCGCTTTTTCTCCGACGAAGCCGACTCTAGAGCCCGGATTCCTTTTGGACTGCGGTGACAACTTCATTGCGGAGCTATGGAGGTGGAGCACCGGATCTACAAAGGTTGTATTTCCGATATCCCATTAGTTAAGTGGTTAAGTAGTTTATTTTTCGCCTAGATTTCTAGCAAACGATCCGTAGTCGGGTCTCTCAGCTCCTAGAATTTTTGATAATGGCATGTTCGATGCCTTGTGAGACCTCATTAGGGTGCCTAGGAACCCTACATGAGGTGGTTGCGGATTCAACTGTTGTAGTTTTACACTTTCTTTTCTGTGACCGTAAGTGTAATATGTGATATCGCCGGTTTCGTTGCTATATGTCAACGACAATTGGGATGCGCATATTTACTTACGTTGATGACATGTGATGTTATGTGTTGCTGGATATGTTATATTGGATCGTCGTGTTTGAATAGCCGGGGGGTTTTTATGTGAGATGAGTGTTTTTCCATTTTCATTCATGTAAAAACTTGTATGTAATATTCTTTTATTGGGGCACTTCCAGGTTGCGGAAGTTTTCACCGTTGATGTATATTATTTACTTTTCCGCATTAGGATAGACCCAAGGAGGGGAGCACAAGTAATCGGATTCTGGGGTCCAGTGGGAGACCAACTTGAGGAGTCGAGTCCGGGTCTCCTAACCCTAGAATTGGTAGGGTTGCTTGCCGCTCTCGTAGGGGTCTAGGGGGTGTGGGCTTGGCTATTCATCACGATCGTGGAATCCGTGTTTTATACTGGCTCGTATTGAAAACACGGACGTCCTAGTATATCCAATATTTCATATGATTCTTTCTGCTGCGTTATCTGTGATGTGATCATGCGATGTTCTGTGCTCTGTTTAGATAGATGTAGTATATAGTATATTTGATATATTATATAGACGTTACTTATGTTTTACACCCACGCTAGCCCTGCCCCGCTCTGCCGTTAGTTACCTAACCTAATGGTGCAGACGGGACATCGAGGCGAATGCGGATGGCATAAGCGTACGTTATATTTATCTGTGATGATTAGGTGGACTTAATTGATGGGATATTCATTAATGAGATTAATGAAAGAAAATAAACCTAATTGATGTTGTGGAATCGAATTTCAAAATAAAACAGGTAGCTACAGTTCTTGCTTTGCATCGCGGTGTTCATTATAGAACATCCTGCACCTTATTCGATGAGGAAAGGAAAGAGATCCCTTCACCGGGAGTGACTCCTTTAGCAATAACTGGCAGATGCTACAACCCTCGGTTTGTCATTTGATCGCTTCTATAGTTTCCGCTTTGCACAGTGATATATATGATATATCCCGCACCTCATTCGACGAGGAAAAGGCCGACGATCCCTTCACCGGGCGTGACCCCTTTAGCAAAACTAGAAAAGCCTAAAAAACATTCCATTTAAAAACTATTTGATTCTGCAACGAGATCAAGTTCAAAGCGTTAAAGGTTTTCATAAAAACCAGCCGCAACCCTCCGTCATTTTAGGAAGTAGAGTACTTAGTATTCGTGCTGTGTTTGTTGACTTTAGTTAAGGCACAGTGTACGGTAGCTAAGTGATGTCTTCCTACACCGCATATGATGCGATTAGTTAGGACAGTCGCGTGACTTTGTTGACCTTAGTTAAGGGTCATGTGGGTGGGTCTAATTAATCACGAAATGACGGGTAGAACTTGACTAGTACTTATGATTTGTTGACCATAGTTAAGGTCATAGGTGCTAAGGGTAAAAACCTTTATCGGGAGTTTCAAGTGTTGAAATTTGCAATGAGATTGCATACCTTCTATATGATAGTTGGATCCCGATACCCACTGCGAGTAATTATTACTCCTGGGAGAGTTTTGAACTTTGCAATTAGCCGATCAAGTAGGTGTCTAGAAAGGTGTCAACGGGGTTACGCCTCTGGGAAAACGAGATTTACTGTAATTAGGTCCGTGCGAAAGCACGGGGAACCTCCCTCAAAGTATCGACACTGGCCTGGCTGAAAGATTGGCGAACTTGTAGAGTGTAATTAATCCCGGCTAGTCTTTCCTTTTAAGGTTTGAAGAAAGATTTGATAAAAACGGTGGGAGCCATCCTGATTAGATAAAATAAATAACCTATCTATTCTTGCAAGAGCGCACGCTGAGTGTTTTCTTCTCTCTCTCTCCAGGTAGCGACCATTTCACGCCTTAATCAAGATAATAAAATTGATGTATTGACCGAACCCGCTTGTTATACTGAGCTGGGGAAAGTTGGTCCCGCTCTAGCTTATAATTGTTATAAGACAGAGCAGGAAATAGGGAATACCAGAATTCCTATGCTGCCCAAACGAAGAAAGTGCATATGATGCATCTCCTTCGGGTATGTTCATTACAAAGAACTGTTTCTCAGTATTGTCTGCATCCTGAGTATTGGATACCGGATCAGGATCCCAGATATGTAATCTGTTACATAGGGCTACAAAAGGGTAGAAAAACTGAGAACGGGTGATAAGTTTCATGAGACAGAAAACGGGGCAAGTGTTGCAGCCAAGTCTGTTGGTCACTGTCACCCTGTATTACCAATACATTGATTCTGAACAAATACTATTAGATACCGAACCTGATATACAAAATCATATCAGTCTCTTTATTAGTAAAGAAATTATAAGATTTTGTATTGATGGATAATGTTTTAAACATTTCCTATATCAAAAGTTGATCGGTTCATGCACGTTATCTAAAAGCATTGATGTTCTAAATCGAACTACAGTTCTTTAGTATACAGAACATACAAGAGAAGAAGAGTTCAGAAATGAACGAATTCTTCTTGAGGTTTTGTAGACTAGGTCATATCAATGTGACCCGACTAGCTGAAGTTACATTTTAGATGCATATTTAAATCAGTTTGAATTTACATCTTGTGAAACTTGCCAGTCATGTCACAAAGATAAGATGACCATAGCTCTGTTCATTGGAAACAAAGGAAGAGTTAGTAAACTCTTGGGACTGATACATGATGATGTATGTAAGGTCTTCTGTCTACACATGCCAGGACTGGTTCTTTATACTTCATTATATTCTCTGATAATCTCTCAAGATTCAGTCGTATGTTCCTGTTGAAACATAAGTCCGAAGCTTTTGAGGTAATCACAGAATATAAGTTGGAAGTAGAGAACCAAAATACGGGTATAAGTATTATGTCCTATGATGAGATCAGGGAGGAGAATACTTGTGCATGGCATTCCTGGACCATTCTAAAGGAGAATGAGATTCTCTCTCCGTATTACTCCTCTGAATACACCACAGCATAACGGTGTATCAGGGCGGAGCAATCACACGATATTAGATATGGTGTGCTCTATGATGAGTACTACTGAGTTTCCTATTTCCTTTTGGGAGTTATACACTTATGAAGTTGCATACCTATTGAATAAGGTTCGATTCAAATCAGTGCCTACCACTCCATATGAGATATGGTATGGGAAGAGCCTATCTCTTAAGTTAGTTAAGATTTGGGATTGTCCGGCCTATGTCAAAAGCAAAATCCGGAAAAGATCGAGGCAAGGTCAGTTCTGTAGAACTGGAAAGGTTCCAGCTATACGAAACTACAGCTGAAGATTTGACAGAACCAAAGGATTCTATAGTCCCCGACGAACCTCAGCCTCTCCGCCGATCTGGTAGGGTTCCTCGCCTGCCTTAGAGATACCTCGGTTTCTCGATGACAGTGGGAGCGAGGATTGTATCATGAGATGATGGCCTAATCAGTTTTGAGCAGGCCATCGAGAGTAGGGACTCTGTAAGAATGGCTGGATGCTTAGTGATCTGAGATGGAATCCTTATACACCAACAAAGTATGGACTTTGGTTGCTATATCTGAAGGGTTAAATCCCCATCAGGAGCAAGTATATCTTGAGAAGATTACTTGGTGTACATGGAAAAGTTGAGACTTTTAAAGCTCGACTTCTTAAAGGTTTTAGTCATCAACCAGGCATGGATAATGATGAAACTTTTTTCCATGTGACTATGCTTAAGTCCATCCGGATCCTACTTAACATTGCTACATACCATGACTACGATATCTGGTGGTTGGGTGCCCTGACTGCTTTTCTAAATACCGATTTAGAAGAGAACGTCTATAAGAACACAGCCAGAGGTCTTCGTAAACAGTGGGAACAGCGGAAACGTGTGCAAGTTGCTTTACATAATGAAGCAGGCATCGCGGAGTTGGAACGTCTGTTTTGATGTGATAGTCAAAGTGTTTGACTTCATCAAAATGGTAGACGAACCTTGTATATACAAAAGGGCAGTAGAGAGTAAGGTGGTCATCTTCGTATTGTACGTAGACAACATACTCTTGATAGGAAAAGAGTTTCCTATACTACGATCGGTCAATCTCCTATTATCACAAGGATTCTCCAAATAGGATAAAGATGATACCTCTTAAATCCTGAGATTTGGACCTATGAGATAGATCTAAAGGGATATTAGGGTTCTCACTAGGTATAGTGAGATTGTATCAATCGATCCGGGGGAGAATCACTGGAAGTGTTCCAGGGTGATAAAGACGACTGAATGGCAGTCACAGGCACTGTCTTTACCCTCAGTAAAGGGACGGTATGTTGGAAGAGTTCCAAGCTCGATACCGTGGCAAACTAGACGATAAAGGCTGGTAACATCTCTATTAAAGATACTGCTAAAGAGGCAGTTTGGGTGTATATTGGTTCATAAGATGAACTAGGTTCCTTCCATTGTATGACAATGGAAGTGTGGCTTCGGCCCTGGAACCCTGGTCCCATCAGTGACCCAGACATATTCTAAGGCAGCATCACCTGATCATGGAGATAGTTGATCTCCAGGGTGATCGAGGTTAGGAGAGAAGACTCAGAGGACAACACGGCGGATCCACTCACGAAGGCCTTTTCCCAGAGAGAGACTCATATGGGATGGTTGAGTATTAGATACTGCGACCACTGCTATAGATGGCCCTAGTGCAAGTGGGAGATTGTTAATTATATGTATGCCCTAGATGCCATTACTGTACATTGGATGTCTATTGTAGTGGATGCTGGGACGTATATAGGTAGGACTTTCTTGCTCGACATGATAGTACGCTATCTGGTTGCTCTTTATCTTAACATGTATACTTTCTGTCTCTCTGATTACATGTTGATAAAGCCTTTAGGATGTGTACTCGACTTCCAGGACTATGATGCAGATCATACTAGTGGGGCCTGGGTAGTCAATGAGTACATCCTTCCCTGTTCCTAGTCGTGGGAATATCGAGACGGGGGCATCGATATTCCAGAGTAGACTAGCGCATATCTTCATGACCCATGCGATGGGCGATGGATGATCCCATATCCATTGGTGTTTGACATCGGCGATGGTATGCGGGTGCTCAGTGGAGACTGGGTACACTGAACGGACTCGCTGAGAACTCCCAGATGGTATTATACCTCACGTCAGATGGCTGTTCTCTGGTGACACTGGTACAGCTTAGTCTGTTGACCCGAGATCGTCATAGAGTCTTGTGTGTCTCCCACTGTGCTTTGATTTCCACCCTACCATGGCTCTACTGAGTCGTGCAAACAGGTGGTTTTTGGGTACAGTCCCGATTCACATGGAGGCAATGAGCGATAGGAGGGGATTCGTCTCTCCCGTTATTGGGGGTTGATGTTGCGCAAAAAACGACTGGCCATAACAGGAAATCCCTGGCCAGGGTTGCTGTGATATACTGGTAAGAGTTATCAGTAGTTTCACGAAAGTTATGGACCTTACGTCGGCATGACTTATCAAGCTATTGGGGTCTGACGTTTTACCACCCCTAGGCGAGATATGCGACATATCAAACGAACAGACCGGACTATACGGTAAGTGTTACTGGTTGGATTCACAGGAGTGTGAGCGGGCTTGCTCGTCGATCTTCTGATCGCTCAATACCCGGGTGGCCGTTACGTTTAGCTGACCGCTTGCGGCTTGTGGGTGTTTGATATGATCATCATCTGCTGCCGGCGTATTGACGAGTCTTTAGAGTCCTACACAGAGGTTTCCTTGCTCAAGCGAAACGAAATAGGACCGCATATGAGATATGTGCGGGACCGAGAATAATGCATGTATGTGATACCGTATTTCATTCTCGCGATGAATGTGTCGAATTGTTGTATGCGATATAACCTAGTTATCGAATCAAGGATTGATTCGATAAGCCGATACATTGGATACTAGCCGGTTATATGCGATATGACCGGATCATTGAATCAAGTGTTGATTTAATGATTTAATGTATAATTATATATTTGATATATTACTTTGCATTAACTAGTATTGGTTCACTTTAAATGGATTTACTCACTTGTTTTGTGCACATTGTATATGTGATATATTTTGTGCACATAATTGTATCATGTTTGATGATACATGCAAGCTAGGGTTAGTGTAAAGAATTAGACCATGGTTAAGTTTATGATTAGGGTTTTCTTTTTATTTACTTATTCATTTATTTATTCTTTTTGTTTATTTTGGAAAAAGAAAATGATAAAGAAAATAGAATGGTGGCTTGATTTGTTTGTAGTTGAAGTTTCTTGAAACTTTGACTAAGTCACCAATCTTGTCTCATCCTTAACCCTAACCATTCAAGTTAACCATGGTCCATTCTCTACAACTAACCAAGGGTTAGTAAATGATAAGTATTGATTTATTTATCGTTTACATAATACTTATCATAATTATTTATCATCTTCGGCATCGAACCGACGATCAAGCCCGCCCATTCTTCGATGATGCCAATGCTAGAGTCAAGGGTTCGATTTGGACAGCGGAGGGAGATCATCGCGGAGCTTAGGAAGTGGTGGACCGGATCTACAAAGGTTGTAGTCACTTTCCCTTAGAATTTAATTCGATTACATGCTTGCTTCGCCTATATATCTAGTTAACGATCCGTATTAGGGTTTGTAGGCACAAGGAATTTTTTGATTTGTGCATGTTTGATCACTTGTGAGAATTCATTAGTGTGCCTAGGAACCCTAAATGCGCATGGAAATCAAATCCAAATACAGGTGCTACAATAAGCACAAAACCCAAAACTACGTGCAACGGGTGTGCACGAAAGCATCTGTCCACTGCAACGGGTGTGCATGACAACAATATAAGTGCATCTAAAGTGCACGAAATAGCATCGGGTGTATCAAATGCACGAAATATAATCAATAACTCGAACGCATCAAAGCAACACCGAGTATACCAAGGTGTATAAAATCGTAAACGTGTGCAACTGCGTGCACAAAATGCATATCAACGCACTACAAGCACATATAAGCTATACCGAGTGCAAAAATCAAATCATCCATATGAAATCCACGAAATCATAGATATGTGCAACCAAGGCATAAAACAGATATCAAGTGCGATAACCATGCACAAAACAAAAACCAATACCATGGTGTATAAAAACATATCTCAAGTGCAATAACTATGCACAAAATGTAAATACTCAGTAGATGCAGCCATCGTGCACGAAATCAATATCAGGAAGCTCGTCATCAAAACTAAAAACCAAACGATATGAGCGTGATACTCAGATCACAAACGTAAATTGCAACAAAGGACATCGAGGTACACCTCCTATAATGTCGAGAAATAAATCGGTTTGCCTAGAAACTGGCAGAACAAGAACATCCGCTTGCCTCCTGCTCACGGTATGACATCCTCGGTCTCTGGGTCCTCATCTTCTCAGTGGATTACCAATCTCGCAATCCATCGGCTCATCGGCCCGGTCAGGTGTGCTGACAGGAACGATTCCGTTCTGGCACTTTCCTGGTCATCTCTCGGTCAATCCTCACGACCGCTCGTAAAGCAGCACGTCTCTGGCGCCGACCTCGGGTCCTCTGAATGCACATCATGCATATGCTCCTGGTGCGAATCTTATTGCAGCAGTGTACTGGAAGTAATCCTACTCAAAGTCTCTTCTGATCTTGCTTAAGCCAAACTGTACGGAGGCTGGTATTCTGGCATAATCTTTTCTCGCTCTCTGGACATCTGCGTCCTTACTACAACATCTTCTCGGAGGCAGGCCGCATCCCTGCGCCTCTGTATGCATATCCGACCTTTAATCATAACGGAGTGTAGTAACAGCTCGTCTGCGTCTCGCACGAACTTCTTGTCCCTCTTGTCTGTATCATCGACCATTTCGACATCGCGTCTCTAACCGCGCACTGCAATGCCCTCGGCTACGGTCCATCCGAAGTCCCTCACACGGACCTGAAATCACGAACTTGGTATCTTCATCACACAGTAGAAGATATCTAGCAGAACTCGTCCTCAGCGTGCATATCGCATCTCTGATGTCGGCGGAGTGGAACGTCATATCGTCGAAATCTCATGTGAACTCTTTACTCCGCTCTGCTTCAATATCGACTGATTCGGACTCATCTCATCGTGGCTACACAGACTGCGCTCCAACGGCTACGCTCGTATCTGGAGTCTCCCAAGCAGTGTCCAATCACATGATATCCGAATGATGTCGAATCGTCCGATCGACTCGTCAGAACCTCATAATCCCCAAGAGCTCAACATCTCGGGTACAGTTTAATAGTATCGAGTACATACCACAGTATCGGTGGTCCAGCCGTAGAAGGGCAAACCCAAGCCTCACTAATGGTACCGCGGAACTGCCACAAACCCTAAGGTTTAAAGTCTTTCACACGGTCATTATGTCGAGTTGGGGTTTCATTCTTCTAGAGGGTCCATAGAATCTCTTGAATGTCTTTCCGAATACCTTAAACTTGGAAAATGGGTTCCTGACATTCGATCGTCTCAATCGACTCTCAACGAATCTGCGTGAAGTTGCCTCTAGCTGGAATCAATCTATCTGAAGACCTTGCATCGGGGTAAGCGAACGAACCATATGACCTGGTCATTAATCCTCGGTGACTAGCGACTCACTATCATATCTCTAAGAATATGCTCATGCTGCAGTAGCTCCAATCATCTGGGCGATATCTCATCACTCGCAGCAACAACTGGATCATCCGTCCATACGCTGAACAGCGCCTCAATCATCCTGGATAAGCAATAATATCAACGTCATCACATCCTGGCTGGCCTCTATCAGTGGCTCAATCCTCTGGTACTGATCAGCACATCCGGAAATCTCGTAAAAGCGATCAATCCAACGCTCATGGCGCGAAAACACAATAAGACAACACCTCAGTACGCAATCGTATGTCTCTGGAATGACGCCCTGGTCAGTCCTCATCCACGACGAGCTCATGCTGACGCAACTCGAGCCGTAGCTCACTCTGTCCGTGCAATCGTGGCAGCAAAATCATAACCAATATCGACGAGGATAGATCATAGGAATGAATATAATACTGTGCAAGGAAATGTACATCCAAAGGTTTCTTAAGCGGAGTTGCATGTCGTAAGTATGCCGCGGAACATAACCACGGTACGTCACTCTACTGAAGTCACCTATTCCATCAACCAAGGGTCATCCAACACGACGAAAGTTCGGGTATAATACCCCCTCGACTAAGTCTAAGTTCCGTAAGGTCAAGCCTAAGTTCCGTATATATATATATAAACGTCCTAGGCTCCATATAGTCAAACTTAGACTCGAACCAAGGTTAACCTAGTGCTTTCATACCAACTTTGTCACGACCCGAAAGAGCACGTGACTGGCCCTTGAATCCTATGAAGTCTATAGGACTCCATCTGATCCAAGTAAGCCAAAAGCCCAGAAATCTAAAACCATTTAAGGAGTAAATAAAGGAAAAACTAGTTTTAAGAGGTAAAGAAAACATGTTTTGAAATCAAGTTTTTAATTAACTAAGCCGAATATGCATTTTTAAAATGTGTAATCTTTCCTGAAAATTTCGGCAGAGTTTCCTTTGTAAAAACTGGCCCCGAACGGGGTACAACAAGAATAATATAAATATGAAATGATAAAAGGCATCCCCAAGCGGGAGCTAGCTCTTCGTCAATCGACGGTCACAACCACGCAACCAATATAATATACAACGCCAAAGGGCGAGGATCAAAACCCAAAAAGAAACTCAAAACAGCCAGAAAACCGTAATACTCGACTCTAAGGTCGAAATAATACAACACTGTTTTCTAAGTCTGAAACAATATAAAGTTTTGGTTGATAGAATTTCTAGATGCAATGAATAATACATGTACAATGGCGGTTCCGATACAAAAGAACCCACCTACCCAAGCAAGTCACCCATAAGGAAGCAGTGTGCCAGAAATGCCGCTATGGAATCTGTACGGCAAAAACCTGCAAGAACTGTGGCACAACGGGGGTGAGTTGCCAACTCGTGAATAGAAAATATCTACAAGCAGAGATCGAATGCATGACCCATCCTAGGTCAAAACGATCAGATATATATAAACCTCAATATGAATAAGTCTGAAGCATGCTAAACTGGCAATGAAATCTCTATACATGTGTGTAGTGCCAAGTGCTCGTGCCAGTGCCTCAGGTAATAGCATAACATAAATGTGAGGTATAATCAATGAAATCAATCTGCATGTACGTGGATCCCGTCCACTCGTCACCCAATGACAATAACAATCATGCATGTAAATATCATTAGCATATGCATGGAAATATGAGGATATAAACCACCTGTGTCCCTCGCGACACGTCAAAATCATGGAACCGGAGTGCCCAGCATCGGCACTCGAAAAAATCATGAAAACTGTGCCCAGCATCGGCACGTAGATCCTTATATATCGGGCTCCGTCAGTCCGGATCCGCCCTCGGGCTCTGTCTGCGGTATCGGCCCTCGACCCCGGCAGTACGCCCATATCCATCTATCGACTCTTGTCAGTATCCTCCGGATAACCGCCAGGTCCAACCAATCACCGGTAGGTACTCGCCACCCTGCCAGGCTCATCGTCTACTCCACGAAAAACATTTCTTGCCCCGGGGAACCATACCGGGTCCACCATGTGCCCGCAATCGGCCTCATCCGCCTCCTCGAATCGGGTTTCACATGTCGCTCTCAGCACCGAGAAAACACATGGTGGACGCACTGAAATATCATATCAAGGGTAACCGGGTTTTTAAAACAATTACATATTCTCTTTGAAACACCCACGGTTCCCCAAAACCAGAAATATCATGGAAACAACATATCTCATTGCGTATAATCAGAAAGCAGCATGTATGCGACATATAGCAGAAAGGTAAGCATATCAATATGTCATGCAAGGTAATATCCTGAATGCAACAGTACTACAGTGTAGTGACATGGCAATTATCGATGATGAAGTGTGTGAGCCGGCAAACAAGTGTAAGTGGAACATACGCATCATCGATAATGGTGCTGGTGTCCTAGCAGCATGACTGAAATATATCAATAATATAAGCGATGCAATGTAAACAGCATGGATATGCGGAATCGAATAATCACACAACAGTAAAGAACCTGCCTCAATAAATATATCATGCAGCCTTGACATTTAAAATAAGACGAATCGGGGTTTTTAATAAAATAAGGGTTACGGTGTTTTAAGAAAAGATACTTCGTTTGAAAATACCCGTAGAATCCCTTTTTGCCTATCTTTAAAAATATCCCCGATTCGTTAATTTTGAAATAGGTATGACTCGGGTCAGTCTAATGTCTACTAAGTAATCTAAACATGAGGGGTATGAAAGCACCTACTTCTGAGTCGATATACATATATACAATAGTAGGTGATCTCGCCTCAGTAGTATCACGTATGATACGGTATACCATATAATATCCTCGAGTCATGAGTGCGGATCAAACATCAATATAAAGCTCGTACGGTAAATCGTCGTACGGCATCCCAATAGCTAGGTACGGGTCAATATCACATTCATCTCATCATGTATCGGTATCATTACCATCATATCACATTATCTCTGGTACAAATCTAAGTCTAGTACCATCGATACCATCTATATAAATATGAATGCGGGGTAAAATACATGCCCAAAGGCCCTCTAAAACTATCATGTCGCACCTCAAATACGAACTTTATCATATCGCCGAATCTCACGGACTCAAATCCTGTATATGAACACATGGTCCCATACCCATGTGTAGATATACACACCTCCAAATGTGCACAGATAGATGAAAGAATGTATGGGAGTATACATGTACGTGTATGTGTGAGTGCAACTACTACTCTAGGGTTCGCACTATACCAAACCAATACATCCTTATCATTGATAATTCTATTATTACCACCAATAATCTTAACAACACATAATAAATATATGTATATACGTATTCGTATACACCACCACGGACCGCGGGGGTGCTATACACCATCCACCCGACTTCTCCCCGTAGATATAAATCTACTCACCTGGTCTTCGCTTGCCGAAATTGATGACGCCATGCTCCTTCACCTCGGAATCCTTGCGAGGGTACCTAGAATAATAAACAGTCGCAATACGTATTAACATCGAGGCAGAAAATCGATACATCGCACAGTATGCTCATAGGTTGGAACCTATGGCCTAAACGTGCAAATCAATTAAACGACCCCTGTTGTCGATGTACGAAAATCCGACAACCAAATACAAATCCAAATATCAAGAAAGTACATTTAAAAATACGGAAAACATAGCCTAAAACACACCAAAATGCTTCCAGATTTTCCCCAGGTGACAATTAGCCAAAACTGCACATAGGAGGGGTCTATTTTAGTGCAAAAGGAGCCCTGGAACAAAACTGGAACAATTCTACCCTACTCTGGCCGCAAATTGCGGCCAGAATGATTAAATCTGCGGCCATGGGTTTGAATTAGGGGCTCGGGTCTTGGTGGTAGCTTCCTAGGTGCCTGCACGACTCACTGTCAGCTCAATTTTATTTTTGGTGCCCCCGGGTTGCTCCAGATTCCAGAACACCTTCACAGATCACACATTTATCCGATGTCGGGTTTCTAAATCTGTGTTTTCGGGTTTCTAGGGTCTTGTACAGGTCACTAAACAGCACCTAAGTTTAGTTAACAGCTATTAGGAATCACCCAATTCAAACCAACACTCAAACATTCACTAGGGTTTCCCAATGTCCACTAATATGCACAAAACGACATCTAAACATGTTATCTCACAAAACTAATCTAAATGGAAGAAATTATACCTCATCTAGTCCACTCTAGGCAGCACTAACTTCCCAAAGTCGTCAAAATCCCATTTTGCTCGGTCCATCGTGTAGAGGTTGAAGAGGGGATTAATATTTGTGAAGGGTGTGTAGGGTTTTGGGAAATGGTTGGAGATGGATCTATGGATTTTTGTGGATGGTTTTTTTTTTGAGTTGAGGAGATGAAGAGGAAGATGAAAAATATGATGGGGATTCAAAAATACCACTGTTGGTCAGGCAGCTACCTCATCCAATGGGGTCGCCGTGGCACCAACGGGTCCCTCAGCCGCTACTTTTTACGCATGCCCCCTCGCGAGGACTACAACCCGCTGGAATACCTTCCGGTCTCGAGACACCCTGGGGGTAAGAGCCTATGCTTCGCCACACTGTCACACAGTGAGAACCCCCCATAGGTCGACATCCAATTCCTAGTAGCTCTGATACCACTGCAGGGTTCCTAGGCATCCTAATGAAGTCTCACAAGGCATCAACCATGCCAATTTCAAAAATTATGGTGCCGAGAAACCCTAGTGTACGGATCGTTGGCTAGATGTCTAGGCGAAAAAGCAACTAGTTAACTACTTTAACTAAGTGAACGGAAATACAACCTTTGTAGATCCGGTTCTCCACCTCCATAGCTCCGCAATGAAGTCCTCTCGCTGTCCAAAATAAATCCCGGGCTCTAGCGTCGGCTTCATCGGAGAATAGGCGAGCTAGGTCGTCGATGTCCATGCCGAAGATGATCTACGTCGAAGCATCGCTAGATCAAGCTCCACTTTCACCAAGCCATGAAAACTTGTGAAGGAAACACACTCTACTACTTGGCAAGAGGTAGAGGATGAAGAAATAGCAAGTGGGTAGACTTTAGAATTGGATTTCTCACTCATTTCCATCAATCACCATTGATGGAGCTTAAGGTTTTCTTCTTGAGTTCAAGGAAGAAGAAGAAGAATGTTATGATAAGATTAATTAAAAAAAGAAAAGAATAATCCATTCTTATCATAATAGAACCATGGTTAGGTGTAGAGAGTGAATCATGGTTTTGTGGAATGGTTAGGTTTAAGCATGAGACAAAAATGGTTACTTTATGAAAGCTTCAAGAAGCTTCAAGTGCAAACAAATAAAAGCCACCATTTCTTCTCATATCTTTTCCTTTTTCCAAAAAACAAAAAGATTAATAAATGAATGAAATGAATAAGGAAAAAGTAAACCCTAACCATTTCATTAACCAAGGTTTAATTCTTTACACTTAACCAAAAGGCATGTATCATCAAACATGATACAAGCAAGTGCACAAAATCATATCGCATATGCAATGCGCACATCCGAGTGAGAAAATCCATTTAAAGTTAACAGATACTAGTTAATTCAAAGTAATATATCAAATATATAATTATGCATTAAATCATTAAATCAACACTTGATTTAACGACCCGGTCATATCGCATATAACCGACTAATATCAACAGTAACAACTTATCGAATCAACACTTGATCCGATAACCCAGCTATATCACATATAACCGATCAACGTCATATATCGCGAGAATCGAATACAGTATCACATACTGGTATCATTCTCGGTCCCGCACATATCTCATATGCGCTCCTATTTCGTTTTGCTTGAGCCAGGAAACCTCTATGTAGGACTCTAAAGACTCGTCAATACGCCGGCAGCGGATGATGATCATATCAAACATCCACAAGCCGCAAGCGGTCTGCTAAACGTAACGGCCACCCGGGTATTGTGCGATCAGAAGATCGACGAGCAAGCCCGCTCACACTCCTGTGAATCCAACCAGTAACACTACCGTACAGTCCGGTCTGATCGTCTGATATGTCGCATATCTCGCCTAGGGGTGGTAAACGTCAGACCCCAATAGCTCGATAAGTCGTGTCGATATGAGGTCTATAACAATTCGAGAAACTACTGGTAACACTTACCAGTAAATATCAGCAACCCTGGCCAGGGATTTCCTGTTATAGCCAATCGAACACAGCGCAACATCAACCCCCTATACCGGGAGAGACGAATCCCCTCCTATCGCTCATTGCCTCCATGTGACTCGGGACTGTACCCAGAAACCACCGTTTTGCACGCCCTCTTGGACGTGGTAAGATGGAAATCAAAGCACAGTGCGAACCACACAAGACACTATGACGATCTCGGGTCAACAGACTACTCTGTACCAGTGTCACCAGAGAACTGCCATCTGACGTGAGGTATAATACCATCGGGAGTTCTCGGCGAGTCCGTCCAGTGTACCCAGTCTCTACTGAGCACCCGTATATCATCTCTGATGTCAAACACCAATGGATATGGGATCATCCATCGCCCATCTGTATGGGTCGAGAAGGTACACGCTAGTCTACTCTGGTATATCGATGCCCCGTCTTGATACACCCTCGACTAGGGACTTTGAAGGATGTACTTATGGACTACCATGTCCCCACTAGTATGATCCGCATCATAGTCCAGGTAGTTAAGTACACATCCTAAGGGCTTTACCAACATGTAATAGAGAGACAATCAGTGTACACGTTAAGGTAAAGTTCAACCAGATAGCATACTATCATGTCGAGCAAGAAAGTCCTCACTATATATGTCCCAGCATCCACTACAATATACATCCTATGTATAGTAATGGCCTCTAGGGCATACATATAAGTAACAATCTCCCACTTGCACTAGGGCCATCTGTAGCAGTGGTTTGAAGTATCTCATACTCAACCATCCCATAAAGGTCTCTCTCTGGGAACAGGCCTTTGTGAGTGGATCCGCTGTGTTGTCCTCTGAGTCTACTCTCCTGACCTCGATCCCCTGGAGATCAACCATCTCCATGATCAGGTGATACTGCATTAGAATATGTCTGGATCACTGATGGGACCGGCGTTCCTCGGCATAAGCCACAACTCCATTGTCTCACAATGGTAAGAACGTAGTTCATCTCATGACCCAATATACACCCAAACAGCCTCTTTGGTAGCATCTTAAGTAGCGATGTATCCTTCCTTTATTGTCTAGTATGTCACGGTATCTAGCTTGGAATTCTTCCAACATACCGTCCCTTTACTGAGGGTAAAGACAATGCCTGCGACTGACATTCAGTCGTCTTTATCACTCTGGAACACTTCCAGTGATTCTGCCCAGGATCAATTGATACCATCTCACTACAACTAGTGAGTATCCTAACATCCAATTAGATCTATCTCATAGATCCAAAATCTAGGATTTAGTAGGTATCACTTTGATCCTATACGGAGAGTCTTTGTGATAAGCGGAGATTGATCGAGCATAGCATAAGAAACTCCTTTCTTATGAAGAGTATGTCATCCACGTACTCTACGAGGATCACCACCATACTCCCTACTACCTTTTTGTTTATACAAGGTTCATCTACCATTTTGATGATGTCAAACTCTTTGACTAATCCATCAAAACAGATGTTCCAACTCCGCGATGCCTGCTTTATCCTATAAAGCATCTTGCACACGTTTCCGCTGCTCCCACTGTCTACGAAGCCCTCTGGCTGTGTACTTATAGACGCACTCTTCTAAAACATCATTTAGAAAAGCAGTCATGACACCCAACCACCAGATATCGTAGTCATGGTATGTAGCCGTGACAAGTAGGATCTGGATGGACTTAAGCATAGCTACTTGAAAAAGGTTTCATCATTATCCATACCTGGTCAATGATGCGCACTTTTAACAAGTCTAGTTTTGAAAGTCTCAACTTTTCGATGTACACCAAGTAATCTTCTCAAGATATACTTGCTCCTGATGGGGATTTAACCCTTCAGATATTGCAACCAAAGTCCATACTTTGTTGGTGTATAAGGATTCCATCTCAGATCGATAAACATCCAGCCATTCTTACAGAGTCTCACTCTTGATGGCCAGCTCAAAACTAGTTCGGTCATCATCTCATGATGCATTCCTCGCTCCCACTGTCATAGAGAAACCGAAGTATCTCTCAGGTGGGTGAGGAACCCTACTAGATCGGCGGAGAAGCTGAGGTTCGTTGGTAACTATTGAATCCTTTGGTTTTATCAAATCCTCTACTGTAGTTTGTATTGCTGGAACTTTTCCAGTTCTACATAACAGACTTTGCCTCGAGCTTGTCCAGATTTTGCTTTTAGACATAGGCCGGACAACCCCAAATCTTAACTGACTTAAGACATGGGCTCTTCCCATACCATATCTCATATGGAGTGGTAGGCAACTGATTTGATTCGAGCCGTATTCAATAGGTATGCAACTTCTCAAGCGCATAACTCCCAGAAGGAAAAAGGTAACTCAGTAGTACTCATCATACAGTACACCTTATCATATAGGGTGTGATTGCTCCGCCCCGATATACCATCGTGCTATGGTGTATACAGAGGAGTAATGCTGAGAGAGAATCTCATTCTCCTTTAGAATAGTCCAGTATTTCCGTGCTCAAGTATTCTCCTCCTTGATCACATCAAAGGACATAATACTTATACTCGTATTTTGGTTCTCTACTTCTAACTTATATTCTGTGAATATCTCAAAAGGTTCGGACTTGTGTTTCAACAGGAACATATGTCTGAATCTTGAGAGATTATCAGAGAATGTAATGAAGTATAAAGAACCAATCCTGGCATGTGTAGACAGGGGACCTTACATACATCAACATGCATCAATCCCAAGAGTTCACTAACTCTTTTTCTGTTTCCAATAAACAGGGCCATGGTCATCTTATCTTTGTGACATGACTGGCGAGTTTCACAAGATGTAAATTCAAACCGATTTAAATATACATCTAAATGTAACTTCAGCTAGTCGGGTCACATTGATCTGACCTAGTCTACAATACCTCAAGAAGAATCCGTTCATTTCTGAACTCTTCCTCTTGTGTGTGTTCTGTATACTAAGAACTGTAATTTGATTTAGAACATCAATGCTTTTAGATAACGTGCCTGAACCGATCAACTTTTGATATAGGAAATGTTCAAAACATTATCCATCAATACAAAATTATATCCTTTCTTTTCTATGAAAGAGAGTGATATGATTTGGTATATCAGGTTCGGTATCTAATAACATTCGTTCAGAATCAATGTATTGGTAATACAGGGTGACAGTGACCGACAGACTTGGCTACAACTCTTGCCCCGTTTTCTGCCTCATGAAACTTATCACCCGTTCTCAGTTTTTCTACCCTTTTGTAGCCCTATGTAACAGATTACATATCTGGGATCCTGATCAGGTATCATATACCCAGGATGCGGAGGATACTGAGAAACAGTTCTGTATAATGAACACACCCGAAGATGATGCATCAGCATGCACTCTCTTCGTTTGGGCGGCACGGGAATTAAGGTATTCCCCAATTTCCTGCTCTGCCTTATAACAATTATAAGTTGGAGCGGGACCAACGTTCCCCAGCTCAGTATAACAAGTGGGTTCGGTCAATTTTCCGTATTATTATCTTGATTAAGGCGTGATATGGTCGCAACCTGGAGAGAGAGAAGAAAACACTCAGCGTGCGCTCTTGCAAGAATAGATTGGTTATTATTTTATCTAATCAGGATGGCTCCCACTGCTTTTTATCAAATCTTCCTTCAAACCCTAAAAGGAAAGACTAGCCGGGATTAATTACACACTACAAGTTCGCCAATCTTTCAGCCAGGCCAGTGTCGCTACTTTGAGGGAGGTCCCCCGTGCTTTCGTACGAACCTAATTATTGTAAACCTCGTTTTCCCAGTGGCGTAACCTCGTTAACACCTTTCTGGACACCTACTTGATCGGCTAATTGTAATGTATAAAACTCTCCCAGGAGTAACTCTTACTCACAGCGGGTATCGGGATCCAACTATCTCATAGGAGGTATGCAATCTCATTGCAAATTTCAACACTTGAAATTCCCGATAATATTTTGCCCCTGACCTCCTATGACCTTGACAAAGGCCAACAAACCATAGGATGCTAGTCAAGTTCAACCCGTCGTTTCTTGATCGAAATAAACCCACACGCACGGCCCTTGACAAAGGCCAACACGGTCGCACGACTACCCTAATCCAACCTGCATCATATGCATAAGCAGATAAGCACCAGTTAGCTACCGCACACTGCGCCTTGACAAAGGCCAACAAACGCAGCACGAATACTAACTACTACTTATCTGAAATGACGGAGGGCTACGATAGGTTTTTCTGAAAACCCATTGCGTAATGAACTTGATATCGTTGTAGAATCAAATGATTTTGAAATGGAGTGTTTTTTAGGCTTTTCTAGTTTTGCTAAAGGAGTCACTCCCGGTGAAAGGATCGTCGGTCCTTTCCTCGTCGAATGAGGTGCGGGATATATCATATATATCACTGTGCAAAGCAAAAACACTTAAAAGCAATCAAAAGACAAACCGAGTGTGTAGCATCTGCCAGTTATTGCTAAAGGAGTCACTCCCGGTGAAGGGATCTCGGTCCTTTCCTTATCGAATAAGGTGCAGGATATATCATATATACCTCTGTGCAAAGCAAGAACTGTAGCTACCTGTTTTATTTTGAAATTCGATTCTACAACATCTTAGGTTTCTTTTATTTCATTAATCACATTAATGAAGTCCCATCATATAAGTACCTAATCATCACAGATAAATACGACGTACACTTATGCCATCCGCATTCGCCTCAATGTCCCCTCGTGCACCGTTAGGTTAGGTAACTAACGGCAGAGTGGGGTAGGGCTAGCGCGGGTGTAAAACATAAGTAACGTCTATATAATATATCATATATACTATGTACTGTATCTATCACAGAACATCACACGATCACATCACAGATATCGCAGCAGAAGAAACATATGAAATATTGGATATACTAGGACGCCCGTGTTTTCAATACGAGCCAGTATAAAACACGGATTCCACGGTTGTGATGAATAGCCAAACCCACACCCCTAGACCCCTACGAGAGCGGCAAGCAACCCTACCAATTCTGGAGTTAGGAAACCCGGACTCGACTCCTCGAGTTGGTCTCCCACTGAACTCTAGAACCCGGTTACTTGTGCCCTCCTCCTTGGGTCTATCCTAGTGCGGAAAAGTAAATAATATACAAACGGTGACAACTTCCGCAACCTGGAAGCGCCCCAATAAAAGAATATTACATACAAGTTTTTACATGAATGAAAATGAAAAACACTCATCTCACATAAAAACCCCAGGCTATTCAATCACGACGATCCAATATAACATATCCAGCAACACATAACATCACATGTCATCAACGTAAGTAAATATGCGCATCCCAATTGTCGTTGACATATAGCAACGAAACCGGCGATATCACATATTACACTTACGGTCACAGAAAAGAAAGTGTAAAACTACAACAGTTGGAATCCGCAACCACCTCAGACATCGCATGCCTGAACAAATGAATTACTTAGACATCGCATGCCTAACAATTATAAACCCCGCATTTTAGTCTCAAAATCGAAAACTCTTTTCAATACCAAGTCGGGCAATTCAACAGGATTCCCGACATCCTGATCGAATGCTCGTCGCAAACTTCAATAGACGGCCGCACCCCCGATACCGTCGACGAAGTGCACCAAGGCGGAACACCGCTGCCGCGAGCATCCGAACGGATGCTTTCGACGACGGGGTTCTCCTACAGTCACTTGGTCGGGGCTATGGAGCGAGGCTGTCTATTAAGTTTATCGGCGAGTATCCGCGTACGCTACGTGATTGCGACGGACTTTTGATCACATCAAAATTCCGTGGCAACCGATCAAGTGAGACTAAACTGCTATGTTTATAATATTCATTCCGTTATCTCACAACTATTTGTGAATTCCAATTATTGTATCACATTCCAGATAAACAGAAAATGTTAAACTTTCCGATCAAACAATCGAACACCCAAGTTTTCCCGATACAATCCAACACATGAAATAAGTCTAACAACATTCAGTTCGTGCCTCAGTACCAACGGTCCTGCCGTAGAAGGGTCAAGCCAACGCCTCACATGTGGCACGCCGTACTGCCCCAAACCCGAAGGTTCAAAGGGTAGTTCAAGACGGTCACATAATCGAGTTAAGGTTTGTTGTCTTCTAGAGGGTCCATCGCGTTACTTGCACTATTTAGAACGTCGTTAAACTACGGAAAAATCCAACACTTGGAAATTTCCCGACAGGGGAAAAATTGGGTATTTATATCCGGTCGAACTTTTTAACATATTCAAAAATTTATCCGGAAAGCCACACAGACAAAATTTGATAATCCGATCGAACATTCGAATCCCCAAAACAACTCAGAAAAATCAAACTCTGGAAAAATATTAAAAATACCCAGGAAAACCAGCACTGTTAAATAGGAGTTACTGTGCAAACTTCAACTCATAATACGACAAACAGGCCGCGGATCCGCCGCACGAGCCATGCTCGTGCCGCGGAAACGGGGCGCTTTAATGGAATTAGGGCATCGAAATTTACAGTAACTCTTAGATATTCCTGCTGATATTTCTACATATTTTTAATACTGAAAAATCCCTGTTTTTAGAAAAAGTACAGAGAGCATTTTCCGGGTTGGTTTTTCGGTTCGATCGGGTTTCAAACATCGTCTGGATTTCGCCTAAGGCTCTAGCTAGGCTCTGATGCCACTGTTGGTCAGGCAGCCACCTCATCCAACGGGTCCCTCAGCCGCTACTTTTTACGCATGCCCCCTCGCGAGGACTACAAACCGCCGGAACACCTTCCGGTCTCGGGACACCCTGGGGGTAAGAGCCTATACTTCGCCACACTGTCACACAGTAAGAACCCCCCATAGGTCGACATCCAATGCCTAGTAGCTCTGATACCACTGCAGGGTTCCTAGGCATCCTAATGAGGTCTCACAAGGCATCAACCATGCCAATTTCAAAAATTATGGTGCCGAGAAACCCTAGTGTACGGATCGTTGGCTAGATGTCTAGGCGAAAAAGCAACTAGTTAACTACTTTAACTAAGTGAACGGAAATACAACCTTTGTAGATCCGGTTCTCCACCTCCATAGCTCCGCAATGAAGTCCTCTCGCTGTCCAAAATAAATCCCGGGCTCTAGCGTCGGCTTCATCGGAGAATAGGCGAGCTAGGTCGTCGATGTCCATGCCGAAGATGATCTACGTCGAAGCATCGCTAGATCAAGCTCCACCTTCACCAAGCCATGAAAACTTGTGAAGGAAACACACTCTACTACTTGGCAAGAGATAGAGGATGAAGAAATAGGAAGTGGGTAGACTTTAGAATTGGATTTCTCACTCATTTCCATCAATCACCATTGATGGAGCTTAAGGTTTTCTTCTTGAGTTCAAGGAAGAAGAAGAAGAATGTTATGATAAGATTAATTAAAAAAAGAAAAGAATAATCCATTCTTATCATAATAGAACCATGGTTAGGTGTAGAGAGTGAATCATGGTTTTGTGGAATGGTTAGGTTTAAGCATGAGACAAAAATGGTTACTTTATGAAAGCTTCAAGAAGCTTCAAGTGCAAACAAATAAAAGCCACCATTTCTTCTCATATCTTTTCCTTTTTCCAAAAAACAAAAAGATTAATAAATGAATGAAATGAATAAGGAAAAAGTAAACCCTAACCATTTCATTAACCAAGGTTTAATTCTTTACACTTAACCAAAAGGCATGTATCATCAAACATGATACAAGCAAGTGCACAAAATCATATCGCATATGCAATGCGCACATCCGAGTGAGAAAATCCATTTAAAGTGAACCGATACTAGTTAATGCAAAGTAATATATCAAATATATAATTATGCATTAAATCATTAAATCAACACTTGATTTAACGACCCGGTCATATGGCATATAACCGACTAATATCAACAGTAACAACTTATCGAATCAACACTTGATCCGATAACCCGGCTATATCACATATAACCGATCAACGTCACATATCGCGAGAATCGAATACAGTATCACATACTGGTATCATTCTCGGTCCCGCACATATCTCATATGTGCTCCTATTTCGTTTTGCTTGAGCCAGGAAACCTCTGTGTAGGACTCTAAAGACTCGTCAATATGCCGGCAGCGGATGATGATCATATCAAACATCCACAAGCCGCAAGCGGTCTGCTAAAAGTAACGGCCACCCGGGTATTGACCGATCAGAAGATCGACGAGCAAGCCCGCTCACACTCCTGTGAATCCAACCAGTAACACTACCGTACAGTCCGGTCTGATCGTCTGATATCTCGCCTAGGTGTGGTAAACGTCAGACCCCAATAGCTCGATAAGTCGTGTCGATATGAGGTCTATAACAATTCGAGAAACTACTGGTAACACTTACCAGTAAATCTCAGCAACCCTGGCCAGGGATTTCCTGTTATAGCCAATCGAACACAGCGCAACATCAACCCCCTATACCGGGAGAGACGAATCCCCTCCTATCGCTCATTGCCTCCATGTGACTCGGGACTGTACCCAAAAACCACCGTTTTGCATGCCCTCTTGGACGTGGTAAGATGGAAATCAAAGCACAGTGGGAACCACACAAGACCCTATGACGATCTCGGGTCAGCAGACTACTCTGTACCAGTGTCACCAGAGAACTGCCATCTGACGTGAGGTATAATACCATCTGGGAGTTCTCGGCGAGTCCGTCCAGTGTACCCAGTCTCTACTGAGCACCCGTATATCATCTCTGATGTCAAACACCAATGGATATGGGATCATCCATCGCCCATCTGTATGGGTCGAGAAGGTACACGCTAGTCTAGTCTGGTATATCGATGCCCCGTCTCGATACACCCTCGACTAGGGACTTTGAAGGATGTACTTATGGACTACCATGTCCCCACTAGTATGATCCGCATCATAGTCCAGGTAGTTAAGTACACATCCTAAGGGCTTTACCAACATGTAATAGAGAGACAATCAGTGTACACGTTAAGGTAAAGTTCAACCAGATAGCATACTATCATGTCAAGCAAGAAAGTCCTCACTATATATGTCCCAGCATCCACTACAATATACATCCTATGTATAGTAATGGCCTCTAGGGCATACATATAACTAACACAGACCTCATTGCCACTCCTACTTTTACCATTTTCTCCAGGACACCCTGTGTTGCTACGAACGTCCACTTCCACTGGACAAAACCATCGTATGGTTATATACGAACTCGAAGGAATTTATTCGAGGATGGTTTCCGGTTCTGGAGAAAACGAATAGGATTATTCAGTTGTCTTTTCCTTTTACCTTCTCTCAGGTTGCGAGTGCTCCTTGGATTAGGACAGTACACCTATTACGCAAATTGGATAGTCTTCTTCCAAACCATAGGCAGGTGCCGACCGGTAGGGAATGAAGAAAACCAATTAGCCTAAACGGTGTATAGAAGGTATTAAGTTAAGACAAAGAAAGGGATTAGAAGGAGGGCAAAGTAAATTGCGACTGATATTCACGACCAAACCAAGTATTTCGTTACCACTCCCACTTCACCTTTGTATTTCTCCAGGACACTCCGTATCATTACGAAGATCCACAGTTTTTTAGATACTCCATCGTATGGTTATATACGAACTCGAAAGGAACTTGTTCCACTTCGAGGATGGATCTGGTTCAGGAGAAATAGGAATATGGTTTATTCGGTTGTCTTTTATCCTCACCTTCTCTCGCATTGCGAGTGCTCCTAGGATTAGGACAGTATACCTATTGTGCTTATTGGATAGTCTTCTTCCAAACCATAGGCTGGTGCCGAACGGTAGGGAAGGAAGAAAACCATTTGGCCTAAAGGGGTGTGCATAAGGTAATGACTAAAGACATATAAAGGGATTTGGAGAGGTGGCAAAGAAATATACGGTTACAGTTGTGAATCTGGATAATGGAAGAGGCATTACTAGGAATACCCGGATACCCCATCGAAATATTTCAATGTTTCAGTTTTACTGTGTACTGTTAAAAGAAAACTGATTTCCCAATTCGAAACTTGCTCCAGGGTATGTATTTACCAGGTATGATTCTCACATCTGTATGGTTTTACAGATGATGAGTGGGAGTAAGTTATTGGAAATTAGATGATCATCCTCATTATATCGGGATTCATTGTAATTGGTGATATTTGAGGAAGTCACCTGGGTTGTTTGCCGGACGACAAATATTTGGTTTTGAATATCCGTTGTTATGCACCAATTTCAAATTGATATATCTGTACGTCTATTTTCATAGAGTGAGATATACCTTTTTGAAATTATGTCCATGACATTTACCTATATCAGTGGATGGTTAGGTAAGGAGCATTAAACAGCGGTGTAATTCTTCATAACCATAGTACATTTTTCAACCTACAACACACAGGAAATGAGTTATTACACTCAGGGGACTTATACAGAGTATTGTATGTTGTCCAGTGTCCATTATGACAGAGGGGTTGGTCCTCGTACTGTATTCGGTTTACTTATGACTTCTCTAATTTTTAGACAAGTGTTTCGTAGAAACACAGGGTCTAAGTTTTGAGAAGTTATAGGTATAAGAATAAAGTAGAGAACCAGATGTTGCAAGTATCGGGATTCTTCAAAGTGATCGAAAATGTAGATTCTTGAGTATGGTATTCAGTTGATAGTAATGAGAACTTCCTTCTCTTTCAGGTTACTCATAATTAGAAGCATTCCTAAGTTGAGTAACGCTAATCGGCCTCTTTCCATTTAGTTGACATGCACTGGAGACAGCTGCATGATTTGAATCTGGTTCAATTAAATCAGTGCCTCTGTTTCTGTATTGGATATAGAGCAGTTCGTATCTTGACGATGTTAAGGTACGGGGAGTTGTCCGACTTATGCTTAAAACCATACTCTGGATAACTCAAGGCACGTTTCTGTAATGGCTGTTTTTCTGTTGACCCAGGCTATGACGAGGGTTGACTTTCTACCATCTGGAAGATCAATAGTAATATTGTTCTTGACTCGCCACAATTTTAATAAAAATGGATTTTTTTTCAGAAAACAGCAGTGGGAGTATGGTAGAACTGGAAGTGATTCCAGAACCGCAGACGATTACTGAAGATTTGATAAGAACCTAAAGATTCAATCTGTATTGACATTCCATTGACCACTCCGCAGATACGGTGCGTAACCTCAGGCACACAAGAGGTACTCCGGTAGCCTCAAGGACGGTAGCGGGGAGGTTCTTGTTTACCCAGACTTGCCATTGCTGTTTTTCCTGGCTGTGAGACCCGGCAGGAGGATGAGTATAGCGTCGTTCTAAACTAGCTTTAGAAGTGTACGTCTATATGGCTCTGCCAGAGGGTTGTCAAGGTCAGTGGGAGCAGCGGAAGCATTGGTGGACAGGTGGCTTATGTCTATTTATAGACTAAAGCAGATATAGCGGAGATAGATAATATATTCTGATGTGACAGTCATAGGTTTGACTTCATCAGAACAGGGGATAGATCTGTTAAGAAGGTAGTAAGGTGTGTTGTCCTGGTATTTGGATGACATACACAGAGAAGGAAGTGAAATTCCTATACTATGATCGGTTATACTTTGGTTGTCACACAGTGGTTTCTCCACATGGGACTTGGATATAATATCAAGATATTCTGGTTACTAGATCTATAGATCTAGATTTGGGTGGTTTCCCAATCAGGGTACTTAGACAGCATTCTAAGAGTTTTTAGAATGGACGACTCCTGGCACGGTAGTGTACCTGCAGGTAATGGAGTCACCCTCTCTAAAGGTGTCTTATAGGCTAAAGTAGAGAGGGATGTGCATGATTGGCAGATCACTTGCTTAGGCAATTAAGTCAATCATGAGATGTCAAGTACCACACCAGATGTTGTTTTTGCACGAGATGCAGTAAGTTGATATTAATCCAATCCTGGAGAAATGATCGGAAGCAGTTTTAGAACATAAGTTGATGTTCTAGGGAAATGATAACGACAGCCTCCTCTGGGAGACAGTTATCATTCCAGGCTTCCAAGGTGACCTGGATGACAGAGTGACCGTCAGAGTTATAGTTCTCCCTCTGAAGAGGGGCAGTATTTTGGACAGCTAGTCCAGGTAGATACTGAGGGAGGCATGGCGCAGGATACTGATTAAGTTCAGTTGACGATACAGTCTAAGAAGTTTAGATTTGGAGTTCACTTATGAACTAGGTCCCATCAGACATCTAAACATATTCTAAGACAGGTATTGCTCTTTACGGGAGATGGCTTTCTCCGCGAACATGAGATATAGAGAGACATAGAACGAAGAATCAGAGCGGATCCACTCACTGAGGCTATTCCTCGAATGCAATAGTTTCGGAAACGAGCTTTGTGAGACTGACTAGTAGAGGAGTTGGGTGTTCGGTATCATACGGGCTGTGAATATGAGAGATCGCAATAATTAGCCTTGAGTGCAAGTGGGTGATTGTTGGAGATAGTGCCCTCAGAGTCAATTATTGGATCACAGGCACGTGATTACAATGATTGAGGGAGGACCTGTCCCAGTAGGACAGTCTTACTCAAGATGATAGTATGCTATCTGCTTTATCTTTATCATCGTGTACTGCTTTAGGTGACCTTACAGGTCGCTATTACATGTTGATAGAGCCCCTAGGATTCTTTCTTGACTGCCAGCAGTATGAGGGCGATCATATACGTGGGAGCTGGGGTCTATAAGCATATCCTTAAAAAGGTCCCTAATGGTGGAAGTTTCGAGACAGGATATCGATTCTCCAGAGTAGACTAGTGTATACAGTCAAGATCCCGACAAGGGATGGTGGCCGGTCTCACAAGCCACTATTGTCAGTTAGTTCACCTAAGATGTATACAGGTGCTCATTAGGTTATGAGTACACCGGACAGGACTCGCCGGGAACATGCTAGTTGGTCTTATACAAGATGTCAGATAGCAGTTCCCTGGTGACATGTGTACAGGTTAGTTCATCGACTTGAGATCATCATTTGTCTCGTATGAGTTCCCACTGTGCTTTGATTACTACCCTACCACGCTCAAAGGAGACGTGCAAACAGGTTTTAGTTGGGTACAGTCCCGAGCTATATGTAGGCTGTGAGCGGATCTGCAGGGGTTCGTCTTTCCCGGTATTGGGGGTGAGGTCGCGCTGTGTCTAGGAGAGCCATTACAAAAGACCCTCGGCCGAGACAGGAGATTTACTGGTAGGTACTCCAGTAGTATCTCAGGGTGTTCTGGGCTACACTCCGACACGACTTGTACCGCTTTTGGGGGTCTGACTTTTACCAACCCCCTAGGCCCGCCATGCGATACTCATAGACGAACGGACCGGACTGTACGGATATTGTCACTGACAGGCTTAGTAGGGTGTCAGGATGAGTTCGCTCATCCATGTCCCTTTTGGTCAATACCTGGTAGCCCGTTATGTATAGGCTAATACCTCTGACGTGCTAGTGGTTAAATCCACAACCAAAGTATTGACGAGTCTTTAGAGTCCCCCACAGACCAGTTTCTCAAGTTTCGGGCGAAACGCTGTAGAGGCCGTATGGAGATATGGCAGGGTTCGATCACATACGTGCGGTATTGCACGAATCGTGATCGGACAGATTTTACTAGCGGGTTTTGGTTTAAGCCAGATCCTAGTATTGTAGAGTGTAGATTTTGTCTCTTTGCATTAGTATTCAGTGGGAATACAAATGCGGGTGTGTATATACAGTCGCGGGGTATTCATGTAATTTATTACGGGAACAGTTTTCTGAAGTTGCAAGTTTGCATTCCGTTCCGGCCAGTTTTCCTTTGTTCCTTCACGGCCGGACTTTCCGTTGGAGGGGCTAATTTGCAAGTTCGTAAATTAGCATATTGTGGAGGATTTATTCGTGAAATGGTGGCATCATGATGGTTCTTGCATGATGAGATTCTTTTTCCATCACTGGCTTGCATTAAATGAGATGATACTTTGATTAGATTAGATTAGAAATGGTGTGACCATTTTTCTTCTCATGTTCATACAAATTCTTTCTTGCCTCTTTCCTTTTTCTCACCACACCATTTTTTATATTGAGGGGCCGGCCACTTGAGGGCAGTGAGGAGATGAGTTTTCATTTTTGAGGGAAATTGATTCATCACATTTCTAGCTTGCTACAAAATTCCTCAACTCCCCAAAAGTTCATTCCTCTCCTCCTTCATAAAAGGCAACTTCACAACCCCAAAGGGACAAACTATTCTACACTACTCTACTTCAACCTTGGAGGCGTCGGCTAGCCAACTTCGTGCCCGAGTTGCCTCGGTCCAGAGGTGGGAGCCCGTAAAAGAACCCGGCGTTGTGGTGCCCGTCCCGACGAGGAGGTGACGACCGGAGATTCCGCGAGGAGATCGGAGTGGAGGCGAAGACCGAAGGACACGGATCACTTGGTATATCTCTCTACCCATCTTTTAGTTTGCTAGTAGTTAGGTTAATAGCCCGATCCAGATTGATAGTGCGCGGTGGTGCCGGTTTGCAAGTTTCGCAATGTTTTTCGTTTCCGCATTTCCGGCGTCGGATCGACGGCCGAGGCGCCGCCGTGCACTTACATTCTTTTCTTTTTCTTTTTAGATATAAGTTTTCATTATTATTCACAAAAGCTTTTGCCATCTTCATCTTCCTCCTTCTCCAAACTCTCTTGAGTTTTTTTTTTAGTGAGGAACTTAAAATGAAAGGGTTTATAAGTGAGTTTACAAACCACACAACCATTCTACACTACCCTAGCCCTTTAGTGTAGAGTGTTTACTTCATTTTGTGAAGCTAAGAGCTTGATCTAGGAATCTCCAGGTGGATCATCGTAGACGACGAAGGACCTCGAGCGGAGTCGTTCCAACCCTTGTGCAAAGCCGTAGGAGTCCTAAAGACCGAAGTAGTTGGCTACAAAAGTTGTATTTCTTTTTCCTATAGTTTAGACTTCACATAATGATGTTATTACCCTAATCTCTAGTTACGATTCATAGTTCGTTTGTAATAGCCCTCTTTAAAATGAAAGTTCACTACATTATGATGTTGTAACCCAACTAGAGGCGCTACTACACACAAACAACGAGATTGACACGGATGTGACCTGAGAGATGTTAGTTTTATGTATGCCCTAGAGGCCATTACTGTACATAGGATGTATATTGTAATGGATGCTTGGACATAATAGGGAGGACTTTCTTGCTCGACATGATAGTAGGCTATCTGGTTGTACTTATCTTAACATGTACTCTGGTTGTCTATATGTTACATGTTGATAAAGCCCTTAGGATATGTACTCGACTATTGGGACTATGATGAGATCATACAAGTGTGGCCACGGTAGTCGACGAGTACATCCTATAACGGTTCCTAGTCAAGGGTGTATCGAGACAGGGCATCAATGCACCAGAGTAGACTAGCGTATACGCATCTTGACCCATATGATGGGCGATGGATGATCCCATATCCATCGGTGTTTGACATCAAGGATGGTGTACGGGTGCTAAGTAGAGACTGGGTACACTGGACGGACTCGCCGAGAACTCCCTGATGGTAGTATAGCTCACGTTAGATGGCAGTTCTCCGGTGACACTGGTACAGAGTAGTCTGTTGACCCGAGATCGTCATAAAGTATTGTGTGATTCCCACTGTGCTTTGATTTCCATCATACCACATCCAAGAGGGCGTGCAATAAGGTGGTTTTTGGGTACAGTCCCGAATCACATGGAGGCAATGAGCGATAGGAGGGGATTCGTCTCTCCCGGTATAGGGAGTTGATGTTGCGCTGTGTTCGATTGGCTATAACTGGAAATCCCTGGCCAGGGTTGCTGAGATTTACTGGTAAGTTTTATCAGTAGTTTCTCGAACTGTTATAGACCTCATATCGACAAGACTTGTCAAGCTATTGGGGTCTGACGTTTACCACCCCGAGGCGAGATATGCAACATATCAGACGACGAGACCGGACTGTACGGGAGTGTTACTGATTGGATTCCCAGGAGAATGTACATGCTTGCTTGTTGATCTTCTGAGCGCTCAATACCTGGGTGGCTGTTATGTTTAGATGACCGCTTGCAGCTTGTGGGTGTTTGATATGATCATCACCTACTGCCGGTGTATTGACGATTCTTTAGAGTCCTACACAGAGGTTTCTTGACTCAGGCAAAACGAAGTAGGGGCACATATGTGATATGTGCAGGACCGAGGATAATGCGATATGAGATACCGTATTCTATTCTCACGATATTTGATATCAGCCGGGTCATCAGATCAAGTGTTGATTCGATGAATCGGTAAATGTGATATTATTCGGTTATATGCGATATAGCCGGATTGTCGGATCAAGTGTTGATTCGATAATTTAATGTATAATAATATATATGATATATTAAATTACACTAACTAATATTAGCTCACTAAAAGATTCTTTTTCTCACTCGGGTAATACATTGATATATATGCGATATATGTTAATTGTATTATTTTATTTTCTTATAATAAATATTATATATGTGATATGTAATATTGTAACATGATATGATTACTAATGCAACATGTTTAGTGGAGATTAAACAAGATTAGGGTTTGAATTAGGTTAGTTCTTTCTAGAAGTTTCCAGAAGGTTTTTCTTTTGTCATGAAAGAGATATTATGCTTGATATTTATATGTGACTCATTCTTAAACCAACCCAAACCCTAGCCCTAGTTAAATCTCTATATGAGTCATCCTTGACCATGGTTGCAAAATTAATCATTATCACACTTTCATTATTCATCACAAATGGGATTATTCATGGTTCATCTTCTTCCTTCTTCTTCTTTCCTTGCAAAGCTTTCCAGCTTTGATCTTTTTGATTAAAATGAGTGAGAAATAGAAAACAAATGAGAGAAAAAATCCTACTTCATCATCCTCATCTATCCTTGCAATTTAGATGAAGGTGTTCACTTCATTTAGTGAGTGAGAGCTTGTGTTAATGAAACTTCAAGGTAGATCATCTTTGTTATCGAAGATCGGAAGCAACCTTGCATCTTTCTCTTCGTGGAGCCTCTCGAGAGTCCGGAACACGATGATCGCAGCGAAGGGACCTCAACATGAAGCTTAAGAAGTGAAGGACCGGATCTACAAAGGTTGTAATCCCTCTCACTTAGTGTTAAACTGTTTAACAAGATTGTTTTCACATAATCTCTAGTTTAAAGATCCGGCTTTGGGTTGTTCAGCACTGCTAAAATTTTAATCGGGCATGGTTGATGCTTCGTAGATCTTTGTGAGCGTGCCTAGCAACCCTACAGTGGTATCAGAGCCAAGCTAGAGCTTTAGGCGAAGTCTGGACGAAGTTTAAAGTTCGATCGAACCCCGAAACCCCAAAACATACCCTTCTCTGGAAATTTTGTAAAACTGTTGATTTTTTCATATTAAAAATACTTAAAAAAATCAGCAGGGTATTTTAGGAATTACCGTGAAATACGACATCTTAATTCCACTAAAGGGCCGTGGAACCGCGGCAATACCTTGCTTGCGCGGCGGTTACGCGGCGGAATAGTAGAATTAGGGTTAGGGTTTTGTACAGTAACTTCAGTACCAACTTCTTGATTCTTCTGGGAATTTTTAATTATACTCAAGTGTTGAGTTTTCTGGGTTGTATTGGGGACTCATTGATTCGATCGGATAATTTAACTTAGTTTAAGTTTTTTTTTGTCCGGGTAATTTTTAGAACGTGTTAAAAAGTTCCAACGGATATCATTAACTCACTTTTTCCCCTGCCAGAAAATTTCCAAGCGTTGGATTTTTCCGTAGTTTGAGAACGTTCTATGTCATGCAAGTAACGCGGTGGACCCTCTAGAAGACAACAAAGCTTAACTCGATTATGTGACCGTCTTGAACTGCCTCTAAACCTTAGGGTTTGGGACAGTACGGCGTGCCACATGTGAGGCGTTGGCTTGACCCTTCTACGGCTGGACCATTGGTACTGTGGCATGTGATGGATGTTTTGTAAACTAATTTCAAGTGTTGAGAACTATTTGGGAAAACTTGGGTGTTTGATTATTCGATCGGAAAGTTTAACATTATCTATTTATCTGGAACGTGATACAATATTTGGAATCCACAAGTAGTTATGAGATAACTAATTTGAAAGTTATAAATTTAGTAGTTTAGTCTCAATTGATCGGTTGCCACAGGATTTTGATGCGATCAAAAGTCCGTCGCAATCACGTAGCGTACGTGGATACTCGCCGGGTAAACTTAATAGATAGCCACGCCCCATTGCCCCAACCTAGTGACTGTAGGAGAACCCCGTCGCCAACAGCATCCGTTCGGGTGCTTGCGGCAGCGGTGTTCCGCCTTAATGCACTTCGTCGATGGCATCCGGGGGTGCGGCTGTCTACTAAAGTTTGCGACGAGCATTCGATCAGCATGTCGGGAATCTTGTAGAATTGCTCGACTTGATATTGAAAAGGGTTTTCGATAATGAGACTAAAATCTGGGGTTTATAATTGTTAGACATGCAATGTCTAAAGAATTCATTTGTTTAGGCATGCGATGTCTAAGGAGGTTGCGGATTCCAACTGTTGTAATTTTACACTTTCTTTTCTGTGACCGTAAGCGTAGTATGTGGTGTATTGCCGGCTTCGTTGCTATACATCAACGACAATCGGGATACGTATATTTGCTTACGTTGATGATATGAGATATTATGTATTGCTGTGATATGTTATATTGGATCGTCGCGTTCTAAATAGCCGGGGGTTTTAGGTGAGATGAGAGTTTTTCTTTTTCTTTCATATAAAATTTATTTGTATGTAATATTCTTTTATTGGGGCACTTCTGGGCTGAGGATGATGTCACCATTGTATATTATTTACTTTTCCGCATTAGGTAGACCCAAGGAGGGGAGCATAAGTAACCGGGTTCTAGGGTCCAGTGGGAGACCATCTCGAGGAGTCGAGACCGGGTCTCCTAACCCTAGAATTTGTTAGTGTATATGCCCTAGGGGCCATTATTGTATCATACTAGCTTGTATATTACTTAATGGAAGCTTGGGATATTCACAGTTATATAACAGTCTTGCTAAACATGGTAGTATGCTCCTTGGTTTTATCTATCTTAATATATGAGTATACGTATTGATAGAGCTCTTAGGATCTTGCTTGACTACCAGCGTTGTGATGGCAGTCACACTAGTGGGGGCTGGATAGTCTACAAGCACATCCTTTTTCAGGTCCCTAGTCATGGGATTATCAAGACAGGGCATCGATACTCCGGAATAGACTAGTGTGTACGTTTCTCATCCCAGTTGGGGAGATGGTCTGTCCCACAGCCGTCAGTACGTCGTACTGGAGATAGTATGCAGGTGCTCGTTGGGTTACGGGTACACCGGACAGGACTCACGGGGAACTGTTGGTTGGTATTATACCCGTCGTCAGTTAACAGTTCGCAGGTGACATGAGTACAGCATAGTCTGCAGACTTGACACTGCTACTTCGCCTCGAGTGTGTCCTATTGTTCTTAGATTGCTAAACTACCATGGGTCAAAGGAGTCGTGCAAACAGGTAGCAGTTGGGTGCAGTCCCGAGCACTTGTTAAATGATTTATACTATTTATTTCATAAAACATTATGCTTCATATATTCATGAGAGCTCATTATCTCTTCTCATTCTCATGCTCACCTTCTCTCTCTTCAAGCTCTCTCTCTTCAAACCCTAATCCTCCCCTCTCATGTGTTGAGATCAAGTATTAGAATAGACTAATTAATCCATAACCCTTCTCTATATCATCTAGGTACTTTGATTATCAACTAGAGAAACCTAGTTACCTTAAGTTTAGAGGTAAAGCTTGGAGTATAGCTCTCGGGTGGATCATCTACTACATAGAAAAGGCCGGAAAGGAGGTGGAGAACGAAAAGATGAAGGACACAGTTCATTAGGTATAATCACTTCACATAGTAGTTAACAACTTCTTTGTATCTTGTTAGTTATAGTTTAGCAAAGATTCTTCGGTTAATCGATGTTTACACAAAGAACAAGATTGTTTTTCATATTTCCGCCTCCCCGCAAGTCGTGGGGTGTAGTACATCGACTTACAGTGGTATCAGAGCCTCGCTAAACAATAATTAACTTATTAGCAAAGTCGTATAAATTTCGAACGCAAAATGAACCGGAAAAAACATTGATATCACTAAGTTTCTGTCGAATTTAAAACAGGCCCTAAAAATTTTTCAGGGACCTCTAAAATAACAAGCAGGGAAATATAAGGTTAATGGAGAAAAATGGGTTCATGAATCGGCCAAACAGCCACGGAACCGCGGCCGATCCCACCGATCCGCCGTGGATCCGCGGCCGAGTTGAAGCCGATTCAACCCAGTTTGCTCCAGTAACTCTTTTGTGATATTTTTGTGTTTTCTGGAATGTTTATTTTTCTGCTCAAGTCTCAGGTGCACAGAGAAGTTTTGGAGTAGAATCTAAAGTGTTTGCTCGATCGAAATCTTACGATGTTTGCTAATTTGATTATATCTGTGATTGTATAACGTGTTCGTAAACCTCCCCTAACTGTTAGTATGTGGGTTGGCAGGGGGTTGCATATTTCTGTAATGGATTTTACTGTTTGTGATTATGAACTGTATTGGATTGTTGTGATGATTAACCGGGGTTTGAGATGGGTTATTATATTCATTCATTCGATGTAATTGTAATATGTTGTAATATTATTTTGCGGGGCACATCCAGATTGCGGTTGTAGCCACCGTTGTATTATTTCATTTTACTGTGTTTTGCTCCTAGGATAGACCCAAGATGGGGTGCACATACTACCGGGTACTTTGAAGTGTTTAGTGGCCTACTCACGTTGTTGAGGGAGACCGCTTCACTTCGGGTATTTGGCGGGTAGTTTGCCGTACCCGTAGGGGTCTAGGGTGGGGTAATGGCTATTCATCACAACTGTGTAATCCGTCTTTCGTTGCATGCTCAAAAGAAACGCGGATTGCTTGCATATCCAATATTGTTCATCTGTGATCTGGAATGCCTATTATTGCGTCTGACGAATGTACAATATCTATATATGATAGCTATTTTGACGTCACTTATGTTTTACACCCAAGCTAGCCCGGCCCCCGCTCTGCCGTTAGTTAAGTAACCTAACGGGTGATGACGTGACCCAGTGGCGAATGCGGATGGCATAAGAGGACGTTGTATTTTTGTTGTTTTCTGCAATGATGGGTTAATGATGAGACGCATTATTATTAATGCAATGAAAATAAACCAAAGTTGAATCATTGGAACAATTTAAAAGAAACTACTCGGTTATTTTAAAACAGAGGATATTTTTAATTGCGGAGCTTTAACCACTCCTTTTAAAAGCTATCAGGTTCCTTCGTTCATATCAAGTTCAATACGTTCACGGTTTTGCCAAAACCATTCGTAGCCCTCAATCATTTCATTTGGGTATTCAGTAGTATTTAAGCTATGCATTTTGGCCAAAGTCAAGGCATAGTGTTTGGTAGCTGCTGGGTATTCATTTGTTGCATCGATAGATGAGTTAGTTTGGGACAGTCGTATTATCATTTAACCAAAGCTAGGGGTATGTACGGATGGGTTCAAATTGACAAGATAATGACGGGTAGAACTTGACATGTGACTTAAGACATTTTGACCAAAGCCAAGGTCATAAGAGCATGGGGAAAAAATTTATATCGGGAATTTCTAAAGAAACTGAAATTTGCAAAAAGATGCATACCATTTGGAGTTTGATGAGTGCTGGTAGGATTCCTTTAGCATTATCATACGATGATATTTGGATCCCGATCCTACTGTGAGTATATGCTACTCATCAGGAGATTCGTCACTTAACGATCAATGCTATAAACCAAGTAGGTGTCGAGAAAGGTGTCAGCGGGGCTACGCCCCCAGAGAAAAGAGGTTATTTAATTAAGGAACTTCGCGAAAGCGTTGGAAAACCTCCCTCAAAGTACCGACACCGGCCTGGCTGAACGGTTAAGCAAGTATTGTACGGTGAGAATAGTCCTGGCTAGTTCTTTTTTTATGGTTTGAGGAAGGATTCGAGAAACAGTGGGAGCCATCTAGTTTAGATAAATTAAAAACCACTCTAAACTTGCAAGAGCATCATGCTAAAGTGTTTCTTCTCTCTCTCCTACTTGCAGCGACCCTGAAAATGACTGGACTTAAGTTACTTTTAGAGAAAAATATATTGACAGGGCCAAACTATAAAGATTGACTGCGGAATGTCAAAATGGCTTTGACCTATGACAAGTTGGGGTATGTCCTCACCACTATTGCACCTGAAGTCCCAGGTCCCAAATCCAGTAATGTGGATAAGGAAATCCACAAAACCTGGGAGATAGATTGCGCGAAGTCCAAGTACATCGTGCTTGCCTCGATGACCAATGAACATCAGAGGCGGCACAAGGATATGGATCTTGAATCCATATTTCTCCATACAAAAGATCTGTATGGAGAGCAATCTCGTATAGTAAGATACGAGACCTCAAAGAACTTGTTTCGAGCGAGGTTGGCCGTCGGATCATCGGTAGGAGAATATGTCCTAAAGATGATAGTGTCACGACCCGAAAGTACGGAACATGACCGGCACTTAAACTACGAACGTCTCGAGGTGTACATAATCTAAGTAAACCGAAAACCCAGAAATCCAAACCAAGAAAAGAAGTAGAGTGAAGGAAAACCAATTTAAAACAAGTAGTTTTAATAGCATAAGCCAAATTATGCGGTTTTTAAGAACATCAAAATTTACTGAAAATTTCGGGAGAGTCTTCTTTGTAAAAACTGGCTCCCAAACGGGATACAACATGAATAGTATACGAAATCAATAAAAAGGCATCCCCAAGCGGGAGCTAGCTCTTCGTCAATCGACGGTCACAACCACACAAGCAATATAATATACAACGCCAACGGCGAGGATCAAAACTCAAAAGGAACTCAAAACCACCAGAAATATAACGAGCGACTCTAAGGTCGAAAGAATAAACAGCACTGGTCTCTATCTCAAAAAAAATACATGTTTGGTTGATGGAATTTACTAGATACAACGGAATAATATTATACAAGGTAATATGATGGGTACGATACAAGAAAAACCCACCTACTAGCAAGTCACCCGAATGAAACTGAGCCCGCAAAGCCGTAATGAAACCTGTACGGCAAACTTGCAAGAAACTGGGGCACAACGGGGGTGAGTTGCCAACTCGTGAATAGAAAAACATCTACGCACAGAAATCGCATAAATAACGCAATCCTAGGTCAATGATCATAATATATCCTCAAAAATGTATATAACATGCAGCCTATAACAAGGCTAAGGTAAATATCTAACTCGAGTGTAATCTCATGTGGCCGTGTCTGTGCCTCAGGTAGCAATATATCATATGAATGAGGTATGCATGCATGAAACAGAATACATGTAAATGAAGAAACTGTTTTCATAATTTAGTGAGATTTCCTTCGTATTTTTAAACTAAGGTATCATAAATGAAATCAGTATCAACAGTGTCTAGCATCGACACAAAACATAAATCTCACTGTCTCGAAATATCAATGTCTCAATCTCAATATCTAGGATGCCGTCAGTCCAGACCGGCCCCTACCATCCATCTCAAGACCACGACGGTATCCTCCGGATATCCGACGCGTCGGGTAATATCACCGGTAGGTAATCTTCCCCTGCAAGGCTCAACGTCAACACCACATTCATTTTTCCCTAGGGTACCATACCGGGCCCACCATGTACCCGAAACGGTTCCTCCACTCCTCGAATCGGGTCTCGAAATCCATCAGCAAACTCATGGTGGACGACTCATACATCATAGGAAAACCGCACTTTTTATTTTAAAAGAGAGAAAAGGTTTATTTATGTTTTTGCGGTTTTCCTCCAAATCCAGAAAATCTCATGGAAATCCGAATCCAAAACCTCAACAACACGTAAAATAGTGAATATATGCATGAGAATCCATGAATGTGGTATAATGATGAATAACAGTATGCATGAAGTGACAAGTAATAACTACAACGTCTAAACTGGCATATAACCCAGGTACACTAATATCGTATCAACTACTAACTAACAAGCTAAGCCAAGCAATAGTATTTTCTAAGTGTACGTGACATGGAAATTACCGATGAAGATGTGTGTGAGCCGGCAAGTAAGTGTATGTGGTACATACGCATCATCGGTAATGGTGCTGGTGTCCTAACAGCATGATATCAATAATGGAGTATGCAGCAAAATAAGTATGCGGGGCAGAGCGAAAAGCAATAATGTTTGGAAGCAGAATACTAGACACAACGATAACTAATCAGTATTAAACTAATATAAGTCCTACAAATGGTGCCTTTTGGAATAACACGAATTATGGGATTTTGAAAATAGGGGCTACGGTGTTTTTATGAAAAGATACGTCTTTTGAAATATCCGTAGGATCCCTTGGGCTGTCTTTAAGAATGCCCACGATTCGTTGGTTTTTGAAATAGGTACGAAGTCTAATCTAATCTAAAAACTACACTAAACTATACGGCTGAACTAACAAGCTGAACTACAGGTAAGGGAACCGCCTATCATCTGAGTCGATACATATACATACCTGTATATGTATAGTCGGTGATCCCGCCTCAATAATATCATATCCGATACCCTATCTATAATCAGGCATCCCAAGTCAAGAGTGCGGATCAATCATCAATATAGCTCGTACGTAAATCCGTCGTACGGCATCCCAATCTAGGTACGGGTCAATATCACATTCTTCATACTATTCACCGGGTATCCTCTTTATCAAATATCATGATCGGGGTACTGATCTACGTCTAGTACCATACTGATACCGCCTACGTATGCATGGACGTGTGTGAAACACTACGTCAAGGACCCGCTACAACGTCATGTCGTATCTCAAATACGAACCCTGCTATATCGCCGATCTCACGGCCTCAAATCAAATCTCATCGACTCAGCTCAATCCCAAGTATCATCCTCAAATCCGTATGTGAACACATAGTCCCATACCCATGTGAACAAATACTATAAAGAATCCCATAAGCACATATCAATAGGAATGTATGCAAGTATGTATGTGTGTATGTGTAGTGCAACACTACCCTAGGGTTCGCAACGCTAAAATAATCCAACACACCACTATCCATCCTAAACATCGTTATTAATCCCAAATAACATATAATAAATGTTGGTGTGTATACGCATCCGTATACACCACCATGGACTGCGGGGGTGCTATACGCCATCCACCCGACTTCTCCCCGTAGATATAAATCTACTCACCTTGTCCTCGTTCACCGGTGCCGACGTCGCCACGCGCTTGCTTGTCGTCCCGAAGTTCACATGGGGTACCTACATATCATAACGCACCATATCGCATTAAAACTAAATTCGAAATTGAAACGGCATACGAAAATCAAATCGGCACGCGTATCACGCATAGATCCAAACCTATCGCCTACGCATGCAAGAATAGTCAAACCAACCCCCGATGTCGATGTACAAACGTCAAACCATCAAGAAAACCCAAACACACCAATCGTGATTTCAAAACTCACTAATTATATAAGAAATAGGGTTTATTTCATCAAAACCATAAAATTAAACAATTCGTTTTATTTTCCAAAAACCTAGTTAGCACAAATTCCCATTTCGGTTCAAAACTTGATGTTTTACCCAAACTAAATATTTTGACGATTCTAATGGCCAAAATGCTCACTTAATATCATAATTAGGTCGTACAAATCACCTCCATATTTTTAATCTCACGAATTAGCATTAACTCAAAATTCAAGTTTGCAACAAATATCGATTTTAACACTTTTCAAAGTAAAATTCACAATTTATCAATTAAGCATGGTTTTGCATGATCAAAGTCGCTAAACAACAAATTAAAATGCTAATAAAGTCATCAAAACCTTAATTACATTTTAAATCTCAATTTTATATGTATTTCACTAAAACCTAGTTTGCAAATTACATAATTAATACAAATTTAAATTTAACAAAAATATAAACTACCAACTAGATTAGTTTTAGCATAATAACAACATATTAAACTACACAATTTTCCCATGATCAATTATAAGAACCCCAACTTAAATTCACAACCCTAATCTAGAATTTCTTAATCATACAATTGAACCCACATAAAACCAAATTAACACTTAATTAAGCTAACTACAAGCAATTAACAACGATTTAAGCAAAAGGGTTAGAATTTACCCAAACAAATTGAAGATCCCACAAGCACACATAGCCCTCCAAAATGCTCCATTGTCACCAAAATCCATGCTATAAGGGCTAAGCAAAAATGGGTAGGAGTCGGATTTGGGTTTTGGGATTTTTTTTGATGGATTTTGGGGCAATTTTTGAAGAAGTTTTGAAGAGAAAAGAGAAGGGGAAAAGGGGGGGCTGTTGCTGCTGTAGGAGAGGGAGGGGTTGGCCAGAAATTGAGGGGGGGAGGAGAGAGAGGGAGGTAGAGAAAGTGGGGGAAAGTCAAGGTCAAGGTAAGGTCAAAAGTCCACCTAATTCACCCATTTTCTTTTCTTTTCTTTCATATCTTTTCCTTTGAAAATCAAATGGGGAAAAATTTGGTGGCTGCTGAATTCAGCCATGGGGTGGAGTAAGTAGGGGTGTGTGGGTGTGGGTACGGGTGTGGGGTGATGAAAAATGATAAATACAATACCCCAAGCATCCATTTACGCTAAAAAAAAGCCTTTTTTCTTCAATAAATTCTAAACCGTTTTGGCAAATGATTTCGTTCCAAAAACCACATGATAAAATTTTATTTAATGTTTTATGATGCACAAAATTTGTTTCAACTCATTCCAATTTGTACTTTTCCCTAATTAAATGTATTAGTGACGGCTTAAAATAATAAGAAAATAATATTTTTTTCATAAAACATGAAATTTCACCAGCGGGTCAATAAACACTAAATAATAGCAATTACATAGCTAGAATATGTATATTTAATTTTTATAATAAGATATTTGCATTTTGACTTTTTACAGAAAACCCCCTTATTTTACCGATTTTTCGAAATTTCACCGAAACGATTTTCAAAGCGTTACAGATAGGCTATATTGAAGAGCTCGCAGACCTTGGGACGACTTTGGATAATGAGCTCTATACAGACCTTATTCTCCAGTCCCTCCCTTCCACCTACGCCCAGTTTATTCTGAACTTCAACATTCAAAGAAAAGAAGTTGAACTTCCAGAACTCCTTAACATGTTGAGGAGTGCAGAGGGCACCTTGCAGAAGGCAAAGGAAACACCCGCTATGTTTGTTAGCGGTGCTTCTTCTTCCGGGTACAAGGCTAGGGCCAAAGGAAGGAAGAAGAAGGACGCCACCAAACCTAGAGGAGGTGTTAGTAAGGTGGGAGCAAAGGGAAAGAAAAAGTTTACGGTACCAGTAGTTGCCCAGGATGAGTGCTTCCATTGTCATAGGAAAGGGCACTGGAAGAAAGATTGCAAGGCATGGAACGCCAAGAACCAGTGACCGAAGCAAGCTGTGGCTTCAACTTCAAGTGTGTTTGTAATTGAGAATTGTCTGTCAATCAACTATACTACCTGGGTATTGGATACCGGATCAGTATCTCATATATGCAATTCATTGCAGGCACTGAGAAACCGTAGAGTGCTGAAGGATGGTGATATGACCCTAAAGGTTGTTAACAGAGCTAGCGTGGGAGCTGTGTCCATCGGGGATTATCACCTGGGATTGACGAGTGGACATATTTTAGTTTTACATAACTGTTTTTGTGTACCTAGTTTAACGTGTAATATCATATCAGTTTCCTTGTTATCAAATAAAGGTTATGATTTCATGTTTGTAAGCGATGTTGTTAACATCCACCTTAATCATAGTTTGATTCGGTCCGGTACCTGGATAACGGTATATATGTCTTAAACCAACTCCAGATTTTCAATGTCCAGAACACACTAAAAAGAAAGTCTCCAGATTTAAATAAGGCTTTCATATGGCATTGTAGAGTAGGTCACATCAATGAGACAAGGTTAACCAAGTTACATAAAGAAGGATATTTAGATTCGTTCGAATATCAAACTTATGCCACTTGTGAATCATGTCTCAAAGGAAAGATGACAAAGACTCCATTCACTGGACATAGTGTAAGAGCGAGCGAGCTCTTAGGACTCATACACAGCGATGTATGTGGTTCAATGTCTACACATGCAAGAGGTGGTTTTTCCTATTTCATTACTTTTACGGATGGTTACTCAAGGTACGGATTCATTTATCTGATGAAACATAAATCCGTGGCTTTTGAGAAATTCCAAGAGTATAAGAATGAAGTAGAAAACCAAACCAGCAAAAGTATCAACACACTGAGATCTGATCGAGGTGGTGAATACTTAAGTGCCGAGTTCCTAGGTTACCTAAAAGAGAAAGGAATTCTCTCTCAGCTTACTCCTCCATACACTCCACAGCATAACGGTGTATCGGAGAGATGGAATCGAACCCTATTGGATATGGTACGTTCCATGATGAGTAATGCTGAGTTGCCGCGATCTTTCTGGGGTTATGCGCTAGAATCAGCGGCATATCTTCTGAACAGGACTCCTACCAAGACTGTGCCTACCACGCCATATCAGATGTAGAGTGGGAAGAAACTCCATCTTCGGCATCTGAAGATATGAGGATGTCCAGCTTTTGTTAAAAAGAAGCATGCGGACAAGCTCGAGACACGATCAGTACAGTGTAAGTTTGTAGGATATCCAAAGAACTCCAAGGGATATTATTTCTATTACGCAGAGGAACAAAAGGTTTTGTTTCTCGTAATGCCCATTTTCTAGAACATCAGTTTTTAGAAAAGGAAATAAGTGGGAGCGAAATAGAACTGGAAGAAATTCTAGAACCACAAACTACTACTGAAAGTTTGGAATAACCAGTAGTTCAAGAAGAACAGGACATTCCCGCACCCCTCCGCAGGAGTAGTAGGCCGTCTCATCCGCCTGAGAGATACTACGGTTTTCTTATAAATGGGGATAGAGAGGATTGCGTCATTGATGATGATGAACCTACTAGCTTCCAGCAGGCCATCCAGAGCGGCGACTCGGTACGATGGCTAGATGCAATGCGGACCGAAATGGAGTCCATGTACACCAACAAAATTTGGAATTTGGACTTTGCTCCAGATGGGGTAAAACCCATAGGATGCAAATGGATCTTCAAGAAAAAGATTGGTGTAGATGGAAAGGTGGAAACCTATCAGGCTAGACTTGTTGCAAAGGGTTTTCGTCAAAGACCTGGTTTGGACTATGACGAAACTTTTTCTCCAGTGGCTATGCTCAAATCCATTCAGGTCCTTCTTCCTATTGCCGCCTTCCATGATTATGAAATCTGGCAGATGGACGTAAAGACGGCCTTTCTGAATGGTAATTTAGAAGAGTGTGTCTATATGGATCAGCCAGAAGGTTTCAATCAGAGTGGGAGCAGCGGGAAAGTATGCAAGTTGCTTAAGTTCATTTATGGACTAAAGCAAGCATCGCGGAATTGGAACATCTGTTTTGATGAAACGGTCAAAGAATATGATTTTATAAAAAATCCAGATGAACCATGTATATATAGTAAAGTTGTACCACGAACTGTCGTATTCCTCGTCTTGTACGTGGATGACATTCTATTGATAGGAAATAACATTCCTATGCTACAATCTGTCAAAGGATTCTTGTCACACAGGTTCTCCATGAAAGACCTGGGTGATGCCTTTTACATTCTGGGGATCCGGATCTGTCGTGATAGATCCAAGAGGACGTTGGGACTTTCGCAGTCCAGGTATATCAACACTATACTGAAAAGATTCGGTATGGAAGATTCTAAGCGCGGTAATCTACCGGCTTGTCACGGAATCACCCTATCCAAAGAGATGTCTCCCAAGACTGATTTGGAAAGGGAACACATGTCTATTATACCCTACGCTTCTGCGGTATGCTCTATAATGTATGCGATGTTGTGCACCAGACCAGATGTAGCTTACGTACTGAGCGTGGTAAGCCGGTATCAGTCAGACCCAGGGGAGAAGCACTGGATAGCAGTAATGAACATTCTCAAGTACCTGAGAAGGACTAAGGAGATGTTATTGGTTTACGGCGGAAAAGACCTCAAGATGGAGGCCTTTGCTGGTTCCGGCTTCCAGAGTGATAAGGATGATTCCAAGTCCATGTCAGGTTATGTCTTTACCCTCAATGGAAGGGCGGTGTGCTGGAAGTGTTCCAAGCAGGACACCGTTGCTGACTCGACGATGGAAGCGGAGTATATTGTTTCTTGCGATGCCGCAAAAGAAGCGGTCTGGATGAAGAAGTTCTTAACAGAACTTCAGGTGGTTCCTACTATAGTTGATCCAATACCTCTGTATTGCGACAACAATGGAGCTATAGCTTTAGCGAAGGAACCAAGGTCCCATCAGAAGTCCAGACACATCTTAAGGCGGTATCACCTGATCAGGGAGATCATAGATCGCCGGGAGATCGAGGTCCGGAGAGTTGCTACTGAAGAGAACATTGTTGATCCATTCACAATGGCCCTACCTCAGATTCAGCTCGAGAGGCTACTCGAGATCATCGGTCTTCGATATGCCAGTACATGGCCCTAGTGCAAGTAGGAGATTGTTAGTGTATATGCCCTAGGGGTCATTATTGTATCATAATAGCTTGTATATTACTTAATGGAAGCTTGGGATATTCACAGTTATATAACAGTCTTGCTAAACATGGTAGTATGTGTAGGGTTCCTAGGCACACTAAGGAGGTCTCACAAGGCATAAACCATGCCAAATTCTAATTTTTCCGGTGCCGAAAAACCCTAATGCGATCGTTAACTAGAGTTTAGGCGAAACGAAAAGAATGTAAATCACATTTACACTAAGTGAATGGAAATACAACCTTTGTAGATCCGATCCTCCACTTCCTTAGCACCATGACAATGTCCCGTCGCTGCGATCATCGGATCTCGGACTCTAGTGTTGATTTCATCGGAGAAATGATCGGGCTAGGTCATCGACTTCGTTGCCGAAGATGATCTACGTCGAGGCAACACAAGATCAAGCTCCAACTTCACCAAGCCATGAAACTTATGAAGAAAACACCCTATACTACTTGGCAAGTGGTAGAGGATAAAGAAATAGGAAGTGGGTTCACTTTGGATTTGGATTTCTCATTTGGAATCATCACTTGACATTTTTGAAGCAAGCTTTTCTTTTCTTTCTCAAAAGGAAGAAGAAGAAGAAAAAGAATAATGAATTAATTCCAAAAGGAAAAATGAAGTGATGGTTATCATAATGCAACCATGGTTAAGTGTAGAGAATAAACTAGGGTTAAGTGAATGGTTAGGTTAGGCAAAAGAAACAAAAATGGTTGAACTTTTCAAAACTTCATGAAGCTTCAATGTAAATCCAAAAGAAGCAACCATTTCTTTTCTTGCAAAAAGAATAAATAAATAAAATAAATAATCAAGAGAAGATTATAAAACCCTAACCATTCACTTAAACATGGTTTAAAGTAAACACAAACCCAAGTTTGCATGTATCATCAAACATGATACAAACTAGTGCACAAAACTATATCATATATACAATGTGCACATCAAGTGAGGAAATCCATCATAAGTGAAAAAATACTTGTTAATGTAAAGTAATATATCAAATATATAATTATACATTAAATCATTAAATCAACACTTGATTTAACGATCCGGTCATATCGCATATGACCGACTAATATCCAATGTATCGCCTTATCGAATCAATCCTCGATTTGATAACTAGGTTATATCTCATACAACCAATCGATACATTCATCGTGAGAATAGAATACGGTATCACATACACGCATTATTCTCGGTCCCGCACATATCTCATATGCGCTCCTATTTTGTTTCGCTTGAGCCAGGAAACCTCTGTGTAGGACTCTAAAGACTCGTCAATACGCCGGCAGCAGGTGATGATTATATCAAACACCCACAAGCCGCAAGCGGTCTGCTAAACGTAACGGCCACCCGGGAATTGAACGATCAGAAGATCGACGAGCAAGCCCGCTCACACTCTTGTGAATCCAACCAGTAACACTTACCGTACAGTCCGGTCTCGTCGTCTGATTTGTCGCATATCTCGCCTAGGGGTGGTAAACGTCAGACCCCAATAGCTCGATAAGTCGTGTCGATATGAGGTCTATAACAGTTCGAGAAACTACTGGTAACACTTACCAGTAAATCTCAGCAACCCTGGCCAGGGATTTCTGGTTATAGCCAATCGAACACAGCGCAACATCAACTCCCTATACCGGGAGAGACGAATCCCCTCCTATCGCTCATTGGCTCCATGTTACTCGGGACTGTACCCAAAAACCACCGTTTTGCACGCCCTCTTGGACGTCGTAAGGTGGAAATCAAAGCACAGTGGGAATCACACAAGACTCTATGAGGATCTCGGGTCTACAGACTAACCTGTACCAGTGTCACCAGAGAACTGCCATCTGACGTAAGGTATAATACCATCTGGGAGTTCTCGGCGAGTCCGTCCAGTGTACCTAGTCTCCACTGTGCACCCGTATATCATCTCCGATGTCAAACACCATTGGATATGGGATCATCATCGCCCATCTGAATGGGTCGAGAAGGTATACGCTAGTCTACTCTGGTATATCGATGCCCCGTCTCGATACACCCATGACTAGGGATCTTGAAGGATGTACTTATGGACTACCATGTCCCCACTAGTATGATCTGCATCATAGTCCAGATAGTCAAGTACACATCCTAAGGGCTTTACCAACATGTAACAGAGAGACAATCAGTGTACACGTTAAGGTAAAGATCAACCTGATAGCATAATATCATGTCGAGCAAGAAAGTCCTCCCTGTATATGTCCAAGCATCCACTACAATATACATCCTATGTATAGTAATGGCCTCTAGGGCATACATATAACTAACAATCTCCCACTTGCACTAGGGCCATCTGATAGCAGTGGTTGTAGTATCTCATACTCAACCATCCCATAAAAGTCTCTCTCTGGGAAAATGCTTTTGTGAGTGGATCCGCCGTGTTGTCCTTTGAGTCTGTTCTCCTAACCTTGATCACCCTGGAGATCAACCATCTTCATGATCAGGTGATACTGCCTTAGATTATGTCTGGGTCACTAATGGGACAGTGGTTCCCGGGCCAAAGCCACACATCCATTGTCACACAATGGTAGGAACCTAGTTCATCTCATGAACCAATATACACCCAAACAGCCTCTTTGGTAGCATCTTAAGTAGCGATGTATCCCACCTTTATCGTCTAGTATGCCACGGTATCTAGCTTGGAACTCTTCCAACATACCGTACCTTCACTGATGGTAAAGACAATGCCTGTGACTGACATTCTGTCGTCCTTATCACTCTGGAACATTTCCAGTGATTTTTCCCCAGGATCGATTAATACCATCTCACTACAACTAGTGAGAATCCTAACATCCAGTTACTTCTATCTCATAGATCAAAACTCAGGATTTAGGAGGTATCACTTAGATCCTATACGGAGAATCCTTATGATAAGCGGAGATTGACCGAACGTAGCATAGGAAACTCCTTTCTTATCAAGAGTATGTCATCCACGTACTATACGAGGATCACCACCATACTCCCTACTACCTTTTTGTATATACAAGGTTCATCTACTATTTTGATGAAGTCAAACTTTTTGACAACTACATCAAAACAGAAGTTTCAACTCCGCGATGTCTGCTTTATCCTATAAAGCAACTTGCACACGTTTCCGCTGCTCCCACTGTCTACGAAGCCCTCTGGCTGTGTACTTACAGACGTTCTATTCTAAAACATCATTTAGAAAAGCAGTCATGACACCCAACCACCAGATATCGTAGTCATGGTATGTAGCCGTGGCAAGTAGGATCTTGATAGATTTAAGAATAGATCCTTAGGAAAGGTTTCAACATAATCCATACCTGGTCAATGATGCAAACCTTTTAAAAAGTCTAGCTTTGAAAGTCTCAACTTTTCCATGTACACCAAGTAATCTTCTCAAGATATACTTGCTCCTGATGGGGATTTAACCCTTCAGATATAGCAACAAAAGTCCATACTTTGTTGGTGTACATGGATTCCATCTCAGATCACTAAGTATCCAGCCATTCTTTCAGAGTCTTACTCCTGATCGCCAGCTCGAAACTAGTTGGGTTATCATCTCATGATGCAATCCTCGCTCCCACTGTCATAGAGAAACTGAAGTATCTCTCAGGTGGGTGAGAAACCCTACTAAATCAGCGGAGAGGCTGAGGTTCGTTGGTATCTACTGAATCCTTTGGTTGTACCAAATCATCTGCTGTAGTTTGCATAGCTGGAACCTTTCCAGTTCTACATAACTTACCTTGCCTCGAGCTTGTCCGGATTTTGCTTTTAGACATAGGCCGGACAACCCCAAATCTTAACTAGCTTAAGACATGGGCTCTTCCCATACCATATCTCATATGGAGTGGTAGGCAGTGATCTGATTCGAACCCTATTCAATAGGTATGCAGCTTCTCAAGCGCATAACTCCCAAAAAGGAAACAGGTAACTCAGTATTACTCATCATAGAGCGCGCCATATCGAATAGGGTGCAATTGCTCCGCCCCGATATACCATCGTGCTATGGTGTATACGGATGAGTAATGCTGGGAGAGAATCTCATTCTCTTTTAGAATAGTCCAGGAATTCCGTGCTCAAGTATTCTCCTCCCTGATCATATCAAACGACATAGTACCTATACTCGGTTTTTGGTTCTCTACTTCTAACTTATATTCTGTGAATATCTCAAAAGGTTCAGACTTGTGTTGCAACAAGAACATATGTCTGAATCTAAAGTGATCATCAGAGAATGTAATGAAGTACAAAGAACCGGTCCTGCCATATGTAGACAGGGGACCTTCATACATCAGAATGTATCACTCCCAAGAGTTCACTAACTCTTTCTCTGCTTCCAATAAACAGAGTTGTGGTCATCTTATCTTTGTGACATGACCGGCAAGTTTTCGTAAGATGTAAATTCAAACAGATTTAAATATGCATCTATGTGCAACTTAGCTAGTCGGGTCGCATTGATATGTCCTAGTCTACAATACCTCAAGAAGGATCCGTTCATTTCTGAACTCTTCCTCTTGTGTGTGTTCTGTATACTAGGAACTGTAGTTTGATTTAGAACATCAATGCTTTTAGATAACGTGCCTGAACCGATCAAATTTTGATATAGGAAATGTTCAAAACATTATCCAACAATAAAAAATTATATCCTTCTTTACTAATAAAGAGACTGATATGATTTTGTATATCAGGTTCGGTATCTAATAAGATTCGTTCAGAATCAATGTATTCAGAATCAATGTATTCAGGTAATACAGGGTGACAGTGACCAACAGACCTGGCTGCAACACTTACACCGTTTTCTGCCTCATGAAACTTATCACCCGTTCTCAGTTCTCTACCTTTCTGTAGCCCTATGTAACTGATTATATATCTGGGATCCTGATCCGGTATCAAATACCCAGGACGTAGAGGATATAGAGAAACAGTTCTTTGTAATGAACACACCCGAAGGAGATGCATCATATGCACTTTCTTCGTTTGGGCGGCACGGGAATTCTCGTAATCCCCAATTTCCTGCTCTGTCTTATAATAATTATAAGTTGGAGCGGGACCAACGTTCCCCAGCTCAGTATAATAAGCGGGTTCGGTCAATATTCCGTATTATTATCTTGATTAAGGTGTGATATGGTCGCTACCTGGAGAGAGAGAGAAGAAAACACTCAGCGTGCGCTCCTGCAAGAATAGATTGGTTATTATTTTATCTAATCGGGATGGCTCCCACTGTTTTTATCAAATCTTCCTTCAAACCCTAAAAGGAAAGACTAGCCAGGATTAATTACACACTACAGGTTCGCCAATCTTTCAGCCAGGCCAGTGTCGGTACTTTGAGGGAGGTCCCCCGTGCTTTCGCATGAACCTAATTAATGTAAACCTCGTTTTCCCAGAGGCGTAACCTCGTTAACACCTTTCTAGACACCTACTTGATCGGCTAATTATAATGTGTAAAACTCTCCAGGAGTAACTCTTACTCGCAGCGGCTATCGGGATCCAACTATCTCATAGAAGGTATGCAATCTCATTACAAATTTCAACACTTGAAATTCCCGATAAAATTTTTGCCCCTAGCGTGCTATGACCTTGACGCATGCCAAACAACTCATAGTCCGCTAGTCAAGTTCAACTCGTACATTTCTTGATTGAATTAAACCCACCCGCACGACCCTTGACGCATGCCAAACAACGCCGTACGAATACCCTAATCCAATCGCATCGTATGCTAGCAGATAAGCACTAGTTAGCTACCGTACACTACGCCTTGACGCATGCCAAACTACCGCAGCACGAATACTAACTAGTACTTATTTGAAATGACGGAGGGCTATGACAGGTTTTTCTGAAAACCTATGCGTAATGAACTTGATATCGTTGTAGAATCAAATGAATTTTGAAATGGATTGTTTTTAAGGCTTTTCTAGTTTTGCTAAAGGGGTCTCTCCCAGTGAAGGGATCGTCGGCCCTTTCCTCGTCGAATGAGGTGCTGGATATATCATATATATCGCTGTGCAAAGCAGAAACTATAGAAGCTATCAAAATACAAACCGAGTGTGTAGCATCTACCAGTTATTGCTAAAGGGGTCACTCCGGGTGAAGGGATCGTCGGCCCTTTCCTCATCGAATAAGGTGCAGAATATATCATATATACCGCTATGCAAAGCAAGAATTATAGCTACCTAATTTTATTTTTCAAATTCGAGTCCACAACATCTTAGGTTTATTTTTATTTCATTAATCTCATTAATGAAGTCCCATCATTTAAGTCACCTAAACATCACAGATAAATACGACGTACACTTATGCCATCCGCATTCGCCTCGATGTCCCCTCGTGTACCGTTAGGTTATGTAACTAATGGCAGAGCGGGGCAGGGCTAGCGTGGGTGTAAAACATAAGTAACGTCTATATAATATATCATATATACTATATAAAGTATTTCTCACAGAACAGCAAATGATCACATCACTGATATCGCAGCAGAAGAATCATATGAAACATTGGATATGCTACGACGTCCGTGTTTTCAATACGAGCCAGTATAAAACACGGATTCCACGGTCGCGATGAATAGCCAAACCCACACCCCTAGACCCCTACGAGAGCGGCAAGCAACCCTACCAATTCTGGAGTTAGGAAACCCGGATTCGACTCCTCGAGTTGGTCTCCCACAGGACTCCAGAACCCGGTTACTTGTGCTCCCCTCCTTGGGTCTATGCTAGTGCGGAAAAGTAAATAATATACAAAGGGTGACATCTTCCGCAACCTGGAAGTGCCCCAATAAAAGAATATTACATACAAGTTTTTACATGAATGAAAATGAAAAACACTCATCTCACATAAAAACCCCCGGCTATTCAAACACGACGATCCAATATAATATATCCAGCAACACATAACATCACATGTCATCAACGTAAGTAACATGCGTATCCCAATTGTCGTTGACATATAGCAACGAAACCGGCGATATCACATATTACACTTACGGTGACAGAAAAGAAAGTGTAAAACTACAACAATTGGTATCCGCAACTTCTTTAGACATCGCATTCCTAAACAGATGAATTCCTTAGACATCGCATGCCTAACAATTATAAACCCCGCATTTTAGTCTCATTATCGAAAACACTTTTCAATATCAAGTCGGGCAATTCAACAAGATTCCCGACATCCTGATCGAATGCTCGTCGCAAACTTCAGTAGGCGGCCGCACCCCCGACGCCGTCGACGAAGTGCACCAAGGCAGAACACCGCTACCGCGAGCACCCGAACGGATGCTTTCGGGGACGGGGTTCTCCTACAGTCACTTGGTCGGGGCTAAGGGATGTAGCAGTCTAATAAGTTTATCCGGCGAGTATCCGCGTACGCTATGAGATTGCAACGGACTTTTGATCGCATCAAAATTCTGTGGCAACCGATCAAGTGAGACTAAACCGCAAGATTTATAACATTCATTCAGTTATCTCATAACTTCTTGTGAATTCCAATTATTGTATCACATTACGGATAAATAGAAAATGTTAAACTTTCCGATCGAACAACCAAACACCCAAGATTTCCCGATACAGCTCAACACATGAAATAGGTTTAAAAACATCCAGTTCATGCCTCAGTACCAACGGTCTAGCCGTAGAAGGGTCAAGCCAACGCCTCACATGTGGCACGCCGTACTGCCCTAAACCCTAAGGTTCAAAGGGCAGTTAAAGACGGTCATATAATTGAGTTAAGGTTTGTTGTCTTATAGAGGGTCCATCGCGTTACTTGCACTACTTAGAACATTATTAAACCACGGAAAGATCCAACACTTGGAAATTTCCCGACAGGGGAAAAAGTGGGTATTTATATCCGGTCGAACTTTTTAACAGTTTCTAAAATATCCGGAAAAACATAAACGAAGTTAAATTATCCGATCAAATTAACGAGTCCCCAATAAAACCCTAGAAAACTCAACACTTGAGTGGAATTAAAAAATTCCCATAAAAAATTGCCAAGAAAGGACCTAAGAATAAATATATGAAATTTCAGGGACTAAGTCCAAATTTTGGCCGCGGAACCGCCGCCAAACCCATGGTTTCGCCGCGATTCCGCTGTCAAATTATTGATTTAGAGGACCGTACTTCACAGAAATTCTTAGTTTTTCCTGCTTGTTTTTCTGAGAATTTTTAATTCACAAAAATCCACTGTTTTGAAGAATGTACAGAGAAGGGTTTTGTCGGGGTTTACGGGTTCGATCGGACTTCTAACTTCGTCTACACTTCGCCTAAAGCTCTAGTTAGGCTATGATACTACTGTAGGGTTCCTAGGCATACTAAGGAGGTCTCACAAGGCATCAACCATGCCAAATTCTAATTTTTCCGGTGCCGAGAAACCCTAATGCGATCGTTAACTAGAGTTTAGGCGAAACGAAAACAAAGTAAATCACATTTACACTAAGTGAACGGAAATACAACTTTTGTTGATCCGGTCCTCCACTTCCTTAGCTCCTTGACGATGTCCCATCGCTGCGATCATCGGATCTCGGGCTCTAGTGTTGATTTCATCGGAGAAATGATCGGGCAAGGTCGTCGACTTCGATGCCGAAGATGATCTACGTCGAGGCAACACAAGATCAAGCTCCAACTTCACCAAGCCATGAAACTTGTAAAGAAAACACCCTATACTACTTGGCAAGTGGTAGAGGATGAAGAAATAGGAAGTGGGTTCACTTTGGATTTGGATTTCTCATTTAGAATCAACACTTGACATTTTTAAAGCAAGCTTTTCTTTTCTTTCTCAAGAGGAAGAAGAAGAAGAAAAAGAATAATGAATTAATTCCAAAAGGAAAAATGAAGTGATAGTTATCATAATGCAACCATGGTTAAGTGTGGAGAATAAACTAGGGTTAGGTGAATGGTTAGGTTAGGCAAAAGAATCAAAAATGGTTGAACTTTTCAAAGCTTCATGAAGCTTCAATGTAAATCCAAAAGAAGCAACCATTTCTTTTCTTGCAAAAAGAATAAATAAATAAAATAAATAATCAAAAGAAGATTATAAAACCCTAACCATTCACTTAAACATGGTTTAAAGTAAATACAAACCCAAGTTTGCATGTATCATCAAACATGATACAAACTAGTGCACAAAACAATATCATATATACAATGTGCACATCAAGTGAGAAAATCCATCATAAGTGAACAAATACTAGTTAATGTAAAGTAATATATCAAATATATAATTTTATACATTAAATCATTAAATCAACACTTGATTTAACGATCCGGTCATATCGCATATAACCGACTAATATCCAATTTATCGACTTATCGAATCAATCCTCGATTCGATAACTAGGTTATATCGTATATAACCAATCGATACATTCATCACGAGAATAGAATACGGTATCACATACACTTATTATTCTCGGTCCCGCACATATCTCATATGCGCTCCTATTTCGTTTCGCTTGAGTCAGGAAACCTCTGTGTAGGACTCTAAAGACTCGTCAATACGCCGGCAGCAGGTGATGATTATATCAAACACCTACAATCCGCAAGCGGTCTGCTAAACGTAACGGCAACACGGGTATTGAACGATCAGAAGATCGATGAGCAAGCCCGCTCACACTCCTTTGAATCCAACTAGTAACACTTACCGTACAGTCCGGTCTCGTTGTCTGATTTGTCGCATATCTCGCCTAGGGGTGGTAAACGTCAGACCCCAATAGCTCGATAAGTCGTGTCGATATGAGGTCTATAAGAGTTCTAGAAACTACTGGTAACACTTACCAGTAAATCTCAGCAACCTTGGCCAGGGATTTCCGGTTATAGCCAATCGAACACAGCGCAACATCAACTCCCTATACCGGGAGATACGAATCCCCTCCTATCGCTCATTGCCTCCATGTGACTCGGGACTGTACCCAAAAACCACCGTTTTTCACGCCCTCTTGGACGTGGTAAGGTGGAAATCAAAGTACAGTGGGAATCACACAAGACTCTATAACGATCTCGAGTCTACAGACTAACCTGTACCATTGTCACCAGAGAACTGCCATCTGACGTAAGGTATAATACCATCTGGGAGTTCTCGGCGAGTCCGTCCAATGTACCCAGTCTCCACTGAGCACCTATATATCATCTCCGATGTCAAACACCAATGGATATGGGATCATCCATCGCCCATCTGAATGGGTCGAGAAGTTATACGCTAGTCCACTCTGGTATATCGATGCCCCGTCTTGATACAGCCACGACTAGGAACCTTGAAGGATGTACTTATGGACTACCATGTCCCCACTAGTATGATCTGCATCATAGTCCAGGTAGTCAAGTACACATCCTAAGGGCTTTACCAACATGTAAGAGAGAGACAATAAGTGTACACGTTAAGGTAAAGATCAACCAGATAGCATACAATCATGTCGAGCAAGAAAGTTCTCCTTATATATGTCCAAGCATCCACTACAATATACATCCTATGTATAGTAATGGCCTCTAGGACATACATATAACTAACAGTATGCTACTTGGTTTTATCTATCTTAATATGTGAGTATACGTATTGATAGTGCTCTTAGGATCTTGCTTGACTACCAGCGTTGTGATGGCAGTCACACTAGTGGGGACTTAGTAGTCTACAAGCACATCCTTTTTCAGGTCCCTAGTCATGGGATTATCGAGACAGGGCATCGATACTCTGGAGTAGACTAGTGTGTACGCTTCTTATCCCAGTTGGGAAGATGGTCTGTCACACAGCCATCAGTACGTCGTACTGGAGATGGTATACAGGTGCTCGTTGGGTTATGGGTACACCAGGCAGGACTCACAGGGAACTGTTGGTTGGTATTATACCCATCGTCAGTTAACAGTTCCCAGGTGACATGAGTACAGCATAGTCCGCAGACTTGACAGTGCTACTTTACCTCTAGTGTGTCCCACTGTTCTTAGATTGGTATCCTACCACGGCTCAAAGGAGTCGTGCAAACAGGTAGCAGTTGGGTGCAGTCCCGAGCACTTGGAGGTAGTGGCGGTTAGACAAGATTCGTCTCTCCCGGTATTGGGAGTTAATATCGCGCTGTGTCAGAGAGCCATTACGCAAAGTCCCGGCCAGGGCAAGCGAGATTTACTGGTGGGTTCCAGTAGTTTCTCAGGGTGTAATGGGCTTCACTTCGACACGACTTATACCGCTATTAGGGGACTGACGCTTGCCGCCCCCTAGGCCCGATATGCGATAGTCTTAGACGAATAGACCGGATTGTACGGAAATTGTCACATCAGACTCGGTAGGACTTTGGATGGGTTTCCTCATCGGCCTTCTTATCGACATCTACCTGGGGACTGTTACGTACAGCTAGTGCCGCTTGCGGTCTGTGGTTAAACTCACTGCCAGCGTAGTAGTCGAGTCTTTAGAGTCCCACACAGAGAGTTTCCCTGCTCCAGGCGAAACGATATAGAGGTCGTATTGTTTTACGACGACGCATACGTGTGTTTACGGACGTACGACATTCGGACAGTTTTTACTAGCCGGCTTTGGTTTAAGCCAGATTCTAGTATCGGGTTATTGGATTTATACAGTCTAAAGTTTTTCCGTGTTTTCACGGATAGGAGGGGCGTTCTCGTAATTTCACGAGAAGCTTCTAGAAGGATGGTGACTTGAAGGTTTAGGTGGTATAAGCATTAAATGAGATTAGTGACTCATTTGTGTGATTCATCCATGTCATTAATGCATCATAAATGGTTGATGACTCATATAGATGAATCACACATTTGAATCAATGAATCATGGTTGTTAAATGATTTATATTATTTATTTCATAAAACATTATGCTTCATATATTCATGAGAGCTCATTATATCTTCACATTCTCATGCTCACCTTCTCTCTCCTCAAGCTTTCTCTCTTCAAACCCTAATCCTCCCCTCTCATGTGTTGAGATAAAGTATTAGAATAGACTAATTAATCCATAACCCTTCTCTATATCATCTAGGTACTTTGATTAGCAACTAAAGAAACCTAGTTACCTCAAGTTTAGAGGTAAAGTTTGGAGTATAGCTCTCGGGTGGATCATCTACTACATAGAGAAGGCCGGAGAGGAGGTGGAGAACGAAAAGACGAAGGACACAGTTCATTACTTATAATCACTTCACATAGTAGTTAACAACTTCTATGTATCTTGTTAGTTATAGTTTAGCAAAGATTCTTCGGTTAGTCGATGTTTACGCAAAGAACAAGATCGTTTTTCATATTTCTGCCTCCCCGCAAGTCGTGGGGTGTAGTACATCAACTTACAGAATTGGCGGTGTTGCTTGCCGCTCTTATAGGGGTCTAGGGATGTGGGTTTGGCTATTCTTCGCGACCGTGGAATCCGTGTTTATACAAGCTCGTATTAAAATACGGACGTCCTAGTATATCCAATATTTCATATATGTTCTTCTGCTGCAATGTTCTTTGATGAGATCATATTACTGCCTGAGACGAATGTTTATATTTTATATATGAGATATATGTTATATTGCAGATTTCATTTCAAATGTGATGCTTGTGAAGCATAATTAAAATGGGACTTCATTAATGAGATTATTGAAACTAAAAGAAACCTAAAGATGTTGTTGAAACTTGTTTAAAAACTGGTAGCTCTAGTTCTTGCTTTTCATAGCGGTGTTCCTTGTAGAACATCCAGCACCTTATTCGATAAGGAAAGAGCCGAGATCCCTTCACCGGGAGTGACCTCTTTAGTGAAACTAGCAGATGCTACAAACTCGGTTTGTCTTTTGATTGTTTCTATAGTTTTTTGCTTTGCATAGTGATATTTATGAAATATCCTGCACCTTATTCGATGAGGAAAAGGCCGACGATCCCTTCACCGGGAGTGACCTCTTTAGCGAAACTAGAAAAGCCTCAAAAACACTCCATTTAAAATCACTTGATTCTACGACGATATCAAGTTCATTACGCAAAGGGTTTTCTTAAAAACTTGTCGTAGCCCTCCGTCATTTCAGATAAGTACTGCTTAGTATTCGTGCTGCGTTTGTTGACCTTAGCCAAGGCGTAGTGTGCGGTAGCTGATTAGTGCTTATCTGTATAAGCATATGATGCGATTGAGTTAGGGTAGTCGTACGACTTTGTTGACCTTAGCCAAGGGTCGTACGGGTGGGTTTAATTCAATCGGGAAATGACGGGTAGAACTTGACTAGCAGCCTATGGTTTGTTGACCTCCGTCAAGGTCATAGGACGCTAGGGGTAAAATATTATTAGGAATTTAAAGTGTTGAAATTTACAATGAGATTGCATACCTTCTATGAGATAGTTGGATCCCGATACCCGCTGCGAGTAAGAGTTACTCCTGGGAGAGTTTTACACATTACAATTCGCCGATCAAGTAGGTGTGTAGAAAGGTGTTAACGGGGTTACGCCCCTGGGAAAACGAGGTTTATTTTAATTAGGTCCGTGCGAAAGCACGGGGAACCTCCCTCAAAGTACTGGCACTGGCCTGGCTAAAAGATTGGCGAACTTGTAAGGTGTAACTAATCCCGGCTAGTCTTTCCTTTTATGGTTTGAAGGAAGATTTGACTAAAACAGTGGGAGACATCCTGATTAGATAAATTGATAACCAATCTAATCTTGTAGAAGCGCACGCTGAGTGTTTTCTTCTCTCTCTCTCCTGGTAGCGACCATATCACGCCTTAATCAAGATAATAATACGGATGAATTGACCGAACCCGCTTGTTATACTGAGCTGGGGAACATTGGTCCCGCTCCAAGTTATAATTGTTATAAGACAGTGCAGGAAATTGGGGAATACCTGATTTCCCGTGCCGCCTAAACGAAGAAAGTGCATGCTGATGCATCATCTTCGGGTGTGTTCATTACATAGAACTGTTTCTTAGTATCCTTTATGTCTTGGGTATGAGATACCGGATCAGGATCCCGCATATGTAATCTGTTACATGGGCTACAGATAGGAAGAGAACTGAGAACGGGTGATAAGTTTCATGAGATAGAAACGTTGCAAGTGTTACAGCCAAGTCTGTTGGTCACTATCATCCTGTATTACCAGAATACATTGATTCTGAACGAATGTTATTAGATACCGAACCTGATATACAACATCATATCAGTCTCTTTATTAGTAAAGAAAGGATATAATTTTGTATTGTTGGATAATGTTTTGAACATTTCCTATATCAAGAGTTGATCGGTTCAGGCACGTTATCTAAAAGCATTGACGTTCTAAATCAAACTACAGTTTTTAGTATACAGAACACACACAAGAGGAATAGTTCAGAAATGAACGAATCCTTCTTGAGGTATTGTAGACTAGGTCATATCAATGCGACCCGACTAGCAAAGTTACATTTAGATGCATATTTAAATTAGTTTGAATTTACATCTTATGAAACTTGTCGGTCATGTCACAAAGATAAGATGACCATAGCTCTGTTTATTGGAAACAGAGAAAGAGTTGGGGAACTCTTGGGATTGATACATGCTGATGTATGAAGGTCCCCTGTCTACACATACCATGAACGGTTCTTTGTACTTCATTATGTTCACTGATGATCTCTCTAGATTCAGACATATATTCCTGTTGAAACACAAGTCCAAAACTTGTAAGATAATCACAGAATATTAGTTAGAAGTAGAGAACCAAAAAACGGGTATGTGTATTATGTCCTTTGACGAGATCAAGGAACAGAATACTTGAGCACGGAGATTCCTGGACTACTATAAAAGAGAATGAGATTCTCACTCAGCATTACTACTCCGTATACACCACAGCACCTCGGTGTATCGGGGCGGAGCAATAGCACCCTATGTGATATGGTGTGCTCTATGATGAGTACTACTGAGTTTCCTATTTCCTTTTGGGTGTTATGCGCTTGAGAAGCTGCATACCTATTGAATAGGGTTCCGATCAAATCAGTTGCCTACCACTTCATATATGATATGGAATGGGAAGAGCCCGTCACTTAAGTGTATTAAGATTTGGGGTTGTCCGGCCTATGCCTAAAAAGAAAAATTCGGACAAGCTTGAGGCAAAGTCAGTTCTATAGAAGTTTGTTGGATATCCCAAGCATTCGCAAGGGAATATCTTCTACCAAACCGAGGAACAAAAGATGTTTTGTTTCTCAACATGCCACCTTTGTGAAAGGGAATTTCTTGTGAAGAAATTATTGGTCATGAGGTAGAACTGGAAGGAGTTCCAGCTATACAAATTACAGCAGATGATTTGGTAGAACCAAAGGATTCAATAGATTCTAACGTACCTCAGCTTCTCCGCGAATCCAGTAGGGTTCCTCACCCACGTGAGAGATACTTCGGTTTCTCTATGACAGTGGGAGCGAGGATTGCATCATGAGATGATGACCTAACTAGTTTCGAGCAGGCCATCAGGAGTGGGACTCTATAAGAATGGCTGGATGCTTATCGATCTGAGATGGAATTCTTATACACCAACAAAGTATGGACTTTGGTTGCTCTATCTGAAGGGTTAAATCCCCATCAGGAGCAAGTAAATCTTGAGAAGATTATTTGGTGCACATGGAAAAGTTGAGACTTTCAAAGCTATGCTTAAGTCCATCCAGATCCTACTTGCCACGGCTACATACCATGACTACGATATCTGGTGGTTGGGTGTCATGACTGCTTTTCTAAATGATGATTTGGAAGAGAGCATCTATAAGTACACAGCCAGAGGGCTTCGTAGACAGTGGGAGCTGCGGAAACGTGTGCAAGTTGTTTTATGTGATAAATCAGGCATCGCGGAGTTGGAACGTCTGTTTTGATGTGGTAGTCAAAGTGTTTGACTTAATCAAAATGGTAGATGAACCTTGTATATACCAAAGGTAGTAGGGAGTATGGTGATGATCCTAGTAGAGTACGTGGATGACATACTCTTGATAGGGAAGGAGTTTCCTATGCTACGCTCGGTCAATCTCCTCTTATCACAATGATTCTCCATATAGGATCAAAGTGATACCTCCTAAATCTAGGGTTTTGGATCTATGAGATAGATCTAATTGGATGTTAGGATTCTCACTAGTTGTAGTGAAATGGTATCAATCGATCCTGGGGAGAATCACTGGAAAGGTTCCAGAGTGATAAGGACGACTAAATGTCACTCGCAGGCATTGTCTATACCCTCAGTCGAGGGACGGTATGTTGGAGGAGTTCCAACCTAGATATCGTGACTTACTAGACGATTAATGGCAAGATACATCGTTACCAAAGATGCTACCAAAGAGGCAGTCTGGATATATAAGTTCATGAGATGAACATCGTTCCTATCATTGTGTGACAATGGAGTTGTGGCTTGTGCCAAGGAACCCCCGTCCTATTAGAAATCCAGATATAATTCTTAGGCAGTATCACCTGATCATGGAGATGGTTGATCTCCAGGGAGATCGAGGTTAGGAGAGTAGACACAGAGGACAACAGCGCGGATCCACTCACAGAGGCATTTTTCCCAGTAGAGACTTTTATAGGATGGTTGAGTATGAGATATTTCAACCGCAGCAAATTTTTGGGTATGCGATACCACAACAGATGGCCCTAGTGCAAGTGGGAGATTGTTAGTTATATGTATGCCCTAGAGGCCATTACTGTACATAGGATGTATATTGTAATGGATACTTGGACATATATAGGGAGGACTTTCTTGCTCGACATGATAGTATGCTATCTGGTTGTACTTATCTTAACATGTACTCTGGTTGTCTCTATGTTACATGTTGATAAAGCCCTTAGGATATGTACTCGACTACTGGGACTATAATGAGATCATACTAGTGGGGCCACGGTAGTCGACGAGTACATCCTATAATGGTTCCTAATCGAGGGCGTATCGAGACAGGGCATCGATGCACCAGAGTAGACTAGCGTATACGCATCTTGACCCATATGATGGGCGATGGATGATCCCATATCCATTGGTGTTTGACATCAAGGATGGTGTACGGGTGCTCAGTCGAGACTGGGTACACTGGACGGACTCGCCGAGAACTCCCAGATGGTATTATACCTCACGTCAGATGGCAGTTCTCCCGTGACACTGGTATAGAGTAGTCTGTTGATCCAAGATCGTCATAGAGTCTTGTGTGATTCCCACTGTGTTTTGATTTCCATCACACCACCACTAAGAGGGCATGCAAAAAGGTGGCTTTTAGGTACAGTCCCGAATCACATGGAGGCAATGAGCGATAGGAGGGGATTCGTCTCCCCGGTATAGGGAGTTGATGTTGCGCTGTGTTCGACTGGCTATAACTGAAAATCACTGGCCAGGGTTGCTGAGATTTACTGGTAAGTGTTATCAGCAGTTTCTCGAACTGTTATAGACCTCATATCGATACGACTTATCAAGCTACTGGGGTCTGACGTTTACCACCCCTTGGCGAGACATGCAACATATTAGACGACGAGACCAGACTGTACGGGAGTGTTACTGATTGGATTCATAGAAGAATGTACAGGCTTGTTTGTTGATCTTCTAAGCGCTCAATATCTGGGTGGCTGTTACGTTTAGCTGACCTCTTGCAGCTTGTGGGTGTTTGATATGATCATCACCTACTGCCGGCGTATTGACGATTCTTTAGAGTCCTATACAGAGGTTTCTTGACTCAGGCAAAATGGAGTAGGGGCACATATGTGATATGTGCAGGACCGAGGATAATGCGATATGAGATACCGTATTCTATTCTCGCGATATTTGATATCAGCCGAGTCATCGGATCAAGTGTTGATTCGATGAATCGGTAAATGTGATATTAGTCGATTATATGTGATATAGCCGGATTGTCGGATCAAGTGTTGATTCGATAATTTAATGTATAATAATATATATGATATATTAAATTACATTAACTAATATTAGCTCACTAAAAGATTCTTTTTCTCATTCGGGTAGTACATTGATATATATGCGATATATGTTAATTGTATTATTTTATTTTGTTAAAATAAATATTATATATGTGATATATAATATCGTAACATGATATGATTACCAATGCAACATGTTTAGTAGAGATTAAACAAGATTAGGGTTTGAATTGGGTTAGTTCTTTCTAGAAGTTTCTAGAAGGTTTTTCTTTTTGTCATGAAAGAGATATTATGCTTGATATTGATGTGTGACTCATTCTTAACCCAACCTAAATCCTAGTTAAATCTCTACATGAGTCATCCTTGACCATGGTTGCAAAATTAATCATTATCACACTTTCATTATTCATCAAAAATAGGATTATTCGTGGTTCATCTTCTTCCTTCTTCTTCTTTGCTTGCAAAGCTTTCTAGCTTTGATCTTTGTGATGAAAATGAGTGAGAACTAGAAAACAAATGAGAGAAAAAATCCTACTTCATCATCCTCATCTATCCTTGCCATTTAGATGAAGGTGTTCACTTCATTTAGTGAGTGAGAGCTTGTGTTAATGAAACTTCAAGGTAGATCATCTTTGTTATCGAAGATCGGAAGCAAGCTTGCATCTTTCTCTTCGTGGAGCCTCTTGAGAGTCTGGAACACGATGATCGCAGCGAAGGGACCTCAACACGGAGCTTAAGAAGTGAAGGACCGGATCTACAAAGGTTGTAATCCCTCTCACTTAGTGTTAAAGTATTTAACATGATTGTTTTCACCTAATCTCTAGTTTAAAGATCCAGTTTTGGGTTGTTCGGCACGGCTAAATTTTAAATCGGGCATGGTTAATGCCTCGTAGACCCTTGTGCGTGTGCCTATCAACCCTATAAGAGATAGGTGTGTGTGTGTGTGTGTGTATATATATATATATATATGGATAATGTTGTGCATAATGAGTGATATGCCGTACGAGACTTAGATCCATACCCCGTTGTTGTATTGGTTGATAGAATCAGTTGCGCCACGGCAGCGCCCCGGCCTCATACTCGAGGCCAAAATGCGGAATCAAAAATTTTCCTTACTCGGAAACCGGCGCTACCGCGGGCAATGAAAACCCGGATCGTAACCATTAACCTAATGCTAGCAATCAAGAGATAGGGTGAGAAGTATACCGAATGATCCGAGTCCTCCGGTCTTCTCCTCGCCGTCCCGATCTCCCGCGGAAAGTCTTGTCTCCATATCGTCGCCTCCTCGCCGGAAAGGGCACCACATCGCCTGCGTCTTTTACGGGCTCCCGCCTCAATACCGAGGCAACTCGGGCATGAAGCCGGCAACTCGACATGCCCAAGAATTGCTGTAGAATGTGTAGTGTAGTGTCTCACTTGGGTTTTGGTTGCCTTGATGGAGGAAATGAGATAAGAAAAATGGTGCTTGCATTTTTCTAGCATGAATGAGATCAAGAAAATGGAACTCTCAAGAATGAAACACTCTCTTCTTCTTCTTCTCTCAACCATGAAAAACTTATCCTCTCCAATGAGAATGGTGGAGGAGGAGAATATGAATCCATCACCTTAGAAGGAAGGTAAGTGTAGGAAAAGGTGGAGGGTAACCACAAGCAAAACATCATCATAACAAAATCAAATCAACTCCAAATCACTTCTAATCAACCAAAAGCAAGTGATGAGAATGGCATCTAAAGATTCTATCATAATAAATACTTTTGCAAGAAAAACCTCCACAAAGTGTTATTTGCAAACTTGCAAATAACCCCCTCCATCAAAAAGGTCCGGCCGGGAAAGAACAAAGGAAAACCGGCCGGAACGGAATGCAAACTGGCAACTCCAGAAAACTGGTCCCGTAATAAATTACAGGAAAACCCCTATACTGTGCATACACACCCGCATCTGTATTCCTACCGGATACAAATGCAATGAGACAAAATCTACACTGTACTAAACTAGGACCGGCTTAAGCCAAAGCCGGCTAGTAAAATCCGTTCGATCCTGATCCGTGCAATATCGCTCGTATCAGATCAAACCCTGCCATATAACTATACGGCCACTAGTACAAAACTGTCCGATCCTGATCCATGCAATACCGCACGTATCTGATCGGACCCTGCCATATCTCCATACGGCCTCTACAGCGTTTCGCCCGAAAGCTTGAGTAACTGAAAGTGTGGTGGACTCTAAAGACTCGTCAATACTATGGCTGTGGATTTAACCACTAGCACGTCAGAGGTATAAGCCAATACATGACGGGCCACCAACTATTGACCAAAAGGGACGTCGATGAGGAAGCTCACCCCGACACCCAACTGAGCCTGTCAGTGACAATATCCGTACAGTCCGGTCCGTTCGTCTATGAGCATCGCATGTCGGGCCTAGGGGGTTGGTAAAAGTCAGACCCCCAAAGGCGGTACAAGTCGTGTCGGAGTGTAGCCCAGAACGCCCTGAGATACTACTGAAATACCTACCAGTAAATCTCCTGCCTCGGCCGAGGGCTTTGCGTAATGGCTCTCCTAGACACAGCGCGACCTCTCCCCCAATACCGGGAGAGACGAACCCCTGAAGATCCGCTCACTGCCTCCATGTGGCTCGGGACTGTACCCAACTAAAACCTGTTTGCACGACTCCTTTGAGCCGTGGTAGGGTAGTAATCAAAGTACAGTGGGAACTCACACGAGACAAATGACGATCCCCAGGTCGATGAACTAACCTGTACACATGTCACCAGGGAACTGCTATCTGACGTCTGGTATAAGACCAACTAGCAGGTTCCCGGCGAGTCCTGTCCGGTGTACTCATAACCCAATGAGCACCTGTATACATCTTAGGTGAACCAACTGACACCAGTGGCTTGTGAGACCGGCCACCGCCCCTCGTCGGGGTCTCGACTGTATACACTAGTCTACTAATGGAGTATCGATGCCCAGTCTAGAAACTCCCACGACTAGGGACATTTTAACGATGTGCTTATAGACCCCAGCTCCCACGTATATGATCGCCATCATACTGCTGGTCGTCAAGCAAGAATCCTAGGGGCTCTATCAACGTGTAATAGCGACATGTCAGGTCACCTAAAGCAGTACACGATGATAAAGATAAACCAGATAGCATACAATCATCTCGAGTAAGACTGTCCCACTAGGATAGGTCCTCCCTCAATCATTGCAATCACGTGCCTGTGATCCAATAATTGACTCTGAGGGCACTATCTCCAACAATCTCCCACTTGCACTCAAGGCTAATTATTGCGATGTTGCATACTCACAGCCCGTGTGATACCGAACACCCAACTCCTCTACTAGTCAGTCTCACAAAGCTCGTTTGCGAAACTATTGCGTTCGAGGAATAGCCTCAGTGAGTGGATCCGCTGTGATGTTTCTTTCTATGTCTCTCTATATCTCAAGTTCGCGGAGAAAGCCATCTCCCGAAATGAGCAATACCTGTCTTAGAACGTCTGGATGTCTGATGGGACCTAGTTCATAAATGAACTCCAAATCCAAACTTCTTAGACTGAATCGTCAACTGAACTTAATCAGTATCCTGCGCCATGCCACCCTCAGTATTGCCTTGGACCACCTGTCCAAAATACTGCCCCTCGTCAGAAGGAAAACTATAACTCTGACAACCTCCTTGTCGTCCATGTCACCTTGGAAGCCTGGAATGATAACTGTCTCCCAAATGAGGCTGTCGTTATCATATCCCTAGAACATCCACTTATGTTCTAAGACTGCTTCCGACTGTTTCTCCAGGATTGGATCAATATCAACTTATTGCATCTAGTGCAAGAACAACATCTGGTGTGGTACTTGACATCTCATGATTGACTCAATTGCCTAAGCAAGTGATCTGCCAATCATGAGTATCCCTCTCCCCTTTAGTCTGTAAGACACCTTTAGAGAGGGTGACTCCATTACCTGCAGGTGTACTACCGTGCCAGGAGTCGTCCATTCTAAATACTCTTAGAATGCTGTCAAAGTACCCTGATTGGGAAACCACCCAAATCTAGATCTAAAACCATAGATCTAGTAACCAGTATGTCTGATATAATATCCAAGTCCCTTGTGGAGAAACCACTGTGTGACGACCAAAATATAACCGATCGTAGTATAGGAATATCACTTCCTACTACCTTCTCAACAGATCCACCCCTTATTCTGATGACGTCAAACCTATGACTGTCACATCAGAAATGGATGATCTATCTCCGCTACATCTGCTTTAGTCTATAAATAGACATAAGCCTGATGTCCACCAATGCTTCCGCTGCTCCCACTGACTACGACAACCCTCTGGCAGAGTCATATAGACGTGCACTTCCAAAGCTAGTTTAGAACGACGCTATACTCATCCTCCTGCCGGGTCTCGCAGCCTGGAACAACAGCAATGGTAATTGTGGGTAAACAAGAACTTCCCTGTCACCGTCCTTGAGGTTACCGGAGTACCTCTCGGGTGCCTGAAGTTACCCACCGTATCTGCAGAGTGGCCAATGGAATGTCAAACCAGATTGAATCTTTAGGTTGCTTATCAAATCTTCAGTAATCGTTTGCGGTTCTGGAATCACTTCCAGTTCTACCATACTCCCACTACTTTTTCTGAAAAAATCCATTTTTAATAAAAACTGTGGCGAGTCTAGAACAATATTGCTATTGTTCATCCAGATGGTAGAAAGTCAACCCTCGTCATAGCCTGGGTCAACCCACAAACAGCCATTACAGAAACGTGCCTTGAGTTGTCCAGTGTCTGGTTTTAAGCATAAGCCGGACAACTCCCCGTACCTTAACAATGTCAAGATATGAACTGTTCTATATCCAATATAGAAACAGAGGCACTGATTTAATTGAACCAGATTCAAATCATGCAGCTGTCTCCAGTGCATGTCAACTAAATGGAAGGAGGCCGATCAGCGTTACTCAACTTAGGAATGCTTCCAATTATGAGTATCCTGAAAGAGAAGCAAGTTCTCATTACTATCATACACAAGTATCTACATCTTCGATCACCTTGAAGAATCCCGATACTTGCTACACCTGGTTCTCTACTCTATTCATATACCTATAACTCCTCAAAACTTAGACCATGTGTTTACACGAAACAGCTGTCTAAAATCTAGAGAAGTCATAAGTAAACCGAATATAGTACGAGGACCAACCCCTCTGTCCTGATGGACGCTGGACAATATACAATACTCTGTATAAGTCTGCTGAGTCTAACAACTCTTTCACTGTGCGTCGTAGGTTGAAAACTGTACTTATGATTAAGAAGAATTACACCGCTGTTTGATGCTCCTTACCTAAACATCCAATGATATAAGTAAATGTCATCGACATAATATCAAAAGGTATATCTCACTCTATGAAAATAGACGTACAGATATATCAATTTGAAATTGGTGCACAACAGCGGATATTCATAACCAAATATTTGCCGACCGGCAAACAGCCCAGGTGATCTCCTCAAATATCACCGATTACAACGAATCCCGATATAGTGAGGATGATCACCCAATTCCCAATAGCTTACTCCCACTCATCATCTGTAAAACCATACAGATGTGAGAATCATACCTGGTAAATACATACCCTGGAGCAAGTGTCTAACTGGGAAATCAGTTTTCCATTAACAGTACACAGTGAAACTGAAACATTGAAATGTTTCGTCGGGGTATCCTGGTATTCTTAGTAATGCCTCTACCATTATCCAGATTCACAACTATAACCGTATAATTCTTTGCCACCTCTCCAAATCCCTTTATTTGTCTTTAGTCATTACCTTCTGCACACCCCTTTAGGCCAATTGGTTTTCTTCCTTCCCTACCGTTCGGCACCAGCCTATGGTTTGGAAGAAGACTATCTAAAAAGCATAAAGGGTGTACTGTCCTAATCCTAGGAGCACTCGCAACGCGAGAGAAGGTGAAGATAAAAGACACCCGAATAAACCTTATTCCTATTTCTCCTGGACCAGAATCCATCCCCGAAATGGAACAAGTTCCTTTCGAGTTCGTATATAACCATACGATGGAGTATCCAATAAACTGTGGATCTTCGTAGTGATACGGAGTGTCCTGGAGAAATACAAAGGTGATTTAGGATTGGCGAAGAAACACTTGGTTCGGTCGTGAATAGCAGTCGCAATTTACTTTGCCCTCTTACTAATCCCTTGCTTTGTCTTAACTTAATACCTTCTTCACACCATAGTTATGCTAATTGGTTTTCTTCATTCCCTACCGGTCGGCACCAGCCTAAGGTTTGGAAGAAGACTATCCAATATGCGTAATAGGTGTACTATCTCCGAAACCAAGGAGTACTCGCAATGAGAGTAGGTGAAAAGAAAAGACAACTGAATAATCCTATTCGTTTTCTCCAGAACCAGAAACCATCCTCGAAGCCTTTCGAGTTCGTATATAACCATACGATGGTTTTGTCCAATGGAAGTGGACGTTCGCAGTAATGCGGGGTGTCCTGGAGAAAAGGGTAAAAGTAGGAGTGGCAATGAGGTCTGCAACTCTGACAATCCAAAAGCCTGTGTTAAGAAGGTTCGGTCAACTTGGTCACTGAGTCATAGTTCAGGGTCGGGTCAATGGTCGCTGCCAAAGAGAGAGAGAAAAGAAACACTCAGCGTGCACTCTAACCTAGATCAGAATGGTTATCACTTTATCTAATCTGGAAGCCTCCCACTGTACCTCAAATTCTCCTCCAAACCTGAAAGAAGAATTAGTCGGGATCACCCGAGGAGTAAACCAACTCATCAGTGGAAATCGGGATCCAACTATCATCGCATGATAACTTGACGGAATCCACTCAAGTCACCACACTCCAGAAGGTATGCGCATGCCTGGCAAGTTTCAGTTCTTTTGAAACTCCCGATGTGATTTTTACCCCTAGGACCCAAGTGACCTTGACTGAGCCAACATATCAAAGGATCCTAGTCAAGTTCAACCCGTCATTACCTTGATTGCATTAGACCCACCCGCACGAGTCCTTGACTGAGCCAAAATGATCGTACGACTGTCCTAACCAATCACATATCCATGCAACAGAAAGACACTACATAGCTACCGTACACTACGCCTCGGCTAAGCACGACATACGCAGCACGAATACTAAGTAATACCAATCTGAAATAACGGAGGGCTACGACTGGTTTTTGGCGAAAAACCTTTAACGTAATGAACTTGATATCGTTGAAGGAACTGCACAACTTTTTATAAAATATAGTGACGAAAACCTTTACTAAAGAGGTCACTCCCGGTGAAGGGATCTCGGCTTTTCCCCGTAGAATGAGGTGCAGGATATTCCAACTGAATACCACGATGCAAAGCAAAAGTAATCGGCTATAGTGAAGTTAATGCCCTGACACAAACTTCTGTCCAAGGGGTCACTCCCGGTGAAGGGATCTCGGCCCTTACCTCGTCGACTGAGGAGCAGGATATTCCAAAAGAATACCACGATGCAAAACAAAAGTGAACGTCCTTGCAATAACAGCTTTTTGAAAAATGTTCCAACAACATTAGAATAGGTTTTTTTATCTTGCATTGATCCGAATCAACGCAGTCCCATCAATTGATCACACCACAAAGAACGAAAATATACTGACGTACGTATATGCCATTCGCATTCGCCACTGGGTCCCGTCATCACCCGTTAGGTTAGCTAACTAACGGCAGAGCGGGGACTGGACTAGCGCGGATGAAAAACATATACAACATCTACTAATATATATACCAATATATAGTATTTCGCTCAAGGCGTGAATAAAATGCAACATCACAGAAATGTACAGCATCACAGAACAATACAGATATCTGGAAGCCCCGGGTTTCACAGAGCCGCTGCTGAAACCCGACGTTCCCCTGGTCGTGTGGATAGCCTGTGCAATGAAATCCTAGACCCCTACGGGCGCGGCAAGTAACCCGCCAAAACCTGAAGCGAGGCAGCCCCCTTCAGTACCGTGAATGGACCACCCAGCACTTCACGGAATCCGGTAACTTGGGCACCTCTCCTGGGTCAACCAGTACCCCCTACGAGTGCGACGAATAGCCCGCCAATCCTAGAGTGAAGCCCCCTCCGTCTCAATGCCATGAGATGCGGGCCCGTTTCCCTCTAGAACCCGGCAATCCGTGCACCCCTCCACGGGTTAATCCTAGTACAGAAAGTAAAATATACATACACCGGGTACATCGACCGCAACCAGGTCGTGCCCCAAAAGAATAATACAAACAGGCAGTGACGGCAGTCCACATGTCGGACGCTCGCCCCGCAATATCAAATGTACATAATACAACAGCACTGTACTAGCATTGCATCCAGGCTATCCCCCACGACCGATCCGCAACATCACAGCATAAACATAGAACATCAACGTGAAAGTCACGTTCGCAAATCCGTCTAACCGAGCTATAGCAGTCAGACGGGATTTACCGATCAAGTGACATTCACGGTCGCAGATATAATGTAAATACTGTGAAATAATGTGTTTAAAAATATCCGATCGATCAAACAATTAACAAGTGGGCCCCCAACCATTACTGTAGCAGTCACAGAAAACCTGGGCCCAAATTTAATATTCCAAAAGCCCCAAAAACAGCCCATAAGCCCACTGTAGAATTTTGACACAGCGAAGATACCAACATGCGGCGGAACCGCGGCCCAATGGGGGTATTGGCCGCGGTTCCGCGCTTTGGTCAACGACTGACTTGGTCGAAATTTTACAGAAGTCTTAGAATGTTTAGTACATGCGTTTTTTACAACCTGAAAAATTTTTTGAGACCAAAAATTTCCAACAGAAAACTGATGTGTACAAAATGAGGTTTTTTGGAATTTCGGTCGATCGGATAAGCAAAACACATTAAACAAAAGCTAGAAAAGGTTAATGGCGTTGCTCTGATACCATGTTGCGCCACGGCAGCGCTCCGGCCTCATACTCGAGGCCAAAATGCGGAATCAAAAAATTTCCTTACTCGGAAACCGGCGCTACCGCGGGCAATGAAAACCCGGATCGTAACCATTAACCTAATGCTAGCAATCAAGAGATAGGGTGAGAAGTATACCGAATGATCCGAGTGTAAGCCCGCGGGGGCGCCCCGGCCGTCGACCCGACGCCGGAAAACGCGGAAAACAAAAACTTTGCGAACTTTGCAACCGGCACCACCGCGGACTTTTCACCCGGATCAGGCCATTAACCTAGCTAGCTAGCAAAAAGAAAAGAGTAGAGATGCTATACCAAGCGATCCGTGTCCTTCGGTCTTCGTCTCCACTCCGATCTCCCGCGGAATCTCCGTCACCTCCTCGCTCGTCGGAAAGGGCACCACGTAGCCGGAATCTTTTACGGGCTCCCACCTCTTGACCGAGGCAACTCGGGCGCGAAGTTGGCTAGCCGACGCGTCCAAGGCTTGCTATAGAATAGTGTAGTAAACTTGTCTCTTGGGGTTCTTGAAGTTGCCATGGAGGATGGAGGTGAGAAAAAGATGAGCTTTGAGAATGGAACTTTCATTTTTGGATGAATGGAATAATGAGATTAAGATATTTGCCACCATCAAAAATAATAATCCCTCTCTTTTTCAAAGAAGTGGCCGGCCCCCCTTTAAGATGAGAATGGATTGGAGAGAGAAAAAACAATATATCAAAAAGATAATATAAACCTCACAACCTTTCTCACTCATCTCACAAATCAATCCTTTTTCTAAACCATCAAATGAAAAGCCATCAAATGGACAAGAAAGGAATCTCATGATTATGAAGCCACACTTATGCAAAGAAACCCCTCACAAAATGTTAATTGCGAACTTGCAATTAACACTCTCCATCACAAAGCCCGGCCGAGAAGGAATGAAAGAAAACCGGCCGGAACGAAATGCAAACTGGCAACTTCAGAAAACCGATCCCGTAATAAATTACAGGAAAACCCCACTACTGCAAATACATGCCCGCATTTGTATTCCCACTGAACACAAATGCAAAGAAACAAAACTACACTATCTAATACTAGGATCCGGCTTAAGCCAAAGCCGGCTAGTAAAAACTGTCCGATCGCGATCCGTGCAATACCGCACGTATCCGATTGAACCCTGCCATATCTCCATACGGCCTCTACAGCGTTTCGCCCGAAACTTGAGTAACTGAGTGTGGTGGACTCTAAAGACTCGTCAATACCTTGGCTGTGGATTTAACCACTAGCACGTCAGAGGTATAAGCCAATACGAGACGGGCCACCAGGTATTGACCAAATGGGACGTCGATGAGGAAGCTCACCCCGACACCCAACTGAGCCTGTCAGTGACAATATCCGTACAGTCCGGTCCGTTCGTCTATGAGTATCGCATGGCGGGCCTAGGGGGTTGGTAAAAGTCAGACCCCCAAAAGCGGTACAAGTCGTGTCGGAGTGTAGCCCAGAACACCCTGAGATACTACTGGAATACCTACCAGCAAATCTCCTGCCTTGGCCAAGGACTTTTCATGTTCTGGCTCTCCTAGACACAGCACGACCTCACCCCCAATACCGGGAGAGACGAACCCCTGCAGATCCGCTCACTGCCTCCATGTGGCTCGGGACTGTGCCCAACTAAAACCTGTTTGCATGACTCCTTTGAGCCGTGGTAGGGTAGTAATCAAAGTACAGTGGGAACTCACACGAGACAAATGACGATCCCAGGTCGATGAACTAACCTGTACACATGTCACCTGGGAACTGCTATCTGACGTCTGGTATATCCCAACTAGCAGGTTCCCGGCGAGTCCTGTCCGGTGTACTCATAACCCAATGAGCACCTGTATACATCTTAGGTGAACCAACTGACACCAGTGGCTTGTGAGACCGGCCACCGCCCCTCGTCGGGGTCTCGACTGTATACACTAGTCTACTCTGGAGAATCGATGCCCTGTCTCGAAACTCCCACGACTAGGGACCTTTTAAGGATGTGCTTGTAGACCCCCAGCTCCCACTTATATGATCGCCCTCATACTGCTGGTGGTCAAGCAAGAATCCTAGGGGCTCTATCAACGTGTAATAGCGACTTGTCATGTCACCTAAAGCAGTACACGATGATAAAGATAAACCAGATAGCATACTATCATCTCGAGTAAGACTGTCCTAGCGGGATAGGTCCTCCCCTTAATCATTGCAATCACGTGCCTGTGATCCAATAATTGACTCTGAGGGCACTATCTCCAACAATCTCCCACTTGCACTCAAGGCTAATTATTGCGATGTCGCATACTCACAGCCCGTGTGATACCGAACACCCAACTCCTCTACTAGTCAGTCTCACAAAGCCCGTTTGCGAGACTACTGCGATCGAGGAATAGCCTCAGTGAGTGGATCCGCTTTGATGTTTCTTTCTATGTCTCTCTATATCTAAAGTTCGCGGAGAAAGCTATCTCCCGAAATGAGCAATACCTGTCTTAGAATGTCTGGATGTCTGATGGGACCTAGCTCATAAGTGAACTCCAAATCCAAACTTCTTAGACTGTATCGACAACTGAACTTAATCAGTGTCCTGCGCCATGCCTTCCCTCAGTTTCCACCTGGACCACCTGTCCAAAATACTGCCCCTCGTTAGAGAGAAAACTATAACTCTGACAGCCACTCTGCCATCCATGTCACCTTGGAAGCCTGGAATGATAACCGTCTCCTAAAGGAGGCTGCCGTTATCAATTCCCTAGAACATCAACTTATGTTCTAAAACTGCTTCCGACTGTTTCTCCAGGATTGGATTAATATCAACTTATTGCACCTACTGCAAGAACAACATCTGGTGTGGTACTTGACATCTCATGATTGACTCAGTTGCCTAAGCAAGTGATCTGTCAATTATGCGTGTCCCTCTCCCCTTTAGTCTGTAAGACACCTTTAGAGAGGGTGACTCCATTACCTGCAGGTACACTACCATGCCAGGAGTCGTCCATTCTAAATACTCATAGAATGCTGTCAAAGTACCCAGATTGGGAAACCACCCAAATCTAGATCTAAATCTATAGATCTAGTAACCAGAATGTCTGATATAATATCCAAAATCCTATGTGGAGAAACCACCGTGTGACGACCAAAGTATAACCGATCGTAGTATAGGAATATCACTTCCTACTCTGTGTATGTCATCAAATACCAGGACATCACACCCTACTACCTTCTCAACAGATCCATCCCTTATTCTGATGAAGTCAAACCTACGACTGTCACATCAGATATAGATGATCTATCTCCGCTATATCTGCTTTAGTCTATAAATAGACATAAGCCTGATATCCACCAATGCTTCCGCTGCTCCCACTGACTACGACAACCCTCTGGCAGAGTCATATATACGTACGCTTCTAAAGTAAGTTTAGAACGACGCTATACTCATCCTCCCGCCGGGTCTCGCAGCCTGGAACAACAGCAATGGCAAGTCTGGGTAAACAAGAACCTCCCTGCCACCGTCCTTGAGCATACCGAAGTACCTCTCGAGTGCCTGAGGTTACCCACCATATCTGCGGAGTGGCCAATGGAATGTCAAACCAGATTGAATCTTTAAGTTCTTATTAAATCTTCAGTAATCGTTTGTGGTTCTGGAATCACTTCCAGTTCTACCATACTCCCACTACTGTTTTCTGAAAAAATCCATTTTTGATAAAACTGTGGCGAGTCAAGAACAATATCACTATTGATCTCCCAGATGGTAGAAAATCAACCCTTGTCATAGCCCGGGTCAACCCACAAACTGCCACTACTGAAACGTGCCTTGAGTTGTCCAGAGTCTGGTTTTAAGCATAAGCCGGACAACTCCCCGTATCTTAACAATGTCAAGATATGAACTGTTCTATATCCAAGAAACAGAGGCACTGATTTAATTGAACCAGATTCAAATCATGCAGCTGTCTCCAGTGCATGTCAACTAAATGGAAGAGAGGCCGATCAGCGTTACTCAACTTAGGAGTACTTCCAATTATGAGTAACCTGAAAGAGAAGCTAGTTCTCTTAATCATTACTACCAACTGAATACCATTCACAAGTATCTACATCTTCGATCACCTTGAAGAATCCCGATACTTGCAATACTTGGTTCTCTACTTTACTCTTATACCTATAACTCCTCAAAACTTAGACCCTGTGTTTCTACGAAACACATGTCTAAGAACTAGAGAAGTTAAAAGTAAACAGAATATAGTACGAGGACCAACCCCTCTGTCCTAATGGACACTGGACAATATACAATACTCTGTATAAGTCCAGTGAGTCTTGTGACTCATTCACTGTGTGTCGTAGGTTGAAAACTGTACTTTTGGTTAAGAAGAATTACACCGTTGTTCAATGCTCCTTACCTAACCATCCACTGGTATAGGTAAATGTCATAGACATAATTTCAGAAAGGTATATCTCACTCTATAAAAATAGACGTACAGATATATCAATTTGAAATTGGTGCATAACAACGGATATTCAAAACCAAATATTTGCCGACCGGCAAACAACCCAGGTGACTTCCTCAAATATCACCGATTACAACGAATCCCGATACAATGAGGATGGTCACCTAATTCCCAATAACTTACTCCCACTCATCATCTGTAAAACCATACAGATGTGAGAATCCAACCTGGTAAATACATACCCTGGAGTAAGTGTCTAATTGGGAAATCAGTTTTCATTTAACAGTACACAGTGGAACTGAAACATTGAAATGTTTCGATGGGGTATCCTGGTATTCTCAGTAATGCCTCTTCCATTATCCAGATTCACAACTATAACTGTATAATTCTTTGCCACCTCTCCAAATCCCTTTATATGTCTTTAGTCATTACCTTCTGTACACCCCTTTAGGCCAAATGGTTTTCTTCCTTCCCTACCTTTCGGCACCAGCCTATGGTTTGGAAGAAGACTATCCAATAAGCATAATGGGTGTACTGTCCTAGTCCTAGGAGCACTCGCAATGAGAGAGAAGGTGAGGATAAAAGACAACCGAATGAACTTAATTCATAGGTGATTTAGGATTGACAAAGAAGTACTTGGTTTGGTCGTGAATAGCAGTCACAATTTACTTTGCCCTCTTACTAATCCCTTGCTTTGTCTGAACTTAATACCTTCTGTACACCGTTTAGGCTAATTGGCTTTCTTCATTCCCTACCGGTCGGCACCTGCCTATGGTTTGGAAGAAGACTATCCAATTTGTGTAATAGGTGTACTATCTCCTAAACCAAGGAGTACTCGCAATCTGAGAGAGAAGGTAAAAGGAAAAGACAACTGAATAGTCCTATTCGTTTTCTCCAGAACCAGAAACCATCCTCGAATTCCTTCGAGTTCGTATATAACCATACGATGGTTTTGTCCAATGGAAGTGGACGTTCGTAGTAATACGGGGTGTCCCGGAGAAAAGAGTAAAAGTAGGAGTGGCAAAGAGGTCTGCAACTCTGACAATCCAAAAGCCAGTGTTAAGAAGGTTCGGTTAACTTGGTCACTGAGTCATAGTCTAGGGTCGGGTCAATGGTCGCTACCAAAGAGAGAGAGAAAAGAAACACTCAGCGTGCACTCTAACCTAGATCAGAATGGTTGTCACTTTATCTAATCTGGAAACCTCCCACTGTAACGTCAAATTCTTCCCCAAACCTGAAAGAAGAATTAGCCGGGATAACCCGAGGAGTAAACCAACTCATCAGTGGGAATCGGGATCCAACTCTCATCGCATGATAACATGACGGAATCCGCTCACGGTGTCACACTCCAGAAGGTATGCGCATATCTGGCAAGTTTCAGTACTTTTGAAACTCCCGATGTGGATTTTTGCCCCATGCTCTTATGACCTTGACGAAGGCCAACAAATCATAAGTCACATGTCAAGTTCTACCCGTCATTATCCAGGTTGATTTGAACCCACCCGCACAAGCCCTTGACGAAGGCCAACAAGGCTATACGACTGTCCCAAACCAACGCATCTATCTATGCTGCAGAAAGGCAACAAGCAGCTACCAAACACTATGCCTTGACGAAGGCCAACAAACATAGCTTGAATACTACGTGCTACCCGTCTGAAACGACGGAGGGCTACGAATGGTTTCTGGCGAAAACCTTTAACGTAATGAACTTTATATCGTTGAAGGAACGGATAGCTTTTTAGAAAAATATAGTAACGAAAAACCTTCGCTAAAGAGGTCACTCCCGGTGAAGGGATCTCGGCTCTTTCCCCGTAGAATGAGGTGCAGGATATTCCAACTGAATACCACGATGCAAAGCAAAAGTAATCGGCTATAGTGAAGTTACTGCCCTGACGCAAACTTTTGTCCAAGGGGTCACTCCCGGTGAAGGGATCTCGGCCCTTGCCTCGTCGACTGGGGAGCAGGATATTCCAAATGAATACCACTGTGCAAAACAAAAGTGAACGTCCTTGCAATAACAGCTTTTTGAAAAAGTGTTCCAACAACATCAGATTAGGTTTGTTTAACTTGCACTGATCCGAATCAATGCAGTCCCATCAATTGATCACACCACAAAGAACGAAAATATACTGACGTACGTATATGCCATCCGCATTCGCCACTGGGTCCCGTCATCACTCGTTAGGTTAGCTAACTAACGACAGAGCGGGGACTGGACTAGCGCGGATGAAAAACATATACAACATCTACTAATATATATACCAATATATTATATTTCGCTCAAGGCGTGATAAAATGCAACACAGAAAAGTATAGCAACACAGATCAATACAGATATCTGGGATCCCCGGGTTTCACAGAGCCGCTGCTGAAACCCGACGTTCCCCTGGTCGTGTGGATAGCCTGTGCAGTGAAAACCCTAGACCCCTACGGGCGCGGCAAGTTACCCGCCAAAACCTGAAGCGAGGCAGCCCCCTTCAGCTACGTGAATGGACCACCCAGCACTTCACGGAATCCGGTAACTTGGGCACCCCTCCTGGGTCAACCCTGTACCCCCTACGAGTGCGGCGAATAGCCCGCCAATTCTAGAGTGAAGCCCCTTCCTTCTCAATGCCATGAGATGCGGGCTTGTTGCCCTCCAGAACCCGGCTATCCATGCACCCCTCCGCGGGGTAATCCTAGTACAGAAAGTAAAATATACATACAACGGGTACATCGACCGCAACCAGGTCGTGCCCCAAAAGAATAATACAAACTGGCAGTGACGGCAGTCCACATGTCGGACGCTCGCCCCGCAATATCAAATGTACATAATACAACAAAACTGTACTACCACTGCAACCAGGCTATCCCCCACGACCGATCCGCAACAACACAGTACAATCACAGAACATCAACGTGAAAGTCACGTTCGCAAATCCGTCTAACCGGGCTATAGCAGTTAGACCGGATTTACCGATCGAGTGACATTCACGGTCGCAGATATAAAGTAAAAACTGTGAACTGGCATGTTTAAAATATCCGATCGAACAAATATTATCAAGTGGGCCCCAAGCAGTACTGTAGCACTTACAGAAAATCTGGGCCCAAAGAAAATATCCCAAAAGCCCTATTTCCAAGTCCAAAGCCTACTGAGAAATTTTGGTGCAGTGATGAAACCTTCCCACCGCGGAACCGCGGCCAAACCATGGGTTTGGCCGCGCTTCCGCGGCCGTACTAGGAGATCAGTGTATGAAAATTTCCCAGAAGTCTTAGAATTTTCCACACATGTTTCTGAGATGTCCTGAAAAATTTTCCGAGACAAAATAAAATCGACAGAAACCTGAAGCATGGGAAAATACGGTTTTTGGGGATTTTCGTTCGATCGAGCACTAAACATACTAGAGCAAGCTAGGTAGGTTAGCGGCGTGGCTCTGATACCATTGTAAGCCCGCGGGGGCGCCCCGGCCGTCGACCCGACGCCGGAAAACGCGGAAAACAAAAACTTTGCGAACTTTGCAACCGGCACCACCGCGGACTTTTCACCCGGATCGGGCCATTAACCTAGCTAGCTAGCAAAAAGAAAAGAGTAGAGATGCTATACCAAGCGATCCGTGTCCTTCGGTCTTCGTCTCCACTCCGATCTCCCGCGGAATCTCCGTCACCTCCTCGCTCGTCGGAAAGGGCACCACGTAGCCGGAATCTTTTACGGGCTCCCACCTCTTGACCGAGGCAACTCGGGCGCGAAGTTGGCTAGCCGACGCGTCCAAGGCTTGCTATAGAATAGTGTAGTAAACTTGTCTCTTGGGGTTCTTGAAGTTGCCATGGAGGATGGAGGTGAGAAAAAGATGAGCTTTGAGAATGGAACTTTCATTTTTGGATGAATGGAATAATGAGATTAAGATATTTGCCACCATCAAAAATAATAATCCCTCTCTTTTTCAAAGAAGTGGCCGGCCCCCCTTTAAGATGAGAATGGATTGGAGAGAGAAAAAACAATATATCAAAAAGATAATATAAACCTCACAACCTTTCTCACTCATCTCACAAATCAATCCTTTTTCTAAACCATCAAATGAAAAGCCATCAAATGGACAAGAAAGGAATCTCATGATTATGAAGCCACACTTATGCAAAGAAACCCCTCACAAAATGTTAATTGCGAACTTGCAATTAACACTCTCCATCACAAAGCCCGGCCGAGAAGGAATGAAAGAAAACCGGCCGGAACGAAATGCAAACTGGCAACTTCAGAAAACCGATCCCGTAATAAATTACAGGAAAACCCCACTACTGCAAATACATGCCCGCATTTGTATTCCCACTGAACACAAATGCAAAGAAACAAAACTACACTATCTAATACTAGGATCCGGCTTAAGCCAAAGCCGGCTAGTAAAAACTGTCCGATCGCGATCCGTGCAATACCGCACGTATCCGATTGAACCCTGCCATATCTCCATACGGCCTCTACAGCGTTTCGCCCGAAACTTGAGTAACTGAGTGTGGTGGACTCTAAAGACTCGTCAATACCTTGGCTGTGGATTTAACCACTAGCACGTCAGAGGTATAAGCCAATACGTGACGGGCCACCAGGTATTGACCAAATGGGACGTCGATGAGGAAGCTCACCCCGACACCCAACTGAGCCTGTCAGTGACAATATCCGTACAGTCCGGTCCGTTCGTCTATGAGTATCGCATGGCGGGCCTAGGGGGTTGGTAAAAGTCAGACCCCCAAAAGCGGTACAAGTCGTGTCGGAGTGTAGCCCAGAACACCCTGAGATACTACTGGAATACCTACCAGCAAATCTCCTGCCTTGGCCAAGGACTTTTCATGTTCTGGCTCTCCTAGACACAGCACGACCTCACCCCCAATACCGGGAGAGACGAACCCCTGCAGATCCGCTCACTGCCTCCATGTGGCTCGGGACTGTACCCAACTAAAACCTGTTTGCACGACTCCTTTGAGCCGTGGTAGGGTAGTAATCAAAGTACAGTGGGAACTCACACGAGACAAATGACGATCCCAGGTCGATGAACTAACCTGTACACATGTCACCTGGGAACTGCTATCTGACGTCTGGTATATCCCAACTAGCAGGTTCCCGGCGAGTCCTGTCCGGTGTACTCATAACCCAATGAGCACCTGTATACATCTTAGGTGAACCAACTGACACCAGTGGCTTGTGAGACCGGCCACCGCCCCTCGTCGGGGTCTCGACTGTATACACTAGTCTACTCTGGAGAATCGATGCCCTGTCTCGAAACTCCCACGACTAGGGACCTTTTAAGGATGTGCTTGTAGACCCCCAGCTCCCACTTATATGATCGCCCTCATACTGCTGGTGGTCAAGCAAGAATCCTAGGGGCTCTATCAACGTGTAATAGCGACTTGTCATGTCACCTAAAGCAGTACACGATGATAAAGATAAACCAGATAGCATACTATCATCTCGAGTAAGACTGTCCTAGCGGGATAGGTCCTCCCCTTAATCATTGCAATCACGTGCCTGTGATCCAATAATTGACTCTGAGGGCACTATCTCCAACACCGAGTCCTCCGGTCTTCTCCTCGCCGTCCCGATCTCCCGTGGAAAGTCTTGTCTCCATATCGTCGCCTCCTCGCCGGAAAGGGCACCACATCGCCTGCGTCTTTTACGGGCTCCCGCCTCAATACCGAGGCAACTCGGGCATGAAGCCGGCAACTCGACATGCCCAAGAATTGCTGTAGAATGTGTAGTGTAGTGTCTCACTTGGGTTTTGGTTGCCTTGATGGAGGAAATGAGATAAGAAAAATGGTGCTTGCATTTTTCTAGCATGAATGAGATCAAGAAAATGGAACTCTCAAGAATGAAACACTCTCTTCTTCTTCTTCTCTCAACCATGAAAAACTTATCCTCTCCAATGAGAATGGTGGAGGAGGAGAATATGAATCCATCACCTTAGAAGGAAGGTGAGTGTAGGAAAAGGTGGAGGGTAACCACAAGCAAAACATCATCATAACAAAATCAAATCAACTCCAAATCACTTCTAATCAACCAAAAGCAAGTGATGAGAATGGCATCTAAAGATTCTATCATAATAAATACTTTTGCAAGAAAAACCTCCACAAAGTGTTATTTGCAAACTTGCAAATAACCCCCTCAATCAAAAAGGTCCGGCCGGGAAAGAACAAAGGAAAACCGGCCGGAACGGAATGCAAACTGGCAACTCCAGAAAACTGGTCCCGTAATAAATTACAGGAAAACCCCTATACTGTGTATACACACCCGCATCTGTATTCCTACCGGATACAAATGCAATGAGACAAAATCTACACTGTACTAAACTAGGACCGGCTTAAGCCAAAGCCGGCTAGTAAAATCCGTTCGATCCTGATCCGTGCAATACCGCACGTATCAGATCAAACCCTGCCATATAACTATACGGCCACTAGTACAAAACTGTCCGATCCTGATCCGTGCAATACCGCACGTATCTGATCGGACCCTGCCATATCTCCATACGGCCTCTACAGCGTTTCGCCCGAAAGCTTGAGTAACTGAAAGTGTGGTGGACTCTAAAGACTCGTCAATACTATGGCTGTGGATTTAACCACTAGCACGTCAGAGGTATAAGCCAATACATGACGGGCCACCAACTATTGACCAAAAGGGACGTCGATGAGGAAGCTCACCCCGACACCCAACTGAGCCTGTCAGTGACAATATCCGTACAGTCCGGTCCGTTCGTCTATGAGCATCGCATGTCGGGCCTAGGGGGTTGGTAAAAGTCATACCCCCAAAGGCGGTACAAGTCGTGTCGGAGTGTAGCCCAGAACGCCCTGAGATACTACTGAAATACCTACCAGTAAATCTCCTGCCTCGGCCGAGGGCTTTGCGTAATGGCTCTCCTAGACACAGCGCGACCTCTCCCCCAATACCGGGAGAGAGGAACCCCTGAAGATCCGCTCACTGCCTCCATGTGGCTCGGGACTGTACCTAACTAAAACCTGTTTGCACGACTCCTTTGAGCCGTGGTAGGGTAGTAATCAAAGTACAGTGGGAACTCACACGAGAAAAATGACGATCCCCAGGTCGATGAACTAACCTGTACACATGTCACCAGGGAACTGCTATCTGACGTCTGGTATAAGACCAACTAGCAGGTTCCCGGCGAGTCATGTCCGGTGTACTCATAACCCAATGAGCACCTGTATACATCTTAGGTGAACCAACTGACACCAGTGGCTTGTGAGACCGGCCACTGCCCCTCGTCGGGGTCTCGACTGTATACACTAGTCTACTAATGGAGTATCGATGCCCAGTCTCGAAACTCCCACGACTAGGGACATTTTAAGGATGTGCTTATAGACCCCAGCTCCCACGTATATGATCGCCATCATACTGCTGGTCGTCAAGCAAGAATCCTAGGGGCTCTATCAACGTGTAATAGCGACATGTCAGGTCACCTAAAGCAGTACACGACGATAAAGATAAACCAGATAGCATACTATCATCTCGAGTAAGACATTCCCACCAGGATAGGTCCTCCCTCAATCATTGCAATCACGTGCCTGTGATCCAATAATTAACTCTGAGGGCACTATCTCCAACAGAATCCTTAATTTTTTAATGCCGCCATACGATAGATTACCGTATGCGATGAGTTTTACCTGTTGATTGATTTATATCCTTGATTCGAGGATGTCGTAGGATAGATTATACCGTACGAGGTGTTGGGAGGCTGGATGCCGATTAATAGATTCACCGACTCGGATATATTGTAGATACGTATACCTGATAGCATTTCGCATACGATGTACCTTATGCTACGTTTATAATATTCTCATTGCATTATATATGTACCTGTGCTAGTACACCTACACCATTATCAATGATGCGTATGTTACACTTATACAGATTGCCGACTCACACACTTCATCATCGATAATTGCTATGTCACTCACACAATAGAATTGCTATATCATGCTATGATATACTTGCTATGCTCACATCATTATGCTATGTTGCATGACATACCCTGTTATAGCTGCACATACACCTCGAGGCGTATGTTACACTTACACAGGTACCCCGATGCAAGAAGACTCGTATTGTTAGGCGGTGAGCCTGGCAGGGGAGAAATACCTACCGGTGATAGTATTTAGACTCGGCGGATATCTGGAGGATACCGACCAGAATTATGAGATGAGATAGGCCGATTCGTAATGCCGGAGCCCGCGGGCCGATCCCGCAGACGGAGCCTATGGTTTCGTGATGTTGCGAGTGTCGATGTTGGACACTCAGGTTCCATGAGACTTACAGATTTGAGGGCCGATCTGAGGATGCGGTACCTGAGATATGAGGATTTACGTGTCGATGCTGGACACGGGTTTCATGATGTTTCGAGTGTCGCTGTTGGACACTCAGGTTCTATGATTTGATGTGTCATTGATGGACACACGTTCTTGATATCTTCATATATTTACATGCACATGCTTTCATGATGTTTTGAGCGGACGAGATCCACATGCATACAGGCATTGATTTTATTGTTGGATGATATCCACATGCATACAAGCATTTATTATATTGTTGGATGATATCCACATGCATACAAGCATTGATTATATTGTTGGATGATATCCACATGCATACAAGTATTGATTATTGTTGGCATATATGCAGATACGGTCACACTAGATATCACAATATTACCTTTATGATATAGTTGACCTAGGAATCGTTGTTTATTTCGATTTCTAACTGATGATGTTTTCAACTCACGAGTTGGCAACTTTGCCCCGTTGTACCACAGTTCTTGCAGGTTGACCGCATGGATCAGTAGAGGCATCGCTGACACACAGCTTGCTTTTAGGTGATTTGCTTTGGTAGGTGGTACATGTTGGATCGTGCCCCTCTTGTATTATTAATCTTATTGTATCTTGTCAACTCCATCAAATCAGAAACTAGTATTTGTATAAGTAAAGACTTAGCAAGACTTGTAGTTGAGAGACTTAGAGCGATGGGTTATATGTCCGCTTGGTGGGTTATATGTCTTGCTTTTCTTTTTTCTTTGTGTTGATCTTCACCGTTGGGCATCGTATACATATATATGCTTATGGTAGTTGTTTCCGCGGTTGGGCATGATTTGCTCCCGGTTGTGGATGCTTTCTTTATATTCTATGTTGTACCCGTTTCGGGGTTAGTTTTTACAAAGGAGGTGCTGCCGAAATTCTAAAAAAAAAGAGATTTAAGGACTTTTACTTAAGGTTTCCAAACATTGTATCGATGTTTTCATTACTTACTTCTTTTGAAAGATTTCTGGGTTTCAACTTACTTAAGTTACGTTACGCCTGTAGACGTTATGTGATCTAAGTGCCGGTCACGAGCTAATATTTCGGGTCATAACAAAGTTGGTTTCAGAGAGCTAGGTTTAACCTTGGTTCGAGTTTAGGTTTGACTATATATAGTGTGGGGCATAATTTATTTCGTTGCATAGGCTTGACCTTCCGGAACTTAGACTTGAATAAGGGGTATTAGACCCGAACTTTCGTTTCATAGGCTGACCCTGATTGATGGAGTGGGTAGCTTGAGTAAAGTGACGTACCATACGTATGTTCCACGGTATATTTACGATACGATACTCCATTTAAGTGACCTCAGGATGTACATATCTTGAGACTTGTGGTTCTCCTCATCCCCTTGATTATTCATCCATTTGAGATCCTTGATTCTTTTTATTTCCATGATCATACTCTCATTGATTCTGTTCCTCCTCATGATCATGTATTCAATCTGGATCTGTTGATTCATTTCATCTCTTTGATCTATTTTCATCGATACATGATTGAGCTTCCTGCCACCATGGTATGAGCACAGTTTGAGCTGCTCCTAGTGATGTGGTTAAGGCGAGCTCGTCATGGACGAGGACTGACCATCATGTTTTCTGGTGACATGGGAATGTATCGATTTAGTGCTTGTGTTGTGACCTCTCATTGAGACGAGTGTTCGGATTTGCACCGGATGATCGGGCCATTGTTACAGGCTGCTTATTGTGAGAGGACTGTTGATGTACAGCATACCTCAGAGATTGTGATGTCATCTACCGTGCAGACAGATGACCCAGCTGTTGCTGAGATTGATATGATATCGCTTCCAGAGCTTACTAGCTGAGATCGCTGGAGCTTCCAGGCAGAGATGCGATAGGTGATAGCTAGTCTATCTTGAGTTAAGAGATGATGTGATTCGTCAGATTTGATGCGCCGACGCAGGCCCAGTTGAGTTGAAGATTTCCAATGTGGAGAATCATATTCAGATCTAGAGCAGATCGATCCAGAGATGATGTTGTTCGTTGGATTCTCCAATAGGAGATTAGTAAAGTGGACCAGCTTCAGATAGAGGACCTCACCCAGGTGCGTTGTGAGTTGATCGAGAATGGACGAGTATTGAGTATTCCTCCGATGATTGGAACGAGTTACCGAGGACGTGTTCGGCTAGACATCTTCTAGAGAGTGATAAAGATATCGAGTTCGCGATATCGAGTCCGTGTGAGAGATTCCGGATTGACTGTAACCGAGAACATTTGCAATACGCAGATCGCATGACGTGACGTCGAAGTGGGCAATAATAAAGATGAGTGGAACAAGAGGTTCGTGCGAGATGCTGACAAGCTATTGTTATTCTCCGTTGAGATTAGAGATCTGATATGTATACAGAGGCGTTGGGACATGGCCAGTTTCCAAGGAAATACTGTGCTTGAAATGAAGATGTCTAGAAAACGAGAAGAGAATTTGCAAGAGTACCAGCCTCCGTATAGTTTGGCATAGGCGAGATCAGAAGAGACCTTGAGCAGGTGCCTTCCAGGAAACTGCTGCGATAAGATTTGCACCGAGGATCAGTTATGTCATGTGTGTTCAGAGGGCCAGAGGCCTCCGCCAGTGACGTGCTGCGTTACGAGTGATCATTCTAATTGACCTGAGGAGTGCCTGAGCGGAATCGTTTCTGTTAGCACACCTGACCAGACCAATGAGCAGATAGATTGCGAGATTGGTAATCCGCAGAGAAATGAAGACCCAGAAACAGAAGATGCCAGACCATAAGCAGGAGGCAAGCGGATGTTCTTGCTCTGCCAGTTTGGGCGCACCGACATTTTTTTCGACATTGTAGTAAGTGTGCCTCAATATCATTTGTTGCGATTTGCGTTTGTGATCTGAGTATCACGCTTATATCGCTTTGATTTGAGTTTTGATGATTGAGTTTCATGATATTGATGTCGTGCTCCATGGCTGCACCTACTGGGTATTTACATTTTGTGCATAGTTATTGCACTTGATATATATATTTTATACACCGTTGTGTTGATTTGCGATTTGTGCATATCTATTGCACTTGATGTCGATTTTTTTCCTTAGCTGCAGATGTCTATGATTTCCTGGATTTTCCTACAGTTGATTTGATTTGTGCGTGTGGTACGCACTCGATTTGATTTCTGCACTCGGCATAGCTCATATATGCTTGCAGTGTATTGATATGTGCATTGTGCATGCAGTTGCACACGTTTATGATTTTTATATACCTTGTTACACTCGGTGTAGTTTTCATACGCATTTGAGTTATTAATGAGTACCCGTGCATTTGTTGCACCGGATTGGGTATTTCGTGCACTTGATGCACTGGATTTGTATTTCGTGCAATGGATGCACTGGATTTGTATTTCGTGCAATGGATGAACACGATTGGTATTTTGTGCATTTGTTGCACTAGATTGTTATTTCGTCCATTGATTGCACCGGATTTATACTCCGTGCCTTGGTTGCACCAGATTTATGTCATGAGCATTTGTGTTACCAGATTTGTGTTTTTGTGCGCGTTTGCACTTGATGTTCGTATTCGTGCATGCTACCTCACCAGATGTTTTATGGACCTGACGCGCTTGGGTCGTATTTCTGTGCATATTAGGCGCTGGGTACTGGATTTTGTGCACACCAGGATGCACTAGATAAAGATTTATAGCCGTGCATGTTGGAAGCACTTGTTTGAGAATTATATTCGTGCATGTTGGATGCACTTGGTTGGGATTTTCATTAATGCATATTAGTTGCACTAGGTTGAGTTTTTCATGCACTATAGATACATTGGATATTGTTGTCGTGCACATCCGTTGCACTAGACATATGCTTTCGTGCACACCCGTTGCACCTAGTTTTACTCGTGTGCATATTCGTGGCAAATGTATTGGATTTGGTTTTCCGTGTGCACCAGACACACGTGATATTGGATACGCCTTTTGGGGCTGATTTTTCTCTTGAGCACTTTGTTTTCATGATGGGTACTATGTTATGTAGTAGCCGCACAGGACTGATCTGAGGACAGTACCTGAGTACTTTTCATGTAATAAAAATTTAACAAGAAGTTGCAAAAAAAGAGCTATAGTCTGGCTATTTCTTACGTGTCCGCGAGTGACATGAACGTTTATAAAGGAAAAACCTTTTTGGGATATTTCAAACAAAACGACGGAACATATGTTTGATCAAAACATGTATAAGTATATTTACTATTTTACAATTGAGCGTCCGTCACTTGTGCTGTAAGTTACGCATCACACGACGACTCAGGAAAGATTTTGCATGTGTTTTATTTCGTTTTAAAAGATTTTTCCAACGATGCGTACTATACCCGTATTATAGTATTTGACTAGTGCTTTTTGGATTTCAGTAGTAGATTTCGAGATCTATATCTCCATTGAAACTCCGGTGATTTGCGTGCAAATCTGATGATTTGCGTGGCGCTTGACAGAGTTCGATTTTGATTTTCGTACTCATTTTCAGGCGCACATGATGCGCTGTGTTATTTCTGTATCTTTCGTGATTTCGGAGCCCCGTGATAGAGCTGATTATTGAAATGGTTTAGTATTTGGGGGTTTTAAATTTAAATTCGGGGAACGAATTTATTTTAGGGGGAAAGATTGTAACATTTCAGAAAATATAAAATATTACTTTTGGAATTTAATATTAAAAAAATATATTTCACAAAAACTACCGATTTACGAATTTGGCGTCTTCATAAAATGGTATAAATATATACAAATATTTATGAAATAATTGGGAGATTAAAATGATTTATTCATTTAAAAAATTATAAATTTTTTGAATGTGTGAGTATTGATTTTTGCCAAAAAAATTCTTGTGTTGGTTTTTCTTTCCCAGCATGGAAATTTCGAAATTTATGTGCTTGTAATTTCTTTTGGCTATTATTGGGCAGTGAACATTTCGTAGGTATAGGAAGCAGGGGTAAGTGATGAGGTGTCCATTTTCAATAATTGTTCTTTTCTTTTGTATAGATATTTTTATTTGGGGTGTTGATATTTTGAGTGATGGCTGTTGACTTCTTTTGGGGGGTAGTTCATTATGTTGATTTATATGTTACCCTCACCACTTCTTGGCTAACCTCACCACTTGTTTTTTTTAAACTCACCACTTCATATAGGAATCCCTAGAGAACAAAATCAAGGTTCTGGCCGAGCCCAATTTTTAGGGAAAAGCTCATTTTCCTCCTTGCAAAATCCTATGCTCACTTCATTTCATCCCTTGGCAACTTCTTTTACCTTCACCCAAATCATTGGGTGCCTTTAGACAAAATATTCACACACTATCTTTATTTCACATTAGACATGTCGGCTAGCAAACTGGATGCCCGAGTTGCTTCGGTTTAGAAGTGGGAGCCCGTATAAAGAATTCTCGACGTGTGTTCTCTTTGACGAGCGTGACCGGAGAGCGAAGTTCGCCGAGGCAGCCGCAACATGCTAAAGACTGAGATTGAAGACCGAAGGACACGGATCGATCGGTATAATTTCTTAAACCACTTTATAGTTTGCTAGTATAGGGTTATTGGTACGATTGGGGTTTTAGGCTTGGTAGTTTTCATGAATAGCGACCCTAGTTAGGGTTTTGGCTATGTTTTCCGGTATTGGGATTCTTGGTTTTGAGACATGATATTGTATTTGGTCGTTGGACGTTTGTACGTCAATGACGAGAGTTGTTTGGTTTTTTTGCATTCGTAGGCTATAGGTTCTAACCTAAGAGCACACCGCGTGCCGTATTTGGATTTCGGAACTTGATGTTAATAGCTTTGCGATTTCATATTGATTGTAGGTACATTCGCGTGGATTCCGAGACGACGAAGCGCATCGACTATGGCTAAGTGAGGAGTTTAGCAAGTGAGTAAATTTATATCTATGGGGAAAGTCGGGTGGATGGCGTATAGCACCCCGGCAAATTAAGAATGGAGATCGATGTATATATAGAGTACAGTCGGAGAAACCTACATTAGAAAACTATAGATATGGTTAAAAAGATAGTTAGAGGTGATATTAATAATTTAATATATATATCAAGATATGAGATGAAAGCTATAGGGACATAACTCTTGGACATGATATGATAGAAATGATGTCTCGAATTGATATAAGGATTTGAAAGGTGAATGTGAATCACAATATATAGATATGTAGTTGCACGAGATTAAGTATGACATTTAGAGTAGCGTGACATGAGATTCATATGATAGAATGCATATGTAAAATGACTTGATGTGAGAGATTGATTGAATGAAAAGAGTATACGATGAGATATGATGACTTGGTTGATATGTTGTTATATGGATGCGAGTCGATAGAAATAGTTGATACCTTGCCGGTCCCCTGATACAAGATTGACACGGACGTGGCTTGAGAGATAGGTATATATATATGGATAATGTTGTGCATAATGAGTGATATGCCGTACGACACTTAGATCCGTACTCCGTTGTTGTATAGGTTGATAGAATCCCTAATTGTTTAATGCCGATGTACGATGGATTACCGTACGCGATGAGTTTTACCAGTTGATTGATCTATACCCTTGATTAGAGGACGTCGTACGATAGATTATACCGTACGTGTTGTTGTGAGGCTGGATGGCGATTGATAGATTCACCGACTCGGATATATTGTAGATACATATACCTGATAGCATTTCGCGTACGATGTACCATATGCTACGTTTATAATATTCTCATTGCATTATATATATACATGTGCTAGTACACCTACACCATTATCGATGATGCGTATATTACACTTACACAGATTGCTGGCTCACACACTTCATCATCGATAATTGCTATGTCACTCACTCAATAGAATTGCTATATCATGCAATGATATACTTGCTATGCTCACATTATTATGATATGTTGCATGACATACCCTGCTATAGCTGCACATACACCTATGTGGTATTGTATATCATTATTGAAATTTAGAAGTTGATTCTTATGCTATTGCGCATATGAAATGCATCATGCTTACATACTTACATGTATATACACACATCTTGCTAGAGCTAAATGTACTCTTTTATATGATGTTGCATTTGATTTTGGAGGAATTGGGAACCGCGTGATATATTTTAAAACTGGATTCATTTAAAAGAACGGTTTTCCCTTAATATGCTCATATTTCTATTTTATGTTGCATACATCAGTTTTCATGTGATTTATAGATTTACGAACCGTGGGGGTATTTCAAGAAATTTATGTATTGTTTGAAAACCCGGTTTCTCTAGATATGATATTTCGATGCGTCCACCATGAGATTTCTCGGTTCTGAGATTGTGTTAGATACCCGATTCGAGGAGCGAGGGGAACTGTCTACGGGTACATGGTGGACCCGATGAGGTACCCCGGGGCAAGAAGACTCGTATTGTTAGGCGGTGAACCTGGCAGGGGAGCACAACCTACCGGTGATAGTATTTGGAATCGGCGGATATCTGGAGGATACCCACTGGAGTTATGAGATGAGATAGGCCGATTCGTACTGCCGGAGCCCACGAGCCGATCCCGTAGACAGAACCTATGGTTTCATGATGTTGCGAGTGTCGTTGTTGGACACTCAGATTCCATGAGACTTATAGATTTGAGGGCCGATCTGAGGATGCGGTGCCTGAGATATGAGGATTTACATGTCGATGCTGGACATGGGTTTCATGATGTTTCGAGTGTCGGTGTTGGACACTCAGGTTCCATGATTTGATGTGTGATTGATGGACACACGTTCTTGATATCCTCATATATTTACATGCACATGCTTTCATGATGTTTCGAGTAGACGAGATCCACATGCATACAGGCATTGATTATATTGTCGGATGATATCTACATGCATACAGGCATTGATTATTGTTGGCATATATATAGATACGTTCACCCTAGATATCATAGTATTACTTTTATGATATAGTTAACCTAGGAATCGTTGTTTATTCGATTTCTACCTGATGATGTTTTCTACTGACGAGTTGGCAACTCACCTCCGTTGTGCCACAGTTCTTATAGGTTGACCGCATGGACCAGTAGCGGCATCGCTGGACACAGCTTGCTTTCAGGTGATTTGCTTTGGTAGGTGTTACATGTTGGATCGTGCCCCTCTTCTATTATTATTCTTATTGTATATAGTCAACTCCATCAAATCAGAAATTAGTATTTGTATAAGTAAAGACTTAGCAAGACTTGTAGTTGAGAGACTTAGAGCGATGGATTATATGTTCGCATGGTGGGTTTGATGTCTTGCTTTTCTTTTTTCTTTGTGTTGATCTTCGCCGTTGGGCGTCGTATACATATATATTCTTGTTGTGGTTGTTTCCGCCGTTGGGCGTGATTTGCTCCCATTTGGGGATGCTTTCTTTATATTCTATATTGTACCCGTTTCGTGGCTAGTTTTTACAAAGGAGGTGCTGCCGAAATTTCAATAAAAAATGAGATTTAAGGACTTTTACTTAAGGTTTCCAAATTTTGTATCAATGTTTTCATTACTTACTTCTTTTGAAAGGTTTAGATTTCTGAGTTTCGGCTTACTTAAGTTACGTTACGCCTGTAGACGTTGCGTGATCTAAGTGCCGGTAACGAGCTAATATTTCGGGTCATGACAAATAACTTTGGAAAATATTATTGATGGTGATCTTTGTTTAAATATGATGATAAGTATTAAAATTAGAATTAGAATTAAAATAAAAAAGATAGCTACTAGATCTTAATTAATAACTAAACAGAAGTACGGATAATTGTTAGTGATATATGCCCTAGAGGCTATTATTGTATCATACTGTATTGTATATTACTTAATGCGAGTTTAGGATATACACGGATATAGTAACAGTCTTGCTCGAAATGGTAGTATACTACCCGGTTTGTTTCTACCTCAATATGTGCATGTGTTTTTATAGCATATCGCTTATACATATTGGTAGAGGCCTTAGGATCTTTACTTGATTACCAGTGTTGTGATGGCAGTCACACTAATGGGGGCTGGATAGTCTATAAGTACATCCTATATAGGTCCCTATTCGTTGGATTATCGAGACGAGGCATCGATACACCACAGTAGACTAGTGTATACGCTTCTCATCCCAGCAGGGGAGATGGTCTGTCCCACAGCCATCAATACGTCGTACTGGAGATAGTATTCATGTGCTCATTAGGTTAGGAGTACACTGGACAGGATTCGTCGGGAACTGTTGGTAGGTATTATACCTGTCGTCGCATAGCAGTTCCCAGGTAACATGAGTACAGCTTAGTCCGTCGACTTGACACTGCTACTTCGCCTCAAGTGTGTTCCCACTGTACTTTGAATACTACCCTACCACAGCTCAATGGAGTCATGCAAACAGGTAGTAGTTGGATGCAGTCCCGTAGCACATTGAGGTAGTGGAGGTTAGATTGGATTCATCTCTCCCGGTATTGGGGGTTGATATCGCGCTGTGTTCGGAAGGCCATTACACAAAGTCCTTGGCCAAGGCACACGAGATTTACTGTTAGGTATTCCAGTAGTTTCTCAGGGTGTATTGGGATACTCTCCGACACGACTTATTGCTGTTAGTGTATATGCCCTAGAGGCCATTACTGTATCATACTAGTTTGTATATTACTTGATGGAAGCTTGGGATATTCACAGTTGTATAGACAATCTTGCTCGAAATGGTAGTATGCTACTTGGTTTGTTTCTACTTTAATGTGTGCACGTGTTTCTTTTAGGATATCGCCTATACACATTAGTGGCCCTTAGGATCTTTGCTTGATTACCAGCGTTGTAATGGCAGTCAACTAGTGGGGGTTGGGTAATCTACAAGCACATCCTTATACAGGTTCATAGTCGTTGGATTATCAAGACGGGGCATCGATACTCCGGAGTAGACTAGCGCATGCGCTTCTCATCCCAGCAGGGGAGATGGTGTCACGACCCGAAATTGGCACATGACGGCCCTAATACTACGCAACGCCTAAAGACGTAACACAGTAAAAGAAAGCCAAAACCCAGAAATCTAAACCATAAAAAGAAGTCAAGAAAAGATAATAGCAGTTTTGAAACTTTTGAAATCACAACCCAAATTCTTTAAAAGTCCATCTTCTTTCTTTATAATTTTGGCATCACCCCCTTTGTAAAAACTAACCCCAAAATGGGTACCACAATAAAGATAAATAAAGCATCCCCAAACGGGAGCAAATACATGCCCAAAGGCGGAAAACAATCACCACCACAAATATACGACGACGTAGCTAAGAAATAAAGACAATAGAGATAAAGCTGTATAAAAGACAACAAATCCACAATAACATACAATATCGTCCTCACCAAGTCTCTAAGTCAACAACATATTAGTAGATGCAGAGTACAAGATACAACGAATATACAATACAAAATACACATAACCACCAAAACCCACCTAAGCAAAATAGCACACTGTGAGCGATGCGGTATCTGTAGCAAAAGATGAAAGATGAATATCCAGCCTCGACTACTCTGGGGAAACACCCTGCAAAACAACTATGGCACAACGGGGGTGAGTTGCCAACTCATGAATAGTAGATAACATGTGCAGGTAATCGCTGGTATGTAGATACAGCATGAATCTAAGATATGCAATTAGCAGTAATAACAGGTCATATGAATGCAGAATAATAGAAAGCACACTAACAGGAACAACCAATATATGAAGCAATAGTGATATGACAATAGTATGCAATAATCATGCGATAGGGATATGAGAATGTAGATATGCTGCAATCATGAAGGGTACACTAACAGGTACTACTAATACATGAACAGTGCATAAATAAATAGGTATGAGATATGGAGTGAAATATGTCATTTCCACGGAATCCTGATATCGTGGTAGGATCACAATCCATCAAGACACTCAAATTCACAATTCCTCAAATCAGCCCCCAAGTTGGGCTCTCATATCATATAAGTCTCACATCTCCCCAATGTACAATATCGAGTAATCTCCTTTATCCCGAATGTACAAATCAGTAATCTCATATGTATCCGGTATCCAATCTCAATGAATCACCAAATATCCCAATTCAAACTCAAGTAAAATTCTAACATCCTAAATATATATATATTTGCAGAAATAAATATGATGGGGTCAATACACATATATTAGCGTCCCACTCTACTAATATTGGTGTAAGTGTATATATAACAACGGCTAAATCCCCTGTTATATATACAAAGTAATTGGAAATATCATGAAAACCAATGTGCCAAGCATCAACACAGAAATACTGATCTATCAGATGCCGTTTCCAAGACTAGCATCCTGATAGGTATGTATCATACGCTATCCCGAAAGCACGAGTGCCTAGCTCAGACCCTCACCTTTCGACGTATCCATAAGTACATGACTCCCAACGGTATCCCCATGATCCCCGCCGAGTCATTGGTACTGTCATCGGTAGGTACTCGCCCGCCTCCAGGCTCAATCGGCAAAGTCCATCAATCATCTTGCCAAGGGGAACCATACCGGGCCCCACCATGTACCCTCTTACGGCACCCACTCCTCGTATGGAGTATATACTCAGAACCGATAAATCTCATGGTGGATGCGCAAATAACATATCAAGGAAACTGGGTTTTTCAAATAATGCATAATTTCATGACTCCCGCGGCTCCCAAATCCAGAAAACATCATGTAAAATCCAAATAACAATGTGCAAATCCAAGAATAAATATGTGCGATATATCTGAAATGCGGGCATATAAAGGAAAATTTGTAGCTGAAACCAGATGTATGCAAAATCAATAAGGTACAGCTAAATATAGGTGTCTACCTATAAGTAAATGATGTAGTATACCCCACAGGTATAAGTAAAATATGAGCAAGGTATACCTGTAGCTGTATCGTAAAGGGTATATGTACCTATCACTAATGGTACGATACTTTATAGGTATACAGGTATGGTAAATGGCATATATGATAAGCAGTACGAATCAATGTCACAAGGTCCCTAACCAAGCAATATATTATCTATAAGTGGTTTGTGTGTGACATGGCAATTATTGACGGTGTGTGTAGCATACAATCAGTGCTCGTGCAATATGAATCATTAATAATTTGTGCAGTGTCCTATGGCTACTAGTCCAAATGCAACATCTAAGTAATGGGGTAAAGGTGTAATTCTAAAAATAACGTAGAATATGCGACAAGTATTAGAATCCTAGCCCAGACGCATAACGCCATGCGGGCGATTTCCCTGTAAATGTTAAATCTACTCACCAACGCTCCAAGCTAGGTGAATCCTACCACCTGTTTCCTCCCTGTAGCAGTGTCCGTAGTCCCCGCCTGCGAACCTGCAACATTAAAAAAATAAAGCAACTATATATTAATAATAGCTATAAAACACGAACAAACTATATTGGACCAACGCAATAACACAAATCCTACTCTCAAATGTTCGTATTGTGGCTAACGTGCATAGCGACATGACGAAACTAACCCAAGAGCAAAACCACGCAAACTGCACGATCCATGTCGTATTACGTATCGCGCGGACACAAAACACTAGAAACTGCCTGAGTGATCCTAGATTTTCCATACTGTGAAAACTAAATAAACAAACAAGACCAACAGAACCCAACCCACTGCAGACACCTATAGAGAAAAACCCAAACCCTAACTCCTAACCCTAGCCGGCGTCGCCGGACCTCCTCCTTGCCGTCGTCGGCCCTGGCCGGTGGCCTGGGTGTCGTGTCTCAAGTGCTGCTTCAGGGTCCCTAGTACATCACTACAATTTTGCTTAATTTTCTAGTATTTCCTCCGGGTAACAGCAGGTTCCCGATGTCACAAATCGACACTAAAATATGATATATTGCACAAAACGGAAACCCTATGGTATTTTAGTTAAATCTGGGTTAAATCTGGGTTAAAGTGACCCTAATAACACTTAAATAGGTAGGGTTAACCAACGCAATCATCATTTAATCAGAAGTCCACAAAAATCACCATTTTAGCACAAAACTAACTTTAAACGCAAACCGACGCTAAACAACACACAAGGTAAGCAACTAGGAAATGAGTTCAGAGATTATACCTCACTCACGACCCTAGGCACAAGAGAAGGAGAAGAAAGGGAAGAAGAGCTGCTGCAGGTGCTGGGGCTGCTGCTGCTACATATGCTGATGCTGCTTGCTGCTTGCTGATGCTGCTGTCTGCTGCTGATGTTGCTGTTGTTTGCTGCTGCTGGAGCTGCTTGCTGCTGCTGGAGCTGCTTGCTACCGCCGATGGTGAGTGTGTGTGTGTGTGTGTGAGAGAGATGGTATATGAGAGAGAGAGAATGAGAGTAAAAGAGAGTGAGAATGAGAAATAAGAGCAAGGCAAGAACCCCTCCCTCTCTCCCTCTCTCTCATCATTTAATGATGCATGGCATAAGCCATGTAGCCCCATGCTGTTCTCTCTCTCTCTCATTGTCAACATTTCAAACCAATAATTAAAACCCTTTTTAAATTCATTTTTCTTTTAAAAGAACAACCATACCCACATAAAACCGAAAAGCACCTAATACAATTATTAAACTAGATTAGGGAAAATGGTTAGCTCACCATGTTGCTAATCATGATTAAACCCCAAATTAACAGCCTAGTTAACTTGCACAAGTGTGTGCAAGGTTAGGAAAAATATAATAAAATATTCATTAATTAGGATAAAATAATTAGAAATCAATTTGGTAAACTTTTTATTAAAAACTATATATTAAAATATAATTATCCACAAAACACATTCTAAGGTGTTATAATGTCACCCATTAAAAGAAATTCGTCCCCGAATTTAAAAAAAATATACTGGTACGCATACCTTCAAAGAGAAGATTACAACTCTCAAATCACCCTCGCAGCCTCCCAAGTGATTACCTCACTATATGGCTACGTCCAAGAAAGCCCTTCACAGATGACAAGACCCTTGGCCGACGTTTCTCCACCTACTGAGCCATTAACACAAATGGCTGCCAGTGAGCGAAACGATCGCGTCCATGCCAAAAGGTCTGGTGCCAAATCATGTGAGAAAGGTCATGAAGGTAATTGTAAAATATCAACACAAGGAATACGTGGTGAACACTCAAAAATCTGGGCAGAAGTGCCAAATTAAAGGCAACGAAACTAACTCGCTTATAGGTTTTCGAAAGGACCTACAATCCTGGGATAAGCATCCCAAAACTCAACACGTCATTCATCGGAAAAATCCGTAGGAATACATGATCTACCACTGCGAACTCAAGCCTACGATCAACACGGTCGGCATAAGACCTCTGTCCGCAATGGACAATTCTCATCCTGACCTAAAACAACTGGATAATCGCCGAAATCTCTAGACTAGCTGTGGTCCAAAATCCTACTACGCAGAGTCAGAAAAACAACAGACTGGTGATTGACACGACCTAACCTCTAAACCTAAAGTTTGCCAATTGGAGTGTCTCCTGATAACAGCTATCGAAGGAGAACCCTAACAATGCCGAGTGACGATCCCCAACTGCCAACACAATTAACACAAACACACAACTTAACAAAGAACAACTGAGCAAACTGAGAATAACCGGACAACAAGAATCCGAATGGAGTCACACCCTGACTAACCCTGGGTAGACACCATAACGAGATTCATGGAGATCTGCTCCCACTCCTACTTCGGAACGGTTAAAGGTTGCAACTCTCCAGCCGGCCTCAGATGCTCATCCCAAGCACACAACAAGACAGACACGTAGAAACAAAACCCAAAGCTTCTATTTACATCCTTTCCCACCCGTAACTATCACACAAGTCACGTCAATGTTGGTGGAACTCGAATGAAAACAGAGAGTTGACTGATGTGCCTGTTCTAGGATTTCACGTCTCTGCCCGATAACATTAGGTACACAAACGCGTCCCTAACTTAGAACACTGTGTCACAACTTAAGGATTCCGAATCATTATCCAGCCGAGTATGCTCAAGTATCTTTGACGAACGAGCATCGGTGGGCAATGTCTCACGAAAGCGATTAAAGAAAAGTGGTCGGGCGCGGACATGAGCAAGCTGTCCCCTCAGTAGAGACGAACTTAAGCTGTACTCAACAATCGCACAAGAACTATAAATCTGCAGAGGACTATTACAACAATCAAAATCCACTGCAGGAAGATGTACATTAAGCTCTGGTGGTCCGTGAAAATCTGACACGACTCTCGAACAAATAGTGTCTCCAAATCTCCAACGCAAAACCACCGCGGCCATCTCTAGATCATGAGTGGAATATCCTTCTCGTACTTCCTCCAAATGTAGGGAAGAAAAAGCGATAACTCTATAGTGTGACCTCAGTACACACTCGAGCCCCACTCAAGAAACATTACAGTTAAACAACAAGGTCACCCGAACGAAAAGCAAAGAAAGAACTGATGCGGTCGTTAACCGAATCTTCAATGGCCGAAAACTCCGCACACATGCCTCAGTCTCAAGAAAAAGAAACCTCCATCCCGGTCAATTAAGTCAACGGTGCAGCACTACTCTAGCAATCCTGCACGAAACGGCGGTAAAAACCTCTTGAGCCTAAAAATTCGCGGACCTCTGCCTTGCACACAAGTCTGGGCCCGAGCTGTAAGGCCACGATCTCCCTCGGAACCATACAAAACCGTCTCCCGTGACAACAAGACCTAGGAGTCAACACAAACAAGTCTGTAGGAACACTCCGAGAATCTAGCAAACCGCTGGTGCTCTCCCAGTATCTGCATAACAAATCCTCAAGTGCTACTCCTGTCCCTCAAGACACATTAAATAGACCAGAATATCGTAAATAACCCAACAACACTGGTCGAGGAATGGCCTGAAGAAACATGGTTCATCATATCTACTAATGCTGCTAGGGCATCAGTGAATCCAATGACTCACTAAAACACACAAAGCTCGTAGCACGCACAAGGCAGTCTTTGGAATGCCATCACTCTGAACCCACAATAATGATGACCTGATCCCAAACAAACTTAGAAAATGTCTCGCATTGTGGGGCTGATCGAAGAAATCGTCAATGCGAGGTAAAGGATACCTATCCGCACCGTAAGCCGGTTCAATTAACGATCCGTCGATACACAACCTCAAACTGCCGTCTTTCTCTTTGACGAACAGAAATAGGCGCCTCCAAAAGCGAAACACTCAGACGCACAAAACATCCCAATAAACAACTCTGCAGCTGATCCTTTAGCTCCCTAAGCTTCGCCAGCTCATCTGGAACAACGTCGGAAAAACTGTCGCACGAAAGGAAAACCGGTCCAACAAACCCACTATGGCTATGGTATCACGAATGAACGCCAAGAATCCATGACATCTCTTCAAAAGCCGACTAGCGAAAAGGCTGAATTCAAGCTGGGGGAGGCGGCGCAACTATCCACCTGCACAACAAGAATTGACTCGCCGGGATAAACAAAACCTGACTGTTTTCCTCACGGTAGTCCACAGACGCCTAGCATGTAGCTAACCTGTCCATGCCCAGGAGAACGTCAAATCCAACATCTCTAGAAGGACTAAAAAGACGGACGAATCTCTATCTCCTATCCGATTGGCACACGACTGAAATACGTGTCACGCAATAAAAGAATCGCTGGCAGCAGTTAACACAAACAAAAGGCCAATCTACCTAACATGGTACAAGGTGAAAAACAAACAGATACATCAAAAGAACATGCAAATTAAGGATACCTGAAAACTCTGCATTGAACGCCTGCGCGTCCCGATGAGTAGAAGCAAACTCCTGTGTCGGCCCTCTACCCGCAACTGGCTGAACTCCTCTGGTAGACTGACTCCTCTGAGCGAACCTTCCACATCTACGGCCTCTCTGAATATGACCCTGACGAGGTGCTAAGGAACAATGTCTGACTATGTGCTGAAGGCTTCCGCATCGAAAACATCCATGTAGTGACTGCTGACCCTCCTGGGAATGAGAGCTGAACGACTGTCTTCGTCCTAAGCCTCTGCTACTCCCGCGACGGCCATGAAATCTGTCTTGACGACCAAACCTCTGTCTCTGGGCTGGTATACTGGTACGAGTCCTCCACTGTCCTGGAACTCTCTACGTCTCTGGAATATGTGCCTCGTCAACTTGGGCTGCAACCACTGGTGCTATGTAGGTGACGGACTGCTGCATGCCGATCGCCAAGGACAACTGAGTAACAGGGGTGACAACCTCCTGTCGAATCGTTCGAACGACATCAACCAATGAATCATAGTCTGGCGGAACTCCTGCATCTCTGCCATAAGCCTATCGATACTATATGTCGAAGGCTGATCCGTCTGCACCTGTGCAACTAGAGTGCCATCCTGGTCAGTGCTCGTCTCACCCGAGCCAACTCTGACCTCGGCCCTCGTTGCATCTCTCTGAGTCCCCATAGTCATCGACGGAAAGTCTATGAATAGAGATAAGATTCGATAAGAATACGGAAATTGAATCATAAGGATATGAATCATCAAGGAAGGAATTTCAAGAGATTTGTACTTAGGTCACTTTAGGAGAAGTACCGCATCGTGAGTATGCTGCAGACATACACACACTACGTTACTCTGATTAAGCTACCTACTCCATCATAACAAGGTCATCCTACACTCCGAAAAGTAAAACTTGTAAGTCCATGTCACGAACCCCACGAACTTGCGGGGAGGCGGAATATATGAAAAACGATAATCAAAGCTTCGTAGCACGGACTTGAGCGCATGAATCGTTATCTAAACCATTGCTAACTATCAACTAGAGGTTGAACTACTCGGATTCGAAGTTATACCTCACGTTACATGACCTTCGGGTCTTCATCGCTGTCCTCCACTCCTCGTAGGCTCCTTGGAACATCGGCACCTCAACGGCCTCCTCGAATCAAAGATGATCCATCCGAAAGCTCCTATGCCAAGCTTAATCTCAAACTTAAGATAACTAGGTTTCTTAAAGTGGTAATCTAAGCTACCTAGGGGATATAGAGTGAGGTTATGGATGTATTAGTCTAGCTAACCCTTGATCTCAACTCATGAGAGGTTAGGGTTAGGGTTTGAAGAATGAGAGAACTTGAGGAGAGAGAAGGTGAAGATGATAATGAAATGAGATAATGATCTATCATAATATATATGAAGCATTATTTATTTATCCAAAAATGAAATAATAGAATTAACAACCATGCTTCATAAATATCTATGAGTGATTCATCTCCATGAGTCATTAAGCATTTATGATGGATTAATGACATGGATGAATCACACAAATGAGTCACTAATCTCATTTAATGCAATGCCACCTTACCCCCCAAGTCACCACTCTTCTAGAAGCTTCCCGACAAATTACGAGAACGCCCCTCCAATCCGTCAAAACACGGAAAAACTTTAGACTGTATAAATACAATAACCCGATACTAGAATCTGGCTTAAAGAAAAGCCGGCTAGTAAAAACTGTCCGAAAAGTCGTACGAGCGTAAACACACGTATACGTCCGAACCCTTGTCGTAAAACCATACAACCTCTATATCGTTTCGCATGGAGCAGGGAAACTCTCTGTGTGGGACTCTAAAGACTCGACACTATGCTAGCAGTTCGTTTAACCACAGACCGCAAGCGGCACTAACTGTACGTAACGGTCCCCAGGTAGATGTCGATAAGAAGGACGATGAGGAAAATCATCCAAACTCCTACTGAGCCTGATGTGACAAGCTCCATACAGTCCGGTCTATTCGTCTAAGACTATCGCATATCAAGCCTAGGGGGCGGCAAGTGTCAGTCCCCTAATAGCTGTATAAGTCATGTCGGAGCGAAGCCCATTACACCCTGAGAAGCTACTGGAACCTACCAGTATATCTCGCTTGCCCTGGCCAGGGACTTTGCGTATTGGCTCTCTGACACAGCGCGATATCATCTCCCAATACCGGGAGAGACGAATCCTATCTAACCCCTACTGCCTCCAAGTGCTAGGGACTGCACCCAACTGCTACCTGTTTGCATGACTCCTTTGAGCCGTGGTAGGATAGCAATCTAAGAACAGTGGGACACACTTGAGGCGAAGTAGCAGTGTCAAGTCTGCGGACTATGTTGTACTCATGTCACCTGAGAACTGTTAACTGACGATGGGTATAATACCAACCAACACTTCCTCTGCGTGTCTTGTCTGGTGTACCCGTAACCTAACGAGCACCTGTATACTATCTCCAGTACGATGTACTGATGGCTACGGGATAGAACATCTCCCCAACTAGGATGAAAAGCATACACACTAGTCTACTCTGGAGATCGATGCCCTGTCTCGATAATCCTACGACTAGGGACCTGTATAGAATGTTGCTTATAGACTACCCAGCCCCCACTAGTGTGACTGCCATCACAACGCTGGTAATCAACCAAAGAACCTATGGGCTCTACTAATATGTATAAGTGATACGTTACAAGAAACATATGCACATATTAAAGTAGACACAAACCAAGTAGCATACTACCATTTTTAGCAAGACTGTATATACAACTGTGAATAACACAAGCTTCCATTAAGTAATATACAATCTAGTATGATACAATAATGGCCCCTAGGGCATATACACTAACAATCTCCCACTTGCACTAGGGCCATGAGCAGGCATATCGTAGACCTATCATCTCGAATAGCCTATCGAACTGCGTCTGAGGAATGGCCTTTGTGAATGGATCAACAATGTTATTCTCCGTCTCTACTCTTTTCACCTCGATCTCCCGGCAATCTACGATCTCCCTGATCAGGTGATACCGCCTTAAGATGTGTCTGGACTTCTGATGGGACCTGGGTTCCTTCGCTAAAGCTATAGCGCCGTTGTTGTCACAATACAGAGGTATTGGACCAACACTGGAAGGAACCACCTGACGTTCTATAAGGAGCTTCTTCATCCAGACAGCTTCTTTTGCGGCATCGCAAGCAGCTATGTACTCCTCTTCCATCGTTGAGTCAGCAACGGTCTCCTGTTTGGAACTCTTCCAACAGACCGCCCCTCCATTGAGGGTCAAGACATAACCCGATATGGACTTGGAGTCATCTTTGTCACTCTGGAAGCCGGAGTCGGCAAAGGCCTCCATCTGGAGGTCTTTTCCGCCATACACCAAGAACATCTCCTTAGTCCTCCTCAGGTACTTAAGAATGTTCTTTACTGCTATCCAGTGATTCTTCCATGGGTTTGCTTGATACCGACTTACTACGCTCAATGCGTATGCTACATCTGGTCTGGTACATAACATCGCATACATTATAGAGCCTACCGCTGAAGCGTAGGGTATAATCGATATGCGATCCCTTTCCAAATCAGTCTTGGGAGACATATCTTTGGAGAGGGTGATGTCGTGACAAACCGGTAGGTTACTGCGCTTAGAATCTTCCATACTGAATATTTTCAATATGGTGTCTATGTACCTGGACTGCGAAAGTCCCAACATCCTCTTTGATCTATCACGATAGATCTGGATCCCCAGAATGTAGGTGGCATCACCTAGGTCTTTCATAGAGAACTTCGGTGACAAAAAAATTTTGACTAACTGTAACATAGGAATATCATTTCCTATTAGGAGAATGTCATCCACGTACAAGACGAGGAATACTACAGCTCTCCCTACAATCTTACTGTATATGCATGGTTCATCTGGATTTTTGATAAAGTCAAATTCCTTGACAGTATCATCAAAACAGATGTTCCAACTCTGCGATGCCTGCTTTAGTCCATAAATGGACTTAAGCAGCTTGCATACTTTACTGCTGCTCCAACTCTGAATGAATCCCTCTGGCTGATCCATATAGACGCTCTCTTCTAAATTTCCATTTAGAAAAGCTGTCTTTACGTCCATCTGCCAGATCTCATAATCGTAGAAGGCAGCAATAGCAAGAAGGACCCGAATGGATTTGAGCATAGCCACTGGAGAAAAGGTTTCGTCATAGTCCAAACCAGGTCTTTGACGGAAACCCTTTGCAACAAGTCTAGCCTTATAGGTCTCAACCTGTCTATCTACACCAATCTTCTTTTTGAAGACCCATTTGCATCCTACAGGTTTTACCCCATCTGGAGCAATGTCCAAAGTCCATACTTTGTTAGTGTACATGGACTCCATTTCGGTCCGCATTGCATCCAGCCATTTTACCGAGTCGCCGCTCTGAATGGCTTGCTGGAAGCTAGTAGGCTCATCATAGTCAATAGTGCAATCCTCTCTATCCCCATCTATGAGAAAACCGTAGTATCTCTCGGGCGGATGAGACTGCCTACTACTCCTGCGGAGTGGCGCTGGGATGTCCGGTTCTCCTGAATCTTCTTGTTCTACCAAGGTTTCAGTAATAGCTTGTGGTTCTGGAATTTCTTCCAGTTCTATTGCGCTCCCACTCTTCTGATTTTCCAAAAATTCAGTTTCCAAGAAGCGGGCATGTTGAGAAACAAAAACCTTTTGTTCCTCTGCGTAATAGAAACAATATCCCATGGAGTTCTTTGGATATCCCACAAATTTACACTGTACCGAGCGTGCCTTGAGTTTTTCCGCATGCTGCTTCTTTATAAAAGCTGGACATCCCCATGTCTTAAGATAATTAAGACAGGGTTTCATCCCACTCCACATCTGATATGGTGTGGTAGGCACAGTCTTGGTTGGAATTCGGTTCAAAAGATATGTAGCTGATTCTAGTGCATATCCCTAGAATGATCGCGGTAACTCAGCGTTACTCATCATGGAACGTACCATATCTAATAGGGTTCGGTTCCGTCTCTCCGATACACCATTATGTTGTGGTGTGTATGGAGGAGTAAGCTGAGAGAGAATTCCATTCTCTTTTAAGTAACCTAGGAACTCGGTACTTAAGTATTCACCACCTCGATCAGATCTCAGTGTTTTGATACTTTTGCCGGTTTATTTTTCCACTTCATTCTTGTATTCTTGGAATTTCTCAAAGGCCTCGGATTTATGCTTCATTAAGAAGATATATCCATACCTAGAGAAATCATCCATAAAAGTAATGAAGCAGGAATAACCACCTCGCGCATGTGTAAACATTGGACCGCACACGTCACTGTGTATGGGTCCTAAGAGCTCGCTCGCTCTTACTCCGTGTCGAGAAAACGGAGTCTTTGTCATCTTTCCCATGAGACAAGATTCACAAGTAGCATAAAATTGATATTCGAACGGATTCAAATATCCTTCTCCATGTAACTTAGTCAACCTTCTCTCATTATTGTGACCTAGTCTACAATGCCATAAGAAAGCCTAATTTATTTCCGGAGACTTTCTTTTAAGTGTATTCTGGACATTGAAAACCTGAGCTTGACTTAATACGTATATACCGTTATCTAATGTACCTGACCCAATCAGAACTTGATTTAGGTGGATGTTAACTACATCGCTTACGAATGTAAAATCATATCCCTCTCTCGAAAGAGAGGACACTGATATGATATTACAAGTCATACTAGGTATATATAAACAGTTACGTAAAATCAATATATGCCCACTTTTCAAACCTACGCGATATTCTCCTACGGATTCAGCATTCACTGTCATTCCGTTTGCAACTTTGAGAGACCAATCACCTACCTTTATAACTTTACGGTTTCTCAAAGCATGTAATGAATTACAGATATGAGATCCTGCTCCGGTATCTAATACCCAGAAAGTAGAGTTAATTGACAAACAGTTTTCAATAACTAACACACTTGAGGTTGAAGCCACAACATGCTTCGTATACTGGTTACTGGCTTCTAAAGCCCTGCAATCTTTCAGCCAATGTCCAATCCCATAATAATAGGAATTACCCTCTTTTACTACATTAAGTCCTGAAGCTTTTGCCCTTCTCTTTCCTTTTACTTCCCTTGTTTCCTTCAAGCCAGAAGGTAGAGACTGTAGAATCAAGTCGGTATTTGACCTGTTTCCTAATGTGGTCTTCAGGACCTGGAGCTTATCAATATAGCTAGTCATTGTAAGGACGCTGTCCCCTACAAATGACTCGACAGCCAACCTCGCTTGAATTAATTCGGTCGAGGTCTTATATCTTGCGATATGAGATTGCTCTCCATAAAAATCTTTGTTATGGAGAAAGATGAAAACTAAGTCCATCTTCTCGTGCTGCTTCTGGTATACACCATCAACTGAAGCTGACACGAGGCACTTGGCTTTCGTTTTAACCTTTTCCCTTATCTGGTGGATATCCATATCCGTGACGGTGGAAACTGGACCTGGGACGGCGAGATCTTGAGTAGTAATAGGGTGGTCTAGCATGTCATAGGCAATGGACATCTGGACAGACCTTTGCCAGTCATATAAGTCAGATTCAGTCAATTTGTTATCTAGATGTAACCTATGTGTGGTCATAAAGTCGCTGCAATTAAGAGAGAGAGAAGAAAACATTATTAGCAAGATGCTCTTGCAAGTTTAGAGTGGTTTTTAATTTATCTAAACAGGATGGCTCCCACTGTTTCTCGAATCTTTCCTCAAACCATAAAAGAAGAATTAGCCAGGACTATTCTCACCGTACAATACTTGCTTAACCGTTCAGCCAAGCCAGCATCGATACTTCGAGGGAGGTTTTCCAACGCTTTCGCAAAGTTCCTTAATTAAATAAACTCTTTTCTCTGGGAGCGTAACCCCGCTGACACCTTTCTAGGCACCTACTTAGTTTATAGCATTGATCGTTAAGTGACGAATCTCCTGATAAGTAGTATATACTCACAGTAGGATTGGGATCCAAAATATCAGCGTATGATAATGTTGAAGGAATCCTACCAACATTCATCAAACTCCAAAATAGTATGCATCTCTCTGCAAATTTCAATTTCCTTAGAAATTCCCGATGTATATTTTTGCCCCATGCTCTTATGACCTTGACTTTAGTCAACAAATCATAAGTCACATGTCAAGTTCTATCCGTCATTATCCAGGTTAATTTGAACCCACCCGTACATACCCTTGACTTCAGTCAAGGTAATACGACTGTCCCAAACCATCGCATCTATCTATGCTACATATGAATATCCAACAGCTAGCAAACACTGTGCCTTGACTTTAGTCAACAAACACAGCTTGAATACTATTGACTATCTATATGAAATGACGGAGGGCTACGACTGGTTTTGGCAAAACCATGAACTAATGAACTTGATATAATCAAAGGAACCTGATACTTTTTAAAAGGAGTGGTTAAAGCTCCGCAATTAAAAATTCTGCTCTTTTAAAATAACCGAGTGGTTTCTTTTAAATTTGTTCCAACGATTGAACTTTGGTTTATTTTCATTGCATTATAATAATGCGTCCCATCATTTATCCTATCATTTCAGAAAACAACGAAAATACTACGTCCTCTTATGCCATCCGCATTCGCCACTGGGTCCCGTCATCACCCGTTAGGTTACTTAACTAACGACAGAGCGGGGGCTGGGCGAGCGCAGATGTAAAACATAAGTGACGTCTAATAGCTATCATATATAGATATTGTACATTCGTCAGACGCAATAATAAGCATTCCAGATCACAGATGAATTTTATTTGATTTACTAGCAATCCGCATTTGCTTTGAGCCTGCAATAAAAGACGGATTACACAGTTGTGATGAATAGCCATTACCCCACCCTAGACCCCTATGGGTACGGCAAACTACCCGTCAAGTACCCGAAGTGAAGCGGTCTCCCTCAACAACGTGAGTAGGCCACTAAACACTTTGACGTACCCGGTAGTTTGTGTACCCCATCTTGGGTCTATCCTAGGAGCAAAAACAGTAAAAAGAAATAATACAACGGTGGCTACAACCGCAACCTGGATGTGCCCCGCAAAAGAATATTACATCATATTACATTTACTTCGAATGAATGAATAATAAACCCATCTGAAAACCCCGGCTAATCATCACAACAGTCTAATACAGTTCATATACACAAACAGTAAACATTTCAGAAATGTGCAACCCCCTGCCAACCGACATACTAGCAGTTAGGGGAGGTTTACGAACACATTAAACATTACAGATAAAAACCCAATTAGCAAATATCTTAGAACATCGATCGATTACCATATTCCGTGTCTACCCCAATAGCAAGCCAGCACTGAAGTAACCTGGGTATAAACAGAACATACAGGAAACCAAAACACCAACAAATATGAATAACAGAGCAAATCCGAGTCAACTCGGTGTTGACTCGACGGCGGATCCGCGGCAGAAGCACTCTATTGCCGCTGGTCCGCGGCCAAAAAACTGAGTTGGAACTTCGTATTTTCCCAGTATTCTTATATTTCCCTGCTATGAATTTTAAGGCATATCAAATATTTTTTTAGACATTTTTAAAATTAACAGAAACTAGGAATTTCCGGGGTTTTGTTTTCGTGTTTTCCGTCGATCGAACTTCTAATTAGTTGCTAACATGCTAGTAATGGTTTAGTTGGCTCTGATACCACTGTAAGTTCATGTCACGCACCCTACGAACTTGCGGGGAGGCGGAATATATGAAAAACGATAATCAAGGCTTCGTAGCACGGACTTGAGTGCATGAATCGTTATCTAAACCATTGCTAACTATCAACTAGAGGTTTAACTACTCGGATTCAAAGTTATACCTCACGTTACATGTCCTTCGGGTCTTCATCGCTGTCCTCCACTCCTCGTAGGCTTCTTGGAACATCGGCACCTCAACGGCCTCCTCGAATCAAAGACGATCCACCCGAAAACTCCTAGGCCAAGCTTAATCTCAAACTTGAGATAACTAGGTTGCTTAAAGTGCTAATCTAAGCAACCTAGGGGATATAGAGTGAGGTTATGGATGTATTAGTCTAGCTAACCCTTGATCTCAACTCATGAGAGGTTAGGGTTAGGGTTTGAAGAATGAAAGAGCTTGAGGAGAGAGAAGGTGAAGATGATAATGAAATGAGATAATGATCTATCATAATATATATGAAGCATTATTTATTTATCCAAAAATGAAATAATAGAATTAACAACCATGCTTCATAAATATCTATGAGTGATTCATCTCCATGAGTCATTAAGCATTTATGATGCATTAATGACATGGATGAATCACACAAATAAGTCACTAATCTCATTTAATGCAATGCCACCTTACCCCCCAAGTCACCACTCTTCTAGAAGCATCCCGACAAATTACGAGAACGCCTCTCCAATCCGTGAAAACACGGAAAAACCTCTGACTGTATAAATCCAATAACCCGATACTAGAATCTGGCTTAAACCAAAGCCGGCTAGTAAAAACTGTCCGAAAAGTCGTACGTGCGTAAACACACGTATGCGTCCGAACCCTTGTCGTAAAACCGTACGACCTCTATATCGTTTCGCCTGGAGCAGGGAAACTCTCTGTGTGGGCTCCAAAGACTCGACACTACGCTGGCAGTGGGTTTAACCACAGACCGCAAGCGGCACTAGCTGTACGTAACGGTCCCCAGGTAGATGTCGATAAGAAGGCCGATGAGGAAAATCATCCGAACTCCCACTGAGCCTGAAGTGACAATCTCCGTACAGTCCGGTCTGTTCGTCAAAGACTATCGCATATCAAGCCTAGGGGGCGGCAAGCGTCAGTCCCCTAATAGCTGTATAAGTCGTGTCGGAGCGAAGCCCATTACACCCTGAGAAGCTACTGGAACCTACCTGTATATCTCGCTTGCCCTGGCCAGGGACTTTGCGTAATGGCTCTCTGACACAGCGCGATATCATCTCCCAATACCGGGAGAGACGAATCCTATCTAACCACTACTGCCTCCAAGTGCTCGGGACTGCACTCAACTGCTACCTGATTGCACGACTCCTTTGAGCCGTGGTAGGGTAGCAATTTAAGAACAGTGGGACACACTCAAGGCGAAGTAGCAGTGTCAAGTCTGCGGACTATGCTGTACTCATGTTACCTGGGAACTGTTAACTGACGATGGGTATAATACCAACCAACAGTTCCTCTGCGAGTCCTGTCCGGTGTACCCGTAACCTAACGAGCACCTGTATACTATCTCCAGTACGATGTACTGATGGCTATGGGACAGACCATCTCCCCAACTGGGATGAGAAGCGTACACACTAGTCTACTCTGGAGTGTCGATGCCCCGTCTCGATAACTCCAGTACGACTAGGGACCTGTATAGGATGTTGCTTATAGACTACCGAGCCCCCACTAGTGTGACTGCCATCACAACGCTGGTAATCAAGCAAAGAACCTATGGGCTCTACTATTATGTATAAGTGATACGTTACAAGAAACATATGCGCATATTAAAGTAGACACAAACCAAGTAGTATACTACCATTTTTAGCAAAACTGTATATACAACTGTGAATAACCCAAGCTTCCATTAAGTAATATACAATGTAGTATGATACAATAATGGCCCCTAGGGCATATACACTAATAAAACCTAGCGCTCTGATACCAACTTTGTCACGACCCGAAATTGGCACGTGACGGCCCTAATACTACGCAACGCCTAAAGACGTAACGCAGTAAAAGAAAGCCAAAACCCAGAAATAAAAACCATAAAAAGAAGACAAGAAAAGATAATAGCAGTTTTGAAACATTTGAAATCACAACCCAAATTCTTTAAAAGACCAACTTCTTTCTTTAAAATTTTGGCAACACCCCCTTTGTAAAAACTGACCCCAAAATGGGTGCCACAATAAAGATATATAAAGCATCCCCAAACGGGAGCAAATACACGCCCAAAGGCGGAAAACAATCACCACCACAAATATACAACACCGTAGTGAAGAAATAAAGACAATAGAGATAAAGCTGTATAAAAGACAACAAATCCACAATTACATACAATATCTTCCTCACCAAGTCTCTAAGTCAACAACATAATAGTAGATGGAGAGTACAAGATACAACTAATGTACAATACAAAATACAGATAACCTTCAAAACCCACCTAAGCAAAATAGCACACCGTGAGCCGATGCGGTATCTGTAGCAAAAGATGATTGATGAATAGCCTGCCTCGACTACTCTGGGGAAACACCCTGCAAAACAACTGTGGCACAACGGGGGTGAGTTGCTAACTCGTGAATAGTAGATGACATGTGCAGGTAATCGCAAGTATGTACGTATAGCATGAATCTAAGATATGCAATTAGCAGCAATAACAGGTCATATGAATGTAGAATAATAGAAAGTACACAAACAGGTACAACCAATATATAAAGCAATAGTGATATGACAATAGTATGCAATAATCATGCGATAGGGATATGAGAATGTAGATATGCAGCAATCATGAAGGGTACACTAACAGGTACTACTAATACATGAACAGTGCATAAATAAATAGGTATGAGGTATGGAGTGAAATATGTCATTTCCACGGAATCCTGACATCGTGGTAGGATCACAATCCATCAAGACACTCAAATTCACAATTCCTCAAATCAGCCCCTAAGTTGGGCTCTCATATCATATAAGTCTCACATCTCCCAAATGTACAATTGTTGGATATATGTATGCCCTAGAGGCCATTATATGATAGTGGATGTATCTATACATGTATATATATATATATTCAGTATGCATTCTTGCTCGACATGATAGTATGCTATCGGGTTATTCTTTATCTGACATGTTGATTTGATCATGCTTTTATTCATTCATACGTGTTGATAAAGCCCTGAGGATATCGGCTTGACTGCTCTGATTATGATGGAGATCATGCTAGTGGGACATCTGTAGTCTATAAGCATACCCTAGAAAGTCCCTAGTCGTAGGTATATCGAGACGAGGCATTGATATACCAGAGTAGACTAGCGTATATGATACTAGACCCATGCGATGGGCGATGGATGTTCCCACATTCATCGATGTTTGACATCAAGATCATATACGGGTGCTCAGTGGTGACTGGGTACACTGGACGGACTCGCCGAGAAATCCTATATGGAATAATATCTATCGTCGGATAGCAGTTCTCAGGTGACACTGGTACAGGTTAGTCTGTAGACCCGAGATCGTCATAGAGTCTTGTGTGTTCTCCCACTGTACTTTGATTGCCACCCTACCACAGCTCTACTGAGTCGTGCAAACAGGTGGCCGTTAGGTACAGTCCCGAGACACACGAAGACAATGAGCGATAGGAGGGGTTTCGTCTCTCCCGATATTGGGAGTTGATGCTGTGCTGTGCCCGACTGGTTATATCAGTAAGTCCCTGGCCAGGACTGCTGAGATTTGCTGATAAGTGTTATCAGTAGTTTCTCGATCTGTTATAGACCATTGACCGGCACGACTTATTGAGTTATTGGGGTCGACGTGACCATCCCTAGGCTCGATATGCAGCATATCTGACGAAGAGATCGGACTGTACGGTAGTGTTGCCGGATGGCTCGACGGGAGTTGTAGCAGGTTCGCTTGTTTTCTTCTGATCGCTCAGTACCCGGGTGGCCGTTACGTTTAGCTGACCGCTTGTGGCTTGAGGGTACCTGATATGATCATCACCCTCTGCCGGCGTATTGACGAGTCTTAGAGTCCCACAAAGGAGTTGCTCAGTCCAGGCGAAACGTTGCGGTGCGCGTATGCGATATGCGCATGCACTCGATTGAAATGTGCGTATATGATACCGTACATTGATCGGGTGGCTTACTTTTGGTAGGGTCGTATGAGATATGACCGGATTGATAAATTAAGTGTTGATTTATCATTTAACCATTAGTTTTTCTCACTTGGAAAACCTTTTCATGGATGATGGATGTGTGCATGAATGTGTGTTTTTCTTTCTTTCTTTCATGCTAGTTTCTTGCACATGTGGATGTGCATACATGCACACATACATACACTCATTCATCATGGTTGTATGCATATAGAAATGGTGGCAATGCAAGACTCACACCATAGATTATTTAGTGGATTATTATTTAATTTTGGGTTTAAAAGAAAATGAAAAGAGAAGGATAATGATTCATGCTTCTACATGCTTCCTTTGACCTAACCATGCTCAACTACCACTAACTCATGGTTATCTTTCTCTTTATCATCCTAAACCCAAGTTAAATTAACTATCTACCATTTAATCATGGTTCAAGTCAAGAAGGAATAAATATATATAGTGATATTTTATTTCTTTAGTTAGTTTTAAACTTATGGTTATCATTTTACCTCTTGCCCAAAAATTGCCACCATCTTCTTCCTCTTGCTCTTTTGCTCTCTAGTTTTTCATAGTGAGCAAATACCACTTAAAGATAGGTTTTTGAAGTGAGAAACCCAACCACAACCTCATTCTACACAAGCTTAGCCGCTTAGTTTGGAGTGTTCTCTTCGTTTTGACGAAGTAGCAAGCTTGGACGGAGATCTCCGTGGTGGATCGTCGTGGAAACAAGGGGACATCAAGTGGACCTTCTTCCAACACCCTAGAGTCAAAGGAGCAAAGCAAAAGGGGAGTTACAAAGGTTGTAGTCTTGAAACCCTAAGTTTATTAGCTAAAAGTTTTGTAACCCTAATCTTTCTAGGTTCGATTCCTTTGCTTGTTAGTTTAGAACCATAAAAATGAACACTTTAGGTCATGTGATGCTTTAAAACTCTTCATAGGGTGCTAGACTAACCTTACATTGGTATCAGAGCCGACCTAGAATATTAGGCGACCTCTTTGCGAAGTCAAAAGTCCGATCGAACCGAAATACGGTTTCTTTAGGTGCTCTCTGGAAATTTTCTAAAACCTGACATTTTTCAAAATTAAAAATATTTAAAAATCACAGCAGGAAAATATAAGGATTACGACGAAAAATTTATCCAATGAACAGTACTATCAGCCGCGGAAACGCGGCCTAAGCTTGCTTAGGCCGCTGTTCCGCGGCCATTTATATATATTGTTGGGTAGTTTTTCTTCAGTAATTCATTATTCTGCTTGTATATAATTTTGGATATTTTTGATCTGTATTTAGTTTAGAAAAATTCTGGAGATAATTTTGGACCCGTAGATTCGATCGGAATTTTGTTTTCGTAGCTTTTCCGGGTAAAATAGAAAGTATTGGGGTGTTTGAACAAATATCATTTGCTCACTATTCACGGGGTTTAAATACTTTGGAAATTCATGCAAGTCTTTTTGTGGTGGTCCCTCTAGAAGACAACAAACCTTAACTCGATTATGTGACCGTCTTGAACTGCCCTTTGAACCTTAGGGTTTGGTGCAGTACGGCGTGCCACATGTGAGGCGTTGGCTTGACCCTTCTACGGCTGGACCGCTACTACTGTGTCACACTCCAGGTGTTTGAACCCTGCTCAAGTGTTGGGCTTTAGTGAATCCTGGGTATTTGATAGTTCGTTCGAAAAATTCAATACTGTTTGTTTATCCGGAATGTGATACTATTTTACACTTTCTTTTCTGTGACCGTAAGTGTAGTATGTAGTGGTATTGCCGATTGCCGTTGCTATATGTCGACGACAATCGGTGTATGCATACTTACTTACGTTGATGATATGAGATATTATGTGTTGCTGAGATATGATGTGCAGGATTGTCGCGATCGAATAGCCGGGGGGTTTTTATGTGAGATGAGAGTTTTGTATTTTTATTCATGTAAATTCAAATGTAATGTAATATTCTTTTATTTGGGCCGCTTCCAGGTTGCGGAAGTTGTAACCCTTTGTATATTATTTACTTTTCCGCATTAGGATGGACCCAAGGAGGGGAGCACAGGTGACCGGGTTCTGGGGTTCAGTGGGAGGCCATCTCGAGGAGTCGAGACCGGGTCTCCTAAACTCCAGGATTGGTAGGGTCACTTGCCGCTCTCGTAGGGGTCCAGGGTGTGGTCTTGGCTATTCATCGCGACTGTGGAATCCGTATTTTCTATTCTGGCTAAATACTAAATACGGACGTCCTAGAATATCCCACGTTATATCTATGTTTCTGCTGCCTGTGTTCTGTGATATCTGAGACGAATGACATATTATATATATGATATATAGTAGACGTTGCTTATGTTTTACACCCGCGCTAGTCCCGTCCCGGTATGCCGTTAGTTAAGTAACCTAGCGGTGCATAACGGAACATTGTGGCGAATGCGGATGGCATAAGCGTACGTGTTATTTTCGTTTCTTTTCTGTGATTGGTTTAAGGACTTAAATGATGGGATTACATTAATGTGATTAATTTAAAGAAAATAAACCTAAAAAGATGTTGTAGAATCAAATTTTGAAAACCACTCGGCTATTTTACGAAAAAGCTATATTTTCAAAACTGCGGAGCTTAAGCCACTCCTTTTGAAAACCATTTTGATTCTACAACGATATCAAGCTCAAAGCGTTAAAGATTTTCTTAAAAATCATCCGCAACCCTCCGTCATTTTAGGAAGTAGAGTACTTAGTATTCGTGCTACGTTTGTTGACCTTAGCCAAGGCGTAGTGTACGGTAGCTAAGTGATGTCTTCCTACAAAAGCATATGATGCAGATTACTTAGGACGGGCATATGACTTTGTTGACCTTAGCCAAGGGTCATGTGAACGGGTCTAATTAATCAAGAAATGACGGGTTGAGCTTGACTGGTACTCGTGATTTGTTGACCTTAGCCAAGGTCACGAGTATCAGGGGTAAAAACTACATCGGGAATTTCAAGAGTTGAGATTTGCAATGAGATTGCATACCTTCCATATCATGGTTGGATCCCGATCCCACTGTGGGCAATAGTTGCTCCTAGGAGAGTTTTACAGTTTACAATCAGCTAACTCATTAGGTGTCTAGAAAGGTGTTAACGGGGCTCCCCCTCTGGGAAAATGAGGTTTGCTCTAATTAGGTCCGTGCGAAAGCACGGGGAACCTCCCTCAAGTACCGACACTGGCCTGGCTGAACGGTTAGCGAAGTTGTAGACTGTAATTAATCCTGGCTAGTTTTTCTTTTTAAGGTTTGAAAGAAAAACTCGATAAAAGCAGTGGGAAACATCGATTAGACAAGATAATAACAAATCTGATCTATGCAAGAGCTTTCGCTGAGTGTGTTCTTTTCTCTCTCTTAATGGCAGATACCCATGACAGGACTCAAGTTTTTATTAGATAAAAACAAACTGAATGGGACCAACTATAAAGACTGGCTGAGGAATCTGAAAATCGCCTTGACTTATGATAAAGTATCATATGTCCTCACGGCTCCAGCCCCGCCCGTCCCTAGTCCAAAATCCTCAGTTGCGGACATTGAAGTCCGCAAGACATGGGACGCTGACTGTGCCATGGCCAAATGCCTCGTGCTTGCATCGATGGACAATACACATCAAAAGCAGCACGAGGACATGGACATTCACGGTATACTTCTCTATACAAAGGAGTTGTATGGGGAACAAGCCCGCGTATTACGATACGAAGCATCAAGGAAACTGTTTCAGATGCGAATGGCCCCTGGCACACCAGTAGGAGACCATGTATTGAAGATGATAGCTCTTATAGAAGAGCTTGAGGACCTGGGATGGTCAATGGACAATGAACAATATATTGATATTATTCTGCAGTCCCTCCCCTCCACCTTTGCTCAGTTCATAGTGAACTTCAACATGCACGGAATGGAGAAGGATCTCCCTGAACTCCTTAACATGTTAAGGAGTGCAGAGAGCACTATGAAGTCAGTTCGAACTCCCGTTATGACTATTGGACAGTCTTCTTCTTCTCGCCTGAAAGCTAAAGCCAAGGGAAAGAAAAAGAAGAAACCCACTAATCCTAAAGGCGGAGTTCAAAAGGCGAAGGGAAAGGGAAAGTCCAAGGCTGGAGACTCGGGGAAGGGCGAATGTTTCCATTGCCACAAGACAGGACACTGGAAGCGCAACTGCACGGAATACTTGAATCTTAAGAAGAAGCATGTTGATGCTTCTGCTTCAGGTGCGTTCGTGACTGAAAACTGTTTTTCTATAAACTCTGCTTCCTGGGTATTGGATACCGGTTCAGGTTCTCACATTTGCAATTCTATGCAGGGGCTGAGAAATAGCAAGGTTTTGAGGACAGGTGACCATACTCTCCGCGTTGGAAATGGTTCCAATGTACATACATTCGCAGTGGGAGAGTATCACTTGGGATTGCCATCTGGATGTATTTTGGTTTTAAATCCATGTTATTTTGTACCAACTATGTTATGTAATATAATATCCGTTTCTTTGCTAGACAATGAAGGGTATAATTTTTTATTGCAGAACAATGTTATGAACATTAACCTGAATCAAATGTTGGTTGGGTATGGTACGCTAAATAACGGAATATATGTCCTAAATCAACACACAGTTTGCAGTATACAACACACTAATAAAAGAAAACTTTCAGAATTAAATGAAGCTTTTCTTTGGCACTGTAGACTTGGTCATATTAACGAAACAAGACTAAACAAGTTACACAAAGATGGATATTTAAACTCTTTTGAATATAAATCTTATGCGACTTGCCAGTCTTGTATCAAGGGTAAAATGACCAAAACTCCGTTTACCGGACACGGAGAAAGAGCTACTGAGCTCTTAGGCCTCATACATAGTGATGTATGCGGGCCAATGTCTACACAGGCTAGAGGCGGTTTTTCATACTTCATTACATTCACTGACGACTTCTCAAGATTCGGTCATGTATTTTTATTAAAGCACAAGTCCGAAGCTTTCGAGAAATTCATTGAATATAAACAAGAAGTAGAAAAACAAACCGGCTTGAGTATCAAGATGCTTCGATCAGATCGAGGTGGTGAGTATCTCAGTACAGAATTTGCAAACTTCCTAAAAGAGAATGGGATTCTCTCTCAGCTCACTCCTCCTTACACACCACAGCACAACGGTGTGTCAGAACGACGGAATAGGACCCTATTAGATATGGTCCGGTCCATGATGAGTGACGCTGAGTTACCAGTCTCGTTTTGGGGGCATGCATTGGAGACTGCAGCGTTTCTGCTGAACAGGGTTCCAACCAAAACCGTGTCTACCACGCCATATGAGATATGGCATGGGAAGAGACCATCTCTTAAGAGAATTAAGATTTGGGGTTGCCCGGCCTATGTTAAAAAGCAGAATCCGGACAAACTCGAGACACGGTCAGTCGTGTGTAACTTTGTGGGATATCCAAAGAATTCTTATGGATATCTATTCTACCACAAAGAGGAACAAAAGGTGTTTGTTTCTCAACATGCCACATTCTTGGAAAAAGAATTTATCACAGATAAGGATGATGGCAAGGTGGTAGATCTAGAAGAAGTTCTAGAGACACAAACTACAAATGACGATTTAGTTGAGCCGGCTGTTGCAACAGAGACTGAAGAACCTCGGCCACTCCATAGGTCTGGTAGGACTTCTCGCCCACCGGAGAGGTACTACGGTTTCCTCATTGATGGTAACGGAGAAGATTGCATCATGGATGATGATGATCCCACCAGTTTTCAGCAAGCTATCACGAGTAAAGACTCTGTGAAGTGGCTGGATGCCATGAGATCCGAAATGGAGTCTATGTACACCAACAAAGTATGGACTTTGGACGTTGTACCCCATGTGGTAAAACCTGTGGGGTGCAAATGGATCTTTAAAAGAAAGATTGGTGTAGATGGGCAGGTGGAGACCTATAAGGCAAGACTTGTGGCGAAGGGTTTTCGTCAAAGACCAGGTTTGGACTATGACGAGACTTTTTCTCCCGTAGCCATGCTTAAATCCATTCGGATCCTACTTGCTATTGCTGCTCACTACGACTATGAAATCTGGAAGATGGACGTTAAAACCGCATTTCTAAATGGAAATTTAGAAGAATGCGTTTATATGGATCAGCCAGAGGGCTTCATTGACAGTGGGAGCAGCGGGAAAGCATGTAAATTGCTTAAATCCATATATGGGTTAAAGCAGGCATCACGGAGTTGGAACATCTGTTTCGATGATGTTATCAAAGAGTTTGATTTCATCAAAAATCCAGATGAACCTTGTGTTTATAAGAAGGCTGTAGGGAGAGCTGTCACATTCCTCGTATTGTACGTGGACGACATTCTCCTGATAGGAAATGATATTCCTATGCTACAGTCGGTCAAATCTTTCTTATCACTAAGGTTCTCCATGAAGGACCTGGGTGATGCCACGTACATTCTGGGCATAAGGATCTATAGGGATAGATCCAAAAGGTTATTGGGATTATCCCAAACCAGGTACATTGACACCATACTAAAAAGGTTTAGTATGGAAGACTCCAAGCGGGGTGCCTTACCCGCTTACCATTGGGTCACTCTCTCCAAGGATTCTTGTCCAAAGACTGATGAAGAGAGAGCTCGCATGAGTATTATACCCTATGCTTCGGCAGTAGGATCTATAATGTATGCGATGTTGTATACACGCCCAGATGTAGCTTACGCACTTAGTGTTGTAAGCAGGTATCAATCCAACCCAGGGGAGAATCACTGGACAGCTGTGAAGAACATTCTTAAGTACTTGCGAAGGACTAAAGAATTGTTCTTGGTGTATGGTAATGGAGATCTCCATATGGAGGCCTTTACCGATTCGAGCTTCCAGAGCGATAAGGACGACAGCAAATCTATCTCTGGGTTTGTGTTTACCCTCAATGGAGGGGCGGTGAGTTGGAAGAGTTCCAAACAAGATACCGTTGCAGACTCTACGATGGAAGCTGAGTACATTGCTGCAAATGATGCCGCCAAGGAAGCCGTCTGGATGAAGAAGTTCGTCTCGGAGCTAGGAGTAGTTCCATCCATTATTGATCCAATACCTTTGTATTGCGACAATAATGGGGCAATGGCGTTAGCCAAGGAGCCCAGATCCCATCAGCAGTCCAGACACATCCTGAGGCGTTTTCATTTGATCCGGGAGATTGTTGATCGCCGCGAGATCGAGATTAAGAGAGTAGACACAAAGAATAACCCCGCGGATCCATTCACCAAGGCCCTCCCTCAGCCGCAGCATGAGCGACTTTTTAAGATGTTGGGTATGAGATACGCCAATAATTGGCTTAGTGCAAGTGCGAGATTGTTGGATATATGTATGCCCTAGAGGCCATTATATGATAGTGGATGTATCTATACATGTATATATATATATATATTCAGTATGCATTCTTGCTCGACATGATAGTATGCTATCGGGTTATTCTTTATCTGACATGTTGATTTGATCATGCTTTTATTCATTCATACGTGTTGATAAAGCCCTAAGGATATCGGCTTGACTGCTCTGATTATGATGGAGATCATACTAGTGGGACATCTGTAGTCTATAAGCATATCCTAGAAAGTCCCTAGTCGTAGGTATATCGAGACAGGGCATTGATATACCAGAGTAGACTAGCGTATATGATACTAGACCCATGCGATGGGCGATGGATGTTCCCACATTCATCGATGTTTGACATCAAGATCATATACGGGTGCTCAGTGGTGACTGGGTACACTGGACGGACTCGCCGAGAACTCCTATATGGAATAATATCTATCGTCGGATAGCAGTTCTCAGGTGACACTGGTACAGGTTAGTCTGTAGACCCGAGATCGTCATAGAGTCTTGTGTGTTCTCCCACTGTACTTTGATTGCCACCCTACCACGGCTCTACTGAGTCATGCAAACAGGTGGCCGTTGGGTACAGTCCCGAGACACACGAAGACAATGAGCGATAGGAGGGATTTCGTCTCTCCCGATATTGGGAGTTGATGCTGTGCTGTGCCCGACTGGTTATATCAGTAAGTCCCTGGCCAGGGCTGCTGAGATTTGCTGATAAGTGTTATCAGTAGTTTCTCGATCTGTTATAGACCATTCACCGGCACGACTTATTGAGTTATTGGGGTCGACGTGACCATCCCTAGGCTCGATATGCAGCATATCTGACGAAGAGACCGGACTGTACGGTAGTGTTGCCGGATGGCTCGACGGGAGTTGTAGCAGGTTCGCTTGTTTTCTTCTGATCGCTCAGTACCCAGGTGGCCGTTACGTTTAGCTGACCGCTTGCGGCTTGAGGGTACCTGATATGATCATCACCCTCTGCCGGCGTATTGACGAGTCTTAGAGTCCCACAAAGGAGTTGCTCAGTCCAGGCGAAACGTTGTGGTGCGCGTATGCGATATGCGCATGCACTCGATTGAAATGTGTGTATATGATACCGTACATTGATCGGGTGGCTTACTTTTGGTAGGGTCGTATGAGATATGACCGGATTGATAAATTAAGTGTTGATTTATCATTTAACCATTAGTTTTTCTCACTTGGAAAACCTTTTCATGGATGATGGATGTGTGCATGAATGTGTGTTTTTCTTTCTTTCTTTCATGCTAGTTTCTTGCACATGTGGATGTGCATACATGCACACATACATACACTCATTCATCATGGTTGTATGCATATAGAAATGGTGGCAATGCAAGACTCACACCATAGATTATTTAGTGGATTATTATTTAATTTTGGGTTTAAAAGAAAATGAAAAGAGAAGGATAATGATTCATGCTTCTACATGCTTCCTTTGACCTAACCATGCTCAACTACCACTAACTCATGGTTATCTTTCTCTTTATCATCCTAAACCCAAGTTAAATTAACTATCTACCATTTAATCATGGTTCAAGTCAAGAAGGAATAAATATATATAGTGATATTTTATTTCTTTAGTTAGTTTTAACCTTATGGTTATCATTTTACCTCTTGCCCAAAAATTGCCACCATCTTCTTCCTCTTGCTCTTTTGCTCTCTAGTTTTTCATAGTGAGCAAATACCACTTAAACATAGGTTTTTGAAGTGAGAAACCCAACCACAACCCCATTCTACATAAGCTTAGCCCTTAGTTTGGAGTGTTCTCTTCGTTTTGACGAAGTAGCAAGCTTGGACGGAGATCTCCGTGGTGGATCGTCGTGGACACAAGGGGACATCAAGTGGACCTTCTTCCAACACCCTAGAGTCAAAGGAGCAAAGCAAAAGGGGAGCTACAAAGGTTGTAGTCTTCAAACCCTAAGTTTATTAGCTAAAAGTTTTGTAACCCTAATCTTTCTAGGTTCGATTCCTTTGCTTGTTAGTTTAGCACCATAAAAATGAAAACTTTAGGTCATGTGATGCTTTAAAACTCTTCATAGGGTGCTAGACTAACCTTACAACAATATCGAGTAATCTCCTATATCCCGAATGTACAAATCAGTAATCTCATATGTATCCGGTATCCAATCTCAATGAATCACCTAATATCCCAAATCAAGCTCAAGTAAAATTCTAACATCCTAAATATATATATATATATATATATATATATTTTTGCATAAATAAATATGATGGGGTCAATACACATATATTAGCGTCCCACTCCACTAATATTGGTGTAAGGGTATATATAACAACGGCTAAATCCCTTGTTATATATAAAAAGTAATTGGAAATATCATGAAAACCAATGTGCCAAGCATCAACACAGAAATACTGATCTATCAAATGCCGTCTCCAAGACTAGTATGCTGATAGGTACGTATCATACGCTATCCCGAAAGCACGAGTGCCTTGCTCTGACCCTCGCCTTTCGACGTATCCATACGTACATGACTCCCAACGGTATCCCCATGATCCCCGCCGAGTCATTAGTACTGTCACCGGTAGGTACTCGCCCACCTCTAGGCTCAATCGGCAAAGTCCATCGATCATCTTGCCGAGGGGAACCATACCGGGCCCCACCATGCACCCTCATACGGCACCCACTCCTCGTATGGAGTATATAAACAGAACTGATAAATCTCATGGTGGATGCGCGAATATCATATGAAGGAAACCGAGTTTTTCAAATAATGCATAATTTCATGAACTCCCACAGTTCCCAAATCCAGAAAATATCATGTAAAATCCAAATAACAATGCGCAAATCCAGGAATAAATATGTGTGATATATCTGAAATGCAAGCATATAAAGGAAAATATGTAGCTGAAACCAGGTGTATGGGAAATCAATAAGGTACAGCTAAGTATAGTTGTCTACCTATAAGTAAATGATGTAGTATACCCCCCTGCGTATAAGTAAAATATGAGCAAGGTATACCTGTAGCTGTATCGTAAAGGGTATATGTACCTATCACTAATGGTACGATACTCTATAGGTATACAGGTATGATAAATATCATATGTGATAGCAGTACGAATCATTGTCACAAGGTCCCTAACCAAGCAATATATTATCTATAAGTGGTTTGTATGTGACATGGAAATTATTAACGGTGTGTGTAGTATACAATCAGTGCTCGTGCAACATGAATCGTCGATAATTTGTGCAGTGTCCTACGGCAACTAGTCCAAATACAACATCTAAGTAATGGGGTAAAGGCGCAATTCTAACAATAACATAAAATGTGCGACAAGTATTAGAATCCTAGCCCAGACGCATAACGCCATGCGGGCGATTCCCCTAAAGATATTAAATCTACTCACCAACGCTCCAAGCTAGGTGAATCCTACCACCTGTTTCCCCTTTGTAGCAGTGTCCGTTGTCACCGCCTGCGAACCTGCAACATTAAAACAATAAAGCAACTATAAATTAATAATAGCTATAAAACACAAACAAACTATATTGGATTGACACAATAACATAAATCCTACTCTCAAGTGTTCGTATTGTGGCTAACGTGCGTAGCGACACGACGAAACTAACCCAAGAGAAAAACCACGAAAACTGCACGATCCGTGTTGTATTACCTATCGCGCAGACACAAAACACTAGAAACTGCCAGAGTGATCCCAGATTTTTCATACTGTGAAAACTAAACAAACAAACAAGACCAACAGAACCCAACCCACTGCAGACACCAACAAAGAAAAACCCAAACCCTAACTCCTAACCCTAGCCGGCGTCGCCGGACCTCCTCCTTGCCATCGCCGGCCCTGGCCGGTGGCCTGGGTGTCGTGTCTCAGGTGGTGCTCAGGGTCCCTAGTACATCACTACAATTTTGCTTAATTTTCCAGTATTTCCTCCGGGTCACAGCAGGTTCCCGATGTTGCAAATCGACACTAAAATACGATATATTGCAAAAAACGAAAACCCTATGGTATTTTAGTAAAATCTGGGTTAAATCTTAGTTAAAGTGACACTAATAACACTTAAATAGGTAGGGTTAACCAACGCAATCATCATTTAATCAAAAGTCCACAAAAATCACCATTTTAGCACAAAACTAACTTTAAACGCAAACCGACGTTAAACAACACACAAGCTAAGAAACTAGGAAATGAGTTCAGAGATTATACCTCACTCACGACCCTAGGCACAAGGAGAAGGAGAATAAGGGGAAGAAGAGCTGCTGCAGGTGCTGGGACTGCGGCTGCTATAGCTGCTGCTGCTGCATGCTGCTTGCTAATGCTGCTATCTGCTGCTGATGCTGGAGCTGCTTGCTGCTGCTGGAGCTGCTTGCTGCTGCTGATGGTGAGTATGTGTGTGTGAGAGGGTATATGAGAGTGAGAGAATGAGAGTAAAACAGAGTGAGAATGAGAAATGAGAGCAAGGCAAGAACCTCTCCCTCTCTCCCTCTCTCTCATCATTTAATGAAGCATGGCATAAGCCATGTAGCCCCATGCTCTTCTCTCTCTCTCATGGTCAACATTTCAAACCAATAATGAAAACCCTTTTTTAATTCATTTTTCTTTTAAAAGAACAACCATACCCACTTAAAACCCAAAAGCACCTAATACAATTATTAAACTAGATTAGGGAAAATGGTTAGCTCACCTTGTTGCTAATCATGATTAAACCCTAAATTAACACCCTAGTTAACATGCATAAGTGTGTGCAAGGCTAGGAAAAATCTAATAAAATATTCATTAATTAGGATAAAATAATTGGAAATCAATTTGGTAAACTTTTTATTAAAAACTATATATTAAATTATAGTTATCCACAAAACACATTCTAAGGTGTTACAGATGGTCTGTCCTACAGCCGTCAGTACGTCGTACTTGAGATAGTATGCGGGTGCTCGCTAGGTTACGAGTACACTGGAAAGGACCCGTCGGGGACTATTGGTTGGTATTATACCTATCGTCAGTTATCAGTTCCCAGGTGACATGAGTACAGCTTAGTCCACTAACTTGACACCGTCACTTCGCCTCGAGTGTGTTCCCACTGTTCTTTGATTACTACTCTACCACGGCTCAAAGGAGTCGTGCAAACAGGTAGTAGTTGGGTGCAGTCCCGAAGCACTTGGAGGCAGTGACGGTTATACAGGATTCGTCTCTCCCGGTATTGGGGGTTGATATCGCGCTGTGTCTAGGAGAGCCATTACACATAGTTGTCCCTGGCCAGGGCAAGCGAGAATTACTGGTAGTGTTTCCAGTAGTTTCTCAGGGTGTTCTGGGCTACACTCCGGCACGACTTGTACCGCTATTAAGGGACTGACATTTACCGCCCCCCTAGGCCCGCCATGCGATACTCTCGGACGAACAGACCGGACTGTACGGAGATTGTCACATTCAGGCTCATTAGGAGTTCGGATGGGTTTACCTCATCGGCCTTCTTATCGACATCTTTCTGGGGACCGTTACGTACATCTAGTACCGCTTGCGGCCTGTGGTTAAACCCACTGCCAGTGTAGTGTCGAGTATTTAGAGTCCCTCATAGAGAGTTTCCCTGCACTGAGCGAAAGGTGTAGAGGCCGTATTGTTTTACGGCAAGGCTACGACCACTTACATACACTTGTGCGCGTATGCTGTTTAGGCAGACAATACTAGTGGGCTTTGGTTTAAGCCAGATCCTAGTATTGTATGGATGGATTAGTTTTGTCTTCTGTGCATTCACATTCTACGGAATGCGGATGCGGGTGTGTATGCACAGTTGTGAGGAGCGAAGAAGAAGGAGGTGCCTCATTAGGGTTTTGACAGTTGGTTCAGTCAAAACCATTATGAGGCAGGGACATTATTTACTAATCTTTTAATGATAATTATGTTATGGCTAATTACTTTGACCATTTGACCATACTTGACTTTGTTGACCATTTGACCAAAGTTGACTAGGATCTTTCATATGAGATTTAGAGTCTTCTTTTGGTTTTTGATTTTATTTTTGTGATGATAATAGTCTAATCAAGGTAGCTATCAACTTTATCATAAAAAGATTAGTAATGATGATGTTTATGGATTATAATTCCATGGTTCATTATTCTTGGTTCATAATTCTATTCTAATTCTCTCTCTTGAAATGAGAAGCTCCATGGTTGCTCCTTCATCTTCCACCTCTTGATTTTTCCTTTAATTTCATGTGTTGAGAAAATAAGGAAGTAAATTGATAAACACATCCATCTTCTTCTTCTACACAACCTAGGATATCAAGGTTAGCAACCTTGTTGCCCTAGTTACCTCGGTTTGAGGTGGAGCTCGGAACACAAACTCTCGAGTGGATCGTCTTCGACTCTAGGTGGCCGCGGAGGTGACCAAGATCCTGATCGATCCTCGGAGCTTGGATGGACGAGGAGGACAGCGGAGAGAAGACCTGAAGGACCGGTTTCGTGAGGTATAATCTCTATGACATAGTAAATAGAACCTCATGTAGTTTGCTAGGTTTTTGTTTAGCAAAGATCCACTTTTTAGTCCATGTTGCCTTGTGTCAAAAAATCGTTTTCTACCGTTTCCGCCTCCCCGTAAGAACCGGGGTGGGCAATATGGACTTACAATAGTATCAGATCCTAGCTAAACAACAACTAGCATGTTAGCAAAGTATTTAGAATTTCGATCCGAGAAAAAAATCGGAAAACACGTCCGAAAACTGAACTTTCTGCCGATTTTTAAACCTGCTCCAAAAATAATTCCACATACCTTAAAAATCGGCTCAGGGTTTTTTAAGAATACTTAGCAAAAATGAGCCACTGAGTCGGTCAACACGCTCCGCAGATCCACGGCTGAGTTGACTCGGCCGCGACTCGTCTTTGCAGCAGTTTACTCAGTGTTCTGTTTTGGGATTTTTAGCATATTTTGTTTCTGCCCAGAATTTCCAGGGAACAAAGTTGTGTTTGGGGTAGTTACAAATCCGTATTTTTGATCGAAGTTCTGTAGAGTTTAGCTAATGGGTTATATCTGTGATGTGATATATACACTGAACGTCAACTAATCGCTATACGTCGATTAGTGGGGGTTGTGCATATCTGTGATCTGTAATATTGTTGGATTGTGTATATGAACTCGTTGGATTGTCGCGGATGAATAGCCGGGGGATGTGAGATGAGATTTTTCTTTATCTTTCATTTGATGTAATATGTAAATTGATGTAATATTATTTCTATGGCAGCACATCCGGGATGAGGTTGTAGCCGCTATTGTATATTATTTCTTTTACTATTTTTGCTCCTAGGATAGACCCAAGGTGGGGTGCACAAACTACCGGGTACCTCGAAGTGCCGAGTGGCCTACTCACGTTGTTGGGGGAGGTTGCTTCACTTCAGGTACTTGGCGGGTAGATTGCCGCTCCAGTAGGGGTCTAGGGTGGGATTTGGCTATTCATCGCGACCGTGTAATCCGTCTTTCGTTGCAGGCTCGAACGAAACGCGGATTCCTAGTATATCCAATTTGTTCATCTGTGATCTGGAATGGCTATCATTGCATCTGACGAATGTATATATCTATATATGATATCTTGTAGGCATTGCTTATGTTTTGCATCCGCGCTAGTCCAACCCCCGCTCTTTCGTTAGTTAAGTAACCTAACGGGTGATGACGGGGCCCCGTGGCGAATGCGGATGGCATAACCATACGTCATATTTTCGTTGTTTTCTGCAATGGTAGGATTAAATGATGGGACGCATTAAATTAATGCAAGAAAATAAACCAAAGTTAAAGTCGTTGGAACAATTTCAAAACCACTCGGTTTCTTTTCAAAACAGAAAACTTTTAAAAATGCGGAGCTTAAACCACTCCTTTTAAAAGCTACAAGGTTCCTTCGATTATATCAAGTTCACTACGTTCACGGTTTCGCCAAAACCATTCGTAGCCCTCCGTCGTTTCATATGAATATCCAATAATATTCAAGCTATGTTTGTTGGCCTTAGTCAAGGCATAGTGATTGGTAGCTACTGGGTATTCATATGTTGCATAGATAGATGCGTTGGTTTGGGACAGTCGTATTTCTTTGTTGACCATAGTCAAGGGTATATACGGGTGGGTTCAAATCAACCTGGACAATGATGGGTAGAACTTGACATGTGACTTATGATTTGTTGGCCTTAGTCAAGATCATAAGAGCTTGGGGCAAAAATCCACATCGGGAGTTTCTAAAGAAACTGAAACTTGCTAGCGATGCATACCATTTGGAGTGTGATGATTCTGCTAGGATTCCATCAGTTTTATCACACGATGATATTTGGATCCCGATCCTACTGTGAGTATATGCTACTCCTCGGGAACTTTCTCGCTTAACGATCAATGCTATAAACCAAGTAGGTGTCTAAAAAGGTGTTAGCGGGGCTACGCCCACACGGAAAAGAGGTTATTTAATTATGGAACTTCGCGAAAGCGTTGGAAAATGTCACAACCCGAAAGAGCACGTGACTGGCCCTTGAACCACATGAAGTCTATAGGACTCCATCTGATCCAAGTAAGCCAAAAACCAAGAAATCTAAAACTGTTTTAAGAGCAAGTAAAGAGAACTGGTTTAAAGAAGTGAAGGAAAACATGTTTGAAGTCAAGGTTTTTAAATAACTAAGCCGAATATGCATTTTTAAAATATAAAGTCTTTACTAAACATTTCGGCAGAGTTTCTTTTGTAAATACTGGCCCCGAACGGGGTACAACAAGGACAATATATATGCAATGATAAAAGGCATCCCCAAGAGGGAGCTAGCTCTTCGTCAATCGACGGTCACAACCACACAAGCAATAATAATATACAACGCCGAATGGCGAGGGTCAAAACCAAAAGAAACTCAATAGGCATGAAAACCGCAATACTACTAAGCGCGACTCTAAGGTCGAATAATACATCACTAGTGTCTGAGTCTGAAACAATATACAAGTTTTGGTTGATGGAATTCTAGATACAATGAATAAAACAAGTACAATGGTGGTTCTTGATGCAAAAGAACCCACCTACCAAAATAAATTCACCCGCAAGGAAGCAGTGTGCCAAAAATGCCGCAATGGAACCTGTACGGCAAAACCTACAAGAACTGTGGCACAACGGGGGTGAGTTGCCAACTCGTGAATAGAAATATCTACAAGCAGAAACCGAATGCAAGACATAATCCTAGGTCAATACGACCAGTATAATATAAACCACAAGAGTACGTCTGAAGCATGATAAGGTGGCAATGTAACATCTAAACATGTATGTAGTGCCAAGTACTAAGGTAATAACATGTCATCAGTATAAGGTATGTCTGCATGAAGTAAATATGAAGAAGTATCAAATGGATAACAATACACATATATTAGCGTCCCATTCCACTAATATTGGTGTAAAGGTATATATAACAGCGCCCTCATACCCTGTTATATATACAAATGAAGTATGATCAATGTAAATCAAATCTGTATGTGATCAAGTCTGTATAAACGTGGAACCCGTCCACCCGTCACCCAATGACAATAAACGTGGAACCCGTCCACCCGTCACCCAATGACAATAAACATCATGTATGTAACTATGAGGATATAATAAAAGCCATGGAAATTATCATGAAACCTGTGCCTAGCATCGGCACGTAAATTTCCTCATCCATATAGGGCTCCATCTGCGTTATCGGCCCTCGGCCCCCGATAGTACGGGTCAGCTTATGTCCATCTCTCAACTCCGGTCGGTATCCTCCAGATATCCGCCGAGCTCAAATACAATCACCGGTAGGTAGTAGTCCCTCTGTCAGGCTCACCGTCTACTACACAGTGAAACCGTTCTTGCCCCGGGGTACCATACCGGGTCCACCATGTACCCGCAATCGGCCTCATCCGCCTCCTCGAATCGGGTTTCACATGTCGCTCTCAGCACCGAGAAAACACATGGTGGACGCACTAAAATATCATATCAAGGGTAACCGGGTTTTTAAAACAATTATATATTCCCTTTTGAAATACCCACGGTTCCCAAATCCAGAAATATCATGGAAACAATATATCTCAATGCGTATAATCAAAACATGATGCATGTGACATGTAAGGAAAGGTGAGCATATCAGAAGTCATGTAACATGGAATAATAATAATGTGCACATGTCGAGGGAAACCGCTCCTTTTAAAATGAATCAGTTTTGAAGAATATCTTGCGGTTCCCAGATCTCTAATCAAGTCAGAAACTTCTATGTATGTATACAGGTATAAGTGTACAATATGCCATGCAAGAATCATATCATGAATGCAACAGTACTACAGTGTAGTGGCATGGCAATTATCGATGATGAAGTGTGTGAGCCGGCAAATAGTGTACGTGGAACATACGCATCATCGATAATGGTGCTGGTGTCCTGACATCATGATAATAATTTAGCAATAAACAGATACAAGCAATGCGAATAGCATGAATATGTGGAAATCAAATAATCAACACCACAGTGAAGAATCTACTATGCAAACTACAGATCTAAGTATCAAGTCAATCGGGAGATGTATGGAAACCACCTAAATCTGAGTCGATACATATATAGATATAATAGTCGGTGATCCCGCCTCAATAATATCACGAACGATAAAGTATATCGTAAGACATCCTCGAGTCATGAGTGCGGATCTATCATCAATATAGGCTCGTACAGTAAATCGTCGTACGGCATCCCAATAGCTGGGTACGGGTCAATATCACATTCTTTTCATCAGATATCAGGTATCATTAACATTATAACACATAATCTGGGGTATTGATCTAAGTCTAGTACAAATCGATATCATCTATCACTACATGTGTAAGCATACGTCCCAAGGCCCGCTAGAGATCACGTATCGTATCTCAAATACGAATCACATCAAATCACCGATCTCGCGGCACAATGCCTAACATCATCGACTCATCTCCAATGTCATCCAATATCATCAAACACAGTGCAAATATAATGAATATGCAAGGGTGTGGTGTAGGTGTAAATCTATTCTAGGGTCCGCGACTATGAACTACACTAGTTGTTTCTAACCCTACACTATCCATAATACACCTAACTATCATATATAATATATCAACTATGGACTGCGGGGGTGCTATACGCCATCTACCCGACTTCCCCCTGTAGATATAATCTACTCACCTGCGTCTTCATTTGTAGACGTCTCCACGCGCTTTACTTGTCGTCCTGAAGTCTTCATGGGGTACCTACACATCAAAGTATCGTATATGCGTATTAAAACCAAATCAAAGCTAACACGGCACACGAAACCCAAAACGATACGATAAGGGGCCTATAGGTTAGAACCTATGGGCACGCCTTCAAAGCCATCATCAAATCCTTAATATCATCGTATAAACGCCAAATAGTCGAGGTAAATCACAAGACACAAATTCAGAATTAAGAATACGGAATACGAAAACACGAATCCAAAACAGCAACTTAGAAAATAGGCTGCAGATTTCACCATAGGTCAAATTAGACAAATCTATACATACCAAGGGACTAATATACAGATAAGGGAACACCAAAACCAAAACGAGCAAGTTTGGTGGGGTCCAGGCCGCAAATAGTGGCCAAACAGAATAAATCTGCGGCCGGGTCATGGATTTAAGGGTTGGGGTCTTGGTGGTAGCTTCCTGGGTGCCTGCACATGTCACTGTCCAATCAAGATAATTTTCAGAGTCTCGAGTTAATAGCAGATCCCAAATAACCTTCACAGATTTCACAAATTTTCCGATATCGGTTTCTAAAAATCCGTATTCTGGGTTTAAGCTTCAGGTTTGGGTCTCAATTCATACACTAGGGTGTTGGTGTAGCCTCTACTGAGCTCAATTTCCCATCACAACTCATAATTTCCTCAAACCCTAACTAGGTTTTCTTTAAGTCCACCAAACCACACAATAACAATTCTAAACTAGTATGTGGGTGTATGTAATACAAAAACTAAGTTAATTGTTCAGTAATTATCTCATTTGGGAACTCAAGAATTTTCTTGAGTTGCCCCTAGTGGCCAAAATCCTTACTTCTTTGGTCCAATGTGTAAATCTTGAGCTTGTGCACACTTTTAAAGAAATGAAAGTGGGGTTTTGGTATTGTTTTTGAGATGAAATGATGGCTTGAAGGTGGGAGGAGGACGAGGGAGCAGCATCAGCTGCTGGAGCTGAAGAGGGAGAGGGAGAAATGAGAGGAAGAGAGAAAGAGGTCCAAGGTCAAACTCCCCCCATACCTACTACATGCCCATACCTCTCTTTTCTTTTACTTTTTCTTTTTCTTTTTCTTTTCCTTTTCTCCAAAACCTTCTCACTAGAATACTAACCCCAAATAACAAGATAGAAAATGCACAAGTGTGATAAAAAAAATGATATGTGCATGCTTTGCACAAAAAAGCCAAAAACCTAATTAGCGATTTTTAATCGCGATTAACACTAAATTAGCATATAACTGATCATAAAAACTTTAAAATGGCATAATTCTATAAAATACCCTATTTTATAATTTTCCACAATTTTTCCAAAATTTTTCCCATTTATTTGTATTTAATAATACCGAAATATTAAAATATTCAATAAAATAATATTAAATTATAAAATTTTCCCAAAAAATAATATTTTATTTTTTTGAAATGTTACAATCTTCCCCCCTTAAATAAATTCGGTCCCCGAATTTAAATTTAAACCCCCAATACTAAAACATTTCAGCAAAAATCCAAATTGTCGGGGCTCCGAAAACATCAATACATAGCGAATATCATCAAAGTGTACTGCTCTACTAGAAATCAATCCACAAAATGTATATATAAGAATATCCTGTGCGTCTGGTGCGCAAGGAATCAAAATCCAAATATGTGCCATACATGGGCACAAAACAACATCTAGGTGCAACGGGTGTGCACGAAAAATCTGTCATAGGCAACGTGTGTGCCTGACAGCAAAAATCAGGTGCATATGACATGCACGAAGAATCCCGATTTAGTGCATCTGGTGTGCACCAAGATCGTATATCAAAACACTAAAGGTGCATGAAAACTATGCTGGAAGTGTAAATCAAATCACTACATAAGATAAGCATGAAATCACAATCAATAGCTCAAATGTAATAACTATGCGCAAAATATAAATACCCAGTGGGTGCATGAAACAAATATCATGAAACTCAATCATCAAAACTAAATCATGCAAACAGAACGCCCAAAATACCGAAATCCAAGATGACGGATACGTGATAACCTAATCACAAACTCACTAATCATAAGTACCGTCGTCGGTAGTTCCTCCTTCATGGTCGAGAAGGAGTCAGTGCATCCAATGCTAGCAGCGCAAGATATCCACTTGCCTCTTGCTCACAGTCTGGCGTCCTCTGCCTCTGGGTCCTTATCTTCTCTGCGGATTACCTAACTCGCAATCAATCGGCTCATCGGCCCTATCAGGTGTGCTAACGGGGACGATTCCATTCTGGCACTTCTCTGGTCATCTCTCGATCAATCCTCACGACCACTCATAAAGCTGCATATTACTGGCATCGGACTCTGGCTCTATGAATGCACGTCACACATCTGATCCTGGGTGCAAGCATCATTGCAGCAGTGTCCTTGAAGGAATCCTGCTCAGGGTCTCTTCCAATCATGCCTATGCCGATCTGTACGGAGGCTGGTACTCTTGCATAATCTCTTCTCGCTCAATGGACATCTGTGTCCTCAGCACAACATTTCTCGGAATCTGGTTGCATCCCAACGCCTCTGTAAGCATATCAGGTCTCTAGTCTCGACGGGAAGTAATGACAGTTCGTCAGCGTCTCGCACGAACCTCTGGTTCCACTTGTCTCTATCGTCGTCCACTATGACGTCACACCATGCTATCTACGCACTGCACTGTTTTCGGCCATGGTCAATCCGAAGTCCCTCGCACGGAGTCGAAAGCGTCTGGCCGAACAGGTCCTCGGGAACGCGTCCCAACCATCGGAGGATACTCAATACTCGTCCGTCCTTGATCAATTCGCAACACATCTGGGTAAGTTCCTTTATCTGAACCCGGTCAACTACCTCGTCGACGATGCCGAACTCTGGCCTGCTGGGTATGCGCAATATGACCACCCCTGGGTCTAGGTCTTCTCGTATCGTATTTCAGAAAGGTCCTGTCGAGGTTTCTCTCTCAAATCTCATTCCTGCCGGATTGCCCGGAAGTCATCATCCATTGCTGAAGCTAATTCTTATTCTGGAACGGCTGCATACTTATCGTGCCTCTTTCTGGAAGATATATCCATATACAACGCCTCTGGGTGCGTATTACATCTCTGATGTCAGCGGAGTGGGACGTCATCTCGTCAAAATCTCTTGTAAACTCTTTTCTTCACTCTGCTTCAATTTCGACTGATTCGGACTCGTCTCATAGTGGCTGCATGGACTGTGCTCCAATGGCTATACTCATATCTGGAGTCTCCCAAGCAAAGCATCCCATCACATGATATCCGAATGATGTCGAAACATTCGATCGACTCGTCAGAACCTTATAATCCCCCAAGAGATCAACATCTTGAGTCCATTTTAATAGTATCGAGTACATGCCACAGCGTCGGTGGTCCAGCCGTAGAAGGGCAAACCCAAGCCTCACTAATGGCGCCGCGGAACAGCCGCAAACCCTAAGGTTCAAAGGCTTTCACACGGTCATTAAGTCGAGTTAGGATTTCATTCTTCTAGAGGGTCCATGGAATCACCTGCATGTCTTTCCGTATACTTTAAACTTGGAAAATGGCTCCTGACACTCGATCATCTCTATCGACTCTCAACGTCTCCGCGTGAAATCGTCTCTAGCTGGAAGCAATCTATCTAATGACCTCGCATCGGTAAGCGAACGAACCACATGTCCTAGTCATTCATCCTCAGGTGACTAGCGACCGTCCATCATATCTCTAAGTATATGCTCATGCTGCAATAGCTCCAACCATCTGGGCGATATCTCGTCATTTGCAGCAACAACTGGCTCATTCGCCTGTACGCTAAACAGCACCTCAACCCTTCAGGAAAGGCGATACATTGGCGGTCATCTCTGAATCGGTCTGCTCTAGATCTGAATAAGACTCTCCACACTGGAAATCTTCAACTCAACTGGGCCCGCTCCGGCGCATAAATCGGACGAATCACCTTCGTCTCTCAAATCGGGTAGACTAGCTATCATCTGTCTCATATCTGCCTGGAAGCTCCGGCAACCTCAGCTCGTAAGCTCCGGAAGCGACATCCTGTCAATTTCAGCAACAGCCGGTCCATCTGTCTGCACGGTAGGCGACATCATAATCTCTGAGGTATGCTGTACATCAACAGTCCTCTCTCAACTGGCAGCTCTAACAATGGCCCGATCATCCGGTGCAAGACCAAGCACTCGCCTCCACTAGAGGTCACAGTCACCAATACTAACTCGAGACGTTCCCATGTCACCAGAAAACACAATGGTCGGCCCTTGTACCAGACGAGCTCGCACTGACCGTAACCCTAGCAGCAGCCCAAACTGCGCTCAACATGGCGACAGGAACCTCAATCGAGTATCGAAGAGAGCAGATCAATGGCAAGAAAAAGAACAACAGATCCAGAGTGGATACATGATCATAAGAAGGAACAACATAAATAAAGGTATGATCATGAAACTAATAGAATCGGGGATCTCAAATGGATGTATAATCATGGATATGAAGAGGATCACTGATCTCAAAAATATGTACATCCTAAGGTTCCATAAGCGGAGTGGCGTGTCGTAAGTATGCCGCGGAACATACCCACGGTACGTCACTCTACTTTAGTCACCTATTCCATCAACCAAGGGTCATCCTACGCGACAAAAGTTCGGGTCTAATACCCCCTCGACTAAGTCTAAGTTCAGTAAGGTTAAGCCTAAGTTCCGTATATATATACGCCCTAGGCTCCACATTGTCAAACTTAGACTCGAACTAAGGTCAACCTAGCGCTCTGATACCAACTTTGTCACGACCCGAAAGAGCACGTGACTGGCCCTTGAACCACATGAAGTCTATAGGACTCCATCTGATCCAAGTAAGCCAAAATCCAAGAAATCTAAAACCGTTTTAAGAGTAAGTAATTAGAACTGGTTTAAAGAAGTGAAGGAAAACATGTTTGAAGTTAAGGTTTTTAAATAACTAAGCCGAATATGTATTTTTAAAATGTAAAGTTTTTTCTAAAAATTTCGGCAGAGTTTCTTTTGTAAATACTGGCCCCGAACGGGGTACAACAAGGACAATATATATGCAATGATAAAAGGCATCCCAAGCGGGAGATAGCTCTTCGTCAATCGACGGTCACAACCATACAAGCAATAATAATATACAACGCCGAATGGCGAGGGTCAAAACCAAAAGAAACTCAATAGGCATGAAAACCGCAATACTACTAAGCGCGACTCTAAGGTCGAATAATACATCACTAGTGTCTAAGTCTGAAATAATATACAAGTTTTGGTTGATGGAATTCTAGATACAATGAATAAAACAAGTACAATGGTGGTTCTTGATGCAAAAGAACCCACCTACCAAAAGCAATTCACCTGCAAGGAAGCAGTGTGCCAAAAATGCCGCAATGGAACCTGTACGGCAAAACCTGCATGAACTGTGGCACAATGGGGGTGAGTTGCCAACTCGTGAATAGAAATATCTACAAGCAGCAACCGAATGCAAGACATAATCCTAGTTCAATACGACCAGTATAATATAAACCACAAGAGTACGTCTGAAGCATGATAAGGTGGCAATGTAACATCTAAACATGTATGTAGTGCCAAGTACTCAGGTAATAACATATCATCAGTATAAGGTATGTCTGCATGAAATAAATATGAAGAAGTATCAAATGGATAACAATACACATACATTAGCGTCCCATTCCACTAATATTGGTGTAAAGGTATATATAACAGCGCCCTCATACCCTGTTATATATACAAATGAAGTATGATCAATGTAAATCCAATCTGTATGTGATCAGGTCTGTATAAACGTGGAACCCGTCCACCCGTCACCCAATGACAATAAACGTGGAACCCGTCCACCCGTCACCCAATGACAATAAACATCATGTATGTAACTATGAGGATATAATAAAAGCCATGGAAATCATCATGAAACCTGTGCCTAGCATCGGCACGTAAATCCTCATCCATATGGGGCTCCGTCTGCGGTATCGGCCCTCGGCCCCCGGCAGTACGGGTCAGACCATGTCCATCTCTCAACTCCGGTCGGTATCCTCCAGATATCCGCCGAGCTCAAATACAATCACCGGTAGGTAGTAGTCCCTCTGCCAGGCTCACCGTCTACTACGCAGCGAAACCATTCTTGCCCCGGGGTACCATACCGGGTCCACCATTTACCCGCAATCGGCCTCATCCGCCTCCTCGAATCGGGTTTCACATGTCGCTCTCAGCACCGAGAAAACACATGGTGGACGCACTGAAATATCATATCAAGGGTAACCGGGTTTTTAAAACAATTATATATTCTCTTTTGAAATACCCACGGTTCCCAAATCCAGAAATATCATGGAAACAACATATCTCAATGCGTATAATCAAAACATGATGTATGCGACATGTAAGGAAGGGTGAGCATATCAGAAGTCATGTAACATGGAATAATAATAATGTGCACATGTCGAGGGAAACCGCTCCTTTTAAAATGAATCAGTTTTGAAGAATATCTTGCGGTTCCCAGATCTTTAATCAAGTCAGAAACATCTATGTATGTATACTGGTATAAGTGTACAATATGCCATGCAAGAATCATATCATGAATGCAACAGTACTACAGTGTAGTGGCATGGCAATTATCGATAATGAAGTGTGTAAGCCGGCAAATAGTGTACGTGGAACATACGCATCATCGATAATGGTGCTGGTGTCCTGACATCATAATAATAATATAGCAATAAACAGATGCAAGCAATGCGAATAGCATGAATATGCGGAAATCAAATAATCAACACCACAGTGAAGAATCTACTATGCAAACTACAGATCTAAATATCAAGTCAATCGGGAGAGGTACGGAAACCACCTAAATCTGAGTCGATACATATATAGATATAATAGTCGGTGATCCAGCCTCAATAATATTGCGAACGATACAGTATATCGTAAGACATCCTCGAGTCATGAGTGCGGATCTATCATCAATATAGGCTCGTACAGTAAATCGTCGTACGGCATCCCAATAGCTGGGTACGGGTCAATATCACATTCCTTTCATCAGATATCAGGTATCATTAACATTATAACACATAATCTGGGGTACTGATCTAAGTCTAGTACAAATCGATATCATCTATCACTACGTGTGTAAGCACACGTCCCAAGGCCTGCTTGAGATCACATATCGTATCCCAAATACGAATCACATCAAATCACCGATCTCGCGGCACAATACCCAGCATCATCGACTCATCTCCAATGTCATCCAATATCATCAAACACAGTGCAAATATAATGAATATGCAAGGGTGTGCGTGTAGGTGTAAATCTATTCTAGGGTCCGTGACTATGAACTTCACTAGTTGCTTCTAACCCTACACTATCCATAATACACCTAACTATCATATATAATATATCAACTACGGACTGCGGGGGTGCTATACGCCATCCACCCGACTTCTCCCTATAGATATAATCTACTCACCTGCGTCTTCATTTGTGGACGTCTCCACGCGCTTTACTTGTCGTCCTGAAGTCTTCATGGGGTACCTACACATCAAAGTATCGTATATGCGTATTAAAACCAAATCAAAGCTAACACGGCATACGAAACCTAAAACGATACGATAAGGGGCCTATAGGTTAGAACCTATGGGCATGCTTTCAAAGCCATCATCAAATCCTCGATATCATCGTATAAACGCCAAATAGTCGAGATAAATCACAAGACACAAATTCAGAATTAAGAATACGGAATACGGAAACACGAATCCAAAACAGCAACTTAGAAAATATGCTCCAGATTTCACCATAGGTCAAATTAGACAAATCTATACATACCAAGGGACTAATATACAGATAAGGGAACACCAAAACTAAAACGAGCAAGTTTGGTGGGGTCCAGGCCGCAAATTGCGGCCAAACAAAATAAGTCTGCGGCCGGGTCATGGATTTAGGGGTTGGGGTCTTGGTGGTAGCTTCCTGGGTACCTGCACATGTCACTGTCCAATCAATATAATTTTCAGAGTCTCGAGTTGATAGCAGATCCCAAATAACCTTCATAAATTTCATAAATTTTCCGATATTGGTTTCTACAAATCCTTATTCTGGGTTTAATCTTCAGGTTTGGGTCTCAATTCATATACTAGGGTGTTGGTGTAGCCTCTACTGAGCTCAATTTCCCATCACAACTCATAATTTCCTCAAACCCTAACTAGGTATTCTTTAAGTCCACCAAACCACACAATATCGATTCTAAACTAGTATGGGGGTGTATGTAATACAAAAACTAAGCTAATGGTTCAGTAATTACCTCATTTGGTAACTCAAGAATTTTCTTGAGTTGCCCCTAGTGGCCAAAATCCTTGCTTCTTTGGTCCAATGTGTAGATCTTGAGCTTGTGCACACTTTTAATGAAATGAGATTGGGGTTTTGGTATTGTTTTTTAGATGAAATGAAGGCTTGAAGGTGGGAGGAGGAAGAGGGAGCAGCATCAGCTGCTGGAGCTGAAGAGGGAGAGGGAGAAATGAGAGGAAGAGAGAAAGAGGTCCAAGGTCAAACTCCCCCCCATACCTACTACATGCCTATACCTCTCTTTTCTTTTACTTTTTCTTTTTCTTTTCCTTTTCTCCAAAACCTTCTTACTAGAATAGTAACCCCAAATAACATGATAGAAAATGCACAAGTGTGATAAAAAAAATGATATGTGCATACTTTGCACAAAAAAGCCAAAAACCCGATTAGCGATTTTTAATCGCGATTAACACTAAATTAGCATATAACTAATCATAAAAACTTTAAAATGGTATAATTCTATAAAATACCCTATTTTATAATTTTCCATAATTTTTCCATAATTTTTCCCATTTATTTGTATTTAATAATACCGAAATATTAAAATATTCAATAAAATAATATTAAATTATAAAATTTTCCCAAAAAATAATATTTTATTTTTTTGAAATGTTACAGAAAACCTCCCTCGATGTACCAACACTGGCCTGGCTGAACGGTTAAGCAAGTATTGTACGGTGAGATTGATCCCGACTAATTGTTCCTTTTTGGTTTGAGGAAGGATTCGAGAAACAGTGGGAGCCATCCTGTTTAGATAAACTAAAAACCAATATAAATTTGCAAGAGCGTCATGCTGAGTGTTTTCTTCTCTCTCTCTTAATTGTAGCGACCCAGTGACCACACATAGGTTACATCTAGATAATAAAATGACTGAATCTGACTGTTATGATTGGCACAGGTCTGTCCAGATGTCCATTACCCATGACAAGCTAGGACACCTCTTAACTAATCAAACCCCTGCCGTCTCAGGACCAGTTTCCCCTGTCACGGATATTGATATCCGTAAGACTCCGGAAAAAGACTGTGCGAATGAAAAGTGCCTCGTGTTGGCCTCAGTTGATGGTGCATACCAGAGGCAGCACGAGAAGATGGACTTAGTTTCTATCTTCCTCCATAACAAAGATTTATATGGAGAGCAATCTCGTATCGCAAGATATGAGACCTCGAACGAATTGCTTCAAGCGAGATTGGCTATCGGGTCATCTGTAGGGGGCAACGTCCTTACTGTAAGTGCACGGCAGCGCCCCGGCCATCTGTCCGAGGCCAAAATGCGGAAACAAAAACTTTTCTTTAACTAAAAACCGGTGCTACCGCAAACTATAAACCCGGATCGGACCATTAACTTACTACTAGCGAACTAGAGAAAGGGTAGAGAACTATACCGAGTGATCCGTGTCCTTCGGTCTTCGGCCACCATCCCGATCTCCCCGCGGAATCTCCGGTCTCGATCTCCTCGTCGGAAAGGGCACCACATCACCGAGTCTTTTTACGAGCTCCCACCTCTGGACTGAGGTAACTCGGACACGAAATTGGCAAGCCGACGTGTCCAAGATTGTTGTAGACTGAATGTAGATAACTATATCTCGAGGATTAATGAAGTTGCCATTTTTGGATGGAGGAAGGAGATGAACTTTGAGATGGAGCTATATGATTTTTGTGCAAGCAAATGAGATGAAAAACCTCCACACAAATTTTGGACAGCCCCCCTTCATGTGTGGCCGGCCATCTCAACGTTAGAGGGAGGAGGTGAACACAAACAAGGTGGGTGAGCATATGAGAAAAGAGTGGGTGATGATGAGCAATCATGATCACCACAAAGTCTCATCTTAATCCCATCACAAAAAGCAAGTCATGATGAACAAAGGAAGTCAAAGTCAATCTAGAACCATCATGAAGCAACCACTTACAAAAAAAACCCTCCACTTTGCTAATTTGCACATTTGCAAATAAGCCCCTCCCATCAAAGGAATTTCAGCCAAGAAGGAACAAAGGAAAATGGCCGAAACGAAATACAAACTGGCAACTTCAAAACATGATCCAGTAATAAAATACGGGAAAACCCCGCGACTATATATACATACCCGCATTTGTATTGCGACCGAATACAAATGCAATGAGACAAAATCTATACTGTATAATACTAGGATCCGGCTTAAACCAAAGCCCGCTAGTATTATCCGTCCGAACCATAACATGTGCACAAGTGCACGCGTACATTCGAACACTGCCATATATCCATACGGCCTCTACAGCGTTTCGCCCGAAACTTGAGAAACTGTCTGTGGGGGACTCTAAAGACTCGTCAATACTTTGGCTGTGGATTTAACTACTAGCACGTCAGAGGTATTAGCCATACGTAACGGGCTACCAAGTATTGACCAAAAGGAAGTCGATGAGCGAACTCATCCTGATACTCTACTGAGCCTGTCAGTGACAATATCCGTACTGTCCGGTCCGTTCGTCTATAAGCATCGCATGGCGGACCTAGGGGGTTGGTAAAAGTCAGACCCCCAAAAGCGGTACTAGTCATGTCGGAGCGTAGCCCAGAACACCCTGAGATATTACTGGAATACCTACCAGTAAATCTCCTGTCTTGGCCAAGGACTTCGTGTAATGGCTCTCCTAGACACAGCGCGACCTCACCCCCAATACCGGGAGAGACGAACCCCTGCAGATCCGCTCACTGCCTCCATGTGGCTCGGGACTGTACCCAACTAAAACCTGTTTGCACGAATCCTTTTAGCCATGGTAGGGTAGTAATCAAAGTACAGTGGGAACTCACACGAGACAAATGACGATCTCAGGTCGATGAACTAACCTGTACACATGTCACCAGGGAACTTCTATCTGACATCAGGTATAAAACCAACTAGCATGTTCCCGGTGAGTCCTGTCCGGTGTACTCATAACCCAATGAGCACCTGTATACATCTTAGGTGAACCAACTGACACCAGTGACTTGTGAGACCGGCCACCGCCCCTCGTCGGGGTCTCGACTGTATACACTAGTCTACTCTGGAGTATCGATGCCCTGTCTCGAAAACTCCCACAACTAGGGACCTTTTAAGGATGTGCTTATAGACCCCAGCTCCTACGTATATGATCGCCATATACTGCTGGCCGTCAAGCAAGAATACTAAGGGCTCTATCAATGTGTAATAGTGACCTGTAAGGTCACCTAAAGAAATACACGATGATAAAGATAAACCAGATAGCATACTATCATCTTGAGTAAGACTGTCCTACCGGTATAGGTCCTCCCTCAATCATTGCAATCACGTGCCTGTGATCCAATAATTGACTCTGAGGGAACTATAAACGACACTTACAGAGACCAGCTATTTTGAGCTCATGGACCTGAAGACCACGTTGAAGAACGGGTCAAATACTAACTTGATTCTATAGTCTCTGCCCTCCACTTATACCTTGAAGGAAACCAGGGAAGTAGAAGGAAAGGGAAGGGCAATACTTTCGGGACTAGATCTAGTAAAGGAGGGACGTTCCTATTGTTACGGGAATGAACATTGGCAGAAGGATTGCAGGGCTAGCAAAGCCAGTAGCCAGGATTCGAAGCATGTTGTGGCTTCGGCTTCTGGTGTGTTTGTAATAGAAAACTGTATGTCAGTTAACCCTACTTCCTGGGTATTGGATACAGGATCAGGATCTCACATCTGTAATTCATTACAGGCTCTAAGAAACCATAGGGTTATCAGGATAGGTGATATGACTCTCTGGGTTGCCAACGGAATGAGCATGGATGCTGAATCCGTAGGGGAATATCATCTTGGACTGACAACTGGGCAGATATTGATTCTGCATGACTGTTTGTATGTACCTTGTGCGATTTGTAATATCATATTTGTATCCTTACTTTCTAAAGAAGGATATAATTTTACTTTTGTAAGCGATGTGGTCCACATCCACCTAAATCAAGTTCTGATTGGGTCAGGTACATTAAAAAACGGGATATACGTATTGAATCAAGCTCAGATTTTCAGTGTCCAGAACACACTTAAAAGAAAGTCTCCGGAATTAAATCAGGCTTTCTTATGGCATTATAGACTGGGTCACATTAATGAGACACGAGTAACAATGTTACATAAAGAGGGATACTTGAATCCGTTCGAGTACCAGTCTTATGCCACTTGTGAATCTTGTCTCACGGTTAACAATCTTTTAAGGATGTGCTTATAGACCCCAGCTCCCACGTATATGATCGCCATCATACTGCTGGCCGACAAGCAAGAAACCTAAGGGCTCTATCAATGTGTAATAGTGACCTGTAAGGTCACCTAAAGCAATACATGATGATAAAGATAAACCAGATAGCATACTATCCTCTTGAGTAAGACTGTCCTACCGGTATAGGTCCTCCCTCAATCATTGCAATCACGTGCCTGTGATCCAATAATTGACTCTGAGGGCACTATATCCAACAATCTCCCACTTGCACTCAAGACTAATTATTGCGATGTCGCATACTCACAGCCCGTGTGATACTGAACACCCAACTCCTTTACTAATCAGTCTCACAAAACCCGTTTGCGAAACTGTTGCGTTCGAGGAATAGCCTCAGTGAGTGGATCCGCTCTGATGTTTCCTCTTATGTCTCTCTTTATCTCAAGTTCGCGGAGAAAACCATCTCCGGAAATGAGTAATACCTGTCTTAGAATATGTCTGGATATCTGATGGGATCTAGTTCATAAATGAACTTCAAATCCAAACTTCTTAGACTGTATCGTCAACTGAACTTAATCAGTATCTTGCGTCATACCTCCCTCAGTGTCCATTTGGATCATCTGTCCAAAACACTGCCCCTCGTCAGAGGGACAAACTATAACTCTGACAGTCACTCTGTCATCCAGGTCACCTTGGAAGCCTGGAATGATAACTGTCTTCCGAATGAGGCTGTCGTTATCATATCCCTAGAACATCCACTTATGTTCTAAAACTTCTTCCGAATATTCCTCCAGTATTGGATCAATATCAACTTATTGCATCTACTGCAAAAACAATATCTGGTGTGGTACTTGACATCTCATGATCAACTCAATTGCCTAAGCAATTGATCTGCCGATCATGCACATCCCTCTTCCCTTTAGTCTATAAGACACCTTTAGAGAGGGTGACTCCATCACCTGCAGGTACACCACCGTGCCTGGAGTCGTCAATTCTAAAACACCTTTAGAATGCTGTCTAAGTACCCTGATTGGGACACTTCCCAAATCTAGATCTAGTAACCAGAATGTCTGATATAATACCCAATTCCTACGTGGAGAAACCACTGTGTAACAACCAAAGTATAACCGATCGTAGTATAGGAATTTCACTTCCTACTTTGTGTATGTCATCCAAATACCAGGACATCACACCCTACTACCTTCTTAACAGATCCATCCCCTATTCTGATGAAGTCAAACCTATGACTGTCACACCAAAAATAGACGATCTATCTCCGCTATATCTGCTTTAGTCCATAAATAGACATAAGCCACTTGTCCACTATGCTTCCGCTGCTCCCACTGACTACGACAACCCTCTGGCAGAGTCATATACGCGTACGCTTCTAAAGCTAGTTTATAATGACGCTATACTCATCCTCCTGTCGGGTCTCACAGTCTGGAACAACAGCAATGGCAAGTCTGGGTAAACAAGAACCTCCCTGTCACCGTCTTTGAGCATACCGAAGTACCTCTCGAGTGCCTGAGGTTACCCACCTTATCTGCGGAGTGGCCAATGGAATGTCAAACCAGATTGAATCTTTAGGTTCTTATCAAATTTTCAGTAATCGTTTGCAGTTCTGGAATCACTTCCAGTTCTACCATACTCCCACTACTGTTTTATGAAAAAATCCATTTTTGTTAAAACTGTGGCGAGTCTAGAACAATATCACTATTGATCTTCCAGATGGTAGAAAGTCAACCCACGTCATAGCCCGGGTCAACCCACAAACAGCCATTACAGAAACGTGCCTTGTGTTATCCAGAGTCTGGTTTTAAGCATAAGCCGGACAGCTCCCCGTACCTTAACAATATCAAGATATGAACTGTTCTGTATCCAATACAGAAACAGAGGCACTGATTTAATTGAACCTGATTCAAATCATGCAGCTGTCTCCAGTGCATGTTAACTAAATGGAGAGAAGCCGATCAACATTACTCAACTTAGGAATACATCCAGATACAAGTAACCTGAAAGAGAAGCAAGTTCTCTTAACCATTACTATCTACTGAATACCATAAGTATCTACATCTTCGATCACCTTGAAGAATCCTGATACTTGCAATATCTGGTTCTCTACTTTATTCATATACCTATAACTTCTCAAAACTTGGATCTTGTGTTTCTACGAAACACTTGTCTAAGAACTAGAGAAGTCATAAGTAAACAGAATATAGTATGAGTACCAACCCATCTGTCCTAATGGACACTGGACAACTTATAATACTCTGTATATGTCCCTTAAGTCTAATAACCCATTCCCTGTGTGTCGTAGGTTGAAAACTGTACTTATGGTTAAGAAGAATTACACCGCTGTTTAATGCTCCTTACCTAACCATCAACTGATATAGGTAAATGTCATCGACATAATTTCAAAAAGGTATATCTCACTCTATAAAAATAGACGTACAGATATATTAATTTAAAACTGGTGCATAACAACGGATATTCAAAACCAAATGTTTGCCGTCCGGCAAACAGCCCAGGCGATTTCCTCAAATATCACCAATTATAACGAATTCCGATATAATGAGGATGATCACCTAATTCCCAATAACTTACTCCCACTCATCATCTGTAAAACCATACAGATGTGAGAATCATACCTGGTAAAAACATACCCTGGAGCAAGGGCTAATTGGGAAATCAATTTTCTTTTAACAGTACACAGTGAAACTGAAACATTGAAATGTTTCGATGGGGTATCCGGGTATTCCTAGTAATGCCTCTTCGATTATCAGATTCACAACTGAAACCGTATATTTATTTGCCATCTCTCTAAATCCATTTATATGTCTTTAGTCATAACCTTCTGTACACCCTCTTAGGCTTAAATGGTTTTCTTCCTTCCCTAATGTTTGGCACCAGTCTATGGTTTGGAAGAAGACTATCCAATAAGTGTAATAGGTGTACTGTCCAAATCCTAGGAGCACTCGCAATGCGAGAGAAGGTGAAGATAAAAGACAACTGAATAAACCTTATTCCTATTTCTCCTGAACCAGAATCCATCCCCGAACTGGAACAAGTTCCTTTTGAGTTCGTATATAACCATACGATGGAGTATCCAAATAACTGTGGATCTTCATAGTGATACGGAGTGTTCTGGAGAAATACAAAGGTGAAGTAGGAGTGGCGATGAAATACTTGGTGTGGTCGTGAATAGCAGTTGCATTTTACTTTGCCCTCTTTTTAATCCCTTTATTTGTCTTTACTTAATACCTTCTATACACCACACTTAGGCTAATCAGCTTTCTTCATTCCCAACCGTTCGGTACCAACCTTAGGTTTGGAATAAGACTATCCAATAAGCGTAACGGGTGTACTATCTCCTAATCCAAGGAGCACTCGCAGCCTGAGAGAAGGTAAAAAGAAAAGACAACTGAATAGTCCTATTCGTTTTCTCCAGAACCGAAAACCATCCTCGAATCTGGAACAAGTTCCTTCAAGTTTGTATATAACCATACGATGGTTTTATCCAATGGAAGTGGATGTTCATAGTAATATGGGGTGTCCTGGAGAAAAGGGTAAAAGTAGGAGTGGCAATGAGGTATGCAACTCTGACAATCCAAAAGCCAGAGCTTTAAGAAGGTTCGGTTAATCTTGGTCACAGAGTGATAATCACGGGTCAGGTCATGGTCGCTGCCAAAGAGAGAGAAAAGAAACACTCAGCGTGTACTCTAACCTAGATAAGAATGGTTATCAATTTATCAAATCAGGAAACCTCCCACTGTAACTTCAAATTCTCCTCCAAACCTTAAAGAAGAATTAGTCGGGATCTCTCGAGGAGTAAACCAACTCATCAGTAGGAATCGGGATCCAACTATCATCGCATGATAACGTGATGGAATCCACTCGCATTATCACACTCCAGAGGGTATGCGCATATCTGGCAAGTTTCAGTTTCTTTAGTAACTCCCGATGTGATTTTTACCCCATGTTCTTATGACCTTGACTTTGGCCAACAAATCATAAGTCACATGTCAAGCTCTACCCGTCATTATCCAGGTTAATTTGAACCCATCCGTACCTACCCTTGACTTTAGCCAACAAGGCAGTACGACTGTCCCAAACCAACGCATCTATCTATGCAACAGAAAAGTAACAAATAGCTACCATACACTATACCTTGACTTTGGCCAGCCAACAAAGATAGCATGAATACTAAGTGCTACCCGTCTGAAATGATGGAGGGCTACGAATGGTTTTTGGCGAAAAACCTTTAACGTAATGAACTTGATATCGTTGAAGGAACCGGATAGCTTTTTATAAAAATATAGTTACGAAAACCTTTGCTAAAGAGGTCACTCCCGGTGAAGAGATCTCGGCTCTTTCCCCGTAGAATGAGGTGCAGGATATTTCAACTGAATACCATGATGCAAAGAAATAAGCAATCGGCTATAGTTAATTTATTGCCCTGACGTAAACTTCTGTCCAAGGGGTCACTCCCGGTGAAGGGATCTCGGCCCTTACCTCGTCGACAGAGGTGCTGGATATTCATAACCGAATACCACTGTGCAAAATAAAAGAGAACGTCCTTGCAATAACAGCTTTTTGAAAAATGTTCCAACAACATCAGAATAGGTTTGTTTAGCTTGCATTGATCCGAATCAATGCAGTCCCATCAATTGATCACACCACAAAAGAACGAAAATACGATGTACGTATATGCCATCCGCATTCGCCACTGGGTCCAGTCATCACCCATTAGGTTACTTAACTAACGACAGAGCGGCGACTGGACTAGCGCGGATGCAAAACATATACATCATCTACTAGTATATATATTAATATATAATAATCTCTCAAGGTGTGAAAAAAATGCAACATCACAGAAATGTAATAAGCATCACAGAACAATACAGATATCTGGGATACCCGGGTTTCATAGAGCCGCTACTGAAACCCGACGTTCCTCTGGTCGTGTGGATAGCCTGTGCAATGAAATCCTAGACCCCTACGGGCGCGACAAGTTACCCGCCAAAACCTGAAGCGAGGCAGCCCCCTTCAGCAACGTGAATAGACCACCCAGCACTTCACGGAATCCGGTAACTTGGGCACCCCTCCTTGGGTCAACCTGTACCCCCTACGAGTGCGGCGAATAGCCCGCCAATTCTAGAGTGAAGCCCCCTCCGTCTCAAAGCCATAAGATGCGGGCCCGTTGCCCTCTAGAACCCGGCTATCCGTGCACCCCTCCGTGGGGTAATCCTAGTACAGAAAGTAAAATATACAACGGGTACATCAACCTCAGCCCGGTCGTGCCCCAAAAGAATAATATACAAACAGGCAGTAATGGCAGTCCACATGTCGGACGCTCGCCCCGCAATATCAAATGTACATATACAACCAAACTATACTACCATTGCATCCAGGCCATCCACCACGACAAATCAGCAACATCACAGCACAACACAGAACATCAACGTGAATGTCACGTTCGTAAATCCGTCTAAAAGAACTATAGCAATTAGACAGGATTTACCGATCAAATGACATTCACGGTCGCAGATATAATGTAAATACTGTGAGCTAACATGTTCAAAATTTTCGATCGACAAAAATTCCCGATGTGGGCCCCAAGCACAACTGTAGCACTTAAAATAAATCTGGGCCCAAACAGAATATACCAAAAACCCTAATTCCAACACAGTGACCTACTGAAGAAATTTGGTGCACTGTAGCTACAGTACGGCGGCGGATCCGCGGCCAAAACGTGGTTACGGACGCGGATCCGCCGCGCTACAGTGAAATCAGCCGACCAAATTTCTTCAGTTCTCTTGAAAAAGCCTGCACATATTTCTGCAATATACCAAATAATTTTTTGACAACTAAAAAATTTCGCCAGAAACTGATGCATTTGAAATCGCGGTTTTGGAATTGTTGTTCGATCGAAACTCTAAACACGTTAGAGCAAGCTAGTATAAGTTAATGGCGTGGCTCTGATACCATGTAAGTGCATGGCAGCGCCCCGGCCGTCTGTCCGAGGCCAAAATGAGGAAACAAAAACTTTTCTTTAACTAGAAACCGGCGCAACCGCGGACTATAAACCCGGATCGGACAATTAACCTACTACTAGCGAACTACAGAAAGGGTAGAGAGCTATACCGAGCGTTCCATGTCCTTCAGTCTTCGGCCACCATCCCGATCTCCCCACGGAATCTCCGATCTCGATCTCCTCGTCGAAAAGGGCACCACATCACCGAGTCTTTTTACGGTCTCCCACCTCTGGACCGAGGCAACTCGGACACGAAGTTGGCAAGCCGACGTGTCCAAGATTGCTGTAGACTGAGTGTAGATAACTATATCTCGAGGATTAATGAAGTTTCCATTTTTGGATGGAGGAAGGAGATGAACTTTGAGATGGAGCTATATGATTTTTGTGCAAGCAAATGAGATGAAAAACCTCCACACAAATTTTGGACAGCCCCACTTCATGTGTGGCCGGCCATCTCAAAGTAAGAGGGGGGAGGTGAGCACAAATAAGGTGGGTGATCATAAGAGAAAAGAGTGGGTGATGATGAGCAATCATGATCACCACAAAGTCTCATCTTAATCCCATCACAAAAAGCAAGTCATGATGAACAAAGGAAGTCAAGGTCAATCTAGAACCATCATGAAGCAACCATTTACAAAAAAACACCCTCCGCTTTGCTAATTTGCACATTTGCAAATAAGCCCCTCCCATCTAAGGAATTTCAGCCAAGAAGGAACAAAATAAAAATGGCCGAAACGAAATACAGACTGGCAACTTCAAAAAGTGATCCGGTAAAAAATTACAGGAAAACCCAGCGACTGTATATACATACCCGCATTTGTATTGCGACCGAATACAAATGCAATGAAACAAAATCTACACTGTATAATACTAGGATCCGGCTTAAACCAAAGCCCGCTAGTATTATCCGTCTGAACCATAACATGTGCACAAGTGCACGCGTACGTTCGAACCCTACCATAAATCTATACGGCCTCTACAGCGTTTCGCCCGAAACTTGAGAAACTGTCTGTGGGGGACTCTAAAGACACGTCAATACTTTAGTTATGGATTTAACCACTAGCACGTCAGAGGTATTAGCCATACGTAACGGGCTACCAGGTATTGACCAAAAGAAAGTCGATGAGCGAACTCATCCTGACACCCTACTGAGCCTGTCAGTGACAATATCCGTACAGTCCGTTCCGTTCGTCTATGAGCATCGTATGGCGGGCCTAGGGGGTTGGTAAAAGCCAGACCCCCAAAAGCGCTACAAGTCGTGTCGGAGCGTAGCCCAGAACACCCTGAGATGTTACTAGAATACCTACCAGTAAATCTCCTGCCTTGGCCAAGGACTTCGTGTAATGGCTCTCCTAGACACAGCGCGACCTCACCCCCAATACCGGGAGAGACGAACCCCTGCAGATCCGCTCACTGCCTTCATGTGGCTCGGGACTGTACCGAACTAAAACCTGTTTGCACGACTCCTTTTAGCCGTGGTAGGGTAGTAATCAAAGTACAGTGGGAACTCACACGAGACAAATGACGATCTCAGGTCGATGAACTAACCTGTACACATGTCACTAGGGAACTGCTATCTGACATCAGGTATAAAACCAACTAGCATATTCCCGGCTTGTCATGTCCGGTGTACTCATAACCCAATGAGCACCTGTATACATCTTAGGTGAACCAACTGACACCAGTGGCTTATGAGATCGGCCACCGCCCCTCGTCTGGGTCTCGACCGTATACACTAGTCTACTCTGGAGTATCGATGCCCTGTCTCGAAAACTCCCACGACTAGGGACCTTTTAAGGATGTTCTTATAGACCCCAACTCCCACGTATATGATCGCCATCATACTGCTGGCCGTCAAGCAAGAATCCTAAGGGCTCTACCAAATGTGTAATAGTGACATGTAAGGTCACCTAAAGAAATACACGATGATAAAGATAAACCAGATAGCATACTATCATCTTGAGTAAGACTGTCCTACCGGTATAGGTCCTCCCTCAATCATTGCAATCACGTGCCTGTGATCCAATAATTCACTCTGAGGGAACTATAAACGACACTTACAGAGACCAGCTATTTTGAGCTCACGGACCTGAAGACCACGTTGAAGAACGGGTTAAATACTTACTTGATTCTACAGTCTCTGCCCTCTACTTATATCCTGAAGGAAACCAGGGAAGTAGAAGGAAAGGGAAGGGCAAAACTTTCGGGACTAGATGTAGTAAAGGAGGGACGTTCCTATTGTTACGTGAATGAACATTGGCAGATGGATAGCAGGGCTAGCAAAGCCAGTAGCCAGGATTCGAAGCATGTTGTGGCTTTGGCTTCGGGTGTGTTTGTAATAGAAAACTGTATGTCAGTTAACCCTACTTCCTGGGTATTGGATACCGGATCAGGATCTCACATCTGTAATTCATTACAGGCTCTGAGAAACCAGGGTTATCAGGATAGGTGATATGACTCTCAGGGTTGCCAACGGAATGAGCATGGATGCTGAATCCGTAGGGGAATATCATCTTGGACTGACAACTGGGCAGATATTGATTCTGCGTGACTGTTTGTATGTACCTAGTGCGACTTGTAATATCATATCTGTATCCTTACTTTCTAAAGAAGGATATGATTTTACTTTTGTAAGCGATGTGGTCCACATCCACCGAAATCATGTTCTGATTGCGTCAGGTACATTAAAAAACGGGATATACGTATTGAATCAAGCTCAGATTTTCAGTGTCCAGAACACACTTAAAAGAAAGTCTCCGGGATTAAATCAGGCTTTCTTATGGCATTGTAGACTGGGTCACATTAATGAGACATAGTTAATAATGTTACATAAAGAGGGATACTTGAATCCGTTCGAGTACCAGTCTTATGCCACTTGTGAATCTTGTCTCATGGGAAAGATAACAAAGACTCCGTTCACTGGACACGGAGAAAGAGAAAGCGAGCTCTTGGGACTCATACACAGTGACGTGTGTGGTCCAATGTCTACATATGCGCGAAGTGGTTATTCATACTCCATTACTTTCACAGATGATTTCTCCAGGTATGGACATGTCTTCCTGATGAAGCATAAATCCGAGGCTTTTGAGAAATTTCGAGAATACAAGAGTGAAGTTGAAAAAAAACATGAAAAAGTATCAAGACACTGAGATCTGATCGAGGTGGTGAATACTTGAGTGCCGAGTTTCTGGGCTACTGTTGATATCAGATTTTTGAATTTTTATACCGCCCAATTTTTATCATATTGCTTATAGGTAGGTACTCTTGAACCGTGTTTGCTAGTCAATTGCAGGATACAGGTTCTCAGCTCTAAACAGTGAAATTCATGGAAAAGCATGACAAATTCCGGATTACTTCCAACCACAGATAAAACACGGATCTCCGCTCTCTATCCGTATGTTGCCGCACACCAGTTTAAGAGACAAAATGGCAAATCAATGTCATTTTCATGCACAAAGCTTAATGGAAACACAAGATCCAACATATCTACGCGGAGCTCGAGGAAAAAATGGCAAAAAGATCCACGTCAAATCACTTGTTGATCTGCTGAAATTCTGGAAATTTTGTGAAGAGTTTCTGAGGAAAAACATATGCCAAACTACAGACAAGAGCAGACCAGGGAAGCACACAAAACCCGAGAAGCCAAATCATCTGTATGGCCGCGGTTCCGCGGCCAATAGGGGGTCTAGGCCGCGGAACCGCGGCCGTACGGACTTGTCTGCTGAAGAAATTTTGGGGGCATTTAGGTCATTCCATCTTGGTTCTGAATATTTCCCTAGAGTTTCAGTTCCCTGCCTATAAATAGTCCAGAACTTGCCAAAGCCAAGGGTGCTTATTCTTGTATTTAGATTTTAGAATACATGTGTTGTTCTTCTTCCTCCTCTCATCTCTTCTCCATTAAAAACTTGTAGTGAGCTTTTGTGAGTGAAGAATGAATAAAGGAGTTCTTGTTCTTACCATGCTTATCTTGTTATAATTGTTAATTGTAATTGCTTGTAATTTTCCTTTGCTAATCTAGTTGTTGTTATTTGTTGTTTGTTTCTTTCTTGTTCTCTTTTTCTTTATCCTTAAACAACAATGATGCTTACACTTGATCCTTGCCGAGGTGAGGTCGCAAATAGCTAGTTGTAATCTTCTAACCTCTTTCTTTCTATCTTCCTCCTTTGTTTTATTTTCTTTTCCTTATAATGGGTGAGTAGTTTTCATACTTATTAGGGTAGAATAAGGAAAGTTTGAGAGAAGGAAATCTCTCTCACTCTTTTCTTGTCCAACATCTTAATTCGGACTCCCGTTAATTAAACCACAATCCGCTCCCTACGGCACCCTATCCTACATGATAGCAGCAATTCCTTAGTGAGACCGGTTGTGGTTGAATTAACCGGAGGTTAAGGCTAAGAGCCAAGAACGGACGGACAAGCACCAAAAGGAAGAGCTTATGCGTTGGAAAGCCTAGCTTATACTCGCAAGTTCCTTCCTAGTCGTGCTAATCCCCGTTGTTGCCGATTACCGTAACACCGATATTAATAGTGGCAATGAAAGAAGTGAGCAACTCCTAACTCAAACTAACCTAATCCTAACCCTAACAAGCTCTCTTTACATATCATTTTAGCACATAGTTAATCTCAAAACAAATCTGGACATTTGGACTTAACTCGTTAAAGCACATAGAAAAAGATTCCCATCTCCCTGCGGACGACCCGTACTCAACCGGCTAGCTACAAGCGAAACCGTCTTGATTGCGGTAATTAACTAAACTTGAACACACAAAAAAAACTCTAACAATCAAATGACGCCGTTGCCGGGAAGACGGTAGTTTATTTCTTTGTGTAATTTCGGTGTGTAATTTTGGATTAATTTGTGAATATAAATATAACCGAAAAACAAAACAAAAAAAAATATACATTGTAAAAAAATCATCTTCTTATTTTTGATCAGTTTTTGTGCAAGTGTGTAGGATAAAAAGACGGTCGAGTTCAGTGCCAAAGACGTGGGAAGTTAGACCCACATCTCGCGGCTACACCGCGACAGATTCAAGACGGAAAAAAAGGTCTACTGAAAGATTCTGGAGCAGATCCAGTAAGCAAATCCAGATTCAGGAGCTCCAGACAAGAAGAGGACACCCCATAAAGCACACATAAAAAAATTGGAAGCCCAATCCCTCTTTACTGCCGCGGAACCGCGGCTTAAGCACGTGTTTGGCCACGGAACCGCGGCCATTTGGGGAGTTCATGGTTGCAAATTTTCTGTGAGTCCTTCTAACTCTCTCCCCACTCCTCTGAACTCTAGTGAACTGTGTTTTCTGCAGCATTCTTTGCGCAAACTCTCTTCCCCCTTCCAATAAATTGTTCTTGTGCCGGATTCTTTGCACCGCGCTAAAAAAATTAAAAATTGATTGCAGTTGATTGTTACTGCTTTGCATTTATTAATACGGACTTTAAGGGGCTTGAAACCAATCCAGATTGGGTGGGGATTTCATCACCCTTCCCAGGACCCCAGAAATCATAAAAAGCATATGCATTGACCATTGCTTAAATTAAAAAATACTAGACTCAGCCCTAAGGACTTCGCGCTCAATAGGACAGAGGACTAGTTACAGGCATCGGCCGTTTATCCTATCCTGACTTTGCGGTGTCTAGGCAAGTGTGTCCAAGGCAAGTGGTTACTTAATTAGGACCACTACTTACGTAGTGGGGAGCCTCCCACTTACCTGGCACTTACCTGGCCGCAATTGGCGGAGAAGAGACGGTTTGAGGTCCTATTTCTAGCCCTTTGGAACAGTTAGGAGCTGTCTAGCTGACCTAGGTGACCCTAGATTTAGGTGTGATTGTGCATATCTTGTTTGTGATTGCTTAAAGCCGTAAGTCCGTACATATTTCTGTAAATCTCTTTCTAAAAAAAAAGGAAAAAACCAAAAACTTTTACAAAAACTTGCCCTTTGTCGCCAAAATCTCATTTTTCACCCACCACCCATCGTATTTCTCCATTGACGTTTTCTTACTCTCACCTTCTCCGCTTTGACTATACTAAACTCGTTTAGTGTATGTCCGCTTGGACTCGGGACACTAGCGCCTGCTTAGTCCGCGTTACGTTAGTCGCTACCGACTACGCGATCGACTCAGACGTCGAAACTCCGTCCACGCCTCATTCACCCTTACCTTTGCCGGCCAACTCCGACGTTGACCGGAATTCTGTTCATACATACTCACCTTCACCATCACCAACCTCTTCTTCCGCGATGTCAGGATTTAATCCAAACATCCCTACAACTCCCCCGGGATTGATTCGACCTTTAATGGATGCGAATAACCTACCACCACCGCCTATCGTAGCGCCACAGCGAATCGCGCTCCAGGATCGTTTCTATCCCACCCGCTCTGCACTCCCCACCTGTCTTTCCCTTCCACCGGCCAATGGGGATAATTTTGAAATTAAGCCCCACTTCATTAACATGCTTCCGAAATTTCATGGGCTTGAATCTGAAGATGCCTATATCTTCATCAAAAAATTTCAAAACGTTTGTGCCATGATGATAACCACTCAGCTGTCGGACGATGCTATACGGCTACGGGTCATTCCGTTCACTTTGTGCGATCTTGCTCAAAAATGGCTGTATAGCACCACTTCCCACTCCATAACCAGTTGGGACGAGTTTGTGAAACCGTTTCTCAAGAAATTCTATCCGAATCATAAAACCGCAAGGATCCGTAACGAAATCAACCAATTCTCTCAGCTTCCTACTGAACCCTTCTGGAAGTGCATTGACCGGTATAAAGACCTTCTTGTTTAGTGCCCTCACCATGGTATCGAGAAATGGCAACTTTGCCAAACCTTATACGAGGGCCTGAACCCAGCAACCAAGCAGTTGTTGGAAACTATTTGTCAGGGCCACTTCCTATCGAAATCTGACGAGGAAGCGTGGCAATTCTTCGACGACCTTGCGGAACAAACGCTACAATGGGAGAGCACCAGACCGACTTCTTCTTCTACCTCCACTTCTACCGGTCAGTCTAAGGTAGGAATTCACCAACTCGATATCTCTATTGTGATGAAAGCTGAAATGGCTGCAATAACGAGAAAACTTCAAGCGATAGAGAGCAAATTTTCATCTCCTGCTCCTGCCTCTGTTCTTCCCCTTCGTACCATTTGTGCTTGTTGTTCCGAACCTTCTCACTTAACCGAAGAGTGTCCTTATAATCCACCATCTCAAGGACAGGATCAGGTTAATGCTGCATTTCAGCAAAGACCAAGAAATGATCCAGACTATTCCACCTACAATCCTGGTTGGAGGAACCACCCTAATTTCGCCTGGAATCAGAATCAGCATCAATTCCAAGGCAACAATTTCCAGAGGCCACCTCCTTCGCAACAACAAGCGCAACAACAAACTCAACATCAGTTTCAGCAGCCGTTCCAACCCCAACCTTTTCAAAATCAGACGAACAACTTTGCACCCAACAATTCTTTTCCTCAAAACAACTTTGTTCCGTCAAACAACGATAAGGTTTTCTCGCTAGAACGAAGTGTTCACACCATAATATTGCATTATTATATTCCCCACTCTTATTCTTTTTATGAATAAACAGGTGCATTTGACGCATGTCTGCTACATGTTACAGGTTACAGGTTCTTGGACAGAAAACAGTGCAAACGATGTAAAGACGATGAAAATGTGGACTTTAACCAACAAACAGGGAATCTTGATCAAGCCTACATAAGGAACAATTCACAAAGCAAGATTCAAGACATCGACTCAAAGCGAACGGTTAAAAATCCATTGCAAATTGTTCACTGAAGATCCGGAACCAACTAAGAGGCCCAAATGGAAAAAGATATATATATACAGGAAGCCCAAAACAACCAGAGCCTGCCCAGAAGAGCACATGGGCCAACTCCATTGTTTGGCCGCGGAACCGCGGCCAAACCATGCCTCGGGCCGCTGTTCCGCGGCCATATAGGGCCCATATGCAAAATATTTTTTACCAAAATGCAGTGTCGGCGTTGACTGGTCTTTCTAGGGCTATATTTGTAAATTTAGACATGCGGATCAAAATGTAACCTAGGGTTTCTATTTCCTATAAATATAACTATAATCATTGTAACTCTTTATGCCTCCTTTTAATGAAATAAAATTCAGAAATCCTTTATGGAGAGCATCGGTGTTTCCTTTCCATTAAGAAATTCAGATCTGACAACCCTGCATGGATGATTGGAGGGATGCATCTGTAAATAGATTTAATTTCTCGCCCCAGTATAGATTTTAATTCTTTGCCCTAGGTAGATTTAATTTCATGCCCTAGGAACTTGTTTAGGGTTTAGCTTTGGGAAGGATTTTGAGAGATGAGATCTCTCATCCCTTTCTTACCCACCAAATATTTACAATAGGACTCCATGCATACACGCACACACCACGCCCTACGGCATCCTACCCCTCAAGGTAACGATGACACCGTAGTTTAAAGGCCCGGTTGCACACGTTTTCCATGAAGGTTAGGGTAAGGATCTCTAAAGGAAGGACAAGAACCTAGAGGAAGGAGCACCTTCCCGAATGGATCTAATCCCCTTTATTGATAATTACCATAACTCCTCATAGATCTTAATTTGGGTATAGGAAGCGTTGAGGTTTACTTGCATTTCCAAACCTTCCCTAAACCTAGCCCTAGCAAGAATAGATCTAGATAATTAGTATAGATTAATTAGATTTTAGATTTAATAATCAATCCGAACACCCTTCGGAATTAACTCGTTAGCGCGATTAGGAGATTCACAACATCCCTGTAGACCGACCCGTACTCACCGGCTAGCTTCATGAGACGCCGTTCTTGATTGCGGTAATAGATAGTTTTTGACATATCAATCAAATGGCGCCGTTGCCGGGGATGGCGTAGAACTTTCTTTTTTGCGATTTCGGGTTATTCTTAAAATTAAAAAATCATAAAAATCTGAAAAAACACAAAAATTATAAAAATATATCAATTGTTATTCTTGGAAAAGGATACTTTATTGTTTGAATTTTTGCAGGATATACAAGATCAGATCTGGAAATTTTCAGAAAGTTAAACAGAAAACGAGATATCGGAACAGAAGGGATTTTAAACAACAGAGAGGCAGAAAAATTTTGGAGCCTTAAAACCCCTACCCCGCCGCGTTTCCGCGGCCAAAACCTGCCTTAGGCCGCGGAAACGCGGCCGTCTTGTCGAGCTGCTGCACAGAAAAAATTTTGGGGATCTGCACCGCTTAGACCGCCGCCTTTCCGCCGCGGTAGACCCCCTTTGACCGCGGAAACACGCCCTTTTGGTGACATCATCCTCTGCAATTTGCACTGTAAGCTCCTCTGTTATTTCTGCTCTGCAAATTTTAAGATATTTTCTGAAAAATGCCAGCAGGATTTCGTGCGCTGTAAAAATATTTCCGCTTCCAAATAACAATCTTGTGCAGGATTTTTGCGCCCCGCTTAAATTAGAAATTAGATTGCAAGTAATATTTTGCTGCTGCATATCTTGTGTTGAAAATCTTTTTGCAACAAAATTTTTCCAAATAAAGAGAAAAAGAATGAAAATAAAAAGGACAAATATTTTATAGAAACTTGCAAAATTTTTTAGCCGCAAATAAATCCTTGCACCACCCAACCTTCCTTCCTGTCACCTTTCTTCTTCTAACATGGGTACCCCACATAAAAAATCTCTTGCCGAACTTTGGTATCCCGAACCTAATTCTGCGTCGTACGTCAATTTGTTCGGTCAATTTAAAGACGATCCTTCCTTGCCTAAAAAATTTTTAAAAGATCAAATAGAGGCGTCTAGGAGAAACTGTTTGATTTTTCAACCCACTTTGTGTCAACCAAGTCAACCTTCACCATTTACATATGTTGATACCACTTTTTCAAGTCCTTCTGTTACTCCTAAGCCGATATCCATTGCTGAGCATATTGCTCAATCTCGCAGCCGATCTTTCACCCCTCTCCACTCATCTAGTTCTAGGGATCCACACGACTTTTCACCTTTTTATCCAGATGTTGACCCTACCCATGTCCTACCACCCACTTCCTACCAGTCATACCCGACCTTCCCACCTTCACTAGACACTGCTTCTACACAGCCTGTTGGGAGTTTTGCATATCCACACTATTTTGAATCTTTTACCGAAACCCCCTCACCACCTAAGTCTAGTTTGGAAGAGTCGTTGAAGGCTTATATTGCAGCAACAAATAAAATGACTAGGACTGTGGAAGCGTCCGTGGCCGCCCTTATGCAACCTACCGAACCGGTAACTAGTTTCCCGCTAGCTTAATAAATTTTAATGTATAAGGAGGCGGTTGGACAGAGTGAGAATGAGAGAGGATTTTCAAATCAAACCTACCCATACCCAATTGAAGCCCACAACTCCTGTTTTCCATCGATTGCCCTAAATAGTTCACCTGTTGAAAATAAAAATGAGTTGTGTGATTTTGTAGTGCTTGATTTGCCAAACTGTGAAGAACCCCTTTCGAGTGAAACCGCACCTAATCCGTTTGACCTTTACACCTCCACTCTAGAACCTAAATCGATAAATATCCAAGCTTTTGATGAGGTGTCTAAAGAAATTGATTTTCACTTGATTGAGGATATAGACGCCGGGAATATTTCGGATGATGAACCTGTCGATTTGATTGAAATTTTATGTTCAAATCATCATCCTGAGTTATTAAATGTTTCTCCCGAATCTCATATGTGTCTAGATTTTGATGATAATGGCATTGATGAATTAAATATTGAGGATAGTATTGAGGAGAGTCTTGAGGATAATATTGAAGTTGAATCATTTTTGTTTGATGTGTCTGATTTTCCAATTCATCCTCTTGAACCTTTAACTAAATCACCCTACCTCCTTTCCATCGTTCGGACCACGCTTGAAGACTGTGAGCTTGAAAAATTTTCCTTTGAATCTGACACAGTTCTCACAGCCGATAACACGTACGAGTGTTTCACTTTTTCGGATGATGTTGATGACTCACCGCCCGAGTTTGAGTCCTTTACATTTTCAAATGAGCCATCAGACTCGGTTGATTATAGTAGTTTCGAACCATTAATGGAATCTTTCAAGTTCGAAACAGTTTACTACGGTGAGAAAGATACTATCCCTACTTCACTCCCTTTTGTCATTCCCATTGTTCCGACCGAACAAGAGACCGTTACGCTTTCATCTCCTATACCAAGTTCGGCGTACCCATGCCTTCTTGCGAATCTTGAGGGATTTGACCCCATTTCTCGACGGGTTGATAGGTTAGCGCAATCGCTTATAACACATCGGTCATCACATATTGCGCTAATTTATTCACTCGATTTACACCCTCAAGATCGCGCGACTCTTCTTTCTCCTTTCCGCCCTTCTTCTCCCCCACCGAGACCATATTCTACCATTTTTCTTTCTACACGGTCTCGTGTGTTTCTCATTTTCTTGCACCAACTATACCCTTACCACAATAAGATTTTTGAATGGTTGGTGCTAACCTTTGGCTTGTGTAAGGCCAAGCTTAAGTTTGGGGGGGATCTCGTTGTGTATATGTATATATTTTTTGTTTTCTTTTTCTATAAAAAATAAAAAAAAATTTCAAAACAATAAAAAAAATGTAAATAAATAAACAGGGGAGTACCGACATTTTGACCCTCTTGGTTTAGTATGACAGTGAGGACTCTGTCAAGTTCAAGTTTGGGGGTATGCTCGGTACGTCTTCTTCCTTCGCATTCATTTGTTCATATTTTTGCATTTGCATATTTATTTGAAAACCCATAAAAATTGGAAAATTTCAAAAAATTATAAAAATAATTTTTTTCAATTTTGACCATATTTAATTTGAGTTTGACAAATAGGTTAACTGGCTAAGAACAACTAGATCTTAGAGTTAGTAAATTAGAAACCCTAAAAATAACATTCCTTAAAGTTTAACGGTAGAAAGTATATGCCTTGTAGTTTATTTAGAAATAGGCAAATTTTGGGTTCACTTCTTGGGTTAAGTCAAAATGAGGGAAGAGTATTGATGTTCTTATTAGAGTATAAGTTTGAAAAATAATTCCTAGCTTAAGTGTAGATTCTGAAAACATATACCCTACAAAATGCACAATTACGCACCTTGAAACTTGGAATAGTAGAAGATACCTTGAAATGCTCTTGTCTAAAGTCCTTAGTACAATGAAAATAAAAGAAAAAAAAGTGTGAATAAAGAATAAAAAAATGGACACTGGTTTTTGTGATTACTTAAGGCTGCAAAAATAGAAAAATATTTAGCGAGGGTGCTTCATCACCTAGTGCCTTAGACCAACTGGTTTGGGAGTCACTGCTAAAGCCTTGGGTGTTGCAAAACTAGGAAGTACGCTTTAAAATGCTAACGCATCTTGTAATCGGTTGTTGGTACCTCAAGAAGTATTAACGGTCGCATGAAGGATGTGTAAGCGAAATTCAATTAAAAATTCACTAATTAATAAGTGCTTTGGACAATGGACGAGAGTACGATTGCTTGATTTGAATTTCCAAGTGTAGGGGTGATATTTACACACACGTGGGGATATGTGATTGGAGTTTAGATGAGAGAAAGGAGTGAAGAATAGAACTTATATCTTTAGTAAAGTTGATAGAAATTCCTAAGTGGAGATGGAACCCTAGAAGGAAAATTTAAGAAATGCCGAAAGCTAGGTAAGTCTATAAAACATATATAATCTTAAATTAAATAATGAGGAAGTGTGAAGAATATGGGTGGATAATTTGCGGGTCGATGATAATAGAATTCTTAGTTAGAAAACCTAATTGGAGAACAAAAGTTAATGGGCCGAATTGATAGGATTTTATGGATAGCATCCGCTGAAAACCCTCAGGAGACAACACTCCTCCTACTAGGGACACCTAGAGGTTTAACGGCTTGTTGCACGTGCTCAGTGCAATCGCGTTTCCCTGCGAAAGTACGGCTAGGAATTTAGTGAATAAAAATAAGTTTGCTCGAGGACGAGCAAAAGATAAGTTTGGGGGTATTTGTTCACACCATAATATTGCATTATTATATTCCCCACTCTTATTCTTTTTATAAATAAACAGGTGCTTTTGACGCATGTCTGCTACATGTAACAGGTTACAGGTTCTTAGACAGAAAACAGTGCAAACGATGTAAAGACGATCAAAGTGTGACTTTAACCAACAAACAGGGAATCTTGATCAAGCCTACATAAGGAACAATTCACAAAGCAAGATTCAAGACATCGACTCAAAGCAAACGGTTAAAAATCCATTGCAAATTATTCACTGAAGATCTGGAACCAACCTAAAGGCCCAAATGGAAAAAGATATATATATACAGGAAGCCCAAAACAACCAGAGCCTGCCCAGAAGAGCACATGGGCCAACTCCATTGTTTGGCCGCGGAACCGCGGCCAAACCATGCCTCGGGCCGCTGTTCCGCGGCCATATAGGGCCCATATGCAAAATATTTTTTACCAAAATGTAGTGTCGGCGTTGACTGGTCTTTCTAGGGCTATATTTGTAAATTTAGACATGCGGATCAAAATGTAACTTAGGGTTTCTATTTCCTATAAATAGAACTCTAATCATTGTAACTCTTTATGCCTCCTTTTAATGAAATAAAAATCAGAAATCCTTTATGGAGAGCATCGATGTTTCCTTTCCATTCAGAAATTCAGATCTGACAACCCTGCATGGATGATTGGAGGGATGCATCTGTAAGTAGATTTAATTCCTCGCCCTAGTGTAGATTTTAATTCTTTGCCCTAGGTAGATTTAATTTCATACCCTAGGAACTTGTTTAGGGTTTAGCATTGGGAAGGATTTTGAGAGATGAGATCACTCATCCCTTTTTTACCAACCAAATATTTACAATAGGACTCCATGCATACACGCACACACCGCGCCCTATGGCATCCTACCCCTCGAGGTAACGATGACACCGTAGTGTGAAGGCCCGGTTGCGCGTGTTTTCCATGAAGGTTAGGGTAAGGATCTCTAAAGGAAGGACAAGAACCTAGAGGAAGGAACACCTTCCCGAATGGATCTAATCCCCTTTATTGATAATTACCATAACTCCTCATATATCTTAATTTGGGTATAGAAAGCGTTGAGGTTTACTTGCATTTCCAAACCATCCCTAAACCTAGCCCTAGCAAGAATAGATCTAGATAATTAGTATAGATTAATTAGATTTTAGATTTAATAATCAATCCGAACACCCTCCGGAATTAACTCGTTAGCGCGATTAGGAGATTCACAACATCCCTGTGGACCGACCCGTACTCACCGGCTAGCTTCATGCGACGCCGTTCTTGATTACGGTAATAGATAGTTTTTGACATATCAATCAAATGGCGCCGTTGCCGGGGATCGAACCCGGGTCACCCGCGTGACAGGCGGGAATACTCACCACTATACTACAACGGCGCCATTTGATTGATATGTCAAAAACTATCTATTACCGCAATCAAGAACGGCGTCGCATGAAGCTAGCCGGTGAGTACGGGTCGCTCCACAGGGATGTTGTGAATCTCCTAATCGCGCTAACGAGTTAATTCCGAAGGGTGTTCGGATTGATTATTAAATCTAAAATCTAATTAATCTATACTAATTATCTAGATCTATTCTTGCTAGGGCTAGGTTTAGGGATGGTTTGAAAATGCATGTAAACCTCAACGCTTTCTATACCCAAATTAAGGTCTATGAGGAGTTTTGGTAATTATCAATAAAGGGGATTAGATCCATTCGGGAAGGTGTTCCTTCCTCTAGGTTCTTGTCCTTCCTTTAGAGATCCTTACCCTAACCTTCATGGAAAACGCGCGCAACCGGGCCTTTACACTACGGTGTCATCATTACCTCGAGGGGTAGGATGCCGTAGGGCGCGGTGTGTGCGTGTATGCATGGAGTCCTATTGTAAATATTTGGTGGGTAAGAAAGGGATGAGAGATCTAATCTCTCAAAATCCTTCCCAAAGCTAAACCATAAACAAGTTTCTAGGGCATGAAATTAAATCTACCTAGGGAAAAGAATTAAAATCTACACTAGGGCGAAAAATTAAATCTACTTACAGATGCATCCCTCCAATCATCCATGCAGGGTTGTCAGATCTGAATTTCTGAATGGAAAGGAAACACCGATGCTCTCCATAAAGGATTTCAGAATTTTATTTCATTAAAAGGAGGAATAAAGAGTTACAATGATTAGAGTTCTATTTATAGGAAATAGAAACCCTAGGTTACATTTTGATCCGCATGTCTAAATTTACAAATATAGCCCTAGAAAGACCAGTCAACGCCGACACTGCATTTTGGTAAAAAATATTTTGCATATGGGCCCTATATGGCCGCGGAACAGCGGCCCGAGGCATGGTTTGGCCACAGTTCCGCGGCCAAACAATGGAGTTGGCCCATGTACTTTTCTGGGCAGGCTCTGGTTGTTTTGGGCTTCTTGTATATATATATATATATATATATATATATATATATATATATATATATATATATATCTTTTTCCATTTGGGCCTCTAGGTTGGTTCCAGATCTTCAGTGAACAATTTGCAATGGATTTTTAACCATTCGCTTTGAGTCGATGTCTTGAATCTTGCTTTATGAATTGTTCCTTATGTAGGCTTGATCAAGATTCCCTGTTTGCTGGTTAAAGTCCACATTTTTATCGCCTTTACATCGTTTGCACTGTTTTCTGTCCAAGAACCTGTAACCTGTAACATGTAGCAGACATGCGTCAAAAGCACATGTTTATTTATAAAAAGAATAAGATTGGGGAATATAATAATGCAATATTATGGTGTGAACACGAAGTCTGGACACGTTCGTTAAACCATCGACACAATCCAACGCCAACATCCAGTCTTCTATTCAGTCCTTGGTGCAACACACTGCCGCTCACGGGCAAAGCATCAAAACCATCGAAGCCCAAATAGAACAACTGAATGCAGCCTTAAGCGAGCGAGTGAAGGGGAAGCTTCCGTCCCAACCACTCACAAATCCCGGTCACCCACATAATGTACATGTTGCTCTTGAACAACAGAACCATAATGTGAGTGCCGTGACTACATTGAGATCGGGAAGGATGATGCAAAACAACATTGGCACACAGATCGACGATGACGCCCCGGCCGCTTCTTCTTCTTCTTCTTCTTCTTCTTCTTCTTCTTCTTCTTCTGCTTCTTCGTCTTCTGAGCCTATTCTCCATTCTTCAAAAGGCTCTTCCTCTTCTTCTGCTCTAAACAGACCCATTTCTCAATCCACGAAAACACCAGCTCTGGGATCCGTTCTAACTCCACAATCTCCTCCACAAGCATTGGACTCAACTAATTTTAAAAACGTTCCATTTCGAAACCGGTTGAGGTCCAATAAACAAAATCCACAAATGGAGAAGATTTTGGAGTTGTTTAAACAGGTTAACATCAACATTCCCCTTTTAGATATTGTCCAACAAGTCCCGTCCTACGCGAAAATCTTAAAGGACTTATGCACGAAAAAGAGGAAATCTCAGGTACCCAAGAAAGTTTTCTTGGCTAGTGCTGTGAGTGAAGCTCTTACCCAATCTTTACCTCAAAAACGGAAGGACCCTGGCTGTCCTACGATTTCTATTACCATTAGGGATATGAACATCAACCGCGCACTAATAGATCTTGGTACCAGTGTTAACCAGCTTCCGTACTCAGTATATGAGCAACTAGATGTAGGAGAGCTGAAACCCACACACTGTACTCTCCAAATGGCCGACCGATCGATCACCCATCCTAGGGGTGAGCTAGAGGATGTGTTAATCAAGGTTGGGGACTTCATATTCCCCGTGGACTTCACTTTATTAGAAACACAGCCTGTAGCTAACCCCCGGAATCAAATTCCGGTGATACTTGGACACCCATTCCTTGCAACCTCAAATGCTGTGATCAATTGTCGCAATGGTTCGATGAACCTATCTTTTTGAAATATGACAATTGAACTCAACATTTTTAGGTTGGGGAATCAGCCCTCTGAACCTAATGCTAATATACTCGACGTTTGCTCGATCCAGGAGATCACCCCAGAAGAGTGTGAATTCGAGGAGTTTTTGTTCGATCACGATAACCTTAACGCCACTAGTGCGTTCCTCTTCGAACCTGCTGCTGTTTCTGCGCCCGACAATGAATATGAGTGTTTCACTTTCTCGAACGATCTTAGCCACTCACCACCCGAGTTTGAATCCTTCGAATTTCCGGATGAGTTACCTGAACCATCCAACTCGGTCGCTTACACTCGTTTTGAACCTTTGCTGGAATCTTTTAAGTTCGAAACCTTTTCACCAATCTTGCCTTCAATCGTTTCACCTCCAACGCTCGAACTCAAGCCTTTGCCATCTCACCTTAAGTACGCTTACTTGGGTGAAAACGAGACCCTCCCTGTTATCATCTCGGCTTCTCTAGCTCCCGAGCAAGAGAGATCCCTTCTTGCGGTCTTGCACAGCAATAGGCAAGCTTTTGGCTGGTCCATGGCGGACATCAAGGGGATTAGTCCCCTGATCGTTGAACATCACATTCATCTGATGGATGATGCCAAACCAGTCAGGGATCCACAAAGGCGACTCAACCCAGTCATGAAGGAGGCTGTGAAAAAGGAAATCATAAAGTGTCTGGATAGTGGTATTATTTACCCTATCTATGATAGCCAGTGGGTTAGCCCCATTCACGTTGTCCCTAAGAAATCAGGCATAACAGTCATCACTAACGAGACGAATGAGTTAATCCCTACTCGCACCCAAACTGGGTGGCGAGTATGCATCGATTACAGAAAACTCAACGCCGCAACGCGGAAGGACCACTTTCCGCTACCTTTCATTGACCATATGCTTGAACGATTGGCCGGACACGAGTACTACTGCTTTCTTGATGGCTACTCCGTCTATAATCAAATTCCCATCGCCGAAAAAGACCAGGACAAGACCACATTCACTTTTCCTTTCGGCACGTTTGCATATCGTCGCATGCCCTTTTGGTTATGCAATGCGCCCGCTACCTTCCAGCGGTGTATGATGGGAATCTTCTCAGACATGGTGGAAAAATTCCTGGAGATCTTCATGGACGATTTCTCCATCTTCAGCGATTCCTTCAATGAGTGTTTGCTGCATCTTGACGCTGTCCTTACCCGATGTAAGGACAAGAACTTTAATTTGAATTGGGAGAAGTGCCACTTCATGGTGCGCGAAGGTATTTTCTTAGGACTTATCATTTCGCAAAATGGCTTAGAGGTTGACAAAGCAAAAATTGAGGTCATTTCCAATCTCCTTCCTCCCAGATGCGTCCGAGACATCCGAGCCTTCCTTGTCCATGCCGGTTTCTATAGACGGTTCATTAAGGACTTTAGCAAGATTTCTAGGCCCTTGACTCTTTTGCTGGCCAAGGACACGCCATTCGACTTCAACTCGAGCTATATGACTGCGTTCGAGTCATTAAAAAGCTCACTCACTTCTGCTCCCGTTCTTTCTTCACCTGACTGGACGCACCCATTTGAGATTATGTGCGATGCATCTGACTTTGCCATCGGTGCTGTCCTTGGAAAACACATCAACAAGATGCCGCACGTAATCTATTATGCTAGCCGAACCCTGAACGATGCCCAACTGAATTATACAACAACTGAGAAGGAATTCTTGGCTGTTGTATTTGCTTTAGAAAAGTCCAGGCCCTACCTCATCGGCTCTCCAGTCATTGTCTACACAGACCATTCTGCTCTGCGCCATCTTTTTGCGAAGAAAGATGCAAAATCCCGGCTAATACGTTGGATCCTCTTGCTTCAAGAGTTTGACCTTGTCATCAAGGACAAAAGAGGATGTGAGAACGTAGTCGCCGACCATCTCTCACGACTTCCTTCTTCACCGTCGCTTCATATTCCGATCAACGATGTTTTTCCGGATGAACATCTCTTGACAGTATCTTGCGAACCCTGGTTCGCAGATATTGTGAACTATTTGGCCACAGGGTTACTACCGACTGAATGGTCAAGTCAGGACAGACTTCTCTTCTTATCCCAAGTAAAACACTTTTACTGGGACGAACCCTATCTGTTCAAGTACTGTCCCGACCAGATTATTCGTCGGTGTGTACCTGACGATGAATTCAAGAGTGTGCTGTCATTTTGCCACGATCAAGCATATGGCGGGCATTTTGGCCCCAGAAAGACAGCTGAGAAGATCTTGCAATGTGGTTTCTACTGGCCACAACTCTTTAAAAACGCTCATGACTATTGCAAGACTTGCTCCCGGTGCCAACACTTGGGCCGGATATCCCGGAGGAACGAGATGCCGCTCCAACCAATCTTGGTTGTGGAGATTTTCGACGTTTGGGGGATAGACTTCATGGGGCCGTTTCCCAGCTCTTTTGGGAACTTGTACATCCTTCTCGCTGTTGATTACGTCTCTAAGTGGGTCGAGGCTGTGCCCAGCCGGACTAACGACAACAAGGTTGTCGTTAGGTTTCTTAAAGAAAACATTTTCTCCCGTTTTGGGCACCCCCGAGCGATCATTAGCGACAATGGAACTCATTTCTGCAATAAGACTTTAGAGGCCTTGATGCGGAAATATTCCATTAATCATAAGCTATCCACGCCCTACCATCCCCAAACCTGTGGGCTAGCCAAAGTTTCAAATCGGCAAATCAAGCAGATACTGGAGAAGACGGTTTCCAAGAACCGAAAGGATTGGTCGTTGAAACTCACTGATGCCCTTTGGGCATTTCGAACGGCTTATAAGACTGATCTTGGCATGTCTCCCTATCGGCTTGTGTACGGAAAGGCTTGCCACCTCCCTGTCGAAATAGAGCATCGCGCATTTTGGGCGATAAAGGAGCTGAATCTGTCTCTCGAAGATGCGGGCAGCCATCGGAAGCTGCAGTTGAACGAATTGAGCGAGCTTAGGGATGAGGCTTACGACAACGCGGTTGTCATTAAGAATCGAACGAAGGTGTTTCACGATAAACACCTTTTGCGCAAAAGTTTCGTACCTGGTCAACAGGTACTGCTTTACGACACCCGACTACACTTCCATGCTCAGATCTCGCTGGAAAGGGCCGTATTTTGTGCGGAATGTGTATCCGCATGGCGCTGTGGATTTGGAGAATCCAAAGGATAGTTCATTTTTCAAAGTAAACGGACACCGACTTAAACCGTACCTTAGCGCCGAACCAACAGAGGAGCTCCTGGTCTTACAGGAGCCGATTTACCCTGCATAATCTTCCTCTGCCTACCACAAAACTTCGGTTATCCAGCCAAGAACAGTGGACATTGTTCCAAATAAGTTTGGGGGTATGTATATACCATTTTGTATATATTTGTGGATATTCTTTTCCATTTTTTCTATTTTTCATTTCTTTAAAAACAAAAACAAAAAAATTGTGTATATCTAACCGACAATTTTGACCCTTCAATGATCTGTTCAAGCAACGACAGTGAGGACACTGTCCAGTTCAAGTTTGGGGGTACGCTCGGTACGCATTTCTAACCTTCGCATTCATATGTATATTTTGCATCTGCATACTAAAATCCATAAAATCCATAAAAATCAGAAAATTTTCTAAAAACATAAAAACTTTTCTGTCAAGTTAGCTAGTGGGAAAACTCTGATTCAACATTTCGACGGTTTTGTTTGATAAGATAAGAATAACTAAATCTTATTTTTAGATTTTGAAAACCTGAAAGATAACTCTCCTTTGAAGTTAACTATAGCTGATATACGTCTTTACATCACACTGCACGTGTCGTGAGTTTTTGGAAATTAGATGATAAGGCTTTTATGTCTAAAAACTTTTAAATGGATAAATAATTTTCTGAGGATCAAATAGGTTTGTTCTGAAATAAGTAATATCAAGAATAGTTTATGAAGTGAAGTGAATATGAAGGAATGTTATTGATGCCTTAATTGGAACTAAGTCTGAAAAATAACCCATCTGGAACTTGATTGGAATGATTACACACCGAACCCACTAAACACGTCTTTTATCCAAAAAAATAATTGAACTGCCGGTTATATCTCCGTTTGTATTGAATCATCATGATTTTCATGCTAAATTGTCTTTTGTTTTTGGGCCTAGGTAACTTGAGTAATTATGTCCGCTGAGGTGTCTCTACACCTAATGCCCTAAAGCTAACTGGTTTGGGTGCATTGGCCCAAACCTCGTTAAGAAGCCTAGAAAGTCCAGATTAAAACAAAGTCAAGCAAGTGTTCTCTCCGAGTTAAAATTCCTAACGGTTCTTTATGTGAGAATAATCTTGACAAAAGACAGGTTTTTGTAAAAAAAATATTTCTAGCGGAGATATGAAGGTTTTATTCTATGATAAAGACTATTGCACGTTCACAGAGGTGTGTATGAAATGAAAACAAGAAAAAGGTGGAGTGAAAAATAAGACCTAGTTTCCTGTTAGGGAAGATAGAAATTCTGATTTTGAAACTTTACTGGAAAACGAAACTTGAAAAATGCTTAACTCTTTATAAAACTTATGTGATCCTTTTAAAATTTTTATCTGGGCTTTATTGTGTGACATGATGACTTTAATCGATCCTTCTGGAACTTAACGACACTATTTGCATTGTACGTAAAGACATATAAAATCTTTAGTTAAATAAGAAGCGAGGTGTGAAAAATAAGGGTTCGATAGTCTAGACTTAGGATCATATAATTGTTATTTTCTGAAACAAAACCTTAAGGTTTGAATCATAGTTATTTTGCAAAAATAGCTTGACCGGATTTTGTGGGTAGTATCCCTTGAAAACCCTCAGGAGACAGCACTCCTCCTACTAGGGACACCTAGAGCTTTAACGGCTTGTTGCACATGCTCAGTGCAATCGCGTTCCCTGTGAAAGTGAGGTTAGGAATTTTTGTGAATAAATTAGCTTTGCTCGGGACGAGCAAATGTTAAGTTTGGGGGTATTTGTTCATATCAGATTTTTGCATTTTTATACCGCCCAATTTTTATCATATTGCTTATCGGTAGGTACTCTTGAGCCGTGTTTGCTAGTCAATTGCAGGATACAGGTTCTCAGCTCTAAACAGTGAAATTCATGGAAAAGCATGACAAATTCCGGATTACTTCCAACCACAGATAAAACACGGATCTCCGCTCTCTATCCGTATGTTGCCCCACACCAGTTTAAGAGACAAAATGGCAAATCAATGTCATTTTCATGCACAAAGCTCAATGGAAACACAAGATCCAACATATCTACGCGGAGCTCGAGGAAAAAATGGCAAAAAGATCCACGTCAAATCACTTGTTGATCTGCTGAAATTCTGGAAATTTTGTGAAGAGTTTCTGAGGAAAAACATATGCCAAACTACAGACAAGAGCAGACCAGGGAAGCACACAAAACCCGAGAAGCCAAATCATCTATATGGCTGCGGTTCCGCAGCCAATAGGGGGTCTAGGCCACGGAACCGCGGCCGTTCGGACTTGTCTGCTGAAGAAATTTTGGGGGCATTTAGGTCATTCCATCTTGGTTCTGAATATTGCCCTAGAGTTTCAGTTCCCTGCCTATAAATAGTCCAGAACTTGCCAAAGCCAAGGGTGCTTATTCTTGTATTTAGATTTTAGAATACATGTGTTGTTCTTCTTCCTCCTCTCATCTCTTCTCCATTAAAAACTTGTAGTGCGATTTTGTGAGTGAAGAATGAATAAAGGAGTTCTTGTTCTTACCATGCTTATCTTGTTGTAATTGTTAATTGTAATTGCTTGTAATTTTCCTTTGCTAATCTAGTTGTTGTTATTTGTTGTTTGTTTGTTTCTTGTTCTCTTTTTCTTTATCCTTAAACAACAATGATGCTTACGCTTGATCCTTGCCGAGGTGAGGTCGCAAATAGCTAGTTGTAATCTTCTAACCTCTTTCTTTCTATCTTCCTCCTTTGTTTTATTTTCTTTTCCTTATAATGGGTGATTAGTTTTCATACTTGTTAAGGTAGGATAAGGAAAGTTTGAGAGAAGGAAATCTCTCTCACTCTTTTCTTGCCCAACATCTTAATTCAGACTCCCGTTAATTGAACCACAATCCGCTCCCTACGGCACCCTATCCTACATGATAGCGGTGATTCCTTAGTGAGACCAGTTGTGGTTGAATTAACCGTAGGTTAAGTCTAAGAGCCAAGAACGGACGGACAAGCACCAAAAGGAAGAGCTTATGCGTTGGAAAGCCTAGCTTATACTCGCAAGTTCCTTCCTAGTCGTGCTCATCCCCGTTGTTGCCGATTACCGTAACACCGATATTAAGAGTGGCAACGAAAGAAGTGAGCGGCTCCTAACTTAAACTAACCTAATCCTAACCCTAACAAGCTCTCTTTACATATCATTTTAGCACATAGTTAATCTCAAAACAAATCTGGACATTTGGACTTAACTCGTTAAAGCACATAGAAAAAGATTCACATCTCCCTGCGGACGACCCGTACTCAACCGGCTAGCTACAAGCGAAACCCTCTTGATTGCGGTAATTAACTAAACTTGAACACGTAAAAAAAACTCTAACAATCAGCTACTTAAAAGAGAATGGAATTCTCTCTCAGCTTACTCCTCCATACACACCACAGCACAACGGTGTATCGGAAAGGCGGAATCGAACTCTATTGGATATGGTTCGTTCCATGATGAGTAAGGCTGAGTTACCACGATCTTTCTGGGGTTATGCACTAGAAACAGCTGGATATCTTTTGAACCAAGTACCTACTAAGTCAATGCCTACCACACCATATCAGATGTGGAGTGGGAAGAAACCCTGTCTTAAACACTTTAAGACGTTGGGATGTCCGGCTTTTGTAAAAAAGCAGCATGCGGACAAGCTCGAGGCACGCTCAGTACAGTGTAAGTTTGTGGGATACCCAAAGAACTCCAAGGGGTATGTTTTCTATTACGCAGAGGAGCAAAAGGTCTTTGTTTCTCGTCATGCCCGCTTCTTGGAAACTGACTTTTTAGAAAATCAGATAAGTGGGAGCGCAATAGAACTGGAAGAAATTCCAGAACCACACGCTATTACTGAAACCTTTGTAGAACCAGAAGGTTCAGGAGAACCGGACATCCCAGCGCCACTCAGCAGGAGTAGTAGGCAGTCTTATCCGCCCGAGGGATACTACGGTTTTCTCATAAATGGGGATAGAGAGGATTGCACTATTGATTATGATGAGCCTACTAGCTTCTAGCAAGCCATTCAGAGCGGTGACTCAGGAAAATGGCTGGATGCAATGCGGACCGAGATGGAGTCCATGTACACCAACAAAGTTTGGACTTTGGACTTTGCTCCAGATGGGGTAAAACCCGTAGGCTTCAAATGGATCTTCAGAAAGTAGATTGGTGTAGATGGGCAGGTTGAAACCTATAGAGCTAGACTTGTTGCAAAGGGTTTTCGTCAAAGACCTGGTTTGGACTATGACGAGACCTTTTCTCCAGTGGCTATGCTCAAATCCATTCGGATCCTTCTTGCCATTGCTGCCTTCCACGATTATGAGATCTGGCAGATGGACGTAAAGACGGCTTTCCTAAATAGAAATTTGGAAGAGTGCGTCTATATGGATCAGCCGGAGGGATTCATTCAGAGTAGGAGCAGCGGTAAAGTGTGCAAGTTGCTCAAGTCCATCTATGGACTGAAGCAGGCATCGCAGAGTTGGAACATCTGCTTTGATGATACTGTCAAACAATTCGACTTTATCAAAAACCCAGATGAACCATTCATTTACAGTAAGATTGTAGGGAGAACTGTGGTATTCCTCATCTTGTATATGGATGACATTCTCCTAATAGGAAATGATATTCCTATGCTACAGTCAGTCAAAGGATTCTTGTCGCAGAGGTTCTCCAAGAAGGACCTGGGCGATGCCAACTACATTCTTGGGATCCAGATCTATCGTGATAGATCTAAGAGGATGTTGGGACTTTCGCAGTCCAGTTACATCGACACCATACTGAAAGGATTCAGTATGGAAGATTCAAAGCGCGGTAATCTACCGGCTTGTCACGGAATCGCCCTCTCCAAAGAGATGTCTGCCAAGACTGATTTGGAAAGGGCTCGCATGTCATCTATACCCTATGCATCTGTGGTAGGCTCTATAATGTATGCGATGTTGTGTACCAGACCAGATGTAGCATACGCATTGAGCGTTGTAAGATGGTATCAGTCGGACCCAAGGGAGAAACACTGGATAGCAATAAAGAACAATCTCAAGTACCTGAGAAGGACTAAGGAGATGTTCTTGGTGTATGGCAGAAAAGACCTCCAGATCGAGGCCTTTGCTGACTCCAGCTTCCAGAGTGATAAGGATGAATCCATGTCCATGTCGGGTTATGTCTTTACCCTCAATAGAGGGGCGGTTTACTGGAAGAGTTCCAAGCAGGAAACCATTGCTGACTCAACTACGGAAACGGAGTACATAGCTGCTTGCGATGCCGCAAAGGAAGCTGTCTGGATGAAGAAGTTCCTCACGGAGCTTCAGGTGGTTCCTACCATTGTTGATCCAATACCGTTGTATTGTGACAATAACGGCGCTATAGCTTTAGCGAAGGAACCCAGGTCCCATCAGAAGTCCAGGCATATTTTGAGGCGATACCACCTGATCAGGGAGATCATAGATCACCGGTAGATCGAGGTGAAGAGAGTAAATTCAGAGAATAACACTGCAGATCCATTCACGAAGGCCATACCCTAGACTCAGTTCGAGCGGCTGATCGAGATGATAGGTCTTCGATACGCTAGTACATGGCCTTAGTGCAAGTAGGAGATTGTTAGTGTATATGCCCTAAAGGCTATTAGTGTATCATACTAGTTTGTATATTACTTGATGGAAGCTTGGGATATTCACAGTTCTATAGACAATCTTGCTCAAAATGGTAGTATGCTACTTGGTTTGTTTCTACTTTAATGTGTGCATGTGTTTCTTTTAGCCTATCGCCTATACACATTAGTGGAGCCCTTAGGATCTTTTCTTGATTACCAGCGTTGTGATGGTAGTCACACTAGTGGGGGCTGGGTAATCTACAAGCACATCCTTATACAGGTCCCTAGTCGTTGGATTATCGAGACGGGGCATCGATACTCCGGAGTAGACTAGCGCATGCGCTTCTCATCCCAGCAGGGGAGATGGTCTGTCCCACAGCCGTCAGTACGTCGTACTTAAGATAGTATGCGGGTGCTCGTTAGGTTATGAGTGCACTGGACAGGACTCGTCGGGAACTGTTGGTTGGTATTATACCTATCGTCAGTTATCAGTTCCCAGGTGACATGAGTACATCATAGTCCGCTGACTTGACACCGTCACTTCGCCTCGAGTGTGTTCCCACTGTTCTTTGATTACTACCCTACCACGGCTCAAAGGAGTCATGCAAACAGATAGTAGTTGGGTGTAGTCCCGAAGCACTTGGAGGCAGTGACGGTTAGACAGGATTCGTCTCTCCCGGTATTGGGGGTTGATATCGCGCTGTGTCTAGGAGTGCCATTACACATAGTCGTCTCTGGCTAGGGCAAGCGAGAATTACTGGTAGTGTTTCCAGTAGTTTCTCAAGGTGTTCTGGGCTACATTCCGGCACGACTTGTACCGCTATTAGGGGACTGACATTTACCGCCTCCTAGGCCCGCCATGCGATACTCTCAGACGAACAGACCGGACTTTACGGAGATTGTCACTTTCAGGCTTAGTAGGAGTTCGGATGGGTTTACCTCATCGGCCTTCTTATCGACATCTACCTGGGGACCGTTACGTACAGCTAGTACCGCTTGCGGCCTGTGGTTAAACCCACTGCCAGCGTAGTGTCAAGTCTTTAGAGTTCTACACAGAGAGTTTCCCTGCACTGAGCGAAAGGTGTAGAGGCCATATGGTTTTATGGCAAGGCTACGATCACTTACGTACAGTTGTGCGCGTATGCTGATCAGACAGACAATACTAGTGGGCTTTAGTTTAAACCGGATCCTAGAATTGTATGGATGGATTATTTTTGTCTTCTGTGCATTCGTATTCTACGGAATGCGGATGCGGGTGTGTATGTACAGTTGTGAGGAGCGAAGAAGAAGGAGGTGCCTCATTAGGGTATTGACAGTTGGTTCGGTCAAAACCATTATGAGGCGGGGACATTATTTACTAATCTTTTTAATGATAATTATGTTATGACTAATTGTTTTGACCATTTGACCATACTTGACTTTGTTGACCATTTGACCAAAGTTGACTAGAATCCTTCATGTGAGGTCTAGAGTCTTCTTTTGGTTTTTGATTTTATTTTTGTGATGATAATGGTCTAATCAAGGTAGCCATCAACTTTATCATGAAAAGATTAGTAATGATGATGTTTGTATTATTATTCCATGGTTCATTATTCTTGGTTCATAATTCTATTCTCATTCTCTCTCTTGAAATGAGAAGCTCCATGGTTGCTTCTTCATCTTCCTCCTCTTGATTTTTCCTTTGATCTCATGTGTTGAGAAAATAAGGAAGTAAATTGACAAACACATCCATCTTCTTCTTCTACACAACCTAGGACATCAAGCTTAGCAATCCTGTTGCCCTAGTTACCTCGGTTTGAGGTGGAGCTCGGAACACAAACACTCGGGTGGATTGTCTTCGACTCTATAAGGCCGCCGAGGTGACCAAGATCCAGATCGATCCTCGGAGCTTGGATTGACGAGGAGGACAGCGGAGAGAAGACCCGAAGGACCGGTTTCGTGAGGTATAATCTCTATGACATAGTAGATAGAATCTCATGTAGTTTGCTAGGTTTTTGTTTAGCAAAGATCCTCTTTTTAGTCCATGTTGCCTTGTGTCAAAAAATCGTTTTTTACCGTTTCCGCCTCTCCGTAAGAACCGGGGTGGCAACGTGGAATTACAATTGCGCTATTAGGCGTCTGACGATTACCTCCCCCTAGGCCCGATATTCAATACTCGTAGACGAACAGACCGGACTGTACAAAGATTGCCACATTCAGGCTCAGTAGGAGTTCGGATGGGTTTTCCTCATCGGCCTTCTTATCGACATCTACCTGGGGACCATTACGTGCAGCTAGTACCGCTTGCGGCCTGTGGTTAAACCCACTGCCAACGTAGTGTCTAGTTTTTAGAGTCCCACACAGAGAGTTTCCATGCACCGGAAAAAGGTATAGAGGCCGTATGGTTTTCCGGCAGGGCTTCGATCACTTACGTGCACTTGTGCACGTATGATGATCGGGCGGATAATACTAGTCGGCTTTGATTTAAGCCGAATCCTAGTATTATATTGATGGATCAGTTTTGTCTTTTTCTATTCGTGTTTCTCGGAACACGAATGCGGGTATGTATATACGGATGAAAAGGGCAAAGAAGGAGACACCTCATTAGGGTTTTGACCATTGACTTGATTAAAACAATTATAAGGTGGAGGAAAGTATTTGTTAGTTTAGTAAATGATAAATGAGGCATGGCTACTTGTTTTGACTACTTGACTTTACTTGAACATTTGACTTGGCTTGACCACTTGACATGGTTTGACCATTTGACCGAGATATTTTTGTGAGATATTTTGTGACCTAGATATTTTGAGGAGATATTTTTTATGCCATGCTAGTGGTCATGTCAAGTTAGCCATCTCATTTTGATTTATCATTATCATTTATCAAAATACTTTCTCTTTCCTTAAGTTGGCTCTCATGCTAGCTCTCTTCTTCTTCCTCACTTCTAAACCCTAAAAACTCTCTTGTGTTGAGAATCCTAGGGTTTCAAGAGACAAATAAATCCATCTTCATACTCAACATCACCTACGACATCAAGTTTAGCAATCTTGTTGCCCTACTTACCTCGGTTTTGAGATAGAGCTCGGACTATAGACTTTCGGGTGGATCGTCTTTGACTCGAGGAGGCCGTGGAGGTTGCTACGATCCGGATCGATCCCTGGAGCCTACGTAGACGAGGAGGACAGAGATGAAGACCCGAAGGACATGTATCGTGAGGTATAACTTCGTATCCGAGTAGTTAAATCTCAAGTAATTTGCTAGCTATGGTTTATGGAGGATTCTTGTTTCTAGTAGGTGTTGCGAAGCTCGTAAAAAGCATTTTTTGCAAATTCTGCCACCCCACGAACACGTGGGGTGCGCGACATCGACTTACAGTGGCATCAAAGCCTCTCATAAACCTTAGATAGCTTGTAACGATGTTAGAATTCTGCCGTTTTTGTCGCGCAAAAACTGTCGACAAAAACGGTTTTCAAAAGTGAGGTTTTGAGTTGTTTGCACACTCTGCGGGCTCATGGTTTGAACTGAGAAGCTGCAGGGTGAAGCATATGCACCCCGAGGACACCGAGGGGGAAAAACGGCCAGGACCACCACCCAAGACCACCACTTGGGGCAGGTGACCCGAGAGCACCAGAAACAGGTGCTCTCAGGTCTGCCCTCCTTTGGGGGCCACCTCATGGTGGCCACCAGGGGTGGGTACCCCCTTGAGTCCCCCCAATGGTTTATCATGTGGCTTTGCCTCCATGAAGATTCAGGCAGGTTTCGAGTTCATTTCGACTCCCGGATTGGCTCAAAACTTTCGGTTTTGGAACTTTAGCTCACTGGATTTTCAAGTTTTGGAAAATTAGTTAAGTTTGCTAATTGCATGTGGAATTCTAATGTCGTAGTTACTTTACAAGCTCTGTGTTGTATATATGTGTTTGGAAATGTTGACTAATTACTATACTTTGATTAGTCGAGGTTGCACATATCTGTGATGTTGTTCTGATGGTTTGTGTATATGAACTTGTTTGATCGTCGTGGATGAATAGCCGGGGAAGTGAGATGAGGGTTTTCATTCTTTCATTCGATGTAAAATTTGTAAAGTGATGTAATATTAATTTTATGGGGCACATCTGGGTTGAGCTTGTAGCCACCGTTGTATTATTTCTTTAACTGATTTTGCTCCCATGATAGACCCAAGGTGGGGTACACAAACTACCGGGTACTTTGAAATGCCGAGTGGCCTACTCACTTTGTTGAGGGAGGTTGCTTCACTTAGGGTATTTGTCGGGTAGTTTGCCGCACTTGTAGCGGTCTAGGGTGGGGTTTGGCTATTCATCATGACTGTGGAATCTATCTTTCGTTACTGGCTCAAACGAAACACGGAATTTCTAGTATATCCAATGTGTTCATCTGTGATCTGGAATGCCTATCATTGCGTCTGACGAATGGATATCATTATATATACTATATAATAGACGTTGCTTATGTTTTGCATCCGCGCTAGTCCAGCCCCCGCTTTGTCGTTAGTTAAGTAACCTAACGGATGATGACGGGGCCCCGTGGCGAATACGGATGGCATAAGCATACGTTGTATTTTCGTTGTCTTCTGCAATGGTAGGTTAATTGATGAGACCGCGTTATATTAATGAAAAGCAAACAAACGAAAGTTGAATCGTTGGAACAAATTTTAAAACCACTCAGTTATTTTAAAACAGCAGACTTTTAAATGCGGAGATTAAACCACTCCTTTTAAAAGCTATCAGGTTCCTTCGATTATATCAAGTTCACTACGTTCACGGTTTCACCAAAACCATTCGTAGCCCTTTGTCATTTCATATAAATAGTCAGTAGTATTCAAGCTATGTATGTTGGCCTTCGTCAAGGCATAATGATTGGTAGCTGCTGGATATTCATCTGTAGCATATAGATAAATGCATTGGTTTGGGACAGTCGTACTACTATTTTGTCCTTCGTCAAAGGTATGTGCGGGTGGGTTCAAATTAACCTATATAATGACGGGTAGAACTTGACATATGACTTATGATATGTTAGCCTTCATCAAGGTCATAAGAGCATGGGGCAAAAATCCACATCGGGAGTTCCTAAAGAAACTGAAACTTGCTAGTGTTGCATACCATTTGGAGTGTGATAATGTTGGTAGGATTCCTTCAGGATTATCACACAATGATATTTGGATCCCGATCCTACTGTGAGTATCCGCTACTCCTCGGGAGATTTTTTCACTTAACGATCAATGCTATAAACCAAATAGGTGTCTAGAACGGTGTTAGCGGGGCTATGCCTCTAGGGAAAAGGGGTTATTTAATTAAGGAACTTCGCGAAAGCGTTATAAAACCTCCCTCAAAGTACCGACACTAGCCTGGCCGAACGGTTATGCAAGTATTGTACGGTGAGATCAATCATGACTAATTCTTCTTTTATGGTTTGAGAAAGGATTCGAGAAACAGTAGGACCCATCCTATTTAGATAAATTAAAAACCAATCTAAACTTGCAAGAGAATCATGCTGAGTGTATTCTTCTCTCTCTCCTAAATTCCAGTAACCAGGTGACCAGATTAGGTTACAGATAGATAATAAAATGACTGAGTTATACTATATTGACTGGAAAAAGTTTTTCCAGATGTCCACTACCTATGACAAGCTGGAACACCTCATTACTACTCAAGCCCCTGCCGTCCCAGGTCCAGTTTCCACCGTCACGGATATTGATATCCGTAAGACAACGGAAAAAGACTGTGTGAATGCCAAGTGCCTCGTGTTGGCCTCAGCTGATGGTGTATACCAGAGGCAGCACGAAAAGATGGACTTAGTTTCTATCTTCCTCTATAGCAATGTTTTAAATGGAGAGCAATCTCATATCGCAAGATATGAGACCTCGAAAGAATTGCTTCAAGCGAAGTTGGTTGTCGGGTCATCTGCAGGGGACCACGTCCCTACAATGATTAGCTATATTAAAAAGCTCACGGACCTGGAGACCGCATTGGAAAACGAGTCATATGCTGACTTGATTCTACAGTCCCTACCTCCTACGTACGCCGAGGGGAAGAAAATTATACTTCCAATTGAGGTCACCCAGAAGGAAACCAGGGAGACACCCGCTCTGCTTATTGGGGAATCTTCCTCTTTTGGATCTAAGGAGGATGCCAAGGGTAAGAAGAAGAAGACTTTCAGAAAGCCGATATGAGGTGTCGGTAAGGTAGAGGTACAGGGAAGGGCAAAAGTTTCGAGGTTAACAGTAGGGAGGGAGGGATGTTCCTATTGTTACGGGAAAGGGCATTGGCAGAAGGGATGCAATGCTTGGAAAGCCAAAATCCAGGATCTGATGTATGTTGTGGCTTCGACTTCGGGCGTGTTAATGATTGGAAACAGTCTGTCAATTAACTCTACTTCCTGGGTACAAGATACCGGATCAGGATCTAATATCTGTAATTCATTACAGATTTGAGAAACCGTAGAGTTATCAGGGCAGGTGATGTGACTCTCAAGGATGCTAACGGAATGAGCGTGGACGCTGTATCCGTAGGGTATATCATCTAAAATTGACAAGTGGGTAGATATTGATTCTACGTAACTGTTTGTGTGTGCCAAGTCTAGATTGTAAGCGATGTGGTTCACATCCACCTAAATCAAAGTTTGATTAGGTCAGGTACACTAGAGGACAGTATATATTGAATTAAGCTCAGGTTTTCAAACGTCCAGAATACACTTAAAAGAAAGTATCCAGAATTAAATAAGGCCCTCTTAAGGCATTGTAGACCGGGTCACATCAATGAAACACGGTTGACGAAGTTACATTGAGAGGGATATTTGGATCCGTTCAAATATCAGTTTTATGTAACTTGTCAATCATGTCTCATGGGAAAGATGACAAAGACTCCGTTCACTGGACACAGAGTAAGAACAAGCGAGCTCTTAGGACTCATACACAGCGACGTGTGTAGTCCAATATCTACAGATGCACGAAGTGGTTATTCCAATTTCATTACTTTTACGGATAATTTCTCTAGGTTAGGACATGTCTTCAAGATGAAGCATAAATCCGAACCCTTTGAAAAAATCACGGGAATATAAGAATGAAGTGGAAAAACAAACAGGCAAAAGTATCAAGACACTGAGATCTGATCGACGTGGTGAATACTTAAAATTGCCGAGTTCCTAGATTACCTAAAAGAGAATGGAATTCTCTCTCAGCTTACTTCTCTGTACACATCACAACACAACGGTGTATAGGAAAGACGGAACAGAACCCTATTGGATATTGTTCATTACATGATGAGTAACGTTGAGTTGCTGCGATCCTTCTGAAGTTATGCACTAGAATAAGCTGCATATCTTTTGAATAAGACTCCTACCAAGACTGTGCCTACAACACCATATCAGATGTGGAGTGGGAAGAAACCCTATTTTCAGTATCTAAAGAAATAGGAATGTCCAGCTTTCGTCAAAAAGAAGTATGCGGACAAGCTCGAGGTACGCTCAGTACTGTGTAGGTTTGTGGGATACCCAAAGAACTCCTGAGGGTATCTTTCCTATTACGCAGAGGAACAAAAGGTTTTTTGTTCCTCGTCATGCCCACTTTTTGGAAAATCATTTTTTTTGTAAAAAGAAATAGTGGGTGCGCAATAGAACTGGAAGAAATTCCAGAACCACAAACTATTACTGAAAGTATGATAGAACCAGAGCTTTTAAAAGAACCGGACATCCCCACGCCGATCTGCAAGACTAATAGGCAGTCTCATCTGCCCGAGAGATACTATGGTTTTCTCATAGACGGGGATCGAGAGAATTGCATCATTAACAATAATGAGCCAACTAGCTTCCAGTAAGCCATTTAGAGCGGTGACTCGGTAAAATGGCTGGATGCAATGCGGACCGAATTAGAGTCCAAGTATACCAACAAAGTATGCACTTTGAACATTGCTCCAGAAGGGGTAAAACCCGTAGGCTGCAAATGGATCTTCAGAAAGAAATTGGTGTAGATGGATAGGTTGAAACCTATAAGGCTAGACTTGTTGCAAAAGGTTTTTTGTCAAAGACCTCGTTTTCACTATGATGAAACCTTTTCTCTACTGGCTATGCTCAAATCCATTCAGATCCTTCTTTCTATTGTTGGCTTCCAAGATTTTGAGATCCGGCAGATGGACGTAGAGATGGCTTTTCTAAATGGTGATTTGGAAGAGTGCGTGTATATGGATCAGCCAGAGGGTGTCAATCATAGTGGGAGCAGCGGGACAGTATGCAAGTTGCTTAAAGTCCATTTATGGACTAAAGCAGGTATCGTGGAGTTAGAACATCTGTTTTATTGAGACAGTCAAAGAATACGACTTTATCCAAAATCTAGATGAACCATGTATTTATAGTAAGATTGTAGCATGAACTATGGAATTCCTCGTTAAGTACGTGGATGACATTCTCTTGATAGGAAATGACATTCCTATGCTACAATCAGTCAAAGAATTCTTATCACAGAGGTTCTCCAAGAATGACCTGGGTGATACCAACTACATTCTGGGGATCCAGATCTATCGTGATAGATCAAAGAGGATGGTGGGACTTTCACAGTCAAGGTAAAACAACACCATACTGAAAATATTTAGTATAGACGATTCTAAGCGCAGTAGTCAACCGGCTTATCACGGAATCACCCTCTCCAAAGAGATGTCTTTCAAGACTGATTTAGAAAGGGCTTGTATGTCGATTATAACCTACGCTTCTGCGGTAGGCTCTATAATGTATTCAATGTTGTGTACCAGACCAGATGTAGCTTACGCACTAAGCGTGGTAAGCCGGTATCAGTCAAACCCAGGGGAGAAGCACTGGGAAGCAGTAAAGAACATTCTTAAGTACTTGAGAAGGACTAAGGAGATGTTCTTGGTGTATTGTGGAAAAGACCTCTAGATCGAGGCATTTTCTAACTCCGGCTTCCAGAGTGATAAGAATGACTCCAAGTCCATATTGGGTTATAACTTTACCCTCAGTGCAGGGGCGGTTTGTTGGAAGAGCTCCAAGCAGGACACCGTTGCAGACTCGATGATAGAAACGGAGTAGTTCGTTGCATGAGACGCCGCAAAAGAGGCAGTCTGGAAGTGGAAGTTCTTAACTGAACTTCAGGTGGTTCCTTCCATTGTTAGTCCAATACTTTAGTATTGTGACAACAATAACGCTATAGCTTTAGGGAAGGAACCCAGGTCCCATTAGAGATCCAGACATATCGTGAGGCGGTACCACCTGATCAGGGAGATCGTTGATCCCCAGGGAATCGAGGTGAGAAGAGTAAATACGGAGAACAACACTGCAGATCCACTCACAGAGGCCATTCCTCAGACAGTGTTCGAAAGGCTATTTAAGATCTTCGGTCTGCGATATGCCAGTATATGGCCTTAGTGCAAGTGGGAGATTGTAAGTGATATATGCCCTAGAGGCCATTATTGTATCATACTGGATTGTATATTACTTAATGGAAGCTTGGGATATACACGGATATAGTAACAGTCTAGCTCGAAATGGTAGTATGCTACCTGGTTTGTTTCTACCTCAATATGTGCATGTGTTTTCATAGTATATCGCTTATACATATTGGTAGAGCCCATAAGATCTTTGCTTGTTTACCAGTGTTGCGATGGCAGTCACACTAGTGAGGACTGTGTAGTCTATAAGCACATCCTATATATGTCCCTAGTCGTAGGTTTATCGAGACGGGGCATCGATACTCCACAGTAGACTAGTGTATATGCTTCTCATCCCAGCAGGGGAGATGATCTGTCCCACAGCCATCAGTACGTCATACTGGAGATAATATGCAGGTGCTCATTAGGTTATGAGTACACTGGACAGGACTCGTCGGGAACTGTTGGTAGGTATTATACCTGTCGTCGGGTAGCAGTTCCCAGGTGACGTGAGTACAGCTTAGTCCGTCGACTTGACACTGCTACTTCGCCTCAAGTGTGTTCCCACTGTACTTTGATAACTACCCTACCACGGCTCAGTGGAGTCGTGGAAACAGGTAGTAGTTAGGTGCAGTCCCGAAGCACTTGGAGGTAGTGGCGGTTAGATAAGATTCGTCTCTCCCGGTATTGAGGGATGATATCGCGCTGTGTTCGCAAGGATATTACACAATGTCCTTGGCCAAGAAAAGAGAGATTTACTGGTAGGTATTCCAGTAGTTTCTCTAGGTATATTTGGCTACTCTCCGACAAGATTTATTGCGCTATTAGGGGTCTGACGATTACCGCCCCTAGGCCCGATATGCGATAATCTTAGACGAACATACCGAACTGTACAGAGATTGTCACATTCAGACTCAGTAGGAGTTTAGATGGGTTTTCCTTATCGGCCTTCTTATCAACATCTACCTGGAGACCGTTACGTGCATCTAGTACAGCTTGCAGCCTGTGGTTAAACCCACTGCCAGCGTAGTTTCGAGTCTTTAGAGTCCCACACAGAGTTTCCCTACACCGGGCAAAAGGTGTAGAGGCCGTATGGTTTTACGACAGGGCTTCGATCACTTACATGCACTTGTACGCGTATGATGTTCGGGCGGATGATACTAGTGGGATTTGGTTTAAGCCGGATCCTAGTATTATATTGAAGGATCGGTTTTGTCTTTTTGTATTCGTGTTTCTCGGAACACGAATGCGGGTATGAATATACGGATGAGAGGGGAAAAGAAAGAGACACCTCATTAGGGTTTTGTCCATTGACTTGATTAAAACAATTATGAGGTGGAGGAAAGTATTTGATATTTTTTTTAAATGATAAATGAGGCATGGCTACTTGTTTTGACTACTTGACTTTACTTGATCATTTGACTTTGCTTGACCACTTGACTTGGTTTGACCATTTGACATAGATATTTTTGTGAGATATTTTGTGACCTAGATATTTTGAGGTGATATTTTTGATGCCATGCTAGTGTTCATGTCAAGATAGCCATCTCATTTTGATTTATCATTATCATTTATCAAAATACTTTCTCTTTCCTTAAGTGGGCTCTCATGCTAGCTCTCTTCTTCTTTCTCACTTCAAAACCCTAAAAGCTCTCATGTGTTGAGAATCCTAAGGTTTCAAGAAACAAATAAATCAATTTTCATACTTTACATCATCTAGGACATCAAGTTTAGCAAGCCTGTTGCCCTATTTACCTCGGTTTTGAGGTAGAGATCGGACTATAGACACTCGGGTGGATCGTTTTTGAGTCGAGGAGGCCATGGAGGTTGCTACGATCCGGATCGATCCTTGGAGCCTACGTGGACAAGGAGGACAGCGATGAAGACCCGAAGGACATGTATCGTGAGGTATAACTTCATATGCGAGTAGTTAAATCTCAAGTAATTTTCTAGCTATACTTTATGGACGTTCCTTGGTTCTAGTCCGTGTTGCGAAGCTCGTAAAATCATTATTTTGCAAATTCCACCTCCTCTCGAACACGTGGGGTGCGCGACATCGACTTACAATAATTATTTAGTTATTTTGAATATTCTTTAATTATCACGACCCGAAAGTACGGAACATGACCGGCACTTAGACAACGAAACGTCTCGAGACGTACGTAATCTAAGTAAGCCGAAAAACCCAGAAATCCAAACCAAGAAAAGCAATAGAGTGAAGGAAAAACCAATTTAAATCAAGTAGTTTGCAACATACGCCAAAATATGCATTTTAAAATCACAAGTCTTTTCAAAAAATTTCGGCCGAGTTTCCTTTGTAAAAACAGATCCCAAACGGGTACAAAACCTGATAAAGCATATATAATGAATAAAGGCATCCCCAAGCGGGAGCTAGCTCTTCTTCAATCGACGGTCACAACCACGCAAGCAATATAATATACAACGTCGAAAGGCGAGGATCACAACAGAAAAGGAAACTCAAAACAACAAGAAATCCAAGAAATATAACGCGCAACTCTAAGATCGAAAGAATAAACAACACTGGTCTCTATCTGAAATAAATACATGTTTGGTTGATGGAACTTCTAGATACAACTGAATAATAATATACAAGTATACTGATGGTCACGATACAAGTGAACCCACCTACTAGCAAATTGTAGGGTTCCTAGGCACTCTCAAGCGGTCTCACAAGGCATCAACCATGCCAATTTATAAAATTACGATGCCGAGAAACCCTAGACTAGATCGTTAACTAGAATTTTAGGCGAAACAACGAGCTAGTTAACAACTTAACTAAAGTGTAACGGAAATACAACCTTTGTAGATCCAGTGCTCCACCTCCATAGCTCCGTGATGATGTCTCCTCGCTGCGATCATCAGATCCCGGGCTCTAGCGTCGGCTTCATCGGAGAAAAAGCGGGCTAGGTCATCGACGACGATGCCGAAGATGATCTACGTCGAGGCATCACTAGATCAAGCTCCACCTTCACCAAGCCATGAAAACTTGTGAAGGAAACACCCTATACTACTTGGCAAGAGGTAGAGGATGAAGAAATAGGAAGTGGGTTCACTTTAGAATTGGATTTCTCACTCATTTCATCAAGTCACCATTGATGAAGTCTAGGTTTTCTTCTTGAAGAAGAAGAAGAAAAAGATGATAATATTATGATAAGTTATTTTTAAAATAGAAAAGAAAAGCAATACTTATCATAATACAACCATGGTTAGGTGTAGAGAATTAACTAGGATTAGTGAATGGTTGGGTTAAGACATGAAGACAAAATGGTCACTTTAGTCAAACCTTCATGAAGCTTCAACAAGCTTCATCTTTTAAAGCAACCGTTTTCTCTTTTTCTTTTGTCAAAACAAAATAAATAAATGCATAAATAAATCAAATGAAACCCTAACTATTAACTAACCATGATTTAATCACACACTTAACCAAGTTAACATGTATCATCAAACATGATACAATCAAGTTCACAAAAGTATATCACATATACAACTTGTGAACTTCAAGTGAGAAAATCCTTTTAAAGTGAACCAATACTAGTTAATGCAAAGTAATATATCAAATATATAATTATGCATTAAATCATTAAATCAACACTTGATTTAACGATCCGGTCATATCGCATATAACCGACTAATATGCAATGTATCGACTTATCGAATCAATCCTTGATTCGATAACTAGGTTATATCGCATACAACCAATCAATACATTCATCGCGAGAATAGAATACGGTATCACATACACGCATTATTCTCGGTCCCGCACATATCTCATATGCGCTCCTATTTCGTTTCGTTTGAGCCAGGAAACCTCTGTGTAGGACTCTAAAGACTAGTCAATACGCCGGCAGCAGATGATGATCATATCAAACACCCACAAGCCGCAAGCGGTCTGCTAAACGTAACGGCCACCCGGGTATTGAGCGATCAGAAGATCGACGAGCAAGCCCGCTCACACTCCTGTGAATCCAACCAGTAACACTTACCGTACAGTCCGGTCTGATCGTCTGATATGTCGCATATCTCGCCTAGGGGTGGTAAACGTCAGACCCCAATAGCTTGATAAGTCATGTCGATATGAGATCTATAACAGTTTAAGAAACTACTGGTAACACTTACCAGTAAATCTCAGCAACCCTGGCCAGGGATTTCCGGTTATAGCCAATCGGACACAGCGCAACATCAACTCCCTATACCGGGAGAGACGAATCCCCTCCTATCGCTCATTGCCTCCATGTGATTCGGGACTGTACTCAAAAGCCACCGTTTTGCACGCCCTCTTGGACGTGGTAAGGTGGAAATCAAATCACAGTGGGAACCACACAAGATTCTATAATGATCTCGGGTCAACAAACTACTCTGTACCAGTGTCACCTGAGAACTGCCATCTGACGTAAGGTATAATACCATCTGGGAGTTCTCGGCGAGTCCGTCCAGTGTACCCAGTCTCTACTGAGCACCCGTATATCATCTCCGATGTCAAACACCAATGGATATGGGATCATCCATCGCCCATCTGTATGGGTCGAGAAGGTATACGCTAGTCTACTCTAGTATATCGATGCCCCGTCTCGATACACCCACGACTAGGGACCTTGAAGGATGTACTTACGGACTACCATGTCCCCACTAGTATGATCTGCATCACAGTCTAGATAGTCAAGTACACATCCTAAGGGCTTTACCAACATGTATCAGAGAGACAATCAGTGTACACGTTAAGGTAAAGATCAACCAGATAGGATACTATCATGTCGAGCAAGAAAGTCCTCCCTATATATGTCCAAGCATCCACTACAATATACATCCAATGTACAGTAATGGCCTCTAGGGCATACATATAACTAACAATCTCCCACTTGCACTAGAGCCATCTGATAGCAGTGGTTGTAGTATCTCATACTCAACCATCCCATAAAAGTCTCTCTCTGGGAAAAGGCCTTCGTGAGTGGATCCGCCGTGTTGTCCTCTGAGTCAACTCTCCATACCTTGATCACCCTGGAGATCAACCATCTCCATGATCAGGTGATACTGCCATAGATTATGTCTGGATCACTGATGGGACGGACTTTCCTTGGCATAAGCCACAACTCCATTGTCACACAATGGGAGGAACCTAGTTCATCTCATGAACCAATATACACCCAAACAACCTCTTTGGTAGCATCTTTAGTAGCGATGTATCCTGCCTTTATCGTCTAGTATGTCACGGTATCTAGCTTGGAACTCTTCCAACATACCGTCCCTTTACTAAGGGTAAAGACAATGCCTGTGACTGACACTCAGTCGTCTTTATCACCCTGGAACACTTCCAGTGATTCTTCCCAGGATAAATTGATACCGTCTCACTATAACTAGTGAGGCTCCTAACATCCATTTAGATCTATCTCATAGATCCACAACCCAGGATTTAGTAGGTATCAGTTTGATCCTATATGGAGAATTATTGTGATAAGCGGAGATTGATCGAGCGTAGCATAGGAAACTCCTTCCCTATCAAGAGTATGTCATCCACGTACTCTACGAGGATCACTACCATACTCCCTACTACCTTCTTGTATATACAAGGTTCATCTACCATTTTGATGAAGTCATACTCTTTGACTACCACATCAAAACAGATGTTCCAACTCCGCGATGCCTGCTTTATCCTATAAAGCATCTTGCACACGTTTCCACTGCTCCCACTGACTATGAAGTCCTCTGGCTGTGTACTTATAGATGTTCTCTTCTAAAACATCATTTAGAAAAGCTGTCATGACACCCAACCACCAGATATCGTAGTCATGGTATGTAGCCGTGGCAAGTAGGATCTGGATGGACTTAAGCATAGTCACTTGAAAAGGTTTCATCATTATCCACGCCTGGTCGATGACGAAAACCTTTAACAAGTCTAGCTTTGAAAGTCTCAACTTTTCCATCTACACCAAGTAATCTTCTCAAGATATACTTGCTCCTGATGGGGATTTAACCCTTCAGATATAGCAACCAAAGTCCATACTTTGTTGGTGTACATGGATTCCATCTCAGATCGCTAAGCATCCAGCCATTCTTACAGAGTCCCACTCCTGATGGCCAGCTCAAAACTAGTTGGGTCATCATCTCATGATGCAATCTTCGCTCCCACTGTCATAGAGAAACCGAAATATCTCTCAGGTGGGTGAGGAACCCTACTAGATCGGCAGAGAGGCCGAGGTTCGTTGGTAACTATTGAATCCTTTGGTTCTTTCAAATCATCAGCTGCAGTTTGTATAGCTGGAACATTTCCAGTTCTACATAACAGACCTTGCCTCGAGCCTGTCCGGATTATGCTTTTAGACATAGGCCGGACAACCCCAAATCTTAACTAGCTTAAGACATGGGCTCTTCCCATACCATATCTCATATGGAGTGGTAGGCAACAGATTTGATTTGAACCCTTTTCAATAGGTATGCAGCTTCTCAAGTGCATAACTCCCCAAAGGGAACAGGTAACTCAGTAGTACTCATCATAGAGCACACCTTATCATATAGGGTGCGATTGCTCTACCCCGATATACCATCGAGCTATGGTGTATACGGAGGAGTAATGCTGAGAGAGAATCTCATTCTCCTTTAGAATAGTTCAGGATTTCCATGCTCAAGTATTCTCCTCCTCGATCACATCAAAGGACATAATACTTATACCCGTATTTTGGTTCTCTACTTCTAACTTATATTCTGTGAATATCTCAAAAGGTTCGGACTTGTGTTTCAACAGGAACATATGTCTGAATCAGAAGAGATCATCAGAGAATTTAATGAAGTACAAAGAACCGGTCTTGGCATGTGTAGACAGGGGACCTACATACATCAACATGTATCATCCCAAGAGTTTACTTAACTCTTTCTCTGTTTCCAATAAACGGAGCTATGGTCATTTTATCTTTGTGACATGACTAGCGAGTTTCATAAGATGTAAATTCAAACTAATTTAAATATGCATCTTTATGTAACTCTAGCTAGTCGGATCACATTGATCTGACCTAGTCTACAATACCTCAAGAAGGAATCGTTTAATTCTGAACTCTTCCTCTTGTGTGTGTTCCATATACTAAGAACAGCAGTTTGATTTAGAACATCAATGCTTTTAGATAACGTGCCTGAACCGATCAACTTTTGATATAGGAAATGTTCAAAACATTATCCAACAATACAAAATTTTTTCATTTCTTTACTAATAAAGAGACTGATATGATTTTGTATATCAGGTTCGGTATCTAATAACATTCATTCAGAATCAATGTATTGGTAATACAGGGTGACAGTGACCAACAAACTTGGCTGCAACACTTGCCCCGTTTTCTGCCTCTTGAAACTTATCACCCGTTCTCAGTTCTCTACCTTTCTGTAGCCCTATGTAACAGATTACATATCTGGGATCCTGATCTGGTATCAAATACCCAGGACGTAGAGAATAGAGAAACAGTTCTGTATAAAGAACACACCCGAAGTTGATGCATCAGCATGCACTCTCTTCGTTTGGGCGGCACGGGGAATCTGGTATTCCCCAATTTCCTGCTCGGTCTTATAACAATTATAAGTTGGAGCGGGACCAACGTTCCCCAGCTCAGTATAACAAGCGGGTTCGGTCAATAATCCGTATTATTATCTTGATTAAGGCGTGATATGGTCGCTACCTGGAGAGAGAGAGAAGAAAACACTCAGCGTGCGCTCTGGCAAGAATAGATTGGTTATTATTTTATCTAATCAGGATGGCTCCCACTGCTTTTTATCAAATCTTCCTTCAAACCCTAAAAGGAAAGACTAGCCGGGATTAATTACACACTACAAGTTCGCCAATCTTTCAGCCAGGCCAGTGTCGGTACTTTAAGGGAGGTCCCCCGTGCTCTCGCACGAACCTAATTAATGTAAAACTCGTTTTCCCAGAGGCGTAACCCCGTTGACACCTTTCTAGACACCTACTTGATCGGCTAATTGTTGTAAGTCCATGCTACCTCTCCCGGTACTTTCGGGAATGCGGAATTTGGTAAAAAACGATTTTTACGGAGGTGGTAACATGGACCTAAAACCCGGATCTTGGTTAAACATCTATCTAGCAACCTAACTACGAGTTTCTAGCTACTCGGTTAGGGGGTTATACCTTGCTTGTCTTGAACTCCTTCGTCTTCAAACTCTGATGGTGGTCCGGATTGGCTTCTTCCCGTCGTCTCCGTACGCCGAAGATAGATCCACCTGAAAGCTCCAACCTTTGGCTCCTTCTTCGTTCTTTGAAGAAACTAGTTCACTCGGTTTGCTAAACCTTGTGAACTAGAATGAGTAGAGAATAGTTTGTGTGGGATTTTATCTATGGTTCTTGATTCTCAACTCATGAGACAAGAGAACCATAGATTAAAGAGAGGGAGCAAGAGCAAAAGGGTGAGAGCAAAAGGAGAGCTCAAGAACAAGAGAGAGAATGAGCAAGAAAGAATGAGCAAGTATTTTGTCTCTCACCGTCTCATAATCCAAAGTCATGATAACTCATCATACTAAAAAAAAGTCTTATGTGATGGTTGAAGCAACCATAACCATATCATTTCATGCACTCATTTTACCCAAATGAGCAAGCAAGCAAAAGTATTTGCCATGAAATGATGGCTATGGTTATCATGATGGTCAACTAGTCAAGACTAGTCAACCGGTCAACAAAGTCAACAAGCCAACAAAAGTCAACAAAGTCAACAAGTCAACAAAAGTCAACAACCATATCACCATAATACTTAATTAATATAATAGTTAATCACATATCATATTCTCATTAGGGTTGAGCAAAAAGTCAAATAGTCAACGGTCAACTGTCAACAACCCTAATGAGAATCCGCTGCCTCTGTCTCCCTGTCAACTGTGCATACGCACCCGCATCCGCGTTCCGAGGAACACGAATGCACACTGGATAAATCCAATCCCAAAAGGTACACTAGGATCTGGCTTAAACCAAAGCCCGCTAGTGTAAACTGTCCGGACACTGTACGTGCACAAGTGCACGGATGTGACCGAACCCTGTCGCAAAACCATGCGACCTGTCGCAATACCATGCGACCTCTACTCTTTTGCCTAAAGGCGAAAAGCTTTCTGTGTGGGACTCTAAAGACTCGACACTACGCTGGCAGTGGGTTTAACCACAGACCGCAAGCGGCACTAGCTGTGCGTAACGGTCCCCAGGTAGTGCCGACAAGAAGACCGACGAGGCGAAACCCATCTGAACTCCTACTGAGCCTGAGTGTGACATTCTCTGTACAGTCCGGTCTGTTCGTCTGATACAACGCATGGCGGGCCTAGGGGGCGGTAAACGTCAGTCCCCCAATAGCGGTACAAGTCGTGCCGGAGCGAAGCCCAAAACACCCTGAGATAACACTGGAAGCCTACCAGTATATCTCGATTGCCCTGGCCAGGGACTACTCGTGTAATGGCTCTCCTAGACACAGCGCGATGTCAACCCCCAATACCGGGAGAGACGAATCCTGTCTAACCGTCACTGCCTCCAAGTGCTTCGGGACTGCACCCAACCACTACCTGTTTGCACGACTCCTTTGAGCCGTGGTAGGGTAATGATCAAAGTACAGTGGGAACACACTCGAGGCGAAGTGACAGTGTCAAGTTAGCGGACTAAGCTGTACTCATGTCACCTGGGAACTGATAACTGACGATAGGCATAATACCAACTAGTCAGTTCCCGACGAGTCCTGTCTAGTGTACCCGTAACCTAACGAGCACCCGCATACTATCTCAAGTATGACGTACTGACGGCTGTGGGACAGACCGCCTCCCACACTGGGATGAGAAGCGCATGCGCTGGTCTACTCCGGAGTATCGATGCCCTATCTCGATAGTCCTGCGACCTGGGACCTGCATAAGGATGTGCTTATGGATTACCCAGCCCCACTAGTGTGACGGCCATCACATCGCTGGTAATCAAGCAAAGATCCTAAGGGCTCCACTAATGTGTATAGGCGATATACAAAAATAAACACATGTACACATTGAAGTAGAAACAAACCAAGTAGCATACTACTATTTTGAGCAAGATTGTATATACAAGGTGAATATCCCAAGCTTCCATTAAGTAATATACAAACTAGTATGATACAGTAATGGCCTCTAGGGCATATACACTAACAATTGTAATGTATAAAACTCTCTCAGGAGTAACTCTTACTCGCAGCGGGTATCGGGATCCAACTAACTCATAGGAGGTATGTAATCTCATTGCAAATTTCAACACTTGAAATTCCCGATAATATTTTGCCCCGAACGATCTATGACCTTGACAAGGTCAACAAACCATAGACCGTAAGTCAAGTTCAACCCGTCATTTCTTGATTGAATCAAACCCACCCGCACGACCCTTGACAAGGTTAACAAGGCCGCACGACTACCCTAACCCAATCTGCATCATATGCATAAGCAGATAAATACTGGTTAGCTACCACACACTGCGCCTTGACAAGGTCAACAAACGCAGCACGAATACTAAACAGGACTTATCTGAAATGACGGAGGGCTACGACAGGTTTTTCTGAAAACCTATTGCGTAATGAACTTGATATCGTTGTAGAATCAAATGATTTTAAAATGGAGTGCTTTTGAGGCTTTTCCAGTTTTGCTAAAGGAGTCACTCCCGGTGAAGGGATCGTCGGTCCTTTCCTCGTCGAATGAGGTGCGGGATATATCATATATATCACTGTGCAAAGCAAAAACTCTTAAAAGCAATCAAAAGACAAACCGAGTGTGTAGCATCTGCCAGTTATTGCTAAAGGAGTCACTCTCGGTGAAGGGATCTCGGTCCTTTCCTCATCGAATAAGGTGCAGGATATATCACATATACCGCTGTGCAAAGCAAGAACTGTAGCTACCTGTTTTATTTTTGAAATTCGATTCTACAACATCTTAGGTTTCTTTTCTTTCATTAATCATATTAATGAAGTCCCATCATTTAAAATACCTAAACATCACAGATAAATACGACGTACACTTATGCCATCCGCATTCGCCTCGATGTCCCCTCATGCACCGTTAGGTTAGGTGACTAACGGCAGAGCAGGGCAGGGCTAGCGCGGGTTTAAGACATAAGTAACGTCTATATAATATAATATATATACTATATATATAGTATCCATCACAGAACATCACATAATCACATCACAGATATCGCAGCAGAAGAATCATATGAAATATTGGATATACTAGGACGTCCGTGTTTTCAATACGAGACAGTATAAAACACGGATTCCACGGTCGTGATGAATAGCCAACCCACACCCCAAGACCCCTACGAGAGCGGCAAGCAACCCTACCAATTCTAGAGTTAGGAGACCCGGACTCGACTCCTCGAGTTGGTCTCCCACTGGACTCCAAAACCCAGTTACTTGTGCTTTCCTCCTTGGGTCTATCCTAGTGCGGAAAAGTAAATAATATACAAAGGGTGACATCTTCCGCAACCTGGAAGTGCCCCAATAAAAGAATATTACATACAAGTTTTTACATGAATGCAAATGAAAAACACTCATCTCACATAAAAACCCCCGGCTATTCAAGCACGACGATCCAATATAACATATCCAGCAACACATAACATCACATGTCATCAACGTAAGTAAATATGCGCATCCCAATTGTCGTTGACATATAGCAACGAAACCGGCGATATCACATATTACACTTACGGTCATAGAAAAGAAAGTGTAAAACTACAACAGTTGGAATCCGCAACCACCTCAGACATCGCATGCCTGACCAAATGAATTCTTTAGACATCGCATGCCTAACAATTATAAACCCCGCATTTTAGTTTCAAAATCGAGAACACTTTTCAATACCAAGTCGGGCAATTCAACAGGATTCCCGACAATTTAATCGAATGCTCGTCGCAAACTTCAGTAGACGGCCGCACCCCCGTTACCGTCGACGAAGTGCACTAAGGCGGAACACCGCTACCGCGAGCACCCGGACGGATGCTTTCGGCGACGGGGTTCTCCTACAGTCACTTGGTCGGGGCTATGGAGTGAGGCTGTCTATTAAGTTTACCCGGCGAGTATCCGTGTACGCTACGTGATTGCGACGGACATTTGATCACATCAAAATTCCGTGGCAACCGATCAAGTGAGACTAAACTGCTATGTTTATAACATTCATTCAGTTATCTTATAACTACTTGTGGATTCCAAGTATTGTATCATATTCCGAATAAGATAGAAAATGTTAAACTTTCCGATCGAACAATCGAACACCCAAGTTTTCCCGAAACAGCTCAACTCATGAAATTAGTTCAAAGACATTCACTTCGTGCCTCAGTACCAACGGTCCAGCCGTAGAAGGGTCAAGCCAACGCCTCACATGTGGCACGCCAAACTGCCTCAAGCCCGAAGGTTCAAAGGGCAGTTCAAGACGGTCACATAATCGAGTTAAGGTTTGTTGTCTTCTAGAGGGACCATCGCGTTACTTGCACTACTTAGAACGTCGTTAAACTACGGAAAAATCCAACACTTGGAAATTTTCCGGCAGGGGAAAGAGTGGGTATTTATATCCGGTCGAACTTTTTAACATATTCAAAAATTATCCGGAAAGCCACACAGACAAAATTTGATATTCCGATCGAACATTCGAATCCCCAAAACAACCAAGAAAATTCAACTCTTGAAAAAATATTTAAAATTCCCAGGAAAACCAGCACTGCAAATTATGAATTACTGTGCAAAATTCGATGCCACATAAGACAAAACGGCCGCGGAACCGCCGCATGAGCCATGCTCGTGCCGCGGAACCGCGGCGCATTGATGGAATTAGGCACACGAATTTTACAGAAACCCTTAGAATTTCCTGCTGAATTTCTGCATATTTTTAATATCGAAAAACTTTAGATTTTGGAAAAAGTCCAGAGAGCATGTTTGTGTTAGGGTTTCGGGTTCGTTCGGGTTTCAAACTTCGTCTACGCATCGCCTAAGGCTCTAGCTAGGCTCTGATACCACTGTAGGGTTCCTAGGCACTCTCAAGAGGTCTCACAAGGCATCAACCATGCCAATTTATAAAATTACGGTGCTGAGAAACCCTAGACTAGATCGTTAACTAGAATTTTAGGCGAAACAACGAGCTAGTTAACAACTTAACTAAAGTGTAACGGAAATACAACCTTTGTAGATCCGGTGCTCCACCTCCATAGCTCCGTGATGATGTCTCCTCACTGCGATCATCGGATCCCGGGCTCTAGCGTCGGCTTCATCGGAGAAAAAGCGGGCTAGGTCATCGACGACGATGCCGAAGATGATCTACGTCGAGGCATCACTAGATCAAGCTCCACCTTCACCAAGCCATGAAAACTTGTGAAGGAAACACCCTATACTACTTGGCAAGAGGTAGAGGATGAAGAAATAGGAAGTGGGTTCACTTTAGAATTGGATTTCTCACTCATTTCATCAAGTCACCATTGATGAAGTCTAGGTTTTCTTCTTGAAGAAGAAGAAGAAGATGATGATAATATTATGATAAGTTATTTTTAAAATAGAAAAGAAAAGCAATACTTATCATAATACAACCATGGTTAGGTGTAGAGAATTAACTAGGATTAGTGAATGGTTGGGTTAAGACATGAAGGCAAAATGGTCACTTTAGTCAAACCTTCATGAAGCTTCAACAAGCTTCATCTTTTAAAGCAACCATTTTCTCTTTTTCTTTTGTCAAAACAAAATAAATAAATGCATAAATAAATCAAATGAAACCCTAACCATTAACTAACCATGATTTAATCACACACTTAACCAAGTTAACATGTATCATCAAACATGATACAATCAAGTTCACAAAAGTATATCACATATACAACTTGTGAACTTCAAGTGAGAAAATCCTTTTAAAGTGAACCAATACTAGTTAATGCAAAGTAATATATCAAATATATAATTATGCAGTAAATCATTAAATCAACACTTGATTTAACGATCCGGTCATATCGCATATAACCGACTAATATGCAATGTATCGACTTATCGAATCAATCCTTGATTCGATAACTAGGTTATATCGCATACAACCAATCAATACATTCATCGCGAGAATAGAATACGGTATCACATACACGCATTATTCTCGGTCCCGCACATATCTCATATGCGCTCCTATTTCGTTTCGCTTGAGCCAGGACACCTCTGTGTAGGACTCTAAAGACTCGTCAATACGCCGGCAGCAGATGACGATCATATCAAACACCCACAAGCCGCAAGCGGTCTGCTAAACGTAACGGCCACCCGGGTATTAAGCGATCAGAAGATCGACGAGCAAGCCCACTCACACTCCTTTGAATCCAACAAGTAACACTTACCGTACAGTCCGGTCTGATCGTCTGATATGTCGCATATCTCGCCTAGGGGTGGTAAACGTCAGACCCCAATAGCTTGATAAGTCGTGTCGATATGAGGTCTATAACAGTTTGAGAAACTACTGGTAACACTTACCAGTAAATCTCAGCAACCCTGGCCAGGGATTTCCGGTTATAGCCAATCGGACACAGCGCAACATCAACTCCCTATACCGGGAGAGACGAATCCCCTCCTATCGCTCATTGCCTCCATGTGATTCGGGACTGTACCAAAAAGCCACCATTTTGCACGCCCTCTTGGACGTGGTAAGGTGGAAATCAAAGCACAGTGGGAACCACACAAGACTCTATGACGATCTCGGGTCAACAGACTACTCTGTACCAGTGTCACCTGAGAACTGCCATCTGACGTAAGATATAATACCATCTGGGAGTTCTCGGCGAGTCCGTCCAGTGTACCCAGTCTCTACTGAGCACCCGTATATCATCTCCGATGTCAAACACCAATGGATATGGGATCATCCATCGCCCATCTGTATGGGTCGAGAAGGTATACGCTAGTCTACTCTGGTATATCGATGCCCCGTCTCGATACACCCACGACTAGGGACCTTGAAGGATGTACTTATGGACTACCATGTCCCCACTAGTATGATCCGCATCACAGTCCAGATAGTCAAGTACACATCCTAAGGGCTTTACCAACATGTATCAGAGAGACAATCAGTGTACACGTTAAGGTAAAGATCAACCAGATAGCATACTATCATGTCGAGCAAGAAAGTCCTCCCTATATATGTCCAAGCATCCACTACAATATACATCCAATGTACAGTAATGGCCTCTAGGGCATACATATAACTAACACAAATCACCCGGAAATGAAAGTAGTGCCAGCAAAGCCGTAATGAAACCTGTACGGCAAAACCTGCAAGAAACTGTGGCACAACGGGACTGAGTTGCCAACTCGTGAGTAGAAAAACATCTACGAACAGAAATCACATGAACAACGCAATTCTAGGTCATACGATCAAAATATATCCTCAAATATATAACCTGCAGCCTATAACAATGGCTAGGGTATACCTCTAAACAACTGTAATACCAAGTGCTCATGTCAGTGCCTCAGGTAGTAATATATATCATATGGATGAGATATGAATGCATGAAAATAGAATATATGAAAACGAAGAAACTGCTTTCATAACTTAGTGAGATTTCTATATTTTCAAAATGAGGTATCATAAATGAAATCAGCAAAGACAATGTCTAGCATCGACACAAAACATAATCTCAATCTCAATATCTCATGCTCGATACCTCAATATCTCATAAATCTCAGTATCAATCTCACTATCTAGGGCGTCGTCTGTCCAGACCGGCCCCTACCATCAATCTCAAGACCACGATGGTATCTTCCGTATATCCGACGCATCGGGTAAAATCACCGGTCGGTAGTGCTCCCCTGCCAGGCTCAACGTCATCCTCTGCGACCCTCTCGGCCAGGGGTACGGCACCGGGCCCACCATATACCAGAAACAGTTCATCCAACTCCTCGAATCGGGTCTCGAAATCCATCAGCAAACTCATGGTGGACGACTCATACATCATGGGAAAACCGCACTTTTCATTTAAAAAGAGAGTTTATAAATGTTTTTGCGGTTTTCCCTCAAATCCAGGAATCTCATAAAAATCCGAATCCAAGTCATCGATGGCATGTAAAACAATGAATATAGGCATAAAAATCCATGAATGCGGCATAACAGGTGAATAATAACATGCATGAAGTAGCAAGTAATAACTACAATGTCTAAACTAGCACATAAGGCAAGTACACTAATATCAAGTCTAAACTATTGGCTAACAAATCAATCAAATAGTATTTTCTAAAGTGTTCATGACATGGCAATTACCGATGAAGATGTGTGTGAGCCGGCAAGTAAGTGTACGTGGTACATACGCGTCATCGGTAATGGTGCTGGTGTCCTAACAGCATGATATCAATAACGGTATATGAATCACAAAATAAGTATGCGATGCGGAGCGGACAGCAATAATGTGCGGGAGCTAAATACTAAACACAACGATAACTAATCTGCATTTAATATAATATGAGTCATACAGTGGTGCCATTTGAAATAACACGAATTGTGGGGTTTTGAAAATAAGGGCTACGGTGTTTTCAAGAAAAGATACGTCTTTGCAATATCCGTAGAATCCCTTGACATGTCATTTAAAATACCCACGATCCGTTTGTTTTTGAAATAGGTAGGAATCTAATCTAGGCTAACAACTACACTACACTATACAGCTGAACTAACAAGCTGAATTAAAGGTAAGGCAACTGCCTAATATCTGAGTCGACACACACACATATATATATATATATTAGTCGGTGATCCCGCCTCGATAATATCACATCCGATACCATATCTATAATCAGATATTCCCAAGTCAAGAGTGCGGATCAAACGTCAATAAGTAGCTCGTACGTAAATCCGTCGTACGGCATCCTAAATCTGGGTACGAGTCAATATCACATTCATCATATTATTCAACCGGTATCCTCTTTATCAAAGATCATAATCCGGGGCACTGATCTATGTCTAGTACAATACTAATATCATCAATATAATCATAATCTGACCACTGATCGACAGTCTTGTACAAACCGATATCATCAGCACATATCATCATAAAGAAGTATACATCGCCCAATGCGACCCATTATAGCTATGTTAACATATCTTATCTCATGTCTCGATCACAAGTCAACTATTCTATGTATATCACCATTCATATGATATCGTCGTCTAAAAATCCGCTATAACATCATGACGTATCTCAAATACGAATCCTGCCATATCACCGATCCCACGGTCTCAAATCAAATCTCATCGACTCATCTCAAATCCCAAGTACTATCCTTAAACCCAGTATATGAACACATAGTCCCATACCCATGTGAACACATAAATATATATTCCCATATAAGCACATATGAAAGAAGAATGTATGCAAGTACGGGTGTGTGTGTGTGTATGTGTGGTGCAACCGCTACTGTAGAGTTTCGCAACACTAAACCAATCCAATCACACTTAGAATCCATCTTTATCATCAATAATCTCAAACAATATATAATCAATATATGTGTGTATAAGTATTCGTATACATCACCACGAACTGCGGGGGTGCTATACGCCATCCACCCGACTTCTCCCCGTAGATATAAATCTACTCACCTTGCTTCTCGTGTGCCGATGCCGATGTCTCCATCTTCATCTTCATCGCCTCAACATCACGTAGGGTACCTACAAGAATATCACAAATGCTAAAACACATGAAAATCATATCGGAAAACTAAAACGGCATATGTTATGCCCATAGGTAAAAACCTATAGTCTCGCATGCAAACACGACTAATAACCCTTTGCCGTTGACGTTCAAACGCCACCCAACAGAAACGAATCACCAAATACCAAAATCCATGCTAAAACAAGTCATAAACCATGTGCCAATATAAGAAAACTACCCCAGATTCTACCCTAGATGGAATCAGTCAAAATTGCACATACCAAAGGTCAAATTTACTGGAGATAGGGCCCTGAAGCAAAAACGAGGGGGTTCCAACCTGCTCTTGCCGCAAATTGTGGCCAGAAGGGATAAATTGGCGGCCTGAAGAAGGAGTTAGGGGCTAGGGCTTTGTGTGGTGGTTTCTAGTAACCTGCACATCTTACTGTCAACCCAGAATTATTTTCAGGTGGCTCGGGTGATAGCAGATCTCAAAACACACTCACAGAATTACAGTTTTTCCCGATACCGTTTCTATAAATCCGTATTCTGGGTTTCACTCTCAGGTCTGGTCCAATGTAACATCACTAACAGGATTTTAAGGTCACTACAAGCCTCAATTTCACTTTACAACTCAATTCAACTCCTAACCCTAACTTGAATTTTTCCAAAGTCCTCAAAACGACACAATATCAACATGAAACAAGTATAGATGAACAAGTAATCAAAATACTACTCTAAGCGTGCAGAATTTACCACCTTTGGCAACTTACGAATTTTCATGAGTTGCTCAAAGTCCTCAAAACCATCTCTTTCTTAGTCCAATGTATAGCTACTGTGCTTGGGAACAATATTTGTGAAATGGGAATAGGGTTTTGGGGTTGGATCCATGGTGTTTTGGGGCTTTGAAAATGAATGAAGAAGAGGGAGGAGCAGGATCAGCAGCAGCTCAAGGGAAGGAGAGAGAGAATGGGGTGAAGAAATGATGGGGGATGGTTCAAAAAAGAAGGGTTGACCTAAACCTTTCTCTCTCTTCATCATTCTTACCTTTTTCTTTTCTTTTCCTTTTTCTTTTCTTTTCCTTTTTCTTTATTTCCTCCTCCTCACAATGGTAACCCTAGGCACCCATACACCCACAACATGTAAGAAAATGTGACAAGTGTAGAAAAATGATATGTGCATGTTTTGCACCAAAAATGCTAAAAATTCAATTAGCGATTTTTAATCGCGATTAGCACTAAAATATCATATAATAAATCATAAAAACTTAAAAATGTCAAAATTCCATAAAATACCCTATTTTAGAATTTTCCATAATTTTTCCAAAATTTTCCCCATTTATCGGTATTTAATTATACCGAAATATTAAAATATTCATTAAAATTTATATTAAATTATAAAAATTCCCAAAAATAATATTTTATTTTTTTGAAATGTTACAATCTTCCCCCCTTAAAGAAATTCGGTCCACGAATTTAAATTTAAACCCCCAAATTCTAAAACATTTCAATAAAATGTCCAAGTCGTCGGGGCTCCGAAATCATCAATACATAAAACGCATCATAGCGCAAGGCATGCGCATGAGTAATGAGCAGATAACTCAAAATTAAAACTCCGTCAAGCATCCTGCAATTATCAGAGTCAAGGTAAAGACACGAATGCAAAATCCAAAGCAAAACCAATATGATATAAATCGAAACTATACATGTAAATATCAAAAGGAAATGCATGCCAAATCTATTAAAGTCGATGTGCAATGCGCATAACACTGCACAGTGGCGGACATCTATCATAAGAAAATAATCATATACGTATATACCTTTTGTTTAATATGTACGTTCCGCCATTCTGAAAACAATTTAGAAGGGTTTCCTTATTTTAAACGTTTCGTGTCATATCAGACACGTAGGTAAATACTGAGACTATAGCTCGCTTTCAGAAATCCCTTCGATAACTATCAATGCATGCAAAATATACTCAGGTACTGTCATCTGACTCGTCCTGCTCAGTACGAAAACAATAATAAAACATCACAAAAACGCACTGCTCCATAAGAAATCAATCCGAAAATGTGCATATGAATACTACGTGCATCTGGTGCGCACGGAAATCAAAATCCATGAATGTACCATACATGCGCACAGAAACAACATCTAAGTGCAACGGGTGTGCACACAACCTCTTGTTGGATATATGTACGCCCTAGAGGCCATTATATGAAAGTGAATGTATTCATACATGTATATATATATATATATATATATATATATATATATATTCAGTGTACATTCTTGCTCGACATGATAGTATGCTATCTGGTTCTTCTTTATCTGACATGTTGATTTGATCATGCTTTTATTCATTCACACATGTTGATAAAGCCCTGAGGATATTGAATTGACTACTGTGATTATGATAGAGATCATACTAGTGGGACATCTGTAGTTTATAAGCATATCCTGAAATGTCCCTAGTCGTAGGTATATCGAGATGGGGCATCGATATACCAGAGTATATTAGCGTATATGATACTAGACCCATATGATGGCCGATGGATGTTCCCACATTCATCGATGTTTGACATCGAGATCGTATACGGGTGCTCAGTGGTGACTGGGTACACTGGACGAACTCACCGAGAACTCCTATATAGAATTATATCTATCGTCGGATAGCAGTTCTCAGGTGACACTGGTGCAGGTTAGTCTGTAGACCCGAGATCGTCATAGAGTCTTGTGTGTTCTCTCACTATACTTTGATTACCACCCTACCACGGCTCTACTGAGTCATGCAAACAGGTGGCCATTGGGTACAATCCCGAGACACACGAAGGCGATGAGCGATAGGAGGGGTTTCGACTCTTCCGGTATTGGGAGTTGATGCTGTGCTGTGCTCGACTGGCTATATCAGTAAGTCCCTGGCCAGGGCTGTTGAGATTTGCTGATAAGAGTTATCAGTAGTTTCTCGATCTGTTATAGACCATTCATCGGCATGACTTATTGAGTTATTCGGGTCGACGTTACCATCCCTAGACTTGATATGCAGCATATCTGACGAAGAGACCGGACTGTACGGTAGTGTTGCCGGTTGGCTCGACGGGAGTTGTGACAGGTTCGCTTGTTTTCTTCTGATCGCTCAATACCCGGGTGGCCGTTACGTTTAGCTGACCGCTTGCGACTTGTAGGTATTTGATATGATCATTACCTACTGTCGGCGTATTGACGAGTCTTAGAGTCCCACAATAAAGTTTCCTGGCTCAGGCGAAAAGATGTGGTGTGCATATGAGATATGCACGGGGACCCGATTAAATACAGATATATGATACCATATATTAATCGGGCATTTTCTATTGGTCGGGTCGTATGTGATATGACCGGTTTGCAAAATCAAGTGTTGATTTAACAAATGACTTTTAGATTAATTCTTTAATCAAACTCTTTTTCTATTTTTGTATGCATGCATTTATGCACATGATGATGTGCATGGATACATACATACATACATAGTATCATGGTTGTTGATACATGTTTGGTGGCAATGGAAGACTTATATTGTAGAATTATCTATTTATTTATCATTTAGAAAAAGAGAAAGGATAATTCACACAAGGTTTATACTTATCATCTTTGACCATGCTTCAACCACTATTTAACCTTGAGTTAATTATCCTTTTGTCTTTAACCCATTTGATAAAAATCTAGATGATTCTAACCATGGTTGAAGTGAGAAAGGATTAATATAGATTATTCTTTTCTCATTTCAATTATTATTCGCTCTCATATCATTTTCTTTTGTGAGAAAGCTTAGCCACCATCTTCTTCTTCCTCTCTTGATAATTTCTTTGAGTGAGGTTGACAAAAAGAAAGGGTTTTGATTATAGAATACAAACCATATCATCATACTACACACATCTAGCCCATTTGTATAGGGTGTTTGCTCTACTGCATTCATATATCGGGTAAAGCAAGGAGCTTTGGACAAAGGAGTTTTGGGTGGATCGTCGTGGACGTAGAGGATCTCAAACGAACCCTTTTCCAACCCTCAAGTAGCCAAGGAGTCTAGCGTAGGGAGCTACAAAGGTTGTACTCTCAAAACCCTAGCTTTTTTCCTACTTGTGATGATGCTAATATATTGAAACCCTAAATTTCTAGTGATGATTCTTTGTATGTTCACTTAGAACCTTAAAATTTTGATTTTGGCACATGTGATGCTTCCAAACCCTTCATGAGGTGCTAGGTAAACCTAACAATGGTATCAGAGCCAAGCTAGAGCTTTAGGTGACGCTTTGACGAAGTTAAAACTCCGATCGAACCAAAAATACGGATTTTTCACCCTTCTCTGGACATTTTTTCAAACCTGCGTTTTTCCAGTATTAAAAATACTTAAAAAATTCAGCAGGGAAATCTAAGCAACACTGTAAAAATCGAATCCATAAATAGTACATTCCACTGCGGAACCGCGGCCAGAGCTTGCTTGGGCCGCGGCTCCGCAGCCGTAAAGATGATTTATTGCCTCGGTTTTGTACAGTAATCTTCCTACCTGCTTGTAGATATTTTTGGGTATTTTTAATCTGATTCAAGTGTTGAATGTTCTGGGGATTGTTTTAGATTCGGTGATTCGATCGGAATTTTAATTTCGTGCCTTTTTCGGATAATTTTGAAAGTATTAAAATGTTCGAACGAATATCATTAACTCACTTTTTCCCGGCACGAAAAACTTTCAAGTGTTGATTTTTTCTCGGGTTTAAATCTTTCGAAAATACGTGCAAGTTAAGTGATGGACCCTCTAGACGAACACAAACCTTAACTCGATTATGTGACCGTCTGAACTGCCTCTGAACCTTAGGGTTTGAGGCAGTACGGCGTGTCACATGTGAGGCGTTGGCTTGACCCTTCTACGGCTGGACCACTGCTGCTGTGTCACATTTTGGGATTTTTGAACTCCGCTCAAGTGTTGAGCTATTTAGGAAATTTTGGGTATTTGATCGTTCGATCGAAAACTTTAATACTGTCTATTTATCTGAAATGTGATACAATATATGGAATTCATATAGTTAGGCATGAAATGCGAAGTATGTGATATTTCGGATTTACGATGACTAAAGAGAATGTGGATTCCAAATGTTGTAGTTTTACACTTTCTTTTCTGTGACCGTAAGTGTAGTATGTCGCATATCGCCGGTTTCGTTGCTATACATCAACGACAATCGGGGTACGCATACTTACTTACGTTGATGATATATGATATTATGTGTTGCTGAGATATGATGTGCAGGATTGTCGCGATTGAATAGCCGGGGGGTTTTTATGTGAGATGAGAGTTTTCTTTTCATTCATGTAAAATTCAAATGTAATGGAATATTCTTTTATTTGGGGCAAGTCCGGGTTGAGGTTGATGCCACCAGTGTTGTATATTATTTACTTTTCCGCATTAGGATAGACCCAAGGAGGGGAGCACAAGTCACCGGGTTCTGGGGTTCAGTGGGAGGCCATCTCGAGGAGTCGAGACCGGGTCTCCTAAACTCCAGAATTGGTAGGGTAGCTTGCCGCTCTCATAGGGGTCTAGGGTGTGGGCTTGGCTATTCATTGCGACTGTGGAATCCGTATATTCTATTATTGGCTAAATACTAAATACGGACGTCCTAGTATATCCCATCATATCTGTGTTTCTACTGCCTGTATTCTGTGATGTGATATCTGAGACGAATGATATATTATATATGAGATATATAGTAGACGTTGCTTATGTTTTACACCCGCGCTAGTCCCGTCCCGGTATGCCGTTAGTTAAGTAACTTAACGGTGCATAACGGAACATTGCGGCGAATGTGGATGGCATAAGCGTACGTGATATTTTCGTTTCTTTTCTGTGATTGGCTTAAGGACTTAAATGATGGGACTACATTAATATGATTAATGTAAAGAAAATAAACCTAAAAAGATATTGTAGAATCAGATTTTATAACCACTCGTCTCTTTATGAAAAAGCTATATTTCAAAACTGCGGAGCTCAAGCCACTCCTTTTGAAAACCATTTGATTCTACAACGATATCAAGTTCAAAGCGTTAAAGATTTTCTTAAAAATCATCCGCCACCCTCCGTCATTTTAGGAAATAGAGTACTTAGTATTTGTGCTACGTTTGTTGACTATAGTTAAGGCATAGTGTATGGTAGCTAAGTGATGTCTTCCTATACTATAGTTAAGGCGTAGTGTATGGTAGCTAAGTGATGTCTTCCTACACTGCATAAGATGCAGATTAATTAGGACATTCATGCGACTTTGTTGACCATAGTTAAAGGTCATATGAGTAGGTCTAATTAATCAAGAAATGATAGGTAGAACTTGACTGGTACTTATGATTTGTTGACCATAGTTAAGGTCATAGGTACTAGGGGTAAAAACCGCATCGGGAATTTCAAGTGTTGAGATTTGCAATAAGATTGCATACCTTCCATATGATGGTTGGATCCCGATCCTGTTAGTTGTATGTATGCCTTAGAGGCCAGTATTGTACAGATGATGTATATTATATTGGATGCTTGGACATATATAGAGATGACTTTCTTATGATAGTATGATATCTGGTTGCACTTTATCTTAACATGTATACTTGTCTCTTTATACTGTCTTAGAGTTACATGTTGGTAAAGCCCTTAGGATGTCTACTTGACTACCTAGACTATGATGCAGATCATACTAGTAGGGACATGGTAGTCCATAAGTACATCCTTCAAGGTCCCTAGTCATGGGTGTATCGAGACGGGGCATCGATACACCAGTGTAGACTAGCGTATACGCTTCTCGACCCATGGGATGGGCGATGGATGATCCCATATCCATTGGTGTTTGACATCAGAGATGGTATACGGGTGCTTATTGGAGACTGGGTACACTGGACAGACTCGCCGAGAACTCCCAGATGGTATTATACCTCACGTCAGATGGCAGTTCTCAGGTGACACTTGTGCAGGTTAGTCTGTAGACCCGAGATCGTCATAGAGTCTTGTGAGATTCCCACCGTGCTTTGATTTCCACCTTACCACGTCCACAAGGGCATGCAAAACGGTGGTTTTTGGGTACAGTCCCGAGTCACATGGAGGCAATGAGCGATAGGAGGGGTTTCGTCTCTCTCGGTATTGGGGGTTGATGTTGCACTATGCTCGATTGGCCGTAACAGGGAAGTCCCTGGCCAGGGCTGATTAGAGATTTACTGGTAAGTGTTACCAGTAGTTTCTCGACCCGTTATGAGCCTCACATCGGCACGACTTATCTGTTATTGGGGTCAGACGTTTACCACCCCTAGACTTGATATGCGACATATCAGACGAGGAGACCGGACTGCACGGTAGTGTTGCCGATTGGCTCGACGGGAGTTGTAGCAGGCTCGCTTGTTTTCTTCTGATCTCTCAATACCCGGGTGGCCATTACGTTTAGCTGACCGCTTGCGGCTTGGGGTGTTTGATATGATCATCATCCACTGCCGGCGTATTGACGAGTCTTAGAGTCCCACAAAGGAGTTACCTAGTCCAGGCGAAACGTTGTGGTGCACGTATGCGATATGCGCATGGACCCGATTAAAATGCGCATATAGGATACCGTATATTGATCGGGCGGCTTGCTTTTGGTAGGGTCATATGTGATATGGCCGGATTGATAAATCAAGTGTTGATTTATCATTTAACCATTAGTTTTCTCACTTGAAATCCTTTCTTGTACATGATGGATGTATGCATGCATGTATGTTTTCTTTCTTTTAGTTTCAAGCACATATGGATGTGCATACATACATACATACATACATCATCTATCATGGTTGCTTATACAAAGAAAATGGTGGCAATATAAGACTCACACCATGAGTTTTTAATATGGATTATTATTGTATTTATACTAAAACAAAAGGAAAGAAAAAGGGTTGATTATTGGATTGTTTCTACACTCTTCTTCATCTTACCATGCTCACCCACTATTTAACCCTTGGTTATTTTTCCTTAGGTGTTTTAAACTATGATACAATAATATCTTTATATTCTAACCATGGTTTGAGATGAGAAGAAATAAATATATATAGATATATTTTCATTTCTTTTCATAAGTTAATCTTTTCTCTTCATCTAAAGAAAAGCCATCATCTTCTTCCTCCTTCTTCCTTTGCTCTCTAGTTTTTTATAGTGAGCAAAACACACATCAAGAAAGGTTTTTGAAGTGAGAATTAAAACCACAACATTATTGTACACAAGTCTAGCCCACTTGTTTAGAGTGTTATCTTCTTTTCTTCTCTTGGAAAGTGAAGTCGATAGCTTGGACGAAGGAGCTTCGGGTGGATCGTCGTGGACACTAGAAGACTTCAAGGGAACCTTCCTCAAACAACCAAGAGGCCAAAGAGTCTAGCGAAGGGAGCTACAAAGGTTGTACTCTCGAAACCCTAGTCTTTGTTGCCTTTAATATTTAGAAACCCTAATTTTTCTAGGATCGATCCTTTGTATGCTTGCTTAGCACCATAAAAATTCAATCTTTGGTTCATGTGATGCTTCCAAACTCTACTTAGGGTGCTAGGTAAACCTAACATTGGTATCAGAGCCGACCTAGAACATTAGGCGACACTTTAGCGAAGTACAAACTCCGATCGAACCGAAATACGGCATTACGGGACACTCTCTGGACATTTTTTGAAAACTGATCTTTTTCAGAATTCAAAATACTTAAAAAATACGGCAGGAAAATATAAGAAGGACTGTGAAATTCGAAGCCATGAACAGTTCAACCCGCCGCGGAACCGCGGCCAATTCTTGCTTGGGCCGCGCATCCGCGGCCGTACATTGGAGTCATGACTTTTTATTTGCACAGTAATTCTTGAAAATGCTTGTATAATGTTTTAGGTATGTTTAATCTGATTCTTGTGCTATATTTTCTGGAGATGGTTTTGAACTCGACGATTCGATCGGAATTTTGATTTCGTGTCTTTTCCGGGTAAATTAGAAAGTATTGAAGTGTTTGAACGAGTATCATTTGCCCACTTTTCACGGGGTTTAAATCTTTTGGAGATACGTGCAAGTTTTGTGATGGACCCTCTAGAAGACAACAAACCTTAACTCGATTATGTGACCGTCTTGAACTGCCCTTTGAACCTTAGGGTTTGGGGCAGTACGGCATGCAACATGTGAGGCGTTGGCTTGACCTTTCTACGGCTGGACCGCTACTACTGTGTCACACTCCGGGTTTTTGAACTCCGCTCAAGTGTTGAGCTTTAGGGAATCTTGGGTATTTGATCGTTCGTTCGAAAACTTTAATACTCTCTATTTATCTAGAATGTGATGCAATGTGTGGAATTCATATAGCTAGACATGAAATTCGAAATATGTGATATTTCGCATTTACGATGTCTAAAGAGAATGTAGATTCCAGATATTGCAGTTTTACACTTTCTTTTCTGTGACCGTAAGTGTAGTATGTCGATATCGCCGGTTTCGTTGCTATACATCAACGACAATTGGGGTATGCATACTTACTTACATTGATGATATGAGATATTATGTGTTGGTGAGATATGATGTGCAGGATTGTCGCAATTGAATAGCCGGGGGGTTTTATGTGAGATGAGAGTTTTATATTTTCATTCATGTAAATTCAAATGTAATGTAATATTCTTTTATTTGGGGCACTTCCGGGTTGAGGTCGATGCCACCAGTGTTGTATATTATTTACTTTTTCGCATTAGGATGGACCCAAGGTGGGGAGCATAGGTGACCGGGTTCTGGGGTTCAGTGGGAGGCCATCTCGAGGAGTCGAGACCGGGTCTCCTAAACTCCAGAATTTGTAGGGTCGCTTGCTGCTCTCGTAGGGGTCCAGGGTGTGGGCTTGGCTATTCATCGCGACTGTGGAATCCGTATTTTCTATTTTGGCTAAATACTAAATACGGACGTCCTAGTATATCCCACATTATATCTATTTTTCTGCTGCGATATCTGTGATGTGATCATTTGATATGTGGTGATGGATACAGTATATAGTATATATGATATATTATATAGACGTTACTTATGTTTTACACCCGCACTAGCCCTGCCCTGCTCTGTCGTTAGTTACCTAACCTAACGGTGCACGAGGGGACATTGAGGCGAATGCGGATGGCATAAGTATACGTCGTATTTATCTGTGATGTTTAGGTGACTTAAATGATGGGACTTCATTAATGTGATTAATGAAAGAAAAGAAACCTAAAAGATGTTGTAGAATCAAATTTTAAAATAAAAGGGTAGCTACAGTCTTGCTTCGCATAGCGGTATATATGATATACCCTGCACCTTATTCGATGGGGAAAGAGACGAGATCCCTTCACCGGGAGTGACCTCTTTAGTAAAACTGGCAGATGCTATAAAACTCGGTTTGGTCTTTGATTGCTTTTGGAGTTTTGCTTTGCACAGTGATATATATGATATATCCCGTACCTTATTCGATGAGGAAAGAGCCGAGATCCCTTCACCGGGAGTGACCTCTTTAGCAAAACTAATAAAAGCCTCAAAATCACTCCATTTCAAAAATTTCATTTAATTCTACAACGATATCGAGTTCATTACGCAATAGGTTTTCAGAAAAACCTGTCGTAGCCCTCCGTCATTTCAGATAAATCCTACTTAGTATTCGTGCTACGTTTGTTGGCCTGCGTCAAGGCGTAGTGTGCGGTAGCTAACTAGTATTTATCTGTTGATGCATATGATGCAGATTGGATTAGGGTAGTCGTGCGACTTTGTTGGCCTGCGTCAAGGGTCGTACGGGTAGGTTTAATTCAATCAAGAAATGATGGATTGAACTTGACTAGCGCACTATGGTTTGTTGGCCTGCGTCAAGGTCATAGGACGCTAGGGGCAAAATATTATCGAGAATTTCAGGTGTTGAAACTTGCAATGAGATTACATACTTTCTATGAGATAGTTGGATCCCGATACCCACTACGAGTAATTGTTACTCCCGGGAGAATTTTACACAGGACAATTAGCTGATCAAGTAGGTGTATAGAAAGGTGTCAACGGGGTTACGCCTCTGGGAAAACGAGGTTAACTTTAATTAGGTCCGTGCGAAAGCACGGGGAACCTCTCTCAAAGTACCGACACTGGCCTGGCTGAAAGAACGGCGATGTTGTAGGGTGTAATTAATCCCGGCTAGTCTTTCCTTTTAGGGTTTGAAGGAAGATTTGATAAAAACAGTGGGAGCCATCCTGATTAGATAAGATAATAACCAATCTGATCTTGCAAGAGCATACGCTAAAGTGTTTTGTTCTCTCTCTCTCCAGGTAGCGACTATGTCATGCCTTAATCAAGATAATAATATGGATTTATTGACTGAACCCGGATGTTATACTGTGCTGGGAAACGTTGGTTCCGTTCTTTCTTATAAGAGTTATGAGACTGAACAGGATATAGGGGAATACCAGGATTCCCATGCCACCCGAATGAAGAAAGTACATGATGATGCATTTTCTTCGGGTGTGTTCGTTATAGAGAACGGTTTCTCCATTTGCCCTACGTCTTGGGTATTAGATACCGGGTCAGGATCCCATATATGTAATCAGTTACATGGGCTTAGGAAAGGTAGAGAACTTGGAGAAGGTGATAATGACATAAGAGTTGGAAATGGTGCAATCGTTGCTGCTAAGACCGTCGGTGAATATCATCTTGCATTACCAACTGGTAATACATTGATTCTGAACGAGTGCTATTACATGCCGAACCTGATATCAATATTATATCGGTTTCTTTGTTGAGTAAAGAGGGATATAATTTTGTATTACAGGATAATGTTATGAACATTTTCCGTAACCAAAAGTTGGTTGGATCAGGCACGTTGTGCAATGGCATTTATGTTCTAAATCAATCAACAGCTCTAAGTATAACAAACACAGACAAGAGGAAGAGTTCAGAACTGAACGAATCCTTCTTATGGCATTGTAGACTGGGTCATATAAATGCGACACGACTAGCTAAGTTTCATAAGGATGGATATTTGAATCCGTTTGAATTATCATCTTATGACACTTGCCAGTCATGTCTCAAAGGCAAGATGACCAAAACTCCGTTTACGGGACACGGAGAAACAGTTACGAAACTCTTGGGACTGGTGCATAGTGATGTATGCGGTCCAATGTCTACACATGCCAGGAATGGTTCTGCGTACTTCATTACATTCACTGACGATCTCTCTCGATTCGGATATATGTTCCTGATGAAACACAAATCAGAAGCTTCTGAGAAATTTAGAGAATATAAACAAGAAGTCGAGAACCAAACCGGAAAAAGTATTAAAATCCTTCGATCTGATATAGGAGATGAATACTTGAGCATTGAATTCCTGGACTTCCTAAAAGAGAATAGGATTCACTCTCAGCTGACTCCTCCATATACACTACTGCACAACGGTGTATCAGAACGGAGGAACTACGCCCTATTAGATATGGTGCGCTCTATGATGAGCACAGCTGAGTTACCTATTTCCTTCTGGGGATATGCACTGGAAACAGCTGCAGACCTATTGAATATGGTTCCCACCAAATCCGTGCCAACCACTCCATACGAGATATGGAAAGGAAAGAGACCATGTCTTAATTATGTTAAGATATAGGGTTGTCCGGCCTATGTAAAAACGCAGAATCCGGACAAACTCACGGCAAGGTCCATTCTGTCTAAGTTTATTGGATATCCTAAACATTCGCGCAGGTATATCTTCTACCACACCGAGGAACAAAAGGTGTTTGTTTCTCGACATGCCACCTTTTTAGAAAAGGAATTTCTTGAAAAAGAGATTAGTGGCAAAGAGGTAGAACTGGAAGAGGTTCCAGCAATACAGACTACGACAGAAGATTTGGTTGAACCAGAGAATTCGGTAGTTCCCAACGAACCTCAGCCTCTCCGCCGATCTAGTAAGGTTCCTCTCCAACTTGAGAGATACTACGGTTTTCTCATGGATGGTGGCAGCGAGAATTGCATCATGGAGGAAGATGACCCAACTAGCTTCGAGCAGGTCATCACGAGTGGGGACTCAGTGAAATGGCTGGATGCTATGCGGTCCGAGATGGAATCCATGTACACCAACAAAGTATGGACTTTGGAAGATACTCCTGAAGGGGTAAAACCCATTGGGAGCAAGTGGATCTTCAAGAAAAAACTTGGTGTAGATGGCAAAGTGGAGACTTTCAAAGCTAGACTTGTTGCAAAGGGTTTTCGTCAAAGACCAGGTGTGGACTATGACGAGACCTTTTCTCCAGTGGCTATACTTAAATCCATCCAGATCATGCTTGCCATCGCTGCATATCATGACTACGAAATCTGGCAAATGGATGTTAAGACCGCCTTTCTAAACGGTGATTTAGAAGAGTGCGTGTACATGACTCAGTCAGAGGGCTTCGTAGATAGTGGGAGCAGCGGGAAGGTGTGCAAGCTACTTAAATCCATTTATGGATTAAAGCAAGCATCGTGGAGTTGGAACATCTGCTTTGACGTCGTTATCAAAGAGTTTGATTTCATCAAAAACGTAGATGAACCTTGTATTTACAAGAAGGTGGCAGAGAGTAAGGTTGTTTTCCTCGTATTGTACATGGACGACATACTCTTGATAGGAAATGATATTCCTATCCTGCAATCGGTCAAGCTCTTCTTATTACAAAGATTCTCAATGAAAGATCTTGGTGATGCCTCCTGCATATTGGGAATTAGGATCTATAGAGATAGATCCAAACGAATATTGGGATTGTCCCAATCCAAGTACATTGACAGCATACTAAAGAGGTTTAGTATGGAAGAATCCAAGCATGGGAACTTACCCACGATCTCTGGAGTCACTCTCTCCAAAGAGATGTCTCCCAAGACTGATTTGGAGAGAGCTCGCATGCAAGGGATACCCTATGCTTCGGCTGTAGGCTCTATCATGTACGCGATGCTATGTACCAGACCCGATGTAGCATACTCACTAAGTGTAGTGAGCAGGGATTCAAGCTGATCCTGGAGAGAGTCACAGGACAGCTGTGAAGAGCATTCTCAAGTACTTACGAAGGACTAAAGAGATACTCTTGGTGTATGGTAACGGAGAACTCCAAGTGGAGTCCTTTACCGATTCGAGCTTCCAGAGTGATAAGGACGACTCAAAGTCGCAGTCAGAATTTTTCTTTACCCTTTACGAAGGGGCGGTTAGCTGGAAGAGTTCCAAGCAGGAAACCGTGGCAGACTCGACGATGGAGGCTGAATACATCGCTGCCAACGATGCTGCCAAAGAGGCTGTCTGGATCAAGAAGTTCATTACTGAACTTGGAGTGGTTCCATCCATTGAGAATCCAATACCTTTGTATTGCGATAACAATGGAGCGGTGGCTTTAGCCAAGGAACCCAGGTCCCATCAGCAATCCAGGCATATTCTGAGGCGGTATCACCTGATCCGGGAGATAGTTGATCGCCGGGAGATCGAGGTCAGGAGGGTTGACACGAAGAATAACACAGCGGATCCACTCACGAAGGCTATTCCCTAGACACAGTTTGAGAGACTCTTTGGGATGCTCGGTATGCGATACTACAGCAGCTGGCCCTAGTGCAAGTGGGAGATTGTTAGTTGTATGTATGGCCTAGAGGCCAGTATTGTACAGATGATATATATTATATTGGATGCTTGGACATATATAGAGATGACTTTCTTGCTCGATATGATAGTATGCTATCTGGTTGCTCTTTATATTAACATGTATACTTGTCTCTTTATACTGTCTTAGAGTTACATGTTGGTAAAGCCCTTAGGATGTGTACTTGACTACCTGGACTATGATGCGGATCATACTAGTGGGGACATGGTAGTCCATAAGTACATCCTTCAAGGTCCCTAGTCGTGGGTGTATCGAGACGGGGCATCGATACACCAGTGTAGACTAGCGTATACGCTTCTCGACCCATGAGATGGGCGATGGATGATCCCATATCCATTGGTGTTTGACATCAGAGATGGTATACGGGTGCTCAGTGGAGACTGGGTATACTGGACGAACTCGCCGAGAACTCCCAGATGGTATTATACCTCACGTCAGATGGCAGTTCTCAGGTGACACTTGTGCAGGTTAGTCTGTAGACCCGAGATCGTCATAGAGAATTGTGTGATTCCCACTGTGCTTTGATTTCCACCTTATCACGTCCACAAGGGCGTGCAAAACGGTGGTTTTTGGGTACAGTCCCGAGTCACATGGAGGCAATGAGCGATAGGAGGGGTTTCGTCTCTCCCGGTATTGGGGGTTGATGTTGCACTGTGCTCGATTGGCCGTAACAGGGAAGTCCCTTGCCAGGGCTGATTAGAGATTTACTGGTAAGTGTTACCAGTAGTTTCTCGACCCGTTATGAGCCTCACATCGGCACGACTTATCGGTTATTGGGGTCTGACGTTTACCACCCCTAGACTTGATATGCGACATATCAGACGAGAAGACCGGACTACACGGTAGTGTTGCCGATTGGCTCGACGGGAGTTGTAGCAGGCTCTCTTGTTTTCTTCTGATCGATCAATACCCGGGTGGCCGTTACGTTTAGCTGACCCTTGCGGCTTGGGGGTGTTTGATATGATCATCACCCACTGCCGGCGTATTGACGAGTCTTAGAGTCCTGCAAAGGAGTTACCTAGCCAAGGCGAAACATTGTGGTGCGCGTATGCGATATGCGCATGGACCCGATTAAAATGCGCGTATAGGATACCGTATATTGATCGGGCGGCTTGCTTTTGGTGGGGTCATATGTGATATTGCCGGATTGATAAATCAAGTGTTGATTTATCATTTAACCATTAGTTTTCTCACTTGAAATCCTTTCTTGTACGTGATGGATGTATGCATGCATGTATGTTTTCTTTCTTTTAGTTTCATGCACATATGGATGTCCATACATACATACATACATACATACATCATCTATCATGGTTGCTTATACAAAGAAAATGGTAGCAATATAAGACTCACACCATGAGTTTTTAATATGGATTATTATTATATTTATACTAAAACAAAAGGAAAGAAAAAGGGTTGATTATTGGATTGTTTCTACACTCTTCTTCATCTTACCATGCTCTCCCACTATCTAACCCTTGGTTTAGGTGTTTTAAACTATGATACAATAATATCTTTATATTCTAACCATGGTTTGAGATGAGAAGAAATAAATATATATAGATATATTTTCATTTCTTTTCATAAGTTAATCTTTTCTCTTCATCTAAAGAAAAGCCATCATCTTCTTCCTCCTTCTTCCTTTGCTCTCTAGTTTTTTATAGTGAGCAAAACACACATCAAGAAAGGTTTTTGAAGTGAGAATTAGAACCACAATATCATTCTACACAAGTCTAGCCCACTTGTTTAGAGTGTTATCTTCTTTTCTTCTCTTGGAAAGTGAATCGATAGCTTGGACGAAGGAGCTTCGGGTGGATCGTCGTGGACACTAGAAGACTTCAAGGGAACCTTCCTCCAACACCCAAGAGGCCAAAGAGTCTAGCGAAGGGAGCTACAAAGGTTGTACTCTCGAAACCCTAGTCTTTGTTTCCTTTAATATTTAGAAACCCTAATTTTTCTAGGATCGATCATTTGTATGCTTGCTTAGCACCATAAAAATTCAATCTTTGGTTCATGTGCTGCTTCCAAACTCTACATAGGGTGCTAGGTAAACCTAACAGATCCCACTGTAGGCAATAGTTGCTCCCAGGAGATTTTTGCAGTTTACAATTAGCTAACTCATTAGGTGTTTAGAAAGGTGTTAACGGGGCTACGCCTATGGGAAAACGAAGTTTACATTAATTAGGTCCGTGCGAAATCACGGGGAACCTCCCTCAAGTATCGACACTCTCCTAGCTGAACGGTTAGCGAAGTTGTAGACTGTAATTAATCCTGGCTAGTTTTTTTTTTAAGGTTCGAAAGAAAAACTTGATTAAAGCAGTGGGAAACATCGATTAGACAAGATAATAACCAATCTGATCTTTGCAAGAGCTTTCGCTGAGTGTATTCTTTTCTCTCTCTTAATGGCAGATACCAATGACTGGACTCAAGCTTCTACTAGATAAAAATAAACTGAATGGCACCAATTATAAAGACTGGCTGAGAAATCTGAAAATTGCCTTGACTTATGATAAAGTATCATATGTCCTTACGGCTCCAGCCCCGCCCGTCCCAGGTCCAAAATCCTCAGTTGCGGACAAAGAAGTCCGCATGACATGGGACGCTGACTGTTCCACGGACAAATGCCTCGCGCTTGCATCGATGGACAATACACATCAAAAGCAGCAAGAGAATATGGACATTCATGACATATTCCTCAATGCAAAGGAGTTGTATGGAGAGCAATCCCGCGTATTACGATACGAAGCATTAAAGAAATTGTTTCAGATAGGAATGGCCGCTGGCACACCAGTAGGAGACCATGTTCTGAAGATGATAGCTCTCATAGAAGAGCTTGAGGACCTTGGATGGACGATGGACAACGAACAATATACGGATATTATTCTGCAGTCCCTCTCCTCTACCTTTGCTTAATTCATAGTTAACTTCAACATGCACAACATGGAGAAGGAACTACCTGAACTCCTTAATATGTTAAGGAGTGCAGAGAGCACACTGAAATCAGTGAAAACTCCCGTTTTGAGTGTTGGGCAATCTTCCTCTTCTCGCCCAAAGGCTAAGGCCAAGGGAAAGAAAAAGAAGAAGCCCACCAATCCTAAGGGTGGAGTTAAAAAGGTTAAGGGGAAGGACAAGTCCAAAGCTGGAGAATCGAGGAAAGGGGAATGTTTTCACTGCCACAAAACAGGACATTGGAAGCGCAACTGTATGGAGTACTTGAATCTCAAGAAGAAGCATGGGGACGCTTCCGCTTCAGGTGTGTTTGTGACAGAAAACTGTTTTTCAATAAACTCTACTTCCTGGGTATTAGATACCGGTTCAGGTTCTCACATTTGCAATTCTATGCAGGGGCTGAGAAATAGCAAGGTTTTGAAGACAGGTGACCATACTCTCCGCATTGGAAATGGTTCCAATGTACATACAGTCGCAGAGAGAGAGTATCACTTGGGGTTGCCATCTGGGTGTATATTGGTTTTGAACCCATATTATTTTGTACCAAGTATGCTTTGTAATATAATATCTGTTTCTTTGTTAGACAATGAAAGATATAATTTTGTATTGCAGAACAATGTTATGAACATTCACCTGAATCAAATGTTGGTTGGGTATGGTACGCTTAATAACGGAATATACGTCCTAAACCAACACACAGTTTTCAGCATACAACACACTAATAAAAGAAAACTTTCAGAAATAAATGAAGCTTTTCTTTGGCACTGTAGACTTAGTCATATTAACGAAACAAGACTAAACAGGTTACACAAAGATGGATATTTAAACTCTTTTGAATATAAATCTTATGCGACTTGCCAGTCTTGTATCAAGGCTAAAATGACCAAAACTCCATTTACCGGACACGGAGAAAGAGCTACTGAGCTTCTAGGCCTCATACATAGTGATGTATGTGGGCCAATGTCTACATAGGCTAGAGGCGGTTTTTCATACTTCATTACGTTCATTGACGATTTCTCAAGATTCGGTCATGTATTTTTATTAAAGCACAAGTCCGAAGCTTTCGAGAAATTCACTGAATATAAACAAGAAGTAGAAAAACAAACCGGCTTGAGTATCAAGATGCTTCAATCAGATCGAGGTGGAGAGTATCTCAGTACAGAATTTGCAAACTTCCTAAAAGAGAATGGGATTCTCTCTCAGCTCACTCCTCCTTACACACCACAGCACAACAGTGTGTCAAAAGGACGGAATAGGACCCTATTAGATATGGTCCGTTCCATGATGAGTGATGCTGAGTTACCCGTCTCATTTTGGGGGCATGCATTGGAGACTGCAGCGTTTCTACTGAACAGGGTCCCAACCAAGATTGTGTCTACCACACCATATGAGATATGGCATGGGAAGAGACCATCTCTTAAGAGAATTAAGATTTGGAGTTTTCCGGCCTATGTTAAAAAGAAAAATCCAAACTCGAGACACAGTCGGTCATGTGCAACTTTGTGGGATATCGAAGGAACTCTTATGGATATCTATTCTACCACAAGGAGGAACAAAAGGTGTTTATTTCTCAGTATGCCACATTCTTAGAAAAAGAGTTTTTCACAGATAAAGATGATGGCAATATGGTGGATCTAGAAGAGGTTCTAGAGACACAAACTACAAATGACGACTTGGTTGAACCGGCTGTTACAATAGAAACTGAGGAACCTCGGCCCCTCCGTAGGTCTGGTAGGAATTCTCGCCCACCAGAAAGGTACTACGGTTTCCTCATTGATGGTGACAGAGAAGACTGCATCATGGAGGATGATGATCCTACCAGTTTTCAGCAAGCTATCACGAGTGGAGACTCTGTGAAGTGGCTGGATGCCATGAGATCCGAAATGGAGTCTATGTACACCAACAAAGTATGGAATTTGGACGTTGTACCCCCTGGGGTAAAACCTGTGGGATGCAAATGGATCTTTAAAAGAAAGATTGGTGTAGATGGGCAAGTAGAGACCTATAAGGCAAGACTCGTGGCGAAGGGTTTTCGTCAAAGAACAGGTTTGGACTATGACGAGACTTTTTCGCCCGTAGCCATGCTTAAATCCATTCGGATCCTACTTGCTATTGCTGCTCACTACGACTATGAAATCTGGCAGATGGACGTTAAAACGGCATTTCTAAATGGAGATTTAGATGAATGAGTTTATATGGATCAGCCAGAGGGCTTCATTGACAGTGGGAGCAGCAAGAAAGCATGTAGATTGCTTAAATCCATATATGGGTTAAAGCAGGCATCACGGAGTTGGAACATCTGTTTCGATGATGTTATCAAAGAGTTTGATTTCATCAAAAATCCAGATGAACCTTGTGTTTATAGGAAGGCTGTAGGGAGAGCTGTCACATTCCTCATATTGTACGTGGATGACATTCTTCTGATAGGAAATGACATTCTTATGTTACAGTCGATCAAATCTTTCTTATCACTAAGGTTCTCCATGAAGGACCTGGGTGATGCCACATACATTTTGGGCATAAGGATCTATAGGGATAGATCAAAGAGGTTATTGGGATTGTCCCAAACCAGGTACATCAACACCATCCTAAAAAGGTTTAGTATGGAAGACTCCAAGCTGGGTGCCTTACCCGCTTGCCATGGGGTCACTCTCTCCAAGGACTCTTGCCCAAAGACCAATGAAGAGAGAGCTCGCATGAGCATTATACCCTATGCTTCGGCAGTAGGATCTATAATGTATGCAATGTTATATACACGCCCAGATGTAGCTTATGCACTTGTGTTGTAAGCAGGTATCAATCCAACCCAGGGGAGAATCACTGGATAGCTGTGAAGAACATTCTTAAGTACTTACGAAGGACTAAAGAATTGTTCTTGGTGTATGGTAATAGAGATCTCCAAATGGAGGCCTTTACCGATTCGAGCTTCCAGAGCGATAAGGACGACAACAAATCTATCTCATGGTTTGTATTTACCCTTAATAGAGGGGCGGTAAGTTGGAAGAGTTCCAAACAGGATACCGTTACAGACTCTACGATGGAGGCTGAGTACATTGCTGCGAATGATGCCGCCAAGGAAGCCGTCTGGATGAGGAAGTTCGTCTCGAAGCTAGGAGTAGTTCCAACCATTATTGATCTAATACCATTGTATTGTGATAATAATGGAGCTATGGCGTTAGCCAAGGAGCCCAGGTCCCATAAGTTGTCCAGACACATCCTAAGGCGTTTTCATTTGATCCGGGAGATTGTAGATCGCCGCGAGATCGAGATTAGGAGAGTAGACACAAAGAATAACGCCGCGGATCCACTCACCAAGGCCCTCCCTCAGCCGCAGCATGAGTGACTTTTTGAGATGTTAGGTATGAGATATGCCAATAACTGGCCTTAGTGCAAGTGGGAGATTGTTGGATATATGTATGCCCTAGAGGCCATTATATGATAGTGGATGTATTCATACATGTGTGTATATATATTCAGTGTACATTCTTGCTCGACATGATAGTATGCTATCTGGTTCTTCTTTATCTGACATGTTGATTTGATCATACTTTTATTCATTCACACATGTTGATAAAGCCCTGAGGATATTGAATTGACTACTGTGATTATGATAGAGATCATACTAGTGGGACATCTGTAGTTTATAAGCATATCCTGACATGTCCCTAGTCATAGGTATATCGAGATGGGGCATCGATATACCAGAGTAGACTAGCGTATATGATACTAGACCCATATCATGGGCGATGGATGTTCCCACATTCATCGATGTTTGACATCGAAATCGTATACGGGTGCTCAGTGGTGACTGGGTACACTGGACGGACTCACCGAGAACTCCTATATGGAATTATATCTATCGTCGGATAGCAGTTCTCAGGTGACACTGGTGCAGGATAGACTGTAGACCCGAGATCGTCATAGAGTCTTGTGTGTTCTCCCACTATACTTTGATTACCACCCTACCACGGCTCTACTGAGTCGTGCAAAAAGGTGGCCATTGGGTACAGTCCCGAGACACACGAAGGCGATGAGCGATAAGAGGGGTTTCGTCTCTCCCGGCATTGGGAGTTGATGTTGTGCTGTGCTCGACTGGCTATATCAGTAAGTCTCTGGCCAGGGCTGTTGAGATTTGCTGATAAGTGTTATCGGTAGTTTCTCGATCTGTTATAGACCATTCATCGGCATGACTTATTGAGTTATTCGGGTCGACGTTACCATCCCTAGACTCGATATGCAGCATATCTGACGAAGAGACCGGACTGTACGGTAGTGTTGCCGGTTGGCTCGACGGGAGTTGTGACAGGTTCGCTTGTTTTCTTCTGATCGCTCAATACCCGGGTGGCCGTTACGTTTAGCTGACCGCTTGCGGCTTGTAGGTATTTGATATGATCATTACTTACTGCCGGCGTATTGACGAGTCTTAGAGTCCCACAATGAAGTTTCCTGGCTCAGGCGAAAAGATGTGGTGTGCATATGAGATATGCGCGGGGACCCGATTAAATATGGATATGTGATACCGTATATTAATCGGGCATTTTCTATTGGTCGGGTCGTATGTGATATGACCGGTTTGCAAAATCAATTGTTGATTTAACAAATGACTTTTAGATTAATTCTTTAATCAAACTCTTTTTCTATTTTTGTATGCATGCATGTATGCACATGATGATGTGCATGGATACATACATACATACATACATACATACATAGTATCATGGTTGTTGATACATGTTTGGTGGCAATGCAAGACTTATATTGTAGAATTATCTATTTATTTATCATTTAGAAAAAGAGAAAGGATAATTCACACAAGGTTTATACTTATCATCTTTGACCATGCTTCAACCACTATTTAACCTTGAGTTAATTATTCTTTTGTCTTTAACCCATTTGATAAAAATCTAGATGATTCTAACCATGGTTGAAGTGAGAAAGGATTAATATAGATTATTCTTTTCTCATTTCAATTATTATTCACTCTCTTATCATTTTCTTTTGTGAGAAAACTTAGCCACCATCTTCTTCTTCCTCTCTTGATAATTTCTTTGAGTGAGGTTAACGAAAAGAAAGAGTTTTGATTATAGAATACAAACCACATCATCATACTACACACATCTAGCCCATTTGTGTAGGGTGTTTGCTCTACTTCATTCATATATCGGGTAAAGCAAGGAGCTTTGGGCAAAGGAGCTTCGGGTGGATCGTCGTGGACGTAGAGGATCTCAAACGAACCCATTTCCAACCCTCAAGTAGCCAAGGAGTCTAGCATAGGGAGCTACAAAGGTTGTACTCTCAAAACCCTAGCTTTTTTCCTACTTGTGATGATGCTAATATATTGAAACCCTAAATTTCTAGTGATGATTCTTTGTATATTCACTTAGCACCTTAAAAATTTGATTTTGGCACATGTGATACTTCCAAATCCTTCATGAGGTGCTAGGTAAACCTAACACCTCTGTCATAGGCAACATGTGTGCCTGACAGCAAAATCAGGTGCATCTGACATGCACGAAGAATCTCTATTTAGTGCATCTGGTATGCACCAAAATCGTATCTCATAACATGCGCCCAACATGCGCAAAGCCCAAATCAGGTGCATCCATCATGCACGAAATCATAAAATCCAATATCAAGCACCGAACATGCGCAAAATCCAATCAGGTGCACAAGGTGCACAAAACAAATATCGAGCATCACAATCGAAATCGAAGTCCAGTGCATCTAAGTGCACAAAATGCGTAACACTGCACTGCAAGCATATGTGAACTATACCGAGTGCAAAACCCAAATCGTGTGCGAATATATGCAAAAAATCAACTCAACTGTATGAAACCCATAAAATCATAAACATGAGAAACCAAGGCACGAAAATGATATCAAGTGCAACAACTGTGCAAAAAATCGTAAATACTCAGTAGGTGCAACCATGGTGCATGAAAACAAATATCAAGAAATTCAATCATCAAAATCAATCATGTGAATAGATCGCCCAAAATACTGCAATCAAGTGTGGCGGGATAGTCCCGCTCAAGCACATCCTCCAAGAATCTCAGGCCAACTGTCGTGCTCACTCATAGCATGTCTCGTCGACGATCCTGAACTTTGGCCTGCTGGTGAGCGTAACATGACCACTCCTGGGTCCAAGTCTTCCCGTAATTTATTCCAGAAAGGCCATGTCTAGGTCTCTCCCAAATCTCATCTCTGTCTAACTGTCCGGAAGTCATCGTCCTTCACTATATCTATTTCTGGCTCCGGAACGGCTGCATACTCATCGCGACTCCTTCTAGAAGGTATATCCAGGTACAATTCCTCGGCATGCGTATCGCATCTCTGATGTCGGCGGAGTGGAACGTCATCTTATCCAGATCTGGTACGAACTCCTTACCCCACTTTTCTCTAATGTCGACTGCTTCGGACTCGTCTCGTCGTGGCTGCATGGACTGAGCTCCAACGGCTATCCTCGTATCTGGAGTCTTCCAAGAAGTGCATCTCACCACATAGAATCCGAAGGAAGTCGAACCATTCGATCGATTCGTCAAAACCTCATAATCCTCCAAGAGCTCAACATCTTGGGTACAGATTAATAGTATCGAGTACATACCACAGTATCGGTGGTCCAGCCGTAGAAGGGCAAATCCAAGCCTCACTAATGGCGCCGCGGAACTGCCGCAAACCCTAAGGTTCAAAGGCTTTCATACGGTCATTATGTCGAGTTAGGGTTTCATTCTTCTAGAGGGTCCATGGAATTGCCTGCATGTCTTTCCGAATACTTTAAACTTAGAATAATAGGTTTCTGACATTCGATCGTTTCTGTCGACTCTCAACGTATCCGCGTGAAGTCGTCTCTAGCTGGAATCAATCTATCTGATGACCTCGCATCGGGGTAGCGAACGAACTATATGTCCTAGTAATTCATCCTTGGTAACTAGCGACCTTCTATCATCTCTTAGTACAACTCGTACTGCAATAGCTCCAACATCTAGGCGATATCTCGCCGTTCGCAGCAATAACTGGCTCACTCGTCTGCACGCTGAACAGTGCCTCAATCTTCGTGAATAAGTAATACATCGACGATCATCAAAATCTGGCTGGCCTCTATTAGTGGCCCAATCCTCTGGTGCTGATCTGCACGTTTGAGTAACCTCATACAGTGATCCATCAAATGCTCTTGGCGCGAAAACCCATCAAAAGACACATCTCTGCAATCGTGTTTCGCCGGAATTACGCCCTAGTCAGTCCTCGTTCGTGACGAGCTCATGCTGACCGCAACTCTAGCCATAGCTCTCCCTGTCCGTAATCATGGCAGCAAACCATAACTGGTACCGATGAGGCTAGATCATAGGAAGGAATATAATACTGAACAAAGAAATGTACATCCTAAGCCTTCTTAAGTGGAGTAGTGTATCATTAGTATGCCGCGGAACATACCCACGGTACGTCACTCTACTTTAGTCACCTACTCCATCAACCAAGGGTCATCCTACGCTCCGAAGGTAAAACTTAACACTCTGATACCAACTTTGTCACGACCTGAAAGTACGGAACATGACCGGCACTTAGACTACGAAACATCTCGAGACGTACGTAATCTAAGTAAGCCGAAAAACCCAGAAATCCAAACCAAGAAAAGTAGTAGGGTGAAGGAAAAACCAATTTAAATCAAGTAGTTTGCAACATACGCCGAAATATGCATTTTAAAATCATAAGGCTTTTCTAAAAATTTCGGCAGAGTTTCCTTTATAAAAACAGATGCCAAACGGGTACAAAACCTGATAAAGCATATATAATGAATAAAGGCATCCCCAAGCGGGAGCTAGCTCTTCGTCAATCGACGGTCACAACCACGCAAGCAATATAATATACAACGCCGAAAGGCGAGAATCACAACAGAAAAGGAAACACAAAACATCAAGAAATCCAAGAAATATAACGCGCGACTCTAAGGTCGAAAGAATAAACAACACTGGTCTCTATCTGAAATAATACTTGTTTGGTTGATGGAACTTCTAGATACAACTGAATAATAATATACAAGTATACTGATGGTCACGATACAAGTGAACCCACCTACTAGCAAATCACCCGGAAATGGAAGTAGTGCCAGCAAAGCCGTAAAGAAACCTGTACGGTAAAATCTGCAAGAAACTATGGCACAACGGGGGTGAGTTGCCAACTCGTGAGTAGAAAAACATCTACGAACAGAAATCACATGAACAACACAATTCTAGGTCATACGATCATAATATATCCTCAAATATATAACCTTCAACCTATAACAATGGCTAAGGTATACCTCTAAACAACTGTAATACCAAGTGCTCGTGTCAGTGCCTCAGGTAGTAATATATATCATATAGATAAGATATGAATGCATGAAAACAGAATACATGAAAACGAAGAAACTGCTTTCATAACTTAGTGAGATTTCTGTATTTTCAAAATGAGATATCATAAATGAAATCAGTATAAACAGTGTCTAGTATCGACACAAAACATAATCTCAATCTCAATATCTCATGCTCGGTACCTCAATATCTCATAAATCTCAGTATCAATCTCACTATTTAGGGCGTCGTCTGTCCAGACCGGCCCCTACCATCAATCTCAAGACCACGACGATATCCTCCGGATATCCGACGCGTCGGGTAAAATCACCGGTCGGTAGTGCTCCTCTGCCAGGCTCAACGCCATCCTCTGCGACCTTCTCGCCTTGGGGTACCGCACCGGACCCACCATGTACCCGAAACAGCTCATCTAACTCCTCGAATAGGGTCTCGAAATCCATCAGCAAACTCATGGTGGACGACTCATACATCATGGGAAAACCACACTTTTCATTTAAAAAGAGAGAGAAAAGAAGTTTATAAATGTTTTTGCGGTTTTCCCCCATATCCAGGAATCCTATGAAAATCCGAATTCAAGTCATCGATGGCATGTAAAACAATGAATATAGGTATAAAAATCCATGAATGCGGCATAACAGTGAATAATAATATGCATGAAGTAGCAAGTAATAACTACAATGTCTAAACTAGCACATAAGACAAGTACACTAATATCAAGTCTAAACTATTAGCTAACAAACTATGTCAATGAAATAGTATTTTCTAAAGTGTTCGTGACATGGCAATTACCGATGAAGATGTGTGTGAACCGGCAAGTAAGTGTACGTGGTACATACGCGTCATCGGTAATGGTGCTGGTGTCCTAACAGCATGATATCAATAACGGTATATGAATCATAAAATAAGTATGTGATGCGGAGCGGACAGCAATAATGTGCGGGAGCTAAATACTAAACACAACGATTACTAATCTGCATTTAATATAATATGAGTCATATAGTGGTTCCATTTGAAATAACACGAATCGTGGGGTTTTGAAAATAAGGGCTACGGTGTTTTTAAGAAAAGATACGTCTTTGCAATATCCGTAGAATCCCTTGACCTGTCATTTAAAATACCCACGATCCGTTAGTTTTTGAAATAGGTAGGAATCTAATCCAGTCTAACAACTACACTACACTATACGGCTGAACTAACAAGCTGAATTAAAGGTAAGGCAACCGCCTAACATCTGAGTCGACACACACACACACACACAAACATATATATATATATATATATATATATATATTAGTCGGTGATCCCGCCTCGATAATATCACATCCGATACCATATCTATAATCAGATATTCCCAAGTCAAGAGTGCGGATCAAACGTCAATAAGTAGCTCGTGCGTAAATCCGTCGTACGGCATCCTAAATCTGGGTACGAGTCAATATCACATTCATCATATTATTCATCTGGTATCCTCTTTATCAAAGATCATAATCCGGGGTACTGATCTACGTCTAGTACAATACTAATATCATCAATATAATTATGATCTGACCACTGATCGACAGTCTCGTACAAACCGATATCATAAGCACATATCATCATAAAGAAGTATAGATCGCCCAATGCGACACATTATAGCTATCTTAACTTATCTTATCTCATGTCTCGATCACAAGTCAACTATTCTATGTATATCACCATTCACATGATATCGTCGTCTAAAGATCCGCTATAACATCATGACGTATCTCAAATACGAATCCTGCTCTATCACCGATCTCACGGTCTCAAATCAAATCTCATCGACTCATCTCAAATCCCAAGTAATATCCTCAAACCCAGTATATGAACACATAGTCCCATACCCATGTGAACACATAAATATATATTCCCATATAAGCACATATGAAAGAAGAATGTATGCAAGTACGGGTGTGTGTGTATGTGTGGTGCAACCACTACTCTAGGGTTTCGCAACACTAAACCAATCCAATCACACCTAGAATCCATCTTTATCATCAATAATCTCAAACAATATATAATCAATATGTGTGTGTATACATATTCGTATACATCACCACAAACTGCAGGGGTGCTATACGCCATCCACCGACTTCTCCCCGTAGATATAAATCTACTCACCTTGCTTCTCGTGTGCCGATGCCGATGTCGCCATCTTTATCTTCGTCGCCTCAACATCACGTAGGGTACCTACAAGTATATCACAAATGCTAAAGCACATGAAAATCATATCGGAAAACCAAAACGGCATACATTATGCCCATAGGTAAAAACCTATAGTCTCGCATGCAAACACGACTAATAACCCTTTGTCGTTGACGTTCAAATGCCACCCGACAGAAACGAATCACCAAATACCAAAATCCATGCTAAAACAAGTCGTAAACCATGCACCAACGTAAGAAAACTACCCTAGATTCTAACCTAGATGGAATCAGTCAAAATTGCACATACCAAAGGTCAAATTTACTGGAGATAGGGCCCTGAAGCAAAAACGAGGGGGTTCCAACCTGCTCTGGCCGCAAATTGTGGCCAGAAGGGATAAATTGGCGGCCTGAAGAAGGAGTTAGGGGCTAGGGCTTTGTGTGGTAGTTCCTAGTAGCCTGCACATCTTACTGTCAACCCAGAATTATTTTCAGGTGGCTCGGATGATAGCAGATCTCAAAACACACTCACAGAATTACAGTTTTTCCCGAGACCGTTTCTATAAATCCGTATTCTAGGTTTCACTCTCAGGTCCGGTACAATGTAACATCACTAACAGGATTTTAAGATCACTACAAGCCTCAATTTCACTTTACAACTCAATTCAAGTCCTAACCCTAACTTGAATTTTTCTAAAGTCCTCAAAACGACACAATATCGACATGAAACAAGTATAGATGCACAAGAAATCAAAATACTACTCTAAGCGTGCAGAATTTACCTCTTTTGGCAACTCAAGAATTTTCTTGAGTTGCTCAAAGTCCTCAAAACCATCTCTTTCTTAGTCCAATATATAGCTAGTGAGCTTGGGAATAATATTTGTGAAATAGGAATAGGGTTTTAGGGCTGGATCCATGGTGTTTTGGTGCTTTGAAGATGAAGGAAGAAGAGGGAGGAGCAGGATCAGCAGCAGCTCAAGGGAAGGGGAAAGAGAATGGGGTGAAGAAATGATGGGGGATGGTTCAAAAAAGAAGGGTTGATCTACACCTTTCTCTCTCTTCTTCATTCTTACCTTTTTCTTTTCTTTTCCTTTTTCTTTATTTCCTCCTCCTCACAATGGTAACCCTAGGCAACCATACACCCACAACATGTAAGAAAATATGACAAGTGTGGAAAAATGGTATGTGCATGTTTTGCACCAAAAATGCTAAAAATCCAATTAGCGATTTTTAATCGCGATTAGCACTAAAATAGCATATAATAAATCATAAAAACTTAAAAATGGCAAAATTCCATAAAATACCCTATTTTAGATTTTCCATAATTTTTCCATAATTTTCCCCATTTATCGGTATTTAATTATACCGAAATATTAAAATATTCATTAAAAATTTATATTAAATTATAAAAATTCCCAAAAACAATATTTTATTTTTTTGAAATGTTACCTTAATAGTGGACTGGAAATTATAGAATGGTTGTTATAGTTTTGTTAGCAAATTTTCACTTTCATCAGAAATTATAAAATAGGGAATGTGGAGGAGGGCTCCCCCGGCCTCCGTCCATGGCGGCACTTCTTGTTTATCCTCGTGGATTCTCTTGACGATTTGAAATTCCATCATGACCATGCCACAACCAAATAAACAATCCTAGTCTTTTTCGTCGCAATAGTAGAAACCTTAGATATGCTGATATTTGGGCAAGTCTTCAAACATAATGTTAGTCAAGTCCATACAGACCTCTTTTTACGGCTGGACACGGGTCAGGTTGAATGGGTTTTCGACCATAAATGAACACGAAACCGTTAGGACGGGCCGATTTTCTTAGCCTCTTTAAACCCGTCCATTAGAATGGGTAGATAAAGCTGAACCCGATCACAACGGGTTCGGGTGGATTCCGGACCGGGTTCGGGTTTAATTAATTTGGACAGGTTAAACACGGTTTTTGGTAATATAGGGTTTAACATACTAAATTTTATATTTAATTTTTATGAAATAAAGAATGAACCATAGAACCCTAGTTTCCTCTTACCTCTTTTGTCCTGAAACAATAGATTTCTATCATTTTTCGAATTTAGAAGCTGAGGCCGTTACTTTCTCCACTAATTCCTATGAACCGACAACTAAAAATATTTGATATTTAATTTGAGAAAAAGGAAAGAGATGAGAAGAGGGCGAAGATTAAAATAGAACACGGCTCAATTAATTTTTAAATATGAGAAGTTAGAATAGAGTTTAAATAGCTTATATATGTTTAGGGTTTTAAGTTTAGATGTAAAATTAAATCTATCAATAGTTCAAATGTTAACTAAGTGGGCAGATTCGGATCGGCTGCTGGTCAGTAAGGGCCATGGGTGGTGCGGGTTCAAGTGCGGGCGGTGTGGGTTCGAGTACGGACGGGTTATAAAAAATTTAAAACTCGTCCCATTCAAACGCCGGTGGGGTCGGGTTTTGAACCCGTCAACTTCGAGCAGGTTTTGCACAATCATTTTACCCGTAAAAAACGGAGGATTTCAGACAGGTAATGGGTCCAAACCGACTGGGTGAACACCCCTACTTAGTAGATCTATTGTATATGAGAATAATGGAGGAAAGAGGCCATAGGAGAGGATTTCCTTCTATAGCGTCGAAAAAATACAAACTCCTCCATTTTTTATGACGATCAGCATCCATCATCATCATTATTATCTAAGATGTGCATACACCAAATTTCATGTGATTCCACAATTTTTTCACCGTTGAATATGTAAAAAGTTTTATTGTCTGTAAACAATTAATTTTGCACCAACTAAATCAACTGTGAAAAAATGGTATAATCACATGAAATTTGGTGTATCAACATCTTAGATGATAAAGATGGAGGTGATATATGCCGATCGTCGAAAAAAATCATAGAGGGTATATTTTTCCGACGCCATAGAGGGAAATTCCCCCGACAGCACCTTTCTTCCATTAACCTCATTGTACATATAGGATAGCTTGGAAAGAAAACAAAGGCCGACTAAGATTAATGCTTGCTAGGAGCCAGAAGCCTAGCCCCTAGTGGCTAGGAGCCGAACCACATCTCCGCACCAATTGGTGTGGGCTCCTCAACTCGAGCCAACACTAACCCCTAGTCCCTAGTTGGGCTCCGTGACTTGGGACACGGCCCGGCCCTTGGTCTGACCCGCCGACTTGGTTGGGGGGTTTTTGGGCATGGTAGCCCAAAGTCCTAACACCCTCAAAATAGTAATTTTTGTTATTCTTCTTGCGGTGGTTCTTTAGAAAAAATAATAATAATAAATGAAGAATTGGCAGTAGACTAATCTGTTGGAATTGTTCTAAATAATGCAATCTTATATTAGCGTCAAAAGAAAGAACTTTGATTTGTCGAGAATGTGGATTAACTAAGAAATAAATACTCCATGCATGTCATTAATTATGCTGTTTGACAATGACAAGAACAGATATAAATCATATTTGGACAAAAGAGAGAGAGAGAGAGACTAAAGTCAAGGTATTGGTTGTGGTGATCAAATTGATTATTTGGCATCTAATTTAGCTCAAGTCTAAAGGACAAATAAGGAGTCAGACTCTGTCCATATCACCCCATCCCATGCATGCTGGTAGCTTGTATATATAAGACTCTTGCGCACTTGCGCACTTGCGGATTGGCTTTTATGCAATGATTGGTAGGGACGGAACAATATACAGCGTTGGATAAATTAATTTATCTAAGAAAATCTGAACCGTTTATTTTATGTGCTATTTAAAAGTAGCGGTTAAAATAAACGGTTCAGATTTAAGCACTGCTTAAAAATTTGTTAAAATATTTAACCACTACTTAAAATAGTGGACCGTTCCAACAGTTTTAGTGATTTAGGGTTTTGAGATCGAAATTGAGTGATTTTTACTATGACTTGTGTCACGACCCGAAATAGCACGTGACTGGCATTTGAATCATATGAAGCCTATAAGGCCCCATCTAATTCAAGTAAGGCAAAAGCCCAGAAGTCTAAAACCATTTTAAAAAGTAAATAAGGAAAACTAGTTTTTTAAGAAGTAAGGAAAACATATTTTTAAAAGCAAGGTTTTTAAATAATTAAGCCAAATATACATTTTTTAAAATGTCTCGTCTTTTCTGAAAATTTCGGCAGAGTTTCCTTTGTAAATACTGTCCCCGAACGGGGTACAACAAGAATAATATATATGCAATGATAAAAGGTATCCCCAAGTGGGAGCTAGCTCTTCGTCAATCGACGGTCACAACCACGTAAGCAATATAATATACAACGCCGAAGGGCGAGAATCGGAACTCAAGGAAAACTAAAAATCAGTATGAAAATCATAATAGTACAACGCGCGACTCTAAGGTCGAAATAATATACAACTGGTTTTCTAAGTCTGAAACAATATACAAGTTTGGTTGATGGAATTACTAGATACAACTGAATAATACATATACAATGGTGGTTATGATGCAAAAAAACCCACCTACCAAAGCAAATCACTCGTAAAGGAAGCAGTGTGCCAGAAGCCGCAATGGAACCTGTACGGCAAAACCTGCAAGAACTGTGGCACAACGGGGGTGAGTTGCCAACTCGTGAATAGAAAATATCACGGAGCAGAAATCGTATGTATGACACAATCCTAGATCAATACGATCATATATATATATATATATATATATATATATATATATATATATATATATATCAAATGAATAAGTCTGAAGCATGATAAGGTGGCAATGTAACATCTATACATGAGTGTAGTGCCAAGTGCTCGTGCTAGTGCCTCAGCTAATAATATATCATAAATATGAGGTATGATCAATGTCGACTATATCATGAAGTCTATGAATATGTGGATATCATCCAACTATGTGATCAATATCATTAATGTCAACTATATATATGTGGAAATCGTCCACGTGTCACCCAATGACAATAAGCATCATGCATATAAATATCATAAAGTATATGCATGGAAGTATGAGAATGTAAATTAACATGTGTCGCAACCTGAGTGTCAAGCATCGATACTCGAAAACATCATGAAACCTGTGCCTAGTATCGGCACGTAAATCCTCATATACATAGGGCTCCGTCAGTCCGGATTGGCCCACATCATTTCTCAACTCCGGTCGGTATCCCCCAGATATCCGCCGAGCTCAAATCCAATCACCGGTAGGTAGTACTCCCCTGCCAGGCTCACCGTCTAACATATACGAGTCTTCTTGCCCCGGGATACCTCACCGGGTCCACCATGTACCCGCAGACGGTGCCTACCGCTCCTCGAACCGGGTTTCACATGCTACTCTCAGAACCAAGAAAACACATGGTGGACGCACTGAAATATCATATCAAGGGTAACCGGGTTTTTAAAACAATACATACTCTTTTTTTTAAAATACCCACGGTTCCCAAATCCAGAAATATCATGGAAACAACATATCTCAATGCGTATAATCAGAAAGCATGATGTATGGTACATATAAAAGAAATGTAAGCATATCAGTATATCATGCAACATGGAATAATAATATGCACATATTGAGGGAAACCGCTCTTTTAAAATGAATCAGTTTTAAAGAGTATCTTGCGGTTCCCAAATCTCCAAATTAATCGAGAATCATCTATGTATGTGCAAATGAGTATGTGTACAGGTATGGGTGTACAGTAGGTAAGTACACGAGTATGAATGTACAATAGGTATGTGCACAAGTATGAGTGTACAAAATATAAGTACACGAGTATGAATGTACAGTAGGTATGTGCACAAGTATGAGTGTACAATATGTAAGTACACGAGTATGAATGTACAGTAGGTATGTACACGAGTATGAATGTACAGTAGGTATGTGCACAAGTATGAGTGTACAATATTTAAGTACACGAGTATGAATGTACAGTAGGTATGTGCACGAGGATGAATGTACAGTAGGTATGTACACGAGTATGAATGTACACTAGGTATGTGCCCAAGTATGCCATACAAGGGTCATATCCTGAATGCAACAGTACTACAGTGTAGTGACATGGCAATTATCGATGATGAAGTATGTGAGCCAGTAAGCAGGTGTACGTGAAACATATGCATCATCGATAATGGTGCTGGTGTCCTAACATCATGGTTTTGATATAACAATAAACATATTTAACATGCAATGCGATGCGAATAGCAAGAATATGCGGCGAATGAATAATAAACACAACAGTGCAGAATCTACATCAATGTATCTATGTCATACAGTTTTGTCGTTTGAAAGAAAACGAATCGTAGTTTTTAGGAAAATAAGGGCTACGGTGTTTTTAAGAAAATATGCGTCTTTTGAAAATATCCGTAGAATCCTTTTGCCTGTCTTTAAAATACTTCCGATTCGTTAGTTTTTGAAATAGGTATGATATCGGCCTAATCTAACATCTACTAGCAAAACTACAGCTCTGACTAACGAGCCAATCAGGAGGGGTATGGAAACCACCTAAATCTGAGTCGATATATATATATATATATATATATATATATATATAATAGTCGGTAATCCCGCCTCAAGGTACCGCGTACGATACAATATCATATGACATCCTCGAGTCATGAGTGCGGATCTATCATCAATATAAAGCTCGTACGGGAAATCATCGTACGTCATCCCAAAAGCTGGGTACGGGTCAATATCACATTCATCTCATCAATTATCTGGTATCCTTATCATCATATCTCATGATCCCGGGTACTGATCTTAGTCTTGTACAAATCGATACCATCTATCTAAATATAAATGCGTGTGTGAAACACTCGTCCAAAGGCCCGCTAAAATCCCATGTCGTATCCCAAATACGAATCACATCATATCACCGATCTCACGGCACTATACCCAAAGTCATCGACTCATCTCCAAATACCATCCACTATTCACATCATCCAGGTATAGGTATAACAAGCAAGCATGTGTGCGTGGGGGTGGGGGGGTGGGTAAACCTATTCTAAGGTTCGCAACTAGGAAACTATACTAGTTTATTTCTAAACCCTAATCTATCCATAATACACCTAATCACATCTAGAATATCCATATCACACAATAAGCTATCATATATAGTGTATATATAGTATAATCGATATCGAACTGCGGGGGTGCTATGCGCCATCCACCCGACTTTCCCCGTAGATATAATCTACTCACCTTTCTTGCTTGCCGATGTCGATGTCGCCATCATCTTCTTCATCGTCTCGAATCACCGTGGGGGTACTTACATGTCACACGTATCGCATCGCATTAAAACCAAATCGAAACTAAAATGACACACGAAAACCAAAACGATACGCTTAAAAGCCTATAGGTTAGAACCTATGGTTAGCTCTCGCAAATCAACCCGATATCACTCGAGATAGACGTACAAACGTCACATAATCGAGATAACGCACAAATACAAAAATCTAGAAATCGAAATACGGAAAACCATAACTCAAATCAAAGTAGCAACTGGAGAAAGTGGTCCCAGATTTTGACTAAGGCCAAAACAAGGCAAGCAAACAACTCTGGGGTGATATATGGTGTGAATATGACCTACTGAAGCAATCTGGGCACCTATTTTATCAGGGGGCCCGGCCACATCCATGCAAAATCCGGCCAGGCCGGTTTGGGTAGGGAATTAGGGATTCGTTTTGGTAGGGTAGTCTCCTGGTGGTCTAACAAAGCTTCTGAAGTTGTTTATTTTTCCAGTAAAAATCCCAGTTCATTCCAGATTTGCCTGCACACTCAAAGTTCACAAACCGACATTGCAAAGTTCTGTTTTCTGTTCCAGGTCTTGTATGGTGTTGGCTCTGGGTTTTTAGCACCAAGGGGGGTTTATGGGTTACCACTAAGACTTAATTACACTATCACAACTCAAATTAACCCTAACCCTCTCTAGGGGTTACCAAAGTCCACCAAAGTTCGCCAAAACGACATGAAGCACGTATGGATGCATAAGGAATTAAAACACTACACTAATGGTGCAGAAATTACCTCCCTTGGCAACTCAAGAATTTTCTTGAGTTGCTCAAAGTTCTCAAAATCTTCTCTTTCTTGGTCTATGGGGTAGGTAGTGAGCTCATGTATCTTTTTTGTCAAAAGGGTAATGGGTTTTGAGTTGATTTTCATGGTGTTTTGGGGGATTTTGTGGAGAAAGAGAAGAGGGGAATAGCCACAGCAGCAGCAAAGGGAAGAGAGGGGAGAGAAATGAGTGAGGAAAATGATGGGGGATGGATCAAGACAAAGGGTTGACCCTCACCCACTCTTTCTCTCTCTTGCCGACTCCTCACTATTCTAATCATATCCTTTTCTTTTCTTTTCTATTTTCTTTTAAAACCACAACCATTCTTAAAACAAGAAGGAAAGCCATGGAAAAATATGTAACAAGTGTAAAGATGATACGGGGCAATGTTTTGCACAAAATACGCTTAAAGCGTGATTAGAGATTTCTAATCGCGATTAGCACTAAATTAGTGTCAAATTAATCGTAAAAACTTAAAATTTGCATAATTCATATAAAACACTCTCTTTCTAATAATTTCTATAATTTTCCAAATTTTTCCTAATTTATCGGTATTTAACTATACCGAAATATTAAAATATTCATTTAAAATTAATATTAAATTATAAAAATTGCCCAAAAATAATATTTTATTTTTTTTGAAATGTTACAATCTTCCCCACTTAAAAAAATTCGGTCGCCGAATTTAAATTTAAAGCCCCAAATTCTAAAACATTTCAATAAAAAGTCCAAGTCGTCGGGGCTCCGAAATCATCAATACATAAGACGCATCATAGCGCAATGCATGCGCAAAACAATAAGCAGATAACTCAAAATTAAAACTCCGTCAAGCATTCCGCAATCATCGGAGTCATGGTAAAGACATAAAGGTCAAATCCAAAACAAAACCGATATGATATATATCAAAACCATACATGTAGACATCAATTCTATACATGTAAATATCTGAAAGAAATGCATGCTAAACCTTTCATGTTGATGTGCCACGCGCGTATCGCGGCACAGTGGCGAACGTCTATTGTAAGAAAATAGCTATATAAATACTTATCCTTGTTTAATATGTACGTCCCGCCGTTTTTTTTAAAACAATTTAGAAAGGTTCCCTTATTTTAAACGTGTCGTGTCATATCAGAAACGTGGGTAAATACTGAGACTATAGCTCGCCTTTTGGAGATCCCTTCGATAACTATCAATACATGCAAAATATATCCAGGTACTGTCCTCTGACTAGTCCAGCTCAGTACGAAAACATATAGCAAAAATCATAAAACGTACTGCTCCATAAGGAATCAATCCAAAAATGTATATAAGAATACCCTGTATGTCTGGTGCGCATGGAAATCAAAATCCATATATGTGCTATACATGTGCACAGAAACAACATCTAGGTGCAACGGGTGTGCACGAAACATCTGTCATAGGCAACGTGTGTGCCTGACAGCAAAATCAGGTACATCTGATATGCACGAAGAATCTCGATTTAGTGCATCTGGTGTACACCAAAATCGTATCTCAAAACATGCGCTCAACACGTGCGAAAATCCAATTCAGGTGCATCCATCATGCATGAATAAAATCTAAATCACGCGCACTCAACATGCACGAAATCATGAAATCCAATATCAAGCATCGAACATGCGCAAAGTCCAAATCAAATGCACCGAGTGCAAGAAATCAACATCAATATCAGAATCAAAATCGACGGTATACAATACGGCTCAATCAAAATCAGGTATACCGCGGTATATAAGCTTATAACCATGTACATCAGCGTGCACAAATCAAATCAAAACACTAAAAGTGTATGTAAACGATGCCGAAGGCATAAGTCAAATCGCATGCATAACATAGGCATGAAATCAAGATCCATACGTCGAATGACATCAAATCGAAGTCAGGTGCAACCGTGGTGCACGAAATATAGATCCGGTGCAACAAAGGCACGAAATATAAATCTGGTGCGATAAACGCACGAAATATAAAACTGGTGTGACAAACGCACGAAACATAAAACCGGTGCATCCTGTGCACAAAACCCAAACAATAACGCAAATGCGTAAATAGCAACACCGAGTGTACCAAGGTGTAAAAATCATAAACGTGTGCAACTTCGTGAACAAAACACATATCAATGCACTACAAGCATATATAAGCTATACCGAGTGCAAAATCAAATCGTGTGCGTATCATATGCATAAAATCAACTCAACTGTATGAAATCCATGAAGTCATAAATATGTGCAGCCAAGACATGAAAACAATATCAGGTGCAATAACTGTGCACAAATCATAAATCAACACAACGGTGTATAAAGCACATCTCAAGTGTAATAACTATGCGCAAGATATAAATGCCCAGTAGGTGTAACCATGGTGCACGAAAACAAATATCATGGAACTCAGCCATAAAGACTAAATCATACGAATAAATCGCCGAAAATACCAAAATCCAAGGTGACGGATACGTGATAATCGAATCACAAAATCATAAATCATAATTACCGCCGTCGATATTTCCTCCTTCGCAGTCGAGAAGGTGTCGGTGCATCCGATGTTAGCAGAGCAGGGTATCTACTTGCCTCTTCCTCACGGTCTGGCGTCCTCTGTCTCTGGGCCCTTTTTCTTCTCTGCGGATTAACAATCTCGCAATCAATCGGCTCATCGGCCCTGTCAGGTGTGCTAACGGTGGCGATTCCGTCCTGGCACTTCTCTGGTCACCTCTCGGTCAATCCTCACGGCCACTCGTAAAGAAGCACGTCATTGGCGTCGACCTCTGGTTCTCTGAATACACATTACACATCTGATCCTGGGTGCAAATCTTATTGCAGCAGTGTCCTGGATGGAATCCTGCTCAAGGTCTCTTTCGATCTCGCCTATGCCGAACTGTACGGAGGCTGGTACTCTTGCATAATCTTTTCGCGCTCTCTGGACATCTGCGTCCTCAGCACAGCAATTCCTTGGAAGCTGGTCGCATCCCAACGCCTCTATAGACATATCCGACCTTTAATCTTAACGGGGAGAAACAATAGCTCATCAGCATCTCGCATGAACCTCTTGTCCCATTTGTCTGTATCATCGTCCACTTCGACGTCACGTCTCTATCTGCGCACTGCAATGTTCGCGGCTACGGTCAATCTAAAGTCTCTCACACGGACTCGAAATCATGAACTCGGTATCTTCATCACTCTATGGAAGATATCTAGCCGAACACGTCCTCAGGAACTCGTCCCAATCTGCGGAGATATACTCCATACCCGTCCGTTCTTGACCAATTCACAACGCACCTGGGTGAGGTCCTCTATCTGAACCTGGTCAACTATCTCGTCGACGATGCCGAACTCTGGCCTGCTGGGTATGTGCAATATGACCACTCCTGGGTCTAGGTCTTCTCGTATAGTATTCCAGAAAGGTCCCGTCGAGGTCTTTCTCAAATCTCGCATATGCCGAATTGCCCGGAAATTACCACCCTTACTATATCTATTTCTTTTTCCGGAACGGCTGTATGCTCATCGCGACTCCTTCTGGAAGATATATCCTTATACAACGCCTCTGCATGCGTATCGCATCTCTGATGTCAGCGGAGTGGAACGTCATCCCGTTGAATTCTCGTGCGAGCTGTTTACTCCACTCTGCTCCAATGTCGACTGATTCGGACTCGTCTTCTTATGGCTGCATGGACTGCGCTCCAATGGCTATGCTCGTATCTGGAGTCTCTAAGCAATGTATCCCATCACATGATATCCGAATGATGTCGAACCTTCCGATCGATTTGTCAGAACCTCAAAATCCCCCAAGAGATCAACGTCTTGGGTACAGTTTTAATAGTATTCCGGTACATACCACAGCACCTGTGGACCAACCGTAGAAGGGCAAATCCAAGCCTCACAAATGGCACCGCTAAACTGCCGCAAACCCTAAGGTTCGGAGGTGTTCCATGGTCATTACATCGAGTTAGGGTTTCATTCTTCTAGAGGGTCCATAGCATTACTTGCATTGTCTTCCGAATACTTTAAACTTGGAAATGGGTTCCTGACATTCGATCGTCTCTATCGACTTTTAACGAATCTGCGTGATGTCGTCTCTAGCTGGAATCAATCTATCTGATGACCTCGCATCGGGGTAAGCGAACGAACCGCATGTCCTAGTCATTCATCCTCGGGTGACTAGCGACCTTCCATCATATCTCTAAGTATATACTCATGCTGCAGTAGTTCCAACATCTAGGCGATATCTCGTCATTTGCAGCAGCAACTGGCACATTCGTCTGTACGCTGAACAGCGCCTCAATCATCATGAATAAGCGATATATCAATGGTCATCACATCCTGGCTGGCCTCCAGCAGTAGCCTGATCCTCTGGTGCTGATCTGTACGTCCGAGAAATCCCGTAAAAGCGATCTTTCAAAAGTTCATGAAGCGAAAATACAATAAAACGAAGCCTCTATGCAATCATACGTCTCTGGGATCACGCCCTGGTCAGTCATCGTCCATGACGAGCTCATGCTGACGCAACTCTAGCCGTAGCTCTCTCTGCCCGTGTGATCGTGGCAGCAAAATCATAACCAATATCGATGAGGATAGATCATAGGAATGAATATAATACTGTGTAAGGAAATGTATATCCTAAGGTTTCTTAAGTGGAGTAGCGTATCGTAAATATGCCGCGGAACATACGTACGGTACGTCACTCTACTCAAGCTACCTACTCCATCAACTAAGGGTCGTCCTACGCGACGAAAGTTTGGGTATAATACCCCCTCGACTAAGTCTAAGTTCTGTAAGGTCAAGCCTAAGTTCCGTATATATATAAACGCTTTAGGCTCCACATAGTCAAACTTAGACATGAACCAAGGTTAACCTAGCGCTCTGATACCAACTTTGTCACGACCCGAACTAGCACGTGACTGGTACTTGAATCATATAAAGTCTATAGGACCCCATCTAATTCAAGTAAGCCAAAAGCCCAGAAATCTAAAACCATTTTAAGGAGTAAATAAGGAAACTAGTTTTTTAAGAAGAAAGGAAAACATGTCTTTAAAAGCAAGGTTTTTAAATAAGTAAACTGAATATACATTCTTTAAAATGTCTCGTCTTTTCTGAATATTTCGGCAGAGTTTCCTCTGTAAATACTAGCCCCGAATAGGGTACAACAAGAATAATATATATGCAATGATAAAAGGCATCCCCAAGTGGGAGCTAGCTCTTCGTCAATCGACGGTCACAACCACGTAAGCAATATAATATACAACGCCGAAGGGCGAGGATCAAAACTCAAGGAAAACTCAAAATCAGTATGAAAACCATAATACTACAACGCGCGACTCTAAGGTCGAAATAATATACAACTGGTTTTCTAAGTCTGAAACAATATACAAGTTTGGTTGATGGAATTACTAGATACAACTGAATAATACATATACAATGGTGGTTCTGATGCAAAAGAACCCACCTACCAAAGCAATTCACCCGTAAAGGAGGCAGTGTGCCGGAAGCCGCAATGGAACCTGTACGGCAAAACCTGCAAGAACTGTAGCACAACGGGGGTGAGTTGCCAACTCGTAAATAGAAAACATAATAGAGCAGAAATCGTATGTATGACACAATCCTAGGTCAATACGATCAGATATATATATAAATCTCAAATGAATAAGTCTGAAGCATGATAAGGTGGCAATGTAACATCTATACATGAGTGTAGTGCCAAGTTCTCGTGCCAGTGCCTCAAGTAATAGCATATCATAAATATGAGATATGATCAATGTCGACTATATCATGAAGTCTATGAATATGTGGTTATCATCCAACTATGTGATCAATATCTTCAATGTCAACTATATTTATGTGGAAATCGTCCACATGTCACCCAATGACAATAAGCATCATGCATGTAAATATCATAAAGTATATGGATGGAAGTATGAGGATGTAAATCAACATGTGTCGCTCGCCACATATCAAAATCATGGAACCTGAGTGTCAAGCATCGACACTCGAAAACATCATGAAATTTATGCCTAGCATCGGCACGTAAATCCTCATATACATAGGGCTCCGTCAGTCCGGATCGGCCCGCATCATCTCTCAACTCCGGTCGGTATCCCCCAAATATCCGCCGAGCTCAAATCCAATCACCGATAAGTAGTACTCCCCTGCCAGGCTCACCGTCTAACATATACGAGTCTTCTTGCCCCGGGGTACCACACCGGGTCCACCATGTACCCGCAGATGCTGCCTACCGCTCCTCGAATCGGGTTTCACATGCCACTCTCAGAACCGAGAAAATACATAGTGGACGCACTGAAATATCATATCAAGGGTAACCGGGTTTTTTAAACAATACATACTCTTTTTTTCAAAATATCCACGGTTCCCAATTCCAGAAATATCATGGAAACAACATATCTCAATGCGTATAATCAGAAAGTATGATGTATGCGACATATAAAAGAAATGTAAGCATATCAGTATATCATGCAACATGGAATAGTAATATGCACATATTGGGGGAAACCGCTCTTTTAAAATGAATCAGTTTTAAAGAGTATCTTGCGGTTCCCAAATCACCAAATCAAGCTAGAATCATCTATGTATGTGAAAATGAGTATGTTTGCAAGTATGGGTGTACAGTAGGTAAGTACACGAGTATGAATATACAATAGGTATGTGCACAAGTATGAGTGTACAATATGTAAGTACACGAGTATAAATGTATAATAGGTAATGCCATGCAAGGGTCATATCCTGAATGCAACAGTACTACGGTGTTGTGACATGGTAATTATCGATGATGAAGTGTGTGAGCCGGCAAGCAGGTGTACATGAAACATATGCATCATCGATAATGGTGCTAGTGTCCTAACAGCATGGTTTTGATATAACATTAAACACATTTAACATGCGATGCGATGCGAATAGAAAGAATATGCGGCGAATGAATAATAAACACAACAGTGCAGAATCTACATCAATGTATCTATGTCATACAGTTTTGTCATTTGAAAGAAGACGAATCGTGGTTTTTAGGAAAATAAGGGCTACGGTGTTTTTAAGAAAAGATGCGTCTTTTGAAAATATCCGTAAAATCCCTTTGCCTGTCTTTAAAATACTTCCGATTCATTAGTTTTTGAAATAGGTATTGTTAGTTATATGTATGCCCTAGAGGCCATTACTGTACATACGATGTATATTATAGTGGATGCTTGGACATATATAGGGAGGACATTCTTGTTCGATATGATAGTATACTATCTGGTTGTACTTTATCTTAACATGTACTCTGATTGTCTCTATGTTACATGTTGATAAAGCCTTTAGGATATGTACTCGACTACTGGGACTATGATGAGATCATACTAGTGGGGCCACAATAGTCGACGAGTACATCCTATAACTGTTCCTAGTCGAGGGTGTATCGAGACAGGGCATCGATGCACTAGAGTAGACTAGCGTATACGCATCTTGACCCATATGATGGACGATGGATGATCCCATATCTATCGGTGTTTGACATCAAGGATGGTGTACGGGTGCTCAGTGGAGACTGGGTACACTGGACGGACTCGCCGAGAACTCCCAGATGGTATTATACCTCACGTCAGATGGCAGTTCTCCGGTGACACTGGTACAGAGTAGTCTGTTGACCCGAGATCGTCATAAAGTCTTGTGTGATTCCCACTGTGCTTTGATTTCGATCATACCACGTCCATGAGGGCGTGCAAGAAGGTGGCTTTTGGGTACAGTCCCGAATCACATGGAGGCAATGAGCGATAGGAAGGGATTCGTCTCTCCCGGTATAGGGAGTTGATGTTGCGCTGTGTTCGATTGGCTATAACTAGAAATCCCTGGCCAGGGTTGTTGAGATTTACCGGTAAGTGTTATCAGTAGTTTCTCGAACTGTTATAGACCTCATATCGACACGACTTATCAAGCACTGGGGTCTGACGTTTACCACCCCTTGGCGAGATATGCGACATATCAGACGACAAGACCGGACTGTACGGGAGTGTTACTGATTGGATTCAAAGGAGAAGGTACAGGCTTGCTTGTTAATCTTCTGAGTGCTCAATACCTGGGCGGCTGCTACATTTAGCTGACCGCTTGCAGCTTGTGGGTGTTTGATATGATCATCACCTACTGCCGGCGTATTGACGATTCTTTAGAGTCCTACACAGAGGTTTCTTGGCTCAGGCAAAATGGAGTAGGAGCACATATGTGATATGTGCGGGACCGAGGATATTGCGGTATGCGATACCGTATTGGATTCTCGCGATATGAGATATCGGCCGGGTATATGTGATATACCCGGGTCATCATATTAGTCGGTTATTTGTGAAATAGCCGGATTATCGGATCAAGTGTTGATTCGATAATTTAATGTATAATAATATATATGATATATTAAATTACATTAACTAATATTAGCTCACTAAAATATTCATTTTCTCACGGGATAATACATTGATATATATGCGATATATGTTAATTGTATTATTTTCTATTGTTACAAAATATATTGTATATGTGATATATAATATTGTAACATGTTAGGGTTACAAATTTAACAATGGTTTAGGGTTTAAACTTGCTTAGGGTTTGGATTAGGGTTAGCTTTTGCATGAAGCTTCCATGAAGCTACATGAAGCTTTGACTTTGTTTTTAGCTAGATATTTTGTTAACCCAATCCAAACCATTAACTCTAGTCAATTATCTACATGGGTTAACTCCTTCATGCTTAACCCTTGGTTAGATTTTGTAACCACTACAATAATTCATTATTCATCACAAAAGGATTCATTCTTCTTCTTCCTTGAGTTCCTTCTTGAAAAAGCTTTCTAGTTTTGCTTTTGTGATGAAAGTGAGTGAGAAAACGATTATAAATGAGAGAAAAAATCCTACTTCATCATTCTCATCTACCCTTGCCATTTAGATGAGGGTGTTCACTTCATTTAGTGAGTGTTAACTTGTGTTAATGAAACTTCAAGGTAGATCATCTATGTTATCGAAGATCGGAAGTAAGGTTGTATCATTCTCTTCGTGAAGCCTCTCGAGAGTCCGGAACACGATAATCGCAGCGAAGGGACCTCATCACGGAGCTTAAGAAGTAAAAGACCGGATCTACAAAGGTTTTAATTCCTCTCACTTAGTGTTAAAGTGTTTAACATGCTAGTTTTCACCTAAACTCTAGTTTAAAAATCCGGCTTTGGGTTGTTCGGCACGGCTAAATTTTAAATCGGGCATGGTTGATGTCTCGTAGACCCTTGTGCGTGTGCCTAGCAACCCTATAGTAGTATCAGAGCCAAGCTAGAGCTTTAGGCGAAGTCTGAGCGAAGTTTAAAATCCGATCGAACCCGGAAACCCCGACACGAACCCTTCTCTGGACATTTTCCAAAAATGTGATTTTTTTATGAATTAAAAATGCTCAGAAAAATAAGCAGGAAAAACTAAGAATTACTGTGAAGTACGGCCCACTAATTCGCTCACATGACCGCGGAACCGCGGCCAAAATTTTGAATTAGTCCCTGGAATTTCATTTATTTATTTTTAGGTCCTTTCTTGGCAATTTTTTCTGGGAATGTTTTAATTCCACTCAAGTGTTGAGTTTTCTAGGGTTGTATTGGGGACTCGTTGATTCGATCGGATAATTTAACTTTGTTTAATTTGTCCAGATAATTTTTTAGATCGTGTTAAAAAGTTCGAATGGATATCAATAACTCACTTTTTTCCCTGCCGGAAAATTTCCAAGCGTTGGATTTTATCGTAGTTTAAGAACGTTCTATGTCGTGCAAGTAACGCGGTGGACCCTCTAGAAGACAACAAATCTTAACTCGATTATGTAACCGTCTTGAACTGCCTCTTAACCTTAGGGTTTGGGGCAGTACGGCATGCCACATGTGAGGCGTTGGCTTCACCCTTCTACGGCTGGACCATTGGTACTGTGGCATGTGATGGATGTTTTTAAACTAATTTCAAGTGTTGAGAACTATTTGGGAAAACTTTGGTGTTTGATTATTCGATCGGAATGTTTAACATTGTCTATTTATCTGGAATGTGATACAATATTTGGAATCCACAAAAAATTATGAAATAACTAATTTGAATGTTATAAACATAGCAGTTTAGTCTCAGATGATCGGTTGCCATGGGATTTTGATGTGATCAAAAGTCCGTCGCAATCACGTAGCGTACGCGGATACTTACCGGGTAAACTTAATAGACAGCCACGCCCCATAGCCCCGATCAAGTGACTGTAGGAGAACCCCGTCGCCAAAAGCATCCGTTCGGGTGCTCGCGGCAGCGGTGTTCCGCCTTAGTGCACATCATCGATGGCATCTGGGGGTGCGGCCGTCTACTAAAGTTTGCGACGAGCATTCGATCAGGATATCGGGAATCTTGTTGAATTGCCCGTCTTAATATTGAAAAGAGTTTTCGATAATGAGACTAAAACGCTGGGTTTATAATTGTTAGGCATGCGATGTCTATAGAATTCATTTGGTTAGGCATGCGATGTCTAAAGAGGTTGCGGATTCCAACTGTTGTAGTTTTACGCTTTCTTTTCTGTGACCGTAAGCGTAGTATATGGTGTATCGCCGGCTTCGTTGCTATACATTAACGACAATCGGGATACGCATACTTGCTTAGGTTGATGATATGAGATATTATGTGTTGCTGTGAAATGTTATATTGGATCGTCGCGTTCTGAATAGCCGGGGGTTTTTATGTGAGATGAGAGTTTTTCGTTTTCATTCATATAAAATTCATTTGTATGTAATATTCTTTTATTGGGGCACTTCCGGGCTGAGGATGATGTCACCGTTGTATATTATTTACTTTTCCGCATTAGGTAGACCCAAGGCGGGGAGCACAAGTAACCGGGTTCTAGGGTCCAGTGGGAGACCATCTCGAGGAGTCGAGACCGGGTCTCATAACCCTAGAATTGGCAGTGTTACTTGCCGCTCTCGTAGGGGTCTAGGGATGTGGGTTTGGCTATTCATCGCGACCGTGGAATCCGTGTTTTATACAGGCTCGTACTAAAACACAGACGTCCTAATATATCTAATATTTCATATATGTTCTTCTGCTGCAATGTTCTTTGATGAGATCATATTACTGCCTGAAACGAATGTTTATATTATATATATGAGATATATGTTATATTGCAGATTTCGTTTCAAATGTGATGCTTGTGAAGCATAATAAAATGGGACTTCATTAATGAGATTAATGAAACTAAAAAGAAACCTAAAGATGTTGTAGAAACTTGTTTAAAACCCGGTAGCTCCAGTTCTTGCTTTGCATAGCGGTGTTCCTTGTAGAACATCCAGCACCTTATTCGATAAGGAAAGAGCCGAGATCCCTTCACCGGGAGTGACCTCTTTAGTGAAACTAGCAGATGCTACAAACTCGGTTTGTCTTTTGATTGCTTCTATTGTTTTTGCTTTGCATAGTGATATTTGTAAAATATCCTGCACCTTATTCGATGAGGAAAGGGCCGACGATCCCTTCACCGGGAGTGACCCCTTTAGCAAAACTAGAAAAGCCTGAAAAACACTCCATGTAAAATCACTCGATTCTACAATGATATCAAGTTCATTACGCAAAGGGTTTTCTGAAAAACCCGTCGTGGCCCTCCGTCATTTCAGATAAGTACTTCATAGTATTCGTGCTGCGTTTGTTGACCTTGTCAAGGCGTAATGTGCGGTAGCTATTTATGCTTATCTGCATAAGCATATAATGCGATTGGATTAGGGTAGTCGTGCGACTTTGTTGACCTTGTCAAGGGTCGTGCGGGTTGTTAGTTGTATGTATGCCGTAGAGGCCAGTATTGTACAGATAATGTATATTATATTGGATGCTTGGACATATATAGAGAGGACTTTCTTGCTCGATATGATAGTATGCTATCTGGTTGCTCTTTGTCTTAACATGTATACTTGTCTCTTTATACAGTCTTACAGTTACATGTTGGTAAAGCCCTTAGGATGTGTACTTGACTACCTAGACTATGATGCGGATCATACTAGTGTGGACATGGTAGTCCATAAGTACATCCCTCAAGGTCCCTAGTCGTGGGTGTATCGAGACGGGGCATTGATATACTAGTGTAGACTAGCGTATACGCTTCTCGACCCATAAAATGGGCGATGGATGATCCCGTATCCATTGGTGTTTGACATCAGAGATGGTATACGGGTGCTCGGTGCAGACTGGGTACACTGGACGGACTTGCCGAGAACTCCCAGATGGTATTATACCTCGCGTCAGATGGCAGTTCTCTGGTGACACTTGTGCAAGTTAGTCTGTAGACCCGGGATCGTCATAGAGTCTTATGTGATTTCCACCTTACCATGTCCATGAGGGCATGCAAAATGGTGGTTTTTAGGTACAGTCCCGAGTCACATGGAGGCAATGAGCTATAGGAGGGGTTTTGTCTCTCCTGGTATTGGGGGTTGATGTTGCGCTGTGCTCGATTGGCCATAACAGGGAAGTCCCTGGCCAGGGCTGAGTTAGAGATTTACTGGTAAGTGTTACCAGTAGTTTCTCGACCCCGTTATGAGCCTCACATCGGCACGACTTATCGGTTATTGGGGTCTGACGTTTACCACCCCTAGACTTGATATGCGACATATCAGACGAGAAGACCGGACTGTACGGGAAGTGTTACCGGCAGGCTTTTACAGGAGTTGGAGCGGGCTTGCTTGCTGATCTTCTGATCGCTCAATACCTGGGTAGCCGTTACGTCCAGTTAGTACCGCTGATGGCTTGTGGGTGCGTGATGTGATCATCACCTACTGCCGGCGTATTGACGAGTCTTTAGAGTCCTACACAGAGGTTTTACTGGCTCAGGTAAAATGAAATAGGAGCACGTATGTGATATGTGCGAGACCGAGAATAAATGCGTGTATGTGATACCGTATTCTATTCTCGCGACTTTTTGTATCGGTCGGTTATATATGATATGACCGGGTTATCAAATCAAGTGTTGATTCGATAAGTCGATACAATGGATGTTAGCCGGTTATATGAGATATGACCGGATTTTTAAGTCAAGTGTTGATTTAATAATTAAGTGTATAATTGTATATTAGATATACTAATTTACATTTACTAACACTTGTTCACTTTAGGGTTTTTCTCACATGAGCACAATTTTAATGTATATATGATATATATTAAAATGTGTTTTCCTTTTTGTATCATGGTTGATGAAACACATGACTTGGGTGTATGAGACTCACACCATGCTATCTTTTATGTTGGATTTTAATATTTAAAATAATTACAAAATTAGTGGAGGATTAGCTAAATGCTTGAAGCTTGTGGAAGCTTGTGGAAGCATTTGACTAAATCCACTAAATTTATTTTTACTATGGATATTTCTTAACCCAACCATAAACTTTAGCCTAGGGTTAAGTCTCTACAAGAGTTAGTATATGATACTCACTCACCATGGTTAGACTTCACACTTGATCATTATCCTCATCTCTTTCTTTTCTTCTTCTTCTTCATTTGCAAAGAGAAAAAGGTTGCTAGGGTTTGATCAAAAGTGAGAAAGCTTGTGAGAAATAAAATTCTAAAGAGAACCCAATTCCTATTTCTCCATCTTCTACTAGACTAACACTTTAGTTTAGGGTGTTTGCTTCACTAATTCTCAAGTTAGTGAAGTAGAAGCTTGAGTTGGCATCCCCTCGACGTAGATCATCTTCGGCCTCGGAGACTTCAAGCAAGGTCGCATCTTTCGCCTCGTGAAGCCATGCAAGAGCCCGGGAGAACCTTGATAGCAGCGAAAGGACTTCAACAAGGAGTAAATGAAGTTAATGACCGATCTACAAAGGTTGTATTTCGTGTTCCCTTAGAAGTAAAGTTGTTTACTTACTTATAGTTTCGCTTAAACTCTAGTATACGATCTTGCTTAGGGTTGTTCGGCACATAAAAATTTTATTTTGGCATGGTCGATGCCTTATAGAGCCTTGTTAGTGTGCCTAGTAACCCTACAGTGGTATCAGAGCCTAGCTAGAGCATTAGGCGATGTGTTAACGAAATTAAAACCCCGATCGAACCCGACAATGTCAAAGTTATCCCCCTCTCTGTACATTTTTTAAAAACTGTGTATTTTCAGAATTAAAAATACCTAAAAAAATCAGCAGATAATTTTAAGGGTTACCATGAAAAACGAGCCCTCAAAACCTCCACGTAGCCGCGGAACCGCGGCACTAAGCCACTATTTGCGGCGGTTCCACGGCAGAGAAGGAGTATTGGGGACGGTTCTTCATGTAGTAATTTCCAGTACCATTCCTGCATCTTTCTGGGTATTTTTATTGTGACTCATGTGTTGAGTATTTTTGGGGTTTATTTTGTAATCGTCGATTCGATCGGAGAATTTAATTTTATTTTGTTATTCCGGATAATTTAGAAAGTATTAAAATGTTCGAACGGATATCATTAACTCGATTTTTCCCGGCACGAAAAACATTCAAGTGTTGAATTTTTCTCGGGTTTAAATCTTTCGGAAAAACGTGCATGTGACGCGATGGACCCTCTAGAAGACAACAAACCTTAACTCGATTATGTGACCGTCTTGAACTGCCTTTTGAACCTTAGGGTTTGAGGCGGTATGGCGTGCCACATGTGAGGCGTTGGCTTGACCCTTTTACGGCTGGACCGTTGCTATTGTGACGTATTCTGGAATTTTTGAAGTCTGCTCAAGTGTTGAGCTATTTTGGAAATCTTGGGTATTTGATTATTCGATCGGAAAGTTTAATACTGTCTATTTATCTTGAATGTGATACAATATGTGGAATTCATACAGTTAGGCATGAAATGCGAAATATGTGATATTTCGGATTTACGATTTCTAAAGAGATTGTGGATTCCAAATGTTGTAGTTTTACACTTTCTTTTCTGTGACCGTAAGTGTAATATGTGATATCGCCGGTTTCGTTGCTATATGTCAACGACAATTGGGATGCGCATATTTACTTACGTTGATGACATGTGATGTTATGTGTTGCTGGATATGTTATATTGGATCGTTGCGTTCTGAATAGCCCGGGGGTTTTATGTGAGATGAGAGTTTTTATTTTCATTCATGTAAAAATTAAATGTATATAATATTCTTTTATTGGGGCACTTCCGGGATGAGGTTGATGTCACCATTTGTATATTATTTACTTTTCCGCACTAGGATAGACCCAAGGAGGGGAGCACAAGTAACCGGGTTCTAGGGTCCAGTAGGAGACCAACTCGAGGAGTCGAGTCCGGGTCTCCTAACCCTAGAATTGGAAGGGTTGCTTGCCGCTCTCGTAGGGGTCTAGGGGTGCGGGTTTGGCTATTCGTCGCGACCGTGGAATCCGTGTTTTATAGAGGCTCAAAATAAAACACGGACGTCCTAATATATCCAATGTTTCATATGTTTCTTCTGCTGCGATATCTGTGATGTGATCATTTGATGTTCTGTAATAAATACTGTATATAGTATATATGATATATTATATAGACGTTACTTATGTTTTACACCCGCGCTAGCCCTGCCGTGCTCTGCCGTTAGTTACCTAACCTAACGGGCACGAGGGGACATCGAAGCGAATGCGGATGGCATAAGTGTACGTCGTATTTATCTGTGATGTTTAGGTGACTTAAATGATAGGACTTCATTAATGTGATTAATGAAAGAAAAGAAACCTAAAAGGTGTTGTAGAATCAAATTTTAATAAAAAAGGGTAGCTACAGTTTTGCTTTGCATAGCGGTATATATGATATACCCTGCACCTTATTCGATGGGGAAAGAGCCGAGATCCCTTCACCGGGAGTGACCTCTTTAGCAAAACTGGCAAATGCTACAATACTCGGTTTGACTTTTGACTGCTTTTGGAGTTTTGCATTGCATAGCGATATATATGATATATCCCGCACCTTATTCGATGAGGAAAGAGTCGAGATCCCTATACCGGGAGTGACGTCTTTAGCAAAACTAATGAAAGCCTCAAAATCACTCCATTTCAAAATTCACTTGATTCTGCAACGATATCAAGTTCATTACGCAATAGGTTTTCAGAAAAACCTGTCATAGCCCTCCGTCATTTCAGATAAGTCCTACTTAGTATTCGTGCTACGTTTGTTGACCTACGTCAAGGCGTAGTGTGTGGTAGCTAACTAGTATTTATCTGCTTATGCATATGATGCAGATTGGATTAGGTTAGTCGTGCGACTTTGTTGGCCTGCATCAAGGGTCATACGGGTGGGTTTAATTCAATCAAGAAATGACGGGTTGAACTTGACTAGCGCACTATAGTTTGTTGGCCTGCATCAAGGTCATAAGACGCTAGGGGCAAAATATTATCGGGAATTTCAACTGTTGAAATTTGCAATGAGATTGCATACCTTCTATGAGATAGTTGGATCTCGATATCCACTGCGAGTAATTGTTACTCCTGGGAGAGTTTTACACAGAGCAATTAGCCGATCAAGTAGGTGTCTAGAAAGGTGTCAACGGGGTTGCGTCTCTGGGAAAAGGAGGTTTTCTTTAATTAGGTCCGTGCGAAAGCACGGGGAACCTCCCTCAAAGTACCGACATTGGCCTGGCTGAAAGATTGGCGAAGTTGTAGGGTGTAATTAATCCCGGCTAGTCTTTCCTTTTAGGGTTTGAAGGAAGATTTGATAAAAACAGTGGGAGCCATCCTGATTAGATAAAATAATAACCAATCTGATCTTGCAAGAGCATACGCTAAAGTGTTTTCTTCTCTCTCTCTCTCTCTCCAGGTAGCGACCATATCATGCCTTAATCAAGATAATAATATAGATGTATTGACCGAACCCGTATGTTATACTGTGCTGGGGAACGTTGGTTTCGTTCTTTCTTATAAGAGTTATAAGACTGAACAGGATATAGGGGAATACCAGGATTCCCATGCCACCCGTATGAAGAAAGTACATGTTGATGCATTTTCTTCGGGTGTGTTCGTTACAGAGAACTGTTTCTCCATTTCCTCTACGTCCTGGATATTAGATACCGGGTCAGGATCCCATATATGTAATCAGTTACTTGGGCTTAGGAAAGGTAGAGAACTTAGAGAAGGTGATAAAAACATAAGGGTTGGAAATGGTGCAATTGTTGCGGCTAGAACCGTCAGGGAATATCATCATGTATTGCCAACTGGTAATGCATTGATTCTGAACGAATGCTATTACATGCCGAACCTGATATGCAACATTATATCGGTTTCTTTGTTGAGTAAAGAAGGATATAATTTTGTATTACAGGATAATGTTATGAACATTTTTCTAAACCAAAAGTTGGTTGGATCAGGCACGATGTGCAATGGCATTTATGTTCTAAATCAATCAACGGTTCTGAGCATAACAAACACACACAAGAGGAAGAGTTCAGAAATGAACGAATCCTTCTTGTGGCATTGTATACTGGGTCACATCAATACGACACGACTAGCTAAGTTGCATAAGGATGGATATTTGAATCCGTTTGAATTTTCATCTTATGACACTTGCCAGTCATGTCTCAAAGGCAAGATAACCAAAACTCCGTTTACGGGACACGGAGAGAGAGTTACAGAACTCTTGGGACTGGTACATAGTGATGTATGCGGCCCCATGTCTACACATGCCAGGAATGGTTCTTCGTACTTCATTACATTCACTGACGATCTCTCTAGATTCGGATATGTGTTCCTGATGAAACACAAATCAGAAGCTTTTGAGAAATTTAGAGAATATAAACAAGAAGTCGAGAACCAAACCGGAAAAAGTATTAAAATCCTTCGATCTGATCGAGGAGGTGAATACTTGAGCAATGAATTCCTGGACTTCCTAAAAGAGAATGGGATTCTCTCTCAGCTAACTCCTCCATATACACCACAGCACAATGGTGTATCGGAACGGAGGAACCGCGCCCTATTAGATATGGTGCGCTCTATGATGAGCACAGCTGAGTTACCTATTTCCTTCTAGGGGTATGCACTGGAAACAGCTGCAGACCTATTGAATATGGTTCCCACAAAATCTGCGCCAACCACTCCATATGAGATATGGAAGGGAAAGAGACCATGTCTTAATTATGTTAAGATATGGGGTTGTCCGGCCTATGTAAAAACGCAAAATCCGGACAAACTCGCGGCAAGGTCCATTCTGTGTAAATTTATTGGATATCCCAAACATTCACGCGGGTATATCTTCTACCAAACCGAGGAATAAAAAGTGTTTGTTTCTCGACATGCCACCTTTTTAGAAAAAGGAATTTCTTGAAAAAGGGATTAGTGGCATGGAGGTAGAACTGGAAGAGGTTCCAGCAATACAGACTACGACAGAAGATTTGGTTGAACCGGAGGATTCAGTAGTTCCCAACGAACCTTAGCCTCTCCGCCGATTTAGTAGGGTTCCTTGCCCACCTGAGAGATACTATGGTTTTCTCATGGATAGTGCGAGCGAGGATTGCATCATGGTTGATGATGACCCAACTAGCTTCGAGCAGGCCATCACGAGTGGGGACTTAGTGAAATGGCTGGATGCAATGCGGTCCGAGATGGAATCCATGTACACCAACAAAGTATGGAATTTGGAAGATGCTCCTGAAGGGGTAAAACCCATTGGAAGAAAGTGGATCTTCAAGAAAAAACTTAGTGTAGATGGGAAAGTGGAGACTTTCAAAGCTAGACTTGTTGCAAAGGGTTTTCGTCAAAGACCAGGTGTGGACTATCACGAAACCTTTTCTCCAGTGGCTATGCTTAAATCCATCCGGATCATGCTTGCCATCGCTGCATATCATGACTACGAAATCTGGCAAATGGATGTTAAGACCGCTTTTCTAAACGATGATTTAGAAGAGTGTGTGTACATGGCTCAGCCAGAGGGCTTCGTAGATAGTGGGAGCAGCGGGAAGGTGTGCAAGCTGCTTAAATCCATTTATGGATTAAAGCAAGCATCACGAAGTTGGAACATCTGCTTTGACGTCGTTATCAAAGAGTTTGATTTCGTCAAAAACGTAGATGAACCTTGTATCTACAAGAAGGTGGCAGAGAGTAAGGTTGTCTTTCTCGTATTGTACGTGGACGACATACTCTTGATAGAAAATGACATTCCTATGCTGCAATCGGTCAAGCTTTTCTTATCACAAAGATTCTCAATGAAAGATCTTGATGATGCCTCCTGCATATTGAGAATTAGGATCTATAGAGATAGATCTAAAAGGATATTGGGATTGTCCCGATCCAGGTACATTGACACCATACTAAAGAGGTTTAGTATGGAAGAGTCCAAACGTGGGTTTTTACCCACAATCTCAGGGCTCACTCTCTCTAAAAAGATGTCTCCCAAGACTGATTTGGAGAGAGCTCGCATGCAAAGGATACCCTATGCTTCGGCTGTAGGCTCTATCATGTACGCGATGCTATGTACCAGACCCGATGTAGCATACTCACTGAGTGTAGTGAGCAGGTATCAAGCTGTGTTGGAGTTAGTGCCCTCAGAGTCAATTATTGGATCACAGGCACGTGATTGCAATGATTGAGGGAGGACCTATCCCGGTAGGACAGTCTTACTCGAGATGATAGTATGCTATCTGGTTTATCTTTATCATCGTGTACTGCTTTAGGTGACCTGACATGTCGCTATTACACGTTGATAGAGCCCCTAGGATTCTTGCTTGACTACCAGCAGTATGATGGCGATCATATACGTGGGAGCTGGTGGTCTATAAGCACATCCTTAAAAGGTCCCTAGTCGTAGAAGTTTCGAGACAGGGCATCGATACTCCGTTAGTAGACTAGTGTATACAGTCGAGACCCCGACGAGGGGAGGTGGCCGGTCTCACAAGCCACTGGTGTCAGTTGGTTCACCTAAGATGTATACAGGTGCTCATTGGGTTATGAGTACACCGGACAGGACTCGCCGGGAACCTGCTAGTTGGTCTTATACCAGATGTCAGATAGCAGTTCCCTGGTGACATGTGTACAGGTTAGTTCATCGACCTGAGATCGTCATTTGTCTCGTGTGAGTTCCCACTGTGCTTTGATTACTACCCTACCACGGCTCAAAGGAGTCGTGCAAACAGGTTTTAGTTGGGTACAGTCCCGAGCCACATGGAGGCAGTGAGCGGATCTGCAGGGGTTCGTCTCTCCCGGTATTGGGGGTGAGGTCGCGCTGTGTCTAGGAGAGCCATTACACAAAGCCCTCGGCCGAGGCAGGAGATTTACTGGTAGGTATTCCAGTAGTATCTCAGGGTGTTCTGGGCTACGCTCCGACACGACTTGTACCGCTTTTGGGGGTCTGACTTTTACCAACCCCCTAGGCCCGCCATGCGATACTCATAGACGAACGGACCGGACTGTACGGATATTGTCACTGACAGGCTCAGTTGGGTGTCGGGGTGAGCATCCTCATCGACGTCCCATTTGGTCAATAGCTGGTGGCCCGTCACGTATTGGCTTATACCTCTGACGTGCCAGTGGTTAAATCCACAGCCATAGTATTGACGAGTCTTTAGAGTCCACCACACTTTCAGTTACTCAAGCTTTCGGGCGAAACGCTGTAGAGGCCGTATGGAGATATGGCAGGGTCCGATCAGATACGTGCGGTATTGTACGGATCAGGATCGGACAGTTTTGTACTAGTGGCCGTATAGTTATATGGCAGGGTTTGATCTGATACGTGCGGTATTGCACGGATCAGGATCGAACGGATTTTACTAGCCGGCTTTGGCTTAAGCCGGTCCTAGTCTAGTACAGTGTAGATTTTGTCTCATTGCATTTGTATCCGGTCGGAATACAGATGCGGGTGTGTATGCACAGTGTCGGGGTTTTCCTGTAATTTATTACGGGACCAGTTTTCTGGAGTTGCCAGTTTGCATTCCGTTCCGGCCGGTTTTCCTTTGTTCTTTCCCGGCCGGACTTTTCCGATGGAGGGGGTTATTTGCAGTTTTGCAAATAACTCTTTGTGGAGGGTTTTCTTGCATAATGATTGATTATGATAGCTTTCTTATCTTTCAACCATGCTTGCTTTATTGTGATTTGAAGGGTTATGGAGTGAATAGGAGAAGAAGCATGGTTGAATGTTTTCTTGTCTAGGATGTGGTCACCTTTCTTTAGCTCCTACACTCACCTCCCTTTGTGTTATGATATTCATTCCTCCACCATTCTCATTCTCACTTGAACAAAGTCTTTCATGGTTATGAGAAAAGAGAGAGGAAGAAAAAGAAAGAGAGAAAGAAAAAGAATGAGAGAGTTCATCTTGATTATGTGAGGAATTCTTCATCTCCTTCTTCTTCTTGTTTTAGAAAAATGAAAGCACCATTTTTCTTAACCCCAATCCTCCATCATGGCAACTACAAACCCCAAATGAGATTAGCATTATCTACTACACTTCCTACAGCACATCTTGAGCATGTCGAGTTGCCGGCTTCATGCTCGAGTTGCCTCGGTATTGAGGCGGGAGCCCGTAAAAGACGAAGGCGATGTGGTGCCCTTTCCGGCGAGGAGGCGACGATATGGAGACTACACTTTCCGCGGGAGATCGGGGCGATGATGAGAAGACCGGAGGACTCGGATCTCTTGGTATACTTCTCACTCCATCTCTTGAATGCTAGCGTAGGTTAATGGTTAACGATCCGGGTTTTTCTTTGTCCGCGGTAGCGCCGGTTTCCGAGTAAGGAAAATTTTTATTCCGCAATTTGGCCTCGAGTAAGAGGGCCGGGGTGCTGCCGTGGCGCAACATGGTATCAGAGCCACGCCATTAACCTTACCTAGCTTCGTCTAATGCGTTTTACTTATCCGATCGACCAAAATCTCAAAAACCGTATTTTAGTTCACATCAGTTTCTGTTGAAATTTTTTGGTGTCTAAAAATTTTTCAGGTGGTCTCAGAAAGATGTGCAGGGAGTTCTAAGAACTCTGGGAAAAAACGACAAAGTGATCCCTCAATTAGACCGCGGAAGCGCGGCAATTACCCTCTTTATGCCGCTCTTCCGCCGCACTATGGTGGGCCCAGTTTGTCATTTTTCTTCAGTTGTCTTATGGGCTTAAACTAGGGCTTTTGAGATATTAAAATTGGGCCAGTTATTTCTGTGAGTGCTACAGTTTTCTTTTGGGGCCCGCTTGTTAATTTTTTGATCGATCGGATATTTTAAACACATTATTTCACGGTATTTACATTATATCTGCGACCGTGAATGTCACTCGATCGGTAAATCCGGTCTAACTGCTATAGCCCGGTTAAACGGATTTGCGAACGTGATTTTCACGTTGATGTTCTATGTTTATGCTGTGATGTTGCGGATCGGTCGTGGGGGATAGCCTGGATGCAATGCTAGTACAGTTTTGGAGTATTATGTACATTTGATATTGCGGGGCGAGCGTCCGACATGTGGACTGCCGTCACTGCCTGTTTGTATTATTCTTTTGGGGCACGACCTGGTTGCGGTCGATGTACCCGGTGTATGTATATTTTACTTTCTGTACTAGGGTTGCCCCGCGGTGGGGTGCTCGGATAGCCGGGTTCTGGAGGGCAACGGGCCCGCATCTCAGGGCATTGAGACGGAGGGGGCTTCAGTCCAGGATTGGCGGGCTATTCGCCGCACTCGTAGGGGGTACAGGTTGACCCAGGAGGGGTGCCCAAGTTGCCGGATTCCGTGAAGTGCTGGGTGGTCCATTCACGGTACTGAAGGGGGCTGCCTCGCTTCAGGTCTTGGCGGGTGACTTGCCGCGCCCGTAGGGGTCTAGGATTTCATTGCACAGGCTATCCACACGACCAGGGGAACGTCGGGTTTCAGCAGCGGCTCTGTGAAACCCGGGGCTTCCAGATATCTGTATTGTTCTGTGATACTGTACATTTCTGTGATGTTGCATTTTATTCACGCCTTGAGCGAAATACTATATATTGGCATATATATTAGTAGATGTTGTATATGTTTTACACCCGCGCTAGTCCAGTCCCCGCTCTGCCGTTAGTTAGCTAACCTAACGGGTGATGACGGGACCCAGTGGCGAATGCGGATGGCATATACGTACGTCAGTATATTTTCGTTCTTTGTGGTGTGATCAATTGATGGGACTGCATTGATTCGGATCAATGCAAGATAAACAAACCTAATCTGATGTTGTTGGAACATTTTTCAAAAAAAGCTGTTATTGCAAGGACGTTCACTTTTGTTTTGCATCGTGGTATTCATCTGGAATATCCTGCTCCTCAGTCGACGAGGCAAGGGCCGAGATCCCTTCACCGGGAGTGACCCCTTGGACAGAAGTTTGCGTCAGGGCATTAACTTCACTATAGCCGATTACTTTTGCTTTGCATCGTGGTATTCAGTTGGAATATCCTGCACCTCATTCTACGGGGAAAGAGCCGAGATCCCTTCACCGGGAGTGACCTCTTTAGTAAAGGTTTTCGTCACTATATTTTCTAAAAGGCTATGCAGTTCCTTCAACGATATCAAGTTCATTACGTTAAAGGTTTTTCGCCAAAAACCATTCGTAGCCCTCCGTCATTTCTTATGGGTATTATTTAGTATTCGTGCTGCGTTTGTTGACTCCGTCAAGGCGTAGTGTACGGTAGCTAAGTGGTGCTTGTTTGTTGCATAAGTGGGATTGGTTAGGACAGTCGTGCGGCCTTGTTGACTCCGTCAAGGGCACGTACGGGTGGGTTTAATGCAATCCAGATAATGACGGGTTGAACTTGACTAGGACTCTTTGATTTGTTGACTCCGTCAAGGTCACTTGAGTCCTAGGGGTAAAAATCACATCGGGAGTTTCAAAAGAACTGAAACTTGCCAGGCATGCGCATACCTTCTGGAGTGTGGTGACGTGAGTGGATTCCGTCACGTTATCATGCGGTGATAGTTGGATCCCGATTCCCACTGATGAGTTGGTTTACTCCTCGGGTGATCCCGACTAATTCTTCTTTCAGGTTTGGAGGAGAATTTGAGGTACAGTGGGAGGTTTCCAGATTAGACAAAGTGGTAACCATTCTGATCTAGGATAGAGTGCACGCTGAGTGTTTCTTTTCTCTCTCTCTGGCAGCGACCATTGACCCGACCCTGGACTATGACTCAGTGACCAAGTTGACCGAACCTTCTTAACACTGGCTTTTGGATTGTCAGAGTTGCAGACCTCATTGCCACTCCTACTTTTACCCTTTTCTCCAGGACACCCCGTATTACTACGAACGTCCACTTCCATTGGACAAAACCATCGTATGGTTAGATACGAACTCGAAGGACTTCGAGGATGGTTTCTGGTTCTGGAGAAAACGGATAGGACTATTCAGTTGTCTTTTCTTTTCACCTTCTCTCAGGTTGCGAGTACTCCTTGGTTTAGGAGTAGTACACCTATTACGCAAATTGGACAGTCTTCTTCCAAACCTTAGGCTGGTGCCGAACAGTGGGGAATGAAGAAAACCAATTAGCATAACGATGGTGTACAGAAGGTATTGAGTTAAGACAAAGAAAGGGATTAGTAAGAGGGCAAAGTAAATTGCGACTGCTATTCACGACCGAACCAAGTATTTCTTCGCCAATCCTAAATCACCTTTGTATTTCTCCAGGACACTCCGTATCACTACGAAGATCCACAGTTTATTTGGATACTCCATCGTATGGTTATATACGAACTCGAAAGGAACTTGTTCCAGTTCGGGGATGGATTCTGGTTCAGGAGAAATAGGAATAAAGTACATTCAGGTGTCTTTTATCTTCACCTTCTCTCGCATTGCGAGTGCTCCTAGGATTAGGACAGTACACCCTTTATGCTTATTGGATAGTCTTCTTCCAAACCATAGGCTGGTGCCGAACGGTAGGGAAGGAAGAAAACCAATTGGCCTAAAGGGGTGTGCAGACGGTAATGACTAAAGACATATAAAGGGATTTGGACAGGTGGCAAAGAATTATACGGTTATAGTTGTGAATCTGGATAATGGTAGAGGCATTACTAGGAATACCAGAATACCCCACAGAAACATTACAATGTTTCAGTTTCACTGTGTACTGTTAAAAGAAAACTGATTTCCCGATTAGACACTTATTCCAGGGTATGTATTTACCAGGTATGATTCTCACATCTGTATGGTTTTACAGATGATGAGTGGGAGTAAGTTATTGGGAATTGGGTGATCATCCTCATTATATCGGGATTCGTTGTAATCGGTGATATTTGAGGAAGTCACCTGGGTTGTTTGCCGGTCGGCAATTATTTGGTTTTGAATATCCGCGGTTATGCACCAATTTCAAATTGATATATCTGTACGTCTATTTTCATAGAGTGAGATATGCCTTTTTTTGATATTATGTCGATGACATTTACCTATATCAGTGGATGGTTAGGTAAGGAGCATTGAACAGCGGTGTAATTCTTCTTAACCATAAGTACAGTTTTCAACCTACGACGCACAGTGAAAGAGTTGTTAGACTCAGCGGACTTATACAGAGTATTGTATGTTGTCCAGTGTCCATCAGGACAGAGGGGTTGGTCCTCGTACTATATTCGGTTTACTTATGACTTCTCTCGATTTTAGACAGCTGTTTCGTGGAAACACAGGGTCTAAGTTTTGAGGAGTTATAGGTATTTGAATAGAGTAGAGTACCAGGTGTAGCAAGTATCGGGATTCTTCAAAGAGATCAAAGATGTAGATACTTGTGTATGGTATTCAGTTGATAGTAATGATGAAGACAGATTGCTTCTCTTTCAGGTTACTCATAATTGGAAGCATTCCTAAGTTGAGTAACGCTGATCGGCCTCCTTCCATTTAGTTGACATGCACTGGAGACAGCTGCATGATTTGAATCTGGTTAAATTAAATCAGTGCCTCTGGTTCTATATTGGATATAGAACAGTTCATATCTTAACGATGTTAAGGTACGGGGAGTTGTTCGGCTTATGCTTAAAACCAGACTCCGGATAACTCAAGGCACGTTTCTGTAATGGCTGTTTGTGGGTTGACCCAGGCTATGACGAGGGTTGATTTTCTACCATCTGGATGAACAGTAGAAATATTGTTCTAGACTCGCCACAGTTTTATTAAAAATGGATTTTTTCAAAAAAAACAGTAGTGGGAGTATGGTAGAACTGGAAGTAATTCCAGAACCGCAAACGATTACTGAAGATTTAATAAGGAACCTAAAGATTCAATCTGATTTGACATTCCATTGGCCACTCCGCAGATACGGTGGGTAACTTCAGGCACCCGAGAGGTACTCCGGTAGCCTCAAGGACGGTGACAGGGAAGTTCTTGTTTACCCACACTTGCCATTGTTGTTGTTCCAGGCTGCGAGACCCGGCAGGAGGATGAGTATAGCGTCGTTCTAAACTAGCTTTAGAAGTGCACGTCTATATGACTCTGGCAGAGGGTTGTCGTAGTCAGTGGGAGCAGCGGAAGCATTGGTGGACTTTGTGCTTATGTCTATTTATAGACTAAAGCAGATATAGCGGAGTAAGATCATCTATTTCTGATGTGACAGTCATGGGTTTGACGTCATCAGAATAGGGGATGGATCTGTTGAGAAGGTAGTGGAAAGTGATATTCCTATACTACGATCGGTTATACTTTGGTCGTCACACAGTGGTTTCTCCACAAGGGACTTGGATATTATATCAGACATACTGGTTACTAGATCTATGGTTTTAGATCTAGATTTGGGTGGTTTCCCAATCAGGGTACCTTGACAGCATTCTATGAGTATTTAGAATGGACGACTCCTGGCATGGTAGTGTACCTGCAGGTAATGGAGTCACCCTCTCTAAAGGTGTCTTACAGACTAAAGGGGAGAGGATGTGCATGATTGGCAGATCACTTGCTTAGGCATTTGAGTCAATCATGAGATGTCAAGTACCACACCAGATGTTGTTCTTGCACTAGATGCAATAAGTTGATATTAATCCAATCCTGGAAAACCAGTCGGAAGCAGTTTTAGAACATAAGTGAATGTTCTAGGGATATGATAACGGCTGCCTCCTTTAGGAGACGGTTATCACTCCGGGCTTCCAAGGTGACATGGACGACAAGCAGGTTGTCAGAGTTATAGATTTTCCTTCTGACGAGGGGCAGTATTTTGGACAGGTGGTCCAAGGCAATACTGAGGGAGGCATGGCGCAGGATACTGATTAAGTTCAGTTAATGATACAGTCTAAGAAGTTTGGGTTTGGAGTTCATTTATGAGCTAGGTCCCATCAGACATCCAGACGTTCTAAGACAGGTATTGCTCATTTCGGGAGATGGCTTTCTCCGCGAACTTGAGATATAGAGAGACACAGAAAGAAACATCACTGCGGATCCACTCACTGAGGCTATTCCTCGAACGCAATAGTTTCGCAAACAGGTTTTGTGAGACTGACTAGTAGAGGAGTTGGGTGTTCGGTATCACACGGGCTGTGAGTATGCGACATCGCAATAATTAGCCTTGAGTGCAAGTGGGAGATTGTTGGAGTTAGTGCCCTCAGAGTCAATTATTGGATCACAGGCACGTGATTGCAATGATTGAGGGAGGACCTATCCCGGTAGGACAGTCTTACTCGAGATGATAGTATGCTATCTGGTTTATCTTTATCATCGTGTACTGCTTTAGGTGACCTGACATGTCGCTATTACACGTTGATAGAGCCCCTAGGATTCTTGCTTGACTACCAGCAGTATGATGGCGATCATATACGTGGGAGCTGGTGGTCTATAAGCACATCCTTAAAAGGTCCCTAGTCGTAGAAGTTTCGAGACAGGGCATCGATACTCCGTTAGTAGACTAGTGTATACAGTCGAGACCCCGACGAGGGGCGGTGGCCGGTCTCACAAGCCACTGGTGTCAGTTGGTTCACCTAAGATGTATACAGGTGCTCATTGGGTTATGAGTACACCGGACAGGACTCGCCGGGAACCTGCTAGTTGGTCTTATACCAGATGTCAGATAGCAGTTCCCTGGTGACATGTGTACAGGTTAGTTCATCGACCTGAGATCGTCATTTGTCTCGTGTGAGTTCCCACTGTGCTTTGATTACTACCCTACCACGGCTCAAAGGAGTCGTGCAAACAGGTTTTAGTTGGGTACAGTCCCGAGCCACATGGAGGCAGTGAGCGGATCTGCAGGGGTTCGTCTCTCCCGGTATTGGGGGTGAGGTCGCGCTGTGTCTAGGAGAGCCATTACACAAAGCCCTCGGCCGAGGCAGGAGATTTACTGGTAGGTATTCCAGTAGTATCTCAGGGTGTTCTGGGCTACGCTCCGACACGACTTGTACCGCTTTTGGGGGTCTGACTTTTACCAACCCCCTAGGCCCGCCATGCGATACTCATAGACGAACGGACCGGACTGTACGGATATTGTCACTGACAGGCTCAGTTGGGTGTCGGGGTGAGCATCCTCATCGACGTCCCATTTGGTCAATAGCTGGTGGCCCGTCACGTATTGGCTTATACCTCTGACGTGCCAGTGGTTAAATCCACAGCCATAGTATTGACGAGTCTTTAGAGTCCACCACACTTTCAGTTACTCAAGCTTTCGGGCGAAACGCTGTAGAGGCCGTATGGAGATATGGCAGGGTCCGATCAGATACGTGCGGTATTGCACGGATCAGGATCGGACAGTTTTGTACTAGTGGCCGTATAGTTATATGGCAGGGTTTGATCTGATACGTGCGGTATTGCACGGATCAGGATCGAACGGATTTTACTAGCCGGCTTTGGCTTAAGCCGGTCCTAGTCTAGTACAGTGTAGATTTTGTCTCATTGCATTTGTATCCGGTCGGAATACAGATGCGGGTGTGTATGCACAGTGTCGGGGTTTTCCTGTAATTTATTACGGGACCAGTTTTCTGGAGTTGCCAGTTTGCATTCCGTTCCGGCCGGTTTTCCTTTGTTCTTTCCCGGCCGGACTTTTCCGATGGAGGGGGTTATTTGCAGTTTTGCAAATAACTCTTTGTGGAGGGTTTTCTTGCATAATGATTGATTATGATAGCTTTCTTATCTTTCAACCATGCTTGCTTTATTGTGATTTGAAGGGTTATGGAGTGAATAGGAGAAGAAGCATGGTTGAATGTTTTCTTGTCTAGGATGTGGTCACCTTTCTTTAGCTCCTACACTCACCTCCCTTTGTGTTATGATATTCATTCCTCCACCATTCTCATTCTCACTTGAACAAAGTCTTTCATGGTTATGAGAAAAGAGAGAGGAAGAAAAAGAAAGAGAGAAAGAAAAAGAATGAGAGAGTTCATCTTGATTATGTGAGGAATTCTTCATCTCCTTCTTCTTCTTGTTTTAGAAAAATGAAAGCACCATTTTTCTTAACCCCAATCCTCCATCATGGCAACTACAAACCCCAAATGAGATTAGCATTATCTACTACACTTCCTACAGCACATCTTGAGCATGTCGAGTTGCCGGCTTCATGCTCGAGTTGCCTCGGTATTGAGGCGGGAGCCCGTAAAAGACGAAGGCGATGTGGTGCCCTTTCCGGCGAGGAGGCGACGATATGGAGACTACACTTTCCGCGGGAGATCGGGGCGATGATGAGAAGACCGGAGGACTCGGATCTCTTGGTATACTTCTCACTCCATCTCTTGAATGCTAGCGTAGGTTAATGGTTAACGATCCGGGTTTTTCTTTGTCCGCGGTAGCGCCGGTTTCCGAGTAAGGAAAATTTTTATTCCGCAATTTGGCCTCGAGTAAGAGGGCCGGGGCGCTGCCGTGGCGCAACAAGCTGATCCTGGAGAGAGTCACTGGACAGCTGTGAAGAGCATTCTTAAGTACTTGCGAAAGACTAAAGAGATGCTCTTGGTGTATGGTAACGGAGAACTCCAAGTGGAGTCCTTTACTGATTCGAGTTTCCAGAGTGATAAGGACGACTCTAAGTCGCAGTCGGGTTTTGTCTTTACCCTTTATGGAGGGGCGGTTAGCTGGAAGAGTTCCAAGCAGGAAACTGTGGCAGACTTGATGATAGAGGCTGAATACATCGCTGCCAAAGAGGCTGTCTGGATCAAGAAGTTCAATACTGAACTTGGAGTGGTTCCATCCATTGAGAATCTAATACCTTTGTATTGCGATAACAATGGAGCGGTGGCTTTGGCCAAGGAACCTGTTTGTGTTTTTGCCCTAGAAGGCCATTACTGTATCATACTAGTTTGTATATTACTTAATGGAAGCTTGGGATATTCACATGTATATAACAGTCTTGCTAAACATGGTAGTATGCTACTTGGTTTTTCTATCTTAATATGTGAGTATACGTATTGATAGAGCTCTTAGGATCTTGCTTGACTACCAGCGTTGTGATGGCAGTCACACTAGTGGGGGCTGGGTAGTCTACAAGCACATCCTTATTCAGGTCCCTAGTCGTTGGATTATCGAGACAGGGCATCGATACTCCGGAGTAGACTAGTGTGTACGCTTCTCATCCCAGTTGGGGAGATGGTCTGTCCCACAGCCGTCAGTACGTCGTACTGGAGATAGTATGCAGGTGCTCGTTAGGTTACGGGTACACCGGACAGGACTCACAGGGAACTGTTGGTTGGTTTTATACCAGTCGTCAGTGAACAGTTCCCAGGTGACATGAGTACAGCATAGTCCGCAGACTTGACACTGCTACTTCGCCTCGAGTGTGTCCCACTGTTCTTAGATTGCTACCCTACCACGGCTCAAAGGAGTCATGCAAACAGGTAGCAGTTGGGTGCAGTCCCGAGCACTTGGAGGCAGTGGCGGTTAGACAGGATTCGTCTCTCCCGGTATTGGGGGTTGATATCACGCTGTGTCAGAGAGCCATTAAGCAAAGTCCCTGGCCAGGGAAAGCGAGATTTGCTGGTAGGTTCCAGTAGTTTCTCAGGGTGTTGCCTCAAAGCGAGATTAGCACTTAAAGAAGGTTAGTTGCCTCAAGTTTAGAGGCTAAGCTTGGAGTAAAGCTCTCGGGTGGATCGTCTACTACTTCGAGAAGGCCGAGGAAGGAGGTGGAGTTCGTAAAGACGAAAGACACGATTCGTTAGGTATAATCCCTTTACATAGTAGTTGTTAACTTCTATGTTTGATGTTAGTTATCGTTTAGCTTCGATTCGTACGGTTAGTCGATGTTTAAGCAAAGAACAAGATCGTTTTTCATTTGTCCGCCTCCCCGCGAGTCGTGGGGTGTTGTACATCGACTTATAGAACCCAGGTCACATCAGCGATCCAGGAATATTCTGAGGCAGTATCACTTGATCCGGGAGATAGTTGATCGCCGGGAGATCGAGGTCAGGAGGGTTGACACGAAGAACAACACTGCGGATCCACTCACGAAGGCCATTCCCCAGATACAGTTTAAGAGACTCTTCGGGATGCTCGGTATGTGATACTACAGCAGCTGGCCCTAGTGCAAGTGGGAGATTGTTAGTTGTATGTATACCCTAGAGGCCAGTATTGTACAGATGATGTATATTATATTGGATGCTTGGATATATATACAGAGGACTTTCTTGCTCGATATGATAGTATGCTATCTGGTTGCTCTTTATCTTAACATGTATACTTGTCTCTTTATACTATCTTATAGTTACATGTTGGTAAAGCCCTTAGGATGTGTACTTGACTACCTGGACTATGATGTGGATCATACTAGTGGGGATATGGTAGTCCATAAGTACATCCTTCAAGGTCCCCAGTCATGGGTGTATCGAGACGGGGCATCGATATACCAGTGTAGACTAGCGTATACGCTTCTGGACCCATGAGATGGGCGATGGATGATCCCGTATCCATTGGTGTTTGACATTAGAGATGGTATACGGGTGCTCGGTTCAGACTGGGTACACTGGACGGACTCGCCGAGAACTTCCAGATGGTATTATACCTCACGTCAGATAGCAGTTCTCTGGTGACACTTATGCAGGTTAGTCTGTAGACCAGAGATCGTCATAGAGCCTTGTGTGATTCCCACTGTGCTTTGATTTCCACCTTACCATGTCCATGAGGGCGTGGAAAATGGTGGTTTTTGGGTACAGTCCCGAGTCACATGGAGGCAATGAGCGATAGTAAGGGTTTCGTCTCTCCCGGTATTGGGGGTTGATCTTGCGCTGTGCTCGATTGGCCATAACAGGGAAGTCCCTAGCCAGGGCTGAGTTAGAGATTTACTGGTAAGTGTTACCAGTAGTTTCTCGACCCGTTATGAGCCTCACATCGACACGACTTATCGGTTATTGGGGTCTGACGTTTACCACCCCTAGACTTGATATGCGACATATCAGACGAGGAGACCGGACTGTATGGGAAGTGTTACCGGCAGGATTTTACAGGAGTTGGAGCGGGCTTGCTTGCTGATCTTCTGATCGCTCAATACCTGAGTAGCCGTTACGTCCAGCTAGTATCGCTGATGGCTTGTGGGTGCGTGATGTGATCATCACCTACTGCCGGCGTGTTGACGAGTCTTTAGAGTCCTACACAGAGGTTTTACTGGCTCAGGTAAAACGAAATAGGAGCACGTATGTGGTATGTGCGAGACCGAGAATAAATGCGTGTATGTGATACCGTATTCTATTCTCGCGACTTTTTGTATCGGTCGGTTATGTATGATATGACCGGGTTATCAAATCAAGTGTTGATTCGGTAAGTCGATACAATGGATGTTAGCCGGTTATATGAGATATGACCGGATTATTAGGTCAAGTGTTGATTTAATAATTAAGTGTATAATTGTATATTAGATATACTAATTTACATTTACTAACACTTGTTCACTTTAGGGTTTTTCTCACATGAGCACAATTTTAATGTATATATGATATATATTAAAATGTGTTTTCCTTTTTGTATCATGGTTGATGATACACATGACTTGGGTGTATGAGACTTACACCATGCTATCTTTTATGTTGGATTTTAATATTCAAAGTAATTACAAAATTAGTGGAGGATTAGCCAAATGCTTGAAGCTTGTAGAAGCTTGTAGAAGCTTGTGGAAGCATTTGACTAAATCCACTAAATTTGTTTTTACTATGGATATTTCTTAACCCAACCATAAACTTTAGCCTAGGGTTAAATCTCTACAAGAGTTAGTATATGATACTCACTCACCATGGTTAGACTTCACACTTGATCATTATCCTCATCTCTTTCTTTTCTTCTTCTTCTTCATTTGCAAAGAGAAAAAGGTTGCTAGGGTTTGATCAAAAGTGAGAAAGCTTGTGAGAAATAAAATTCTAAAGAGAACACACTTCCTATTTCTCCATCCTCTACTAGACTAGCACTTTAGTTTAGGGTGTTTGCTTCACTAATTCTCAAGTTAGTGATGTAGAAGGTTGAGTTGGCATCCCCTCGACGTAGATCATCTTCGGCCTCGGAGACTTCAAGCAAGGTCGCATCTTTCGCCTCGTGAAGCCATGCAAGAACCCGGGAGAACCTTGATCGCAGCGAAGGGACTTCAACAAGGAGCAAATAAACTGAAGGACCGATCTACAAAGGTTGTATTTCGTGTTCCCTTAGAAGTAAAGTTGTTTACTTACTTATAGTTTCGCCTAAACTTTAGTATACGATCTTGCTTAGGGTTGTTCGGCACATAAAAGTTTTATTTTGGCATGGTCGATGCCTTGTAGAGCCTTGTTAGTGTGCCTAGTAACCCTACACGGGTGGGTTTAATTCAATCAGGAAATGACGGGTTGAACTTGACTTGCGGTCTATGGTTTGTTGACCTTCATAGATCACTGTTCCCCTCCGAACGGCGGCCGAGACATGGGCAGTCTCGCCTGAGGTTCGAGGCAGATGCTAATTGGTGCTATCCGTCCACCTCTCCGAAGATGCCAAGTTGATTTATGGCACCGTGTATCGAAGGTTTAGACGGATGCGTCCGATGTAGCAGACTTCGTCAGATTCCCCCTCGCTTGAGGGGTTTTTGATTGTGGGGACGCTCTTTCCTGCAGGCGCAAGCCCCTGCAGTTAATTACGCTACCGCATTGCGGTAACAACTTTCTCCTTCTCCAGCTGGTTACTTCGTGTCGTGGGTGTTTGTTTTGTTTATGGTTGCCCGTGGATTGTATACGGAGACCAATTTATGTCGTCGCCCGTAGGACGTGGATTAGTCCAAATCCGTGTTTTCTTAGATTTGGGTTTAGGGTTTTGGTTTGAGGATACGTTAGCCATATTTGAGGCTAAGATCAACTCAAACGTTTGTTAAGGATACGTTAGTCCAGTTTGAGACTAAGATCAACTTAACGGGATCGTTTAGATCCGACAAAAGAGCATTTGGGCTCTAATGTTCCAGTTTAGGGACATAGTGGTCCATTAAATGTATGGCCGTCGGGACCCATCACCTCTCTGACGACGTTGAAGGATTACAACGACAGATGTCAGAGGAGTTCAGAGATGTACCCTTGAGCCAGAGTTGATTAGGGGGTTTATAGTCCGATTTGGGACTAGAGTCTGTTTGAAAGTTTAAGGATACGTTAGCCATTTTTGAGGCTAAGATCAACTTAAACGGTTGTTAAGGATACGTTAGTCCAGTTTGGGACTAAGATCAACTTAACGGGATCGTTTAGATCCGACAAAAGAGCATTTTGGGGCTCTATTGTTCCAGTTTAGGGACATAGGGGTCCATTACCAGTTTAGGGACATGGTGGTCCATTTCCAGTTTAGGGACATAGTGGTCCATTGGTAGTTTAAGGACGCATAAGTCCATGGGTTTAAGGACCCCACAGTCCATATGGGTGTGTTTAAGGACGCATTAGTCCATTAGTTTAAGGACGCATAAGTCCGCGGGTTTAAGGACCCCACAGTCCGTATCTTGGTTTAAGGACGCATAAGTCCATGAGTTTAAGGACCCCACAGTCCGTGTTGATGTGTGGTTGTCGGGACCCGTTACCTCTCTGAAGACGTTGAAGGATTACAACGACAAATATCAGAGGAGTTCCGAGATGTACCCGTGAACCAATGAGTTGGTTGAAAGAGCAGATGTGCTTAGTTCAAGATGATTTGAGGACTTATGGCCAATTTGGGCTAAGTCCAATTGTGTTTGAAATATTGGCTCTCTGCGGGTCCATTGAAGAAGAGGCTTTGCCTCTGAAACTTAGCCAATTGGGCTGAAGCTAGTGTTAAACACTAGAAACCAACAGTGTTGAACACTGGGAATAAGATAGCAAGTTAGTGTTAAACACTAAAAGATAATCAGTGTTAAACACTGGGAACGGTGTTTTCAAATTAGTGTTAAACACTAAGCAAATCAGTGTTAAACACTGCAAATAGAGTTTTCCAAATTAGTGTTAAACACTAAGAAAATCAATGTTAATCACTGAGGACAAAGTCTTCGGATTAGTGTTAAACACTAAGGGGAGAGGGGTCACGTGTGGACACGTGAGAGCGCCCTGATTTCCCTTATCTTATTCTGCAGATCAGTGTTTTAACTCTTTTAATTCTGACGGCCATCACGTGTGAGCAAGTGATGGAGGCCCCCGCTCTGGTCTGTTGGAATGCTCATTAGGGGTCACGTGGTGACACGTGAGGGCGCCCTAAATGCGGAGCCACATCTCCTTTGTTTTATCCTCAAATCTGTGAATAAGTGTTAAACACTTTTAATGCCCTGATTTATTGGAACACTTATTAGGGGTCACGTGGTAACACGTGAGAGCGCCCAGAATTGTTTCTGCCTTTACTTTTGTTCCATATATAATGAGGGTCACGTGGGAGCACGTGAGGCATTGCCTCAAAGCTTTCCTCTTCTCATTTTGGGGGATCTGTTCAGGGGTCACGTGGGGCACGTGACCCTAGTTCTTTTCATGCACAGAGATCTTTTAAGAATTGAATTCTTATTTAGGATGAAACCCTGATTTTGATTCTGGAGGAATTATATTCCTATCGTGAAAGAATTAAATTCTTATTTAGGATAAAACCCTGATTTCTTTTCAAAGGAATTAAATCCTCAGATCTGTAAAAGAATTAAATTCTTGATTAGGGTTAAACCCTAGTTTTGTTTTAGGAGAATTAAATTCTCAAAACTCAATTCCCCTTCTAAGTTTAGGATCTGCATGGCAGGATCTCGACCCGATGAGAATTAAATTCTCATCCTATGGGGAGATGTGCTCTGTACAGATCTTCCACTAGAAGAAGAACTAAGTTCTTCCTTTTTTTTTTATAAGAGTTAAACTCTTGAATTTTGAGAATTAAATTCTCTTTTTTGAAATTAACCTTTTCCCTTTTCTCACCTAGGGTTTTTCTTTTGCAGAGAATTAAATTCTCCTCTCTTTGTTTCTTCTTCTCTTGAGAATTAAATTCTCCTCCCTCTGTTTTTCTCTCCAAAAAAGTAGATCCCTTCTCTTCTCTTCTTGGCTCATATTTATAGGAGAAGGCAGAGAATCAATTTGTTTAGCAAATCTCTCATTGAGAGATTTGATTTGTATGTTGAGAGATTTGATTTATATTTATCATTAATCTGGGCCTTTAGATCATTCAGTGAATTTTATTCACCGTGGATTTTAAATCCAAAAGATATTCTATTTGTTATCCTGGTGAGATTTTCAGGGAAATCTTTCCTTGTCCAAGGTTTTTCCATAAATTGGTGATTTTTAATCACCTTTGGATTTTTAATCCAACGGTTCCCCATGACCCTTTTCCATTTGGAAAGATTCAGAAACTTTTAGAATTTAATTCTATTAAATTATAATGCTTTTAAAGCCAGTCACGTGCTGGCACGTGACCTTTGGTCACGTGTGAGCACGTGACCCCCAATTGGGTTCCTTTCTCAGCCGCTTATTTATGTTTCAGTTTTAACCATCACGTGTCAACACGTGACCATTGGTCACGTGTAAGCACGTGATACCTCGTTGATGTATTTTCTGACTTTTAGAATTAAATTCTATTCATTATTTTAGAGGCTTTAAAAGCCCATCACGTGTCTGCACGTGACCCATGGTCACGTGTGAGCACGCGATGCCCCATTGGGGTCTTTTCTGAGTTTTTATTATATTTTTTAACTCCTCCAGCGGGTTCTTAAAAGCTCATCACGTGTGGACACGTAATTCCTCATAACTTTTGATCCCGGATGAATTACGAGGCCCATAATATATCAAATCGAAGGGTTTTTCGAGCCGCTTTCGATACCATCAGAATTTATCTGTTTCTCATTCGGGAGTTTGTCAAAAAACAGCCCGGAAGATACTGGTTCCCATTTCCTTAAGCGTATCGCTGTCATTTGATATCTTGGACTCTTCTGCGCAGAAATTTTTGGCGGGAACAAATGCCCCCCACTACTTTGCCCACGTAAGTATTTACGTGGGTGAAGTAGTGCAAAGTAATGCATAGCGTATGACCAGTTTCGGGTTGGTATATTACTTTCAGAATCTTGATCTAAGAAGATAACGAGCGGACACAAGCGTCGTTATTTATCATTGACTCAAATCTCGACTCTTAAGAGATATAGTTCCAAACCCTTAACTTCATGAGCCGCACCCCTCTATCTCTTCATATCTTACTCTGGCGTGAAGTAGTTTATATGCTCATGAGTAGCTTTTCCATTTCAGTGGCATGTAGCTTTGGCTAGTGTGGCTCATAGACGGTCCATCTTGGCCTCTTTGCAGGGCAGTGATGGCTTAGGAGACAGGGTTAGGATCTGCCACCTAAGACTTTTCAACTTTATGAGCCGTGAGGGTCTCATAAAGACTTTTCTCCCCACGGATCGAGAGGATCTCGTAGGTGTATTTTCTCCTTAGGAGTCATGAGGATTCCTAAGTGTGTTTTCTCTTATAAGTCGTAAGGATCTTATGAGAGAATTTTTCCCTCTTACGAGTCGAGAGGACCCGTAAGCGGTTGTTCCCCTCCTTGTCGAAATTCGACTTCGGAGAGTGAGACCCGTGGATAGTATGCAAGAGACCATTTTGGGCCGACTTGCAGGATCCCAGTGCTTAGGAAACAGGTTTTTTAATCCCTACTGCCTAAGGCTTTATCTCACGAGTCGAGACGAATCGAGAAGTTCTCGCAAAGACATCATTTTCCTCACGAGTCGAAACGAATCGAGCAGATCTCGCAAGAAAATCCTAACGTCACAATTAACCTCTGCTCTTTACGACAGAAGTCCGTTAGGGTCTGTGGTACTTAGGGTTTTGGCCATCGTACCGTCGCATGAGCTGATGTATTCCTCGATAGGCAATCGTGCTGTTCGAGTAGCCCTGCGACTGCCGTGTCTCTGATCCCTTCGGAGGCTGGACAAGACGTCTTCAAGCAATCCTCCTTGGCAGTTTGACCGTCGGAAGAGCAAGCGCTAGGAATTTGCCATGCCGCTTTTTACTTGAGGTTAGGCTCATTTTGGAGAGCCCCGATGAGTCATAACCACTCCGCGCTGGTGTGGGATGATCTCCGATAGTCTTTCAGGCTTTATATGACTTGCCGTTAAGACCCTGAAGCTAGGAATTTGGCCTTTGCTTCGTTTGCTGGCATTGCGTCCTCTGTATCGAGACGAATGTCGTGGTTGTCTCTAGGTTGCTGATGAACCGTCGAGATTTGGAACTAGGGATTTTGCCGTGGCTCCTTTTGGTGATGTTGCGTCTGCTGTATCGAGACGAACGTCGAGGTGGTGACCACTCCATGTGGGATGATCTCCGGTGGTCTTTCAGGCTTTATATGACTTGCCGTTAAGACCCTGAAGCTAGGAATTTGGCCTTCGCTTCGTTTGCTTTGTCATGTGCGAATCCTGTTGGAGGAAGAACGTTGTTGTGACATCCCGTCTGCTGTATCGAGACGAACGTCGAGGCGGTGACCACTCCATGCTGGTGTGGGATGATCTCCGATTGTCTTTCAGGCTTTATATGAGTTGCCGTCAAGACCCTGAAGCTAGGAATTTGGCCTTTTGCTTCATTTGCTTTGGTGCGTCTGAATCCTGCTGGGGGAAGAACGCTGGGGTGACATTTCATCTGCTGTATCGAGACGATCGTCGAGGTGGTGACCACTCCGAGCCGGTGCGAGATGATCTCCGATTGTCTTTCAGGCTTTATATGACTTGCCGTCAAGACCCTGAAGCTAGGAATTTGGCCTTCGCTTCGTTTGCTGGCATTGCGTCCTCTGTATCGAGACGAATGTCGTGGTTGTCTCTAGGTTGCTGGTGAACCGTCGAGGTTTGGAACTAGGGATTTTGCCGTTGCTCCTTTTGGTGATGTTACGTCTGCTGTATCGAGACGAACGTCGAGGTGGTGACCACTCCACGTGGGATGATCTCCGGTGGTCTTTCAGGCTTTATATGACTTGCCGTTAAGACCTTGAAGCTAGGAATTTGGCCTTCGCTTCGTTTACTGGCATTGCGTCCTCTGTATCGAGACGAATATCGTGGTTGTCTCTAGGTTGCTGGTGAACCGTCGAGATTTGGAACCAGGGATTTTGCCGTGACTCCTTTCGGTGATGTTGCGTCTGCTGTGTCGAGACGAACGTCGAGGTGGTGATCACTCCATGTTGGTGTGAGATGATCTCTGATTGTCTTTCCGGTTTTATATGACTTGCCGTTAAGACCCAGAAGCTAGGAATTTGGCCTTTGCTTCGTTTTCTTTAGTGTGTTCGGATCCTGTTGGAGGAAGGACGCTGTAGTGACATTTCGTCTGCTGTATCGAAACGAATGTCGTGGTGGTGACCATTCCATGTTGGTGTGAGGAACAGGATCCGCTCTACACGTTTCCCACGGGGTCAAAAAGTGACGTTATCCGCGTTCCACGTGACCAGGAATTTTGCACTAGATGCTTCACACGGGTTCACTGCCGCGTTAGGCAAGGACTAGGCTCCGCTCTAGATGCTTCGCACGGGTTCACTGCCATGCTCTACGAGGACCAGGATCCGCTCTGGACGTTTTCCACGGGGTCAAAGAGTGACATTATCCGCGTTCCACGTGACCAGGAATTTTGCACTAGATGCTTCACATGGGTTCACTGCCCCGTTAGGCAAGGACTAGGCTCCGCTCTGGATGCTTCGCACGGGTTCACTGCCATGCTCTGCGAGGACCAGGATCCGCTCTGTACGTTTTCCACGGGGTCAAAGAGTGACATTATCCGCGTTCCACGTGACCAGGAATTTTGCACTAGATGCTTCACACGGGTTCACTGCCGCGTTAGGCGAGAACTAGGCTCCACTCTGGATGCTTCGCATGGGTTCACTGCCATGCTCTGCGAGGACCAGGATCCGCTCTGGACGTTTTCCACGGGGTCAAAGAGTGACATTATCCGCGTTCCACGTGACCAGGAATTTTGCACTAGATGCTTCACACGGGTTCACTGCCGCGTTAGGCGAGGACTAGGCTGCGCTCTGGATGCTTCGCATGGGTTCACTGCCATGCTCTGCGAGGACCAGGATCCGCTCTGGACGTTTTCCACGGGGTCAAAGAGTGACAATATCCGCGTTCCACGTGACCAGGAATTTTGCACTAGATGCTTCACACGGGTTCACTGCCGCATTAGGCGAGGACTAGGCTCCGCTCTGGATGCTTCGCATGGGTTCACTGCCATGCTCTGCGAGGACCAGGATCCGCTCTGGACGTTTTCCACGGGGTCAAAGAGTGACATTATCCGCGTTCCACGTAACCAGGAATTTTGCACTAGATGCTTTACACGGGTTCACTGCCGCGTTAGGCGAGGACTAGGCTCCGCTCTGGATGCTTCGCATGGGTTCACTGCCATGCTCTGCGAGGACCAGGATCCGCTCTGGACGTTTTCCACGGGGTCAAAGAGTGACATTATCCGCGTTCCACGTGACCAGGAATTTTATCGATTGTATCCGCATTTCACGGAATGGAGGTTTGACTCTTGGTGATACGTATATCACCGATCCATGGAACTGGGGGTTGCCGCTGTTCCATTTCGCTTGATGTTGTGTCTGCTGTGACGAGACGAGTGTTGAGGTGGAGCTGGAATTTTGCCATCACTCCGCTTTGCTGACCATGGGGTCTTTTATTAACTTTGCATGTATATCCTGCTGGACTGCGAAGGAACGCCGTTGTTAACATTGCGTCTGCTGTAACGAGACGAATGCTAAGGCAGAGTTGGGATTTTGCCATCGCTCCGCTTGATGGTGTAACATCTTTGTTCTGCTGGAATGAGGAGGCACACCGTTGTTGGTCTCCAGGCTGCAGATATGGCCGTTGAGATTTGGGACTAGGAACTTTGCCATGGTTCCGTTTCGTTGCGATTCTGAGGTCGGTTGTTGACGTCATGTCTGCATCTAGTTGGAGTGAGGAGAAACACAGTTGGTGATCTCTAAGTTGTCGATGTTGACGTCGAGACCCTAAAGCTAGGGCTTTTCCTTTACTTCATTTGTTGGTATTGTGTCTGCAATATTGCGACAGATGTCGAGATTGTCTTTAGGTTATCTATGAACCGTCGAGATTTGGCTTCGCTTTCTGGTGGAGCCTGTTGGGAAGGTAAGGTTCCCTCTTTGTTTGTGCCCCTGGATTGTATACAGGGATCGATGTGATCTCATCTGTAGGGCAAAAAGTTTCATTCTTTCATCATTTTTTTTATTCTTTCCGTGATGCTCTATCATTTCAGCTTTTATATCGCGAAAATCGCGATTGCCCAATCATTTCGGCTATTTTTCGCGGTGCCCAATCATTTCGACTATTTTTCTTTTTACTCGCTGTTTTTTTTTATTGCGAGTTGCCCAATCATTTCGGCTGTTTTTATATGCATACATTTTTACTTGCTGATTTTGTTGCAAGTTGCCCCATCATTTCGGCTGTTTCATATGCATTTTTTTTTGGCTCGCTGATTTCTTTCATGAGTAGGGGATTTGGGATCTGATACCAATCTTAGCATCAGCATCGCTGCGACTGGAATATTGCCAGGAGCGAATCATCATTTGCCATGAAAGGACTTCGAATTTGATACCGGTTTAGACATCAGCATCGCTACAACTGGGATATTGCCAGGAGCGAATCATCATTTGCCATGAAAGGGCTTGGGATTTGATACCGGTTTAGGCATCAGCATCGCTGCAACTGGGATATTGCCAGGAGCGAATCATCATTTGCCTCTGTCGATGTTGAACAAAGGTGGCTTAGTAAACAGGGTTAAGGGTCCTGTCGGCTAAGGCTTTTGACTTCATGAGCCGTAAGGGTCTCACAAAGGTATTTCTCCCTACAAGTCGTGAGGATCTTGTAGGTGTGTTTTCTCCTTGGGAATCGTGAGGATTCCTAAGTGCATGTTCTCTTGTAAGTCGTAAGGATCTTACAAAAGGGTTTTCTCCTTATAAGTCGAGAGGACTTACAAGGGTTGTTCATCGTATGGACATATCCCCAGTCACGGGTGGGACTTGGTTAGGGAAATGTTTATTCGCGCCCGTGGATTGTATACAAGGGTCAGCATTGAGCCGCTTGTAGGGCAATATCGAAGGTTGCGGGGGTTGCTTAAGAACAGGTTAAGGTTTCTGTAACTTAAGACTTTCAAATCTTATGAGCCGTGAGGGTCCTATAAGAGAGTTCTCCTTACGAGTCATGAGGATCTCGCAAGTGTAATTTCTCCTTAGGAATCGTGAGGATCCCTAAGTGTGTTGCTCCCTTGTGAGTCGTAAGGATCTCACGCGGGTGGTTTCTCTTTACAAGGTCGAGAGGACCCTACAAGTGTCTTTTAACGAGGTTGCGCCCTTTCAGGTTTTCACAAACACTCGCCGGTAGCCCTGCTGTTTTTACTCACGGAGCCCTTTCGGGTTTTCATCCGTGCCCACTTTGCTTATGGACATACCGTTCTTTTTTTTTTTTTCTTTTTACGAGGTCGCGCCCTTTCGGGTTTTCACGAACACTCGCCGGTAGCCCTGCTGTTTTTACTCACGGAGCCCTTTCGGGTTTTCATCCGTGCCCATTTTGCTTATGGACATACCTTTTTCTTTTTCTTTTTTTTTTTTTTTAACCACGTCAGCCTGAAGATGCTGCGGGTTGGGAGTAGTTTAACGACGTTTCGGTCATTTACAAGTTTTAGGACATTGCGGTCCGTTGTTAGTTTAAGGACGTTTCGGTCCGCCATCGCCGTATTTGAGACGCATCTCTAGTTAACTGACTTTTCGGTCTATGGGGCTTTCCCTATGAATGAGCATGATGCCCCCGGCATATCCACCTTTTTCGGAGCATGTGGTTGTGGCGGGTTCACTTTCCACTTTTCGGGAAGCGCGAACTTGCCCTGTTGGTACTGATCTTCAACCCAGTTTTTGAAGACGTAGCACTTTTCAATCGGATGGCCCAATACTTGGTGGTAAGGGCAGTAATTAGGATTGTTAACGTCACCTGGTTGCAATGGACGTTTTGGAGCTGGCAGAGTGATGAGCCCGCTGCACACTGCTAGCTCGAACAATCTCTTCGTTTTATCTTTGGGAAACGAGTAAGGACGTTTCAACTTCTCATTGAGGTATCGCGGCTTGTTGTTTTGACGACAACACGGTCTCGGGTTACTCAGCTGTTGTTGAGTGTTGGCAACAAAGGCCGTTTTTTCCTTTTCCTTTCTCATTCCGTTTGCTCCGTCGTTTGCGGGTCCGAGATTCTTTCCGGGTTGCGTGAGATTGTACGGCTGAACGTTCTCGCAACTCTCCAATTCTTTTGTTTTAGAAATGAATTCCTTGAAGAGAGGGTTGAGGGCGGCTTCTTCGTCAGAATCGCTTCTAAAGGTGAGAACTCGTGATCCCCCGGGCTCGTCCCTATGACAATTGCCGGCAACTCTTTTATGCTCATTTGTCGTATTTTTTCGCTGTCTACGAGCTTCACGCTTTGTCCTGTTGAAGTGTTTCCTGTGAGCAACATATCCTTGCCACCAACACTTAAAGGAGTTGCAGTCTTCAGTAGGATGTGCGATCCTCTGATGATATAAGCAGAAGTTAGGGTGTACGTCCGTTTCATCAAAATGTATACCATCAGGAGATTTTTCTCTGAAAGAGGGCGGCCTCATCCCCATTGATATGGCTTTGGCGAATCGTTTCCTTGTCTTGATCCTGTTTTCATTTGCGGCGGATGTACTTTGATATTGCGGGAGTGTTTCGACCCTTTTGTCCAGTCGCCGGAGTTTGGCTTTCTCGAATATGGCTATCTCGCGCTCCCGATCAGCTTTACTTTTTAGACGAATCTCATCTAGAAAAGCGTCGATCATTTCGTCTGACGGCCATATGAATTCCGGCTCAGGCTCTGCCCCCAGTTTCTCAGTGCAAGGAGTTTTTCCATCGTCCATAAATGAGTGGGAGATCACGTGGCAAGTTGCCCCCGGTGTGTCCGTCTTCTTTGGAGTGTGCGGCTGTGGTGGGTTTACTTTCCACTTTTCAGACAGCGCGAACTTTCCTTGTAGGTACTGATCCTCGATCCATCCCTTAAAGACGAAGCAATCCTTGATCGGGTGACTTACCGTTTGGTGGTAAGGGCAATAATTGGGATCGTTGACATCGCCTGGTTGCAACGGACGTTTTGGACTCGGCAGATTGATGAGTCTGTTGCGCACTGCCAGCTCGAACAGTTTTCTCGTTTTATCCTGAGGAAATGAGTAAGGACGTCCCAGTCTTTCCTCGAGGGATGGGCGTGGACGCATATTGTTTTGACGGACAACCGGCTTTAAGTTGCTCGACTGTTGTTGAGTCTTATCGACGAAAGTTGCTTTCCCTTTGCCCCTTTCATTCCAAGGCTCTGTCTCTGAAGAGGAAGGCCTATGGCCCATCTGGTCCATTTGGGCCAGCTTGTCAATCAAGGCCTGAAAAGTGGTCGGCTTGAAGAACATCATGAATTGGGAGATAGTTGCTTGAGGGTCGTGAGTACCCACGAACATGCCTACGGCAGGAGCTTCTTCTATGCGTTGTTCGCATCTCGACCATAGGTTCCGCCACCGGATTGCATATTGCACCCACGTCTCTCCTGGCTTTATTCTGGCATTTATTAGTGCTGTTATCGGGGTGTGTTCACTAGCACTCGCGAATCTTTGTGTAAACAGCAGCTCCATCTCTGCAAATGTTTTGACAGAGTCGTCAGGTAGCTCCGAATACCATTCAAAGGCTGTTTCTGCTAAGCTGCCGACGAATTGTCGTAGTAACAATTTGTCATCGCCTCCAGTATTGCCGCATAAGGCCCTGAATTGAGCGACGTGCTGATGCGGATTTCCCGTTCCCTTGTATACATGGAACTTAGGGATCGTATATCCCGGCGGGTAACTGATTTGGTCATACCAGCTCGGATAGGGCCGTCCGGTTCTAGCAATTTGCCCAGCCGCTTCATTTGCCTGGTGAGCTCGTATTTGCTGAGCTATATGGTCATCCAGTGCGGCCTTGGAAATGGTTTCTTCCTTGGCAGCTAAAAGAGCCGAAGGAGGATTCGATGTCTCTCCTTTGTCATCTTCAAGGACAATCGGAGGATCTTCAGCAGGAGGATCTTGCCGGATCATCATCCCTACCATATCTTGGAAGAGAAGCGCCATTTGTTTTATGTTAGCCGCTTGCTCTGCGGCTTCTTTGTCCTTCTTTTCGAGGACTCTGCGTAGGTGGTCAGCGTCAGTTTCTTGTTCATGAAGCTGTTCTGATGATGCCTCCGAGCTTTCCTTTGGTCCGGTAAGTGCGGCCATTGCAGTCATCTTCTCCTGAAGCTTCTGTTGCTGCTCCTGGGCTTTTGTTACGGATCGGGTGAGCGGTCGGTGACCCATCGAAGCACGGCTTTCCTCCTTTCCAGAAGCCATATAAACAGTGTGCACCACCATGCCTCCAGACTTGGGGTGTTTGTGCTCAGCGCATTTACGGTTCGCCATGTTCACAGGGGCTTTTTGCGGCCTCCTTTTCTCTTGAGTGGTTGAAGTTGAGGGGGCCGTTGTAGTGGGCACCCAGGTAGCCGTTGCTTTTCGTGGCTTAACAGGACGGTTTTCTTCCTGCCGGACCTTCAGCTTCTTCTGCCGGCGGGAGAAATTTCGATCAATCACCGAGTCTTGGACTTGGCGCCAGACCTTGTAGATTTTAGAGGACAGCCGCTGAGAGAACTGTTCTGGCTTGGCTTCCGCAACGTTTCCTATCAGAAGGGGGGATCTTTTTAGTACGGCGGTAGGAGAGTTTCTGCGCACCGTGTTCAGCAATTCAAAGCTGTTCCCGGTTGGAACAGCAACATCGATCCTTACCATCGGAGCTGACGGAGTTATCCCAGAGGGGGAGTTGCCCCCAGCCTTCCTTACTCGACGCCAGTGGCGACGTCGAGCGTGTCGTGCTGATGGAGTTGTTTCAGCTACAGGGGTGACCTTCTCATGCCCCCTGTGTTGGTCAGAATATACTGGTACCAGCTTTTTAAAGATCGACGTCCGTTGAACGGGGACGGCCAACTTGTCAGAAGCGGACTTCTGAACATGGGAAGCAACCTTGGTGATTTTTCCAGGAACGTGAGTTGGAATGGCTATCCGCTTCGGGATAACGCCTTCTGGTATGGCAGGCTTCTTCATGAGCCTGTTAGAGCTCTGTCCTAGTCCGTTAAAAGATGAAGCAGTGGAGTTGGACGACCCGTTGAGTGGGGTCGCGGCAGTGGTAAGTCGATCGAAGATCAACTTCTTTGGAGCTTCTTGCAATGTCATTGTGGCATTGAAGCTCAACGAGGGAAGCATGGTCCCGAAGAATAGTCCAGTGGTGGCTTGAGTTACCTGCTCCACCGGCATCTTGAAAAGGGAGGCCGCTTGGGGCCCATAAGTCACTCCTCCAGCAGGGACCGAGTGAGAGTTGCAGTTGCAGGTAGTGCAGTTTGAAGCCATTGATCTTCTGTTTTCTGCACGGAGCAAGACACCAAATCTTAGTATCTTGAATCCACAGGCAACCATATCAAACCGCGATTCGTTCGCGAACACGACACACGAAGTGTGGAGTGGAAAGAGGAAAAGGTCCCACCGGGCGTGCCAGAATCTGTTCCCCTCCGAACGGCGGCCGGGACGTTGGGACGTCTGGGGCGTTAGGTTCGGGGCAGATGCTAATTGGTGCTATCCGTCCACCTCTCCGAAGATGCCAAGTTGATTTATGGCACCATATATCGAAGGTTTAAACGGATGCGACCGATGTAGCAGACTTCATCAGATTCCTCCTCGTTTGAGGGGTTTTTGATTGTGGGGACGCTCTTCCCTGCAGGCGCAAGCCCCTGCAGTTAATTACGCTACCGCATTGCGGTAACAACTTTCTCCTTCTCCAGATGGTCACTTCGTGTCGTGGGTGTTTGTTTTATTGCCCGTGGATTGTTTACGGAGACTGAGTTATGTCGTCGCCCGTAGGGCGTGGACTAGTCCAAATCCGCATTATCTTAAATTTGGGTTTGGCGGGGGGGTTTTGGTTTGAGGATACGTCAGCCCTACTCGAGGCTAAGATCAACTCAAACGTTTGTTAAGGATATGTTAGTCTAACTCTGTGACTAAGATCAACTTAACGGGATCGTTTAGATCCGACAAAAGAGTGTTTGAACTCTAATGTTCCAGTTTAGGGACATAGTGGTCCATCGTCTGTATGGCTGTCAGGACCCATCACCTCTCTGACGACGTTGAAGGATTACAACGACAGATGTCAGAGGAGTTCAGAGATGTACCCTTGAGCCAGAGTTAATTTGGGGGATTCGTAGTCCAGTATGTTTGAGGGTTTAAGGACGCGTTAGCCATCTTCGAGGCTAAGATCGACTTAAACGGGACCGTTTAGGTCCAACAAAAGAGCGTAGGAAAGGGCTCTATTGTTCTAGTTTAGGGACGTTGCGGTCCATGGGTAGTTTAAGGACATTGCGGTCCGTCATTAGTTTTAAGACATCTCGGTCAAGGTTAAGGACGTCGTAGTCCATGGGTTTAAGGACTCCACAGTCTGCTGTGCTCTGGATGCTTCACACGGGTTCACTGCCGTGCTTGGCGAGGACCAGGCTCCGCTCTGGACGTTTTCCACGGGGTCAAAGAGTGACATTATCCGCGTTCCACGTAACCAGGAATTTGCATTAGACATGAGTTTAAGGACCCCACAGTCCATATCAATGTGTGGTCGTCGAGACCCGTTACCTCTTTGAAGACATTGAGGGATTACAATGCCAAGTATCAAAGGAGTGACGAGATGTACCCTAGAACCGGAGTGGATTAAATAGTCCTTGGCCCAATTTGGGGTCAAGACGAATTAATTAGGTTATGAGTCCATTGGACCAGTTAATCACCAATTGAGGACTTATGGCCATCTTGGGCTAAGTCCAATCAGGAGAGGCTTTGCCTCTATCCATTTAGGCCAATTGGGCCAAAGCATAGTGTTAAACATTACAGAGCAGTCAGTGTTGAACACTGGGAATGGGGTTGACAAGTTAGTGTTTAACACTAAGAGAATATTTGGTGTTAAACACCAGCAACAATGCTTTTTTAGATTAGTGTTAAACACTAAGGTAATCAGTGTTGAACACTGCAAATGAAGATCTCAGATTAGTGTTTAAACACTAAGGTAATCAGTGTTGAACACTGCAGATAAAGCTTTTTATTTAGTGTTGAACACTAAGGCCCAACAGTGTTTTAACACTGGGTTCGAGAGTTTTAATTTAGTGCTAAACACTAAGGCAAGAGGGGTCACGTGGCAGCGCGTGAGAGCGCCCTCCCTTCATTTATTCTGCTGAGATTATCGCGTCTTTCAGAGCATCACGTGCCGTCACGTGATGGGCATTCAAATGCCTATGTATTGGAGCTTCTGCCGAGGGTCACGTGGGTCACGTGGGATGCTGCCTCAAAGTATTTTGTTTAGAGGCTTTGTTAATCTTTTTTCAGGAATTAAATTCCTCGAACTGTAAATTTCAGAGGAATTAAATTCCTACTTCCTTTCGAAGACTTTGTTTTCTGGAATAGAGTTTAACTCCGAATTTTCTGTGGGAATTAAATTCCTCATATACGTGAAGGGCTGAATAGGGTTAGACCCTAATAAAAGTTTTTAAGGAGTTTAAACTTCCATCCTCTGTTAAATTATGATTAAGGGAATTAAATTCCTGCTGTTTCAACAGAACTAGGTTCTTAATTAGGGTTAAACCCTGTTTCTTTTTTGTTCTGAAGGAATTAAATTCCCATGATATAGGGTCAAGCCCTACTTTTATTTCAAAGGAATTAAATTCCTATAGTTCTGTGAGAATTAAATTCTCGTGCTTGCATTCCTTCTCTATGTTTTGGATCTGCATGGCAGGATCTCAACCCATTGAGAATTAAATTCTCAACCTTAAGGGGAGATGTGCACTTTGCAGATCCTCTATCAAAGAGAGAGGAAATATATTCTTCTGTTTTCACATTATCAGAGTTAAACTCTGTTGAGAATTAAATTCTCTTTCTTTCAAAAGGCCTTCCCTTTCTTACCTAGGGTTTTTTTTTGCAGAAGATCCGAGTCTTTTCAAAGTATCAAAGCTCTTCTCCTTTTTTCTTTTTTCTTCTCTGCGCATGTCTATATTTCTCTGTGTCTCTTGGCTCCTATTTATAGGAGAAGCAGCCGAATCAATCAGTTTTTTGACGAATCTTCATTGAGATTTGATTTGCGTCCATTATTCATTTTGGGCCTTTGGATTATCAGGTGAATTTTATTCACCATTGGATCTTGAATCCAGAGATTCACCTTTGTTATTTTGGTTAGATTTAAGGGGGAAATCTTTCCAAACCCGAGATTTTCCATAGATAGATGATATTTAATCATCTCTAAATCTTTAATTTGATTGGTCCCAAATAATTACTTTCCTTTGGAAAGATTCGAATTTCCTTCAGAATTTAATTCTGCCGTCAAAAATGGGCTTTGAAAGCCGGTCACGTGTGACCACGTGACCCATGGTCACGTGTAGACACGTGACCCTCTTTGGAATAAAGAATCCTCTTCCTTTCTGCGCTATCTTCCGGTTGCTGTTGTAGCCATCACGTGCTACCACGTGACGCCTGGTCACGTGTGAGCACGTGATCCCTGTCTGGCGCTTCTTTCTTTGGTTCAATTGGAGAGCGAGTTTGCTGCTTTGAACGTCACGTGTCGACACGTGACCCTGGTCACGTGGGAGCACGTGACCTCTTCTGAAGCTCTTTTCCTTGACTTGATCAACGAATCAAAGTGCGCTTTTTCTGTATTTTATAGGTCACGTGTCAACACGTGACTGCTGTCACGTGTAAGCACGTGGCCTCTTTTGAAGCTTTTCCCAGAAGCTTTCCTGATTTTAAATCAGGAAACAATCACTTGGGGCAAAATTATCGGGAATTTCAAGTGTTGAAATTTGCAATGAGATTGCATACCTTCTATGAGATAGTTGGATCCCGATACCCGCTGCGAGTAAGAGTTACTCCTGGGAGAGTTTTACACATTGCAATTAGCCGATCAAGTAGGTGTCTAGAAAGGTGTTAACGGGATTACGCCTCTGGGAAAATGAGGTTTACTTTAATTAGGTTCGTGCGAAACCACGGGGGACCTCCCTCAAAGTACCAACACTGGCCTGGCTGAAAGATTGGCGAACTTGTAGCGTGTTATTAATCCCGGCTAGTCTTTCCTTTTAGGGTTTGAAGGAAGATTTGCCTAAAACAGTGGGAGACATCCTGATTAGATATATTAGATAACCAATCTAATCTTGTAACAGCATACGCTGAGTGTTTTCTTCTCTCTCTTTCCTGGTAGCGACCATGTCACGCCTTAATCAAGATAATAATACGGGTGTATTGACCGAACCCGGTTATTATACTGAGCTGGGGAACGTTGGTCCCGCTCCAACTTATAATTGTTATAAGACAGAGCAGGAAATTGGGGATTACCAGAATTCCCGTGCCGACCAAACGAAGAAAGTGCATGCTGATGCATCATCTTCGGGTGTGTTCATTACATAGAACTGTTTCTCAGTATCCTTTACGTCCTGTTTATGAGATACCGGATCAGGATCCCGCATATGTAATCTGTTACATGGGCTACAGATAGGTAGAGAACTGAGAACGGGTGATAAGTTTCATGAGATAGAAACGGTGCAAGTGTTGCAGCTGTTAGTTGTATGTATGCTCTAGAAGCCAGTATTGTACAGATGATGTATATTATATTGGATGCTTGGACATATATAGAGATGACTTTCTTGCTCGATATGATAGTATGCTATCTGGTTGCTCTTTATCTTAACATGTACACTAGTCTCTTTAAACTGTCTTATAGTTACATGTTGGTAAAGCCCTTAGGATGTGTACTTGACTACCATGACTATGATGCAGATTATACTAGTGGGGACATGGTAGTCCAAAGGTACATCCTTCAAGGTCCCTAGTCGTGGGTGTATTGAGACGGGGCATCGATATACCAGTGTAGACTAGCGTATACGCTTCTCGACCCATGAGATGGGCGATGGATGATCCCATATCCATTGATGTTTGACTTCAGAGATGGTATACGGGTGCTCAGTGGAGACTGGGTACACTGGACGGACTTGCCGAGAACTCCCAGATGGTATTATACCTCACGTCAGATGGCAGTTCTCAGGTGACACTTATGCAGGTTATTCTGTAGACCCGAGATCGTCATAGAGTCTTGTGTGATTCCCACTGTGCTTTGATCTCCACCTTACCACGTCCATGAGGGCGTGCAAAACGGTGGTTTTTGGGTACAGTCCCGAGTCACATGGAGGCAATGAGCGATAGGAGGGGTTTCGTCTCTCCCGGTATTGGGAGTTGATGTTGCGCTGTGCTCGATTGGCCGTAACAGGGAAGTCCCTGGCCAGGGCTGATCAGAGATTTGCTGGTAAGTGTTACCAGTAGTTTCTCGACCCGTTATGAGCCTCACATCGGCACGACTTATCGGTTATTGGGGTCTGGCGTTTACCACCCCTAGACTTGATATGCGACATATCAGACGAACAGACTGGACTGTACGGTTAGTGTTACTGGTTGGATTCATAGGAGTGTGAGCAGGCTTGCTCGTCGATCTTCTGATCGCTCAATACCCGGGTGGCCGTTACGTTTAGCAGACCGCTTGCGGCTTGTGGGTGCTTGATATGATCATCATCTGCTGCCGGCGTTTTGACGAGTCTTTAGAGTCCTACACAGAGGTTTCCTGGCTCAAGCGAAACAAAATAGGAGCGTATATGAGATATGTGCGGGACCGAGAATAATGCGTGTATGTGATACCGTATTTCATTCTCGCGATGGATGTTTCGATTGGTTGTATGCAATATAACCTAGTTATCGAATCGATGATTGATTCGATAGGTCGATACATTGGATACTAGTCGGTTATGTGCGACATGACCGGATCATTGAATCAAGTATTGATTTAATGATTTAATGTATAATTATATATTTGATATATTACTTTGCATTAACTATTATTGGTTCACTTTAAAAGGATTTTCTCACTTGATGTGCACATTGTATATGTGATATATTTTTTGTGCACTTGTTTGTATCATGTTTGATGATACATGCTAACTTGAGTTTGTGTAAAGATTAAACCATGGTTATATGAATGGTTTGGGTTTTGTTTACTTATTCATTTATTATATTTGATTATTTATTTTGGAAAAGAAAATGGAAATGGTGGCTTTCTTCGTTTCTTTCATGAAGCTTCATGAAGAGTTGAAAGCTTGACCATTTTTGTTTTATTCCCTTAACCTAACCATTCACCTAACCCTAGTTTACTCTCTACACTTGACCATGGTTAGTATATGATAAGTATTCATATTATTTTCATTTTAGAAAATGAGAGACTTATTATATTCTATCATCTTCTTCTTCTTCTTCTTCAAGAAGAGAGCTTGCCACCATTAATGGCATCTTGAGAAAAAGAGTGAGAAATACAATTCTAAAGTGAACCCACCTCCTATTTCTTCATCCTCTACCTCTTGCCAAGTAGTATAGGGTGTTTTCTTCACAAGTTTCACGACTTGGTGAAGTTGGAGCTTGACCTTTTATTGCCTCGACGTAGATCATCTTCGGCATCGACATCGACGACCTAACCCGCCCATTTCTCCGATGAAGCCGATGCTAGTGTCACGACCAAAAATTGACCCGTGACGGCCCTAATACTACGCAACGCCTAAAACGTAACGCGGTAAAAGAAAGCCAAAACCCAGAAATCTAAACTATAAAAATACGGAAAAAATAATATAAGATTTTGAAACATTTGAAATCGCAACCCAAATTCTTTAAAAGTCCTATTTTAATTCTTTAAAATTTTAGCAACACCCCCTTTTTCTAAAAACCAGCCAAGATGAATACAACACAAAAATATGACGCTATTGCAAAGCAGTAAAGACAATAGAGAGAAAGCTGTATATAAAAGACAACAAATCCACAAATAATATACAGTAACGTCCTCACCAAGTCTCTAAGTCAACAATACAATAGTAGATTGTAGGGTTCCTAGGCACACTAATGGAGTCTCCCAAGTGATCAAACATGCACAAATCAAAAATTCCTAATGCCGAGAAAACCTAGAACGGATCGTTAACTAGATATATAGGCGAAGCAAGCATGTAATCGAATTAAATGCTAGGGGAAAGTGACTACAACCTTTGTAGATCCGGTCCACCACTTCGTGAGCTCCACGAAGATCTCCCTCCGCTGTCCAAATCGAACTCACGACTCTAGCATTGGCATCATCGAAGAATGGGCGGGCTTGATCGTCGGTTCGATGCCGAAAATGATCTACGTCGAAGCATCACAAGAACAAGCTCTAACTTCACCAAGCTTTGAAAACTTGTGAAGTAAACACCCTATACAACTTGGCAAGAGGTAGAGGATGAAGAAATAGGAAGTGGGTAGACTTTATATTTGGATTTCTCACTCAATTTCACTAGTTTCCATTAATGGCCACTAGCTTTCTTCATTTTGAAGAAGATGAAGAAGAAGAAGAAGATATGATAAGTTAATTTAAAATAGATAAAAATATGAATACTTATCATAATCTTACCCTTGGTTAAGTGTAGAGAATCAACTAGGGTTAGTGAATGGTTAGGTTTTGTAGATGAAGACAAAATGGTCAAAGCTTCTTGAAGCTTCAAAGAAAGCAACAAAACAATCAACCATTTTATTTTCATTCTAAATGAAGAATGAATAAATAAAGAAATAGTCAATAAATACAAAACCCTAACCATTACACAACCATAGTTTAATCATACACTTAACTAAGTATGCATGTATCATCAAACATGATACAATCATGTGCACAAAAATATATCACATATATAACTTGCACAATTCAAGTGAGAAAATCCATCTAAAGTGAACCAATACTAGTTAATGCAAAGTAATATATCAAATATATAATTATACATTAAATCATTAAATCAACACTTGATTCAATGATCCAGTCATATCGCATATAACCGGCTAGTATCCAATGTGTCGGCTTACCGAATCAATCCTTGATTCGATAACTGGGTTATATCGCATACAACCATTCGACACATTCATCGCGAGAATGAAATACGGTATCACATACACGCATTATTCTCGGTCCCGCACATATCTCATATGCGCTCCTATTTCGTTTCGCTTGAGCCAGGAAACCTCTGTGTAGGACTCTAAAGACTCGTCAATACGCCGGCAGCAGGTGATGATCATATCAAACACCCACAAGCCGCAAGCGGTCTACTAAACTTAACGGCCACCCGGGTATTGAGCGATCAGAAGATCGACGAGCAAGCCCGCTCACACTCCTGTGAATCCAACCAGTAACACTTACCGTACAGTCCGGTCTGATCGTCTGATATGTCGCATATCTCGCCTAGGGGTGGTAAACGTCAGACCCCAATAGCTCGATAAGTCATGCCGACTTGAGGTCCATAACATTCGTGAAACTACTGATAACTCTTACCAGTATATCACTGCAACCCTGGCCAGGGATTTCCTGTTATGGCCAGTCGAGCATAGCACAACATCAACCCCCAATACCGGGAGAGACGAATCCCCTCCTAACGCTCATTGCCTCCATGTGAATTGGGACTGTACCCAAAAACCACCTGTTTGCACGACTCAGTAGAGCCGTGGTAAGGTGGAAATCAAAGCACAGTGGTAGACACACAAGACTCTATGACGATCTCGGGTCAACAGACTAAGCTGTACCAGTGTCACCAGAGAACTGCCATCTGACGTGAGGTATAATACCATCTGGGAGTTCTCGGCGAGTCCGTTCAGTGTACCCAGTCTCCACTGAGCACCCGCATACCATCTTCGATGTCAAACGTCAATGGATATGGGATCATCCATCGCCCATCGCATGGGTCGAGAAGATATGCTCTAGTCTACTCTGGAATATCGATGCCCCGTCTCGATATTCCCATGACTAGGAACAATGAAGGATGTACTCATTGACTACCCAGGCCCCACTAGTATGATCTGCATCATAGTTCTGGAAGTCGAGTACACATCCTAAGGGCTTTATCAACATGTAATCAGAGAGACAGAAAGTATACATGTTAAGATAAAGAGCAACCAGATAGCATACTATCATGTCGAGCAAGAAAGTCCTACCTATATATGTCCCAGCATCCACTACAATATACATCCAATGTACAGTAATGGCCTCTAAGGCATACATATAACTAACAATCTCCCACTTGCACTAGGGCCATCTGTAGCAGTGGTCGCAGTATCTAATACTCAACCATCCCCTAAAAGTCTCTCTTTGGGAAAAGGGCCTTCGTGAGTGGATCCGCCGTGTTCTCCTCTGAGTCTACTCTCCTAACCTCGATCATCCTGGAGATCAACTATCTCCATGATCAGGTGATGATGCCTCAGAATATGTCTGGGTCACTGATGGGACCAGGGTTCCAGGGTCGAAGCCACGCTTCCATTTTCATACAATGGCAGGAACCTAGTTCATCTTATGAACCAATGTACACCCAAACTTCCTCTTTGGTAGTATCTTTAATAGCGATGTTACCAGCCTTTATCGTCTAGTTTGCCACGGTATCGAGCTTGGAACTCTTCCAACATACTGTCCCTTTACTGAGGGTAAAGACAGTGCCTGTGACTGACATTCAGTCGTCTTTATCACCCTGGAACACTTCCAGTGATTCTCCCCAGGATCGATTGATACCATCTCACTACAACTAGTGAGTATCCTAGCATCCAATTAAATCTATCTCATAGATCCAAAGCTTAGGATTTAGTAGGTATCACTTTGATCTTATATGGAAAATCATTGTGATAAGCGGAGATTGATCGAGTGTAGCATAGGAAACTCCTTCCCTAACAAGAGTATGTCATCCACGTACTCTACGAGGATCGTCACCATACTCCCTACTACCTTTTTCTTTATACAAGGTTCATCTACCATTTTGATGATGTCAACTTCTTTGACTAATCCATCAAAATAGATGTTCCAACTCCGCGATGCCTGCTTCATTATGTAAAGCAACTTGCACACGTTTCCGCTGCTCCCACTGTTTACGAAGACCTCTGGCTGTGTTCTTATAGACGTTCTCTTCTAAATCAGTATTTAGAAAAGCAGTCATGGCACCCAACCGCCAGATATCGTAGTCATGGTATGTAGCCGTGGTAAGTAGGATCTGGACAGACTTAAGCATAGCTACTGGAAAAAGGTTTCATCATTATCCACGCCTGGTCGATGACGAAAACCTTTAACAAGTCTTGCTTTGAAAGTCTCAACTTTTCCATCTACACCAAGTAATCTTCTCAAGATATACTTCCTCCTGATGGGGATTTAACCCTTCAGATATAGCAGCTAAAGTCTATACTTTGCTGGTGTACATGGATTCCATCTCAGATCACTAAGCATCCAGCCATTCTTACAGAGTCCCTTCTCTCGATGGCCTGCTCGAAACTGGTTGGGTTATCATCTCATGATGCAATCCTTGCTCCCACTGTCATCGAGAAACCGAGGTATCTCTCAGGCGGATGAGGAACCCTACTAGATCGGTGGAGAGGCTGAGGTTCGTCGGGAACTATAGAATCTTATGGTTCTGTCAAATCATCAACTGCAGTTTTGTATAGCTGGAAACTTTCCAGTTCTACAGAACTGATCCTGCCTCGATCTTGTCCGGATTTTGCTTTAAACATAGGCCGGACAACCCCAAATCTTAATTCACTTAAGAGATAGGCTCTTCCCATACCATATCTCATATGGAATGGTAGGCAGTGATTTGATTCGAACCTAATTCAATAGGTATGCAGCTTCTCAAGCGCATAACACCCAAAAGGAAATAGGTAACTCAGTAATACTCATCATAGAGCACACGATATCTAATATTGTGTGATTGCTCCGCCCCGATACACCGTTGTGCTGTGGTGTATTCAGAGGAGTAATACTGAGAGAGAATCTCATTTTCCTTTAGAATAGTCCAAGAATTCTATGCACAAGTATTCTCCTCCCTGATCTTATCATAGGACATAATACTTATACCCGTATTTTGGTTCTCTACTTCTAACTTATAGTCTGTGAATATCTCAAATGGTTCGGACTTATGTTTCAACAGGAACATATGACTGAATCTTAAGAGATCATCATGTATCAGTCCCAAGAGTTTACTAACTCTTTCTCTGTTTCTAATAAACAGAGCTATGGTCATCTAATCTTTGTGACATGACTGGCAAGTTTCACAAGATGTAAATTCAAACTGATTTAAATATGCATCTAAAATGTAACTTCAGCCAGTCGGGTCGCATTGATGTGACCTAGTCTACAATGCCTCAAGAATGATTCGTTCATTTCTGAACTCTTCCTCTTGTATGTGTTCTGTATACGAGGAACTGTAGTTTGATTTAGAACGTCAATGCTTTTAGATAACGTGCCTGAACCGATCAACTTTTGATATAGGAATGTTCAAAACATTATCCATCTATACAAAATTATATCATTTCTTTACTAATAAAGAGACTGATATGATTTTGTATATCAGGTTCGGTATCTAATAACATTTGTTCAGAATCAATGTATTGGTAATACAGGGTGACAGTGACCAACAGACTTGGCTGCAACACTTGCCCCATTTTCTGCCTCATGAAACTTATCACCCGTTCTCAGTTTTTCTACCCTTTTGTAGCCCTATGTAACATATTACATATCTGGGATCCTGATCCGGTATCATATACCCAGGATGCAGAGGATACTGAGAAACAGTTCTTTGTAATGAACACACCCGAAGGAGATGCATCTCATGCACTTTCTTCGTTTGGGCGGCATGGGAATCCTGGCATTCCCCTATTTCCTGCTCTGTCTTATAACAATTATAAGTTGGAGCAGGACCAACGTTCCCCAGCTCAGTATAACAAGCGGGTTCGGTCAATACATCCATATTATTATCTTGATTAAGGCGTGATATGGTCGCTACCTGGAGAGAGAGAGAGAAGAAAACACTCAGCGTGCACTCTTGCAAGATCAGATAGGTTATATATTTTATCTAATCAGGATGGCTCCCACTGTTTTTATCAAATCTTCCTTCAAACCCTAAAAGGAAAGACTAGCCGGGATTAATTACACTCTACAAGTTCGCCAATCTTTCAGCCAGGCCAGTGTCGGTACTTTGAGGGAGGTTCCCCGTGCTTTCGCACGGACTTAATTACAGAAAACCTCGTTTTCTCAGAGGCGTAACCCCGTTGACACCTTTCTAGACACCTACTTGATCGGCTAATTGCAAAGTGCAAAACTCTCCCAGGAGTAACAATTACTCGCAGTGGGTATCGGGATCCAACTATCATATAGAGTATGCAATCTCATTGCAAATTTCAACACTTGAAACTCCCGATAAAGGTTTTTACCCCTAGCACCTATGACCTTAACTATGGTCAACAAATCATAAGTACTAGTCAAGTTCTACCCGTCATTTCGTGATTAATTAGACCCACCCACATGACCCTTAACTAAGGTCAACAAAGTCACGCGACTGTCCTAACTAATCGCATCATATGCGGTGTAGGAAGACATCACTTAGCTACCGTACACTGTGCCTTGACTATGGTCAATAAACACAGCACGAATACTAAGTACTCTACTTCCTAAAATGACGGAGGGTTGCGGCTGGTTTTTGTGAAAACCTTTAACTCTTTGAACTTGATCTCGTTGCGGAATCAAATGGTTTTTAAATGGAATGTTTTCGAGGCTTTTCTAGTTTTGCTAAAGGGGTCACTCCCGGTGAAGGGATCGTCGGCCCTTTCCTCGTCGAATGAGGTGCGGGATATATCATATATATCACTGTGCAAAGCAGAAACTATAGAAGCGATCAAAAGACAAACCGAGGGTTGTAGCATCTGCCAGTTATTTCTAAAGGAGTCACTCCCGGTGAAGGGATCTCGGTCCTTTCCTTATCGAATAAGGTGCAGGATGTTCTACAAGGAACACCACGATGCAAAGCAAGAACTGTAGCTACCTGTTTTATTTTAAAATTCGATTCCACAACATCAATTAGGTTTATTTTCTTTCATTAATCTCATTAATGAATATCCCATCATTTAAGTCCACCTAACCATCACAGATAAATATAACATACGCTTATGCCATCCGCATTCGCCTCGATGTCCCGTCTGCACCGTTAGGTTAGGTAACTAACGCCAGAGCGAGGCAGGGCTAGCGCGGGTGTAAAACATAAGCAACGTCTATATAATATATCATATATACTATATATAATATCTATCACAGAACATCACATGATCACAGATAAATCACAGCAGAAGAAACATATGAAATATTGGATATACTAGGACGTCCGTGTTTTCAATACGAGCCAGTATAAAACACGGATTCCACGGTCGTGATGAATAGCCAATCCCACACCCCTAGACCCCTACGAGAGCGGCAAGCAACCCTACCAATTCTAGGGTTAGGAGACCCGGACTCGACTCCTCGAGATGGTCTCCCACTGGACCCCAGAACCCGGTTACTTGTGCTCCCCTCCTTGGGTCTATCCTAGTGCAGAAAAGTAAATAATATACAAATGGTGACAACATCCGCAACCTGGAAGTGCCCCAATAAAAGAATATTACATACAAGTTTTTACATGAATGAAAATGAAAAACACTCATCTCACATAAAAACCCCCGGCTATTCAAACACGACGATCCAATATAACATATCCAGCAACACATAACATCTCATGTCATCAACGTAAGTAAATATGCGCATCCAAATTGTCGTTGACATATAGCAACGAAACCGGCGATATCACATATTACACTTACGGTCACAGAAAAGAAAGTGTAAAACTACAACAGTTGGAATCCGCAACCTTCTCAGACATTGTATGCCTGACCAAATGAAATACTTAGAAATCGCATGCCTAACAACTATAAACCCCGCATTTTAGTCTCATTATCGAAAACTCTTTTCAATATCAAGTCGGGCAATTCAACAAGATTCCCGACATTCTGATCGAATGCTCGTCGCAAACTTTAGTAGGCGGCTGCACTCCCGATACCGTCGACGAAGTGCACCAAGGGGAACACCGCTGCCGCGAGCACCCAAACGGATGCTTTCGGCGACGGGGTTCTCCTACGGTCACTTGGTCGGGGCTATGGAGTGAGGCTGTCTATTATGTTTACCCGGCGAGTATCCGCGTACGCTACGTGATTGCGACGGACTTTTGATCGCATCAAAATTCCGTGGCAACCGATCAAGTGAGATTAAACTGCTATGTTTATAATATTCATTCCGTTATCTCATAACAATTTGTGAATTCCAATTATTGTATCACATTCCGGATAAATAGAAAATGCTAAACTTTTCGATCGAACAATCGAACACCCAAGTTTTCCCTATACAGCTCAACACATGAAATAAATCTAACAACATTCAGTTCGTGCCTCAGTACCAACGGTCCAGCCGTAGAAGGGTCAAGCCAACGCCTCACATGTGGCACGCCGTACTGCCCCAAACCCGAAGGTTCAAAAGGCAGTTCAAGACGGTCACATAATCGAGTTAAGGTTTGTTGTCTTCTAGAGGGTCCATCGCGTTACTTGCACTATTTAGAACGTCGTTAAACTACGGAAAAATCCAACAATTGGAAATTTCCCTGCAGGGGAAAAAGTGGGTATTTATATCCGGTCGAACTTTTTAACATATTCTAAGATTTATCCGGAAAAACACACCGACAAAATTAGACAATCCGATCGATACACTTAGTTCCCAATACAACCCAGAAAATAAAACTCTGGAATAAATATTAAAATATCCCCAGGAAAACCAGCACTAAAAACTAGGAGTTACTGTGGAAAAGAAAAATGTTGATGTGACTAGTCGGCCGCGGAACAGCCGCACGAGCCATGCTCGTGCCGCTGTTCCGCCGCGCATTAGAGGAATCGTGCTCTCGAATTTCACAGTAAGTCTTAGGATTACCTGCTGATTTTTCTGAATATTTTTAATTTCGAAAAAACCATATTTTACAGAAAAGTCCAGAGAGCAAGTTAAAATCGGGGTTTCGAGTCGATCGGACTTCTAACTCCGTCGGGACTTCGCCTAAGGCTCTAGCTAGGCTCTGATACCACTGTAGGGTTCCTAGGCACTCTAATGGAGTCTCCCAAATGATCAAACATGCATAAATCAAAAATTCCTAGTGCCAAGAAAACCTAGAACGGATCGTTAACTAGATATATAGGCGAAGGAAGCATGTAATCGAATTAAATGCTAGGGGAAAGTGACTACAACCTTTGTAGATCCGGTCCACCACTTCGTGAGCTCCACGAAGATCTCCCTTTGTTGTCCAAATCGAACTCACGACTCTAGCATTGGCATCATCGAAGAATGGGCGGGCTTGATCGTCGGTTCGATGCCGAAGATGATCTACGTCGAAGCATCACAAGAACAAGCTCCAACTTCACCAAGCTTTGAAAACTTGTGAAGTAAACACCCTATACAACTTGGCAAGAAGTAGAGGATGAAGAAATAGGAAGTGGGTAGACTTTATATTTGGATTTCTCACTCAATTTCACTAGTTGCCATTAATGGCCACTAGCTTTCTTCATTTTGAAGAAGATGAAGAAGAAGAAGAAGATATGATAAGTTAATTTAAAATAGATAAAAATATGAATACTTATCATAATCTTACCCTTGGTTCAGTGTAGAGAATCAACTAGGGTTAGTGAATGGTTAGGTTTTGTAGATGAAGACAAAATGGTCAAAGCTTCTTGAAGCTTCAAAGAAAGCAACAAAACAATCAACCATTTTATTTTCATTCTAAATGAAGAATGAATAAATAAAGAAATAGTTAATAAATACAAAACCCTAACCATTACACAACCATGGTTTAATCATACGCTTAACTAAGTATGCATGTATCATCAAACATGATACAATCATGTGCACAAAAATATATCACATATATAACTTGCACAATTCAAGTGAGAAAATCCATCTAAAGTGAACCAATACTAGTTAATGCAAAGTAATATATCAAATATATAATTATACATTAAATCATTAAATCAACACTTGATTCAATGATCCGGTCATATCGCATATAACCGGCTAGTATCCAATGTGTCGGCTTACCGAATCAATCCTTGATTCGATAACTGGGTTATATCGCATACAACCATTCGACACATTCATCGCGAGAATGAAATACGGTATCACATACACGCATTATTCTCGGTCCCGCACATATCTCATATGCGCTCCTATTTCGTTTCGCTTGAGCCAGGAAACCTCTGTGTAGGACTCTAAAGACTCGTCAATACGCCGGCAGCAGGCGATGATCATATCAAACACCCACAAGCCGCAAGCGGTCTGCTAAACGTAACGGCCACCCGGGTATTGAGCGATCAGAAGATCGACGAGCAAGCCCGCTTACACTCCTGTGAATCCAACCAGTAACACTTACCGTACAGTCCGGTCTGATCGTCTAATATATCGCATATCTCGCCTAGGGGTGGTAAAAGTCAGACCCCAATAGCTCGATAAGTCATGCCGACTTGAGGTCCATAACATTCGTGAAACTACTGACAACTCTTACCAGTATATCACTGCAACCCTGGCTAGGGATTTCCTGTTATGGCCATTCGAGCATAGCACAACATCAACCCCCAATACCGGGAGAGACGAATCCCCTCCTATCGCTCATTGCCTCCATGTGAATCGGGACTGTACCCAAAAACCACCTGTTTGCACGACTCAGTAGAGCCGTGGTAGGGTGAAAATCAAAGCACAGTGGGAGACACACAAGACTCTATGACGATCTCGGGTCAACAGACTAAGCTGTACCGGTGTCACCAGAGAACTGCCATCTGACGTGAGGTATAATACCATCTGGGAGTTCTCGGCGAGTCCGTTCAGTGTACCCAGTCTCCACTGAGCACCCGCATACCATCTTCGATGTCAAACATCAATGGATATAGGATCATCCATCGCCCATCGCATAGGTCGAGAAGATATGCGCTAGTCTACTCTGGAATATCGATGCCCCGTCTCGATATTCCCATGACTAGGAACAATGAAGGATGTACTCATTGACTACCCAGGCCCCACTAGTATGATCTGCATCATAGTCCTGGAAGTCGAGTACACATCCTAAGGGCTTTATCAACATGTAATCAGAGAGACAGAAAGTATACATGTTAAGATAAAGAGCAACCAGATAGCATACTATCATGTCGAGCAAGAAAGTCCTATCTATATATGTCCCAGCATCCACTACAATATACATCCAATGTACAGTAATGGCCTCTAGGGCATACATATAACTAACATAGATGGAGAGTACAAGATACAACGAATGTACAATACAAAATACAGATGACCACCAAAACCCACCTAAGCAAAATAGTACTGTGAGCTGGTGCGGTATCTGTAGCAAAAGATAATGGCTGAAAAGCGGAATAGCTGGATAAAGGAATAGCCTGCCTCGACTACTCTGGGGAACAACCTGAAACACCTGTGGCACAACGGGGGTGAGTTGCCAACTCGTGAATAGTAGATAACATAAGCAGGTAATCGCAGGAATGTACGTACAGCATGAATCTAAGATATGTGATTACAGTAATAACATGTCATGCAAATGCTAAATAAAGGGAAGTACACTAGCAGGTACAATCAATATGTGAAGCAATAGTAACATGACAATAATATGCAATAACCATGCAATAGGGATATGAGAAAGTCGATATGCAACTATCATAAGGGTACACTAACAGGTACTACCAATATGTGAATCTGTGCATAAAGTAGATAAGTGTGAGGTATATGATGGAGTATGTCATTTCCACGGAAACCTGACATCGTGGTAGGATCACAATCCATCAAGACACTCAATTCCCAAATCCTCAAATCAGCCCCCAACTGGGCTCTCACATCACCTCAATGTACGATATCGAGTAGCTCTCCTATATCTCGAATGTACAAATCCACAATCTCTTTCATATCCAATATCCAATCTCAATGAATCACCTATATCCCAAGTCGAATCTCAAGCAAGCTTCTAACATCCTAAAGGTATATATATATACAGAAATAAACATGATGGGTGCAATACACATATATTAGCATCCCACTCCACTAATATTGGTGTAAAGGTATATATAACAACGGCTAATCCCCTGTTATATATACAAAAGGTGTTTAAGAGAAATATCATGAAAACAATGTGCCAAGCATCGACACAGAAATCCTGATAGGTACGTATCATACGCTATCCCGAAAGCACGAGTGCCTAGCTCTGACCCTCGCCTTTCGACGTATGCATACGTGCATGACTCCCAACGGTGTCTCCATGACCCCCGCCAAGTCATCAGTACTGTCACCGGTAGGTACTAGCCCGCCTCCAGGCTCAATCGGCAAAATCCATCGATCTTCTTGCCGAGGGGAACCATACCGGGCCCCACCATGTACCCTCTACGGCTTCGACGCCTCCTCGTAGGGGTATATATAATTAGCACCGATAAAGCTCATGGTGGATGCGCAAATATCATATCAATCGGGTTTTTCAATGTATGCATAATTTCATGAACTCCCGCGGTTCCCAAATCCAGAAAACATCATGTAAAATCCAAATAATAAGAATGCGCAATCCAGAATTAAATATATGCGATATATCTGAAATGCGAGCATATAAATGAGAATATGTAGCTAAAACCAGATGTATGCGAAACCAATGAGGTACAACTAAGTAACATTAGTAAAGGTAAATATATGATTGCAACTGAATATGCGTGTAACATACAGGTGTAGCAATGTATAGGTATCTACCTATAGGAACTGATGTCGTATACCCCCCTGGGTATAAGAAGAATATGAGTAAGATATCCCCCGGTATAAGTAACATATGTAAAAGGTATACCTGTAGCTGTATCGTAAGGTGTAAATATACCTATCACTAAAGGTATGATACACTATAGGTATACCGGTAAGCTAGATGTCATGTGTGACGAGCAATAGTATCTATAAGGGGTTGTGTGTGACATGGCAATTATTGACGGTGTGTGTGTAGCATACAATCCGTGCTCGTGCAACATGAACCGTCAATAATATGTGCAGTGTCCTACGGCTGCTAGTCACAGTATAACTATATCAAGGAAATAAAGTAAAGGCACAATTCTACAGTGACGTAGAATGTGCGACAGGTATTTGAATCCTAGCCCAGACGCATAACGCCATGCGGGCGATTCCCCTGTAGGTGTTAAATCTACTCACCTACGCTCCACGCTAGGTGAATCCTACCATCTGCTCCCCCCTGTAGTAGTGTCCGTAGTCCCTGCCTGCAAACCTGCAATTACGACACGGAAACATATATAAGGCAAATATTCCGCAAAACGCGATATCGAACCAAAACGAGAAACTCGCGTCGCGAACTAAACGCGCGTGTGCACGATACGCTGAATCGTGTGTGTACGCGTCTAAAACTATCGCGACACGCCGCGATACGCTGGATCACAGAACCCACTCACGTATCGCGCGTATCGCGCAAACATAACGGACACCAAAAACGATATATGATCCCAGATTTTCCCACAGGCTAAAACTTATAAAACTAGACATGCCAAAGCACTATACAACACAGAAGACAACCCTAGCCAAGATCCCAGAACCCAACTCCTCTTCTTGGCCGCAATTTGCGGCCAAACTGAATTAATTGGCGGCCGTGTTTGGGAATGGTGGGTTCGTGTTCTGGTGGTGTTCTCTAGACCTAGTGTACATGCTCCAGTTTCCTCAATTTTATCCTGTAGGGTCCGGGTCAAAAGCAGATTCCAGATGTCACAAATATCGCTTAAAAACGACAATTTAGCACAAAAGCAAACCCTATGGTATTTTAGTGTAATCTGGGCTATTTCTCAGTTGAAGTGACCCTATTAACACTAAAATAGGCTAGGTTAACTAACACAATCATCATATGATCAAACTTCCACACAAAACACCACAATCTAGCACTAAACTAACAATTTAACACAAACCGACACTAAACCATACAAGCTAGGCAAACTAGGAAATTGGGTTAAGGAAATATACCCAAAAGGACCCTAGAGAGCAGGTGAAGAAGTGGAGAAGAGCTTCTATAAGTTCTGGAGCTCCTGCTACTGCTGTTGCTTCCTGCTGCTCCTGCTGCTGCTGATGATAATGATGATGCTGCTGCTGATGATGATCTTGCTGGTGCTGTTGTTGTTATTGTTGTTGTTGTTGTTATCTCTGTTGTTGCTGCTGCCACTGCTGAAGGGGTGTGTGTGTGTGTGTGTTTATGAGAGAGAATGAGAGAAAGAGAAAATGAGAAGAGAAATGAGAGAACAAGGCCAAGACCCCCCTCTCTCTCTTCCCTCATAATGAGGCATGGCTCACACCATGCTTCCCATGCCCCCTCTCTCACATAAAGTCAACAAGAAGTCAAATTAAAACCCTTTAAAAAATCCTTTTTCATTTTTTTTTAAAAGAACAACCATAACACTTAAACTAATCATAAAACTAACTTAAGACAAATGGCTAGCTAACCACGATTGCCAATCATGTGTAACCCCAAAAACAACCCTAGTTATCTTGCACAAGTGTGTGTGTGTGCCTAACAAAATTCTAATAAAATACTCAATAAATAGGATAAAATATTTAAAACTTAATTTGGTAAACTTTTTATTAAAAACCACACATTAAAATATACTTAGCTACAAAACACATTCTAAGGTGTTACAATCTCCCCCCTTAAAAGAAATTCGTCCCCGAATTTAAAAACATACCGATACGCGTACCTTCAAAGAGAAGATAAAAATCCTCAAATCTCGCTCACAGCCTCCCAAGTGACTATCTCACTATACGGCTATGTCCAAGATAAACCCTTCACAGATGGCAAGACCCTTGACCGACGTTTCTCCACCTGCCGAGCCCTTAGCACAATTGGCTGCTGGCGAACGAAAGATCGCGTCAAGTTAAGTGGTCTGGTGCTAAATTATATGAGAAAGGTCAAGAAGGTAATTGTAGAGTATTATCACAAGGAATACGGGGTGAAAATCTAATAATCTGGGCGGAAGTGCCAATTTAAGGCAACGAAGCTAACTCGCTTATAGGATCTTAAAAGGACCTAAATCCTGGGACAAGCTTTCCAAAATCCAACACATCATTCATCGGAAGTCTATAGGAATACATGATCTGTCCCTGCGAACTCGAGTCTATGGCTAACACAGTAGGCATAAGACCTCAGTTTGCAATGGACAATTCCCATCCTGACTTAACACAACTGGACTATCTCCGAAGCCTCTAGACATAGCTGGGGTCCAAAGTCCTACTTACGCAGAGTCAGAAAAACAACAGACAGGTGATCGATACGACTTAACCCCTAAGCCTAAGGGTGGCCAATTGGAGTGTCTCCTGATAACAGCTATCGAAGGAGAACCCGAACGATGGCGAGTGACGATCCCCAACTGCTGACAACAATCAATACAAACACACAACTTAACAAGAAACAACTGAGCAAACTGAGTATAACCAGACGACAAGAATTCGAATAGAGTCACACCCTGACCAAACTTGGGTAGAAACCATAACGAAATTCGTGGAGATCTGCTCCCACTCCTACTTCGGAACGGTAAAGGGTTGCAACTCTCCAGCCGGCCTCAGATGCTTGACCCAAGCATACAACAAGACAGACACCTTGAAACAAAACCTGAAACTTCTCTTTACATCCCTGTCCATCCGTAACTATCTCACAAGTCACGATAAATGTTGGTGGAACTTGAATGTATGCAGGGAGTTGACTGGTGTGCATTTTCTAGGATTACACGCCTCTACCCGATGACATCAGGTACACAAACGTGTCCCTAACTTAGCACACCATTGTCACAAATCAAGGTCTCCGAATCATTACCCAGCCGAGTATGCTCAAGTATCACTAACGAACGAGTATCGGCGGGCAGTGTCTCGCGAAAACGATTTAAGGAAAGGTGGTCGGGCGCGGACATGAGCAAGCTGTCCCCTCCGTAGAGACGAACTTAAACTGTACTCAACGATCACACAAGAACCGTAAATCTGCAGAAGACTATCACAACAATCAAAATCCGCTGCAGAAAGATATACATTAAGCTCTAGTGGTCCGTGGAAAATCTAACACGACTCTCAAACAAGTAGTGTCTCCAAATCTCCAACGCAAAACCACCACGGCCATCTCCAGATCATGAGTGGAATATCCTTCTCGTACTTCCTCCAATGTAGGGAAGCAAAAGCGATAACTCTATAGTGTCACCTCAGTACACACTCGAGCCCACTCAAGAAACATTATAGTTTAAACAACAAGGTCGCCCGAACCAAAGGCAAAGAAAGAACTGATGCAGTTGTTAACCGAATTTCCAACTGCCGAAAACTCCGTACACATGCCTCAGTCCACAGAACAGAAACCTCCATCTCGGTCAATTCAGTCGACGGTGCAGCACTACTCTCGTAATCCTGCACGAAACGGCGGTAAAAACCTGCTAAGCCCAACAATCTGCGGATCTCCGTCCTGCACATAAGTCTGGGCCTAAGCTGTACGGTCACGATCTCCCTCGGGACCATACAAAACCGTCTCCCGTGACTACAAGACCTAGGAGTCAACACAAAACCAGCCTGAAGAAACACTCCGAGAATTTAGCAAACTGATGGTGCTCTCCCAGTATCTGCATAATAAATTCTCAAGTGCTGCTCCTGTTCCTCAAGACACATTAAATAGACCACAATGTCGTAAATAACACAACAGTAACTGGTCGAGGAACGGCCTGAAGAAATCCGGTTCATCACATCTACGAATGCTGCTAGGGCATCAGTGAATCCAATGACTCACAAAAACACACAAAGCCCGTCGCACGCACAAGGCAGTCTTCGGAATGCCACCACCCCGAATCCACAATAATGATGACCTGATCCCAAACGAACTTAGAAAATGTCTCGCATTCTGGAGCTGATTGAAGAAATCGTCACGGCGAGGTAAAGGATACCCATCCGCACCGTAAGCCGGTTCAATTAACGATCTGTCGATACGCAACCCTAAGCTGCCGTCTTTCTCCTTGACGAACAGGAATAGGAGCTTCCAAAAGCGAAACACTCAGACACACAAAACTCCCTAAACCACAACTCTGCAACTGATCCTTTAGCTCCCCAGCTTCGCCGGCTCATCCGGAACAACGTCGGAAAAACTCTCGCACGAAAGGAACCCGGTCCAACAATCCTACCGTGGCTCCGGTATCACAAATGAACGCCAAGAATCCATGACATCTCCTCAGTAGCCGAGTAGCGAAAATGGCTGAATTCAAGCTGTGAGAGGCGACACAACTATCCACCTGCACAACAAGAACCGACTTGCCGGGAAAAACAGACTTGACTGTTTTCCTCACGGTAGTCCACAGAAGCCTAGCACATAGTTAACCAGTCCGTGCCCAGGAGAACGTCAAATCCAACTTCTCTAGAAGGATTAAAACGACGGACGAATCTCAATCTGCTATCCGATTGGCACACAACTGAAATACGTGTCGCGCAACAAAAGAATCGCTGACAGAAGTTAACACAACTACGACTAAACTACCCAACCACGGTACAAGCAAGAAAACAAATGAATATGTCAAAAAAACATATAAATCAAGGGTACCTGAAAACTCCACATTGGACGTCTGCGCGTCCCGATGAGTAGAAGCAAACTCCTGTGTCTGCCCCCTACCCGCAGCTGGCTGAACTCCTCTGGTAGACTGAGCCCTCTGAGCAAATCTTCCACGTCCACGGCCTCTCTAAGTACGATCCTGACGCCGTGCTGAGGAACAATCCCTGACGAAGTGCTGAAGGCTTCCGCATCGAAAACATCCACGTGCTGACTGCTGACCATCCTGGGGATGAGAGCTGAATGACTGTCCTCGTCCTAAGCCTCTGTTACTCCCGCGACGGCCACGAAATCTGTCTCGATGACCAAACCTCTGTCTCTGGGCTGGTACACTGGTACGAGTCCTCCACTATCCTGGAACTCTCTGAGCCTCTGGAATATGCGCCTCGTCAATTGGAGCTGCAACCACTGGTGCTATGTAGGTGACGGACGGCTGCATACTGATCGTAAGGGACAGCTGAGTAACAGGGGTGACAACCTCCTGTCGTAGCTCCCGAACGACATCAACCAAAGAACTCATAGTCTGGCGGAATTCCTGCATCTCTGCCAAAAGTCTATCCATAGTATAGATCGTAGGCTGATCCGTCTGCACCTGTGCAACTAGAGTGCCATCCTGGTCAGTACCCGTCTCACCCGAGCCAACTCTGACCTCGGCCCTCGCTGCATCACTCTGAGTCCCCATAGTCATCGGCGGCAAGGCTATAAATAGATATAAGATTCGATGACAATAAGGAATCGAATCTCTAGGATATGAATCATCAAGGAAGGAATTTCAAGCAAATTGTACTTAGGTCACTTAATGCGAAGTACCGCATCGTGGGTATGCTGCAGATATACACACACTACGTTACCCTGCTTAAGCTACCTACTCCATCATACTAAGGTCATCCTACACTCCGAAAGGTAAAACCTAACGCTCTGATACCAACTTTGTCACGACTCAAAATTGGCCCGTGACGGCCCTAATACTACGCAACGCCTAAAAACGTAACGCGGTAAAAGAAAGCTAAAACCCAGAAATCTAAACCATAAAAATACGGAAAAGATAATATAAGATTTTGAAACATTTGAAATCGCAACCCAAATTCTTTAAAAGTCCTATTTTAATTCTTTAAAATTTTATCAACACCCCCTTTTTGTAAAAACCAGCCAAGATGAATACAACACAAAAATATGACGCTATTGCGAAGCTGTAAAGACAATAGAGAGAAAGCTGTATATAAAAGACAACAAATCCACAAATAATATACAGTAACGTCCTCACCAAGTCTCTAAGTCAACAATACAATAGTAGATGGAGAGTACAAGATACAACGAATGTACAATACAAAATACAGATGACCACCAAAACCCACCTAAGCAAAATAGTACTGTGAGCTGGTGCGGTATCTGTAAAAAAAGATAATGGCTGAAAAGCGGAATAGCTGGATAGAGGAATAGCCTGCCTAGACTACTCTGGGGAACAACCTGAAACACCTGTGGCACAACAGGGGTGAGTTGCCAACTCTTGAATAGTAGATAACATAAGCAGGTAATCGCAGGAATGTACGTACAGTATGAATCTAAGATATGCGATTACAGTAATAACATGTCATGCAAATGCTAAATAAAGGGAAGTACACTAGCAGGTACAATCAATATGTGAAGCAATAGTAACATGACAATAATATGCAATAACCATGCAATAGAGATATGAGAAAGTCGATATGCAACTATCATAAGGGTACACTAACAGGTACTACCAATATGTGAATCTGTGCATAAAGTAGATAAGTGTGAGGTATAGGGTGGAGTATGTCATTTCCACAGAAACCTGACATCGTGGTAGGATCACAATCTATCAAGACACTCAAATCCCAAATCCTCAAATCAGCCCCCAACTGGGCTCTCACATCACCTCAATGTACGATATCGAGTAGCTCTCCTATATCTCGAATGTACAAATCCACAATCACTTTCATATCCAATATCCAATCTCAATGAATCACCTATATCCCAAGTCGAATCTCAAGCAAGCTTCTAACATCCTAAAGGTATATATATATACAGAAATAAACATGATGGGGGCAATACACATATATTAGCGTCCCACTCCACTAATATTGGTGTAAAGGTATATATAACAACGGCTAATCCCCTGTTATATATACAAAAGGTGTTTAAGAGAAATATCATGAAAACAATGTGCCAAGCATCGACACAGAAATCCTGATAGGTACGTATCATACGCTGTCCCGAAAGCACGAGTGCCTAGCTCTGACCCTCGCCTTTCGACGTATGCATACGTGCATGACTCCCAACGGTGTCTCCATGACCCCCGCCGAGTCATCAGTACTGTCACCGGTAGGTACTAGCCCGCCTCCAGGCTCAATCGGCAAAATCCATCGATCTTCTTGCCGGGGGGAACCATACTGGGCCCCACCATGTACCCTCTACAGCCTCGACGCCTCCTCGTAGGGGTATATATAATCAGCACCGATAAAGCTCATGGTGGATGCGCAAATATCATATCAAGGAAACCGGGTTTTTCAATGTATGCATAATTTCATGAACTCCCGCGGTTCCCAAATCCAGAAAATATCATGTAAAATCCAAATAATAAGAATGCGCAATCCAGAATTAAATATATGCGATATATCTGAAATGCGAGCATATAAATGAGAATATGTAGCTAAAACCAGATGTATGCGAAACCAATGAGGTACAACTAAGTAACATCAGTAAAGGTAAATATATGATTGCAACTGAATATGCGTGTAACATACAGGTGTAGAAATGTATAGGTATCTACCTATAGGAACTGATGTCGTATACCCCCCTGGGTATAAGAAGAATATGAGTAAGATATCCCCCCGGTATAAGTAACATATGTAAAAGGTATACCTGTAGCTGTATCGCAAGGTGTAAATGTACCTATCACTAAAGGTATGATGCACTATAGGTATACCGGTAAGCTAAATATCATGTGTGACGAGCAATAGTATCAATAAGGGGTTGTGTGTGAAATGGAAATTATTGACGGTGTGTGTGTAGCATACAATCCGTGCTCGTGCAACATGAACCGTCAATAATATGTGCAGTGTCCTACGGCTGCTAGTCACAGAATAACTATATCAAGGAAATAAAGTAAAGGCGCAATTCTACAATGACGTAGAATGTGCGATAGGTATTTGAATCCTAGCCCAGACGCATAATGCCATGCGGGCGATTCCCCTGTAGGTGTTAAATCTACTCACCTACACTCCACGCTCGGTGAATCCTACCATCTGCTCCCCCCTGTAGTAGTGTCCGTAGTCCCTGCCTGCAAACCTGCAATTACGACACGGAAACATATATAAGGCAAATATTCCGCAAAACGCGATATCGAACCAAAACGAGAAACTCGCGTCGCGAACTAAACGCGCGTGTGCACGATACGCTGAATCGTGTGTGTACGCGTCTAAAACTATCGCGACACGCCGCGATACGCTGGATCACAGAACCCACTCACGTATCGCGCGTATCGCGCGAACACAACGGACACCAAAAACGATATATGATCCCAGATTTTCCCACAGGCCAAAACTTATAAAACTAGACATGCCAAAGCACTATACAACACAGAAGACAACCCTAGCCAAGATCCCAGAACCCAACTCCTCTTCTTGGCCGCAATTTGCGGCCAAACTGAATTAATTGGCGGCCGTGTTTGGGAATGGTGGGTTCGTGTTCTGGTGGTGTTCTCTAGACCTAGTGTACATGCTCCAGTTTCCTCAATTTTATCCTGTAGGGTCCGGGTCAAAAGCAGATTCAAGATGTCACAAATATCGCTTAAAAACGACAATTTAGCACAAAAGCAAACCCTATGGTATTTTAGTGTAATCTGGGCTATTTCTCAGTTGAAGTGACCCTATTAACACTAAAATAGGCTAGGTTAACTAACACAATCATCATATGATCAAACTTCCACACAAAACACCACAATCTAGCACTAAACTAACAATTTAACACAAACCGACACTAAACCATACAAGCTAAGCAAACTAGGAAATTGGGTTAAGGAAATATACCCAAAAGGACCCTAGAGAGCAGGTGAATGAGAAGAGCTTCTATAGGTTGCTGGAGCTCCTGCTACTGCTGTTGCTTCCTGCTGCTCCTGCTGCTGCTGATGATAATGATGATGCTGCTGATGATGATGATCATGCTGCTGCTGTTGTTGTTGTTGTTGTTGTTATCTTTGTTGTTGCTGCTGCTACTGCTGAAGGTGTGTGTGTGTGTGTTTGTGAGAGAGAATGAGAGAAAGAGAAAATGAGAAGAGAAATGAGAGAACAAGGCCAAGACCCCCCTCTCTCTTCCCTCATAATGAGGCATGGCTCACACCATGCTTCCCATGCCCCCTCTCTCACACAAAGTCAACAAGAAGTCAAATTAAAACCCTTTAAAAAATCCTTTTTCATTTTTTTTTAAAAAGAACAACCATAACACTTAAACTAATCATAAAACTAACTTAAGACAAATGGCTAGCTAACCATGATTGCCAATCATGTTTAACCCCAAAAACAACCCTAGTTATCATGCACAAGTGTGTGTGTGCCTAACAAAATTCTAATAAAATACTCAATAAATAGGATAAAATATTTAAAACTTAATTTGGTAAACTTTTTATTAAAAACCACACATTAAAATATACTTAGCTACAAAACACATTCTAAGGTTGGTTGAGTATGAGATACTTCAACCGCAGCTAATTGTTGATCTCTAGGGAGATCGAGGTTAGGAGAGTAGACACAGAGGACAACAGCGCGGATCCACTCACAAAGTCCTTTTTCCCAGTAAAGACTTTTATGGGATGGTTGAGTATGAGACACTTCAACCGCAGCTAATTGTTGGGTATGTGATATCACAACAGATGGCCCTAGTGCAAGTGGGAGATTGTTAGTTATATGTATGCCCTAGAGGCCATTACTGTACATACGATGTATATTGTAGTGGATGCTTGGACATATATAGGGAGGACTGTCTTGCTCGACATGATAGTATGCTATCTGGTTGTACTTTATCATGTACTCTGATTGTCTCTATGTTACATGTTGATAAAGCCCTTAGGATATGTACTCGACTACTGGGACTATGATGAGATCATACTAGTGGGGCCGCGGTAGTCGACGAGTACATCCTATAACTGTTCCTAGTCAAGGGTGTATCGAGACAGGGCATCGATGCACTAGAGTAGACTAGCATATACGCATCTTGACCCATATGATGGGCGATGGATGATCCCATATCCATCGGTGTTTGACATCAAGGATGGTGTACGGGTGCTCAGTGGAGACTGGGTACACTGGACGGACTCGCTGAGAACTCCCAGATGGTAGTATACCTCACGTCAGATGGTAGTTCTCTGGTGACACTGGTACAGAGTTGTCTGTTGACCTGAGATCGTCATAGAGTCTTGTGTGATTCCTACTATGCTTTGATTTCCATCATACCACGTCCAAGAGGACGTGCAAAAAGGTGGCTTTTGGGTACAGTCCCGAATCACATGGAGGAAATGAGCGATAGGAGGGGATTCGTCTCTCCCGGTATAGGGAGTTGATGTTGCGCTGTGTTCGATTGGCTATAACCGGAAATCCCTGGCCAGGGTTGTTGAGATTTACTGGTAAGTGTTATCAGTAGTTTTTCGAACTGTTATAGACCTCATATCGACACGACTTATCAAGCTACTGGGGTCTGACGTTTACCACCCCTAGGCGAGATATGCGACATATCAGATGACGAGACCGGACTGTACGGGAGTGTTACTGATAGGATTCACAGGAGAATGTACAGGCTTGCTTGTTGATCTTCTGAGCGCTCAATACCTGGGTGGCTGTTACGTTTAGCTGACCGCTTGCAGCTTGTGGGTGTTTGATTTGATCATCACCTACGGCCGGCGTATTGACGATTCTTTAGAGTCCTACACAGAGGTTTCTTGGCTCCGGCAAAACGGAGTAGGAGCACATATGTGATATGTGCGGGTCCGAGGATAATGTTGTATGTGATACCGTATTGGATTCTCGCGATATGAGATATCGGTCGGGTATATGTGATATACCCAGGTTATCATATTAGTCGGTTATTTGTGAAATAGCCGGATTATCGGATCAAATGTTGATTCGATAATTTAATGTATAATAATATATATGATATATTAAATTACATTAACTAATATTAGCTCACTAAAATATTCATTTTCTCACGGGATAATACATTGATATATATGCGATATATGTTAATTGTATTATTTTCTATTGTTACAAAATATATTGTATATATGATATATAATATTGTAACATGTTAGGGTTACAAATTTAACAATGGTTTAGGGTTTAAACTTGGTTAGGGTTTGGATTAGGGTTAGCTTTTGCATGAAGCTTCCATGAAGCTTTGACTTTGATTTTAGCTAGATATTTTGTTAACCCAATCCCAACCATTAACTCTAGTCAATTATCTACATGGGTTAACTCCTTTATGCTTAACCCTTGGTTAGATTTTGTAACCACTACAATAATTCATTATTCATCACAAAAGGATTCATTCTTCTTCTTCCTTGAGTTCCTTCTTGAAAAAGCTTTCTAGTTTTGCTTTTGTGATGAAAGTGAGTGAGAAAAAGATTATAAATGAGAGCAAAAATCCTACTTCATCATCCTCATCTACCCTTGCCATTTAGATGAGGGTGTTCACTTCATTTAGTGAGTGTTGGCTTGTGTTAATGAAACTTCAAAGTAGATCATCTATGTTATCGAAGATCGGAAGTAAGGTTGCATCATTCTCTTTGTGAAGCCTCTCGAGAGTCCGGAACACGATGATCGCAGCGAAGGGACCTCAGCACGGAGCTTAAGAAGTGAAGGACCGGATCTATAAAGGTTGTAATCCCTCTCACTTAGTGTTAAAGTGTTTAACATGCTAGTTTTCACCTAAACTCTAGTTTAAAGATCCGGCTTTGGATTGTTCGGCACGGCTAAATTTTAAATCGGGCATGGTTGATGCCTCGTAGACCCTTGTGTGTGTGCCTAGCAACCCTACAGGTATGACATCGGCCTAGCCTAACATCTACTTGCAAAACTACAGCTCTGACTAACGAGTCAATCAGGAGGGGTATGGAAACCACATAAATCTGAGTCGATATATATATATATATATATATATATATATATATAATAGTCGGTGATCCCGCCTCAAGGTACCGCGTACGATACAATATCATATGACATCCTGGAGTCTTGAATGCGGATCTATCATCAATATAAAGCTCGTACGGTAAATCATCGTACGGCATCCCAAAAGCTGGGTATGGGTCAATATCATATTCATCTCATAATTATCTGGTATCCTTATCATCATATCTCATGATCCCGGGTACCGATCTAAGTCTAGTACAAATTGATACTATCTATCTAAATATAAATGCGTGTGTGAAGCACTCGTCCAAAGGCCCGCTAAAATCTCATGTTGTATCCCAAATACGAATCACATCATATCACCAATCTCATGGAACTATGCCCAAAGTTATCGACTGATCTCCAAATATCATCCACCATCCTCATCATCCAGGTATAGGTATAACAAGCAAGTATGTGTGTGTGGGGGGGTGTAAACCTATTCTTGGGGTCGCAACTAGGAAACTATACTAGTTTACTTCTAAACCCTAATCTATCCATAATACACCTAATCACATCTAGAATATCCATATCACACAATAAGCTATCATATATAGTGTATATATAGTATACTTTTCACGACCCGAAAGTACGGAATGTGACTGGCACTTAGATTATGAGACGTCTAAAGGCGTAACGTAACCTAAGTCAGCCAAAGCCCAGAAAAATCTAAACCAAAATCAAAGCGAATGAAGGAAAACCTTTAATGAAGACGGTTTTTAAATCATTCAAGTTGCATAGAATCCCTTTAAAAAGAAAACATCAAAAATTTCCGAAAATTTTGGCAGAGTCTCCCCTGTATTTTCTATCCCCCAAAATGGGTACAACAAGATAATAAACCTGTAATCATAAAATGGCATCCCCAAGCGGGAGCTAGCTCTTCGCCCAAGGCGGATCACAACCACATGCAATATAATAGCAATATCAAGAAAAGTGCATGAAAGAAACGCAAAATATCAGAAACACAACGCCGGCTCAAGTGAGCTCGACCCAAAAGAAACCACAAATATACAAATCTCTCAGTCTCATCACTAGGTTGCATATATAATATAAAGTGGTAGATGGAGAATACTAGATACAATGATAAAGCAAAAAGAAATAAAGTGTGCTCGCAACCCACCTACGGGCGATGTCGCGAGTCTGAGCAAAAGGAGCTGATGATAGGATAGCCCGCCGCTACAAGGGTGACGGGTCCGACCTGCAAGACACTGTGGCACAACGGGGGTGAGTTGCCAGCTCGTGAGTACAATATAATATCTAGTAAAGCAATCGTAAGAATGCATGCAATGCACCACAACATGTATGTCCATATGTGATACAATAGCTCTAGTATGCATGCACTTGTATGCAATGTCATTACTAAATCTTTAAGTGTTTTAAATGCTAAGGATACTACATTCTTAACTTTAGAAAATGAATATCTATATAATAGCTAAGTACCATCAAGAAATCATCTAAAAACCCGTGTCAAGTATCGACACCAAAAATGAATCATCTCTGTCTCAATATCTCACTGTATCAATGTCTCAAATATCGGGCTCCGTCAGTCCGGATCGGCCCACGTCATCAAATCTCACGACAACGGTCGGTATCCTCCGGATATCCGCCGCGCCAGACATCACCGGTAGGTAGTCTTCCCCTGCCAGGCTCATCGTCTACAACTCGATCTTCTTGCCCCGGGGTACCATACCGGGCCCACCATGTACCCGAGACGGTTCATCCACTCCTCGAATCGGGTCTCGAAATCCAACAGAAAACATGAAAACTCATGGTAGACGACACATACATCACGAGAAAACCGCAACTTTGTTTTAAAAATGATAAATATAATCTTTTGTTAAATTCTTGCGGTTTTCCCCAAAAATCCAGAAATCGCAGCAATACTGAAATTCTCAAGAAAATCATAATGTTCACATGTTATGTGTGATAAATGTCTATGATATCAATGTATATGATGTGAATTTTGGATAGAAATCTATGTAAATATGATGATAATGCGAGTTATATACATGCTACGCAATTTCATATATCATGTATGAATGCAAATGGCGATATTAAGTTAAACAGGTTCTATAGTGCACGTGGCATGGCAATTACCAAAGGCGTGTGTGTCACATGAATAGTGCGCGTGCAACAGATGCCAATGGTAATGGTGTTCGTGTCCTACGAAGTGATATCGCATAAGTGTAGATGAATGTCCATGCAATCTAATATACGGTTAGCTATAAGGGTATACAATGTACATAAAGGGATAAGTTAACTAACAATATAAATCTTGTAAGAAGTAGGGTAATCCTAACTAGGGGGCGTATCGCTCCATCCAGACGATTCCCCCATAGATGAATACATCTACTCACCTGAAATCCCCGCTAATCCAATCCGACCACCGCCTTGCCTTTACGTGCCGTGTCCGATGTTTCCCCGACCGATCCTATATTTGCACAACACCAAGCATAAGATTACAAAACCTAAAACGATGCAAGTCACAATATACAATTATCGACGCTCTCGAATTAAACATAACATGCACTCGGTGCGCGGGAAAACGCACGAAAATCGCTAATCTTTAACTAGAACCGTCATTTCGGGGAAATCGACAAAACTAAAACCCGACTGGACGAAACCCCACATTCGCGCACTCTAATAGTCCTATACGAAGCTAATTATATCGCTAATATAACGCAATTAGATCGCATCCAAATTTTTATAAAAATCTAGTAAGCAAATTGTATACCGATTCGATGCAAACATCGCAATTTATCGATTTAGCGAGCGTAACCTTACACAATTAACCACTCTAACCAATTAGGTAACCAAAGCTCTAAATTAACTCTAACAACCATTCTTCAAACCCTAATTTGAAATCAATCCCTCTCTTGATTTTCATGAACAAACAATTACAACTAAATTAATACTTCCAATTTCAATTTTAGCACATTAAAACTACAAGTTAACAAACTAGTTTAGAATTTCACCTCACAAGTGGAACCCTAGCATGATCAAGCCACCAAAGAAGCCTCCTTTCTCTAATTTTTGAACTAATTTGGTTTGAAGAGAGACTGGATTAGGGTTTTGCTTTGAATGGGTTAATGAATTTGTGGATTTTGTATGAATTTTGAGATGAAAAATGAAGCAAAATGAAGTGAGAAGAGAGGGGAATTTTTGCAGAATGGGGTCAGCCAGCAGCAAGAGGGGATGGTGTGGGATTTTTGGAGAAGTTTCTAGGTCTAAAAACACCTCATGTTCTCATTTAATGCATTTCACATCAACTTTTTACGAAAAAACCACTTTTTACTTCATTTTTTCACAAATTTCCAACCATAAAATTAAAATCTTAGCAAGTCATGATACAATTTTATTAACACCATATTTTAGCTTATAAAGATTCCTAATTATGAAATTTACCTAATTAAATTTGTATTTATCACTAATTTAACGTATTTTAAAAAGCCTAAAATAATAAAAAAAATAATTAATTACGAAAAAAATTTATTTAACTAGAAAATTATAAGTGACATTTTAGTGACCAAATTATAGTAATATCTTATCTAAATTTTGTATAATTAGGTCTACAATGAAAAATATCTATTTTGACTTTTTACGGAAAAAGCCGAAAAATTAGCCGATTACCGAAAAACTGCCGAAACGATTTTCGAAGGGTTACAATCTTCCCCCCTTAAAGAAATTTGGTCTCCGAATTTAGAATTTAACTACGCGTACCTTCAAAAAGATAGGGATATCTCTTCCTCATCTCGACCTCGGTCTCCCAGGTGACCTCCTCGCTGTTCGGGCCACGCCAAAGGACCTTGACGGACGGTATAACCTTCGACCTCAATTTCTTCACCTGCCGATCCAAAATGACAACCGGCTGCTCGGTGAAGGAAAGATCACTCTCAAGATGGATCGTCTGGTGCTGAATCGCATGGGAAGGATCATGAAGGTACTTGCGGAGTTCGAGACATGGAACACGGGATGAACATCGGGGAAGCTGGGCGGAAGCGCTAACCGATAACCGACTGGACCAACACGCTCTAGGATCTCGAAAGGACCAACATATCTAGGACTCAGCTTCCCTTTCCGCCCAAATCTCATCACACCTTTCATCGGAGAGACCTTCAGGAAAACATGATCGCCAACAGCGAACTCGAGTCGGCGACGACGCTTGTCACCATATGATTTCTGCCTGCTCTGTGCCGCTCCCATCGTGTCCCGAATCAGCTGTATCTTCTCGGTCGTCTCCTGTACAATCTGCGGCCCCAAAATACTTCTCTCCCTGAGCTCTGTCCAACATACAGGCGATCGACATCTCCTCCCATATAAAGCCTTGAAAGGTGCCATCTGAATCGTCTCCTGGAAGCTATTATTGTAGGAAAACTCGATCAAAGGCAAATGACGATCCCAGCTACCACCGAAATCTAAAACACAAGCTCTGAGCATGTCCTCAAGAGTCTGAATAGTACGCTCCGACTGACCGTCAGTCTGCGAATGAAAGGCTGTGCTAAAACTCAATCGGGTGCCTAAAGCTTCCTGTAGTTTCTGCCACAATCGGCTGGTAAACTGGGTGCCACGGTCGGACACGATGCAAGTCGGAACACCATGCAGTTGCACTATCTCATCAATATAAACCTGGGTGTACTGAGAAAATCCAAAAGTGGTCTTCACTGGCAGGAAGTGAGCCGCTTTCGTCAGTCGATCCACAATCACCCAAATAGAGTCATACCCTCGACTGGTCCTGGGTAGACCCATAATGAAGTCTATGGAGACCTGCTCCCACTTCCACTCAGGGATGGGCAAAGGCTGTAACTTGCCGGCTGGCCTTTGGTGCTCGGCCTTGACTTGCTGACAAGTCAGGCATCTGGACACAAAGTCTGTAACATCCTTCTTCATCCCGTCCCACCAGTAAACCTCTCTCAAATCACGGTACATTTTGGTGGAACCTGGATGCACACTGTATACTGATCTATGTGCCTCCTCGAGAATATCACGCCTCAGTCCCTCTGAATCTGGCACGCACAGTCGAGTCCCAAATCGAAGTATCCCCTGATCATCCATCACGAACTCGGAAACTCTGTCCTGCCGAATCTGCTCAATAATCTCTAATATACGGGCATCGCCGGACTGTGCCTCACGGATACGGTCAAGTAACTGTAGGCGTGCTCTGAAATGGGCCAGCTGTCCCCCTGTAGGAGTAAACTCGAACTTTACTCTGCTATCACATAAAACCTGCCAATCCGCCGCTATCACATAAAACCTGCCAATCCGCCGTCGTCTGCATCTGTACTGTGCTCAAACAAGATAAACAACCTCCGGGCCTCCTACTCAAAGCATCTGCCACCACATTCGCCTTGCCCGGATGGTATAAAATCTCGCAGTCATAATCTTTCACAAACTCCATCCAACAGCGCTGTCTCAGATTCAGATCTCGCTGCTGGAAAATATACTTCAAACTCTTGTGGTCAGTGAATATCTGGCACGACTCACCGTATAGGTAATGTCTCCAGATCTTAAGTGCAAATACCACTGCAGCCATCTCTAAATCATGGGTGGGGTAGTTCTGTTCGTGTTTCCTCAGCTGCCGAGAAGCATACGCGATAACTCTGTCGTGCTGCATCAATACACAGCCCAGCCCCACTCGAGAAGCATCACAATATACCACGAACCCACCTGATCCTGAAGGCAATGCTAATACTGGTGCAGTAGTCAGACGAGTCTTCAACTGCTGGAAGCTATCCTCACATGCCTGGGTCCAATCAAAAGGAACCCCTTCCGGGTCAACCCGGTCAACGGTGCAGCAATGCGGGAGAAATCCTGGACAAAACGTCGATAATAGCCGGCCAGACCTAGAAAGCTGCGAACCTCTGTAACTGATACTGGTCTAGGCCAACGCTGAACTGCCTCGATCTTCTTCGGGTCCACACAAATACCGTCTCTCGTCACCACATGACCCAAGAAGTCGACACTGTCTAACCAGAATGCGCACTTGGAAAATTTGGCGAACAGCTGATGCTCCCTCAAAGTCTGCAATGTGATACGTAAGTGCTGCTCATGCTCCTCCCGGCTCCGAGAATAAACCAAGATGTCGTCAATGAACACAATAATGAACTGATCGAGATACGGCCTGAATACACGGTTCATCAAATCCATAAATGCTGCCGGGGCATTAGTGAGCCCGAACGACATCACCAAGAACTCATAATGACCATATCGAGTACGGAAGGCGGTCTTCGGAATATCCTCCTTCCGAACTCGCAACTGGTGATAACCTGACCGTAAATCAACCTTCGAGAAAAACCCTGGACCCTGGAGCTGGTCGAATAAGTCATCAATGCGGGGTAGGAGATACCTGTTCCGCACAGTAACCCGGTTCAGCTGACGATAATCAATGCATAAACGCATACTTCCGTCCTTCTTCTTAACAAACAAGACGGGAGCACCCCAAGGTGACACACTCGGTCGGATAAGCCCTTTGTCCAGCAAGTCCTGTAACTGATCCTTCAGCTCTCTCAGCTCCGCCGGGGCCATACGATAAGGCGGTATAGAGATAGGCCCCGTGCCGGGGATCAGGTCGATGCAGAACTCAATCTCGCGCTCTGGTGGCAGACCAGGCAGCTCATCAGGGAATACATCAGGAAACTCTCTCACAACAGGGACCTGGTCCAACGGAACCTCTGTGGAGCTAGTATCACAAACATAAGCTAAGAATCCCTGACACCCTTTCCTCAAGAGCTGACCAGCGCGAAGAGAAGAAATCAAGCTGGGAAGGGTAGCGCTACGATCTCCCAGAATAATAAGAACCGGCTCGCCAGGAAAACTGAATTTGACTGCTTTCTCACGGCAGTCCACGGATGCATAACAGCTGGCTAGCCAGTCCATACCAAGAAGAACGTCAAAGTCTAGCATATCGAGGAGAATCAAATCAACTGAAGAATCTCTCTCCCCGATACGAACGGAACACGATCGGTACACAAAACGGGCAACAAAAGACTCGCCTACCTGTGTAATAACGACAAGCGGCTGATCTAACGGAGAAGACTCTCGGCCCAACCTTGGTGCAAAATACGTGGAAACATAGGAATGTGTGGAGCCTGGATCAAATAATACCCGTGCATCAAAAGAACATACTGGCAGAGTACCTGTCACGACGGCATTGGATGCCTGTGCATCCTGAGGAGTCAACGCGAACACTCGGGCCTGTCCACCACTAATAGCTGGCTGTCCTCTGCCTCTACCTCGGCCTCTGCCTCTGCCTCTGTCGCCTCGTCCTCTCTGAACCGGACCGCCACGGCCACGGCCTCTAGAAGCATCTGGCTGGCGTGAAGCATCATCGGGAGTAGGAAGTAAAGCTCTCTGAGAAGGTGGTGAGGGTGGTAAAGTCACATGCGGGACTGTCGCCGCACCCGGACGTCCCATGGTACAGTCTCTGACACGGTGGTACTGACTCCCGCACCGAAAACATTCTGGAGATGACTGCTGGGTCTGTGGATATGAACCAAATAACTGACCTCGTCTCAATCCTCTGCCTCCACCATCTCCCGAAAATAATCTATCGCGGTGTCTACCCATCTGCCGCTGAGCTGGCGTATCAGTACGGATCCTTTTCGGCCCCGAAACGACCGGAGTCTCAGAAATACGCTCCTCGAAAAGTAAGGCTACATCCATCGCGGCTGCATATGTATCAAAGTGCTGGGTGCCAATGGCAAGGAATAGCTGTGTATCAAGCCCTCTCACAAACCTCTTTATTCTCTTCTCTTCTGTGTCGACTAGGTACGGAGCATATCGAGACAACTGGGTAAACTGTATATCATACTCCGACACCGTCATCCCAGGAGTCTTGCGCAAAGACTCAAAACTACGGGCTCGAGCATCTCGGACACTCTCCGGAAGAAAACGGGCAAGAAATGCAGATGTAAACTCATCCCAGGTCATAGAAGGTAGACCTGCAGCTCGGCCTCTCTCTACTGAATCGTACCATGTCTGGGCAAGACCCTCCAGACGAAAACTCGCAAACTCCACCAATCTATCATCAGAACACCTCAACGAACGGCAGATCCGAGCCATCCTATCAAGAAATTCCTGTGGGTCCTCTGTCGCATCTGTACCGGTAAAACCTGGAGGTCTCAATCTCATGAACTCCTGTAGTGAAACAGGGATAGTCTCCGTAGTAGCAGCAGGAGTGACCATCTGTGCAGCAGGTACGATCATGGTCTGTGCAGTGGAAGGAACGTCCTCGGATCTCTGTGCCCGGCTGGACTCAACTAAAGATCCCATCATCTTTCGCAACTCTTGCATGCCGGCCTCTAATCTGGCAATACGGTCTGGATAAGGCGGATCAGTATGACCCTGAGGGACAGGCGTATCATCCCGCTCGATCCTCGCCTCAGACGGGCCAGCCCGAATCTCATCCCTAGCGGCAGCCCACTGAGCTCTCGTAGTCTTTGGCGGCATCGAAGCTAGAATAAGAAACAGGGCTGATAAGGACATTGCAATTGAATCAAGGAATGCAAGGAATCAAGAAAGGAAATAAAAGCAATTATGTCCTAAGGTCACTTAGGTGGAGTACCGTATCGTAAGTATGCCGCGGATCATACCCACGCTACGCCACTCTGCTTAAGTCACCTACTCCATCTACCAAGGTCGTCCTACACTCAGAAAGGTAAAACCTGGCTCTGATACCAACTTTGTCACGACCCGAAAGTACGGAACGTGACTGGCACTTAGATTACGAGACGTCTAAAGGCGTAACGTAACCTAAGTCAGCCAAAGCCCAGAAAAATCTAAACCAAAATCAAAGCGAATGAAGGAAAACCTTTAATGAAGAAGGTTTTTAAATCATTCAAGTTGCATAGAATCCCTTTACAAAGAAAACATCAAAAATTTCTGAAAATTTTGGCAGAGTCTCCCCTGTATTTTCTATCCCCCAAAATGGGTACAACAAGATAATAAACCTGTAACCATAAAATGGCACCCCCAAGCGGGAGCTAACTCTTCGTCCAAGGAGGATCACAACCACATGCAATATAATAGCAATATCAAGAAAAGAGCATGAAAGAAACGCAAAATATCATAAACACAACGCCGGCTCAAGTGAGCTCGGCCCAAAAGAAACCACAAATATACAAATCTCTCAGTCTCATCACTAGGTCGCATATACAATATAAAGTGGTAGATGGAGAATACTTGATACAATGATAAAGCAAAAAGAAATAAAGTGTGCTCACAACCCACCTACGGGCGATGTAGCGAGTCTGAGCAAAAGGAGCCGATGATAGGATAGCCCGCCGCTATAAGGGTGAAGGGTCCGACCTGCAAGACACTGTGGCACAACGGGGGTGAGTTGCCAGCTCGTGAGTAGAATATAACATCTAGTAAAGCAATCGTAAGAATGCACGCAATGCACCACAACATGTATGTCCATATGTGATACAATAGCTCTAGTATGCATGCACATGTATGCAATGTCATTACTAAATCTTTAAGTGTTTTAAATGCTAAGGATACTACATTCTTAACTTTAGAAAATGAATATCTGTATTATAGCTAAGTACCATCAAGAAATCATCTGAAAACCCGTGTCAAGCATCGACACCAAAAATGAATCGTCTCTGTCTCAATATCTCACTGTATCAATGTCTCAAATATCGGGCTCCGTCAGTCCGTATCAGCCCACGTCATCAAATCTCACGACAACGGTTGGTATCCTCCGGATATCCGTCGCGCCAGACATCACCGGTAGGTAGTCTTCCCCTGCCAGGCTCATCGTCTACAACTCGATCTTCTTGCCCCGGGGTACCATACCGGGCCCACCATGTACCCGAGACGGTTCATCCACTCCTCGAATCGGGTCTCGAAATCCAACAGAAAACATGAAAACTCATGGTGGACGACACATACCTCACGAGAAAACCGCAACTTTGTTTTAAAAATGATAAATATAAGCTTTTGTTAAATTCTTGGGGTTTTCCCCAAAAATCCAGAAATCGCAGCAATACTGAAATTCTCAAGAAAATCATAATGTTCACATGTTATGTATGATAAATGTCTATGATATCAATGTATATGATGTGAATTTTGGATAGAAATCTATGTAAATATGATGATAATGCGAGGTATATGCATGCTACGCAATTTCATATATCATGTATGAATGCAAATGGCGATATTAAGTTAAACAGGTTCTATAGTGCACGTGGCATGGCAATTACCAAAGCCATGTGTGTCACATGAATAGTGCGCGTGCAACAGACGCCAATGGTAATGGTGTTCGTGTCCTACGAAGTGATATCGCATAAGTGTAGATGAATGTCCATGCAATCTAATATACGGTTAGCTATAAGGGTATGCAATGTACATAAAGGGATAAGTTAACTAACAATATAAATCTTGCAAGAAGTAGGGTAATCCTAACTAGGGGGCGCATCGCGCCATCCAGACGATTCCCCCATAGATGAATACATCTACTCACCTGAAATCCCCGCTAATCCAATCCGACCACCGCCTTGCCTTTACGTGCCGTGTCCGATGTTTCCCCGACCGATCCTATATTTGCACAACACCAAGCATAAGATTACAAAACCTAAAACGATGCAAGTCACAATATACAATTATCGACGCTCTCGAATTAAACATAACATGCACTCGGTGCGCGGGAAAACGCACGAAAATCGCTAATCTTTAACTAGAACCGTCATTTCGGGGAAATCGACAAAACTAAAACCCGACTGGACGAAACCCCGCATTCGCGCACTCTAATAGTCCTATACGAAGCTAATTATATCGCTAATATAACGCAATTATATCGCATCCCAATTTTTATAAAAATCTAGTAAGCAAATTGCATACCGATTCGATGCAAACATCGCAATTTATCGATTTAGCGAGCGTAACCTTACACAATTAACCACTCTAACCAATTAGGCAACCAAAGCCCTAACTTAACTCTAACAACCATGCTTCAAACCCTAATTTGAAATCAATCCCTCTCTTGATTTTCATGAACAAACAATTACAACTAAATTAATACTTCCAATTTCAATTTTAGCACATTAAAACTACAAGTTAACAAACTAGTTTAGAATTTCATTTCACAAGTGGAACCCTAGCATGATCAAGCCACCAAAGAAACCTCCTTTCTCTAATTTTTGAACTAATTTAGCTTGAAGAGAGAGTGGATTAGGGTTTTGCTTTGAATGGGTTAATGAATTTGTGGATTTTGTATGAATTTTGAGATGAAAAATGAAGCAAAATGAAGTGAGAAGAGAGGGGAATTTCTGCAGAATGGGGTCGGCCAGCAGCAAGAGGGGATGGTGTGGGATTTTTGGAGAAGTTTCTAGGTCTAAAAACACCTCATGTTCTCATTTAATGCATTTCACATCAACTTTTTACAAAAAAACCCCCTTTTTACTTCATTTTTTCACAAATTTCCAACCATAAAACTAAAATCTTAGCAAGTCATGATACAATTTTATTAACACCATATTTTAGCTTATAAAGATTCCTAATTATGAAATTTACCTAATTAAATTTGTATTTATCACTAATTTAATGTATTTTAAAAAGCCTAAAATAATAAAAAAAAATAATTAATTACGAAAAAATTTATTTAACTAGAAAATTATAAGTGACATTTTAGTGACAAAATTATAGTAATATCTTATCTAAATTTTGTATAATTAGGTCTACAATGAAAAATATCTATTTTGATTTTTTACGGAAAAAGCCGAAAAATTAGCCGATTACCGAAAAACTGCCTAAACTATTTTCGAAGGGTTACAATACTCGATATCGAACTGCGGGGATGCTATACGCCATCCACCCGACTTTCCCCGTAGATATAATCTACTCACCTTTCTTTCTTGCCGATGTCGATGTCGCCATCATCTTCTTCATCGTCTCGAATCACCGTGAGGGTACCTACATGCCACACGTATTGCATCGCATTAAAACCAAATCGAAACTAAAACGACCCACGAAAACCAAAACGATACGCTTAAAAGCCTATAGGTTAGAACCTATGGTTAGCTCTCACAAATCAACCTGATATCACTCGAAATAGACGTACAAACGTCACATAATCGAGATAACGCACAAATACAAAAATCTAGAAATCGAAATACGGAAAACCATAACTCAAATCAAAGTAGCAACTGGAGAAAGTGGTCCCAGATTTTGACTAAAGCCAAAACAAGGCAAGCAAACAACTCTGGGGTGATATATGGTGTGAATATGACCTACTGAAGCAATTTGGGCACCTATTTTATCAGGGGGGCTGGCTACATCCATGCAAAATCCGGCCAGGCCGGTTTGGGTAGGGAATTAGGGATTCGTTCTGGTAGGGTAGTCTCCTGGTGGTCTAACAAAGCTTCTGAAGTTGTTTATTTTTCCAGTAAAAATCCCAGTTCATTCCAGATTTGCCTGCACACTCAAAATTCACAAACCAACATTGCAAAGTTCTGTTTTCAGTTCAAGGTCTTGTATGGTATTGGATCTGGGTTTTTAGCACCAATAGGGGTTTAAGGGTTACCACTAAGGCTTAATTACACTATCACAACTCAAATTAACCTAACCCTCTCTAGGGTTTACCAAAGTCCACCAAAGTTCGCCAAAACGACATGAAGCACGTATGGATGCATAAGGAATTAAAACACTACACTAATGGTGCAGAAATTACCTCCCTTGGCAACTCAAGAATTTTCTTGAGTTGCTCAAAGTTCTCAAAATCTTCTCTTTCTTGGTCCATGGGGTAGCTAGTGAGCTCATGTATCTTTTTTGTGAAAAGGGTAATTGGTTTTGAGTTGATTTTCATGGTGTTTTGGGGGATTTTGTGGAGAAGGAGAGGAGGGGAATAGCCGCAGTAGCAGCAAAGGGAAGAGAGGGGAGAGAAATGAGTGAGGAAAATGATGGAGGATGGATCAAGATAAAGGGTTGACCCTCACCCACTCTTTCTCTCTCTTGCCCACTCCTCACTATTCTAATCATATCCTTTTCTTTTCTTTTCTTTTCTATTTTCTTTTAAAACCACAACTATGCTTAAAATATGAAGTAAAACCATGGAAAAATATGTAACAAGTGTAAAAATGATATGGTGTAATATTTTGCAAAAAATACGCTTAAAGCGCGATTAGCGATTTTTAATCGCGATTAATACTAAATTAGTGTCAAATTAATCGTAAAAACTTAAAATTTGCATAATTCACATCAAACACCCTCTTACTAATAATTTCTATAATTTTCCAAATTTTTCCCAATTTATCGGTATTTAATTATAACAAAATTTTAAAATATTCATTGAAAATTAATATTAAATTATAAAAATTCCCCAAAAATAATATTTTATTTTTTTTGAAATATTACAACTTGAACTGCGGTTCTTAGATCAATTTCATAAGGCAAATTGATTACTTTAATTATTATAGATTTTGTTATTTATTTAGTGTTTTTTGAAAGAGTTTTGAGTTCTAAGTTGGGCATTTTTTTATATGATTTGAATTGCTATTATTACTAGGTTTTCTATTGTTTCTTGAATCGATTTTATAATATAAAACAAGCAGTTCTGTTGTTTCTTCGTCTTTTTCCACCACCACCACTTTTTCTAAATCAAGAATGGTCCACTCATAGGCTAGATTAATAGATATGATAGCGTATATAAATATAGAAATAAAAAATATACCATAATCACTTGGAAAAACCTCATTGAGGAAGACATAACGTCATGTTGCGGAATATAGGGTTTGAAAGTCGAGCGGTGATATATTCCGTAACCGCTTGAGAAAAAAATTACTTAAATAGAGCATAAATAACAACCGTTAGATTTAACCACTATCTTAAATAGCTGTTAACTCTGAACGTTTCTGATTTGTTGGATAAATTAACTTTTAATTTTAACCGCTATTTTAAGTATAGCTTAAATAAAAATCGTTAGATTTAACTGTTATTTAAAGTAGCGGTTAACTATAAACGGTTCTGATTTGTTGTATATTTATTTTATCTAATGTTGATGGTAACTTGATGATGCTCGATATTGGTGATCTCCCAGATCATGACACGTGGCAGATGACGTGTCCCAGAGTATGCAAGTAAGGGCCTACAGTGGCCGACCACACCACATCTATGCTCGTCCTACCGAGCAAACGTTGGCTCACCTACGAGCCCCCTGCATAACCGGCCTCCTCGGCCTCACAGCTCGTCCCCGGGTTACAGCAGAACCAAGATACCTCGGCTTTCCCGCTCGTCCGCGAGCTCTCCTGCCAAGGTCATCTTCCTCGGTCTCATTGACCGACCAACGGCACCGCTCACAGGCGCAACCGCCATCCCACGAATCTCGCCATGCGCGAGATATCCGTCGGCCATATCCTACGTTCCACACCATCACGATCCCCCATTAACGAGCCTCTCTCGCCATTAATGGAACATCCCGCTCATCACACGGGCGTGACGTTGGGAGCGTAATGGCCGGCGTGATTCTCGTGCCTGCCTTGCCTGCTGCCACCGCTATATAAATATCTTTTTCAAATGGTTCAAGTAAACCATTTTTTACTCCACTAAGCAGTTACTCTGCTCGGATTTCCTCTCTAATTTGATCGTCGGAGGGTCCTCGGTGGTACAACCGCTCCGGGACTTCCTTACAGGTATCTCGGCAAAAACCAACCTCAACCCATTGAGATCCACACACTTCAGGAGCCTACCTCCAGATCCAATCTCAGCCATCCATCACAGCCATTTGTATATCAGCTGAGGGCAACATCTGAAGGTGATCTACGCCTCCATCATAACCGCTACTTTAAGTAGCTGTTAAAGGACAACCGTTAGATTTTAACATTTTTTTATAAAAGCTGTTAATTTTTAACTGTCCGTTGGATAAATATTTTTATGGAATGGATATACCTGTTCCGAAGCCATGATTGATTTCATCAATCACTGTTAATTTATGCAAGGAAAATACTTGTCCAACTCCAAGTGGCAACACGTGGCAAGACATTTTGACCGGAAGGTGATTAATTAAACCGATACTTTTACCGCTGCAAATTTTGGCTTGGAAGTCATGTCATGGGCTGTTTTATAATTTGTATTTTAAATATATGTTGGGGTCTTTTGTTTGTCAAACCTTTTTAGTCATTTAAAGGGATTAACTCAAGGTGTCTATCCGGCCGGCCCGGGCCGCCGGTCTTGGGGGTCTTCCGGCCGGGCCGGGCCGGAGTTGATCGGGCTTAGGCCTAGCCCGAACCCCCAAAACCCGAATCCAGCCAAGCCCGTGGCCCGGCTTGGGTCAGGCCGGGTTCAGCTGGCCCGTTTTTTAAAAATTGATTTTAAAAAAAATAAATTAAAATTATTTTTAAAATAAAATTCTGCTTTTATGATTTTTTTTGGAAATTCTTTTAACCAGAATTTCGTGTAGGTCACAGGGCAGACCTAGATATTTTATTGATTAAAATTTTTTTGAGAGGGGACAAAAGTTTGTAAATCTTACCTCTCATACAATTGTTAAAAAAAATTAAAAATACAATTCAAAAAAAAAAAAACTAACCGGTGCCTCTCATATCGGTCTTTACTTTTCAACGGTGTCAAAGTATTCAATACTCTTAACCTGTTGCTGTCTAGCTTCTGCATCGAACAAATATTTTTGGCACACTGCAATATCCAATGCGTCATCCGACAGCCTTGCTTTCTTATTGCTCAGAACTCTATTACTTGCACTAAAAGCAGATTCCAAAGCTACTGTGGACACCGGAGTTATTAGTAAATCATGAGCTACGGTAGAAAACACAGGATACATGTGTGCATGTGTTTTCCACCAATCCAAAATATTAAAATTATCTAGTTGATCCACGGCAAGAAAATAATTGAAATCAGTTTGCAATTACATTGTAAGCTCATTATAAGTGGAAAAAGTAGAAACGATTATTCATTTTTTTTCTGCAGCAAAAACTGAAATATTTCATTTTTGGAAGGTTGCTGTGAAGAGGAAGATAAAGAAGAAGTTCAATTTTGACCGTACTATATATCATATATAGCATACAAATATTGTAAATAAGAATCTAAAACATTTTTATAATCTTCTATACTAGTACCTAAGTTTTCATGGTATCTATCTAATAAAAAAAATTAATGTCACGACACAACCCCAAACACAGACGGTATTGTCCGCTTTTGGCAAAGCCGCACGGTTTTATCCCTTTGAATCAATCGGACTCAAGTTAACTGCTTCCTCAGAGGCAAAGGATACAGTTGTACGAGCCTATAGAACAGATCCTAGGGAAATTCTGGGATGAGTGTCCTCCTAGGAAGTTGCCCCTTCTCGAATCCGGTTAATTTCAAGGGACAAAACCGTGCGGTTTCGGTCAGAACGGACAATACCGTCTGTGTTTGGGGATGGGTCGTGACAATCAATTATCTTTTCTAAATTTAGGATAAAAAACAGTAACTATACAAAACAATGCTGGAACATTTCGCCAATATTTATTCAATTTCGTAAGCATGCTACGTAACATTCCAGTAAATGCACTTTCAGGATTAATTACATGCTCATTAATAATTTTACTAATATAAAATAACTTTTTTAATACTACACATGTAGTAGGATACTAAACACCAGATAAACATTTAGTCACATTGTAAAATATTTTTAAAAATCTCAAAATATATTTACAAACAAACCAATCATAATTCTCTAAATTATCATTGGGCATTTGTTTCTCATAAAATAAAGTAATAGGCTCTCGATATTTTAAAACACATTTCAATATCTCATATGTGGAATCCACCTAGTTGGAATGTTGAATTTGAAATATCTAAATTTTAAATTTAATTAAGTACAAGTTTGCTTAAAAAATTGTTTTCGGGGTCGAAAGGTTTCAATAAATATCAATGTAATTTTAAGTTTCGCTAAATAAAAATCAATTATACTAAGACCATTATGCACAATTAAATTTAAAATATGGCATGCACATCTTTGATGAAATAATTCTCCATTCAAAACATAATTTAAATTATTTTTTAAAATTACTATAGTAGAATTATTATTAGTAGTAGTATCCAAAGTAGCTGAAAATATTTTATTTCGAATATTATATTTACGTACAGTAGTCAAAATATAATTATTTATATTATTTTCACTTTGTGGATATTCTATTTTTGAAAAACCAATAATTCTTTTATGTAAAAATGAATCATTATCAATGAAATGTGCAGTAATACAAATATAACTCATGCCTCATTTTGTAGTCTTAAGATTAGAAATTAATGCAATTTTACTTTTAAGACATAAAAATATTAATCATATTGGTTTTACCATCATGAAATTTTTTAAAACATCACTTCTAAGTGTTGTTCTTGGTACTCTCGAAAAGATGGATTATATGCATTTTTTTTTACCAATCTATCAAATTTTTTGTTTTCTGCAAAACCAAATGGTTGTTCAGTTTGTATGATATATTTTGTAAGTTCTCTTCTATTAGTATTTTACGAATAAGAAAAACTAGTTAAATAGTTAGACAATTTACCAAGAATCTGCTTTTTCGTGTTTGATTAAATATCTTTTTAGGTGGGCAGTTCCATTTGAAGTGGCACAAGTAAAATATACTTGGCAATGAGTACAAGCAACCCTTTCTCCTTTACTTGCAACTGTTTGTACTACAAAATATTTTCAAATATCAGAAGTTTTAGTTTTTTTATCTTTAAGGGTAGAAGTGTTTGGTTTCAGTGCTCGCGCCGCTGAAACCGCGGCCGAGGCGGAAGCGAAAACAAAAAATTTAGCGAACACTGAATACCCGTAAAACCCGAGATTCGATCCATAGACTTATACTAGCTAACTAAGAGTGCAAGGGTTGAAGAACTACTGTAACGTTTTGAAAATCGTTTCGGTGAAATTTCGGAAAAAACGGTAAAATAAGGGGGTTTTCTGTAAAAAGACAAAATATAAATATCTTTATTATAAAATTAAATATACATATTCTAGCTATGTAATTGCTAGTATTTGGTGTTTATTGAACCACTGGTGAAATTTCAAATTTTCTGAAAATTTTTCCGAAATTAATTATTTTAATATTATTTTAAGCCGTCACTAATATATTTAATGAGGGAAAATTACAAATTGGAATGAGTTGAAACAAATTTTTTGCATCATAAAATATTAAATAAAATTTTATCATGTGGTTTTTGAAACGAAATCGTTTGCCAAAACGGTGAAGAAAATTATTGAAGAAAAATGCTTAAATGGTGAAAATAAGTTAAATGGAGATTTGGGGTATTATATTTATCATTTTCCCTCATCCCACACACACACCCACACTCACACAACCCCATATTCAGCAGCCCTCTCCAAGTGTTCCTCACTTATTGATAGAAGAAAAGAAATCATGAGAAAGAAAACAAAGGAAGTGAGAAAATAGTAAAAAGAGTATAGTCTTTTGTTGACTTGGTCTTCTTTTCTCCCATTGACTTCACCCACTCCCACACCACACCTCACTCCTCTCCTCCCTTGGCCGAATCTGAACTGTTGGCAGCCCCCCCATTTTTCTCCAAGTCCTCATCTTCTTTCACCTCCAAATTCATTCAAAAATCAACCAAAATCAACACAAATCAAAGCAAACTCAAAATCTAATCCCTACCCATTTCTCATTAGCCAAACTTGCATGGATCTAGGGAATAAGTTGGCATTTTAGAGGCTTTGATTTCCATATTTGATCTCTTGATCATGAGGTATAATTCTAATCTTTTTCTTAATTTGTTGGTTATTGCTTTAATTTAGCTTAATTAGGAAATTAATTATGGTTCTAATTGAAAGATTTGAGTTTCAAGAGAAGGATTAATTTATAGTTAGGGTTTTTTGTTGTGTGTTTATGGATGCATAGTGTAATTCATCATATTGTGAAATGAAAAATCTAATCTAATTGCTAGTTTGCAAATTGTTAGGCTGAAATTGTGGTAATCACACTAATTTGCAAACTAGGTTTTGGAATTTAATTGCAAATGTTAGATTAAAAATCTAAATATATTTTTCATGACTTCATTAACATTTTAAAGTGTAGTTTAATGCTATAGATCATGCAAATCCAAGCTAGATTGTAGTTTGTGTATTTTTGCTATAAAATTGTTAAAATTGGTTATGTATGCAAACTAGATTTTTTTTGAGATTAATATTAAGAATTAAGTTTAAAATCTAATTAAAATTGGTATGACTTAATTAAGATGTTTAATAAGTATTATGGCCATTAGATTTGTTTAAACGTCGAGTTTTGTACTAAAACGGGTAATTTGTGCTTGCTAGATTTTCGGAAAAATGGCTTTTAAAGTGAATTTGGGGTTTTTTGTGAATTTTAAGCTATTTTATATTATAATTAGTGCTTGTGATTGTACAAATGAGTATGTTTGGGTTTTTCTTGATGGTCTGGCGTTTGTACACCGACGTCGAGAGTTTTTGGGTTGATTTGTGAAAGCAACCATAGGTTTTGACCTATGTGGGATTCGTGTGTCGTTTTGGTCATGAGTCGGATTTTAATGCGATACGATGCGTTGTGATATGTAGGTACTCCCATGTGGACTTTGAGACGACAAGAAAGCGCGTGGCGACGTCGGCACCGGCGAGCGAGGACCAGGTGAGTAGATTTATATCCACGGGGAGAAGTCGGATGGATGGCGTATAGCACCCCCACAGTCCGTAGTGTAGCTCATATATATATATTTATATAGGTGTTTTGTGATACGAGAATGTTCATTCATATTATGTTTATGTGTTCATGGAGTACCTTTGGGTTAGTTGCGAAACCCTAGAGTAGTTGTTATACCCACATACGCACACACAGACTTGCATACTTGACTTTCTTGTGCGCAGATTGGGATGTGTATATATGTATATATGCGTGGGTATGGGACTATGCATATGTACATTCATATACGCATGCATGGATAATGAGGATAGTACTTGGGATTTAAGATGAGTTGATGAGATTTGATTTGAGGCCGTGAGATCGGTGATATAGCAGGGTTCGTATTTGAGATACGACATGACGTTGTAGCGGGTCCTTGACGTAGTGTTTCACACACGTCCATGCATACTTAGGCGTTATCAGTATTGTACTAGACGTAGTTCAGTACCCCGATCATGATATTTGATAAAGAGGATACTAGGTGAATAGTATGATGAATGTGATATTGACCCATACCCAGATTTTGGGATGCCGTACGACGGATTTACGTACGAGCTATATTTTGATGATTGATCCGCACTCTTGACTTGGGATGTCTGGTTATAGAGTATCAGATATGATATTATTGAGGCGGGATCACCGACTATATATATACACAGGTATGTATATTTATCGACTCAGATGTTAGGCGGTTTCCTTACCTGCAGTCCAGCTTGTTAATTTAGTCCTTTAGTTTAGTTTAGTTGTTAGATTATATTCGATTCTTACCTATTTCAAAAACTAACGAATCGTGGGTATTTTAAAAGACAACCCAAGGGATCCTACGGATATTTCAAAAGACGTATCTTTTCATAAAAACACCGTAGCTCCTATTTTCAAAACCCCATGATTCGTGTTATTTCAAAAGGCACCATTTGTAGGATTTATATTAGGGTAATGCAGATTAGTTATCGTTGTGTTTAGTATTTAGCTCCCGCTCATTATTACTGTTCGCTCCGCATCGCATACTTATATTATAATTTCTTATTGCATTGTTGATATCATACTGTTAGGACATCAGCACCATTACCGATGATGCGTATGTACCACGTACACTTGCTTGCCGGCTCACACACATCTTCATCGGTAATTGCCATGTCACGCACACCTTAGAAAATATTATCGCCTAATGTAGCTTGTTAACTAGTAATTTTGACATGATGATTAGTTGCTTGCATTATATGCTAGTTTAAACATTTTAGTTGTTACTTGTCACTTCGTGCATACTGTTATTCATTATATGCCGTATTCATGGATGCTCATGCTTATATTCATGGTTTTACATGCTTTTGATGATTCGGATTTCCATGATATTTTCTGGATTTGGAGGAAAACCGCAAAACATATATAAACTGCTTTCTCTCTTTTTAAATAAAAAATGCGGTTTTCCCATTATGTATGAGTCGTCCACTATGAGTTTGCTGATGGATTTCGAGACCCGATTCGAGGAGATGGATGAACCGTTTCGGGTACATGGGGGGCCCGGTAAGGTACCCCGGGGCAAGAAGCTTGTGGTGATGACGATGAGCCTGGCAGGGGGAGACTACCTACCGGTGATTTTACCCGACGCGTCGGATATCCGGAGGATACCGTCGTGGTCATGAGATGGATGGTAGGGGCCGGTCTGGATTGACGGTGCCCTAGATATTGTGATTGAGATATTGAGATTTTGAGATATTGAGGTACAGAGATTGTGATACAAAGATATCGAGATATTTGGACACTTGTTTTGTGTCGATGCTGGGCACTGTTTTATGCTGATTTCATTTATAGTACCTCACTTTTAAAATACAAAAATCTCACTGGTTTATGAAAGCAGTTTTCTTCAGTACATGCATTCTGTTCCATGCATTCATACATCATCCATATGATACATTGCTACCTGAGGCACTGACACGGGCACATGGAATTACACTTGGGTTAGATATTTGCCCTAACCATTGTTATGGGTTGCTGGTTATATATTTGAGGATATATTATGATCATTGACCTAGGATTGCGTTATTTATGCGATTTCTTTTCGTAGATGTTTTTCTATTCACGAGTTGGCAACTCACCCCCGTTGTGCCCCAGTTTTTTGCAGGTTTGCCGTACAGGTTTCATTACGGCTTGCGGGCATAGTTTCCTTCGGGTGATTTACTAGTAGGTGGGTTTACTTGTATCGTACCCCCATTATATATCTTGTATATTATTATTCTGTTGTATCTAGAAGTTCCATCATCCAAACATGTATTTATTTGAGATAGAGACCAATGATTTTATTCCTTCGACCTTAGAGTCGCGCGTTATATTTCTGTGGTTTTCTTGTGGTTTTGAGTTTCCTTTTGAATTTTGATCCTCGCCGTTGGCGTTGTATATTATATTGCTTGTGTGGTTGTGACCGTCGATTGACGAAGAGCTAGCTCCCGCTTGGGGATGCCTTTTTATTGATTTCGTATACTATTCATGTTGTATCCTGTTTGGGGGCCAGTTTTTACAAAGGAGACTCTGCCGAAATTTTCGGGAAATATTTGATGTTTTTTTTAAAACCGCATAATTCGGCTTATGCTATTAAAACTACTTGTTTTAAATTGGTTTTCTTTCACTCTACTACTTTTCTTGGTTTGGGTTTCTGGGTTTTCGGCTTACTTAGATTACGTACGCCTTGAGACTTTCGTAGTTTAAGTGCCGGTCATATTCCGTACTTTCGGGACGTGACAACTACAAACTTTGTCGTGTGTCCACCCAATTGTCGATGACCCCTCCAAGCTCGTAGCCGCCGGAATCGCGCTAGAAAATCGACCACTCTCGCCGAAGACGATCCACTCGAGAGAAACTGGAGGAGGCTCTAACCGATGATATAAACTCGCTAGGTGTGGATGGTCGGTGATGTATGAATTTTTCACTAAAAATTTCTCTCATGAACCATGCTAAAAAAGAGAGCAACAACAAGAAGAAGAAGATGTGAGGATGAAACCATGAAGTATGAAACTTAAGTGAAAAAACATGAAGTGTTGAAAATGAGGATGTCTTTCCTTTTTACAACCATGGTGAAATAGTGCATACGAATGATTTTATCATTTTAAAATCTCCAAGCTATACGTCTCTAAATCCATGCACCATGCTTCATAATTCCTCACTTATCACCTAACTTTCTTATTTAATTTTCTAAAAAGAAAATCAAATATGAGGTGTCCTTCTTCTAGAAGCATTCTCGTATAAATACGGAATATTTCACCAAGTATATGTATCGCTACATATACGCGTATCCGTATAAAAATACGGATAACACCAAAGAGAGAAAATGAATAGAGAACAATAATACTAAAATATATATATCAAAATACGTATATAAATTATTAAATCAAAACCTGATTTAATAATCCGGCTTAATCCTAAGCCGGCTAGTATTATCAATCGTTCAATTAAAATCCGTGTATCCCATACACGTATTTAATTTAATCCCTACACGTACCAACGGATGGCTCCTAAATCTGTCGCGTGAACCGGGAAAACCTTATGTGTGGGATTTTAAAGACTCGACAATACGCTGGCAGTGAGTTTAACCACAAGCACGTCAGTGGCACTAGCAGTACGTAACGGCTACACAGGTACTTGTCGAAAGGGGGTTCGACAATCAAGTGCGTCCTTACCCTACTGAGCATGAATGTGACAATCTCCGTACAGTCTAATCTCTTCGTCAAAGAGCATCGCATATTAGGTCTAGGGGGTGGATAACGTAAGACCCCTACTAACCTGATAAGTCATGTCTGAGTCAAGCTCATCACCAATAGAGATACTACTGATCAACTATCAGTAAATCTCATCCACCGTGGCCACGGATTTCTATTGATAGCTAACTGAACACAGCTCGTCATCGACTCCTAATACCAAGAGAGACAAATCCATGACAATCGACCACTGCTTCCATGTGGCTCAGGACTGTACTCAACTAAAACCAGTTTCTATGAATCTTTTGAGCCGTGGTAGGGTAGTAATCAAAGTACAGTGGGAACTCACACGAGAAAAATGACAACTTCAGGTCAAAGGACTAATCTATACTCATGCTACCTAAGAACTTCCATCTGACGATAGGTATAATACCATCTAGAAGTTCTCGGTAAGTCCGTCCAGTGTACTCACCTCCAGTGAGCACTTGTATACTATCTTAGGTGACACAACATCAATGGCTTGTGAGACCGGCCACCGCCCCTCGTTGGGGTTTAGAAGCATATACACTAGTCTACTTTGGAATATCGATGCCCAGTCTCGATACTCCCATGACTGGAGACATTTAAGGATGTGCTTATGGACAACCCAGCTCTCAAACATATGATCTCCATCACAATGCTGGTCATCAAGAAACAATCCTACAGGCTTCATCAATGAAGAAGATAAACCAGATAGCATACCATCATCTCGAGTAAGACTGTTATACCTGTATAGGTCCTTCTTCATTTATTATAATCACTTACTTGCAATCATAATAATTGCCTATAGGGCACTTTATCCAACGATCTCCTACTTGCACTTAAGGCCAATTATTGCGTACCCACAGCTCGTTTGCTACTGAATATTCAACTTCTCTACTAATCGGTTTCGCAAACTATGTTTGTGAAACTTAACATGTACGAGAAATAGACTCAGTGAGTGGACTCGCTACAATGTTCCAACTTCATTTCCCTATATCTCAACTTTGCGGAGATTAATAATCTCCCAAACTGAGCGATATCCCTCCTCAAGAATTTGTCTGGATACCTGATGGGACCAAGTTCATTAATGAATAACTCTATCCAACAAACTTCTTGGGCTGTATTTTCTGTTGAGTTATAACTGGTATCCTGCACCCTGATTACCTCAGTATCCCTATTGGAACACTATCCAATACACTGATTCTCATAAGAGGCTAAATTCAAGACTCTGACAGCATCTCTATCATCTAGGCCACCTTAGAAGCCTGAACTGATAACCGCCTCGCAGAAGAGGCTGCCGTTATCTTCTACCAAGGACAACCTCTTATGTTCTTTATTGCTTCCCTTTGATTCTCGAGAATTGGATTAATATATGCTTGTTGCAACAGGTGCAAAAGCAATATCCGGTGTTGTATAAGACTATGCATGATTGACTCAATTGCCTAAGCAAATGATATAGCATTCATGCCATCCTCTCTCTTCATCAGTCTAGAGGACATCCCTTTTAGAGAGGGTGAATCCATTACCTGCGGGTACACCACCATGTCAGGATTCGTTCATTCTAAAATACATTTAGAATGCTGTCTAGGTGCCTGATTGGGAAACTTCCCAATTCTAGATCTAAAACAAGAATTCCTGATATATTATCTAACTAGTTTTGTACAAGACATTGCCAGATTGACTCAATAGCCTAAGCAAATGATATGTCATTCATTCCAGTCTCTCTTTTCGTCCGTCTAGAAGACATCTCTGTAGAGAGGGTGACTCTATCACCTACGGGTACACTAACACGCCAGGACTCATACATTCAAAAATACTTTTAGAATGCTGTCTAAATACCCGATTAGGGAAACATCCTAAATCTAGATCTAGTCACTAGAATTCTTGATATACTACCGACATCGTTACAATACACAACAAAACCACCAGACCCAGAAGATAAAGAAATGACTGGTGCAGTCGTCAAGCGAGTCTTCAACTGCTGAAAACTCTGCTCACATGCATCTGTCCAAAGAAATGGAACTTTCTTCCTAGTCAATCCGGTCAACGGTGCAGCGATCCGAGAAAAATCCTGCACAAAACGTCGGTAATAACATGCCAGACCCAAGAAACTACGAACCTCAATAACTGACACCGGTCTGGGCCAGTGCTGTACTGCTTCGATCTTCTTTGGGTCCACACGTATCCCATCTCTCATAACTATGTGACTCAAGAAATCTACACTATCCAGCCAGAAAGTACACTTGGAGAATTTAGCAAACAGTTGATGCTCTTTCAAGGTCTGTAACGTGATGAGCAATTGTTGCTCATGCTCCTCCCGACTCTGGGAATAAACAAGAATATCATCAATGAATATTATAATGAACTGATCCAGGAATGGCCTTAAGATACGGTTGATCATATCCATGAAAGCTGCTGGGGCGTTGGTGAGTCTGAACGACATCACCAGAAATTCGTAATGCCCATATCGTGTGCGAAAAGCAGTCTTCGGAATGTCATCCTTCCGAACCTTCAACTGGTGATACCCTAACCGCAAATTAATCTTTGAGAAGTAGCCAGCTCCCTGCAGCTGATCGAACAAGTCATCGATACGAGGTAGTGGATAACTATTTTGCACAGTAACTCGATTCAGCTGACTGTACTCTATGCACACTCTCATGCTACCATCCTTCTTCTTAACAAACAAGACAGGAGCTCCCCACGGCGATACACATGGACGAACAAGTCTTCTATCTAACAACTCTTGCAACTGGCTTTTGAGTTCTTTCAACTCTATAGGGGCCATATGATAGGGTGGTATAGAAATAGGCCCCGCACCCGGAATCAAGTCAATGCAAAATTCAATATCGCGATCGGGCGGTAATCCTAGTAACTAAGCAGGAAACACATCCGGAATTCTCGTGCGATCGGAACCTGGTCCAACGGAACTTCAGCGATTCCTAAGTTCTGAAAAAATTCTAAGAACCCATGACAACCCTTCTTCAAGAGTCATCCTGCACAAAGAGCAGAAATCATGTTGGCAGGAATTACATTACAGTTCCCCTTGCACAATAAGGACCGGTTTAACTAGAAAACAAAATCTGACCGTTTTCCCCCGACAATCTTCATAAGCATGACAAACGGCCAACCAATCCATACCAAGAAGTATATCAAAATCTAATATATCCAGGAGAATCAGATCAACTGAAGAATCCCTATCACCAATATCTAATGATCGTGACCTGGATACGTGTCGAGCTATAAAAGAATCTTCTACAGGAGTAATCACAACTAGCGGTAACTCTAACAGCGACGACTCTTTCCCCAGAGAAAGTGCAAAGCGAAGATACGTAAGAATGTGTAGAACCGGGATCAAATAAAATATGCGCATCTAAGGAACATACTACAAGAGTACCTGTTACAACTGCATTGGATGCCTGGGCATCCTGTGGAGTCAGTGCAAAAACTCATGCCTAGCCCCTGCCGCATCCTGTTGCCCTCTACTCCTATCTCTACGACCTCTCTGGAAGCGTCCTACAAAACCTCGGCCTCGTGGCGCAACCGTCTGGCGCATAGTGCTAAATGGGGGAGGAAGTAAGGCCATCGACGTAGAAGGTGGAGAGAGTAAAACAGCCTGCGGACCAACAGTCTCTCTTTGGCATGGACACTCTCTAGCTAAGTGCTCTGGAATTCCACAATTATAACATGTAAATGGAGGTCAATGTCCCACTGGGTATGAACTAAACATCTGGCCCTGAGCCAATCTCGACCAAAACTGCGGCCTGGAATGAATTTGCCTCGACCTCTTCGTCCTCTCGAATTACGACCGTCACGACCACGGCCTCTATGGGCGTTGATCTGGCGTGGAACAAAAATAAGTGTAGGAGGTAATGTGCTCGGAGGAGGTGGTGAATGTGGTGAAGTCATATGTGAGACCGATGCCTCACCCTGTTGCCTCATGGGACAATCCCTAATACAGTGATACGCACACCTACACCTGAAATATTTTTGCACGGGCTGCTGAATGTAAAGAATTAAACCATGGTTACTTAAGTGGTTAGGGTTTCATTTCCTTTTCTTACTTATTTATTTCATTTATTCATTTTGAAATAAATAAGAATAAAGAGAAAGAATGGTGGCTTTATTTGTAGTATAGTTGAAGCTTCATGAAGCTTTGACCAAAGTCCACCATTCTTATCTCATTCTTAACCCTAACCATTCAACTAACTTTGGTTAATTCTCTACACATTACCATGGTTAGATTATAATAAACATTCCATTTATTTTCCATTTTTGGAATAACTTATCATAAGACTATCTTCTTCTTCTTCATCTTCTTCCATGAAGAAAGCAAGCTCCATCAATGGTGATTGATGGAAATGAGTGAGAAATCCAATTCTAAAGTCTACCCACTTCCTATTTCTTCATCCTCTACCTCTTGCCAAGTAGTAGAGTGTGTTCTCTTCACAAGTTTCTTGACTTGGTGAAGTCGGAGCTTGATTTAGCGATGCCTCGACGTAGATCATCTTCGGCATGGACATCGATGACCTAGCCCACAAACCCAAACTAGCATGTATCATCAAACATGATACAATCTTGTGTACAAAAGTATATCACATATACAATGTGCACAAAAAGTGAGAAAATCCATTTAAAGTGAACCGATACTAGTTAATGCAAAGTAATATATCAAATATATAATTATATATTAAATCATTAAATCAACACTTGATTTAACGATCCGGTCATATCGCATATAACCTACTAGTATCCAATGTATCGGCTTATCGAATCAATCCTTGATTCGATAACTAGGTTATATCGCATACAGCCATCCGATACATTCATCGCGAGAATGAAATACGGTATCACATACACGCATTATTCTCGGTCCCGCACATATCTCATATGCACTCCTATTTTGTTTCGCTTGAGCCAGGAAACCTCTGTGTAGGACTCTAAAGACTCGTCAATACGCCGGTAGCGGATGATGATCATATCAAGCACCCACAAGCCGTAAGCGGTCTGCTAAACGTAACGGCCACCCGGGAATTGAGCGATCAGAAGATCGATGAGCAAGCCCGCTCACACTCCAGTGAATCCAACCAGTAACACTACCGTACAGTCCGGTCTGATCGTCTGATATGTCGCATATCTCGCCTAGGGGTGGTAAACGTCAGACCCCAATAGCTCGATAAGTCGTGTTAATATGAGGTCTATAACAATTCGAGAAACTACTGGTAACACTTACCAGTAAATCTCAGCAACCCAGGCCAGGGATTTCCTGTTATAGCCAATCGAACACAGCGCAACATCAACCCCCTATACCGGGAGAGACGAATCCCCTCCTATCGCTCATTGCCTCCATGTGACTCGGGACTGTACCCGAAAACCACCGTTTTGCACGCCCTCTTGGACGTGGTAAGATGAAAATCAAAGCACAGTAGGAACCACACAAGACTCTATGACGATCTCGGGTTAACAGACTACTCTGTACCAGTGTCACCAGAGAACTGCCATCTGACGTGAGGTATAATACCATCTGGGAGTTCTCGGTGAGTCCGTCCAGTGTACCCAGTCTCTACTGAGCACCCGTATATCATCTCTGATGTCAAACACCAATGGATATGGGATCATCCATCGCCCATCTGTATGGGTCGAGAAGGTATACGCTAGTCTACTCTGGTATATCGATGCCCCGTCTCGATATACCCTCGACTAGGGACTTTGAAGGATGTACTTATGGAATACCATGTCCCTACTAGTATGATCCGCATCATAGTCCAGGTAGTCAAGTACACATCCTAAGGGCTTTACCAACATGTAACAAAGAGACAATCAGTGTACACGTTAAGATAAAATTCAACTAGATAGCATACTATCATGTCGAGCAAGAAAGTCCTCCCTATATCTGTCCAAGCATCCACTACAATATACATCCAATGTACAGTAATGGCCTCTAGGGCATACATATAACTAACAATCTTCCACTTGCACTAGGGCCATCTGTAGCAGTGGTTGTAGTATCTCATACTCAACCATCCCATAAAAGTCTCTCTCTGGAAATAGGCCTTTGTGAGTGGATCCGCTGTGTTGTCCTCTGAATCTACTCTCCTAACCTCGATCACCCTGGAGATCAACTATCTCCATGATCAGGCGATACTGCCTTAGAAACCTGCGTTCCTTGGCATAAGCCACGACTCCATTGTCACACAATGGGAGGAACATAGTTCATCTCATGAACCATTATACACCCAAACAGCCTCTTTGGTAGCATCTTAAGTAGCGATGTATCCTGCCTTTATCGTCTAGTATGTCACGGTATCTAGCTTGGAATTCTAACAACATACCGTCCTTCCACTGAGGGTAAAGATAATGCCTGCGACTGACATTCAGTCGTCTTTATCACCCTGGAACCCTTCCAGTGATTCTCCCCAGGATCGATTGATACCATTTCACTACAAATAGTGAGAATTCTAACATCCAATTAGATCTATCTCATAGATCCAAAACCCAGGATTTAGGAGGTATCACTTTGATCCTTTATGGAGAATTCTGGTGATAAGCGGAGATTGACCGAGCGTAGCATAGGAAACTTCTTCCCTATCAAGAGTATGTCATCCACGTACTCTACGAGGATCATCACCATACTCCCTACTACCTTTTTGTATATACAAGGTTTATCCACCATTTTGATGATGTCAAACTGTTTAACTACTACATCAAAACAGATGTTCCAACTCCGCGATACCTGCTTTATCATATAAAGCATCTTGTACACGTTTCCGCTGCTCCCACTGTCTACGAAGCCCTCTGGCTGTGTACTTATAGACGCACTCTTCTAAAACATCATTTAGAAAAGCAGTCATGACACCCAACCAGCAGATATCGTAGTCATGGTATGTAGCCGTGATAAGTAGGATCTGGATGGACTTAAGCATAGCTACTTGAAAAGGTTTCATCATTATCCACACCTGGTCAATGATGCAAACTTTTAACAAGTCTAGCTTTGAAAGTCTCAACTTTTCCATCTACACCAAGTAATCTTCTCAAGATATACTTGCTCCTGATGGGGATTTAACCCTTCAGATATAGCAACCAAAGTCCATACTTTGTTGGTGTACATGGATTCCATCTCAGATCGCTAAGCATCCAGCCATTCTTACAGAGTCTTACTCCTGATGGCCAGCTCGAAACTAGTTGGGTCATCATCTCATGATGCAATTCTCGCTCCCACTGTCATAGAGAAACCGAAGTATCTCTCAGGCGGGTGAGGAACCTTACTAGATCGGCGGAGAGGCTGAGGTTCGTTGGTATCTATTGAATCCTTTGGTTCTACCAAATCATCTGCTATAGTTTGCATAGTTGGAACCTTTCCAGTTCTACATAACTGACTTTGCCTCGAGCTTGTCCGGATTTTGCTTTTAGACATAGCCCGGACAACCCCAAATCTTAACTAGCTTAAGACATGGGCTCTTCCCACACCATATCTCATATGGAGTGGTAGGCAACTGATTTGATTGGAACCCTATTCAATAGGTATGCAGCTTCTCAAGTGCATAACTCCCAAAAGGAAAAAGGTAACTCAGTAGTACTCTTCATAGAGCACACCATATCATATAGGGTGTGATTGCTCCGCCCCGATATACCATCGTGCTATGGTGTATGCGGAGGAGTAATGCTGAGAGAGAATCTCATTCTCCTTTAGAAAAGTCCAGGATTTCCGTGCTCAAGTATTCTCCTCCTCGATCACATCAAAGGACATAATACTTATACCCTTATTGGTTCTCTACTTCTAACTTATATTCTATGAATATCTCAAAAGGTTCGGACTTGTGTTTCAACAGGAACATATGTCTGAATCTTGAGAGATTATCAGAGAATGTAATGAAGTACAAAGAACCGGTCTTGGCATGTGTAGACAGGGGACCTACATACATCAACATGTATTATCCCAAAAGTTTACTAACTCTTTCTCTGTTTCCAGTAAACGGAGCTGTGGTCATCTTATCTTTGTGACATGACTGGCGAGTTTCACAAGATGTAAATTCAAACTGATTTAAATATGCATCTATATGTAACTCTAGCTAGTCGGGTCACATTGATCTGACCTAGTCTACAATGCCTCAAGAAGAATTCGTTCATTTCTGAACTCTTCCTCTTGTGTATGTTCCATATAATAAGAACTGTAGTTTGATTTAGAACATCAACGCTTTTAGATAACATGCCTGAACCGATCAACTTTTGATATAGGAAATGTTCAAAACATTATCCAACAATACAAAATTTTATCATTTCTTTACTGATAAAGAGACTGATATGATTTTGTATATCAGGTTAGGTATCTAATAACATTCGTTCAGAATCAATGTATTGTAATACAGGGTGACAGTGACCAACAGACTTGGCTGCAACTCTTGCCCCATTTTCTGCCTCATGAAACTTATCACCCGTTCTCAGTTCTCTACCTATCTGTAGCCCTATGTAACAGATTACATATCTGGGATCCTGATCCGGTATCATATACCTAGGACGTAAAGGATACTGAGAAACAGTTCTGTATAATGAACAAACCCGAAGATGATGCATCAGCATGCACTCTCGTCGTTTGGGCGGCACGGGAAATCTGGTATTCCCCAATTTCCTGCTCTGTCTTATAACAATTATAAGTTGGAGCGGGACCAACGTTCCCCAGCTCAGTATAATAAGCGGGTTCGGTCAATAATCCGTATTATTATCTTGATTAAGGCGTGATATGGTCGCTACCAGGAGAGAGAGAGAAGAAAACACTCAGCGTGCGCTCTTGCAAGAATAGATTGGTTATTATTTTATCTAATCAGGATGGCTCCCACTGCTTTTTATCAAATCTTCCTTCAAACCCTAAAAGGAAAGACTAGCCGGGATTAATTACACACTACAAGTTCGCCAATCTTTCAGCCAGGCCAGTGTCGGTACTTTGAGGGAGGTCCCCCGTGCTTTCGCACGAACCTAATTAATGTAAACCTCGTTTTCCCAGAGGCGTAACCTCGTTAACACCTTTCTAGACACCTACTTGATCGGCTAATTGTAATGTGTAAAACTCTCCCATGAGTAACTCTTACTCGCAGCGGGTATCGGGATCCAACTATCTCATAGAAGGTATGCAATCTCATTGCAAATTTCAATACTTAAAATTCCCGATAATATTTTGCCCCGAACGATCTATGACCTTGACAAGGTCAACAAACTATAGACCGCAAGTCAAGTTCAACCCGTCATTTCTTGATTGAATCAAACCCACCCGCACGACCCTTGACAAGTTCAACAAGGCCGCACGACTACCCTAACCCAATCTGCATCATATGCATAAGCAGATAAATACTGGTTAGCTACCACACACTGCGCCTTGACAAGGTCAACAAACGCAGCACGAATACTAAACAGGATTTATCTGAAATGACGGAGGGCTACGACAGGTTTTTCTGAAAACCTATTGCGTAATGAACTTGATATCGTTGTAGAATCAAATGATTTTAAAATGGAGTGCTTTTGAGGCTTTTCTAGTTTTGCTAAAGGAGTCACTCCCGGTGAAGGGATCGTCGGTCCTTTCCTCGTCGAATGAGGTGCGGGATATATCATATATATCACTGTGCAAAGCAAAAACTCTTAAAAGCAATCAAAAGACAAACCGAATGTGTAGCATCTGCCAGTTATTGCTAAAGGAGTCACTCCCGGTGAAGGGATCTCGGTCCTTTCCTCATCGAATAAGGTGCAGGATATATCACATATACCGCTGTGCAAAGCAAGAACTGTAGCTACCTGTTTTATTTTGAAATTCGATTCTACAACATCTTAGGTTTCTTTTATTTCATTAATCACATTAATGAAGTCCCATCATTTAAGTACCTAATCATCACAGATAAATACGACGTACACTTATGCCATCCGCATTCGCCTCGATGTCCCCTCGTGCACCGTTAGGTTAGGTAACTAACGGCAGAGCAGGACAGGGCTAGCGCGGGTGTAAAACATAAGTAACGCCTATATAATATATCATATATACTATATAAAGTATCTATCATGGAACATCACATGATCACATCACAGATATCGCAGCAGAAGAATCATATGAAATATTGGATATACTAGGACGTCCGTGTTTTCAATACGAGCCAGTATAAAACACGGATTCCACGGTCGTGATGAATAGCCAAACCTACACCCCTAGACCCCTACGAGAGCGGCAAGCAACCCTACCAATTCTAGAGTTAGGAGACCCGGACTCGACTCCTCGAGTTGGTCTCCCACTGGACTCCAGAACCCGGTTACTTGTGCCCTCCTCCTTGGGTCTATCCTAGTGCGGAAAAGTAAATAATATACAAGAGGTGACAACTTCCGCAACCTGGAAGTGCCCCAATAAAAGAATATTACATACAAGTTTTTACATGAATGAAAATGAAAAACACTCATCTCACATAAAAACCCCCGGCTATTCAAACACGACGATCCAATATAACATATCCTGCAACACATAACATCACATGTCATCATCGTAAGTAAATATGCGCATCCCAATTGTCGTTGACATATAGCAACGAAACCGGCGATATCACATATTACATTTACGGTCATAGAAAAGAAAGTGTAAAACTACAACTGTTGGAATCCGCAACCTCCTCAGACATCGCATGCTTGACCAAATGAATTACTTAGACATCGCATGCCTAACAACTATAAACCCCGCATTTTAGTCTCTTTATCGAAAACACTTTTCAATACCAAGTCGGGCAATTCAACAAGATTCCCGAAAAACTGATCGAATGCTCGTCGCAAACTTTAGTAGGCGGCTGCACCCCTGATACCGTCGACGAAGTGCACCAAGGCGGAACACCGCTGCCGCGAGCACCCGAACGGATGCTTTCGGCGACGGGGTTCTCCAACAGTCACTTGGTTGGGGCTATGGAGTGAGGCTGTCTATTAAGTTTACCCGACAAGTATCCGCGTACGCTACGTGATTGCAACGGACTTTTGATCACATCAAAATTCCGTGGCAACCGATCAAGTGAGACTAAACTGCTATGTTTATAACATTCATTTAGTTATCTCATAACATATTGTGAATTCCAATTATTGTATCCCATTCCAGATAAATAGAAAATGTTAAACTTTCCGATCGAACATTCAAACACCCAAGTTTTCACGAAATAGATCAACTCTTGAAATAAGTCTAAAAACATTCAGTTCGTGCCTCAGTACCAACGGTCCAGCCGTTGAAGGGTCAAGCCAACGCCTCACATGTGGCACGCCGTACTGCCCCAAACCCGAAGGTTCAAAGGGCAGTTTAAGACGGTCACATAATCGAGTTAAGGTTTGTTGTCTTCTAGAGGGTCCATCGCGTTACTTGCACTACTTAGAACGTCGTTAAACCATGGAAAAATCCAACACTTGGAAATTTCCCGACAGGGGAAAAATTGGGTATTTATATCCGGTCGAACTTTTTAACATATTCTAAAATTTATCCGGAAAGCCACACAGACAAAATTTGATAATCCGATCGAACATTCGAATCCCCAAAACAACCCAGGAAAACTCTTCTGTAGAGTCACAATAAAAATAGCCCAGAAAATACAGCATTATATTATATGAGTTACTGTGCAGAAATTATTAAACAATGGAACAGTAAGGCCGCGGAACCGCCGCACCATGCATAGCACGTGCCGCGGTTCCGTGCTGGAAAAGTTGATTCAGGTCCTCGTATTTCACAGTAATTCAAATAACACCCTGATTATTTTTCTGCATATTTTTAATTTCGAAAAATCCATAATTTTCAAAAAAGGACAGAGAGCATGTTAGAAATGGGTTTTCGGGTTCGTTCGGACTTCAAACTCCGTCTGGACTTCGCCTAAGGCTCTAGCTAGGCTCTGATACCACTGTAGGGTTCCTAGGCACCCTAAGGAGGTCACACAAGGCATCAACCATGCCAATTTCTAATTTTAACGGTGCCGAGAAACCCGACTACGGATCGTTGGCTAGAAAACTAGGCGAAAAAGCTAACTAGTTAACACTTAACTAATAGATACGGAAATACAACCATTGTAGATCCGGTTCTCCACCTCCATAGCTCCGCAATGAAGTCTCCTCGCTGTCCATAACAAGTCCTGGGCTCTAGCATCGGCTTCATCGGAGAATGGACGGGCTAGGTCATCGATGTCCATGCCGAAGATGATCTACGTCGAGGCATCGCTAAATCAAGCTCCGACTTCACCAAGTCAAGAAACTTGTGAAGAAAACACACTCTACTACTTGGCAAGAGGTAGAGGATGAAGAAATAGGAAGTGGGTAGACTTTAGAATTGGATTTCTCACTCATTTCCATCAATCACCATTGATGGAGCTTGCTTTCTTCATGGAAGAAGATGAAGAAGAAGAAGATAGTCTTATGATAAGTTATTCCAAAAATGGAAAATAAATGGAATGTTTATCATAATCTAACCATGGTAATGTGTAGAGAATTAACCAAAGTTAGTTGAATGGTTAGGGTTAAGAATGAGATAAGAATGGTGGACTTTGGTCAAAGCTTCATGAAGCTTCAACTATACTACAAATAAAGCCATCATTCTTTCTCTTTATTCTTATTTATTTCAAAGTGAATAAATGAAATAAATAAGTGGGAAAAGGAAATGAAACCCTAACCACTTAAGTAACCATGGTTTAATTCTTTACACAAACCCAAACTAGCATGTATCATCAAACATGATACAATCTTGTGTACAAAAGTATATCACATATACAATGTGCACAAAAAGTGAGAAAATCCATTTAAAGTGAACCGATACTAGTTAATGCAAAGTAATATATCAAATATATAATTATACATTAAATCATTAAATCAACACTTGATTTAACGATCCGGTCATATCGCATATAACCGACTAGTATCCAATGTATCGGCTTATCGAATCAATTCTTGATTCGATAACTAGGTTATATCGCATACAGCCATCCGATAAATTCATCGCGAGAATGAAATACGGTATCACATACACGCATTATTCTCGGTCCCGCACATATCTCATATGCGCTCCTATTTCGTTTCGCTTGAGCCAGGAAACCTCTGTGTATGACTCTAAAGACTCGTCAATACGCCGGTAGCGGATGATGATCATATCAAGCACCCACAAGCCGCAAGCGGTCTGCTAAACGTAACGGCCACCCGGGTATTGAGCGATCAGAAGATCGACGAGCAAGCCCGCTCACACTCCAGTGAATCCAACCAGTAACACTACCGTACAGTCCGGTCTGATCGTCTGATATGTTGCATATCTCGCCTAGGGGTGGTAAACGTCAGACCCCAATAGCTCGATAAGTCGTGTTGATATGAGGTCTATAACAATTCGAGAAACTACTGGTAACACTTACCAGTAAATCTCAGCAACCCAGGCCAGGGATTTCCTGTTATAGCCAATCGAACACAGCGCAACATCAACCCCCTATACCGGGAGAGACGAATCCCCTCCTATCGCTCATTGCCTCCATGTGACTCGGGACTGTACCCGAAAACCACCGTTTTGCACGCCCTCTTGGACGTGGTAAGATGGAAATCAAAGCACAGTGGGAACCACACAAGACTCTATGACGATCTCGGGTTAACAGACTACTCTGTACCAGTGTCACCAGAGAACTGCCATCTGACGTGAGGTATAATACCATCTGGGAGTTCTCGGCGAGTCCGTCCAGTGTACTCAGTCTCTACTGAGCACCCGTATATCATCTCTGATGTCAAACACCAATGGATATGGGATCATCCATCGCCCATCTGTATGGGTTGAGAAGGTATACGCTAGTCAACTCTGGTATATCGATGCCCCGTCTCGATATACCCTCGACTAGGGACTTTGAAGGATGTACTTATGGACTACCATGTCCCCACTAGTATGATCCGCATCATAGTCCAGGTAGTCAAGTACACATCCTAAGGGCTTTACCAACATGTAATAAAGAGACAATCAGTGTACACGTTAAGATAAAGTTCAACCAGATAGCATACTATCATGTCGAGCAAGAAAGTCCTCCCTATATATGTCCAAGCATCCACTACAATATACATCTAATGTACAGTAATGGCCTCTAGGGCATACATATAACTAACACTGAATATATGGGTATAAGTTATAGAACTGATCTATGCAGAATCCGCCATGGCCTCTACGAACACGTCTTGGTGCTGATGTATTATTACGAATTTTCCTTGGTCTCTGAACACCCAGACATGGAGTAATGGTCGATCTCCGTGCTCGACTAATCTCCAGCAAGGATCTAATCATTCGGCACATTTCCTGAACATTTGTCTCTATCCTAGCTATACAATTAATATAGAGTGGATCAATCGGTTCATGAAAGATAAGCGTACTGCCCAAGTTTGTCCCCGTTTCAGACGAGCCCGCTCCAATCTCATCTCGAACAGCAGTATTCTGAGTCCCCATAGTCGTTGATGACATAGCGACTGGAGTAAGAAACAGGATTGATAAGGACATTTCGATTGAATCACAAGATACACAGAATTAAGGAAAGAAGTACGAACAAACATCTCCTAAGGTAACTTAGGCTGAGTATCGTAGCGTAAATATGCCGCGGAACATACGTTCGGTACTGCACTCATTCTAATTCACCTACTCCATCAAACCAATGGTCATTCTACGTAACAAACTCAAATCAATTTACCTTAACTCATTACTCGATTCCGTAAGATTAATCCTAAGCTCTGTAAGTCCACGTTGCCCACCCCGGTACTTACGGGGAGGCGGAAACGGTATAAAAAATAGATTTTTTACAACTCAAGGCAACATGGACTAACTAAAGGAGGATCTTTGCTAAACATGAACTAATAACAAAGCCAAGAGATTTAGCTACTCGGTAAAAGAGTTATACCTAAATCTTGAAGTCCTTCTCTTCTTGCTTCTTGGAGTGGGATGAATGGGTCGTCCTAGTCGCCTTCTCTCGCCGAAGAAAGATCCACCCGAGGGCCTCTACCTTTGGCTTCTACCTCAAACTAGAAGTAACTAAGGTGCTTGGTGTGCTAAACCTAGAACCTTAGAAAGAGTAGAGAGTAATTTTGAAGGTTTTATCTCAAAGCTTAATGGTTCTCAACTCATGGGAGGGGAGAACTTTGAGAGAGAGGAAGAGGATGAGAGAGAATGAGAATGATAGAATAAGGAGAATAAAACAACCATCTCTCATATATGTGAATTATGATAATTAAATAATTAATCAAAGATAATTGTGATAGTTATCATGAAATGAACATTATCATTTCACCTTAATGAGTTTTGCTAAAATTAAAGAGCATCTTTCAAATGAAATGATGATGGTCAATTTGTTAACATAGGTTAACATGTCAACCATGGTCAAATGGTCAATGTTCATACCAGAATACTGCATTTTATACCGCCCATTCTTATGCTCGTTTGGTTATAGGCAGTACTTTTAATCAGTGTTTGCTACATAATTGCAGGATACTGGTCTCAGCTCTAAATAGTGAATATCATGGAAAAGTACGATAAATTCCGGATTACTGCCAACAACAGATAAAACACGGGTCTCCGCTCTCTATCCGTGTGTTGCCACATACCAGTTTAAGGGACAAAATGGCAAATCGATTGTCATTTTCATGCACAAAGCTCAATGTCAACACAAGATCCAAGAAATTTACACGGAGCTCGAGGAAATCATGGCAAAAGATCCACATCACATCACCTTTTGATCTACTAAAATTCTGGAAGACATGTGAAGAGATTCTGAGAAAAGTCATATACCAAACAGCAGACAACTACAAACCAGGGAAGGCCACAAAAGATTGTGACCCAAATCATCAAGACGGCTGCGGTTCCGCGGCCTAAGCAGGCTTAGGCCGCGAAACCGCGGCCATATAGGCTCCTCACTGTATCGTTTTCTGGGGTTATTTTGGTAACTCTATGTGGAGCCAGATTCTTGCCCTAGGTTTCCAGTTACCTGCCTATAAATACCCCAGTTCTGAGCCAAGCCAAGGGGTTCTTTTTCATGCCCACTTTTTGTTAGTTTTAGTTTACTTCTTCTTCTTCTTCATTCTTTCCTCCATGAAATTGTTGTGAGAGCTTTTGAGTGGATGTTAAATGAAGATGAGGGTTTTTGTATCATTCTTTTGCTTAGCTTCCCCCTTGAGCTCTCTACCTTAACTTGATCTTGCAACCTCTTAAGTGAGCTTGCAAGTTTAACCTTTGGTCATTGATCTCAAGGGGTTGTATCATTTTGTTCTCTCTTTTGTGCTTAATTCTCCATAAGTTCTTTGCCTTTTCTTAATCTTGCAACCTCTTAAGTGAGCTTGCAAGTTTAAGATTTGGTTATTGAACCCATGTCTTGTATTTGGTTCTATGGTTTTTGTTGTTATTTTCTTGCTTATTTCTTTCTTGCTTTTTATTACCTTGCTTTACTTTCATGCACTTAAATTCCATGCACTTTTAATTACTTGTTTGTAAACTTTTCTTTTCTTTGTTTATCTTTTCTTTTGCTCTTTTTGGTTCGTTTTGTGAATGGTTGTAATATGTTGTTAAGAAAAAATACGATATTGTATGTTAATGTTTCTTTGCTCATTTCCTTTTCCCGTTATTTTCCTTTGAACTCCGCCCAAACATTACGCAAGCGCTCCGTTAGGCACCCTACCCTACCAAGGTAACGGTGATTCCTAACCGTGACCGGTTGCGTTCGGTTTGGCCGGAGGCGAAAGCAAGAGACAAGAACGGAAGGACAAGGGTCAATAAGCCGGATTCCACGAATACCGTGCTTAAATCCCCTAATCCACGTTGTTGCCGATTGCTCTAGTTTCAATTGGTCAAGACTCGGCTCAAAGGTTTTGAGTGCGGATTTCCTTAGCTTACACTTTCGTATCTTTTTCTTAACAACTTTATATTTGCATATAACACTTAGGATAGAACTGAACAAACATATACAAATTCTTCATTGACTCGTCTAAAACTCGAACGGACATACAACCATCTCCCTGTGGATCGACCCGTGCTCAACCGGCTAGCAGCAAAGCGACACCGTCCTGATCGCGGTTATAACTTTAGAACTTTGAACATCCGACATGCCAAAAGCATGCGATCAGTCAACATCCCTAACCATAACACAATTATAATTAATTAATATTAATAATCATATTTCACATATAAACATTAGGGTTAAGAAAAAGACAACGATCATTAACCCTAATGAAAGTCCTCTGCCTCTGTCTCAGTCAACTGTGCATACACACCCGTATCCGTGTTCCGAGGAACACGAATACAATGAGATAAAACCAATCCCAAACCCTATATTAGAATCTGGCTAAAACCAAATCCCGCTAGTATAAGCTGTCCGGACACCAAACGTGCACAAGTGCGCGGATGTGAACGAACCCTGTCGCAAAACCATGCGACCCCTACTCTGTTTTGCCTAAAGGCGAATAACCCTCTGTGTGGGACTCTAAAGACTCGACACTACGCTGGCAGTGGGTTTAACCACAGACCGCAAGCAGCACTAGCTGTACGTAACGGTCCCCAGGTAGATGCCGATAAGAAGACTGACGAGGTGAACCCATCTGAACTCCTACTGAGCCTGAATGTGATAGTCTCCGTACAGTCCGGTCTGTTCGTCTGATAACATCGCATGGCGGGCCCAGGGGGGTGGTAAATGGCAGTCCCCTAATAGCGGTACAAGTCGTGTCGGAGTGTAGCCCAGAAAACCCTGAGATAACACTGGAAACCTACCAGTATATTTCGCTTTCCCTGGTCAGGGACTACTTGTGTAATGACTTTCCAAGACACAGCGCGATGTCAACCCCCAATACCGGGAGAGACGAATCCTGTCTAACCGTCACTGCCTCTAAGTGCTTCGCGACTGCACCCAACTACTACCTGTTTGCATGACTCCTTTGAGCCGTGGTAGGGTAGTAATCAAAGTACAGTGGGAACACACTCGAGGCGAAGTGACAGTATCAAGTCAGCAGACTAAGCTGTACTCATGTCACCTGGGAACTGATAACTGACGATAGGTATAATACTAACCAACAGTTCCCGATGAGTCCTGTCCAGTGTACTCGTAACCTAACGAGCACCCGCATACTATCTCAAGTACGACGTACTGACGGCTGTGGGATAGACCATCTCCCGTGCTGGGATGAGAAGCGCAAACGCTAGTCTACTCCGGAGTATCGATGCCCTGTCTTGATAATCCCACGACCAGGGACGTCTATATATAAGGATGTGCTTGTAGATTACCCAGCCCCCATGAGTGTGACTGCCATCACAACGCTGGTAATAGAGCAAAGATCCTAAGGGCTCCACTAATGCGTATAGGTGATATAATAAAAGAAGCACATGTACACATTAAAGCAGAGACAAACCAAGTAGCATACTACCATTTCGAGCAAGATTGTCTATACAACTGTGAATATCCCAACCTTCCATCAAGTAATATACATACTAGTATGATACAGTAATGGCCTTTAGGGCATATACACTAACAATCTCCCACTTGCACTAAGGCCACGTACTGGCGTATCGAAGACCTATCATCTCGATCAGCTGCTCGAGCTGAGTCTTGGGTAAGGCCTTCGTGAATGGATCTGCAGTGTTATTTTCCGAAGCAACCCTCCGAACCTTGATCTCCTGGCGATCCATGATCTCACTGATCAGGTGATATCGCCTCAAGATGTGTCTGGATTTCTGATGGGACCTGGGTTCCTTTGCTAAAGCTATAGCCCCGTTGTTGTCGCAATACAGAGGTATTGGGTCAACAATGGACGGAACCACTTGAAGTTCTTTCAAGAACTTTCTCATCCAGACGGCTTCTTTTGCGGCATCAGATGCAGCAATATATTCCGCTTCCATAGTCGAGTCAGCAACGGTTTCCTGTTTGGAACTCTTCCAACATACCGCCCCTCCATTGAGGGTAAAGACAAAACTCGACATGGACTTGGAATCATCCTTATCACTTTGGAAGCTGGAGTCAGCAAAGGCCTAATTCTGGAGGTCTTTTCCGCCATACACCAAGAACATCTCCTTAGTCCATCTCAGGTACTTAAGAATGTTCTTTACCGCTATCCAGTGTTTCTCCCCAGGGTTTGACTGATACTGTTTCTCCCCAGGGTTTGACTGATACCTGCTTACCACACTCAGTGCATAAGCCATATCTGGTCTGGTACACAACATCGCATACATTATAGAGCCTACCGCAGAAGCGTAGGGTATAATAGACATGCGATCCCTTTCAAAATCAGTCTTAGGAGACATCTCTTTGGAGAGGGTGATCCCGTGACAAGCCGGTAGGTTACCGCGCTTGGAATCTTCCATACTGAATAATTTTAGTATGGGGTCAATCTACCTGGACTGTGAAAGTCCTAATATCCTCTTGGATCTATCACGATGGATCCGGATCCCCAAAATGTAGGAGGCATCACCAAGGTCTTTCATAGAGAACCTCTGTGACAAGAACCCCTTGACAGATTGTAGCATAGGAATATCATTTCCTATCAAGAGAATGTCATCTACGTATAAAACGAGGAATACGACAGTTCTTGCTACAAATCTACTATAGATACATGGTTCATCTAGATTTTTGATAAAGCCAAATTCTTTGACCGTCTCATCAAAACAGATGTTCCAACTCCGCGATGCCTGCTTTAGTCCATAAATGGACTTAAGCAACTTGCACACCTTTCCGCTGCTCCCACTCTGAATGAAACCCTTTGGCTGGTCCATATAGACACACTCCTCTAAATTTCCATTTAGAAAAGCGGTCTTTACGTCCATTTGCCAAATCTCATAATCGTGGAAAGCAACAATGGTAAGAAGGATCCGAATGGATTTCAGCATAGCAACTGGAGAAAAGGTTTCGTCATAGTCCAAACCAGGTCTTTGACGAAAACCCTTTGCAACAAGTCTAGCCTTATAGGTCTCAACCTGTCCATCAACACCAATCTTCCTTTTGAAGATCCACTCGCATCCTACGGGTTTTACCCCATCTGGAGAAATGTCCAACATCCATACTTTGTTGGTGTACATGGACTCCATTTCGGTCCGCATCGCATCCAGCCATTTTACCGAGTCGACGCTCTGAATGGCCTGCTGGAAGCTAGTCGGCTCATCACTATCAATGATGCAATCCTCTCTATCTCCATCTATGAGAAAACCGTAGTATCTCTCGGGCAGATGAGACTGCCTACTACTTCTGCGGAGCGGCGCAGGAATGTCCTGATCTTTCGAACCCTCTAGTTCTACTAAGCTTTCAGTAATAGCTCGTGGTTCTGGAATTTCTTCCAGTTCTATTGCGCTCCCACTTATCTGATTTTCCAAAAACTCAGTTTCCAAGAAGTGGGCATGAAGAGAAACAAAAACCTTCTGTTCCTCTTCGCAATAGAAGAAATATCCCTTGGAGTTCTTTGGATATCCCACAAACTTGCACCGTACTGAGCGTTCCTCGAGTTTGTCCGCATGCTGCTTTTTGACAAAAGCTGGACATCCCCATGTCTTAATGTGATTAAGATAGCGTCTCTTCCCACACAACATCTGATATGGTGCAGTAGGCACAGTCTTAGTTAGAACTCGGTTCAAAAGGTATGCAGCTGATTCTAGTGCATATCCCCAGAATGATCGCGGTAACTCAGCGTTACTCATCATGGAACGTACCATATCCAATAGGGTGCGGTTCCGTCTCTCCGATACACCGTTATGTTGCGGAGTGTATGGAAGAGTAAGCTGAGAGAGAATTCCATTCTCTTTTAAGTAATCCAGGAACTCGGCACTCAAGTATTCACCACCTCGATCAGATCTCAGTGTCTTGATACTTTTGCCTGTTTGTTTTTCTACTTCATTCTTATATTCCTGGAATTTTCCAAAGGCTTCGGATTTATGTTTCATTAAGAAGACATATCCGTACCTTGAAAAGTCATCCGTAAAAGTGATGAAGTAAGAATAACCGCTTCATGCATGTGTAGATATTGGACCGCACACGTCGCTGTGTACGAGTCCCAAGAGCTCGCTCGCTCTTACTCCGTGTCCAGTGAATGGAGTCTTTGTCATCTTTCCTTTGAGACAGAATTGAAAAGTTGCATATGATTGATATTCGAACGAGTCCAAATATACTTCTTTATGTAACTTCGTCAACCTTCTCTCATTGATGTGACCCAGTCTACAATACCATAAGAATGCCTGATTTGTTTCTGGAGACTTTCTTTTGTGTGTATTCTGGACATTGAAAATCTGTGGTTGGTTTAGTACGTATATACCATTGCTTAATGTACCTGACCCAATCAGAACTTGATTAAGGTGAATGTTTACAACATTACTTACAAACGCAAATTCATAACCTTCTTTAGATATTAAAGATACAAAAATGATATTACAAGTTGCATTGGGTACAAAAAAGCAATTACGTAAAACCAAAACATGTCTATCTGACATTCCCAGGTGATAGTCCCCCACGGCCTCAGCATCCATGCTAGCTCCATTTGCAACTTTGAGGGTCATGTCACCTGCCTTCAAAAACCTACGCTTTCTCAATGCTTGCAAAGAATTACAGATATGAGATCCTGATCCGGTATCCAATACCCAGGAAGTAGAGTTTATTGATAGACAGTTTTCAATAACATACACACCTGAAACTGAAGCCGCAACTTGCTTCAGATCCTGGGTTCTGGCCTTCCAAGCCCTGCAATCTTTCTTCCAGTGTCCACTCTTGTGACAGTAAAAGCATTCTTCTTTCTCCACAAGCTTTCCCGCTACCTTTGTTGCTTTTGCCTTTCCCTTCGTATCCACTTTACTAACACCGCCCCTTGGTTTGGCGGCGGTTTTCTTCTTCTTTCCCTTGGGTTTTGCCTTGGACCTAGAAGAGGAAGATCCTCCTACAAACAAAGTGGATGTTTCCTTACCTTTCTGTAGGGTGCCCTCTGCACTCCTCAGCATGTTGAGGAGTTCTGATAGTTCAACTTCCTTTTCTTGCAAGTTGAAGTTCAGGATAAACTGGGCGTAAGTGGAAGGAAGGGACTGGAGAATCAAGTCAATGTAGAGTTCATTCTCCAACGTGGTCCCAAGGTCCGCGAGCTCTTCTATATAGCCAATCATCTTAAGCATGTGTTCCGCAACCGATGATCCGACGGCCAATCTTGCCGAAAACAGCTTCTTCGACACTTCGTATCTGGCGATACGAGATTGCTCTCCATACAGTTCTTTTGTATGAAGAAATATGGACTCTAGTGTTAGTTATATGTATGCCCTAAAGGCCATTACTATACATAGGATGTATATTATAGTGGATGCTTGGACATATATAGGGAGGACTTTCTTGCTCGACATGATAGTATGCTATCTGGCTGAACTTTACCTTAACGTGTACACTGATTGTCTCTCTGTTACATATTGGTAACGCCCTTAGGATGTGTACTTGACTACCTGGACTATGATGCGGATCATACTAGTGGGGACATGGTAGTCCATAAGTACATCCTTCAAGGTCCCTAGTCGTGGGTGTATCGAGACAGGGCATCGATATACCAGAGTAGACTAGCGTATACCTTCTCGACCCATACAGATAGGCGATGGATGATCCCATATCCATTGGTGTTTGACATCAGAGATGATATACGGGTTCTCAGTGGAGACTGGGTACACTGGACGGACTCGCCGAGAACTCCCAGATGGTATTATACCTTACGTCAGATGACAGTTCTCTGGTGACACTGGTACAGAGTAGTCTGTTGACCCGAGATCGTCATAGAGTCTTGTGTGATTCCCACTGTGCTTTGATTTCCACCTTACCACATCCAAGAGGGCGTGCAAAACGGTGGTTTTTGGGTACAGTCCCGAATCCAATGGAGGCAATGAGCGATAGGAGGGGATTCGTCTCTCCCGGTATAGGGAGTTGATGTTGCGCTGTGTTCGATTGGCTATAACCGGAAATCCCTGGCCAGGGTTGCTGAGATTTACTGGTAAGTGTTACCTGTAGTTTCTCGAACTGTTATAGACCTCATATCGACACGACTTATCGAGCTATTGGGGTCTGACGTTTACCACCCCTAGGCGAGATATGCAACAAATCAGGCGACGAGACCGGACTGTACGGTAAGTGTTACTGGTTGGATTCGCATGAGTGTGAGCGGGCTTGCTCGTCGATCTTCTGATCGCTCAATACCCGGGTGACCGTTACGTTTAGCAGACCGCTTGCGGCTTGTGGGTGTTTGATATGATCATCACCTGTTGCCGGAGTATTGACGAGTCTTAAGAGTCCTACACAGAGGTTTCCTAGTTCAAGCGAAACGAAATAGGAGCGCATATGAGATATGTGCGGGACCAAGAATAATACCAGTATGTGATACTGTATTTGATTCTCGTGATTTGTAACATTGATCGGTTATATGTGATATAGCCGGGTTATCGGATCAAGTGTTGATTCGATAAGTTGTTACTATTGATATTAGTCGGTTATATGCGATATGACCGGATCGTTAAATCAAGTGTTGATTTAATGATTTAATGTATAATTATATATTTGATATATTACTTTGCATTAACTAATATTTGTTCACTTTAAATGGATTTTCTCACTTGATTTACACAAGTTGTATATGTGATATACTTTTGTGCACTTGTTTGTATCATGTTTGATGATACATGATAGTTTGTGTGTATGATTAAACCATGGTTGTGTTAATGGTTAGGGTTTTGTTTATTTACTTATTCATTTATTTATTTATTCATTTTGAAAGATAAATAAAATGGTGGCTTATTTTGTTTCTTTCATGAAACTTCATGAAGTGTTGAAAGCTTGACCATTTTGTTTGTTTCCATTAATCTAACCATTCAACCTAACCATGGTTTATTCTTTACACCTAACTATGGTTGCCATTATGATAAGTATCATATTATTTCTTATTTTAGAATTACTTATCATATTCTTTCTTCTTCTTCTTCTTCTTGAACAAAGAAGAAAGCTTGCTACCAACAATGGCAACTTGAGAAAAAGAGTGAGAAATCCAATTCTAAAGTGAACCCACTTCCTATTTCATCATCCTCTACCACTTGCCAAGTAGTATAGGGTGTTTTCTTCACAAGTTTCATGACTTGGTGAAGTTGGAGCTTGATCTTGTATTGCCTCGACGTAGATCATCTTCGGCATCGAAGTCGACGACCTAGCCCGCCCATTTCTCCGATGAAGACGACGCTAGAGCCCGGGATCCGATCATCGCAGCGAGGGGACTTCATCGCTTAGCTATGGAGCTGGAGGACCGGATCTACAAAGGTTGTATTTCCGTTCACTCTTAGTTAAGTTGTTAACTAGTTACTTGTTTCGCCTAATTTCTAGTTAACAGTCCGTATTAGGGTTTCTAGACTTGTAAAATTTGAAATTGGCATGGATGATGCCTTGTGAGACCTCATAGGTGTGCCTAGGAACCCTACAGTAGTATCAGAGCCTAGCTAGAGCCTTAGGCGAAGTGTAGACGCCGTTTGAAATCCGAACGAACATCGAAACCCTAACTCAAATTGCTCTCTGGACAATTTTTGAAAATGTGGATTTTTCTATATTAAAAATATGCAGAAAAATAAGCAGGGATTTATAAGAATTACTGTGAAAAACGAGGTCGTAATTCTATCAAAGTGCGGCAGAACCGCGGCATTAGCATGGCTAATGCGGCGGTTCCGCGGCCATTTTGTCCCTTCTCCCATTTATCTTTGCACAGTAATTCTTATATTTTGGTGCTGTATTTTCTGGGAATTTTTAATATGCACTCAAGAGTTGAGTTTTCTGGGTTGTATTGGGAGTTCGTAGATTCGATCGGATTATCAGACTTTGTCTATGTGGCTTTCCGGGTATTTTTAGAATATGTTAAAAAGTTCGACCGGATATAAATACCCATCTTTTCCCCTGTCGGGAAATTTCCAAGTGTTGGATCTTTCCGTGGTTTAATAACGTTCTAAGTAGTGCAAGTAACACGATGGTCCCTCTAGAAGACAACAAACCTTAACTCTATTATGTGACCGTCTTGAACTGCCCTTTGAACTGTCGGGTTTGGGGCAGTACGGCGTGCCACATGTGAGGCGTTGGCTTGACCCTTCTACGGCTGGACCGTTGGTACTGAGGCATGAACTGAATGTTTTTGAACTTATATCATGGGTTAAGCTGTATCGGGAAAACTTGGGTGTTCGATTGTTTGATCGGAAAGTTTAACATTTTCTACTTATCCGGAAAGTGATACAATATTTGGAATCCACAAGTTGTTATGAGATAACTGTATGAATGTTATAAATATAGCACTTTAGTCTCACTTGATCGGTTGCCACGGAATTTTGATGTGATCAAAAGTCCGTCGCAATCACGTAGCGTACGCGGATACTCGCTGGGTAAACTTAATAGACAGCCTCACTCCATAGCCCCGACCAAGTGACTGTAGGAGAACCCCGTCGCCGAAAGCATCCGTTCGGGTGCTCGTGGCAGCGGTGTTCCGCCTTGGTGCACTTCATCGGCGGCATCGGGGGTGCAGCCGTCTACTAAAGTTTGCGACGAGCATTCGATCAGGATGTCGGGATTCTTGTTGAATTACCCGACTTGATATTGAAAAGAGTTTTCGATAATGAGACTAAAATGCGGGGTTTATAATTGTTAGGCATGCGATGTCTAAGGAATTCATTTGATTAGGCATGCGATGTCTAAAGAGGATGCGGATTCCAACTGTTGTAGTTTTACACTTTCTTTTCCGTGACCGTAAGTGTAATATGTGATATCGCCGGTTTCGTTGCTATATGTCAACGACAATTGGGATACGCATGTTTACTTACGTTGATGACATGTGATGTTATGTATTGCTGGATATGTTATATCGGATCGCCGTGTTTGAATAGCCGGGTTTTTTTATGTGAGATGGGTGTTTTTCATTTTCATTCATGTAAATACTTGTATGTAATATTCTTTTATTGGGGCACTTCCAGGTTGCGGTTGTTGTCACCTTTTGTATATTATTTACTTTTCCGCACTAGAATAGACCCATAGAGGAGGGCACAAGTAACCGGGTTCTGGAGTCCAGTAGGAGACCAACTCGAGGAGTCGAGTCCGGGTCTCCTAACTATAGAATTGGTAGGGTTGCTTGCCGCTCTCGTAGGGGTCTAGGGGTGTGGGTTTGGCTATTCATCGTGACCGTGGAATCCGTGTTTTATACTGGCTCGTATTGAAAACACGGACATTCTAGTATATCCAATGTTTCATATGATTCTTCTGCTGCGATATCTGTGATGTGATCATGTGATATGTTCTGTGATGGATACTGTATATAGTATATATGATATATTATATAGGCGTTAGTTATGTTTTACACCCGTGCTAGCCCTGCCCCGCTCTGCCGTTAGTTACCTAACCTAACGGTGCACGAAGGGACATCGAGGCGAATGCGGATGGCATAAGTATACGTCGTATTTATCTGTGATGTTTAGGTACTTAAATGATGGGACTTCATTAATATGATTAATGAAAGAAAAAGAAACCTAAGATGTTGTGGAATCGAATTTCAAAATAAAACAGGTAGCTACAGTTCTTGCTTTGCACAGCGGTATATATGATATATCCTGCACCTTATTCGATAAGGAAAGGGCCGAGATCTCTTCACCGGGAGTGACTCCTTTAGCAATAACTGGCAGATGCTACACACTCGGTTTGTCTTTTGATTGCTTTTAAGAGTTCTGTTTTGCACAGTGATATATATGATATATCCCGCACCTCATTCGACGAGGAAAGGACCGACGATCCCTTCACCGGGAGTGACTCCTTTAGCAAAACTAGAAAAGCCTCAAAGACACTCCATTTCAAAATTCATTCGATCCTACAACGATATCAAGTTCATTACGCAATAGGTTTTCACAAAAACCTGTCGTAGCCCTCCGTCATTCAGCTAAGTACTAGTTAGTATTCGTGCTGCGGTAGTTTGGCCTCCGTCAAGGTGTAGTGTACGGTAGCTAACTAGTGCTTATTTGCTAGCATGTGATGCGATTGGATTAGGGTATTCGTACGGCGTTGTTTGGCCTCCGTCAAGGGTCGTGCGGGTGGGTTTAATTCAATCAGGAAATGACGGGTTGAACTTGACTAGCGGACTATGGGTAATTTGGCCTCCGTCAAGGTCATAGGACGCTAGGGGCAAAATTTATCAGGAATTTCAAATGTTGAAATTTGCAATGAGATTGCATACCTTCTATGAGATAGTTGGATCCCGATACCCACTGCGAGTAAGAATTACTCCCGGGAGAGTTTTACACATTACAATTAGCCGATCAAGTAGGTGTCTAGAAAGGTGTTAACGAGGTTACGCCTCTGGGAAAACGAGGTTTACATTAATTAGGTTCGTGCGAAAGCACGGGGGACCTCCCTCAAAGTACCGACCTTGGCCTGGCTGAAAGATTAGCGAACTTGTAGCGTGTAATTAATCCCGGTTAGTCTTTCCTTTTAGGGTTTGAAGGAAGATTTTATAAAAACAGTGGGAGCCATCCTGATTAGACAAAATAAATAACCAATTCGATCTTGAAAGAGCGCATGCTGAGTGTTTTGTTCTCTCTCTCTCTCCTGGTAGCGACCATATCACGCCTTAATCAAGATAATAATACGGATGTATTGACCGAACCCGCTTGTCATACTGAGCTGGGGAACGTTGGTCCCGCTCCAACTTATAATTGTTATAAGACAGAGCAGGAAATTGGGGATTACTAGAATTCCCGTGCCGCCCAAACGAAGAGAGTGCATGCTGATGCATCATCTTCGGGTGTGTTCATTACAAAGAAATGTTTCTCAGTATCCTCCGCATCCTGGGTATATGATACCGGATCAGGATCCCAGATATGTAATCTGTTACATTGGGCTGCAAAAGGGTAGAAAAACTGAGAACGGGTGATAAGTTTCATGAGACAGAAAACGGGGCAAGTGTTGCAGCCAAGTCTGTTGGTCACTGTCACCCTGTATTACCAATACATTGATTCTGAACAAATGCTATTAGATACCGAACCTGATATACAAAATCATATCAGTCTCTTTATTAGTAAAGAAATGATAAAATTTTGTATTGTTGGATAATGTTTTGAATATTTCCTATATCAAAAGTTGATCGGTTCAGGCACGTTATCTAAAAATGTTGATGTTCTAAATTAAACTACAGTTCTTAGTTTACAGAACACACACAAGAAGATGAGTTCAGAAATGAACGAATTTTTCTTGAGGTATTGTAGACTAGGTCATATCAATGCGACCTGACTAGCTGAAGTTTCATTTAGATGCATATTTAAATCTGTTTGAATTTACATCTTATACAACTTGCCAGTCATGTCACAGAGATAAGATGACCATAGCTCTGTTTACTGGAAACAGAGAAAGAGTTAGTGAACTCTTGGGATGTTACATGTTGATGTATGAAGGTCCCCTGTCTACACATGCCAGGACCAGTTCTTTATACTTCATTACATTCTCTGATGATCTCTTTAGATTCAGACATATGTTCCTGTTGAAACACAAGTCCGAACCTTTTGAGATATTCACAGAATATAAGTTAGAAGTAGAGAACCAATACGGGTATAAGTATTATGTCCTTTGATGAGATCAAGGAGGAGAATACTTGAGCACGGAATTCTTGGAATTTTCTAAAGGAGAATGAGATTCTCTCTCAGCATTACTCCTCCGTATACACCATAGCACGATGGTATATCGGGGCGGAGCAATCACACCCTATATGATAAAGTGTGCTCTATGATGAGTACTACTGAGTTACCTATTTCCTTTTGGGAGTTATGCACTTGAGAAGCTGCATACCTATTGAATAGGGTTCGAATCAGATCACAGCCTACCACTCCATATGAGATATGGTATGGGAAGAGCCCATGTCTTAAGCTAGTTAAGATTTGGGGTTGTCCGGGCTATGTCTAAAAGCATAATCCGGACAAGCTCGAGGCAAGGTCTGTTATGTACAACTGGAAAGGTTCCAGCTATACAAACAACAGCAGATGATTTGGTAGAACCAAAGGATTCAGTAGATTCCAACAAACCTCAGCCTCTCCGCCGATCTAGTAGGGTTCCTCACCCACCTGAGAGATACTTCGGTTTCTCTATGACAGTGGGAGCGAGAATTACATCATGAGATGATGACCCAACTAGTTTCGAGCTGGCCATCAGGAGTAGGACTCTGTAAGAATGGCTGGATGCTTAGTGATCTGAGATGGAATCCTTATACACTAACAAAGTATGGACTTTGGTTGCTATATCTGAAGGGTTAAATCCCCATCAGGAGCAAGTGTATCTTGAGAAGATTATTTGGTGTACATGGAAAAGTTGAGACTTTCAAAGCTAGACTTGTTAAAGGTTTGCACCATTGACCAGGTGTGGATCATGATGAAACTTTTTCTAAAGATCTATGCTTAAGTCCATCCAGATCCTACTTGCCACGGCTACATACCATGGCTACGATATCTGGTGGTTGAGTGTCATGACTGCTTTTCTAAATGATGTTTTGGAAGAGAGCGTCTGTTGCGCCACGGCAGCGCCCCGGCCGTCTTTCCGAGGCCAAAATGCGGAATCAAAATTTTTTCTTACCATTAACTGGTGCTACCGCGGACAATATACCCGAATCGTGACCATTAACCTAATGCTAGCTAACTAGAGATGGGAAGAGAGGTATACCGAGCGATCCGTGTCCTTCGGTCTTCTCGTCGTCGTCCCGATCTCCCGTGGAATCACCATTCGTCGTCTTCTCGTCGGAAAAGGCACCACGTAGCCGGATTCTTTTACGGGCTCCCACCTATGGACCGAGGCAACTCGGGCGCGAAGTTGGCTAGCCGACGCGTCCAAGGGTACTGTAGGTTGTAGTGTAGAACCTTATCTCTTGGGGTTGTGAAGTTGCCTTGATAGAGGAATCAAAGAATGAACTATGGAGAAATGTGTGGAATCAATATTCTTGCAAAGGAGAAATGAAATGAGATGAAGATACCACTCTACAAAAATGAATCCCTCTCCTTCTCTCAAGTGGCCGGCCACACATAAGAATGCGGTGGGTTTCAACAAGGGAGGTGAGTGTAGGAGATCAAAGAGGTGACCACATCCAAAGACAATCATAACAATATCAAATCAATTCAAATCAACATAAAGCAAGAAAATGATGATAGAAAAGAATGGTATCTAATGATGCTATCATAATCTCCCATTTCACAAATAAACCCTCCACAAAATGTTATTTGCACACTTGCAAATAACCCCCTCCATCGGAAAGTCCGACCGGAACGGAATGCAAACTGGCAACTTCAGAAAACCGATCCCGTAATAAATTACAGGAAAACCCCGCTACTGCAAATACATGCCCGCATTTGTATTCCCACTGAATATAAATGCAAAGAGACAAAATCTACACTGTCTAATACTAGGATCCGGCTTAAGCCAAAGCCGGCTAGTAAAATCCGTCCGATCACGATCCGTGCAATACCGCACGTATCTGATTGAACCCTGCCATATCTCTATACAGCCTATACAGCGTTTCGCCCAAAACTTGAGTAACTGAGTGTGTGGTGGACTCTAAAGACTCGTCAATACTATGGCTGTGGATTTAACCACTAGCACGTCAGAGGTATTAGCCATACGTGACGGGCTACCAGCTATTGACCAAAAGGGACGTCGATGAGCGAACTCATCCTGACACCCTATTGAGCCTGTCAGTGATAATATCCGTACAGTCCGGTCCGTTCATCTATGAGTATCGCATGGCGGGCCTAGGGGTTTGGTAAAAGTCAGACCCCCAAAAGCTGTACAAGTCGTGTCGGAGTGTAGCCCAGAACACCCTGAGATACTACCGGAATACCTACCAGTAAATCTCCTGCCTCGGCCGAGGGCTTTGTGTAATGGCTCTCTTAGACACAGCGCGACCTCACCCCCAATACCGGGAGAGACGAACCCCTGCAGATCCGCTCACTGCCTCCATATGGCTCGGGACTGTACCCAACTAAAACTTGTTTGCACGACTCCTTTGAGCCGTGGTAGGGTAGTAATCAAAGTACAGTGGGAACTCACACGAGACAAATGACGATCTCAGGTCGATGAACTAACCTGTACACATGTCACCTGGGAACTGCTATCTGACGTCTTGTATAATCCCAACTAGCAGGTTCCCGGCGAGTCCTGTCCGGTATACTCATAACCCAATGAGCACCTGTATACATCTTAGGTGAACCAACTGACACCAGTGGCTTGTGAGACCGGCCACCGCCCCTTGTCGGGGTCTCGACTGTATACACTAGTCTACTAATGGAGTATCGATGCCCAGTCTCGAAACTCCCATGACTAGGGACCTTTTTTAAGGATGTGCTTATAGACTCCAGCTCTCACGTATATGATCGCCCTCATACTGCTGGTAGTCAAGCAAGAATCCTAGGGGCTCTATCAACGTGTAATAGCGACTCGTAAGGTCATCTAAAGCAGTACATGATGATAAAGATAAACCAGATAGTATACTATCATCTTGAGTAAGACTGTCCTACCGGGATAGGTCCTCCCTCAATCATTGCAATCACGTGCCTGTGATCCAATAATTGACTCTGAGGGCACTATCTCCAACAGCGTCTATAAGTACACAGCGAGATGGCTTCGTAGACAGTGGGAGCAGCGGAAACGTGTGCAAGATGCTTTATAGGATAAAGCAGGCATCGCGGAGTTGGAACATCTGTTTTGATGTGGTAGTCAAAGAGTTTGACTTCATCAAAATGATAGATGAACCTTGTATATACAAAAAGGTAGTAGGGAGTATGGTAGTGATCCTCGTAGAGTACGTGGATGACATACTCTTGATAAGAAAGGAGTTTCCTATGCTACGCTCAGTCTATCTCCGTTTATCACAATGATTCTCCATATAGGATCAAAGTGATACCTCCTAAATCCTGGGTTTTGGATCTATGAGATAGATCTAATTGGATGTCAGGATACTCACTAGCTGTAGTGAGATGGTATCAATCGATCCTGGGGAGAATCACTGGAAAGGTTCCAGGATGATAAGGACGACTGAATGTCAGTCACAGGCATTGTCTTTACCCTCAGTGGAGGGACGGTATGTTGGAAGAGTTCCAAACTAGATACCGTGGCATACTAGACGATAAAGGCTGGATACATCGCTACTTAAGATGCTACCAATGAGGAAGTCTGGGTGTATATTAGTTCATGAGATGAACTTCGTTCCTACCATTGTGAGACAATGGAGTTGTGGCTTATGCCTAGGAACGCCTGTCCCATCAGTGATCCAGACATATTCTGAGGCAGTGTCACCTGATCATGGAGATGGTTGATCTCCAAGGGATCGAGGTCAGGAGAGTAGACTCAGAGGACAACACGGCGGATCCACTCACAAAGGCCTTTTTCCAGAGAGAGACTTTTATGGGATGGTTGAGTATGAGATACTACAACCACTGCTATCAGATGGCCCTAGTGCAAGTGGGAGATTGTTAGTTATATGTATGCCCTAGAGGCCATTACTTTACATAGGATGTATATTGTAGTGGATGCTTGGACATATATAGGGAGGACTTTCTTGCTCGACATGATAGTATGCTATCTGGTTGAACTTTACCTTAACGTGTACACTGATTGTCTCTCTGTTACATGTTGGTAAAGCCCTTAGGATGTGTACTTGACTACCTGGACTATGATGCGGATCATACTAGTGGGGACATGGTAGTCCATAAGTACATCCTTCAAGGTCCCTAGTCGTGGGTGTATCGAGACAGGGCATCGATATACCAGAGTAGACTAGCGTATACCTTCTCGACCCATACAGATGGGCGATGGATTATCCCATATCCATTGGTGTTTGACATCAGAGATGATATACGGGTGCTCAGTGGAGACTGGGTATACTGGACGGACTCGCCGAGAACTCCCAGATGGTATTATACCTTACGTCAGATGGCAGTTCTCTGGTGACACTGGTACAGAGTAGTCTGTTGGCCCGAGATCGTCATAGAGTCTTGTGTGATTCCCACTGTGCTTTGATTTCCACCTTACCACGTCCAAGAGAGCGTGGAAAACGGTGGTTTTTGGGTACAGTCCCGAATCACATGGAGGCAATGAGCGATAGGAGGGGATTCGTCTCTCCCGGTATAGGGAGTTGATGTTGCGCTGTGTTCGATTGGCTATAACCGGAAATCCCTGGCTAGGGTTGCTGAGATTTACTGGTAAGTGTTACCTGTTGTTTCTCGAACTGTTATAGACCTTATATCGACACGACTTATTGAGCTATTGGGGTCTGACGTTTACCACCCTTAGGCAAGATATGCGACATATCAGACGATGAGACCGGACTGTACGGTAAGTGTTACTGGTTGGATTCGCATGAGTGTGAGCGGGCTTGCTCGTCGATCTTCTGATCGCTCAATACCCGGGTGACCGTTACGTTTAGCAGACCGCTTACGGCTTGTGGGTGTTTGATATGATCATCACCTGTTGCCGGAGTATTGACGAGTCTTTAGAGTCCTACACAGAGGTTTCCTGGCTCAAGCGAAACGAAATAGGAGCGCATATGAGATATGTGCGGGACCGAGAATAATACCAGTATGTGATACTGTATTTGATTCTCCCGATTTGTAACATTGATCGGTTATATGCGATATAGCCGGGTTATCGGATCAAGTGTTGATTCGATAAGTTGTTACTATTGATATTAGTCGGTTATATGCGATATGACCGGATCGTTAAATCAAGTGTTGATTTAATGATTTAATGTATAATTATATATTTGATATATTACTTTGCATTAACTAATATTGGTTCACTTTAAATTGATTTTCTCACTTGATTTACACAAGTTGTATATGTGATATACTTTTGTGCACTTGTTTGTATCATGTTTGATGATACATGATAGTTTGTGTGTATGATTAAACCATGGTTGTGTTAATGGTTAGGGTTTTGTTTATTTACTTATTCATTTATTTATTTATTCATTTTGAAAGACAAATAAAATGGTGGCTTATTTTGTTTCTTTCATGAAACTTCATGAAGTGTTGAAAGCTTGACCATTTTGTTTGTTTCCATTAACCTAACCATTCAACCTAACCATGGTTTATTCTCTACACCTAACTATGGTTGCAATTATGATAAGTATCATATTATTTCTTATTTTAGAATTACTTATCATATTCTTTCTTCTTCTTCTTCTTCTTGAACAAAGAAGAAAGCTTGCTACCAACAATGGCAACTTGAGAAAAAGAGTGAGAAATCCAATTCTAAAGTGAACCCACTTCCTATTTCTTCATCCTCTACCACTTGCCAAGTAGTATAGGGTGTTTTCTTCACAAGTTTCATGACTTGGTGAAGTTGGAGCTTGATCTTGTGTTGTCTCGACGTAGATCATCTTCGGCATCGGAGTCGACGACCTAGCCCGTCCATTTCTCCGATGAAGCCGACGCTAGAGCCCGGGATCCGATCATCGCAGCGAGGGGACTTCATCGTGGAGCTATGGAGGTGGAGGAACGGATCTACAAAGGTTGTATTTCCGTTCACACTTAGTTAAGTTGTTAACTAGTTACTTGTTTCGCCTAATTTCTAGTTAACGATCCGTATTAGGGTTTCTCGGCACATGTAAAATTTGAAATTGGCATGGTTGATGCCTTGTGAGGCCTCTAGTGTGTGCCTAGGAACCCTACATCTAGGTCCATATTCTCGTGCCTCCTCTGATGTTTATTGTCCATAGAGGCAAGCACGAGGCACTTGGCCTTCACGCAATCGATCTCTCATGTCTTACGGATTTCTATATCCGCGACGCTAGAGGTGGGACCTGGGACAGGGGGAGCTTTGGTGGTAAGGAGATACTCCAACTTGTCGTAAGTGATTGCCATTTTGACATTCCTGAGCCAATCTTTGTAGTTTGGTCCTGTCAGTATATTTTTATCTAGTAATAACTTAAGTCCGGTCATGTTGATTGGTCGCTGCAATTAGGAGAGAGTAATGAAACACTTTAGCATAATGCTCTTGCAAGTTTAGAGTGGTTTTTAGTTTGTCTAAACAGGATGGCTCCTACTGTCTCTCGAATCCTTTCTCAAACCATAAAGGAAGAATTAGTCGGGATCAATCTCACCGTACAATACTTGCTTAACCGTTCAGCCAGGCCAGTGTCGGTACTTCGAGGGAGGTTTTCCAACGCTTTCGCGAAGTTCCTTAATTAATTAACCTCTTTTCCCTGGGGGCGTAGCCCCACTAACACCTTTCTAGACACCTACTAGGTTTATAGCATTGATCGTTAAGTGAGAAATTTCCTGAGGAGTAGCATATACTCACAGTAGGATCTGGATCCAAATATCATCGCGTGACAAAACTGAAGGAATCCTATTAGAATCATCACACTCCAAATGGTATGCAGCGGTAGCAAGTTTCAGTTCTTTTAAAACTCCCGATGTGGATTTTTGCCCCATGCTCTTATGACCTTGACTTTGGCCAACAAATCATAAGTCACATGTCAAGTTCTACCCGTCGTTCTCCAGGTTAATTTGAACCCACCCGCACATACCCTTGACTTTGGCCAACAAGGTAGAACGACTGTCCCAAACCAACACATCTATCTATGCTGCACATGAATACCCAATAGCTACCAATCACTATGCCTTGACTTTGGCCAACAAACATAGCTTGAATACTTATTGACTATCCATGTGAAACGACGGAGGGCTACGAATGGTTTTGGCGAAACCGTGAACGCAATGAACTTGATATAATCGAAGGAACGAGATAGCTTTCAAAAGGAGTGGTTCAAGCTTTGCATTTAAAATTTGGTTTTGAAAAGAACCGAGTGGTTTTCAAAGTGTTCCAATGACTTTTACTTGGTTTATTTTTCCTGCATTAATTTTAATGCATCCCATCAATTAATCCTACCATTACAGAAAACAACGAAAATATGACGTATGCTTATGCCATCCGCATTCGACACGGGGTCCCATCATCACCCGTTAGGTTACTTAACTAACGACAGAGCGGGGGCTGAGCAACGCCTAAATAGATATCATATATATAGATATATACATTCGTCACATGCAATGATACCCATTCCAGATCACAGATGAACACATTAGATATACTAGGAATCCGCATTTCGTACGAGCCTGTAACGAAAGGCGGATTACACGGTCGCGATGAATAGCCAAAACCCCACCCTAGACCCCTACGGGTGCGGAAAACTACCCGCTAAGTACCCGAAGTGAAGCAACCTCCCTCAACAACGTGAGTAGGCCACTCGGCACTTCGAGATACCCGGTAGTTTGTGCACCCCACCTTGGGTCTATCCTAGGAGCAAAAACAGTAAAAAGAAATTATACAATGACGGCTACAACCTCAACCCGGATGTGCGACCAAACAAATAATATTACATCAAATTACATATTACATGAATTGAACGATAAAAGGAAAAACTCTCATCTGACAACCCCCCCGGCTATTCATCCGCGACAATCCAACGAATTCATATACACATACCATCAACAATACAGATCACAGATATGTATAACCCCCACTAATCGACGTATAGCGATTAGCAGATGTTCAATACATATAAAACATTACAGATGCAACACATTAGCCAAAGTCTACAGAAAATCGACCAAAATACGGATTTGTAACCACCCGAAAAACAAATTTGTTCTCTGAAAAATCTGGGCAAAAACAAACCATCCTGAAAGTCCCAAAACTTCAATATAAGAACATTGCAAGAGAAACGACCCACGGCCGAGTCATGTCGGCCGCGGATCCGCGGTAAGAGCAAGCTCTTGCCGCGGAACCGCGGTGAGTTGGTCGGTTCACTGGTTCGTTTTTCTTGGGTGTTCTGTAAAAACCCTGAGCCGATTTTTAGGGTATGATTAATTATATTTAAAGCAGGTTTAAAAATCGGCAGAAAGTTAGGTTTTTGAAAATGTGTTTTGCGATTTTTTTCGATCGAAGTTCTATATACTTTGCTAACTTGCTAGTTTGTGTTTAGCTAGGCTCTGATACCACTGTAAGTCCATGTTGCCCACCCCGGTACTTACGGGGAGGCGGAAACGGTATAAAAAATCATTTTTTTACAACTCAAGGCAACATGGACTAACTAAAGGAGGATCTTTGCTAAACATGAACTAACAACAAAGCTAAGAGATTTAGCTACTCGGTAAAAGGGTTATACCTAAGTCTTGAAGTCCTTCTCTTCTTGCTCCTTGGAGTGGGATGAACGGGTCGTCCTAGTCGCCTTCTCTCGCCGAAGAAAGATCCACCCGAGGGCCTCTACCTCAAACTAGAAGTAACTAAGGTGCTTGGTGTGCTAAACCTAGAACCTTAAAAAGAGTAGAGAGTAATTTTGAAGGTTTTATCTCAAAGCTTAATGGTTCTTAACTCATGAGAGGGGAGAGCTTTGAGAGAGAGGAAGAGGATGAGAGAGAATGAGAATGATAGAATAAGAAGAATAAAACAACCATCTCTCATATATGTGAATTGTGATAATTAAATAATTAATCAAAGATAATTGTGATGGTTATCATGAATGACCATTATCATTTAACATTAATAAGTTTTGCTAGAATCAAAGAGTATCTTTCAAATGAAATGATGATGGTCAATTTGTCAACATAGGTCAACATGTCAACCATGGTCAAATGGTCAACATCCCTAACCATAACACAATTATAATTAATTAATATAATAATCATATTTCACATATAAACATTAGGGTTAAGAAAAAGACAACGGTCATTAACCCTAATGAAAGTCCTCTGTCCCTGTCTCAGTCAACTGTGCATACACACCCGTATCCGTGTTCCGAAGAACACGAATACAATGAGATAAAACCAATCCCAAGCCCTATACTAGAATCTGGCTTAAACCAAAGTCCGCTAGTATACGCTGTCCGGACACCAAACGTGCACAAGTGCGCGGATGTGAACGAACCCTGTCGCAAAACCATGCGACCCCTACTCTGTTTTGCCTAAAGGCGAATAACCTTCTGTGTGGGACTCTAAAGACTCGACACTACGCTGGCAGTGGGTTTAACCACAGACCGCAAGCGGCACTAGCTGTATATAACGGTCCCCAGGTAGATGCCGATAAGAAGACTGACGAGGTGAACCCATCTGAACTCCTACTGAGCCTGAATGTGACAGTCTCCGTACAGTCCGGTCTGTTCATCTGATAACATCGCATGGCGGGCCTAGGGGGGTGGTAAACGTCAGTCCCCTAATAGCGGTACAAGTCATATCGGAGTGTAGCCCAGAACACCTTGAGATAACACTGGAAACCTACCAGTATATCTCGCTTGCCCTGGCAAGGGACTACTTGTGTAATGGCTCTCCTAAACACAGCGCGATGTCAACCCCCAATACCGGGAGAAACGAATCCTGTCTAACCGTCACTGCCTCCAAGTGCTTCGGGATTGCACCCAACGACTACCTGTTTGCATGACTCCTTTGAGCCGTGGTTGGGTAGTAATCAAAGTACAGTGGGAACACACTCGAGGCGAAGTGACAGTGTCAAGTCAGCGGACTAAGCTGTACTCATATCACCTGGGAACTGATAACTGACGATAGGTATAATACCAACCAACAGTTCCTGACGAGTCCTGTCCAGTGTACTCGTAACCTAACGAGCACCCGCATACTATCTCAAGTACGACGTACTGACGGCTGTGGGACAGACCGTCTCCCGTGCTGAGATGAGAAGCGCATATGTTAGTCTACTCCGGAGTATCGATGCCCTGTCTCGATAATCCCATGACAAGGGACGTGTATATATAAGGATGTGCTTGTAGATTACCCAGCCCCCACGAGTGTGACTGCCATCACAACGCTGATAATCAAGAAAAGATCCTAAGGGCTCCACTAATGCGTATAGGTGATATAATAAAAGAAACACATGTACACATTAAAGCAGAGACAAACCAAGTAACATACTACCATTTCGAGCAAGATTATCTATACAACTGTGAATATCCCAAGCTTCTGTTAAGTAATATACATACTAGTATGATACAGTAATGGTCTCTAGGGCATATACACTAACAAGCTCTGATACCAACTTTGTCACGACCAAAAATTTGAATATGACCGACACTTAGATTGTATAATATCTCAAGATATTTACACAACCCGAGTAAGCCAAAAACCAAGATCAAAAACCCTTTTTACGGAAATTTTATGAAAATTTAGTTTTGAAGTAAAAATCACAGTTTTAAGTATTTAAGATCTTAACAATAATTTCCTATTGCAGTTATAATAATAAAAAAACAGTTATAAAGTGTTTAATTTGGTATCATCCCTAGTTGGGAGCAATGATACTAACAGTGAAAATCAATATATACTCATAATATCTCAGGCATAAATAAAAGAGATATCATTTAATACAACTAAACAATCTCATCTGTCGAAATAATATACATATAACCACCTTTCGTTCTATGTCATAAAACAGGGTCTGATGGAGATACTCTAGATTCAATATACAATACCCAAAAGAGAATGTTACTATATATGTAACCCACCTAGCAAAAGATGCGATAAATCTGATAAGTGGATCTGCACTGCGGCTAACCGTCCACTCTACCCCTGAAAGGAACTGTGGCATAACGGGGGTGAGTTGCCAACTCAGTGAATAAGACTAACATATAACGACTGATAATGTAAATATGACAACTATAACTAATTGCGATATGAATAAGTATGATGTATGATAGCATGTGGAAAACATGAATTTGTACTACTAATCACATAAACTCAAAACTGAAATCTCATCACTTTTTCCCAATAAAGTTTATCTTTCCGTGTCCAACATCGACACAAATCTTCTGTTTCTCTCACGCATCATTCCTCGAACGATCCTGTAATCAATAACACTGGTCGTTATTATTTAGATATCCGCCGTGTTTCATAACTGTCTCCGGTATCGAGTATTCTCGTTAGGCTCCCCGCCTAAAGTGCGGCTATCCTGCCCCTCGGTCTCGACCGGATCTACCTTATATCCAACTGTATTCCCACCGACTCAGTTTGGATAAAATTGTAAATCCATAACCGTATACCCCCAGACTCGGTCCAGAATAAAACCAATTCATAAAAACGACATTTCATGGTGGACGTGACACATAATCAAAAAAATCACTGATTTTTCGTAATAGTTTATGAAAACTTAAAAGCATAAATTCTCAATAATACAAATGCCTCTTATACCAACTACTAATACTTGAATACGAAATATGATGTCATATATGCTAATTACTACGACAATTGATACTTAAGGTATGATAAGAATAATTTTTAACAGAATAATTTCTAAATGTGAAGTGACATGTTAATATCGACAAGGTGGAGTGTAACATGTAAATATGTGTATGTGCGGCATAACTCGTCGATAATGGTGCAGTGTTCTAACAAGTATTAATCATGTAGGTATATATATAGATTTAAGAATGCATATGATAAAGTTAACATACAAAAGCAAAACTTGAATTTAAATCTAACTATGGGCGTATCATGCATCTTTACAAGATCCCCCGATAGATGTTTAATCTATTCACCGGAATACGTCGTAACTACTTAGAAATTGCCAATCCCTTGCCTTTCCTTGCGGCCTCCGAAGTTCCCGCACTCAAATCTAATATTGAATTTAACTTACATAAGAAACGACTACATTCCGATACGGTAAAAACATGAAAACACAAGTTGTACGTGCTAATTACACTACGTACAATTATTGCAAACGATCTATCACTCATTTTTACTGGAATTTAACCCAAGCGCTGTTTCACAACAGAAAACAGAATGCATTACGTTTTAACCGTGTCGTTTTTTAGAATTTAGATACCTTTTCCGATATTAGTTCCCAGATTTCATATACAGTTAAATTAACTATTTTAAACAATACCAAAATATCCTAACACTGATACAGAGATCTACCCCAAAACCCAAAACCCCAAAGTCCATCAAAAATCCGGCGACGCCGGATCTGGCCTTAATATCGCCGGCCAAAATCCGAGCCTCCTTGCTCGTTTTCTCATGGTTGATTCTAATTCTAGTCTATAAGATTTAGGCATGGTTTAGTTAATTTGATTTTTCTCTGAATCATAGCAGATTACTACAGAACTAAGTTTTACCAAAAATTACGATATTTCGATATTCGATTTCTAATTTTCTTACAACTACAGAGGTAAAATCTACTGAGTTTAAGCATTTTTCCTACTGAGAATAATTGAAAGGCTTCCTTCAAGACATCCAATTCCTTAGCTCCTAACTTGATGTTGGAACTCCTTAGCCATTTTCTCCTTCTCACTTCTTTTTTCTTTTTATTTTTCTTTTCTTGTTCTTAGTTTACTTTAACCTTTGAAATTTTCTGAATATTTTACTTGTTAAAATGATCTGAACGCACTATATCAATGGAAAAGGGAAGGGTGAGGTATAGGAGGAGGTGTCACCAACAAAGGTATGCCACTCTCATTCAAGGAGGAGGTGTTGTGTGTGTGTTGTGCATGCAAGTAGGTGGTGGCAATACATTATCATTCCAAATTTGATTTATCTTGATATAATTTCTGAGCTAAAATATTATCTACCCCTTTTCCACTTACACCCTCACAATTTCAAGTTTGCACATTTTTCCTAAACTTTACGAAAAGACCCCTCACTAACTATGTTATTATATAACATTATTTTAATCAAAAATGAAGCTAAATTTCTCATTAAAACCCTTATAATTTATTTATGTTACATATTAAAATTTCAATCTAATTTGTTTCACATACTACTTATGAAAATGTCCCATTTTGTTTTAATAACTTTTTAAATTAGCATTTTATTATTTAATTAATTAATTTTATTTATTTCCAAATTTTCAAAATATTACATCGGACAACCCCATATCTTAGCATAATTAAGATATGGTCTCTTTCCATCCCATATCTCATATGGAGTGGTTGGCACGGATTTGGGTGGAACTATTCATCACAGAAAACTGCATTTTAATACCCTCATTCATGAGCTATTTTTTTATTTATCGGTAGTTTTAACCAGTGTCCGCTCAGTAATTACAGATTACAGGTGTTCGTGATAAAATACTGGAAATATATTCAAAATCACGGATACAGCGTTTGGGAGCCTACACTGCAAACAGAACAGGAAACCGACCGATATCCAAAGAGTTCTTTTGGAAATAAACATGTGTACACAATTTTTGTCCAACACAACACAAGTGTGCACACAACTCTTTGGCATGGACCATGGTGGGGCTGCCCATAGCACACGCAAATGATGGCTTGTTCAAATGGGGTGACATGGGTAATAAATGCTAAAAGTTTTGATGTGGTGTATGGCATCTTGTTCCCTCCATATGTCTGAATGCAAATTAGGCTTAAAAAGAGAAAACAAACAGCACTAGGATGATATTGGAGTAGACACAAGACCACTACATCAATACGAGCCTTATTGCTCGGATTTTGGCCGACCACACCCCCTGACATTCCGAGCTCGCCGGCCCCCCTTGCCCAATTTGTCGCCATCTTTTCCCTGTCCCTTCCTTGCAGTCATATCACCTCATTCTTATTACTTGTTTAATTTTTTTTGGTGCCTGTATAAGCCAGATCAGTGATCAATGGAAGGGGTTTCACATAGTGCATACATTTTCTTAGTTTCTTTTTTTTTGGTTTAGGCTTGAGAGTGAGTGGGCTTTAACTTGGTCTCTTCTTCTTCCCTCTTGAAGCTTTCTCTTGAGGGCTTCATTATGGAGGTTGAATAAGTTACCAATATCTTGTAACTCAATTTCAAGTGTTAATATATTGCGTTGTTATTTGCTTTCTTTTCTTTACTTTCTTTTCTTTTCTTTTCATTATTGTGTATAACTAATTTTCTTTGGTTGTGGTAATGGTAAGGAAGTGAGATGAAAGGCTTTGTCCCCTCCTCCTCTTGTTAATGTTTAATGTGCTTAACATGATTATAACTTAACGATTGTTTCATATATTGATGTGATATGGTATTTTGAAACCATAGTTACTTTGTAATCTCTTCATATACCATATTCACTCCCCTTCCCTATTTCACAATGTTTAAGTTAAAATCAATTTGGTGTTAAATTTGCTAAGTTTGGATACGGTATTTTATGACCGAGTGCTTGACAAACCCTCGGTTTTCATATACCCTATACTATCACAAACCCTTAGCAAAATTAACACTAAAACTATTTGCTCTCACTCGCTACTTTGTGTTTTTGATGTTGTCCTACGATTGCTAACCCTTGTGTTTTGTGTTGATACCTCAAGCTTGAAGACACAAACGGTTAGTGAACAAAACGGACTAGTTTCGTGTTTTGCGGCGAATATCGGAATTTGATGACTTATGCTTCGTAACCGCCTTGACAAGTCATGCTTCATGCCGGGATCGACGTACGGACGGACAACTCATGATCAAGGAAAGCGTCGAAGGAATCGTCGCAATTTAACCTTCTGAGCCAAAACCACAACCACTTCTTTCTTAGATTCTTTTCTTGGTTTTCTTGTTTTTATATTCTTTTTTTTTGTGACAACCAAACCAATTCATTATTTGTTGAACCTTAAATCATAAGACCTAATACACAATTCTTTATGGATCGACCCGTACCTGCCGGCTTGCTACAACGCGCCGTGCACTTGCGGTTTTATAAATTTTAAAACGAGAACGATATCGCGTGCGCATTCCATTTCCTTAAAATCATGTCCGTTTCCAAAACATACGCGTTTGCACGCGCGGGTGAATTCCCAAACAAGTTTTTGGCACCTTTCCCGGGGAGTTAGTAGTTATTAGGAATTTTTATTTCTGGTTCGTACTAACTCACTAATTTTTAACTCAGTTTTTTTCAAAACTAACAGAACGAAATTTTTTCTAACTTGTTCTCCGTCCTTCAGACCTGCTAGCACTCTATGATTCAAATAAAAATTCAATTTATACCATTAGAATACTAATATAACCTAGAAGAGCCACACAAAATTCAAGCTCAAACACACTTTATTTGGCCGGCGACACCAATAGAAAATCCATGCTCGCCGGCCCATTGAGGGAGTTTTTGATTTTTTATTCTTGCGTGATCTCCAGTGTGTTGTCAGTAATCTATTGGTATTGTTTGATTTTTTAATTTTTAGTGTGCAGGAATTGGGGCATATATATCGCTTTTTGACACTAAATATTGTATTTTCCGACAGTTCAGGTTTTTCATGGAATTACGACCAGCGATCGAGCGGAGCGAGGCTCAAGCTTAATTTCAAGACGTTAGTGAAGTACAGTGCCAAAGATCCGGATAGTTTGACTTACGCAAACGAACAATCAAAGACTCGAATCACTTTCAAAGGGGTTTTCTTAACCAAATCACATCGGTACGAATTTCCTAACACATTCTTCTCGAATCCGACGCAGTCCTATATTTTTATCTTCTGCAGGATTCTTCGCACAAGCTTGCTACCAATTGAACAGAGAACTAACCGTATTTGTTGCAGCGCTTAAACATAAATAGAAAAGAATTGCTTAATTGCTTGATTTCTTAAATTCTTTTATTGATTGCGCATTTGCATTTTAATACGGAATTAAGGGAAAAAGATTAAACAAGATACGGTAAAGGATTTTATCACTTTTTTCCATAGCCCACAAATCATAAAACTGCATTCTTGCATACCCATAGTGACTTAAAATCAACTAGAACTTTGACTCTAAGGAATTTACGCTCATTAGGAGAAGTTAGCTGTGTTTAGAACACCGCATAACGGTATATCGTTCACAGGGTGTCTAGGCAAGTGTTCAAGAGAAAGGGTTATCTAATTAAGCAATTTCGCGAAATCGTTGGAAAACCTCCCCTTTCTCTTGCACTTACCTGGCTTCGTGATCCGTATATCTTGAGCCAGTTTCTCGATACAGTTTTACTTCAACAATCAGGTTCTTGAGTAGGTCTAATTGAGTAGCATACCATAGACTGCTGGGGGTGTGATATTCTTTATTTTTGTGATATTTGTGAATTCTTGTAAATATGGGTGATACACGATTTAATTAAATTTCTTACGATTCTTATTCTTTTGTTTATATTCATTCCCAATTATTTTGTTCAAACTGCCACGATTCTTCCCACATTCATGAAAACTGTCCTTTTCTAGGGGGTGACCAACCGTCCCAGATTTTTGATAATGGTCACCCACCTAACACTCTTGAACCCAGTCCTACTTCAACCATATACCAAATGATTGAACATTTAGAGAAAGAGGTCGACAGATTAACAGTTTTAGCATCAGCACCATCACAACCCCACCAACCTGAAACAATTGAACCATCATTAGAGAATGATATTGAGATGGATGCTAGGTTGACCACTTTAGAGAAGGGTATTGAAATAATGACTGCGGTTGAGAATCAATCAGCTTCTACGCTAGCCATGTGCATACAGCAGTCTGAGCAATTATTTCTTGCTCAAGCTCAATCATTGGCTAGAATAGAAGAACACACGAAAAATTTAGCTGTGAGGATTCTAGGGAGTGAACACAGTCAATTGGAACCCAATAGTGTTAATGTCTGTCATCTAGGAAGTCACCCGAGTGAAATAAACGATCAATTGAACTTTGATGATTTCATAGATGAAAATGCAATTGAATTGACTAAGTGTTATCAGGACACACAAGAAAAACCTCTGACTAATTTTTGCATTCCAATTTTAGAGGAGGAATCTTGTGATTTGGATTAGTATGGTTTGGATAAATTGTCAAAAGAGATCAATCATCAGGAACCCATAATTTTTGTATCACCTAGTGATATTGTTTTGGTAGAAATGTTAGTGTGGGAACCTACCTTTTTGGATGATATATACCTACCCATTTGTGAATGTGATGAGGAAGAAATGGTATTGGGAGAGTTAGAAAACCATAGTGATAAGAATATGATTGTGAAAAATGATAGGGAGGAAGACAGCATTGAAAAAATATTCTTTCATATCGAGTTTTGAGGAAATTTTTGCAAATGAACTTGATATTCTGGGTGAGTTTGAATCAGGATCAATTTGGGAACATCCTAAGAACCTTTCATTTGCCGAACCTTTTACGGATGGACTCCAGTTTTTAAACGACCCTGACTTCGAAACTCGACATGTGCTTTTTGAACATTCAATTCATCCGGGCAACAATTCTTTGACCTCTTCAAAACTTCATTTTCACTTTCAACATCTTCCGATCTGTACTTTTACACGCCCATGACCTTCACTAACATCTAACATATACCTTTTCATTTTCTTTTGTATATACATATTCTTTTACCAGCCATTGCACTATATAGACAAAATTTTTAAATGGATGGTATTAATTTCTGGATTAACCCAATATTTTAACATGTATATGCTGTAATTAGTCTTAGGTTTTTTCTTTTTCTTTGAATAAAATTCTCACCCTGATGTCTAAGTCTAGCTACCGAAGACGGGGGCAACGATGAGGACATCGTAAAACTTAGGTTTTGGGTGAGCACTGTGTTTATTTTTGCTACATCCTGTGTATATTGTATATTTTGCATTGCATATATATTAAAAAATCCATAAAAATTAAAAAAAAATTCTTCAAAAAACATAAAAACTTTTTCGTGTTAGCTAGTGGGGGAACTTAGATTCGAAGTCTGACGGTTTGGTTGATAAGTTAGAAATAACTAAATCCTTGTTGTGAGATCGACGACCCGAAAGATAACCCTCCCTTGTGTTTAACCATTACTAATATACGTCTTTTATATCACTTACACGTGTCGTATGTTTTTGAGAATTTGATGAAAGTCTGACATGTCTGTAAACTTTTAAAATTGATAAACATCATTAAGATCGAACAGGTTTGTTCCGAGTTAAGTAATATCAAGAATAGTTCATAAAGTAAGGTGAATTTGAAGTATATTATTGAGGTTTTAACAGAAGCTATAAGGCTGAAAAATAACCCATCTGAAAACTTGTTAGAGTAATTACACACCTTATCCACATGTAATGTTTTCGGATTTAAAAGAAAAAGCTGGCTATATCTCCGTTTTCACTGAGTTCAGAATATTTTAAAATAAAACGAGTCTTTTGTTTTGTGGCCTTTGTAACTTGGGTAATTAAGTCCTTAGGGTGTCTCCACACCTAATGCTTTAAAACCACCTGGTTTGGGAGACCCAAAGCTTGCTATGTTTCCAATCGCCAAATAAAACAAGCTATGCAAGTGTGCTCTCCGAGTTAAAAATCCTCATGGTTCTTTGTGGGAGAATAATCTTGGCGGAGACAAGTTTTCTTATAAAACAGTTTTTTTTACGGAGATATAAAAGTTTATATTTAAAGACGTTTTGCACGATAATGAAAGGTGTGTATGAACAACAACAGGTGAAAGGTAGGAGTGAAAAATAAGACTTAGGTTCTCTGTTAAAAATGATTTAATATTCTGACTTGAAACCTAACTTGAGAATAAAACTTAAGAAAATCTTAACTCCTTTCAAACTCGTGTGATCCTTCAGAAGTTTATCCTGGTATGTAATTATGACATGATGACCCTAATCAAAGTTCTTCAAACCTTATGGACACTATCCGCACAATCAAGTAAAAGACGCGTATGAGCTTATGTTAAACAAATTACGAGGAGTGAAAAATAGGGTTTAACGTTTCTGACTTGAGTAATAGAACTTCTAACTTTGATTCTTAACCTTAAGATTAGAATCAATAGTTTCCGCGCAACGCTAATTTGACTGGATTTTGTGGGTGTAATCCGCTGTAAACCCTCAGGAGACAACACTCCTCCTACTAGGGACACTTAGAGATTTAACGGCTTGTTGTACATGCTCAGTGCAATCGCGTTCCCTGCGAAAGTGAGGCTGGGATTTTTTGTTTTGCTCGGGACGAGCAAAAGATAAGTTTGGGGGTATTTGTTCATCACAGAAAACTGCATTTTAATACTCTCATTCATGATCTATTTTGTTATTTATCGGTACTTTTAACCAGTGTCTGTTCAGTAATTACATATTACAGGTGTTCGTGATAAAATACTGGAAACACATTCAAAATCATGGATACCGCGTTTAGGAGCCGACACTGCAAACAGAACAGGAAACCGACCAATATCCAAAGAGTTCTTTTGGAAATAAACATGTGTACACAATTTTTGTCCAACAAAACATAAGTGTGCACACAACTCTTTAGCATGGACCATGGTGGGGCTGCCCATGGCACACACAAATGATGACTTGTACAAATGGGAGTACATGGGTAATAAATGCTAAAAGTTTTGATGTGATGTATGGCATCTTGTTCCCTCCATATGTCTGAATGCAAAGTAGGCTTAAACAGAGAAAACAAATAGCACTAGGATGATATTGTAGTAGACACAAGACTACAACATCAATACGAGCCTCATTGCTCGGATTTTGGATGGCCACACCCCCTAACATTCCGAGCTCGCCGGCCCCCTTTACCAAATTTGTCCCCATCTTTTCCCTGTCACTTCCTTGCAGTTACATCACCTCATTATTATTACTTGTTTAATCTTTTTTGGTGCCTATATAAGCCAGATCAGTGATCAAGGGAAGGGGTCTCACATAGTGCATACATTTTCTTAGTTTCTTTTGTTTATGGTTTAGGCTTGAGAGTGAGTGGGATTTAACTTGGTCTCTTCTTCTTCTTCTTCACTCTTGATGGTTTCTCTTGAGAGCTTCATTATCGAGGTTGAACAAATTACCAATATCTTGTAACTCAACTTCAAGTGTTAATATATCGCGTTGTTATTTGCTTTCTTTTCTTTACTTGCTTTCCTTTTCTTTTCATTATTATGTATAACTAATCTTCTTTGGTTGTGGTAATGGTAAGGAAGTGAGATGAAAGGTTTTGCCTCCTCCTCCTCTTGTTAATGTTTAATATGCTTAACATAATTATAACTTAAGGATTGTTTCATATATTGATGTGATATGGTATTTTGAAACCATGGTTACCTTGTAATCTCTTCATATACCATATTCACTGCCCTTCGCTATTTCACAATATTTAAGTTAAAATCAATTTGGTGTTAAATTTGCTAAGTTTGGATACGGTATTTTGTGACCGGGTGCTTGACAAACCTTCGGTTTTCATATACCCTATACTATCACAAACCCTTAGCAAAGTTAGCACTAAAACTATTTGCTCTCACTCGCTACTTTGTGTTTTTGATGTTGTTGTATGCTTGCTAACCCTTATGTTTAGTGTTGATACCTCATGCTTGGACACACAAACGGTAAGTGAAAAAAAGACTCGTTTCATGTTTTGCGGCGAATATCGGAATTTGGTGATTTATGCTCCGCAACCGTCTTGACAAGTCATGCTTCATGCCGGGATCGACGTACGGGCAGACAACTCATGATCAAGGGAAGCGTCGAAGGAATCGTCGCAATTCAACCTTCCGAGCCAAAGCAACAACCACTTCTTTCTTAGTTTCTTTGCTTGCTTTTCTTGTTTTCGTATTCTTTCTATTTTTTGTATGACAACCAACCCAATTCATTATTTGTTGAACCTTAAATCACAAGACCTAATACACAATTCCCTGTGGATCGACCCGTATGCCGGCTTGCTACAGCATGTCGTGCACTTGCGGTTTTATTAATTTTAAAATAATAATGATCTCGCGTGCGCATTCCATTTCCTTAAAATCATATCCGTTTCTAAAACATACACGTTTGCGTACGTGGGTGAATTCCCAAACAGGAACCATATTCAATAGGTCTGCACCAGTCTCCAGTGCATAACCCCAAAAAGAAATAAGTAACTTAGCAGTACTCATCATAGTGCTCATATATCTAATAGGGTGTGATTCCTCCGCTCAGATACACCGTTGTGCTTTGGTGTATACGGAGGAGTAAGCTGAGAAAGAATCCCATTCTCTTTTAAATAGTCACGGAGTTCCGTGCTCAAGTATTCTCCTCCCCGATCAGATCATAGGATTTTAATACTTTTAGCCGTTTGGTTCTTTACTTCGTACTTGTATTCCTTGAATTTCTCAAAAGATTCAGATTTGTGTTTCAACAAGAACACATATCCGAATCTTGAGAGATCATCGGTGAATGTAATAAAATACGAGAAACTATTCCTGGCATGTGTAGACATGAGACCGCATACATCACTATGTATCAGTCCTAAGAGTTCGGTAGCTCTTTCCCCGTGTCCAGTAAACGGAGTTTTGGTCATTTTGCCTTTGAGACATGACTGGAAAGTTTCATAAGATGTAAATTCGAACGGATTTAAATATCCATCCTTATGTAACTTAGCTAGCCGTGTCGCATTGATGTGACTTAGTCTACAATACCACAAGAAAGATTCGTTCATTTCTGAACTTTTCCCCTTTTGTGTATTCTGTATGTTAAGAACTGTATTCTGATTTAGAACGTATAAACCATTACATAACGTACCAAACCCAATCAACACTTGATTTAGTAAAATGTTCATAACATTTTTCTCTACTACAAAGCTATATACTTCTTTATCTAATAAAGAAATCGATATTAAATTGCATATCACAGATGGTACGTAATAACAATTGTTCAAGATCAATGTATTCCCATTTGGTAATACAAGGTGATATTCACCAACTTTTTTGGATGCAACATTTGCATCATTTCCTACTTTAAGAGAATGATCACATTTTCCTAATTCTCTATCTTTCTTTAGCCCATGTAACATATTACAAACGTAGAATCCTAATCCGGTATCTAATACCAAGGATGTAGAGTGTACTGAGAAACAGTTCTCGGTAAGGAACACACCCGAAAAAGATGCATCAACATGCTCATTCCTAGATCGGGTCGCGTGGGAATCCGGATATTCCCCTATTTCCTGCTTAGAATTATAACAGTTATAAGGTATAGCGGAACCAACGTTCCCTAGCCCGGTATAACAAGCGGGTTCGGTCAATACATCAATATTATTATCTTGATTAAGGCGTGTCATGGTCACTACCTGAGGAGAGAGAGAAGAAAACACTTTAGCGTATGCTCTTACAAGATTAGATTGGTTATTATTTTATCTAATCAGGATGGCTCCCACTGTTTTTATCAAATCTTCTTTCAAACCCTAAAAGGTAAGACTAGCCGGGATTAATTACACCTTACAAGTTCGCCAATCATTCAGCCAGGTAGGTATTGGTGCTCCGAGAGAGTCTCCCCATGATTTCGCATCGAACTAATTAAATAACTTCGTTTCCACAGGGGCATAACCCCGTTAACACCTTTCTTAGACATCTACTGGATATAGCTAATTGTAAAGTGCAAAACTCTCTCAGGAGTAACTCTTACTCGCAGTGGGTATCGGGATCCAACTATCTTATAGAAGGTATGCAATCTCATTGCAAATTTCAACACTTGAAATTCCCAATATTATTTTTGTCCCTAGCGTCCTATGACCTTGACGCAGGCCAACAAACCATAGGCCGCTAGTCCAGTTTAACCCGTACATTTCATGATTGAATTAAACCCACCCGCACGACCCTTGACGCATGCCAACAAATTCACACGACTATCCTAATCCAATCACATCATATGCTGTAGATAAGCACTAATTAGCTACCACACACTGCGACTTGATGTAGGACAACAAACATAGCACGAATACTAAATAGTACTTATCTGAAATGACGGAGTGCTATGTTGGTTTTTCAGAAAACCTTTAGCGTAACGAACTTGATATCGTTGTAGAATAGAGTGATTTGAAAAGGAGTGGTTTAAGCTCCGCTTTTAAAATCATGAGTTTTCAAAATAAACCGAGTGGGTGTAGCATCTTCTAGCTTTTGTTAAAGAGGTCATTCCCGGTGAAGAGATCTTGGCTCTTTCCTCATTGAATGAGGTGCTAGATATTCATCAAGGAATACCGCTATGCAAAGCAAGAACTATAGCCATCTTTTTGAAAATTTGATTCTACAACATCTTTATGTTTCTTTCCTTTCATTAATCTCACTGATGAAGTCCCATCATTTATGTTTCCTAAACATCACAGAAAAAACGAAAATACAACGTACTCTTATGCCATCCGCATTCGCTACGGGGTCCCGTCATGTACCGTTAGGTTACTTAACTAACGACAGAGAGGGGGAAGGGCTAGTGCGGATGCAAAACATAAGCAACGTTTATTATATATCATATATATAATATAAAGCATTCGTTTCACACAGTTATATGATCTCATCATAGAACATTGCAGCAGAAGTCAACATATGAAATATTGGATATACTAGGAGGTCCGTGTTTTAAATCAAGCTATTAAAAAACACGAATTCCACGTTCGTGATGAATAGCCAAACCCACATTCCTAGACCCCTACGAGAGCGGAAAGCAAACCTGCAAATTCTAGAGTTAGGAGACTCAGACTCGACTCCTCGAGATGGTTTCCCACTGGACTCTAGAACCCGGTTACTTATGCTCCGCGCCTTGGGTCTATCCTAATACGGAAAAGTAATTAATATACATCAATGGTGACATCATCCTCAACCTGTAAGTGTCCCAATAAAAGAATATTACATACAAATTTTTACATGAATGAAAATGAAAAACTCCCATCTCACGCAAAACCCTCCGGCTATTCAAACACGACAATCCAATATATCATATCACAGCAACACATAACATCACATGTCAACAACATAAGTAAATATGCGTATCCCAATTATCGTTGACGTATAACAACGAAACCGGCGATACACCACATATTACACTTATAGTCACAGAAAAGAATTGAAAACTACAATAATTCGAATCCGCAACATTCTTAGACATCATAAACCCAAAATATCACATACCTCGGATTTCATGCCTAACTGTATAAATTCCTTAGACATCATAAACCCGGAATATCACATATTCCGAATCTCATGCCTAACATTATAAACCCAGCATTTTTGTCTCAAATTGAAAACACTTTTCAATATGCAGTCGGGCAATTCAACAAGATTCCAAACAAATGATTGAATACTCATTGGAAACATTAGTGGACGGCCGCACCCCTATTGCCGTTGATGATGTGCGCTTAGGCGGAACACCGCGGCCGCGAGCACCCGAGTGGATGCTTTTGGCAACGGGGTTCTCCTACAGTCACTTAGTCGGGGCGATGGGGTGCAGCTATCTATTAGAGTTACCCGGTGAGTGTTCGCGTACTGTAAGAGATTGCGAAGGAGTTTTGATCCGAATCAAAACCCTGTGGCAACCGGTCAAAAGAGACTAAATTGGTAGATTCACAAAATTCTAATTAGTTTTCACAAAACTAATTATCGTGGATTCCAAATACTGTATCACAAACCACAGATATCTAGACGATATTAAACATTTCGATCAATTTATCAAACACCCAAAATTCCTAGAGACCTCAACACTTGAGTCACACTTAAAAATAACCAGAATGTGCCACAAGTACCTACGGATCATCACAAGAAGGCACGCTCCCTAGCTCACCAACGGCGCCGCGGAACCACGGCTAAACCCACTGTTTGGCCGTGGTTGCGCGGCCGTTTGGTCAAGTTGGTCCGTTGTTTTTCTTGGGGATCCATACAAAACCCTGGATAATTTTCTGCATTTTTTTAATTTGGAAAAATCCAACTTTTGGAAAAATTTCCAGATACTAGGGTTTTTCGGGTTTCGAAGTTCGATCGAACACTTTAACTTCGTCTAGACGACTCCTAATGCTCTAGCTTGGCTCTGGTACCACTGCTGGGTTCGCTTAGCACCCTCGCTAGGTTTTGGCAAGCATCGAGTATGCAATTTCAAAAAATCTAGAGTGCTAAGCAACCCGGACCAAGGATCTAACTAGAGAATTAGGGTTTTAAAGCATGTAAACTAAATTTACATTAAGTGAAATAGGAATACAACGTTTGTAGACCTGTGCTTCACTTCTGAATCACAGTGTAGTAGTCCCTTAGCTCCATGTAGTTATGTCCCGGACTCTCCTAAGGCTCCACTAGGCAAAACGAACGAGGTTCCTCAATGATCATCGAGGGCGAAGTTGATCTACCTTGAGGAATCTTTAACTCAAGATACCTCTTCACTAATTGAAGAATTAGTAAAGTAAACAACCTATACTAAATTGCTAGTTTGATATAGATTGATGAAGTATGTATTTTGCTAACTTTAGAATTATTTCTCCCTCTTTCTTTCTTCACTTCATGAAAACATAGAGAGCTAAATTGAGATGAAGAGGAAGATGAAGTGGTGAAATATCTCAACCATGGGTGAAAAATATCATAAATGATATTTGTAGAGACTTAACAATGGCTAAAGATAATTGTTGGGTTAATAAATATCTAGAGTAAAACAAAATTAGTGGACTAAGTCAAGATTTCTACGTGCTTCCACAAGCATCCTAAACCATGACAATTTCCACCTAATTTTGATTTATCCCATAATAATTAAATCCCCAAATTATCTTTAGTTTGGTATGAGTCTCATATACCCATGTCCAATGAATCATCAAGCATGACACAAAATTAAATACATTAATATATATCACATATATATTTAAATGTTTTAGTAGAAAAGAAATTCTTAAGTGAGCTAATATTAGTTAATATATATTAATATATCAAATATATAATTATATATTAAATTATTAAATCAACACTTGATTTAATAATCCAGCTATATTACATATAACCGATTAATATCATTTATACCAACTTATCGAATCAACACTTGATTCAATAACCTGGCTATATCTCATATAACCGACTGATCATATATCGTGAGATTAGAATACGGTATCACATACACGTATTAATCTCGGTCCTGCACATATCACATATGTGCCCTATTTCGTTTCGCTTGAGCTAGGAAACCTCTGTGTAGGACTCTTAGACTCGTCAATACGCCAGTAGTAGGTAATGATCATATCAGTTTCCCACAACACGTCAATGGTACTAGCTGGACAGAACGGCTACTCAGGTATTGAGCGATCAGAAGATCAACAAGTAAGCTTGTCTAAACTCCCGTGAATCAAGTAAGTAACACTACCGTACAGTCCCGTCTCTTCGTCTGATATGTCGCATATCGAGTTTGGAGGTCGTAAACGTCAAGCGCTGATAACTTGATAAGTCATGCCGATGTGAGGCTCATAACTGGTTGAGAAACTACCGATAACACTTACCAGTAAATCTCATCATCAGCCCTGGCCAGGGACTTCCTGTTATAGCCAATCGAGTATAGTGCAACATCAACTCCCAATATCGGGAGAGACGAAACCCCTCCCATCGATCATTGTCTCCATATGACTCGGGATTGTACCAAAAATCTACCTGTTTGCACGCTCTCTTGAGTGTGGTAGGGAGGAAATCAAAGCACAGTGGGAATCACACAAGACTCTTTGACGATCTCGGGTGTAGAAACAAACCTGTACTAGTGTCACCAAAGAACTGCTATCTGATGATAGCTATAATACCATATAGGAGTTCTCGGCAAGTCCTGTTTGGTGTACCCATTCTCCAATGAGCATCTGTGTTCAATCTTTGATGTCAAACACCAGTGGCTGTGGGATCAACCTGTTAGTGTAATATGCCCTAGAGGTCATTATTGTATAGTACTAGTTTGTATATTACATTTTGGAATCTTGGGATATATACACGGATTTATGGCAGTCTTGCTCGATATAGTAGTATGCTACTTGGTTTGTATCTATCTTAATATGTGTATATGTTTCTTTTAACGTATCACTAATACATATTGATATAGCCTTAGGATCTTTGCTTGACTACCAGCGTTGTGATGGCAGTCACACTAGTAGGGGCTGGGTAGTCTACAAACACATCCTTACACAGGTCCCTAGTCGCAGGATTATCGAGACAGGGCATCGATACTCCAGAGTAGACTAGTGTATAAGCTTCTCTTCCAAGCATGGGAGATGGTCTGTCCCACAGCCATCGGTACGTCGTACTGAAGATAGTATGCATGTGCTCATTTGCTTATGAGTTACACTGGACGGACTCGTGGGGAACTGCTGGTTTGTAATATACCTATTGTCAGTTAGCAGTTCCCAGGTGACATGAGAACAGCTTAGTTTGTCGACTTGACACTGCTACTTCGCCTCAAGTGTGTTCCCACCGTTCTTAAATTACTACCCTACCACGGCTCTTCTGAGTCTTACAAACAGGTAGTAGTTGGGTGTAGTCCCGAAACACTTGGAGGCAGTGGCGGTTAGATAGGATTCGTCTCTCCCGGTATTGGGGGTTGATGTCGCGCTGTGTTCGGAAAGCCATTACACAAAGTCGTTGGCCAGGGCAAGCGAGATTTACTGGTAGGGATTCCAGTAGTTTCTCAGGGTGTTTTTGGCCGCACTCCGACATGACTTATTGCACTATTAAGGGTCTGACGCTTGCCTCCCCCTAGGACCGATATGCGACACTCTTAGACGAACAGACCAGACTGTACGGAGATTGCTATAGACAGGCTCAGTAGGGGTACGGATGAGTTTCCTCGTCGACCTTCTTGTCGACAGATACCTGAGTAGCCGTTACGTACAACTAGTGCCACTGACGCGCTTGTGGTTAAACCCACTGCCAGAGTACTGTCAAGTCTTTAGAGTCCCACACAAAGGGTTTCTCGGCTTTGGGCGAAACATGTAGAGGTCATTTGGTTTTACGATAGGGTTCGATCATATACGTGTACTTGTGCGCATATGATGTTCGGGCGGACATTACTAGTGGGATTTGGTTTAAGCTGGATCTTAGTATATTATTATAGGATTAGTTTTGTCTCATTGTATTCGTGTTTCTCGGAATACGGATACGGGTATGTATATACGGACGAGAGGGGCATTCTTGTGATTTGATCAAGATTGCTTTTGGAGAATGACACCTTATATTAGGGATTCTCTTTTATGGTTAATTCTTTAATGAGGTGGAGGAATTAAGAGAGGTAACTATATGGTATTTTGGTGAAATGAAATTAGGGTTTTGCATTGACCATTTTAGATTCATTTGGCATTTGTTGACTTAGATATTTGTTAGATATTTTCTCATAGTTTAAATGCCAAAAACTCTAGCTCATTTCACTTAATCTTTAACAAAAGAAAAAACACAAGATACTTTCCTCTCTTCACTTCCTCAAGCTTTCTCCTTCTCTTTTTCAAACCCTAACCATCTCATGAGTTGAGAACCATAGGGTTTGTGAGACTATTAGACTCCTCATCACTCTCTACACAACTTAGGCTACTATGTTTAGCACACCAAGTGACCTAGTTGCCTTAAGATAAAGGTTGAGCTCAAAGTCGGATCTCTCGGGTGGATTTTCTACGATTTGGAAAAGACGACGAGGAGGTGCAATCCGTTCTCAGTTCAAGGAGCTCACGACTTGGAGAAGGACAGCGAGGAAGAGAAGGACAGTGAGAACTTGAGGTATAACACTCACGCACCGTAGTTAAACCTCTTTGCTATATTGTTAGTTAGGGTTTAGTATCGATCCTGGTGTTTAGTCGATGTTACGAAGCTAATAAAAATTATTTTTTGCAAACTCCTCCCCGCGAACATGTGGGGTACATGGCATCGACTTACAGTGGTATCAGAGTTGACTAAACCATAGCTAATAGATTAAACGACAACTAAAACTACGAAACCGAAATAACCCGTAAACATCGAAACGTTGATCCTAGTTTCTGTGGATTTTTTCCGAGGCTCTAAACATTATTTTAGCAACTGCAGAGTACTCCTTGAACTGTTAAGTGAACACTTACAAAAAACGAGACAATTCCCTCACAAACTGGCCGGCCACATCATTGAAATTTCCGAGCTCACCGGTTCGATTTGAGTGGATTGCTTTGTGTTTTGGTATGTGGCTTTGTGACTTGGATCTAGTGTTTCAGGAGTTGTTTATTTTTGCCAATTTTGAATATACTGTCAATTCTTCACTGTGGCAATACGGGGTGTTTCGAAGAAGCAGTTTAACGTCGTTTAGTATTTCATGTTGTGATAAATATGTTCGTAAACTTCCGCTAATTGCTATATGTCGGTTAGTTGGGGGTTACACATTTCTGTGATGTTTGTTTGTGTATATAGACTTATTGGATTGTCGTGAATGAATAGCCGGGGATGTGAGGTGTTATATTCTTTCATTCAAATGTAAATTGTAAATTGTTGCAATATTTTTTCGCGGGACACATCCGGGTTGAGGTTGTAGCCACCGTTGTATTATTTCATTTACTGTTTATTGCTCCTAGGATAGACCCAAGGTGCGGTAAACAAACTACCAGGTACTTTGAAGTGCCGAGTGGCCTACTAATATTGTTGAGGGAGGTTACTTCACTTCGGGTATTTGGCGGGTAGTTTGCCGCACCCGTAGGGCTCTGGGGTGGGGTTTGGCTATTCATCGCGACCGTGAAATCCATCTTTCGTTACAGGTTTAAACGAAACGCGGAATTCCTGATATATCCAATGTGTTCATCTGTGATCTGGAATACCTATTATTGCGTCTGACGAATGGATATTATATATATATATATTATAATAGACGTTGCTTATGTTTTGCATCTGCGCTAGTCCAGCCCCCAGCTCTGGCGTTAGTTATCTAACCTAACGGTGTAAGACGGGTCCCGTGGCGAATGCGGATGGCATAAGCGTACGTTGTATTTTCGTCTTTTTCTGCAATGGTAGGTTAATTGATGGGACTGCATTAAATTAATGCAAAGCAAACAAACTAAAGCTGAATCGTTCGAACAATTTTAAAAACACTCGGTTTTTTCAAAACAAAAAAACTTTTAAAAATGCGGAGCTTAAACCACTCCTTTTAAAAGCTATTAGGTTCCTTTGATTATATCAAGTTCACCACGTTCACGGTTTTGCCAAAACCATTTGTAGCCCTCCGTCATTTCATATGAATATTCAATAGTATTCAAGCTATGTTTGTTGGCTTTGTCAAGGCATAGTGATTGGTAGCTGCTGGGTATTCATATGTTGCATAGATAGATGCATTGGTTTGGAACAGTCATACTACTTTGTTGGCCTTAGTCAAGGGTATGTATGGCTGGGTTCAAATTAATCTGGATAATGATGGGTAGAACTGGACATGTGACTTATGATTTGTTGTCCTTAGTCAAGGTTATAAGAGCATGGGGCAAAAATCCACATCGGGAGTTTCTAAAGAAACAGAAACTTGCTTGTGTTGCATACAATTTGGAGTGTGATAATTTAGGTAGGATTCTTTCGACGTTATCACACGATGATATTTGGATCCCGATCCTACTGTGAGTATTTGCTACTCCTCGGGAAATTTTTTCACTTAACGATCAATGCTATAAACAAAGTAGGTGTCTAGAACAGTGTTAGCGGGGCTACACCTCCTGGAAAAAGAGGTTATTTAATTAAGGAATTTCGCAAAAGCATCGTAAAAGCTCCCTCGAAGTACCGACACTAGCCTAGCTAAACGGTTAAGCAAGTATTGTACGGTGAGATTAATCCTGACTAATTCTTCTTTTCTGGTTTGAGGAAGAATTCGAGAAACAGTGGGAGCCATCCTGTTTAGATATACTAAAAACCAATCTAAACTTGCAAGAGCATCATGTTAAAGTGTTTCTTCTCTCTCTCCTAATTGCAGCGAACAAAGATGACCGGCCTTAAGTTACTATTAAATAAAAATATATTGACAGGGCGAAACTACAAAGATTGGTTCAGGAATGTCAAGATGGCAATAACTTATGACAAGTTAGGGTATGTCCTTACTACTAAAGCCCTCGCTATCCCAGATCTAGAACCCTGTGTCGCGGATAAGGAAATCCGTAAGACCTGGGAGATTGACTGCACGAAGGCCAAGTGCCACGTGCTGGCCTCTATAGATAATAAGCACTAGAGGCGGCACGAGAATATGGATCTTGAATCCATATTCCTCCATACCAAGGAATTATATGGAGAGCAATCTCGTAGCGCAAGATACGAGACCTTGAAGAAACTTTTTCAGGAAAGGATGGCCATCGGATCATCTGTAGGGGAACACATCCTTAAGATGATCGGTAATATTTAAGAGCTCGGGAACCTCGGGACCACGTTAAAGAATGAGCTGTATACAGACTTAATTCTGCAGTCCCTCCCTTCCACCTACGCCTAGTTTATCTTGAATTTTAATATTCAAGGTAAAGAATTTGAACTTCCGGAACTCCTCAATATGTTGAGGAGTACTGAGGGCACCCTGCAGAAAGTTAGGGAAACACCTTCTCTATTTGTTGGTGGAGCTTCCTCTTCTAGATCCAAGACGAAAGCCAAAGGAAAGAAGAAGAAGGCCCCCACCAAGCCGAGAGGTGGTGTTAGTAAGGTGGAAGCGAACGTCAAGGCAAGAGTAGCGGGGCCGACAGTAGGAAAGGAAGAATGCTTCTACTGTCTTAAGAAGGGCCACTGGAAGAAAGATTGCAGGGCTTGGAAGGCCAAGAACCAGGACCCGAAGTAAGTTGTGGCTTCGGTTTCAGGTGTGTTTGTTATTGAAAACTGTCTGTCAATCAACTATACTTCCTGGGTATTAGATACTGGATCAAGATCTCATATCTGTTATTCTTTGCAGGCACTGAGAAGCCGTAGGGTTCTGAAGACCGGTGATATGACCCTCAGGGCTGCTAACGAAGCGAGCGTGGATGCTGTGTCTGTAGGGGAATATCACCTTGGATTGACGAGTGGACATATTTTGGTTTCGCGCAACTATTTTTGTGTACCTAGTTTAACTTATAATATCATTTCTGTATCTTTTTTTATCTAAAGAAGGTTATGATTTTACATTTGTAAGCGATGTCGTAAACATCCACCATAATCATGGTCTGATTGGGCCAGGTACTGTAAAAATCGGTATATACATATTAAACCAACTACAAATTTTCAATGTACAGAACACACTTAAAAGGAAGTCTTCGGAACTAAACCAGGTTTTCTTATGGCATTATAGACTGGGTCACATCAATGAAACACGGTTGACGAAATTACATAAAGAGGGATATTTGGATCCGTTCGAATAACAGTTTTATGCAACTTGTGAATCTTGTCTCATGGGAAAGATGACAAAGACTCCGTTCACTAGACACAGAGTTAGAGTGATTGAGCTCTTGAGACTCATACACAGCGATGTGTGTGGTCCAATGTCTACACATGTGCTAAGTGGTTATTCTTACTTCATTACTTTTACGGATGATTTCTCTAGGTACGTACATGTCTTCTTGATGAAGCATAAATCCGAGGCCTTTGAGAAATTTCGGGAATATAAGACTGAACTGGAAAAACAAACAGCCAAAAGTATCAAGAAACTAAGATCTGATCGAGGTGGTGAATACTTGAGTGCCGAGTTCCTGGATTACCTAAAAGAGAATGGAATTCTCTCTCAGCTTACTCCTCCAGACACGCTACAACACAATGGTGTATCGGAAAGGCGGAAAAAACCCTATTAGAACCCATAGGCTGTAAATGGATCTTCAGAAAGAAGATTGGTGTAGATGGATAGGTCGAAACCTATAAGGATAGACTTGTTGCAAAAGGATTTCGTCAATGACCTGGTTTGGACAATGCTGAAACCTTTTCTCTAGTGTCTATGCTCAAATACATTCGGATCCTTCTCGCCATTACTGCCTTCCATGATTATGAGATTTGGCAGATGGACGTAAAAACCGCTTTTCTAAATGAAAATTTGGAAGAGTGTGTCTATATGAACCGGCCAGAGGGTTTCATTTTGTAGGGTTACTAGGCACACTAAGGAGGCTCTACAAGGCATCGACCATGCCAAATTAAAATTTTTAGGTGCCGAACAACCTGAAGCATGATCGTTAACTAGAGATTAGGCGAAAACTATGGCAAGTAAATCATATTTACACTAATGGAAAGGGACTACAACCTTTGTAGATCCGGTCCTCCACTTCCAAAGCTCCGTGACGATGTCCCTTCGCTGTGATCAATCAACTCCAGGACTCTCGGACTGCTTCAAGACGAAATTGCAACCGGATCGCTTGAAGTCTTCGGTGCCGAAGATGATCTACGTCGAGGGAATACGGACTCAAGCTTCTACCTCACTAACCATAGAATTAGTGAAGCAAACACCCTAAACTAAAGTGCTAGTCTAGTAGAGGATGGTGAGATAGGAAGTGGGTACTCTTTAGATTTTGATTTCTCACTTGGATTCATCACTTGATAATTTTCTAGCAAGCTTTTCTTTTTCTTCATGAAGAAGAAGAAGAAGAAAGAAAAGAAATCATCCCTCAAAATAGAAAATCAAGTGATGTTTTTTCATATTGCAACCATGGGTGAGTTAACACATGTAAAGAATAAACTAGGGTTTAAGTTGATGGTTAGGTTAAGGATAAAACAAAATGGCAAGACTTTTTCAAAGATGCTAGCATGCTTCATGAAGATTCTAGCAAAGAAACAAAAAGCCACCATTTAGTTTTTCCAAAATAAATAAAATACATAAAACCCTAACCATTAACCTAATCAAGGGGTAAGTGATACACACACCTAAGTTTGCATGTATCATCAAACATGATACAAACTTGTGCACAAAAATATATCACATATACAACTTGTGCACATCAAGTGAGAAAATCAATCTTAAGTGAACCAATACTAGTTAATGTAAAGTAATATATCAAATGTATAATTATACATTAAATCATTAAATCAAGACTTGATTTAACGATCCGATCATATCGCATATAACCGACAAATATCCAATGTATCGACTTATCGAATCAATCCTTGATTCGATAACTAGGTTATATCGCATATAACCAATCGATACAATCATCGCGAGAATAGAATACGGTATCACATACTCGTACCATTCTCGGTCCAGCACATATCACATATGCGCTCCTATCTCGTTTTGCCTGAGCTAGTTCAACCTCTATGTAGGACTCTAAAGACTTGTCAATACACCGGCAGTAGGTGATGATCATATCAAACACCCACAAGCCGTCAGCGGTACTAGCTGGACGTAACGGCTACCCGGGTATTGAGCGATCAGAAGATCAGCAAGCAAGCCCGCTCCAACTCCTGCAAAAAGCCTGACAGTGACACTACCGTACAGTCCGGTCACCTCGTCTGATATGTCGCATATCAAGTCTAGGGGTGGTAAACGTCAGACCCCAATAACCGATAAGTCTTGCCGATATGAGGCTTATAACGGGTCGAGAAACTACAGGTAACACTTACCAGTAAATCTTTAAACCAGCCCTGGCCAGGGACTTCCCTGTTATGGCCAATCGAGCACAGCGCAACATCAACCCCCAATACCGGGAGAGACGAAACCCCTCCTACCGCTCATTGCCTCCATGTGACTTGGGACTGTACCCAAAAACCACCATTTTGCACGCCCTCTTGGACGTGGTAAGGTGGAAATCAAAGTACATTGGGAATCACACAAGACTCTATGACGATGTCGGGTCTAAAGACTAACCTGTACCAGTGTCACCAGAGAACTGCCATCTGACGTAGGTATAATACCATCTGGGAGTTCTCTGCGAGTCCGTCCAGTGTACCCAGTCTCCACTGAGCACCCGTATATCATCTTTGATGACAAACACCAACGGATATGGGATCATCCATCGCCCATCTGTATGGGTTGAGAAGGCATACGCTAGTCTATACTGGTATATCGATACCTCGTCTCGATACACCAACGACTAGGGACCTTGAAGGATGTACTTATGGACTACCATGTCCCCACTAGTATAATCCGCATCATAATCCAGGTAGTCAAGTACACATCCTAAGGGCTTTACCAACATGTAATAGAGAGACAGTCAGTATACACGTTAAGGTAAAGGGTAATCAGATAGCATACTATCATGTCGAGCAAGAAAGTCCTCCCTATATATGTCCAAGCATCCACTACAATATACATCAGATGTATAGTAATGGCCTCTAGGGCATACATATAACTAACAATCTCCCACTTGCACTAGGGCCATCTGATAACAGTTGTTGTAGTATCTCATACTCAACCATTCCATAATAGTCTCTCTCTGGGAAAAGGCCTTTGTGAGTGGATCCGCCGTGTTGTCCTCTGAGTCTACTATCCTGACCTCGATCCCCTGGAGATTAACCATCTCCATGATCAGGTGACACTGCCTTAGAATATGTCTGGATCACTGATGGGACGGGCGTTCTTAGGCATAAGCCACAACTCCATTGTCACACAATGGTAGGAACGAAGTTCATCTCATGAACTATTATACACCCAGACTGCCTCTTTGGTAGCATCTTTGGTAACGATGTATCTTACCTTTATCTTATAGTATGCCACGGTATCTAGATTTGAACTCTTCCAACATACTGTCCCTTTACTGAGGGTAAAGACAATGCCTGCGACTGACATTCAGTCGTCCTTATCACCCTGGAACCTTTCCAATGATTCTCCCCAGGATCAATTGGTACCATCCCACTACAGCTAGTGAGAATCCTAACATCCAATTAGATCTATCTCATAGATCATAACTCAGGATTTAGAAGGTATCACTTTGATCCTATATGGATAATCCTTGTGATAAGCGGAGATTGACTAAGCCTAGCATAGGAAACTCCTTCCCTATTAAGAGTATGTCATCCACGTACTCTACGAGGATCTCCACCATACACTCTACTTCCTTTTTGTGTATACAAGGTTCATCTACCATTTTGATGAAGTCAAACTCTTTGACTACCACATCAAAACGGACGTTCCAACTCTGCGATGCTTGCTTTATCACATAAAACATCTTGCACACGTTTCCGCTGCTCCCACTGTCTACGAGGCCATCTGGCTGTGTACTTATAGACTCACTCTTCTAAAACATCATTTAAAAAAGCAGTCATGGCACCCAACCGCCAGATATCGTAGTCATGGTATGTAGTCATGGCAAGTAGGATCTGGATGGACTTAAGCATAGGCCCTAGAAAAGGTTTTATTATTAGCCACAACTAGTTTATGATGCAAACCTTTAACAAGTCTAGCTTTGAAAGTCTCAACTTTTCCATGTACACCAAGTAATATTCTCAAGATATATTTGCTCCTGATGGGGATTTAACCCTTCAGATAAAGCAACCAAAGTTCATACTTTGTTGGTGTATAAGGATTCCATCTCAGATCATTAAGCATCCAACCATTCTTACAGAGTCATACTCCTGATGGCCAGCTCGAAACTAGTTGGGTTATCATCTCAAGATGCAATCCTCACTCCCACTGTCATAGAGAAACTGAAGTATCTCTCAGGTGGGTGAGGAACCCTACTAGATCGGCGGAGAGGCTGAGATTCGTTGGAATCTACTGAATCCTTTTGTTCTACCAAATCATCTGCTGTAATTTGTATAGCTGGAACCTTTTCCAGTTCTACCTCATGACCACTAATTTCTTCTCAAGAAATTCCCTTTCACAAAGGTGGCATATTGAGAAACAAAACATTTTTGTTCCTCGGTTTGGTAGAAGATATTCCCTTGCTAATGCTTGGGATATCCAACAAACTTCCACAGATCTTACTTTACCTCGAGCTTGTCCGGATTATGCATTTAGACATAGGCTGGACAACCCCAAATCTTAACTTACTTAAGATATGGGCTCTTCTCATTTCATATCACATATGAAGTGGTAGGCATCAGATTTGATTTGAACCCTATTCAATAGGTATGCAACTTCACAAGTGCATAACTCCCAAAAGGAAATAGGTAACTCAGTAGTACTCATCATAGAGCACACCATATCAGATAGGGTGTTATTGCTCCGCCCCGATATACCATCGTGCTATGGTGTATATGGAGGAGTAATGCTGAGAGAGAATCTCATTCTCCTTTAGAATAGTCCAGGAATTCCGTGCTCAAGTATTCTCCTCCCTGATCGCATCAAAGGACATAATACTTATACCCGTATTTTGGTTCTCTACTTCTAACTTATATTCCGTGAATATCTCAAAAGGTTCGGACTTGTGTTTCAACAGGAACATATGTCTGAATCTTGAGAGATTATCAGAGAATGTAATGAAGTAAAAAGAACCTATCTTGGTATATGTAGATACGGGACCTTCATACATCATCATGTATCAATCCCAAAAGTTCACTAACTCTTTCTCTGTTTCCAATAAACAGAGATGGTGTCATTATATCTTTGCGACATGACTAGCAAGTTTCACAAGATGTAAATTCAAACTGATTTAAATATGCATCTATATGTAACTTCAGCTAGTCGGGTCGCATTGATATGACCAAGTCTACAATGCCTCAAGAAGGATCCGTTCAGTTCTGAACTCTTCCTCTTGTGTGTGTTCTGTATACTAAGAACTGTAGTTTGATTTAGAACGTCAATGCATTTAGATAACGTACCTGAACCGATCAACTTTTGATATAGGAAATGTTCAAAACATTATCCAACAATACAAAATTATATCTTTTCTTTACTGATAAAGAGACTGATATGATTTTGTATATCAGGTTCGGTATCTAATAACATTTGTTCAAAATCAATGTATTCTGGTAATACAGGGTGATAGTGACTAACAAACTTGGCTGCAACATTTGCACCGTTTTCTATCTCATGAAACTTATCGCCCGTTCTCAGTTCTTTACCTATCTGTAGCCCATGTAACAGATTACATATGCGGGATCTTGATCCGGTATCATATACCCAGGACGTAAAGGACATTGAGAAACAGTTCTCTGTGATGAACACACTCAAAGATGATGCATCATCATGCATTTTCTTCGTTTGGGCGGCACGGGAATTCTGGTATTCCCTAATTTCCTGCTCTGTCTTATAACATTTATAAATTGGAGCGGGACCAACGTTCCCCAGCTCAGTATAACAAGCGGGTTCGGTCAATATATCCGTATTATTATCTTGATTATGGCGTGATATGGTCGCAACCTGGAGAGAGAGAGAAGAAAACACTCTGCGTGCGCTCTTGCAAGAATAGATTGGTTATTATTTTATCTAATCAGGATGGCTCCCACTGTTTTTTTCAAATCTTCCTTCAAACCCTAAAAGGAAAGACTAGCCGGGATTAATTACACGCTACAAGTTCGCCAATCTTTCAGCCAAGCCAGTGTCGGTACTTTGAGGGAGGTCCCCTGTGCTTTCGCACGAACCTAATTAAAGTAAACCTCGTTTTCCCAAAGGCGTAACCCCGTTGACACCTTTCTAGACACCTACTTGATCGGCTAATTGTAATGTGTAAAACTCTTCCAGGAGTAACTCTTACTCGCAGTGGGTATCGGGATCCAACTATCTCATAGAAGGTATGCAATGTCATTGCAAATTTCAATACTTGAAATTCCCGATAATTTTGCCCCAAACGATCTATGACCTTGACAAGGTCAACAAACCATAGACCGTAAGTCAAGTTCAACCCGTCATTTCTTGATTGAATTAAACCCACCCGCACGACCCTTGACAACATCAACAAGGCCGTACGACTACCCTAACCCAATCTGCATCATATGCATAAACAGATAAATACTGGTCGGCTACCGCACACTGCACCTTGACAAGGTCAACAAACGCAGCACGAATACTAAGCAGGACTTATCTGAAATGACGGAGGGCTACGACAGGTTTTTCTGAAAACCTATTGCGTAATGAACTTGATATCTTTGTAGAACCAAATGATTTTAAAAAGGAGTGTTTTTGAGGCTTTTCTAGTTTTGCTAAAGGGGTCATTCCCGGTGAAGGGATCGTCGGCCCTTTCCTCGTCGAATGAGGTGCAGGATATATCATATATACCACTATGCAAAGCAAGAACTATAGAAGCATTCAAAAGACAAACCGAGGGTTGTAGCAACTGCGAGTTATTGCTAAAGAGGTCACTCCTGGTGAAGGGATCTCGGCCCTTTCCTTATCGAATAAGGTGCAGGATGTTCTACTAGAAACACCGCGATGCAAAGCAAGAACGGTATCTACCTGTTTTGAAAATTCGATTCCACAACATCTTAGGTTTCTTTTCTTTCATTAATCACATTAATGAAGTCCCATCATTTAATTCACCTAAACATCACAGATAAATATGACGTACACTTATGCCATCCGCATTCGCCTCGATGTCCCCTCGTGCACCGTTAGGTTAGGTAACTAACGGCAGAGCGGGGCAGGGCTAGCACGGGTGTAAAACATAAGTAACGTCTATATAATATATCATATATACTATATACAGTATCTATCACAGAACATCACATGACCACATCACAGATATCGCAGCAGAAGAAACATTTGAAACATTGGATATACTAGGACGTCCGTGTTTTATTTTGAGCCTGTATAAAACACGGATTCCACGGTCGCGATGAATAGAAAAACCCACAACCCTAGACCCCTACGAGAGCGGCAAGCAACCCTACCAATACTAGAGTTAGGAGACCCGGACTCGACTCCGAGTTGGTCTCCTACTGGACTCCAGGTTACTTGTGCTCTCCTCCTTGGGTCTATCCTAGTGCGGAAAAGTAAATAATATACAAATGGTGACATCAAGCTCAACCCGGAAGTGCCCCAATAAAAGAATATTACATACATTTAATTTTACATGAATGAAAATAAAAACTCTCATCTCACATAAAAACCCCCGGCTATTCAAACACGACGATCCAATATAACATATCCAGCAACACATAACATCACATGTCATCAACGTAAGTAAACATACCCATCCCAATTGTCGTTGACATATAGCAACGAAACCGGCGATATCACATATTACACTTACGGTCACAGAAAAAAAGTGTAAAACTACAATAGTTGGAATCCGCAAACTCTTTAGACATCGCATGCCTAACCAAATGAATTCTTTAGACATCGCATGCCTAACTATTATAAACCCCGCATTTTAGTCTCTTTATCGAAAACTCTTTTCAATATCAAGTCGGGCAATTCAACAGGATTCCCGACATCCTGATTGAATGCTCGTCGCAAACTTTAGTAGGCGGCCGCACCCCCGATACCGTCGACGAAGTGCACCAAGGCGGAACACCGCTACCGCGAGCGCCCGAACGGATGCTTTCGGCGATGGGGTTCTCCTACAGTCACTTGGTCGGAGCTAAGGGGTGTAGATGTCTATTAAGTTTATCCGGCGAGTATCCACGTACGCTACGTGATTGCGACAGACTTTTGATCACATCAAAATTCCGTGGCAACCAATCAAGTGAGACCAAAGTGCTATGTTTATAACATTCATATTAGTTATCTCATAACTACTTGTGAATTTCAAATATTGTATCACATTCCAGATAAATAGAAAATGTTAAACTTTTCGATCGAACAATCAAACACCCAAGTTTTCCCGAAACAGCTCAACACATGAAATAAGTCTAAAAACATCCATTTCATGCCACAGTACCAACGGTCCAGCCGTAGAAGGGTTAAGCCAACGCCTCACATGTGGCACGCCGTACTTCCCTAAACCCTAAGGTTCAAAGGGCAGTTCAAGACGGTCACATAATCGAGTTAAGGTTTGTTGTCTTCTAGAGGGTCCATCGCGTTACTTGCACTACTTCGAACGTTCTTAAACTACGGAAAGATCCAACAATTTGAAATTTCCCGACAGGGGAAAAAGTGGGTATTTATATCCGGTCAAACTTTTTAACATGTTTTAAAATATCCGGAAAAACAATAACGAATTTAAAATTCCCGATCGAATCGACGATTACAAAATAAACCCCAGAATACTCAACCCTTGAGTCAGATTAAAAATATCCATAAAATAGTAACCACAGAGACCAGAATTACTGTGCAGAAATCCGTCCCTAATACCCTTACCTTGTCGCGGAACGCCGCCAATGGTGGCTAATTGACGCGGTTCTGTGGCCATGTTGAGGAATTGGGGGCTCGTTTTTCACCATAATTCTTATATTAGCCTGCTGAATTTTTTAGGTATTTTTAATTCTGGAAAAACCCAGATTTTAAAAAATGTACAGAGAGGATTATATTTCGTAGTTTCCGGGTTCGATCGGGGTTTTAACTTCGTAAACGCATCGCCTAAAACTCTAGCTAGACTCTGATACCACTGTAGGGTTACTAGGCACACTAAGGAGGCTCTACAAGGCATCGACCATGCCAAATTAAAATTTTTAGGTGCCGAACAACCAGAAGCAAGATCGTTAACTAGAGATTAGGCGAAAACTATGGCAAGTAAATCACATTTACACTAATTGGAAAGGACTAAAACCTTTGTAGATCCGGTCCTCCACTTCCAAAGCTCCGTGACGATGTCCCTTCGCTGTGATCAATCAACTCCAGGACTCTCGGACTGCTTCAAGACGAAATTGCAACCGGATCGCTTGAAGTCTTCGGTTCTGAAGATGATCTACGTCGAGGGAATACGGACTCAATCTTCTACCTCACTAACCATAGAATTAGTGAAGCAAACACCCTAAACTAAAGTGCTAGTCTAGTAGAGGATGGTGAGATAGGAAGTGGGTACTCTTTAGATTTTGATTTCTCACTTGGATTCATCACTTGATAATTTTCTAGCAAGTTTTTCTTTTTCTTTATGAAGAAGAAGAAGAAGAAGAAAGAAAAGAAATCATCCCTCAAAATAGAAAATCAAGTGATGTTTTTTCATATTGCAACCATGGGTGAGTTAACACATGTAAAGAATAAACTAGGGTTTAGGTTGATGGTTAGGTTAAGGATAAAACAAAATGGCTAGACTTTTTCAAAGAAGCTAGCATGCTCCATGAAGATTCTAGCAAAGAAACAAAAAGCCACCATTTAGTTTTTCCAAAATAAATAAAATGCATAAAACCCTAACCATTAACCTAATCAAGGGGTAAGTGATACACACACCCAAGTTTGCATGTATCATCAAACATGATACAAAGTTGTGCACAAAAATATATCACATATACAACATGTGCACATCAAGTGAGAAAATCAATCTTAAGTGAACCAATACTAGTTAATGTAAAGTAATATATCAAATATATAATTATACTTTAAATCATAAATCAACACTTGATTTAACGATCCGGTCATATCGCATATAACCGACTAATATCCAATGTATCGACTTATCAAATCAATCCTTGATTCGATAACTAGGTTATATCGCATATAACCAATCGATACAATCATCGCGAGAATAGAATATGGTATAACATACTCGTACCATTCTCGGTCCCGCACATACACATATGCGCTCCTATCTCGTTTTGCCTGAGCCAGTACAACCTCTATGTAGGACTTTAAAGACTTGTCAATACGCCGGCAGTAGGTGATGATCATATCAAACACCCACAAGCCGTCAGCGGTACTAGCTGGACGTAACGGCTACCCGGGTATTGAGCGATCAGAAGATCAGCAAGCAAGCCCGCTCCAACTCCTGCAAAAAGCCTGACAGTGACACTACCGTACAGTCCGGTCTTCTCGTCTGATATGTCGCATATCAAGTCTAGGGGTGGTAAACGTCAGACCCCAATAACCGATAATTCGTGCCGATATGAGGCGGATAACGGGTCGAGAAACTACGGGTAACACTTACCTGTAAATCTCTAAACCAGCCCTGGCCAGGAACTTCCCTGTTATGGCCAATCGAGCACAGCGCAACATCAACCCCCAATACCGGGAGAGACCAAACCCCTCCCATCGCTCATTTCCTCCATGTGACTCGGGACTGTACCCAAAAACCACCATTTTGCACGCCCGCTTGGACATGGTAAGGTGGAAATCAAAGTACAGTGGGAATCACACAAGACTCTATGACGATCTCGGGTCTCCAGACTAACCTGTACCAGTGTTACCAGAGAACTGCCATTTGACGTAAGGTATAATACCATCTGGGGGTTCTCGGCGAGTCCGTCCAGTGTACCCAGTCTCCTCTGAGCACCCGTATATCATTTCTGATGACAAACACCAATAGATATGGGATCATCTATCGCCCATCTGTATGGGTCGAGAAGGCATACGCTAGTCTACACTGGTATATCGATGCCCCGTCTCGATACACCCACGACTAGGGACCTTGAAGGATGTACTTATGGACTACCATATCCCCACTAGTATGATTCGCATCATAGTCCAGGTAGTCAAGTACACATCCTAAGGGCTTTACCAACATGTAACAGAGAGACAGTTAGTATACACGTTAAGGTAAAGGGTAACCAGATAGCATACTATCATGTCGAGCAAGAAAGTCCTCCCTATATATGTCCAAGCATCCACTACAATATACATCAGATGTATAGTAATGGCCTCTAGGGCATACATATAACTAACACATTTAGAGTGGGAGTAGCGGGAAAGTGTGCAAGTTGCTTATGTCCATCTATGGACTAAAGCAGGCATTGCGGAGTTGGAACATCTGTTTTTATGAGACAGTCAAAGAATTTGACTTTATCAAAAATCCAGATCAGCCATGCATTTATAGTAAGATTTTAGCACGAATTGTTGTATTCCTTATCTTGTACGTGGATGACATTCTCTTGACAAGAAATGACATTCCTATTCTACAATCTATCAAAGGGTTATTGTCATAAAGGTTCTTCATGAAAGACCTGGGTGATGTCTCTTACATTCTGGGGATTCAGATCTATCGTGATAGATCAATGAGGATCTTAGGACTTTCACAGTCCAGGTACATCGTGTTAGGTTTATCTAGCACCTCATGAAGGGTTTGGAAGCATCACATATACCAAAGATTTAAATTTTTAGAGTGCTAAGTGAACACACAAAGAATCAATCCTAGAAAATTAGGGTTTCATAACTTTAAACCACATCACAAGTAACAAAAGCTAGGGTTTTGAGAGTACAACCTTTGTAGCTCCCTATGCTAGACTCCTTGACCACTTGAGAGTTGGAAAACGGTTAGCTTGAGGTCTTCTAACGTCCACGACGATCCACCCGAAGCTCCTTTGTCCAAGCTTGCAACTTCACTAGATCAAGAGAAAGAAATGAAGCTAACACTCTAAACAAGTGGGCAAGACTTGTGTAGAATGATATTGTGGTGGCTTTTCTCACTTCAAAATCCTAATTTGGTGAGTAATTTGCTCACTAGAGAAATCTAGAGAGCAAAAGAAGAAGGAGGAAGAAGATGATGGCCTTTTAAAACAAGAGAAAAGATAATCCCTCTTGGAAAAATAGAAAATATATGTTTATATATTTTCCACTTCTCATCTCAAACCATGGTTAAATGATAAAGATATTATTCAATTTGAGTTAAATCACAAAGGGAAAGTTAATCCATGGTTAAAAGTAGGTGAGCATGGTTAGGTCAAAGAAGAGTGTAGAAACTAATTCATGAATTACCATTTTCCTTTTTCTTTTTGTTTTAACATAAAAAGAAATAATAAACCATATTATTTAACCAAGGTGTGAGTCTTATATTGCCATCATTTTCAATGTATATACAACCATGAAAGATGATGTATGTATTTATGTGTGCATGCACATCCATATGTGCATGAATCAAGAAGGAATGCATACATGCATGCATACATCCAAAAATACAAGAAAGGATTTCTAGTGAGAATCTAATGGTTAAATGATAAATAAACACTTGATTTATCAATCCGGCCATATCACATACGACCAAACCAAAAGCAAGCCGCTGATTTATATACGGTATCTTATACGCGCATTTTAACCGGGTCCATGCGCATATCGCATACGCGCACCACAACGTTTCGCCTGGACTAGGTAACTCCTTTGTGGGACTCTAAGACTCGTCAATATGCCGGCAATGGGTGATGATCATATCAAGCACCCCCAAGCCGCAAGCGGTCAGCTAAACGTAACGGCCACCCGGGTATTGAGCGATTAGAAGAAAACAAGCGAACCTGCTACAACTCCCGTCGAGCCAACCGGCAACACTACCGTACAGTCTGGTCTCTTCATTAGATATGCTCCCAATAACCGATAAGTCGTGCCGATGTGAGGCCCATAAAGGGTTGAGAAACTACTGGTAACACTTATCAGTAAATCTCTAAAACAGCCCTGGCCAGGGACTTCCCTGTTACGGCCAATCGAGCACAGCGCAACATCAACCCCCAATACCGGGAGAGACGAAACCCCTCCTATCGCTCATTGCCTCCATGTGACTCGGGACTGTACCCAAAAACCACCATTTTGCACGCCCTCATAGACGTGCTAAGGTGGAAAACAAAGCACAGTGGGAATCACACAAGACTCTATGACGATCTCGGGTCTACAGACTAACCTGCACAAGGGAGTTCTCGGCGTGTCCGTCTAGTGTACCCAGTCTCCACTGAGCACCCGTATACCATTTCTGATGTCAAACACCAATAGATATGGGATCATCCGTCGCCCATCTCATGGGTCGAGAAGCGTATACGCTAGTCTACACTGGTATATCGATGCCCCGTCTCAATACACCCATGACTAGGGACCTTGATGGATGTACTTATGGACTACCATGTCCCCACTAGTATGATCCACATCATAGTCCAGGTAGTCAAGTACACATCCTAAGGGTTTTACCAACATGTAACTATAAGACCGTATAAAGAGACAAGTATACTTGTTAAGATAAAGAGCAACCAGATACCATACAATCATATCGAGCAAGAAAGTCATCTCAATATATGTCCAAGCATCCAATATAATATACATCATCTGTACAATACTGGCCTCTAGGGCATACATACAACTAACAATCTGCCACTTGCAATAGGGCCAGCTGCTATAGTATCGCATCCCGAGCATCCCGAAGAGTCTCTCAAACTGTATCTGGGGAATGGCCTTCGTGAGTGGATCCACTGCGTTGTTCTTCGTGTCAACCCTAATGACCTCGATCTCCCGGCGATCAACTATCTCCCGGATCAGGTGATACCGCCTCAGAATATGCCTGGATCGCTGATGGGACCTGGGTTCCTTGGCCAAAGCCACCGCTCCATTGTTATCACAATACAAAGGTATTGGATGCTCAATGGATGGAACCACTCCAAGTTCAGTAATGAACTTCTTGATCCAGACAGCCTCTTTGGCAGCATCGTTGGCAGCGATGTATTCAGCCTCCATCGTTGAGTCTGCCACGGTTTCCTGCTTGGAACTCTTCCAGCTAACCGCCCCTCCGTAAAGGGTAAAGACAAATCCCGACCGCGACTTAGAGTCATCCTTATCACTCTGGAAGCTTGAATCGGTAAAGGACTCCACTTGGAGTTCTCCGTTACCATACACCAAGAGCATCTCCTTAGTCCTTCGTAAGTACTTGAGAATGCTCTTCACAGCTGTCCAGGGACTCTCTCCAGGATCTGCTTGATACCTACTCACTATACTCAGTGAGTATGCTACATCGGGTCTGGTACATAGCATCGCGTACATGATAGAGCCTACAGCCGAAGCATAGGTATCCCTTGCATGCGAGCTCTCTCTAAATCTGTCTTGGGAGACATCTCTTTGGAGAGAGTGACTCCAGAGATCGTGGGTAAGTTCCCACGCTTGGATTCTTCCATACTAAACCTCTTTAGTATGGTGTCAATGTACCTGGACTGGGACAATCCCAATATCCTTTTAGATCTATCTCTATAGATCCTGATTCCCAATATGCAGGAGGCATCACCTAGATCTTTCATTAAGAATCTTTGTGATAAGAAGAGCTTGACCGATTGCAGCATAGGAATGTCATTTCCTATCAAGAGTATGTCGTCTACGTACAATACGAGGAAGACAACCTTACTCTCTGCCACCTTCTTGTAGATACAAGGTTCATCTACGTTTTTGACGAAATCAAACTCTTTGATAACGACGTCAAAGCATATATTCCAGCTCCGCGATGCTTGCTTTAATCCATAAATGGATTTAAGCAGCTTGCACACCTTTCTGCTGCTCCCACTATCTATGAAGCCCTCTGGCTGAGTCATGTACACGCACTCTTCTAAATCACCGTTTAGAAAGGCGGTCTTAACATCCATTTTCCAGATTTCGTAGTCATGATATGCAGCGATGGAAAGCATGATCCGAATGGATTTAAGCATAGCCACTGGAGAAAAGGTTTCGTCATAGTCCACACCTGGTCTTTGACGAAAACCCTTTGCAACAAGTCTAGCTTTGAAAGTCTCCACTTTCCCATTTACACCAAGTTTTTTCTTGAAGATCCACTTGTTCCCAATGGGTTTTACCCCTTCAGGAGCATCTTCCAAAGTCCATACTTTGTTGGTGTACATGGATTCCATCTCGGACCGCATTGCATCCAGCCATTTCACTGAGTCCCCACTCGTGATGGCCTGCTCGAAGCTAGTTGGGTCATCATCCTCCATGATGCAATCCTCGCTCCCACCATCCATGAGAAAACCGTAGTATCTCTCAGGTTGGCGAGGAACCCTACTAGATCGGCGGAGAGGCTGAGGTTCGTTGGGAGCTACTGAATCCTCCGGTTCCACCAAATCTTCAGTTGCGGTTTGTGTATCTGGAACCTCTTCCAGCTCCACCACTTTGCCACTAATTTCTTTTACAAGAAATTCCTTTTCTAAAAAGGTGGCATGTTGAGCAACAAACACCTTTTGTTCCTCACTGTGGTAGAAAAAATACCTATATGAGTTCTTTGGATATCGCATAAACTTGCAAAGAACTGACCGTGCCTCGAGTTTGTCCGGATTTTGTCTTTTGACATGGGCCGGACAACCCCATATCTTAACTCGTTTAAGATATGGCCTCTTCCCACTACATATCTCATATGGTGTGGTAGGTACAGATTTAGATGGAACTTGATTCAATAGGTATGCTGCTGTCTCCAGCGCATATCCCTAGAAGGAAATAGGTAACTCAGCTGTGCTCATCATTGAGCGCACCATATCTAATAGGGTGCGGTTCCTCCGTTCCGATACACCGTTGTGCTGTTGTGTATATGGAGGAGTCAGCTGAGAGAGAATCCCATTCTTTTTTAAGAAGTCCAGGAATGCATTGCTCATGTATTCACCTCCTCGATCAGATCGAAAGATTTTAATACTTTTTCCGGTTTGGTTCTCGACTTCTTGTTTATATTCTCTAAATTTCTCAAAAGCTTCTGATTTGTGTTTCATCAGGAACACATATCCGAATCTAGAGAGATCGTCAGTGAATGTAATGAAGTATGAAGAACCATCCCTGGCATGTGTAGACATGGGACCGCATACATCACTATGTATCAGTCCCAAGAGTTCAGTAACTCTTTCTCCGTGTCCCGTAAAAGGAGTTTTGGTCATCTTGCATTTGAGACATGACTGGCAAGTGTCATAAGATCAAAATTCAAACGAATTCAAATATCCATCCTTATGCAACTTAGCTAGTCATGTCGCATTGATGTGACCTAGTCTACAATGCCACAAGAAGGATTCGTTCAGTTCTGAACTCTTCCTCTTGGGTGTGTTTGTTATGCTCAGAACTGTTGATTGATTTAGAACATAAATGCCATTGCACAACGTGCATGATCCAACCAACTTTTGGTTACGGAAAATGTTCATAATATTATCCTGTAATACAAAATTATATCCCTCTTTACTCAACAAAGAAATCGATATAATGTTGCATATCAGGTTCGGCATGTAATAGCATTCGTTCAGAATAAATGTATTACCAGTTGGTAATACAAGGTGATATTCCCCGACAGTTTTAGCTGTAACAATTGCACCATTTCCAACTCTTATGTCTTTATCACCTTCTCCAAGTTCTCTACCTCTCTTAAGCCCATGTAACCGATTACATATATGGGATCCTGACCCGGTATCCAATACCCAGGACATAGAGGAAATGGAGAAACAATTCTCTGTAACGAACACACCCGAAGAAAATGCATCATCATGTACTTTCTTCATTCGGGTGGCATGGGAATCCTGATATCCCCCTATGTCCTGTTCAGTCCTATAACTCTTATAAGAAAGAACGGAACCAACGTTCCCCAGCACAGTATAACATGCGGGTTCGGTCAATATATCCATATTATTATCTTGATTAAGGCATGACATGGTCGCTACCTGGAGAGAGAAAGAAGAAAACACTTTAGCGTATGCTCTTGCAAGATCAGATTGGTTATTATTTTATCTAATCAGGATGGCTCCCACTGTTTTTTATCAAATCTTCCTTCAAACCCTAAAAGGAAAGACTAGCTGGGATTATTACACCTTACAATTTCGCCAATCTTTTAGCCAGGCCAGTGTCGGTACTTTGAGGGATGTTCGCCGTGCTTTCGCACGGACCTAATTAATGTAAACCTCGTTTTCCCAGAGGCGTAACCCCGTTGACACCTTTCTAGAAACCTACTTGATCGGCTAATTGTCCTGTGTAAAACTCTCCCAGGAGTAACAATTACTCGCAGTGGGTATTGGAATCCAACTATCTCATAAAAGGTATGCAATCTCATTGCAAATTTCAACACTTAAAATTCCCGATAATATTTTGCCTCAAACGATCTATGACCTTGACAAGGTCAACAAAACATAGACCGTAAGTCAAGTTCAACCCGTCACTTCTTGATTGAATTAAACCCACCCGTACGACCCTTGACAAGGTCAACAAGGCCGTACGATTACCCTAATCCAATCTGCATCATATGTATAAGCAGATAAATACTGGTCAGCTACCGCACACTGCGCCTTGACAAGGTCAACAAATGCAGCACGAATACTAAGCAGGACTTATCTGAAATAACGGAGGGCTACGTCAGGTTTTTCTGAAAACCTATTGCGTAATGAACTTGTTATCGTTGTAGAATCGAGTGAATTTTGAAATGGAGTGATTTTGAGGCTTTCATTAGTTTTGCTAAAGAGGTCACTCCCGGTGAAGGGATCTCGGCTCTTTCCTCATCGAATAAGGTAAGGGATATATCATATATATCACTATGCAAAGCAAAACTCCAAAAGCATTCAAAAGCAAACCGAGTGTTGTAGCATCTGCCAGTTTTGCTAAAGAGGTCACTCCCGGTGAAGGGATCTCGGCTCTTTTCTCATCGAATAAGGTGCGGGATATATCATATATATGGCTATGCAAAGCAAAACTGTAGCTACCCTTTTTTTTGAAAAAATTTGATTCTACAACATCTTTTAAGTTTCTTTTCTTTCATTAATCACATTAATGAAGTCCCATCATTTAAGTCACCTAAACATCACAGATAAATACGACGTACACTTATGCCATCCGCATTCGCCTCGATGTCCCTTCGTGCACCGTTAGGTTAGGTAACTAACGACAGAGCAGGGCAGGGCTAGTGCGGGTGTAAAACATAAGTAACGTCTATATAATATATCATATATACTATATACTGTATCCATCACAACATATCAAATGATCACATAACAGATATCGCAGCAGAAACATAGATATAATGTGGGATATACTAGGACGTCCGTATTTAGTATTTAGCCAACAATAGAAAATACGGATGCCGCAGATGCAATGAATAGCCAAGCCCACACCCTGGACCCCTACGAGAGCGGCAAGCGACCCTACCAATTCTGGAGTTTAGGAGACCCGGTCTCGACTCCTCGAGATGGCCTCCCACTGAACCCCAGAACCCGGTCACCTTTGCTCCCCTCCTTGGGTCCATCCTAATGCGGAAAAGTAAATAATATACAACACTGGTGGCATCAACCTCAACCCGGAAGTTCCCCAAATAAAAGAATATTACATTACATTTGAATATACATGAATGAAATTATAAAACTCTCATCTCACATAAAACCCCCCGGCTATTCAATCGCGACAATCCTGCACATCATATCTCAGCAACACATAATATCATATATCATCAACGTAAGTAAGTATGCGTACCCCGATTGTCGTTGATGTATAGCAACGAAACTGGCGATATCGACATACTACACTTACGGTCACAGAAAAGAAAGTGTAAAACTGCAATATCTGGAATCCACATTCTCTTTAGACATCGTAAATGCGAAATATCACATACTTCGTATTTCATGTCTAGCTATATGAATTCCATACATTGCATCACATTCCAGATAATAGACAGTATTAAAGTTTTCGAACGAATGATCAAATACCCAAAATTCCCTAAAGCTCAACACTTGGGCGGAGTTCAAAAACCCGGAGTATGACACAGTAGTAGCGGTCCAGCCGTAGAAGGATCAAGCCAACGCCTCACATGTGGCACGCCGTACTGCCCCAAACCCAAAGGTTCAAAAGGCAGTTCAAGACGGTCACATAATCGAGTTATGGTTTGTTGTCTTCTAGAGGGTCCACCACAAAACTTGCACGTATTTCCGAAAGATTTAAACCACGTGAAATGTGAGCAAATGTTACTCGTTCGAACAAAATACTTTCTAATTTACCCGGAAAAGACACAAAATCAAAATTCCGATCGAATCACCGACTCCAAAACAATCTCCAGAACATACAGCACTAAATTCAGATTAAAAATACCCCAAAAAATATACAAGCAGACAAAATAATTACTGTACAAAAACGACACAATGATTCATCCGTACGGTCGCGGAACCGCGGCCTAAGCAGGCTCTTGCCGTGGTTCCGCGGTGAAAGTACTGTTCATGGAATCGTTTTTTACATTTGTGCTTAGATTTCCCTGCCGATTTTTTTAAGGTTTTTTAATACTGAAAAATCACAGTTTCAAAAAAATGTCCAGAGAGTGTCCCGAAAATCCGTATTTTCGTTCGATCGGAGTTTTAACATCGTAAAAGTGTCGCCTAATGTTCTAGGTCAGCTCTGATACCAATGTTAGGTTTACCTAGCACCTCATGAAGGGTTTGGAAGCATCACATGTACCAAGGATTTAAATTTTTAGAGTGCTAAGTGAACACACAAAGAATCAACCCTAGAAAATTAGGGTTTCATAACTTTAAACCACATCACAAGTAACAAAGGCTAGGGTTTTGAGAGTACAACCTTTGTAGCTCCCTATGCTAGACTCCTTGGCCACTTGAGGGTTAGAAAACGGTTAACTTGAGGTCTTCTAACGTCCACGACGATCCACCCGAAGCTCCTTTGTCCAAGCTTGCAACTTCACTTGATCAAGAGAAAGAAATGAAGCTAACACTCTAAACAAGTGGGCAAGACTTGTGTAAAATGATGTTGTGGTGGCTTTTCTTACTTCAAAATCCTAACTTGGTGAGTAATTTTCTCACTAGAGAAATCTAGAGAGCAAAAGAAGAAGGAGGTAGAAGATGATGGCCTTTTAGAACAAGAGAAAAGATTATCTCTTTTGGAAAAATATAAAATATATGTATATATATTTTCCACTTCTCATCTCAAACCATGGTTAAATGATAAAGATATTATTCAATTTGAGTTAAAACACAAAGGGAAAGTTAATCCATGGTTAAAAGTAGGTGAGCATGGTTAGGTCAAAGAAGAGTGTAGAAACTAATCCATGAATTACCATTTTCCTTTTTCTTTTTGTTTTAACACAAATAGAAATAATAAACCATATTATTTAACCATGGTGTGAGTCTTATAATGCCATCATTTTCAATGTATATACAACCATGAAAGATGATGTATGTATGTATGTGTGCATGCACATCCATATGTGTATGAATCAAGAAGGAATGCATACATGCATGCATACATCCAAAAATACAAGAAAGGATTTCTAGTGAGAATCTAATGGTTAAATGATAAATCAACACTTGATTTATCAATCCGGCCATATCACATACGACCCAACCTAAAGCAAGCCTCCCGATTTATATACGGTATCTTATACGCGCATTTTAACCGGGTCCATGCGCATATCGCATACGCGCACCACAACGTTTTGCCTGGACTAGGTAACTCCTTTGTGGGACTCTAAGACTTTTCAATACGCCGGCAGTGGGTGATGATCATATCAAGCACCCCCAAGCCGCAAGTGGTCAGCTAAACGTAACGGCTACCCGGGTATTGAGCGATCAGAAGAAAACAAGCGAACCTGCTACAACTCCCGTCGAGCCAACCGGCAACACTACCGTACAGTCCAGTCTCTTCGTCAGATATGCTGCATATCGAGCCTAAGGATGGTAAACGTCAGACCCCAATAACCGATAAGTCCTGCCGATGTGAGGCTCATAACGGGTCGAGAAACTACTGGTAACACTTACCAGTAAATCTCTAACACATCCCTGGCCAGGGACTTCCCTGTTACGGCCAATCGAGCACAGCGCAACATCAACCCCCAATACCGGGAGAGACGAAACCCCTCCTATCACTTATTGCCTCTATATGACTCGGGACTGTACCCAAAAACCACCGTTTTGCACGCCCTCATGGATGTGGTAAGGTGGAAATCAAAGCACAGTAGGAATCACATAAGTCTCTATGACGATCTCGGGTCTACAGACTAACCTACACAAGTGTCACCAGAGAACTGCCATCTGACGTGAGGTATAATACCATCTGGGAGTTCTCAGCGAGTCCGTCCAGTGTACCCAGTCTCTACTGAGCACCCGTATACCATCTCTGATGTCAAACACCAATGGATATGGGATCATCCATCGCCCATCTCATGGGTCGAGAACCGTATACGGTAGTCTACACTGGTATATCGATGCCCCGTCTCGATACACCCACGACTAGGGACCTTGAAGGATGTACTTATGGACTACCATGTCCCCACTAGTATGATCCGCATCATAGTCCAGGTAGTCAAGTACACATCCTAAGGGCTTTACCAACATGTAACTATAAGACAGTATAAAGAGACAAGAATACATGTTAAGATAAAGAGCTACCAGATAGCATACTATCATATCGAGCAAGAAAGTCATCTCTATATATGTCCAAGCATCCAATATAATATACATCATCTGTACAAAACTGGCTTCTAGGGCATACATACAACTAACACATCGACACCATACTGAAAAGAGTCAGTATGGAAGATTCAAAGCGCGGAAATTTACCGTCTTGTTACGGAATCACCCTCTCTAAAGAGATGTTTCCCAAAATGGATTTGGAAAGGAATCGCATGTCTATTATACCCTACGCTTCTGCGGTAGGCTCTATAATGTATGCGATGTTGTGTACCAGAGTAGATATAGCTTATACACTAAGCGTAGTAAGCCGGTATCAGTCAAACCCTGGTGAGAAGCACTGGATAGCAGTAAAGAACATTCTTAAGTACCTGAGAAGGACTAAAGAAATGTTCTTGGTTTACGGCGGAAAAGACCTCCAGATCGAGACCTTTGCTGATTCCAGCTTCCAGAGTGACAAGGATGACTCCAAATCCATGTCAGGTTATGTCATTACCCTCAATAGAGAGGAGGTCTGTTGGAAGAGTTCCAAGCAGGACACCGTTGCTGACTCGACGATGGAAGCGGAGTATATCGTAGCTTCTGATGCTATAAAAGAAGCAGTCTGGATGAGGAAGTTCTTAACAGAACTTCAGGTGGTTCCATCAATTGTTGATCCAATACCTCTATATTGTGACAACAACGGGGCTATAGCTTTAGCAAAGGATCCCAGGTCCCATCAGAAGCCCAAACACATCTTGAGGTGGTATCACCTGATTAGGGAGATCGTGGATCGCCAGGAGATTAAGGTTCAGAGAGTTGCTACAGAGGAGAACACTACTGATCCATTCACAAAGGCCATCCCTCAGACGCAGTTCGAGAGGATATTCGAGATGATAGGTTTGTAATATGCCAGCACATGGCCTTTGTGCAAGTGGGAGATTGTTAGTGTAATATGCCCTTGAGGCCATTATTGTATAGTACTAGTTTGTATATTACATTTTAGAAGCTTGGGATATATACACGGATTTACGACAGTCTTGCACGATATAGCAGCATGCTACTTGGTTTGTATCAGTTATAATATGTGTATATGTTTCTTTTAACGTATCGCTAATATATATTGATAGAGCCCTTAGGATCTTTGCTTGACCACCAGCGTTGTGATGGAAGTCACACTAGTGGGGGCTGGGTAATCTACAAGCACATCCTTACATAGGTCCCTAGTCGTAGGATTATCGAGAGAGGGCATCGATACTCCAGAGTATACTAGTGTATACGCTTCTCTTCTCAGCAGGGGAGATGGTCTGTCCTACAGCCATCGGTACGTCGTACTGGAGATAGTATGCAGGTGCTCATTGGGTTATGAGTTACACTGGACAGACTCATGGGGAACTGTTGGTTGGTAATATACCTATCGTCAGGTAGTAATTCCTAAGTGACATGAGTACAGCTTAGTCTGTCGACTTGAAACTGCTACTTTGCCTCAACTGTGTTCCCACTATTCTTAGATTACTACCCTACCACGGCTCTCTGAGTCATTCAAACAGGTAGTAGTTGGGTGTAGTCCCTAAGCACTTGGAGGCAGTGGCAGTTAGATTGGATTCGTCTCTCCCGGTATTGGGGGTTGATGTCGTGCTGTGTTCGGAAAGCCATTACACAAAGTTCCTGGCCAGGGCAAGCGAGATTTACTTGTAAGGATTCCAGTAGTTTCTCAGGGTGTTATTGGCCGCACTCCGACACGACTTATTGCACTATTAGGTGTCTCACGCTTGCCGCCCCGTAGGACCGACATGCGACACTCTTAGACGAACAGACCGGACTGTACGGAGATTCCCACAAACAGGCTCAGTAGGGGTACGGATGAGTTTCCTCGTCGACCTTCTTATCGACAGATACCTGGGTAGCCGTTATGTACAGCTAGTTCTACTGATGCGCTTATGGTTAAACCCACTGCCAGAGTACTGTCGAGTCTTTAGATCCCACACAGAGGGTTTCCCGGCTTCGGGCGAAATGGGTAGTGGTCGTTTGGTTTTACGACAGGGTTCGATCATATAAGTGTACTTGTGCGCATATGATGTTCGGGCGGACATTACTAGTGGGCTCTGATTTAAGCCGGATCCGTGTATATGATTATTGGATTGGTTTCATCTCATTGTATTCGTGTTTCTCGGTATACGGATACGGGTATGTATATATGGACGAGAGGGGCATTCTTGTGATTTGATCAAGATTTCTTTTGGAGAATGACACCTCATATTAGGGTTTCTCTTTTATGGTTAATTCTTTAATGAGATGGAGGAATTGAGAGAGGAAACTATATGGTATTTTGGTGAAATGAAATTGCGGTTTTCCATTGACCATTTTGGATTCATTTGGCATTTGTTGACTTAGATATTTGTTAGATATTTTCTCATGGTTTAAATGCCAAAAACTCTAGCTCATTTCACTTAATCTTTAACAAAAGAAAAAACACCAGATACTTTCCTCTCTTCACTTCCTCAAGCTTTCTCCTTCTCTTTTTCAAACACTAACCATCTCATGAGTTGAGAACCATAGGGTTTGTGAGATTACTAGACTCCTTATCACTCTCTACACATCCTAGGCTATTAAGTTTAGCACACAAAATGACTTAGTTGCTTCAAGATAGAGGTTAAGCTCAAAGTTGGATCTCTCGGGTGGATCTTCTACGATTTGGAGAAGACGACGAAAAGGTGCAATCCGTTCTCAGTTCAAAGAGCTCACGACTTGGAGAAGGACAGCGAGGAGGTGAAGGACAGCGAGAACTTGAGGTATAACACTCACACACAGTAGTTAAACCTCTTTGCTATATTGTTAGTTATGGTTCAGTATCGATCCTGATGTTTAGTCGATGTTACGAAGCTGATAAAAATCGTTTATTGCAAACTCCGCCTTCCTGCGAACATGTGGGGTGCGTGGCATCGACTTACACAACCATCGCCCTATACATGGTCAAGAAACGTACACACTAGTCTACTCTGGAATATCGATGCCCTATCTCGATATTCCCTCGACTAGGAAAAATTAAAGGATGAACTTGTGGACTACCCTAGCCCTACTTGTATGATCTGCATCATAGTCCTGGTAGTCAAGTACACATCCTAAGGGCTTTATCAACATGTAACGGAGAGATAGTATAATGATACAAGTGTACATGTTAAGATAAAGAGCAACCAGATAGAATACTATCATGTCGAGCAAGAAAGTCCTCTCTATATATGTCCAAGCATCCAATATAATGTAAGTCCACATTGCCCACCCCGGTGCTTACGGGGAGGCGGAATAGGTAAAAAACGATTTTTTCTCAAGGCGACATGGACTAGAAACAAAGGATCTTTTCTAAACAAAAACCTAGCAAACTAACTACAAGTTTAGCTACTCGGTTAGAAGGTTATACCTAGGTCTTGAACTCCTTCTCTTCTTACTCCTTGGAGTGGTTTGAATGGCTCCTCCTCGTCGTCTTCTCTTTGCCGAAGAAGGATCCACCCGAAGGCCTCTACCTTGATCTCCTACCAACCTAGAGGTAACTAAGGTGCTTGGCTTGCTAAACCTAGAACCCTAGAATGAGTAGAGAGGAGTTATGGTGGTTTTACCTCAAGAGCTCATGGTTCTCAACACACAAGAGATGAGAGCTTTGAGAAAGAGGAAGAGGATGAGAGAGAGTGAGCAAGTGACAATGAGCTTGGAATTTTACAACCATACTTACAAAATAAGAATAATGATGATAATAATAATAATAATTAAGAAATTGTGATGGTTAGTTTATGAATGACCATTATCATTTCATCATTTAATACATTTGCAAGAAACAAGAAGCATCTTTGAAATGAAATGATGATGGTCAACAAGTCAACAATGGTCAACCGGTCAACAAAGTCAACAAGTCAACAAAAGTCAAATTGTTAACAACCCTAACCATGGCAAAATTATCCTTAATTAATATTATTAACCATATTCCTCGTTCTCATTAGTGTTTGGAAAAAGTAAACGGTCAACAACCCTAATGAGAATCCTCTGTCTCTGCCTCTGTCAACTGTGCATCCACACCCGCACCCGTGTTCCGAGGAACACGAATACAATGAGATAAAACCAATCCCAAAACATATACTAGGATCTGGCTTAAACCAAAGCCCGCTAGTAATAACTGCCAGGACACCAAACGTGCATAAGTGCGCGGATGTGAATGAACCCTGTCGCAAAACCATGCGACCTCTACTCTGTTTTGCCCAAAGGCGAACAACCCTCTGTGTGGGACTCTAAAGAATCGACACTACGCTGGCCGTGGGTTTAACCACAGACCGCAAGCGGTACTAGCTGTACGTAACGGTCCCCAGGTAGATGCTGATAAGAAGACCGATGAGGTGAACCCATCCGTACTCCTACTGAGCCTGAATGTGACAATCTCTGTACAGTCCAGTGTGTTCGTCTGAGAGTATCACATGTCGGGCCTAGGGGGTGGTAAACGTCAGTCTCCTAATAGCGGTACAAGTTGTGTCGGAGTGTAGCCCAGAACACCATGAGATAACACCGGAAACGCTACCAGTATATCTCGCTTGCCCTGGCCAGGGACTTTGTGTAATGGCTCTCCTAGACACAGCGCGATATCAACCCCCAATACCGGGAGAGACGAATCCTGTCTAACCGTCACTGTCTCCAAGTGCTTCGGGACTGCACCCAACTACTACTTGTTTGCATGACTCATTTGAGCCGTGGTAGGGTAGTAATCTAAGAACAGTGGGAACACACTCGAGGCGAAGTGACAGTATCAAGTCAACGGACTATGCTGTACTCATATCACCTGGTAACTGATAACTGACGATAGGTATAATACTAAACCAACAGTTCCCAGCGAGTCCTTTCCAGTGTACTCGTAACCTAACGAGCACCTACATACTATCTCCAGTACGACGTACTGATGGTTGTAGGACAGACCATCTCCCCTCCTTGGATGAGAAGCGTATACACTAGTCTACTCTGGAGTATCGATGCCCTGTCTCGATAATCCTACGACTAGGGATCTGTATAAGGATGTGCTTATAGATTACCCAGCCCCCACTAGTGTGACTGCCATCACAACGCTGGTAATCAAGCAAAGATCCTAAGGGCTCCACTAATTTGTATAGGCGATATGCTATAAGAAACATATGCACACATTAAAGTAGAAACAAACCAAGTAGCATACTACCATTTCGAGCAAGATTGTCTATACAACTGTGAATATCCCAAGCTTCCATCAAATAGTATTCAAACTAGTATGATACAGTAATGGCCCATAGGGCATATACACTAACATATAATATACAATCATATACAATAATGGCCTCTAAGGCATACATATAACTAACACTCCAAGTAGAGTCTTTTACCGATTTGAACTTACAGAGTGATAAGGACGACAGAAAGTCTGTCTCTGGTTTTGTCTTCACCCTTAATCGAGGGGCGGTATGTTGGAAGAGTTCCAAGCAAGATACCGTAGAAGACTCGACGATGGAGGCTGAATACATCGCTGTTAACGATGCTGCCAAAGAGGCTGTCTGGATGAAGAATTTCATTACCGAACATGATGTGGTTCCATCCATTGAGGATCCAATACCCTTGTATTGTGATAACAATGGAGCTGTGACTTTGGCTAAGGAACCCGGGTCCTAACTGCGATCCAGACATATTCTGAAGAGGTATCACCTGATCCGTGAGATAGTTGATCGCTGGGAGATCGAGATCAGGAGAGTTGATATGAAGGAAAACACAGCGGATCCACTCACGAAGGCCCTTCCCCAGACGCAGTTTGAGAGACTTTTTGGGATGTTGGGTATGAGATACTACAACAACTCGACTTAGTGCAAATGAGAGATTGTTAGGAATATGTATGCCCTAGAGGCCATTATTGTATAATATAGTGGATGCTTGGACATATATATAAAAGACTTTCTTACTGGACATGATAGTATGCGATCTAGTTGCTCTTTATCTTAACATGTAGACTTGGTTTTATACTGTCTCTCTGATACATGTTGATAAAGCCCTTAGGATGTTGTCTTGACTACCAGGATTATGATGCAGATCATACTAGTGGGGCTTGTGTAGTCCGCAAGCACATCCTTTAATAGTTCCTAGTTGAGGGAGTATCGAGAAAGGGAATTGATATTCCAGAATAGACTAGTGTGTATGTTTCTTGACCCTGTATGGGGGCGATGGTTGATCCCACAGCCATTGGTGTTTGACATCAAAGATTGTACACAGATGCTCATTAAAGAATGGGTACACCGAACAGGACTCACCGAGAACTCCTAGATGGTATTATACCTATCATCAAATAGCAGTTCTCTGGTTACACTTGTACAGGTTAGTCTGTAGACCCGAGATTGTCAGAGTGTCTTGTGTTGTTCCCATTATGCTTTGATTTACTCCCTACCATATCTCAAAGGAGTCGTGCGAACATGTGTATTTTGGGTACAATCCCGAGTCACATGGAAGCAGTGAGCGATAGGAGGGGTTTCATCTCTCCCGGTACTGAGAGTTGATGTTGCGCTATGCTCGATTGGCTATAACAGCAAGTCCCTGGCCAGGACTGAAGAGATTTAATGGTAAGTATTATCAGTAGTTTCTCGAAAGGTTATAAGCCATACATCGGCATGACTTATCAAGTTATTGAGGTCTGACGATTCCACCCCTGGACTTGATATGCGACATATCAGACGAAGAGACCGGACTGTACGGTAAGTGTTGCTTATAGGCTCTTCGGGAGTTTGGACAATTTTGCTTGTTGATCTTCTATTCATTCAATACCTTGGTAGCCATTACGTCCAGCTAGTACCGCTGACGGCTTGTGGGTATCTGATGTGATCATTACCTACTGCTAGCATATTGATGAGTCTTTAGAGTCCCATACAGAAGTTTCCTAGCTCAAGTGAAATGAAGTATGGCACATATGGAGATATGTGCGGGAGCTTAATTGAATATGAGTATCTAATACCGTATTCTAATCTAGCGATATTTTATATTAGTCAGGTTATATGTGATATAACCGGATTAATTAATCAAGTGTTGATTCAATGATAAATGTGTATATTGCTTATATTTAATATTAGCCAGATTATATTTGATATAGCCGGATTATTGAATCAAGTGTTGATTTAATAATTTGATATATATATGTGTGTGTGTGTGTGTGTGTAATATATATATATATATATATATATATATATATATATATATATATAAACTAGTATTGAATATTAGACAGTTATATGGGATATAACCGGATTATTGAATTAAGTGTTGATTTAATAATTTGATATACATATATGATATTAGTCATTTATATATGATATAACCGTATTATTGAATCAAGTGTTGATTTAATAATTTAATATATATTTATATGTTTGATATATATATTTATTAACCGATAGTAGCACACTTAAGATTTTCTTCTATTTATACATATTAATAAATATGTGATATATATAAATATATATATGTATAATATTGCATCATGGTTGATGATACATAGAACTAGGATGTATGAGAATTACACATAAGATGAGAGATGAGTAGATAATGGTTTTTTATGAATAAGAAGAAAAGGAAAATGAGCCATTTCTCAAGATTCTTGTAGAAACCTTAAGAAGCCATGACTCACCATCTTATTCTTGTTTTATTCATAGATATTATCCCAACTCATCTCATCACTTACCTCATGATTCATTCTCTCTCCATCCAAGTTCATTCTACTCTTCTTCTTCCTTTCCTCTCTAGAATTTTCTTGAGGTGAGAAAAAGAAAAGAGAAAAATATTTAGGGTGAGCAAAATTCTTACTTCATCAACCTACACTAATTTAGCCCGTTAGTTTAGGTTGTTTGCTTTTCTAATACTTTGAATAGTGAAGAGTGCGCTTAAGTTAGAGAGACTTCAAGGTGGATCATCTTTGGCCTCGAAGACAACAAGCAAGCTCGTTCCTTTCATCAAGTGGAGTCTAAGAAGAGTTCTAGGGACTACTACTTGGAGTTTTAGAAGTGAAGGACTGGTCTACCAAAGGTTGTAAACCCTCATCACTTAGTGTAGAACTTGTTTGCTTACACTTGAAACCCTAATTCTCTAGTTAGATTCTTGTATGGTATGCTTTAGACCCCTAGATTTTTTAAAATTGTATAGTTGATGCTCTTTGAAACCTACTTGAGGTTCTAAGACATACTTTCATTAGGTATTAGGGCAAGGATACTATAGCTTGAATTGAATTCTTGAGTTCAGGGGCGAAAATTTACACACACGTAGGGGTATGCGATCGATATTTGGAGGAAAGATAGGGATGAAGAATAAGTCTTATATTTTCTGTAAAGATGATAAAAATTCAGGATTGGAGACAACACTTTAGAAGGAAAACTCAAGAGAAACCGAGATCTTTCTAAACTGTCAAAACATATAGGATCTTAAGTTGAATAAATAGGAGGTGTGAAAATTAAGGGTTGGATATTTCTAATTTATGATGATAGAATTTCTAACATTGATAGTAAACTGCAGATTAGAATCAAGGTTATCTTATAAAACTAGTTTGACGGGATTTTGTGGGTAGTATCCGCTGAAAACCCTCAGGATACAACACTCCTTCTACTAGGGACACCTAGAGGTTTAAGGGCTTGTTGCACACACTAAGTGCAACGTGATGCCTAGGAAAGTGAGCTTAGGAATTTTTGAGAATAAATGGTCTTCCTCGGGTCGAGTAAAACATAAGTTTGGGGGCATTTTTTCACACCAGAATATTGCATTTAATACCGCCCATTCTTCTACTCGTTTGTTTATAGTTAGGTGATTTTGATCCGTGTTTGCAACATGATTATAGGTTACAGGTTCCTAGTCCAAAATAACGTAAATCATGCAAAATCTCCACAGTTATACAAAAATCCAGAACATCTGCCAAAAATAGATAAAATCGAGGTTCCGGTCACCTACACCCGTCCAGTGCCACTTACCGGTTCAAGAGACATGAAAAATAACAGTGGTCATTCGCGTCTCGGACAAGAACAGAGCACGAGAGGGCAGCACAAAGATCTAGAGGTATGCGGAGCTCGAGAGAGATAAAGGTCAAAGAGATTAAAAGTATAGCCATTTTGGACTGTTGAAAATCTGAACATAATTTGGAACCATTTTGCAATTTTGGACCTGTAAAACAGAAGAACAAAGCAACATGAGGAAACCCAAGAAATACGATACATTGATCCCTCCAAAGGACCACGGAACCGTGGCCAATAGGCCATTTAGATGACGGTTCCGCGGCCATATCATGTCGTCTCCAGATCTTCTTCTAGGGGTAGTTTGGTAATTGTATAGGGGCTCAGAATATGGCCCTAGGGTATCAGTTCTCTGCCTATAAATACTCCAGTTTTGACCCATATTAGGGATGCCTTTCTTTACTAGATTTTAGTGTAGTTTAGTTTGTATCTTCTTCTTCTTCTTGATCTATTCTCCATGCAATTGTAGTGAGAGCTTTTGAGTGGAAGATTAATAAAGATGATCGTGTTTTTATTATCTTGTATCATTAATTTCTTGTATTGTAATTTTAATTCATAGTGTAACTTTTATTTGTTATTGTTAAGTAGTTGTTGTTATTTATTGTTTTTCTTTCTTTCTTTTCTTCTAAACCGTATTTTCAAGCTATGATACTTGATGGAGTCCTTTGCATATGTGAGGGCCCAAGTAGTTTGCTTGCAACCATTTGTTAAAACCGTATTTCCTTTCTTTCTTTTCTTCCTTCTTGTTTTATTTTTCTTTCAAATGTGTGAATAATTTCCACACCTGTTAGAGCTAAGGAAGGTTAGTATGAAGGACGGAAAAATACCTTGTGCTTCTCTTCGCCAAACATCTTAAAATGAACCTAGACCAAACAAAAACAACCCCCTCACTTAGGCGCGCTATACGTGACATATAGCCGCGATCTAAGTCGAGAAGTCTTTTGGACGCACTACAATGTGACATTTAGTTGTGACCTAATTGGATACACGGTTGCGTATGTTTGGCCTGGGGTTGGAAATAAGCGCATGTAACGGACGGATAAGGGGCACTAGAAATGGATTTAGCGTTGGAAAGCTTGCTTAAACTCGCAAATCCCATTCCTATGTCTTCTTAATGCCCGCTACTTTCGATTATCCCCACATCATTTCAAGAATGGCAAAAGACAAGCATAAGACTAATCCTAACTAACTAACCAACCATAACCCTAATAAGTTTACTCGAACATAAAATACGAAAACTTAGGATAGATTTGAACATACACATATACATTTTTCATTAACTCCTCTAAAACAAGAACTCAAGTACGATCCATCTCCCTGCGGACGACCTGTGCTCAACTGCCAAGATGCAAAGCGACACTGTCTTGATTGCGATAAGTAGGACTTATAGAACGCTTAGCGTAGCGCATAGCATAAAAATCTACCAATCATCGGCCTTCATATCTATCTGTCTTAGTCGCTCCAGTCGGTATCCTCCGATTATCTGCCGAGTCCAACACTATCACCGGTAGGTAGTATTCCCCTGTAGGGCTCAATGCCTTTCTATACGATCTTCTTGTCCCGGGAGACCGTACCGGGTCCACCATGTACCTGCAGACGGTGCCTCCTCACTCCTCGAATCGGGTTGTATCATAGGTCAGAACCGAGAAACCTCATGGTGGACGTCGAAATATCATATCAAGAGAAACCGCGATTTTAAAATAATTATATGACTTTAAAAAATGTATCTGCCGTTCTCAAATCCAGAAATCTCTTGAAAACAGAGTCACATATGCTTGTAACTACGATGGAACAGTAAGTACAAGCACAGAATAGTACTGTAAGTTATAACCGGTGTTTTCATATAAGCATGTCGTATAACTAGGTAAGGAAGTGCAATATCTAAACTAGCATATGCGGTAAGGAGTACTAAACAAATAACTGTAATTCTATAATTTAGGGAACAATACAGCGAGATAGCTGTTTCTAATGTGTACGTGGTATGGCAATTACCGATGATGAGTGTGTGAGCCGCCGAGAATGTGTACGCGCAACATGCGCATCATTGGTAATGGTGCATTTGTCCTAGCAGACGAAGTCATATAAAGATAAACAGAAGGAAACGTAATAGTATGTCACCAATGAAAAGTAATAAGAGCGTAACAGAAATAAGAAAAGCGTAAATGTGAACAATATAAAATATGTGACTACATATGAACTATACAGTATAGCTTAAAATAGTATGAATCGTTATTTGAAAATGGGGGCTACGGTGTTTTTGAGAAAAAATGCCATTTGAAAATCCGTAGCGTCCTTTGAGATTGTCATTTAGAAGTGCATAACGATTTCTTAGTTTTGAAAATAGGCATGGTTCTAAATATATCATAATACCTACTTAACTGATCTAAACCAATATCCTCGACTCGATATACATATGTGTCTGTAATTCATCCTCATCATATCATGTACGGTACAATCCATCGTGCGGTATCATCAAATCAAAAGTATGCATCTATCGTCCTATACATCATAACATCTCATATCATCATCATATATATATATATATATATCATCAAACGTCATATCTTAGCATATGTATATGTATATCGCCTCACATCCTCATATCAAACATATCAACTCGTGTCATCTTATTTCATCATATCCTCATCTCATCATATCATCATGTAATTATCCTCATATATATATATATATATATATATATATATATATATATATATATATATATATGCGTGTGTTCCTATGACTCATGGACATAGAAAACTAGAACTAGGGATATACCTTCCTACACGTACACTACTATGGTTTATAGTATCCCAGAACCCTGTTAGCTGGGTATACACATCTAATATATATATACTGTATTTCTAATATCCTAGTACTATAGTTATGGGGGTGCTATTCGCCATCCACCCAATTCCCCCGTAGATAAACATCTACTAACCTGCTATCCTTGCTGTAGCCGAAGTCCGTGAACGTCGAAATATCATATCAAGAGAAACCGGTGTTTTCATATCACATATGCTTGTAACTACGATGGAACAGTAAGTACAAGCACAGAATAGTACTGTAAGTTATAACCGGTGTTTTCATATAAGCATGTCGTGTAACTAGGTAAGGAAGTGCAATATCTAAACTAGCATTTGCGGTAAGGAGTACTAAACAAATAACTGTAATTCTATAATTTAGGGAACAATACAGCGAGATAGCTGTTTCTAATGTGTACGTGGTATGGCAATTACCGATGATGAGTGTGTGAGCCGCCGAGAATGTGTACGCGCAACATGCGCATCATTGGTAATGGTGCATTTGTCCTAGCAGACGAAGTCATATAAAGATAAACAGAAGGAAACGTAATAGTATGTCACCAATGAAAAGTAATAAGAGCGTAACAGAAATAAGAAAAGCGTAAATGTGAACAATATAAAATATGTGACTACATATGAACTATACAGTATAGCTTAAAATAGTATGAATCGTTATTTGAAAATGGGGGCTACGGTGTTTTTGAGAAAAAATGCCATTTGAAAATCCGTAGCGTCCTTTGAGATTGTCATTTAGAAGTGCATAACGATTTCTTAGTTTTGAAAATAGGCATGGTTCTAAATATATCATAATACCTACTTAACTGATCTAAACCAATATCCTCGACTCGATATACATATGTGTCTGTAATTCATCCTCATCATATCATGTACGGTACAATCCATCGTGCGGTATCATCAAATCAAAAGTATACATCTATCGTCCTATACATCATAACATCTCATATCATCATCATATATATATATATATATATATCATCAAACGTCATATCTTAGCATATGTATATGTATATCGCCTCACATCCTCATATCAAACATATCAACTCGTGTCATCTTATTTCATCATATCCTCATCTCATCATATCATCATGTAATTATCCTCATATATATATATATATATATATATATGCATGTGTTCCTATGACTCATGGACATAGAAAACTAGAACTAGGGATATACCTTCCTACACGTACACTACTATGGTTTATAGTATCCCAGAACCCTGTTAGCTGGGTATACACATCTAATATATATATACTGTATTTCTAATATCCTAGTACTATAGTTATGGGGGTGCTATTCGCCATCCACCCAATTCCCCCGTAGATAAACATCTACTAACCTGCTATCCTTGCTGTAGCCGAAGTCCGTGAACGTCTTGCTCTCCTTCGTCGCTCCGGGAGTCCACGCAAATGTACCTACAAATCAAGCATATCGTATCGAAATCAAAATCAAATCTGAAAACTGATACGACACGCGAAACACACATAGGTCAGAACCTATGGTACTTGCATGCAAGAACAACCAAATAACCCCCGGCGTTGACGTACAATATCAAACGACCGAGTCAAAACACAAATATCAGAAACCTAGTTTTCAAAAGTCGTAAAACAAAATCTGAAACTTAGTAAAATACTCCCAGATTCTTCCTAAGGTGAAATTAGGATATTCTGCACATTGGATAGGCTTAGTTATCAGAGGATTGAGCTATGGACCAAGAACCAAACCCTAACTCTAAGGCCAAGCCGCAAATTGCGGCCATATAAGATAAATTGGCGGCCAAGGTAAAGAGATGGGGGCTTAAGCTTCTAGGGTATCTTCCTCATAGCCTACACATCCTACTGTATCTGTAAAATATTTTTCAGAGTCCTTGAGTCATTCCAGATTCTAATTGATCATCACGTTACGTCAAAAATCCGATATCGGAAAAATCTAAGTTCGTGTTTGAGACTTCAAAGCTCATTTTAAACAAGGATACCAACACTACTAGGCCATGAGACACTCACTACACCTCTACTACAAGTTTTATCCACTAACCATCAACCTAGAATTTTCCAAGACTAGAAAAACCTACACTTCTTAACTCTACACTAATACTTGAGGTTAGAAAACATAAAACATGAACAAGGGTGAAGGTTATACCTGAAGAGAGCAACTCAAGAAAATTCCTAGATCCTCTAAAGTGCTTAAAACTCCCACTTTCTTCCACCATGGGGTGTAGAATGAGATTGTGGACATTTTTTCTAAAGGTGTTGAGAGGTTTTAATGAAGATTTAGGGGTGGTGCGAGGTGGTAGTGGAGGTGGTGGTGAAGGAAGAAGAAGATGAATAATGAGATGAAGGAAAATGAAGAGGGGAAAAAAAGGATGGTGGAAGGTAACCATACACACACACTCTCTCTCTTTCTCTTTCTCACACTCTCTCCTCATAAATTACTAGTCACCACATGTCTCATCTCATTTTTCCATTTTTCTTTTCTCATCTTTTCTCTTTTTAAAAAACAAAAGAAACACAAAACCATGCATGAAACATAATACAATGTGTCATGGAACATTAAACATGGCTAATAAAAATGGATTTGGCTTAATGCATAATTAGTAATGCACTAATCATGTTTAACATAAAGTTGTATGTAAATAATTGTATAATAATTTATAAAATGTCCAAATTCAATAAATTCCTTCAAAATCAATAATTCAAATTAATTTCCAAAATATTGGTATATAATTATACCATTGTATGAAAACTCAAATCCATACTCGTATAATTTTTGTGAAATTTATTATTTTATTATTTAAATTCCAAAAATATTATTTTTTATTTTCTGAAATGTCAGCGGAACCGCGGCCAAATGCCATGATAGGCGGCTGTTCCGCGGCCAAATATTGGGTGCTTGTGCTCTAATTTCTTTGTAGCCTATAGTATTGCCTGCACATAATTTTAAGGCAACCAGAAATTTTTTTTGAACAACTTTAAAATTCAAACAGTAAGCATGTAAATGGAAATACGATACGGAAAAAATCCGTCGATTGAAACTCTAAACTTGTGCAAACTAGCTAGTTAAGGTTTATGTACTGGCTCTGATACCTTGTTAGGTTTTGGTGCCTGCGCCGCGGAAACTGCGGCCGAGACGGAAGCGAAAACAATTTTAGCGAACACCGAACACATGCAAAACCAAAGATTCTATCCATAGACCTAAACTAGCTACCAAAAAGTGCAAGGGTTGAAGAACTACAGCCTTTGTCACATGTCCACCCAATTGTGGAAGACCCTTCCTAGCTCGTAGCTGCCGGGATCGCACTTGATGATTGACCACCCTCGTCGAAGACGATTGATTGATAGAGATTTGGTGTGCTTAGTTTTAATTACCGTAATGAAGACGGTTTCGCTTGGTAGCTAGCCGCTTGAGTCCGGGTCGGTCCACAGAGAGATGGGAATGTTTTTCTTAGTGTTTTAACGAGTTAGTCCAATTTGTCCAGGTTTCTTTAAGATTAACTATGCGCTAAAATATGTTTAAAGAGAGCTTGTTAGGGTTAGGATTAGGTTAGTTTGATTTAGGAGTCTCTCGCTTCTTTCGTTGCCACTCTTAATATCGATGTTACGGTAATCGGCAACAACGGGGATTAGCAAGACTAGGAAGAAAACTTGCTAGTATAAGCTAGACTTTCCAACGCTTAGTTCCTTCCTTTTGGTCCTTGTCCATCCGTTCTTGGATCTTAGCCGTAACCTTCGGTTAATTCAACCACAACTGGTCTCACTAGGGTGTCACCGCTATCATGTAGGATAGGGTGCCGTAGGGAGCGTATTGTGGTTAAATTGACGGGAGTCCGAATCAAGATGTTGGGCAAAGAAAAGAGTGAGAGATATTTTCTTCTCTCAAACATCCCTTATCCTACCTTAACAAGTGAGAAACTACTCACCTATTAGAAAGAAAAAGAAAATAAAACAAAGAAAGAAGATAGAAAGAAATGAGTTAGAGAATCACAACTAGCTATTTAGGACCTCATTTAGGCAAGGATCACACTTAAGCATCATTGTTGTAAGGATAAAGAAAAAGAGAAGAAGAAAGCAAACAAATAAACAAATAACAACAACTATTTTAACAAATAAAATTACAAGCAAAATATAAGACACAATTATAAGACATGCATGTTAAAAGAACTCTTCTTTATTCATCATTTACTCATGAAGCTCACTACAATATCAATGGAGAAAGATGAAGAGGAAGAAGAAGATACAAACTATTATCCTAAATCCTAATACAAGAAAAAGCATCCTTTACTTGGCTTGGAACTGGGCTATTTATAGGCAGATACATGAAACCCTAGGGATAAATTCTGAGCCTTTATACAATTACAAAAAGACCCCCAAAATACGATCCATTACTGAGTTGACTCGGCCGCGGAATTGCCGCATAAGTGCCACATTGGCCGCGGTTCCGCAGCCCTTTGGTTGAATTGGAGTTTCGTTTTTCCTGGGGTTTTCCATGTTGCTGTTCTTATCTTTTTAGTACATTTGGTTTCTCAGAATCCCTTCACTTTTCTTCCAGATTTTCAGCAGTCCAAAAAGATGAAATAATGTGGACTTTTGCCTTGATTTTCTTGAGCTCCACATTGTAACTTTGGATGTTGTGCTGCCTTCTGTGCTTTGTGCATTAAAAGACCATTGATTTCCATTTTATCCCTCGAACTGGTAGGCGGCATCTGGCGGATGGTGAGCGGAGACCCGTATTTTATATGTTGTTGGCACTAGTCCTGAATTTGTTGCGACTTTTCATGATTTTCATTGTTTAGAGCTGAGAACCTGTAACCTGCAATTATTTAGCAAATACGGATCAAGAGTATTTACCTATATGCAATGCGATCATGAAAGGCGGTATAAAAGTGCAAAAATCTGATATGATCAACGATCCACCTGATGGAAACCGAAGGATGCTCTAACTGATGATCCAAACTCGCTAGGTGTGTATGGTCGGTGATGAAGGAATTTTTCACTAAAAATTTCTTTCATGAACCATGCTAAAAAAGAGAGCAAGAAGAAGAAGGAGAAAATGAGAGGATGAAACCATGAGGCATGAAACTCAAGTGTTGAAAATGAGGATGGCTTGCCTTTTTACGACCATGGTGAAATAGTGCACAAATGATTTTATCATTTTAAAATCTCCAAGCCATATCTCTCTACATGCATGCACCATGCTTCATAACTCCTCACTTTACACATCATTTTCTTATTTAATTTTCTAAAAAGAAAATAAAATATGAGGTGTTCTTCTTCTATAAGCATTCTTGTATAAATACGGAATACTTTACCCGCTATATATATCGCTACATATACGCATATCCGTATAAAAATAAGGATAGCACCAAAGAGAGAAAATGAATAGTGAACATTAATACTAAAATATATGTATCAAAATACATATATAAATTATTAAATCAAAACCTGATTTAATGGCTTAATCCTAATCCGGCTAGTATAATCAATCGTCCGATTAAACTCCGTGTATCCCGTATATGTATTTAATCGGACCCCTGCACATGCCAACGTACGGCTCCTACATGTATCACCTGAACCAAGAAAACCCTTTGTGTGGGACTCGAAAGACCCGACAATATGCTGGCAGTGTGTTTAACCACAAGCACGTCAGCATCACTTGTTGTATGTAACGGCTACCCAGGTGTTGCCTATAGTGCCCTCAAGTCAATTATTGAATCGGAGGCACGCGATTGTGATGATTGATGGTGGACCTATACCGGTAGAACAGTCTTACTCGAGATGATAGTATGCTATCTTGTTTTTCTTTATCATCAAATACAGCATTAGATGACATTACAGATCACTATTACATGTTGATAGAGCCCATAGGATTCTTGCTTGACTACCAGCATTATGATGGCGATCATATACATGGGAGCTGGGTGGTCTATAAGCACATCCTTAAATGTCCCTAGTCGTGGGAGTATCGAGACTGGGTATCGATACTCCGGTGTAGACTAATGTATACTTATGAAGACCCCGACGACGGGCGGTAGCCGGTCTCACAAGCCATTGGTGTCAGTTAATCACCTAAGATAGAATACAGGTGCTCATTGGGTTATGAGTACACTGGACGGACTCGTCGGGATCATGCTAGTTAGTATTATACCTATTGTCAGAAAAAAGTTCCCAAGTGACATGAGTATAGGTTAATCTGTCGACCTGAGATCGTCATTTTTCTCGTGTGAGTTCCCTCTGTGCTTTGATTACTATCCTACCATGGCTCTAAGGAGTCGTGTAAACAAGTTTTAGTTCGGTACAGTCCCGAGCCATATGGTGGCAGTAAGCGGATTGTCGAGGATCCGTCTCTCCCGGTATTGGGGTTTATGTCGCGTTGTGCACGGGTGCCATCACCAGAAATCCTCGGCCAAGGTGGATGAGAATTACTGATTTGGATCAGTAGTTTCTCAATGGGCGATGGGTTTCATACCGACACAAAATGTCGTGTTATTAGGGGTCTGAATTTTTCCATCCCGTAGACTCGATATGCGATACTCTTAGACGAACAGACCGGACTATAAGGAGATTGTCACTGACAGGCTCTTAGAATGCGATTAGTATTAATTAAGCGATAATACGGGTTTTTAGTAAAAAGTTTACCAAAATAGATTTCACATATTTTGTAAAAATTAATTAATATTCTATTATTATTTATTTTGGGTTTGCACACACTTGTGCATGTTAACCTAGGGATAATTAGGGTTAACCATGCTTAAGTAGCCATGGCACCTTAACCCCATTTCTATTAAGTGTACGTATTTATTTAGATTATTTGGTTTTAAAAATAAGGTTAGAATTTTTGGTTGACTTGAGAGAGGAAGGGAGAGAGAGGGAATGATGAGCATGGGGCAAGCATGGCTTGCATTAAATGAGGAGAGAGAAGAGTGGGGCATGGCTCACTCTAAAAACACCCCCTCATTTCTCTCATCCTTCACAACACAATCCCTCATTCTCACCTCAACTCACTCCCTCTCAATTATTTTTCTATCTTCATCTCCCCTCAACTGAACACTCACCTTGTTCTTCACTAAACCGAGCTAAATCCTCATAAATCCTCACCAATCTTCACAAAACTCACAAAACTCTTCATTAAACTTGATCTAAAGCCTATGTAGATGACTTGGAGCATGGAAAGCTAGGGTTTTGAGCATGTTTGGTAAGGTAGTGCTCTCTAATGTTAACTAGGATTGTATAATGTTGTGTTGCTAATTAGTTTCAGTTTGGAACACTAAAAGTTATAGTTTTGAGAACATATCGAATTTTTAGGGTTATTTTTGAGTCATTGTGATCTGCTACGACCACGAATTGTTAGTGGAAAATCTAGCAATGTAGTAGTGTTGTAGTAGAGACCCTGAGTGCACACCTGAAACACGAACGCCACCAGACACAGTTCATCCGGCGAGAGGAGGAGAAAATCCGACGACCTCGGTATTTTAGGGGACTGGGGGGTTGTGACTTTTAGGGTAGCTGTATGTAGGTATTTTGGGGTGTTTGGTACTGCTAGATTTTTATATATTGACTGTATGTAAAATCCGGGATTAATTTACTAGTTTTTAATGTTTCGGCGATGCGCGATACGGTGTCCGACTCAGTTTCTATGCTTCGCGTGATTTCTGCACTTGGGTTTTCTTAGGGTGTCGCTATACATGTTAGTGTAGGGTTCCTAGGCACCCTATAGAGGTCTCACAAGGCATCAACCATGCCAATTTCAAAAATTCTAGGTGCCGAGAAACCCGACTATGGATCGTTGGCTAGAAATCTAGGCGAAAATGCAAACTAGTTAACACTTAACTAAGGGAATACGGAAATACAACCTTTGTAGATCCGGTGCTCCGCCTCCATAGCTCCGCAATGAAGTCTCCTCGCTGTCTATAACAAGTCCCGGGCTCTAGCGTCGGCTTCATCGGAGAATGAACGGGCTAGGTCATCGATGTCCATGCCGAAGATGATCTACGTCGAGGCATCGCTAAATCAAGCTCCGAATTCACCAAGTCAAGAAACTTGTGAAGAAAACAAACTCTACTACTTGGCAAGAGGCAAAGGATGAAGAAATAGGAAGTGGGTAGACTTTAGATTTGGATTTCACACTCTTTTTCATCACTTTCCATTGAAGGAGGCAAGCTTTCTTCACTTGAAGAAATGAAGAAGAAGAAGGTAAATGTTATCATAAGATTAATTCTCAAAAGAATAATTAAATCATTCTTATCATAACATAATCCAAGTTAAGTGTAGAGAATTGACCAAGGTTAAAGAATGGTTAGGGTTAAGGAGATGAGACAAAAATGGTGACTTAATGAAAGCTTCATGAAGCTTCATGTTGAAAACAAAACTAGCCACCATTTTTCACTTCTTTTCCTTTTCTCATTTATCTTTTAAATGCAAATGAAAAGATAAATGAATGAGTAAAAGAAAACCCTAATCATTTACTTAACCTAGGTTTAATTCATTACACTTAACAAAAAAGATATGTATCATCAAACATGATACAATCAAGTGCACAAAATCATATCGCATATGCAATGCGCACACCCGAGTGAGAAAATCCATTTAAAGTGAACCGATACTAGTTAATGCAAAGTAATATATCAAATATATAATTATGCATTAAATCATCAAATCAACTCTTGATTTAACGATCCGGTCATATCGCATATAACCGGCTAGTATCCAATGTATCGGCTTATCGAATCAATCCTTGATTCGATAATTAGGTTATATCGCATACAACCATTCGACACATTGATCGCGAGAATGAAATACGGTATAACATACACGCATTACTCTCGGTCCCGCACATATCTCATATGCGCTCCTATTTCGTTTCGCTTGAGCCAGGAAACCTCTGTGTAGGACTCTAAAGACTCGTCAATACGCCGGCAGCAGATGATGATCATATCAAGCATCCACAAGCCGCAAGCGGTCTGCTAAACGTAACGGCCACCCGGGTATTGAGCGATCAGAAGATCGACGAGCAAGCCCGCTCACACTCCTGTGAATCCAACCAGTAACACTACCGTACAGTCCGGTCTGATCGTCTGATATGTCGCATATCTCGCCTAAGGGTGGTAAACGTCAGACCCCAATAGCTCGATAAGTCGTGTCGATATGAGGTCTATAACAATTCGAGAAACTACTGGTAACACTTACCAGTAAATCTCAGCAACCCAGGCCAGGGATTTCCTGTTATAGCCAATCGAACACAGCGCAACATCAACCCCCTATACCGGGAGAGACGAATCCCCTCCTATCGCTCATTGCCTCCATGTGATTCGGGACTGTACCCAAAAACCACCGTTTTGCACGCCCTCTTGGACGTGGTAAGGTGGAAATCAAAGCACAGTGGGAACCACACAAGACTCTATGAAGATCTCGGGTCAACAGACTACTCTGTACCAGTGTCACCAGAGAACTGCCATCTGACGTGAGGTATAATACCATCTGGGAGTTCTCGGCGAGTCCGTCCAGTGTACCCAGTCTCTACTGAGCACCCGTATATCATCTCTGATGTCAAACACCAATGCATATGGGATCATCCATCGCCCATCTGTATGGGTCGAGAAGGTATACGCTAGTCTACTCTGGTATATCGATGCCCCGTCTCGATACACCCTCGACTAGGGACTTTGAAGGATGTACTTATGGACTACCATGTCCCCACTAGTATGATCCGCATCACAGTCCAGGTAGTCAAGTACACATCCTAAGGGCTTTACCAACATGTAACAGAGAGACAATCAGCATACACGTTAAGGTAAAGTGCAACCAGATAGCATACTATCATGTCGAGCAAGAAAGTCCTCCCTATATATGTCCCAGCATCCACTACAATATACATCCAATGTACAGTAATGGCCTCTAGGGCATACATATAACTAACAATCTCCCACTTGCACTAGGGCCATCTGTAGCAGTGGTTGCAGTATCTCATACTCAACCATCCCATAAAAAAATCTCTCTTTGGGAACAGGCCTTTGTGAGTGGATCCGCTGTGTTGTCCTCAGAATCTACTCTCCTTACTTCGATCACCTTGGAGATCAACTATCTCCATAATCAGGTGATGCGGCCTCAGAATACGCCTGGGTCACTGATGGGACGGGTGTTCCTTGGCATAAGCCACAACTCCATTGTCTCACAATGGTAGGAACGAAGTTCATCTCATGAACTATTATACACCCAGACTGCCTCTATAGTAGCATCTTAAGTAGCGATGTATTCAGCCTTTATCGTCTAGTATGCCACGGTATCTAGCTTGGAACTCTTCCAACATACCGTCCCTTTACTGAGGGTAAAGACAATGCCTGTGACTGACACTCAGTCGTCATTATCACCCTGGAACCATTCCAGTGATTCTCCCCAGGGTCGATTGATACCATCTCATTACAACTAGTGGGAATCCTAACATCTAATTAAATCTATCTCATAGATCCAAAACTCTGGATTTTAGGAGGTATCAATTTGATCCTATATGGAGAATCATAGTGATAAACGGAGATTGACCGAGCGTAGCATAAGAAACTCTTTCCCTATCAAGAGTATGTCATCCACGTACTCTACAAGGATCACCACCATACTCCCTACTACCCTTTTGTTTATACAAGGTTCATCTGCTATTTTGATGATGTCAACTTCTTTGACTAATCCATCAAAACAAATGTTCCAACTCCGCGATGCCTATTTTATCCTATAAAGCATCTTGCACACGTTTCCGCTGCTCCCACTGTCTACGAGGCCCTCTGGCTGTGTACTTATAGACGCTCTCTTCTAAAACATCATTTAGAAAAGCAGTCATGGCACCCAACCGCCAGATATCGTAGTCATGGTATGTAGCCGTGGCAAGTAGGATCTGGATGGACTTAAGCATAGTTGCTTGAAAAGGTTTCATCATTATCCACACCTGGTCAATGATGCAAACTTTAACAAGTCTAGCTTTGAAAGTCTCAACTTTTCCATCTACACCAAGTAATCTTCTCAAGATATACTTGCTCCTGATGGGGATTTAACCCTTCAGATATAGCAACCAAATTCCATACTTTGTTGGTGTATATGGATTCCATCTCAGATCGCTAAGCATCCAGCCATTCTTACAGAGTCTTACTCCTGATGGCCAGCTCGAAGCTAGTTGGGTCATCATCTCATGATGCAATCCTCGCTCCCACTGTCATAGAGAAACCGAAGTAACTCTCAGGTGGGTGAGGAACCCTACTAGATCGACGGAGAGGCTGAGGTTCGTTAGTAACTATTGAATCCATTGGTTCTATCAAATCATCAGCTGTAGTTTGTATGGCTGGAACATTTCCAGTTCTATATAACAGACCTTGCCTCGAGCTTGTCCGGATTTTGCTTTTAGACATAGGCCGGACAACCCCAAATCTTAACTAACTTAAGATATGGGCTCTGCCCTTTCCATATCACATATGAAGTGGCAGGCATTGATTTGATTTGAACCCTTTTCAATAGGTATGCAGCTTCTCAAGTGCATAACTCCCAAAAGGAAACATGTAACTCAGTAGTACTCATCATAGAGCACACCATATTATATAGGGTGTGATTGCTCCGCCCCGATATACCATCGTGCTATGGTGTATACGGAGGAGTAATGCTGAGAGAGAATCTCATTCTCCTTTAGAATAGTCCAGGAATTCCGTGCTCAAGTATTCTCCTCCTTGATCTCATCATAGGACATAATACTTATACCCGTATTTTGGTTCTCTACTTCTAACTTATATTCTGTGAATATCTCAAAAGGTTCGGACTTGTGTTTCAACAAGAACATATGTCTGAATCTAAAGAGATCATCAGAGAACGTAATGAAGTATAAAGAACCAGTCCTGGCATGTGTAGACAGGGGACCTTACATACATCAACATGTATCATCCCAAGAGTCAACCAACTCTTTCTCTGTTTCCAATAAACAGAGCTGGTGTCATTATATCTTTGTGACACGACTGGCAAGTTTCACAAGATGTAGATTCAAACTGATTTAAATATGCATCTACATGTAACTTCAGCTAGTCGGGTCGCATTGATCTGACCCAGTCTACAATACCTCAAGAAGAATCCGTTCATTTCTGAACTCTTCCTCTTGTGTGTGTTCCATATACTAAGAACTGTAGTTTGATTTAGAACATCAATGCTTTTAGATAACGTGCCTAAACCGATCAACTTTTGATATAGGAAATGTTCAAAACATTATCCAACAATACAAAATTATATCCTTTCTTTACTAATAAAGAGACTGATATGATTTTGTATATCAGATTCGGTATCTAATAACATTCGTTCAGAATCAATGTATTGGTAATACAGGGTGATAGTGACCAACAGTCTTGGCTGCAACACTTGCCCCGTTTTCTGCCTCATGAAACTTATCACCCGTTCTCAGTTCTCTACCTTTCTGTAGCCCTATGTAACTGATTACATATCTGGGATCCTGATCTTGTATCACATACCCAGGACGCGGAGGATACTGAGAAACGGTTCTGTATAATGAACACACCCGAAGATGATGCATCAGCATGCACTCTCTTCGTTTGGGCGGCACGGGAATTCTGGTAATCCCCAATTTCTTGCTCTGTCTTATAAAAATTATAAGTTGGAGCGGGAGAAACGTTCCCCAGCTTAGTATAACAAGCGGGTTCGGTCAATATTCCGTTTTATTATCTTGATTAAGGCGTGATATGGTCGCTACCTGGAGAGAGAGAGAAGAAAACACTCAGCGTGCGCTCTTGCAAGAATAGATTGGTTATTATTTTATCTAATCAGGATGGCTCCCACTTCTTTTTATCAAATCTTCCTTCAAACCCTAAAAGGAAAGACTAGCCGGGATTAATTACACACTACAAGTTCGCCAATCTTTCAGCCAGGCCAGTGTCGGTACTTTGAGGGAGGTCCCCCGTGCTTTCGCACGAACCTAATTAATGTAAACTCGTTTTCCCAGAGGCGTAACCCCGTTAACACCTTTCTAGACACCTACTTGATCGGCTAATTGTAATGTATAAAACTCTCCCAGGAGTAACTCTTACTCGCAGCGGGTATCTAGATCCAACTATCTCATAGAAGGTATGCAATCTCATTGCAAATTTCAACACTTGAAATTCCCGATAATATTTTGTCCCTAGCTCGCTATGAACTTGACGCATGCCAAACAACCCATAGTCTGCTAGTCAAGTTCAACCCGTACATTTCTTGATTGAATTAAACCCACCCGCACGACTCTTGACGCATGCCAAACAACGCCGTACGAATACCCTAATCCAATCGCATCGTATGCTAGCAGATAAGCACTAGTTAGCTACCGTACACTACGCCTTGACGCATGCCAAACAACCGCAGCACGAATACTAACTAGTACTTATCTGAAATGACGGAGGGCTACGACAGGTTTTTCTGAAAACCTATTGCGTAATGAACTTAATATCATTGTAGAATCAAATGATTTTTTAAAATGGAGTGTTTTTTAGGCTTTTCTAGTTTTGCTAAAGGAGTCACTCCCGGTGAAGGGATCGTCGGTCCTTTCCTCATCGAATGAGGTGCGGGATATATCATATATATCACTGTGCAAAGCAAAAACACTTAAAAGCAATCAAAAGACAAACCGAGGGTTGTAGCATCTGCCAGTTATTGCTAAAGGAGTCACTCCCGGTGAAGGGATCTCGGTCCTTTCCTTATCGAATAAGGTGCAGGATATATCATATATACCGCTGTGCAAAGCAAGAACTGTAGCTACCTGTTTTATTTTGAAATTCGATTCTACAACATCTTAAGTTTCTTTTATTTCATTAATCACAATAATGAAGTCCCATCATTTAAATACCTAAACATCACAGATAAATACGACGTACACTTATGCCATCCGCATTCGCCTCGATGTCCCCTCGTGCACCGTTAGGTTAGGTAACTAACGACAGAGCGGGGCAGGGCTAGCGCGGGTGTAAAACATAAGTAACGTCTATATAATATATCATATATACTATATACTGTATCTATCACAGAACATCACATGATCACATCACAGATATCGCAGCAGAAGAAACATATGAAATATTGGATATACTAGGACGTCCGTGTTTTCAATACGAGCCAGTATAAAATACGGATTCCATGGTCGCGATGAATAGCCAAACCCACACCCCTAGACCCCTACGAGAGCGGCAAGCAGCCCTACCAATTCTGGAGTTAGGAGACCCGGACCCGACTCCTTGAGTTGGTCTCCCACTGGACTCCAGAACCCGGTTACTTGTGCCCTCCTCCTTAGGTCTATTCTAGTGCGGAAAAGTAAATAATATACAAACGGTGACATCTTCCTCAACCTGGAAGTGCCCCAATAAAAGAATATTACATACAAGTTTTTTACATGAATGAAAATGAAAAACACTCATCTCAGATAAAAACCCCCAGCTATTCAAACACGACGATCCAATATAACATATCCGGCAACACATAACATCACATGTCATCAACGTAAGTAAATATGCGCATCCCAATTGTCGTTGACATATAGCAACGAAACCGACGATATCACATATTACACTTACGGTCACAGAAAAGAAAGTGTAAAACTACAACAATTGGAATCCGCAACCTCTTTAGACATCACATGCCTAATCAAATGAAATACTTAGACATCGCATGCCTAACAATTATAAACCCCGCATTTTAGTCTCATTATCGAAAACACTTTTCAATACCAAGTCGAGCAATTCAACAGGATTCCCGACATCCTGATCGAATGCTCGTCGCAAACTTCAGTAGACGGCCGCACCCCCGATACCGTCGACGAAGTGCACCAAGGCGGAACACCGCTGCCGCGAGCACCCGAACGGATGCTTTCGGCGACGGGGTTCTCCTATAGTCACTTGGTCGGGGCTATGGAGTGAGGCTGTCTATTAAGTTTACCCGGCGAGTATCCGCGTACGCTACGTGATTGCGACGGACTTTTGATCACATCAAAATTCCATGGCAACCGATCAAGTGAGACTAAACTGCTATGTTTATAACATTCATTCAGTTATCATATAACTTTTGTGAATTCCAATTATTGTATCCCATTCCAGATAAACAGAAAATGTTAAACTTTTCGATCGAACAATCGAACACCCAAGTTTTCCCGATACAGATCAACTCTTGAAATAAGTCTAAAAACATTCAGTTCGTGCCTCAGTACCAACGGTCCAGCCGTAGAAGGGTCAAGCCAACGCCTCACATGTGGCACGCCGTACTCCCCCAAACCCGAAGGTTCAAAGGGCAGCTCAAGACGGTCACATAATCGAGTTAAGGTTTGTTGTCTTCTAGAGGGTCCATCGCGTTACTTGCACTACTTAGAACGTCTTTAAACTTCGGAAAAATCCAACACTTGGAAATTTCCCGATAGGGGAAAAATTGGGTATTTATATCCGGTCGAACTTTTTAACATATTCTAAAAATTATCCGGAAAGCCACACAGACAAAATTTGATACTCCGATCGAAACACCGAATCCCCAAATGAATCCCAGAAAACTCAACTGTAGAAAAAATATTAAAAATTCCCAGGAAAAGCCCCACTGGAAACTAAGAATTACTGTGCAAACAACTTTGAATAATGTGGCCGTACAGCCGCGTAACCGCCGCATGATCTTTGACTCATGCCGCGGATCCGCGGCTCCTTAGTAGAATTTTACTGTCGAATTTCACAGTAACTCTTAGATGTTTGTGATGTGTTCTCTGCATATTTTTAATTTTGAAAAAGACCAGATTTCAGAAATTGTCCAGAGAGCAATTTAGGGTTGGGGTTTCGGATCGTTCGGACTTCAAATTCCGTCTAGACTTCGCCTAAGGCTCTAGCTAGGCTCTAATACCACTGTAGGCTTCCTAGGCACCCTATAGAGGTCTCACAAGGCATCAACCATGCCAATTTCAAAAATTCTAGGTGCCGAGAAACCCGACTACGGATCGTTGGCTAGAAATCTAGGCGAAAATGCAAACTAGTTAACACTTAACTAAGGGAATAGGAAATACAACCTTTGTAGATCCGGTGCTCCACCTCCATAGCTCCGCAATGAAGTCTCCTCGCTGTCAATAATAATTCCCGGGCTCTAGCGTCGGCTTCATCGGAGAATGAACAGGCTAGGTCATCGATGTCCATGCCGAAGATGATCTACGTCGAGGCATCGCTAAATCAAGCTCCGAATTCACCAAGTCAAGAAACTTGTGAAGAAAACACACTCTACTACTTGGCAAGAGGTAGAGTATGAAGAAATAGGAAGTGGGTAGACTTGAGATTTGGATTTCACACTCTTTTTCATCACTTGCCATTGAAGGAGGCAAGCTTTCTTCACTTGAAGAAATGAAGAAGAAGAAGGTAAACTTTATCATAAGATTAATTCTCAAAAGAATAATTAAATCACTATTATCATAACATAACCCAAGTTAAGTGTAGAGAATTGACCAAGGTTAAAGAATGGTTAGGGTTAAGGAGATGAGACAAAAATGGTGACTTAATGAAAGCTTCATGAAGCTTCATGTTGAAAACAAAACTAGCCACCATTTTTCACTTCTTTTCCTTTTCTCATTTATCTTTTAAATGCAAATGAAAAGATAAATGAATGAATAAAAGAAAACCCTAATCATTTACTTAACCTAGGTTTAATTCATTACACTTAACAAAAAAGATATGTATCATCAAACATGATACAATCAAGTGCACAAAATCATATCGCATATGCAATGCGCACACCCGAGTGAGAAAATCCATTTAAAGTGAACCGATACTAGTTAATGCAAAGTAATATATCAAATATATAATTATGCATTAAATCATCAAATCAACTCTTGATTTAACGATCCGGTCATATCGCATATAACCGGCTAGTATCCAATGTATCGGCTTATCGAATCAGTCCTTGATTCGATAATTAGGTTATATCGCATACAACCATTCGACACATTGATCGCTAGAATGAAATACAGTATCACATACACGCATTACTCTCGGTCCCGTACATATCTCATATACGCTCCTATTTCGTTTTGCTTGAGCCAGGAAACCTCTGTGTAGGACTCTAAAGACTCGTCAATACGCCGGCAGCAGATGATGATCATATCAAGCATCCAAAAGCCGCAAGCGGTCCGCTAAACGTAACGGCCACCCGGGTATTGAGCGATCAGAAGATCGACGAGCAAGCCCGCTCACACTCCTGTGAATCCAACCAGTAACACTACCGTACAGTCCGGTCTGATCGTCTGATATGTCGCATATCTCGCCTAGGGGTGGTAAACGTCAGACCCCAATAGCTCGATAAGTCGTGTCGATATGAGGTCTATAACAATTCGAGAAACTACTGGTAACACTTACCAGTAAATCTCAGCAACCCTGGCCAGGGATTTCCTGTTATAGCCAATCGAACACAGCGCAACATCAACCCCCTATACCGGGAGAGACGAATCCCCTCTTATCGCTCATTGCCTCCATGTGATTCGGGACTGTACCCAAAAACCACCGTTTTGCACGCCCTCTTGGACGTGGTAAGGTGGAAATCAAAGCACAGTGGGAACCACACAAGACTCTATGACGATCTCGGGTCAACAGACTACTCTGTACCAGTGTCACCAGAGAACTGCCATCTGACGTGAGGTATATACCATCTGGGAGTTCTCGGCGAGTCCGTCCAGTGTACCCAGTCTCTACTGAGCACCCGTATATCATCTCTGATGTCAAACACCAATGGATATGGGATCATCCATCGCCCATCTGTATGGGTCGAGAAGGTATACGCTAGTCTACTCTGGTATATCGATGCCCCGTCTCGATACACCCACGACTAGGGACTTTGAAGGATGTACTTATGGACTACCATGTCCCCACTAGTATGATCCGCATCACAGTCCAGGTAGTCAAGTACACATCCTAAGGGCTTTACCAACATGTAACAGAGAGACAATCAGCATACACGTTAAGGTAAAGTGCAACCAGATAGCATACTATCATGTCGAGCAAGAAAGTCCTCCCTATATATGTCCCAGCATCCACTACAATATACATCCAATGTACAGTAATGGCCTCTAGGGCATACATATAACAAACAGTTAGCCACTAAGAGAACACTAGAAGGTTTGATTGGAGTCGGTGCGTCGGTCAAAATGTCATTTTTATGTATTGTTGGTCGATTTCTGAGTTGCACTTGCTATGTTTTGTGTGATTTTAGGGGCGAGTGCGGGGACTTCGGACGCTGCGAAGAAAGAAAAGCAAGCGGTTGGATTTACATAGCTCGAGATTCTCGGTGAGTAGATTGAACATCTACGGGGAAATTGCCCGTATGGAGTTAAGCGTCAGGGCTAGATATGATATTATAACCGCATGTTTATATGCTTATATGTCGATTGTGCATGAGCATCATTGCATACCATTACTTGTTGTGCCTTTCTTATTACCTAGTGGACACTGCACCATTACTGACGGCTCATATTGCACGAGCACTAAATTATATGCTACACCAACACCGTCGGTAATTGCCATGACACGCACAACCTATACATATATGCGGTATTCAATTGTTATTGACATCGAGACATTGATTCTTGTTTTATTGCACTTATGTAATGCATCGTGCATACATAGCTACATGTACCCCCTTATATTATGTTGCATTTGATTTTGGAGAAATTGGGAACCGCATGATATATTTAAAAACTAGATTCATTTAAAAGAGCGGTTTTCCCTTGATATGCTCATATTACTGTTTTATGTTGCATATATCATATTTCATGGATTTATGCATTGAGATACAGATTTCATGTGATTTATGAATTTGAGAACCGTGGGGATATTTCAAGAAAGTATGCATTGTTTTGAAAACCCGGTTTCTCTTGATATGATATTTCAGTGCGTCCACCATGAATTTTCTCGGTTCTGAGACTTTTGTTAGAAATCCGATTCGAGGAGCTGGATGATCTATTTGCGGGTTCATGGTCGGCCCGGTATGGTACCCCGGGGCAAGAAAGAGATGTTGTGCAGTAGACGATGAGCCTGGCAGAGGGACTACTATCTATCGGTGATTGGTTGGACCTGGTGCTTATCTGGAGGATACCGACCGGAGTCGTGAGATGGATTTACGTGTCGATGCTGAACACGAGTATTTCATGATGGTTCGAGTGCCGATGTTTGGCACTCAGGTTCCATGAGATTTACAGGATATGAGTGCCAATCAGGGTGACGGCGCCTGAGGTATTGGGATTTGGGGTGTCGTTGATGGACACCTGTTTTTCCACGATGATGATTAATTGATGATGATATGTTTTATCCTATATTCAACATTCATTTTATATGCATTACTTCATTTATTTGTAGTACCTGATAGAGTACCTTTCATGATTGTTGTATATCCATATGTAACGTTTTCAAAATCGTTCAGGTGAAATTTCGGAAAATCGGTAAAATAACGGGTGTTTTCCGTAAAAATCAAGATATAAATATCTTTTAATATAAAATTGAATATACATATTCTAGCTATGTAATTGCTAGTATTTGGTGTTTATTGACCCACTTGTAAAATTTCTAATTTATTGAAAAATTTTCCGAAATTAATTATTTTAATATTATTTGAAGCCGTCACTAATACATTTAATTAGGGATAATTACAAATTGGAATGGGTTGATACAAATTTTGTACATCATGACACATTAAACTAACATGTAAAATATTGTTTTTGAAAGTTAATGAAATTGTCAAACGGTTTTAGAAAATATCGAAGAAAAAGGCTTAAATAGTGAAATTAGTGTAAATAGAAATTAGGGTATAATATTTATCATTTTCTTTCCTCGCCCGCACTCACCAACACCCTCTCACCCCCTCCCTATGTGCTGGCTGAGCCCAGTAGGAACCCCCCCAATTCCTTGACCTCATTTGGAAAGAAAACAAAAGAAAAAGAAAAATTTAGAAAGAGAATAGATAAAAGAGTATAGGATTTGTTGACTTTCAACACCTCTCTCTCCCCTCATCCCCCCTCATTGTAGCCGAGCCCCTTTCCCTAAAATCAGTAGTAGGCCCCCCATATTCACCTCTCTTTTCTCTTCAAAAAATTCATCAAAATGCCTCAAAATCCATACAAATTCAAAGCTAAATCCAAATCCAACTCTTACCCATTTTTCCTTAGCCTAACATGTATGGACTTTGGTGAAAAGAGAACAATTTGGAGGCCAAGATTTTCATGCTAGATCTTGTTAGTTATATGTATGCCCTAGAGTCCATTACTGTACATACGATGTATATTGTAGTGGATACTTAGACATATATAGGGAGGACTTTCTTGCTCGACATGATAGTACGCTATCTGGTTGCTCTTTATCTTAACATGTACTCTGATTGTCTCTATATTACATGTTGATAAATCCCTTACGATGAGTACTTAACTACCAGGACTATGATGCGGATCATACTAGTAGGGACAGTGTAGTCGCCAAGTACATCCTTCAAATGTTCCTAGTCATGGGAGTACCGAGACAAGGCATCGATACTCCAGATTAGACTAGCGTATGCGCTTCTTGCCCCATATGATGGGCGATGGATGATCCTATATCCATTGGTGTTTGACATCAGAGAAGGTATACGGGTGCTCAGTGGAGACTGGGTACACTGGACGGACTCGCCGAGAACTCCCAGATGGTATTATATCTTACGTCAGATGGCAGTTCTCCGGTGACACTGGTATAGGTTAGTCTGTAGACCCGAGATCGTTATAGATTCTTGTGTGATTTCTACAGTGCTTTGATTTCCACCTTACCACGTCCAAGAGGGCGTGCAAAATGGTGGCTTTTGGGTACAGTCCCGAATCACATGGAAGCAATGAGCTATAGGAGGGGTTTCGTCTCTCCCGGTATAGGGAGTTGATGTTGTGCTGTGTTCGATTGGCTATAACTGAAAGTCCTTGGCCAGGGCTGATTTAGAGATTTGCTGGTAAGTGTTACCAGTAGTTTCTCGACCCGTTATGAGCCTCATATCGACACGACTTATCGGTTATTGGGGTCTGACGTTTACCATCCCTAAACTAGATATGCAACATATCAGACGAAGAGACCGGACCGTACGGGAGTGTTACTGATTGGATTCATAGGAGAATGTACAGGCTTGCTTTTTGATCTTCTGATCACTCAATCCTGGGTGGCTGTTCCGTTTAGCTGACCGCTTGCAGCTTGTGGGTGTTTGATATGATCATCACCTACTGCCGGCATATTGACGATTCTTTAGAGTCCTACACAGAGCTTTCTTGACTCAGGAAAAACGGAGTAGGAGCACATATGTGATATGTGCAGGAATGAGAATAATACGATATGAGATACCATATTCTATCCTTGTGATATTTAATCTAGCTGGGTCATCGGATCAAGCGTTGATTCGATGAATCGGTACTTGATATATTAGTCGGTTATATTCGATACAGCCGGATTGTCGGATCAAGTGGTGATTCGATAATTTAATATATAATTATATATATGATATATTACTTTACATTATCTAATATTGGCTCGCTTTATTGATTCAATTTCTCACCGGATAATACATTGATATATATGCGTTATATGTTAATTGTATTATTTTCTTTTGTTAGAAAAATATATTATATATGTGATATATAATATTGTAACATGTTATGATTACAAATGCAACAGGATTAGTGGAGATTAAATATGGTTAGGGCTTGATTTGGGTTAGCTCTTTCATGAAACTTCTAGAAGCTTTTGTTTTGTTTTGAGCTAAGATATTATGTGTTGATATTTGTGAGATATTCTTTAACCCAACCCAAACCCTTAACCCTAGTAAACTTTGTACAATGGTTAACCTCTTCATCTTTAACCATGGGTTGCATTTGTAATTATAATAACATTTCATTATTCATCACAAAAGGATTATTCATTCATCTTCTTCTTCCACCTTGCAAAGCTTTCTAGCTTTGAGTTTTGTGATTAATTAGTGTGAGATTATGAAAATAAAAGAGAGCATAAATCCTACTTCATCATCCTCATCTAATCTAGCCAATTAGATTAGGGTGTTCACATCATTAATACTTGATTAGTGAGTGAGAGCTGGAGTTAAAGAAACTTCAAGGTAGATCATCTTTGAAAAAAAAGACTACAAGCAAGCATGGATCATTCGGCTTGTGGAGCCTATCTTGAGTCCGGGAGATCATGGATCACGGCGAAGGGACTTCTAATCGGAGCTTATGAAACGAAGGAGCGGACTACAAAGGTTGTAATCCCTCTCTCTTAGTTTTAAAGGTGTTTACTTGCATGTTTAGCCCTAATAATCTAGCAAAGATCCTCGCTTTGGGTTGTTCGGCACGTCTAAATTTTAAATCGGGCTTGGTTGATGCCTTATAGACCCTTGTAAGAGTTCCAAGTAACCCTACAGTGGTATCAGAGCCAAGCTAGAGCATTAGGCGATGTGTAGGTGAGGTTTAAAGTCCGATCGAACTCCGAATACCTGTAAAATCCTAGTTTCTGGAATTTTTTTCAAAAGTTAACATTTTTCATATTAAAAATACTCAGAAAATTCAGCAGGTGATTTTATGGATTACTGTGAAAAATGGGTCACTATATCCCTAAAGGCGCCGCGGAACCGCGGCTTTAACATTCTTCTGGCGGCGGTTCCGCAGCCGTACTTGGGTGTCAGCGATTGGTTTTTCTACGGTTCATCCGTAGCTATTACTACATACTTCTGGGTATTTTTAATCTTACTCAAGTATTGAGTTCTCTGGAGATCTTTTGTATTCGTTGATTCGATCGGAAAGTTTAACTTCGTTTAATGTTTTTCCGGATAATTTAGAACGTGTTAAAATGTTCGAACGGATATCAATAACTCACTTTTTCCCCTGGCGGAAAATTTTCAAGTGTTGGATTTTTCCTCGAGTTTGAAACTTTCAGAAAGTCGTGCAAGTAACGCGGTGGACCCTCTAGAAGAACACAAACCTTAACTCGATTATGTGACCGTCTTAACCGCCTCTAAACCTTAGGGTTTGGGGCAGTATGGCGTTGCCACATATGAGGCGTTGGTTTAACCCTTCTACGGCTGGACCATTGGTACTGTGGCATGTGATGGAAACTTTTTGAACCCCGCTCAAGTGTTGAGCTGTTTGGGAAATCTTGGGTGTTTATTTATTCGATCGGAAAGTTTAACATTGTCTATTTATCTGGAATGTGATACAATATTTGGAATCCTAAAGTAGTTATGAGATAACTAATTTGAATGTTATAAACATAGCAGTTTAGTCTCAGATGATCGGTTGCCACGGGATTTTGATGCGATCAAAAGTCCGTCGCAATCACGTAGCGTACGTGGATACTCGCCGGGTAAACTTAATAGACAACCACGTCCCATAGCCCCGACCAAGTGATTGTAGGAGAACCCCGTCGCCAAAAGCATCCGTTTGGGTGCTCGCGGCAGTGGTGTTCCGCCTTAGTGCACTTCGTCGACGGCATCGGGGGGTGCGGCCGTCTACTAAAGTTTTCAACGATCATTCGATCAGATTATCGGGGATCTTGTTGAATTGCCCAACAAGATATTGAAAAGTGTTTTTGATATTAAGACTAAAATGCGGGGTTTATAATTGTTAGGCATGCGATGTCTAAGGAATTCATTTGGTTAGGCATGCGATGTCTAAGGAGGTTGCAGATTGCAACTGTTGTAGTTTTACACTTTCTTTTTGCGACCGTAAGTGTAATATGTGGTGTATCTCCGATTTCGTTGCTATACATCAACGACAATTGGGATATGCATATTTACTTACGTTGATGATATGTGATATTATGTGTTGCTGTGATATGTTATAGTGGATCGTCGTGTTTGAATAGCCGGGGGTTTTATGTGAGATGAGAGTTTTTCTTTTTCATTCATGTAAAATTCATTGTATGTAATATTCTTTTATTGGGGCACTTCCGGGCTGAGGATGATGTCACCATTGTATATTATTTACTTTTCCGCATTAGGATAGACCCAAGGCGGGAAGCACAAGTAACCGGGTTCTAGGGTACAGTGGGAGACCATCTCGAGGAGTCGAGACCGGGCCTCATAACTCTAGAACTGGCAGGGTTACTTGCCGCTCTCGTAGGGGTCTAGGGATGTGGGTTTTGGCTATTCATCGCGACCGTGGAATCCGTGTTTTATACAGGCTCGTATTAAAAACACGGACGTCTTAGTATATCCAATATTTCATATGTATTCTTCTGCTGCAATGTTCTGTGATGAGATCATATTACTGCCTGAGACGAATGTTTATATTATATATATGAGATATATATTATATATTGTTGATTTCGTTTCAAATGTGATGCTTGTGAAGCATAATAAAATGGGACTTCATTAATGAGATTAATGAAATAAAAGAAATCTAAAGATTTTGTAGAAACTTGTTTAAAAACTGGTAGCTCTAGTTCCTGCTTTGCATAGCGGTGTTCCTTGTAGAACATCCAGCACCTTATTCGATAAGGAAAGAGCCGATATCTCTTCACCGGGAGTGACCTTTTTAGCGAATCTAGCAGATACTGCATATTCGGTTTGTCTTTTGATTGCTTCTATAGTTTTTACTTTGCTTAGTGATATTTGTGAACTATCCTGAATCTTATTCGATGAGGAAAGAGCCGAGATCCCTTGACCGGGAGTGACCTCTTTAGCAAAACTAGAAAAAGCCTAAAAAACATTCCATTTAAAATCACTCGATTCTACAACGATATAAAGTTCATTACGCAAAGGGTTTTCTTAAAAACCTGTCGTAGCCCTCCGTCATTTCAGATAAGTAATAGTTAGTATTCGTGCTGCGTTTGTTGACTTAGTCAAGGCATAGTGTGCGGTAGCTGATTAGTGCTTATCTGCAAAGCATATGATGCGATTGGATTAGGGTAGTGTTCATAACAGAATACTGCATTTTATACCGCCCATTCTTACGCTCGTGTGTATATAGGTAGGTGCTTTTAATCCGTGTTTGTTGCATATTTACAGATTACAGGTTTCCAGTATAAATATTGCAAATCAAGACAAAATCTCCACAATTACACCAAATACAGAACATCTGTTGACTGTAGATAGAAGCCGGGTTCCGGTCATCCATATCCGTCCAGTGCCGAGTACCAGTTCCAGGGACAAGACATATGACAATGGTCATTCGTGTCTGGGACAAGCACAGAGCACGAGGGGGGCTGCACAAGAATCAATGGGTGCGCGGAGCTCGAGGGAGATAGAAGTCAAAAGTGAAGAAAATAATGCAATCTTGGACTTAGAAATCTGAAGATATTCTGGAAGACTTTGTGCAGTGTAAAGTTTTTAAAACACGAGGAAACATAAAACCAGGAAATCACCCAAAACCCCATGACCCAAGTCCACTAAAAGGCCGCGGAACCGCGGCCAATAGGGGGTCTAGACCGCTGTTCCGCGGCCGTACTGGCTCCTTTCTCTGTCATTTTTCAGGGGTAGTTTTGTACATTCATCTTGGTCCTGATTGTTGCCCTATATTTCTAGTTCCCTGCCTATAAATACCCCGGATCTGAGCCAAACCAATAGGAATTTTCTTAGTCCATTCTTTAGCCTCTTTTTGTTAGGATTTAGTCTTTTTCTTCTTCTTCTTCATTCTTCCTCCATGAAAATGTAGTGAGAGCATTGAGTGGATGTTAATGAAGATGAGGGTTTTTGTATCATTCTTGTTTGTTTAGCTTCCCCTTGAGATTTTTTCTTTCTCTTGATCTTTCAACCTCTTCATTGAGCTTGAAAGTTTAAGGGTTTGTTATTGATCTCAAGGGTTGTATCTTATTATGGAATTAGTTCTTCATTTCACATGAGTTTTTTACCCTTCTCTTGATCTTGCAACCTCTTAATTGAGCTTGCAAGTTTAAGGGTTGGCTATTGATCCCATGCTTGTCTTGGGTTCTAGTTTCTAGTTTTCTTTCTTGCTCTTTATTACTTGCTTTTTATTACCTTGCTTTACTTACTTGCAATTTAAATTCATGCACTTACTTACTTGTAATCTTTTCTTTTCTTTGTTCGTTTTGTTCTCTCTTTTTTGTTCATTTTGTGAATGGTTGTAATTATTGTTGTTGTTAAGAATCAATATGATATTGTAAGTTAACATTTCTTTGCTCATTTCCTTTTCCCGTTATTTTCCATTGAACTCCGCCCAAACGTTACGCAAGCGCTCCGTTAGGCACCCTACCCTAACAAGGTAACGGTGATTCCTAACCGCGACCGGTTGCGTTCAATTTGGCCGGAGGCAGAAGCAAGAGACAAGAACGGAAGGACAAGGGTAAATAAGCCGTATTCCACGAATACCGCGCTTAAATCCCCTAATCCACGTTGTTGCCGATTGCTCTAGCTTCAATTGGTCAAGACTCGGCTCAAAGGTTTTGAGTACGGATTTCTTTAGCCTACACTTTCGTATCTTTTCTTAACAACTTTATACTTGCAAATAATACACATAGGTTAGATTGAACAAACTCATTCAAATTCTTTATTGACTCGTCTAAAACAAGAACGGACATACAATCATCTCCCTATGGATCGACCCGTGCTTAACCAGCTAGCTGCATAGCGACACCGTCCTGATCGCGGTAAACTTTAGAACTTTGAACATCCGACACACTTTTAGCGTGCGATCAGGTAGTCGTGCGGCCTTGTTGACTTAGTCAAGGGTCGTGCGGGTGGGTTTAATTCAATAATGAAATGACGGGCTGAACTTTAGTTGCGGTCTATGGTTTGTTGACTTAGTCAAGGTCATAGATCGCTTGGGGCAAAATATTATTGGGAATTTCAAATGTTGAAATTTGAAATGAGATTGCATACCTTCTATGTGATAGTTGGATCCCAATACCCGCTGCGAGTAAGAGTTACTCCTGAGAGAGTTTTACACATTACAATTAGCCGATCAAGTAGGTGTCTAGAAAGGTGTCAACGGGGTTACGCCCCTAGGAAAACGAGGTTTATTTTAATTAGGTCAGTGCGAAAGAACGGGGAACCTCCCTCAAAGTACCGGCACTGGCCTGGCTTAAAGATTGGCGAAGTTGTAGGGTGTAATTAATCCCGGCTAGTCTTTCCTTGTAGGGTTTGAAGGAAGATTTGACTAAAACAGTGGGAGACATCCTGATTAGGTATATTAATAACCAATCTAATCTTGCAAGAGCTTACGCTGAGTGTTTTCTTCTCTCTCTCTCCAGGTAGCGACCATGTCATGCCTTAATCAAGATAATAATACGGATGTATTGACTGAACCCGCTTGTTATACTGAGCTAGGGAACGTTGGTCCTGCTCTAACTTATAATTGTTATAAGACAGAGCAGGAAATTGTGGATTACCAGAATTCCCGTGCCGCCCAAACGAAGAAAGTGCATACTGATGCATCTTCTTCGAGTATGTTCATTACAGAGAACTGTTTCTCAATATCTTTTACGTCCTGGGTATTTGATACCGGATCAGGATCCCACATATGTAATTTTTTACATGGGCTACAGAAAAGGTAGAGAACTGAGAACGGGTGATAAGTTTCATGTGATAGAAACGGTGCTAGTGTTGCAGCTAAGTCTGTTGGTAGTTATCACCCTGTATTACTAGAATACATTGATTCTGAACGAATGTTATTAGATACCTAACTTGATATACATCATCATATCAAGCATCTTTATTTAATAAAGAAGGATATAATTTTTTATTGTTGGATAATGTTTTGAACATTTCCTATATCAAGAGTAGATCGGTTCAGGCACGTTATCTGAAAGCATTGACGTTCTAAATCAAACTACAGTTCTTAGTATACAGAACACACACAAGAGGAAGAGTTCAGAAATGAACGAATCTTTCTTGTGGTATTGTAGACTAGGTCATGTCACATTTAGATGCATATTTAAATTAGTTTGAATTTACATCTTGTGAAACTTGCCGGTCATGTCACAAAGATAAGATGACCACAGCTCTATTTATTGGAAACAGAGAAAGAGTTAGTGAACTCTTGGGATTGATACATGATGATGTATATGAGTCCCCTGTCTACACATGCCAGGACCGGTTCTTGGTACTTTATTATATTTACTAATGGTCTCTCAAGATTCGTATATGTGTTCCTGTTGAAACACAAATCTGAACCTTTTGAGAAATTCAATGAATATGAGTTAGAAGTAGAGAACCAAAATGGGTATAAGTATTATGTCCTTTGATGGGATCAAGAAGAAGAATACTTGAGCACGGAGATCCTGGACTATTCTAAAGGAGAATAAGATTCTCTCTTAGCATTACTCCTCCGTATACACCACAGCACATCGGTGTATCGGGGCGGAGCAAATACACCCTATTTGATATGGTACGCTCTATGATGAGTACTACTGGTTTCCTATTTCCTTTTGGGAGTTTAAGCACTTGAGAAGCTGCATACCTATTGAATAGGGTTCTAATCAAATCAGTTGCCTACCACTCCATATATGATATGGTATGGGAAGAGCCCATCTCTTAAGCATATTAAGATTTGGGGTTGTCCGGCCTATATCTAAAAGCAAAATCCGGACAAGCTCGAGGCAAGGTCAGTTTTGTAGAATTGGAAGGAGTTCCAGCTATACAAACTGCAGCAGATGATTTGGTAGAACCAAAGGATTTAATAGTTTCCAACGAACCTCAGCCTCTCCGCCGATCTAGTAGGGTTCCTCACCCACCTAAGAGATACTTCGGTTTTCTCTATGACAGTGGGAGCGAGGATTGCATAATGAGATGATGACCCAACTAGTTTCGAGCAGGCCATCAGGAGTGCGACTTTGTAAGAATGGCTGGATGCTTTGCGATCTGAGATGGAATACTTATACACCAACAAAGTATAGACTTTGGTTACTTTATCTGAAGGGTTAAATCCCCATCAGGAGCAAGTATATCTTGAGAAGATTTCTTGGTGCACATGGAAAAGTTGAGACTTTCAAAGCTATGCTTATGTCCATCCAGATCCTACTTGCCACTACTACATATCATAACTATGATTTCTGGCGGATGGGTGTCATGACTGCTTTTTTAAAAGGTGATTTAGAAGAGAGCGTCTATAAGTACACAGCCAGAGGGCTTCGTTGACAGTGGGAGCAGCGTAAACGTGTGCAAGTTGCTTTATGGGATTAAAGCAGGTATCGCGGAGTTGGAATGTCTGTTTTGATGTAGTAGTCAAAGAGTTTGACTTCATCAAAATGGTAGATGAACCTTGTATATACAAAATGGTAGTAGAGAGTATGGTGGTGATCCTCGTAGAGTACGTGGATGACATACTCTTGATAGGAAAGGAGTTTCCTATGCTACGCTCGGTCAATCTCCACTTATCATAAAGATTCTCCATATAGGATCAAGGTGATACCTCCTAAATCCTGGGTTATGGATCTATGAGATAGATCTAATTGGATGTTAGGATTCTCACTAGTTGTAGTGAGATGGTATCAATCGATCCTGAGGAGAATCACTGGAAAAGGTTCCAGGGTGATAAGGACGACTGAATGTCAGTCGCAGGCATTGTCTTTACCCTCAGTGGAGGGACGGTATATTGGAAGAGTTCCAAGCTAGATACCCTGACTTACTATACGATTAAAGGCAAGATACATCGTTACCAAGGATGCTACCAAAAATGTAGTCTGGATATATAAGTTCATGAGATGAACTTCGTTCCTCCCATTGTGTGACAATGGAGTTGTGGTTTTTGCCAACGAACCCCCCGTCCCATCAGAAATCCAGATATAATTCTTAGGCAGTATCACCTGATTATGGAGATTGTTAGTGTATATGCCCTAGAGGCCATTACTGTATCATACTAGTTTGTATATTACTTAATGGAAGCTTGGGATATTCACAGTTGTATATACAATCTTGCTCAAAATGGTAGTATGCTACTTGGTTTGTTTCTACTTTAATGTGTACATGTGTTTCTTTTAGCATATTATCTATACACATTAGTAGAGCCATTAGGATCTTTGCTTGATTACCAGCGTTGTGATGGCAGTCACACTCGTAGGGGCTGGGTAGTCTACAACCACATCCTTATACACGTCCCTAGTCATGGGATTATCGAGATAGGGCATCGATACTCCGGAGTAGACTAGCGTATGCGCTTCTCATCCCAGTGCGGGAGGCGGTCTGTCCCACAGCCGTCAGTACGTCGTACTTGAGATAGTATACGGGTGCTCGTTAGGCTACGAGTACACTGGACAGGACTTATTGGGAACTTTTGGTTGGTATTATACCTATCGTCAGTTATCAGTTCCCAGGTGACATGAGTACAGCTTAGTCCGCTGACTTGACACTGTCGCTTCGCCTCAAGTGTGTTCCCACTGTACTTTGACTACTACCCTACCACGGCTCAAAAGAGTCGAGCAAACAGGTAGTAGTTGGGTGCATTCCCGAAGCACTTGGAGGCAGTGATGGTTAGACAGGATTCGTCTCTCCCGGTATTGGGGGTTGACATCGCGCTGTGTCTAGGAGAGCCATTACACGAGTATTCCCTGGCCAGGGCAAGCGAGATATACTGGTAGGTTTCCAGTGTTATCTCAGGGTGTTCTGGGCTTCACTCCGACACGACTTGTACCGCTATTAGGGGACTGACGTTTACCGCCCCCTAGGCCCGCCATGCGATGTATCAGACGAACAGACCGGACTGTACGGAGACTGTCACATTCAGGCTCAGTAGGAGTTCAGATGGGGTTCGCCTCGTCGGTCTTCTTATCGGCATCTACCTGGGGACCGTTACGTACAGCTAGTGCCGCTTGCGGTCTGTGGTTAAACCCACTGCCAGCGTAGTGTCGAGTCTTTAGAGTCCCACACAGAGGGCTATTCGCCTTTGGGCAAAATGAGTAGAGGTCGCATGGTTTTGCGACAGGGTTCGTTCACATCCGCGCACTTGTGCACGTTTGTTGTCCGGACAGCTTATACTAGCGGGCTTTGGTTTAAGCCGGATCCTAGTATATGATTTGGGATTGGTTTTATTTCTTTGTGTTCGTGTTCCTCGGAACATGAACGCGGGTGTGTATGCACAGTTGATTGAGGCGGAGGAAGAGGTTTTTCATTGGGGTTTTGGAATGGGTGTGTATGCACAGTTGACAGTCGTCTTTTTCCAAACCCTAATGATCTTGTGATTTATCAATTGATAATATTAATTAAATGAAATTGTGTCATGGTTGGGCTTGTTGACTTGTTGACCAAGGTTGACTAGTTGACTAGGTTTGAAACTTTGACCATCATCATTAGGTTTTTAGATGCTCTTTGATCTTTGCAAAATCATTTATGGTGATATGATAATGGTCTATTCAAACTAACCATCACCTTTTCATTTTTGATTAATATTATTTTTGATAAATCACTTATATTTTGTTATGGTTGTAAAACCATTTCATTTTTATCATATTCACTCTCTCTCCTCTCTTCTTCTTCCTCCTCCTCTAGTTCATGGAGATTCATTCTCATGTGTTGAGAAACCTCTCCTTGAGATAAAAATACCCTAAACCACTCTCTACTCACTCTAGGGTTGAAGGTCTAGCAAGCCAAAGACCTTAATTCTCTCAAAGTTCGAGAAAGGAGCCCAAGGTTGAACCCTCAGGTGGATCCATCTTTGACAAAAGAAGGTGACGAAGAAAGCACCATCCAACCTCTACAAAGGTTTTAAGAAGAAGGAGTTCAAGTGAGGTATAACACCTTTTCCGAGTAGCTAACTCTCTTTAGCTTGGTAGCTAGTTTTGTTTAGAAAAGATCCCGACTTTTGTTAGTCCATGTTGCCTAGTGAGCTAAAAATTTGATTTTTATACCGTTTCCGCCTCCCCACAAGAACCGGGGTCGGCAACATGGACTTACAGTAGTATCAGAGCCTAACTAAACATAAACTAGCTAGGTAGTAAAGTGTATAGAAGTTCGATCGGAAAAATCACAAAACTATGACATGCAAAACCCTAAGTTTCTGTTAAAATTTTTCCTGTTCTAAAAATAAAAAGTCATACTCCAAAAATCATCTCAGGGTTTTGTGAAGAAGCCCACCAAAAACGGTCGACTGATCCCTTCAAAGCGCCGCGGTTCTGCGGCAATGGGTATACATTTGCCTCGGAACCGCCGCCGTTTTGACTCGGCTCATGACCGCGTTTGGTGCAGTGTTTTCAGGTTGTGGTGTTGGGATTTTTAAGATGGTTTATTTCAGCCCAGATTTTTCAGAAAAGAAATTTGTATTTGGGGGCCTATAAATCCGTATTTTTTGATCGAACTTCACTATACTTTGACTAATCGGTTATATCTGTGATGTTTTTATGTATTGAACGTCGGCTAATTGCTATATGTCGATTAGTGGGGGTTATACATATCTGTGATCTGTGTTTGATGATGGTATGTGTATATGAATGCGTTGGATTGTCGCGGGTGAATAGCCGGGGTGGATGTGAGATGAGTTTTTCTTTTTCTTTCATTCATGTAATATGTAAATTGATGTAATAATATTTGTATGGCCGCACAACCGGGTCGGGGTTGTAGCCGTCATTGTATAATTCTTTTTACTGTTTTTGCTCCTAGGATAGACCCATGGAGGGGTGCACAAACTACCGGGTATCTCGAAGTGCCGAGTGGCCTACTCATGGAGCTGAGGGAGGTTGCTTCGCTTCAGGAACTTGGCGGGTAGTTTGCCGCACCCGTAGGGGTCTTGGGTGGGGTATTGGCTATTCACCGCGACCGTGTAATCCGCTTTTCGTTGCAGGCTCGAACGGATTGCGGATTCCTAGTATATCTAATGTATTCATCTGAGATCAGTAATTTCTATCATTGCTATATATTTATATATAATAACTATTTATGCGTTGCTTATGTTTTTCAGCCGCGCTAGCCCAGCCCCCGCTCTGTCGTTAGTTAAGTAACCTAACGGGTGATGACGGGGCCCCATGGCGAATGCGAATGGCATAAGCGTACGTCATATTTTGGGTGTTTTCTGCAATGGTAGGATTAATTGATGGGACGCATTAAAAGAACTAATGCAAGAAAATAAACCAAGCAAAAGTCGATTGGAACACTTTGAAAACCACTCGGTTCTTTTCAAAACTAAACTTTTAAATGCGGAGATTGAGCCACTCCTTTTAAAAGCTATCTCGTTCCATCGATTATATCAAGTTCACTACGTTCACGGTTTCGCCAAAACCATTCGTAGCCCTCCATCATTTCAGTTAAATATTCGGTAGTATTCAAGCTATCTATTTTGACCTCACGCCAAGGCATAGTGATTGGTAGCTGCCTGATATTTATCTGTTGTATAGATAGAATGCATTGATTTGAGACAGTCGTACTGCCATTTTGGCCTACGTAAAGGGTATGTACGGGTGGGTTCAAATTAACCTGGATAATGATGGGTAGAACTTGACATGTGACTTATGGCATTTTGACCTCACGCCAAGGTCATAAGAGCATGGGGAAAAAATCACATCGGGAGTTTCATAAGTACTGAAACTTGCTAGCGTTGCATACCATTTGGAGTGTGATGATTCTGGTAGGATTCCTTCAGTTTTATCATGCAATGATATTTGGATCCCGATCTTACTGTGAGTATATTCTACTCCTCGGGAAATTTCTCACTTAACGATCAATGCTATAAACCTAGTAGGTGTCTAGAAAGGTGTTAGCGGGGCTACCCCCAAGGGAAAAGAGGTTATTTAATTAAGGAACTTCGCGAAAGCGTTGGAAAACCTCCCTCGAAGTACCAACACTAGCCTGGCTGAACGGTTAAGCAAGTATTGTGCGGTGAGATTGATCCTGACTAATTCTTCCTTTATGGTTTGAGGAGGGATTCGAGAGACAGTAGGAGCCATCCTGTTTAGACAAATTAAAAATCACTTTAAACTTGCAAGAGCATCATGCTAAAGTGTTTCTTCTCTCTCTTCTAATTGCAGCGACCAAACATCGTGACTGGACTTAAGTTACTACTAGATAAAAACATACTGACAGGGCCAAACTACAAAGATTGGCTAAGGAATGTCAAGATGGCAATCCCTTATGATAATTTGGGGTATCTTCTTACCACCAAAGCTCCCCTTGTCCCAGGTCCCAAAACCAGCGTCGCGGATAGGGAAATCCGTAAGACCTGGGAAATCGACTGCGCGAAGGCCAAGTGCCTCGTGCTTGCCTCTATGGACAACGAACATCAGAGGAGGCATGAGAATATGGACCTCGAATCCATATTTCTCCATACAAAAGAACTGTATGGAGAGCAATCTCGTATCGCAAGATACGAAGTGTCGAAGAAGTTGTTTTCGGCAAGATTAGCCGTCGGATCATCGGTAGCGGAACACGTGCTTAAGATGATTGGCTACATAGAGGAGCTCGCGGACCTTGGGACCACGTTGGAGAATGAGCTCTATACGGACTTGATTCTTCAGTCCCTTCCTTCCATTTACGCCCAGTACATCCTGAATTTCAACTTGCAAGAAAAGAAAGTTGAACTTTCAGAGCTCCTCAACATGCTGAGGAGTGCAGAGGGCACCCTACAGAAAGGTAGGGAGACATCCACTTTGTTTGTAGGAGGATCTTCCTCTTCTAAGTCTAAGGCGAAAGCCAAGGGAAAGAAGAAGAAAGCCCCCGCCAAACCAAGGGGCGGTGTCAGTAAAGTGGATACGAAGGGAAAGATAAAAGCAACAAAGGTAGCGGGGAAGCTTGTAGGGAAAGAAGAATGCTTTTACTGTCACAAGAGTGGGCACTGGAAAAAGGATTGCAGGGCTTGGAAAGCAAGGACACAGGATCTGAAGCAGGTTGCGGCTTCAGCTTCAGGTGTGTATGTTATTGAAAACTGTCTATCAATAAACTCTACTTCCTGGGTATTGGATACCGGATCAGGATCTCATATCTGTAATTCTTTGCAGGCGTTGAGAAAGCGTAGGTTTTTGAAAGCAGGCGACATGACCCTCAGAGTTGCAAACGGAGCTAGCATGAATGCTGAGGCCGTGGGGGACTATCACCTGGGTTTGTCAGATGGACATTTTTTGGTTTTGCGTGGTTGTTATTTTGTACCAAATACAACTTGTAATATCATTTCTGTATCTTTATTATCTAAAGAAGGTTATGAATTTGCATTTGTAAGTAATGTTGTGAACATTCACCTTAATCAAGTTCTGATTGGGTCAGGTACATTAAACAACGGTATATACGTATTGAACCAACCACAGATTTTCAATGTCCAGAATACACACAAAAGAAAGTCTCCAGAAATCAATAAAACTTTCTTATGGCATTGTAAACTGGGTCACATCAATGAGAGAAGGTTGACTAAGTTACATAAAAAAGGATATTTGGATCCGTTCGAGTATCAATCTTATGCAACTTGTCAATCCTATCTCAAAGGAAAGATGACAAAGACTCCGTTTACTGGACACGGAGTAAGAGCGAGCGAGCTCTTGGGACTCGTACACAGCGACGTGTGCGGTCCAATGTCTACGCATGCACGAAGCGGTTATTCTTACTTCATTACTTTTACGGATGATTTTTCAAGGTTCGGACATGTCTTCTTAATGAAACATAATTCTGAAGCCTTTGAAAAATTCCAGGAATACAAGAATGAAGTAGAAAAACAAACAGGCAAAAGTATCAAGACACTAAGATCTGATCGAGGTGGTGAATACTTGAGTGCCGAGTTCCTGAATTACTTAAAAGAGAATGGAATTCTCTCTCAGCTTACTCCTCCATACACTCCGCAACATAACGGTGTATCGGAAAGACGGAACCGAACCCTATTGGATATGGTAAGGTCCATGATGAGTAACGCTGAGTTACCGCGATCATTCTGGGGATATGCGCTAGAATCAGCTGCATACCTCTTGAACCGAGTTCCAACTAAAACTGTGCCTACCACACCATATGAATTATGGAGTTGGAAGAAACCCTATCTTCAACACCTGAAGATCTGGGGATGTCCAGCTTTTGTCAAAAAGCAGCATGCGGACAAACTCGAGGCACGCTCAGTACTGTGCAAGTTTGTGGGATACCCTAAGAACACCAGGGGGTATCTTTTCTACCACGCAGAGGAATAAAAGGTATTTGTTTCTCGTAATGCCCACTTCCTAGAACACCAGTTCTTGGAAAAGGAGATTAGTGGGAGCGCAGTAGAACTGAAAGAAATTCCAGAACCACAAGCTATTACTGAAAGCTTTGTAGAACCAGAAGGTTCGAAAGATCAGGACATTCCTATGCCGCTCCGCAGGAGTAGTAGGCAGTCTCATCCGTCCGAGAGATACTAAGGTTTTCTTAAAGACGGGGATAGAGAGGACTGCATCATTGATAGTGATGAGCCTACTAGCTTCCAGCAAACCATTCAAAGCGTTGACTCGGTAAAATGGCTGGATGCAATACGGACCGAAATAGAGTCCATGTACACCAACAAGGTATGGACGTTGGACATTGCTCCAGATGGGGTAAAACCTGTCAGATTGTAACATTTCAAAAAGATAAAATATTAATTTTAGGAATTTTTATAATTTAATATTATTTTAATGAATATTTTAATATTTAGGTATAATTAAATACAGAAAAAATTTGGGAAAATTATGGAAAATTCAAAAATAGGTTATTTTATAGAATTATGCCATTTCTAAGTTTAATTGATTAGTTATATGCTAATTTAGTGCTAATCGCGATTAAAAATCACTAATCGGTTTTAGCATTTTTGTGCAAAACATGCACATATCCTTTTTCCTACACTTGTGTATTTTCTACCATGGTTTTTCATTTGGGTTTACTATTTATGTGAGAAGGAATTTTTGAGATAAGAAAAGAAAAAGAAAAGAAAAGGGAATATAATATGAGGTTTGGTCAGAGAGAGGTATGGTCTCATTTGACTAAACACTTAGCCATTTTTCCCTTCCCTCATTTTCCTCCCTCTCCTCCTTTCTCCTGCTGCTGCTCCTCCCTCACTTCCCTCCCCTCTTCAACCCCTCACAACACCTCTAAAACAACCCCAAAACCCAATCTCCATTCATTAAATGTGTGCACAATCCCTAGATCTACACTTGGAGCTAAAGAAGCAAGGATTTTGGCCACTAGGGGCAACTCAAGAAAATTCTTGAGTTGCCAAATGAGGTATTTTCTGAATCGTTAACTTAGTTTTAGCATTTCCTTTACCCCCATGTTATGAATGAACTGATATTGTGTGATTTGGTGACTTGAGGTAAAACCTAGTTAGGGTTTGAGGGAAACTTGTGTTGTATTGTGAAATTAAGCTCAGTTGAGGTTATATAAACACCCTAGTGCATGAATTGAGACCCTAACCTGAAGCCTAAACCCAGAATATGGATTTTAGAAATCGATACCGGAAAATTTGTGAAATCTGTGAAGGTTAATTGGGATCTGCTATCACCCGGGACATCCTAAAATAAAATTGATTGGACAGTGGCATGTGCAGGCACCCAGGAAGCTACCACCAAGACCCTAGCCCCTAACTCCCTGACCCGGCCGCCAATTAATTCCCTCTGGCCGTAAATTGCGGCCAGACCTGCACCAAATTGGGTCGTTTTGGTTCTAGTGCTTCTACATCTGTAGTTTAGGCCCTTGGTATGTATAGATTTGTCTAATTGGACCTAGGGTGAAATCTGGAACATATTTCCTAAGTTGCTGTTTTGGATTCATGTTTCCGTATTCCGTATGTTTTATTCTGCAATTGTGTATTGTGTTTTACCTCGACTATTTGGCGTTTATACGACGATATAGAGGGTTTATTGATGGTTTTGAAGGCGTGCCATAGGTTCTAACCTATAGGCCTCTTATCGTATCGTTTTGGGTTTCGTGTGCCGTTTTAGCTTTGGTTTGGTTTTAATGCGCATATACGACACTTGATGTGTAGGTACCCCATGAAGACTAAGGGACGACAAGCAAGCGCGTGGTGACATCGAAAGATGGAGACGCAAGGTGAGTAGATTATATCTATTGGGGGAAGTCGGGTGGATGGCGTATAGCACCCCCGCAGTCTGTAGTTAGTATACTATATATTATGCTTGATAGTTATAGTGTGTCGTGGATATGATAGATTGGGTGTACTATGGATATTGTAGGGTTAGAAGTGACTAGTGTAGTTCATAGTCGCGAACCCTAGAATAGATTTACACCTATACGCACACCCTTGCATATTCATTATACTTGCACTGTGTTGATGATATTAGATGACATTGGAGATGAGTCGATGATGTTGGGCTTTGTGCCGCAAGATCGGTGATTTGATGTGATTCGTATTTGGGATACGATACGTGATCTCTAGCGGGCCTTGGGACGTGTGCTTGCACACGCAATATATTGATGATATCAGTTGTACTATACTTAGATCAGTACCCCAGATTATGTGATAGATGATAGTGATACCTGAGATGTGATGAGCTAGTGTGATATTGACCCGTACCCAGCTATTGGGATGCCGTACGACGATTTACCGTACGAGCTTTACATTGATGATAGATCCGCACTCATGACTTGAGGATGTCATATGGTATACTGTATCGTACGAGATACTATTGAGGCGGGATCACCGACTATTATATCTATATATATATCGATTCAGATTTAGGTGGTTTCCATACCCCTCCCGATTGGCTTGATACTTAGATCAGTAGTTTGCATAGTAGATGTTAGACTAGACCCGAGTCATACCTATTTCAAAAACTACGAATCAGGAATATCTTAAAGACAAACAAAGGGATTCTACAGATACTTTAAAAGGCGTATCTTTTCTTAAAAACACCGTACCCCTTATTTTACTAAAACACTGATTTGTCTTATTTCAAAAGGCATAACTGCATGACATATAAATATTGATGTAGTTTCTTCACTGTGGTGTTGATTATTTGATTTCCGCATATTCATGCTATTCACATTGATTGCATATGTTTATTGCTATATTATTATCATGTTGTTAGGACACCAGCACCATTATCGATGATGCGTATGTTCCACGTACTCTATCTGCCGGCTCACACACTTCATCATCGATAATTGCCATGCCACTACACTGTAGTACTGTTGCATTCATGATATGATTCTTGCATGGCATATTGTACACTTATACCTGTACACAAACATAGATGATTCTGACTTGATTAAGAGATTTGGGAACCGCATGATGTTCTTCAAAACTGATTCGTTTTAAAAGAGCGGCTTCCCTCGACATGTGCACATTACTATTCCATGTTGCATGACTTATGATATGCTTACCTTTCTTACATGTCGCATACATCATGTTTTGATTATACGCATTGAGATATGTTGTTTCCATGATATTTCTGGATTTGGGAACCATGGGTATTTCAAAAGAGAATATATAATTGTGTTAAAAACCCTGTTACCCTTGATATGATATTTCAGTGCGTCCACCATGTGTTTTCTCGGTGCTGAGAGCGACATGTGAAATTCGATTCGAGGAGGCGGATGAGGCAGATTGCGGGTATATGGTGGACCCGGTATGGTACCCCGGGGCGAGAACGGTTTCGCTGTGCAGTAGACGGTGAGCCTGACGGAGGGACTACTACCTACCGGTGATTGTATTTGAGCTCGGCGGATATCTGGAGGATACCGACCGGAGTTGAGAGATAGACATGGGATGACCCGTACTGCCGGGGCCGAGGGCCGATACCGCAGACGGAGCCCCATATGGATGAGGACATGGGATGACCCGTACTGTAGGGGCCGAGGGCCGATACCGCAGACGGAGCCCTATATGGACGAGGATTTACGTGTCGATGCTAGGCACGGGTTTCATGATGTTTTTCCATGATTTTGTTTATATCCTCATATTTGCATAGATGATGTTTATTGTTATTGGGTGACGGGTGGACGGGTTCCACGTTTATACAGACTTGATCACATACAGACTGGATTTACATTGATCATACTTCATTTATATATATAACAGGGTATGAGGGCGCTGTTATATATACCCTTACACCAATATTAGTGGTATGGGACGCTAATATATGTGTATTGATATCCATTTGATACTTCTTCATATTTACTTCATGCAGACATACCTTATACTGATGACATGTTATTACCTGAGTACTTGGCACTACATACTTGTTTAGATGTTACTTGCCACCGTATCATACTTCAGGTGTACTCTTGTGGTTTATATTATACTGATTGTTGACCTAGGATTATGTCTTGCATTCGGTTTCTGGTTGTAGATATTCTCTATTCACGAGTTGGCAACTCACCCCCGTTGTGCCGCAGTTCTTGCAGGTTTTGCCGTACAGGTTTCTTTGCGGCATTTCTGGCACACTGCTTCCTTGCGGGTGAATTGCATTTGGTAGGTGGATTCTTTTGCATCAAGAACCACCATTGTACTTGTATTATTCATTGTATCTAGAATTTCCATCAACCAAAACTTGTATATTGTTTCAGACTTAGACATTAGTGTTGTATTATTCGACCTTAGAGTCGCGCTTAGTAGTATTGCGGTTTTCATGCTTATTGAGTTTCTTTTGGATTTGACCCTCGCCTTTCGGCGTTGTATACTATATTGCTTGCGTGGTTGTGACCGTCGATTGACGAAGAGCTAGCTCCCGCTTGGGGATGCCTTTTATTCATTGTATATATATATCGTTCTTTTTGTATCCGTTCGGGGCCAGTATTTACAAAAGAAACTCTGCCGAAATTTCTAGAAAAGACTTTACATTTTAAAAATGCACATTCGGCTTAGTTATTTAAAAACCTTGACTTCAAATATGTTTTCCTTCACTTCTTTAAAACCAGTTTTCTTTATTTACTCTTAAAATGGTTTTAGATTTCTGGGCTTTTGGCTTACTTGGATCAGATGGAGTCCTATATACTTCATTTGGTTCAAGGGCCAGTCACGTGCTCTTTCGGGTCGTGACAAAGTTGGTATCAGAGCGCTAGGTTGACCTTGGTTCGAGTCTAAGTTTGACTATGTGGAGTCTAGGGCGTTTATATATATACGGAACTTAGGCTTGACCTTACGGAACTTAGACTTAGTCAAGGGGGTATTAGACCCGAACTTTCGTCGCGTAGGATAACCCTTGGTTGATGGAATAGGTGACTAAAGTACTGTGACGTACCATGGGTATGTTCCGCGGCATACTTACAACACACCACTCCGCTTAAGGAACCTTAGTATGTACATATTTTCGAGATCAGTGATTCTCTTTATATCCATGATTATACATCCATTTGAGATCCTCGATACTCTTAGTTTCATGATCATACCTTCATTGATGTTGTTCCTTCTTATGATCATGTATCCACTTTGGATCTGTTGTTCTCTTTCTTGCCATTGATCTGCTATCTTCGATACTCGATTGAGATTCCTGTAGCCATGTTTGAGCGCAGTTTGGGCTGCTGCTAGGGTTACGGTCGGTGCGAGCTCGTCTGGTGCGAGGGCCGACCATTGTGTTTTCTGGTGACATGGGAACGTCTCGAGTTAGTATTGGTGACTGTGACCTCTAGTGGAGGCGAGTGCTTGGTTTTGCACCGGATGATCGGGCCATTGTTAGAGCTGCCAGTTGAGAGAGGACTGTTGATGTACAACATACCTCAGAGGTTATGATGTCGCCTACCGTGCAGACAGATGGATCAGCTGTTACTGAGATTGACAGGATGTCGCTCCCGGAGCTTACGAGCTAAGATTGTCTAAGCTTCCAGGCAGATATGAGACAGATGATAGCTAGTCTACCCGATTTGGGAGACGAAGGTGATTCGTCCGATTTATGCGCCGGAGCGGGCCCAGTTGAGTTGAAGATTTCCAGTGTGGAGAGTCTTACTCGGATCTAGAGCAGACCGATTCAGAGATGGTGATTGTTAGCGATTCTGCGTGTTCAAGTTTAGTTAATTACCGCAATCAAAACGGTTTCGCTTGTAGCTAGCCGGTTGAGTACGGGTCGTCCGCAGGGAGATGGGAATCTTTTTCTATGTGCTTTAATGAGTTAAGTCCGAAAGTCCAGATTTGTTTGTGATTATCTAAGTGTTAGAATGATATGTAAAGAGAGCTTGTTAGGGTTAGGATTAGGTTAGTTTGAATTAGGAGTCGCTCACTTCTTTCGTTGCCACTCTTAATATCGGTGTTACGGTAATCGGCAACAACGGGGATTAGCATGACTAGGAAGGAACTTGCGAGTATAAGCTAGGCTTTCCAACGCTTAAGTCCTTTCTTTTGGTGCTTGTTCATCCGTTCTTGGCTCTTAGTCATAACCTTCGGTTAATTCAACTACAACCGGTCTCACTACGGAATCACCGCTATCATGTAGGATAGGGTGCCGTAAGGAGCGGATTGTGGTTCAATTAATGGGAGTCGATTTAAGATGTTGGGCAAGGAAAGAGTGAGAGAGATTTCCTTCTCTCAAACTTCCCTTATCCTACCCTAACAAGTATGAAACTACTCGCCCATTATACGGAAAAGAAAATAACACAAAAGAGGAAGATAGAAAGAAGGAGATTAGAAGATAACAACTAGCTATTTGCAACCTTACCTCGGCAAGGATCAAGCATAAGCATCATGGTTGTTTAAGGATAAAGGAAAAGAGAGAAGAGAGAAACAACAAGAAATAACAACAACTAAGTTAACAAATGAAAATTACAAGCATTTAACATAAGAGCAAGACAAGTAAAATAACAAAAGGAACTTCTTTATTCATCATTCTTCACTCACAAAAGCTCACTACAAGTTTTTCAATGGAGAAGAGATGAGGAGATGAAGAAGAATAAGTATTCTAAACCCTAAAATATACAAGATTATGCACCCTTGGCTTCACAAGGTTCTGGGCTATTTATAGGCAGGGAAATGGAAATCTAGGGCAAAATTCTGCATGTACATAGAAAGACCAAAATGCCCCTGAAATATTTCACTCTGAAGAGACCGTACGGCCGCGGTTCCGCGGCCTAAGCCTGCTAATGCTGCAGAACCGCGGCCGTTTAGAGGGATCGTGCCTTTATTTTTGGTGGTGTTCCCTGGTTTGCTGTGCCCTTTATTCTGGTATATGTTTTTTCTCAGAATCGCTTCACCATTTTTCCAGAATTTCTGTTGATCAAAAGGTGATTGGATATGGATCTTTTTGTCATGATTTTCTTGAGCTCCGTGTAGATTTCTTGGATCTTGTCCTGCCATTGAGCCTTGTGCATGAAAATGACATTTGATTTGCCATTTTGTCCCCTAAACTGGTGTGTGGCAACAGACGGATAAAGAGCGGAGATCCGTGTTTTACCTGTGGTTGGCAGGAACCCGGATTTTGTCGTGTTTTTCCATGAATTTCGTTGTTTAAGAGCCGAGAACCTGTATCCTGCAATTGACTAGCAACACGGCTCAAGAGTACCTACCGATAAGCAATATGATAAAAATTGGGTGGTATAAAAATGCAATAATCTGATATGAACAAATACCCCCAAACTTATCATTTGCTCGTCCCGAGCAAAGCCAATTTATTCACAAAAAATTTTCTAACCTCACTTTCGCAGGGAACGCGATTGCACTGAGCATGTGCAACAAGCCGTTAAACCTCTAGGTGTCCCTAGTAGGAGGAGTGTTGTCTCTTGAGGGTTTTCAGCGGATAGTACCCACAAAATCCGGTCAAGCTAGTTTTGCAAAATAACTATGATTCAAACCCTAAAGTTTTTTTTCAGAAAATAACAATTCTATGATCCCAAGTCTAGATTATCAGACCCTTATTTTTCACACCTCACTTCTTATTTAACTACAGATTTTATATGTCTTTACGTGCAGTGCAAATAGTGTCGTTAAGTTTCCAGAAGGATCGATTTACTTCATCATGTCACACAATAAATCCCAGATAAAATTTTTGAAAGGATCACATAAGTTTTATAAAGAGTTAAGCATTTTTCAAGTTTCGTTTTCCAGTAAAGTTTCAACTTTAGAATTTCTATCTTCCTTAACAGGAAACTAGGTCTTATTTTTCACTCCACCTTTTTCTTGTTTTCATTACATACACACCTCTGTGAACGTGCAATAGTCTTTATCATAGAATAAAACCTTCATATCTCCGCTAATTTTTTTTTATAAAAGCCTGTCTTTTATCAAGATTTTTCTCACACAAAGAACCGTTAGGAATTTTAATTCGGAGAGAACACTTGCTTGACTTTGTTTTAATCTGGACTTTCTAGACTTCTTAGCGAGCTTTGGGCCAGTGCACCCAAACCAGTTGGCTTTAGGGCATTAGGTGTAGAAACACCCCAGCGGACTTAATTACTCAAGTTACCTAGGTCCACAAACAAAAGACAGTTTGGCGTGAAAATCATGATGATTTAATACGAACGGAGATATAGCCGGCAGTTCAATTATTTTTTGGATAAAAGACGTGCTTAGTGGGTTTTGATGTGTAATCATTCCAATCAAGTTCCAGATGGGTTATTTTTCAGACTTAGTTCCAATTAAGGCATCAATAATATTCCTTCATATTCACTCACTTCATAAACTATTCTTGATATTACTTATTTCCGAACAAACCTATTTGATCCTCAGAAAATCATTTATCCATTTAAAAGTTTTTCGACATAAAAGACTTGCCATCTAATTCCCAAAAACTCACGGCACGTGTAGTGTGATGTAAAGACGTATATCAGCTATAGTTAACTTCAAAAGAGAGTTATCTTTCAGGTTTTCAAAATCTAAACATAAGATTTAGTTATTCTTATTTTATCAAACAAAACCGTCGAAATGTTAAATCAGAGTCCTCCCACTAGCTAACATGACAAAAAAGTTTTTATGTTTTTAGAAAATTTTCAGATTTTTATGGATTTTATGGATTTTAATATGCAGATGTAAAATATACCTATGAATGCGAAGGTAAGAAATGCGTACCGAGCGTACCCCCAAACTTAAACTGGACAGTGTCATCACTGTCATTGCATGAAGAGATCATTTGAAGGGTCAAAATTGTCGGTTAGCTATACACAATTTTTTTTTTGTTTTTGAAGAAAAGAAAAAGAAAAAGAATATACACAAATATATACAAAATGGTTTATACATACCCCCAAACTTATTTGGAATAGTGTCCACTGTTCTTGGCTGGATAACCGAAGTTTGGAGGTAGGCAGAGGAAGATTATGCAGGGTAAACCGGCTCCTGTAAGACTAGGAGCTCCTCTATTGGTTCGGCGCTAAGGTACGGTTTCAGTCGGTGTCCGTTCACTTTGAAAAATGAACCGTCCTTTTGATTTTCCAAATCCACAGTGCCCTGCGGATACACATTCCGCACAAAATACGGCCCTTTCCAGCGAGATCTGAGCTTTCCTGGATGGAAGTGTAGCCGGGTGTCGTAAAGCAATACCTGTTGATCAGGTACGAAAGTTTTGCGCAAAAGGTGTTTATCGTGAAACACCTTCGTTCGATTCTTAACGACAACCGCGTTATCGTAAGCCTCATCCCTAAGCTCGCTTAATTCGTTCAACTGCAGCTTCCGATGGCTGCCCACATCTTTGAGAGACAGATTCAGCTCCTTTATCGCCCAAAATGCGCGATGCTCTATTTCGACAGGTAGGTGGCAGGCTTTTCCGTACACAAGCCGATAGGGAGACATGCCAAGGTCGGTCTTATAAGCGGTTCGAAATGCCCAAAGGGCATCAGTGAGTTTCAGCGACCAATCCTTACGGTTCTTGGAAACCGTCTTCTCCAGTATCTGCTTGATTTGCCGATTTGAAACTTCGGCCTGCCGCAGGTTTGGGGGTGGTAGGGCGTGGATAGTTTATGATTAATGGAGTATTTCCGCATCAAGGCCTCGAAAGTCTTATTGCAGAAATAGCTTCCATTTTCTCTAATGATCGCTCGGGGGTGCCCAAAACGGGAGAAAATGTTTTCTTTAAGAAACCTAACGACAACCTTGTTGTCGTTAGTCCGGCTGGGCACAGCCTCGACCTACTTAGAGATGTAATCAACAGCGAGAAGGATGTACAAGTTCCCAAAAGAGCTGGGAAACGGCCCCATGAAATCTATCCCCCAAACATCGAAAATCCCCACAACCAAGATTGGTTGGAGCGGCATCTCGTTCCTCCGGGATATCCGGCCCAAGTGTTGGCACCGGGAGCAAGTCTTGCAATAGTCATGAGCGTCTTTAAAAAGTTGTGGCCAGTAGAAACCACATTGCAAGATCTTCTCAGCTGTCTTTCTGGGGCCAAAATGCCCGCCACACGCTTGATCGTGGCAAAACGACAGCACACTCTTGAATTCCTCGTCAGGGACACACCGACGAATAATCTGGTCGGGACAGTACTTGAACAGATAGGGTTCGTCCCAGTAAAAGTGTTTTACTTGGGATAAGAAGCGATGTCTGTCCTGACTTGACCATTCAGTCGGTAGTAATCCCGTGGCCAAATAGTTTACAATATCTGCGAACCAGGGTTCGCAAGATACTGTCAAGAGCTGTTCATCCGGGAAAACGTCGTTGATCGGAATTGGAAGCGAAGGCGAAGAAGGAAGTCGTGAGAGATGATCGGCAACTACGTTTTCACATCCTCGTTTGTCCTTAATGACAAGGTCAAACTCTTGAAGCAAGAGGATCCAACGGATTAACCGAGATTTTGCATCTTTCTTCGCAAAAAGATGGCGCAGACCAGAATGGTCGGTGTAGACAATGACTGGAGAGCCGATGAGGTAGGGCCTGAACTTTTCTAAAGCAAATACAACAGCCAAGAATTCCTTCTCAGTTGTTGTATAATTGAGTTAGGCGTCGTTCAGGGTTCGGCTCGCATAATAGATTACGTGAAGCTTCTTGTTGATGTGTTATCCAAGGACAGCACCAATGGCAAAGTCGGATGCATTGCACATAATCTCAAATGGGTGCGTCCAGTCAGGGGAAGAAAGAACGGGAGCAGAAGTGAGTGAGCGTTTCAATGACTCGAATGCAGTCACACAGCTCGAGTTGAAGTCGAATGGCGTATCCTTGGCCAAAAAAAGAGTCAAGGGCCTAGCAATCTTGCTAAAGTCCTTGATGAACCATCTATAAAAACCGGCATGGCCAAGGAAGGCTCGGATATCTCTGACGCATCATGGAGGAGGTAGATTGGAAATGACCTCAATCTTTGCTTTGTCAACCTCTATGCAATTTTGCGAGATGATATGTCCTAAGACAATACCTTCGCGCACCATGAAGTGGCACTTCTCCCAATTCAAAGTGAGATTCTTGTCCTTACATCGGGTAAGGACAGCGTCAAGACGCAGCAAACACTCGTTGAAGGAATCGCTGAAGATGGAGAAATCATCCATGAAAATCTCCAGAAATTTTTCCACCATGTCTGAGAATATTCCCATCATACACCGCTGGAAGGTAGCGGGCGCATTGCATAACCCAAAGGGCATGCGACGACATGCAAACGTGCCGAAAGGACAAGTGAAAGTGGTCTTGTCCTGGTCTTTTTCGGCGATGGGAATTTGATTATAGCCAGAGTAGCCATCAAGAAAGCAGTAGTACTCGTGTCCGGCCAATCGTTCAAGCATTTGGTCAATGAAAGGTAGCAGAAAGTGGTCCTTCCGCGTTGCGGCGTTGAGTTTTCTGTAATCAATGCATACCCGCCACCCAGTTTGGGTGCGAGTAGGGATTAACTCGTTTGCCTCGTTGGTTATGACCGTGATGCCCGACTTCTTGGGGACAACATGAATGGGGCTAACCCACTGGCTATCAGAGATAGGGTAATTATCTAGACATTTTACGATCTCCTTCTTCACAGCCTCTTTCATGACTGGATTGAGACGTCTTTGTGGATCCCGGGCTGGTTTGGCATCATCCATCAGATGAATGTGATACTCAACGATCAGGGGACTAATCCCCTTGATGTCCGCCATGGACCGGCCAAAAGCTTGCCTGTTGCTGTGCAAGACCGTGAGAAGGCCTTTCTCTTGCTCGGGAGCTAGAGAAGCCGAGATGATGACAGGGAGGGTCTCGTTCTCACCTAAGTAAGCGTACTTAAGGTGAGACGGCAAAGGCTTGAGTTCGAGCGATGGAGGTGAAACGATTGAAGGCAAGATTGGTGCAGAGGTCTCGAACTCAAAGGACTCCAGCAAAGGTTCAAAATGAGTGTAGGCGACCGAGTTGGATGGTTCAGGTAACTCATCCGGAAATTCGAAGGATTCAAACTCGGGTTGTGAGCGGCTAAGATCGTTCGAGAATGTGAAACACTCGTAGTCGTTGTCGGGCGAAGAAACAGCAGCAGGTTCGAGGAGGAACGCACTAGTGGCGTCAAGATTATCGTGATCAAACAGAAACTCCTCGAATTCACATTCTTCTGGGGTGATCTCCTGGATCGAGCAGACGTCCAGTATATGAGCATTACATTCGGCGGGCTGATTCCCCAACCTAAAAATGTTGAGTTCAATCGTCATGTTTCCAAAAGAGAGGTTCATCGAACCATTGCGACAATTGATCACAGCATTTGAGGTTGCAAGGAATGGGCGACCGAGTATCACCGGAATTTGATTCCGTGGGTTAGCTACAGGCTGTGTGTCTAATACAATGAAGTCAACAGGGAATATGAAGTCCCCTACTTTGATTAACACATCCTCTAGCTCACCCCTAGGATGGGTGATCGATCGGTCGGCCATTTGGAGAGTGCAGTGCGTGGGTTTCAGCTCTCCTACGCCTAATTGCTCATATACTGAGTACGGAAGCAGGTTAACACTGGCACCAAGATCTAATAGTGCGCGGTTGATGTTCTTATCCCCAATGGTAATAGAAATCGTAGGACAGCCAGGGTCCTTCCGTTTTTGTGGTAAAGATTGGGTAAGGGCATCACTCACAGCACTAGCCAAGAAAACTTTCTTGGGTACCTGAGACTTCCTCTTTTTCGTGCACAAGTCCTTTAAGATTTTCGCGTAGGACGGGACTTGTTGGACAGCATCTAAAAGAGAAATGTTAATGTTAACCTGCTAAAATAACTCCAGAATCTTCTCTATTTGAGGATTTTGTTTATTAGACCTCAACCGGTTTGGAAATGGGACGTTTTTAAAATTGGTTGAGTCTAATGCTTGTGGAGGAGATTGTGGAGTAGGAACGGATTCCAGAACAGGTGTTTTCGTGGATGAGAAGTGGGCCCATTCAAAGCAGAAGAAGAGGAAGGAGAGCCTTGTGAAGAACGAAGAATAGGCTCAGAAGACGAAGAAGCAGGAGACGAAGAAGAAGAAGTAGAAGAAGAAGCGGCCGGGGTGTCATCATTGATCCGTGTGCCGATGTTGTTTTGCCGCATCCTTCCCGATCTCAATGTGGTCACGGCACTCACATTATGATTCTGTTGTTCAAGAGCAATATGTACATTCTGTGGGTGACCGGGATTTGGGAGTGGTTGGGACGGGAGCTTCCCCTTCTCTCGCTCGCTTAAGGCCGCATTCAGTTGTGCAATCTGGGCCTCGATGGTTTTGATGCTTTGCCCATGAGCGGCAGTGTGTTGCACTAAGGACTGAATGGAAGACTGGATGTTTGCTGTGGATTGAGTCGATTGTTTGACGAACGCCTTCAGACTTCGTTCGAGCGAGGAAACCTTATCGTTGTTTGACGGAACAAAGTTGTTTGGTGCAAAAGAATTGTTGGGTGCAAAGTTGTTCGTCTGATTTTGGAAAGGTTGGGGTTGGAAGGGTTGCTGAAACTGCTGTTGAGTTTGTTGTTGCGCTTGTTGTTGCGGCGGAGGGGCCCTTTGGAAATTGTTGCCTTGGAATTGATTCTGATTCTGATTCCAGGCGAAATTGGGGTGGTTCCTCCAACCGGGATTGCAGGTGGAAGAGTATGGATCATTCCTCGGTCATTGCTGGAATGCAGCATTAACCTGATCCTGTCCTTGCGATGGTGGATTGTAAGGACACTCTTCAGTTAAGTGAGAAGGATCGGAACAATAAGCGCAGATGGTACGAAGGGGTAGAACAGGGGTAGGAGCAGGAGAAGAAAATTTGCTTTCTATTGCTTCAAGCTTTCTCGTTATTGCAGCCATTTTAGCTTTCATCGCAATAGAGACATCAAGTTGGTGAATTCCTATCCTAGACTGACCGGTAGAAGTGGAGGTAGAAGAAGAAGAAGTCGGTCTGGTGCTCTCCCATTATAGCGTTTGCTCCGCAAGGTCGTCAAAGAATTGCCACGCTTCCTCGTCAGATTTGGATAGGAAGTGGCCCTGACAGATGGTTTCCAACAACTGCTTCGTTGCTGGGTTCAGGCCCTCGTATAAGGTTTGGCAAAGTTGCCATTTCTCTATACCGTGGTGAGGACACTGAACAAGAAGGTCTTTGTACCGGTCAAAGCACTTCCAGAAGGGTTCAGAAGGAAGCTGAGAGAATTGGTTGATTTCATTGCGAATCCTTACGGTTTTATGATTCGGATAAAATTTCTTTAGAAACGCTTTTACAAAATCGTCCCGACTGGTTATGGAATGGGAAGCGGTGCTATACAGTCATTTTTCAGCAAGATTGCATAAAGTGAACGGAATGACCCGTAGGCGTATAGCATCGTCCGACAGTTAAGTAGTTTTCATCATGGCACAAACGTTTTGAAATTTATTGATGAAGATATAGGCATCTTCAGATTCAAGCCCATGAAATCGTGGAAGCATGTTGATGAAGTGGGGCTTAATTTCAAAATTATCCCCATTGGCCGGTGGAAGAGAAAGGCAGGTGGGAAGTGCAGAACGGGTGGGATAGAAACGATCCTGGAGCGCGATTCGCTGCGGCGGTACAACAGGCGGTGGTGGTGGGTTATTGGTCTCCGTAGGAGGTGGAGCCAATCCAGGGGTAGTCAAAGATATGTTCGGATTAAATCCTAAAATCGCGGAAGAAGAGGTTGGTGATGGTGAAGGTGAAGATGTATGAACAGAATTCCGGTCAACGTCGGAGTTGGCCGGCAAAGGTAAAGGTGAAAGAGGAGTGGACGGAGTTTCGACGTCTGAGTCGATCGCGTAGTCGGTAGCGACTAACGTAACGCGGACTAGGCGGGCGCTAGTGTCCCGAGTCCAAGCGGACATACACTAAACGAGTTTAGTATAGTCAAAACGGAGAAGGTGAGGGTAAGAAAAAGTCAATGGAGAAAGGCGATGGGTGGTGGGTGAAAAATGGATTTTGGCGACAAAGGGCAAGTTTTTATAAAAGTTTTTGATTTTTTCCTTTTTTTTAGGAAGAGCTTTACAGAAATATGTACGGATTTACGGCTTTAACCAATCACAAACAAGATATGCACAATCACACCTAGATCTAGGGTCACCTAGGTCAGCTAGACAGCTCCTAACTGTTCCAAAGAACTAGAAACAGGACCTCAAACCACCTCTTCTCCGCCAATTGCGGCCAGATAAGTGCCAGGTAAGTGGGAGGTTGTCCAACGCTTTCGCGAAGTTCCTTAATTAAATAACCACTTGCCTTCGTCACACTTGCCTAGACACCGCAAAGTCAGGATAGGATAAACGGCCGATGCCTGTAATTAGTCCTCTGTCTTATTGAGCGCGAAGTCCTTAGGGCTGAGTCTAGTATTTTTTAATTTAACAATGGTCAATGCATATGCTTTTTGTGATTTCTGGGGTCCTGGGAAGGGTGATGAAATCCCCACCCAATCTGAATTGGTTTCAAGCCCCTTAACTCCGTATTAATGAATACAAAGCGATAACAAATTAACTGCAAACAATTTTTATTTTTAGCGCGGCGCAAAGAATCCTGCACAAGAACAGTTTATTGGAAGGGGGAAGAGAATTTGCGCAAAGAAGGCTGCAGAAAACACAGTTTATTAGAGTCCAGAGGAGTGGGAGAGAGAAAAGGAGAACGTACAGAAATTTTGGCAGCCCGAAGGCACCAAACGGCCGCGGTTCCGCGGCCTAAGCCTCCTTATGCCGCGGTTCCGCGGCGGTATGATGGCCTTGGGCATTTAGTTTTCTGGTGTGGGCTCGTCTGGGTGTCCTCTGCTTGTCTGGATGTGCTGAATTTTGACTTGCCTAATGTATCTGCTCCAGATTTTTATATTAGACCGTTTGCTTCGTTTTGATCCGTTGCGGTGTAGCCGCGAAATGTGGGTCTATCTTCCCACGTCTTTGGCACTGAACTCGAACTCCGTATTATCCTGCACACTTGCACAAAAACTAATCAAAAATAACAAAATGATTTTTTTTTTACAAAGTATATTTTTTTGTTTTGTTTTTCGGTTATATTTATATTCACAAGTTAACCCGAAATTACACAAAGAAATAAACTGCCGTCTCCCCGGCAACGGCGCCATTTGATTGTTAGCGATTCTGCGTGTTCAAGTTTAGTTAATTACCGCAATCAAAACGGTTTCGCTTGTAGCTAGCCGGTTGAGTATGGGTCGTCCGCAGGGAGATGGGAATCTTTTTCTATGTGCTTTAACGAGTTAAGTCCGAAAGTCCAGATTTGTTTGTGATTATCTAAGTGTTAGAATGATATGTAAAGAGAGCTTGTTAGGGTTAGGATTAGGTTAGTTTAAGTTAGGAGTCGCTCACTTCTTTCGTTGCCACTCTTAATATCAGTGTTACGGTAATCGGCAACAACGGGGATTAGCATGACTAGGAAGGAACTTGCGAGTATAAGCTAGGCTTTCCAACGCTTAAGTCCTTAATTTTGGTGCTTGTCCGTCCGTTCTTGGTTCTTAGTCATAACCTCCGGTTAATTCAACCACAACCGGTCTCACTACGGAATCACCGCTATCATGTAGGATAGGGTGCCGTAAGGAGCGGATTGTGGTTCAATTAACGGGAGTCGATTTAAGATGTTGGGCAAGGAAAGAGTGAGAGAGATTTCCTTCTCTCAAACTTCCCTTATCCTACCCTAACAAGTATGAAACTACTCGCCCATTATACGGAAAAGAAAATAACACAAAAGAGGAAGATAGAAAGAAGGAGATTAGAAGATAACAACTAGCTATTTGCGACCTCACCTCGGCAAGGATCAAGCGTAAGCATCATGGTTGTTTAAGGATAAAGGAAAAGAGAAAAGAGAGAAACAACAAGAAATAACAACTAAGTTAACAAATGAAAATTGCAAGCATTTGACATAAGAGCAAGACAAGTAAAATAACAAAAGGAACTTCTTTATTCATCATTCTTCACTCACAAAAGCACACTACAAGTTTTTCAATGGAGAAGAGATGGGGAGATGAAGAAGAACAAGTATTCTAAACCCTAAAAAATACAAGATTATGCACCCTTGGCTTCACAAGGTTCTGGGCTATTTATAGGCAGGGAAATGGAAATCTAGGGCAAAATTCTGCGTGTACATAGAATGACCAAAATACCCCTGAAATATTTCACTCTGAAGAGACCGTACGGCCGCGGTTCCGCGGCCTAAGCCTGCTAATGCCGCGGAACCGCGGCCGTTTAGAGGGATCGTGCCTTTATTTTTGGTGGTGTTCCCTGGTTTGCTGTGCCCTATATTCTGGTATATGTTTTTTCTCAGAATTGCTTCACGTTTTTTCCAGAATTTCTATTGATCAAAAGGTGATTGGATATGGATCTTTTTGTCATGATTTTCTCGAGCTCCGCGTAGATTTCTTGGATCTTGTGCTGCTATTGAGCCTTGTGCATGAAAATGACATTTGATTTGCCATTTTGTCTCCTAAACTGGTGTGTGGCAACAGACGGATAAAGAGCGGAGATCCGTGTTTTATCTGTGGTTGGCAGGAACCCGGATTTTTTCGTGTCTTTCCATGAATTTCGTTGTTTAAGAGCCAAGAACCTGTATCCTGCAATTGACTAGCAACACGGCTCAAGAGTACCTACCGATAAGCAATATGATAAAAATTGGGTGGTATAAAAATGCAATAATCTGATATGAACAGATGGCCGCCAATGTATCGCCTTTCCCGGAGGATTGAGGCGCTGTTCGGCATGCAAGCGAATGAGCCAGTTGTTGCTGCAAATGACGAGATATCGCCCAGACGATTGGAGCTACTGCAGCATGAGTACATACTCAGAGAGATGTTAGCGAGTCGCTAGTCACCTGAGGATGAATGACTAGGACAGGTGTTCGTTCGCTTACCCCGATGCGAGGTCATCAAATAGATTGCTTCTAGCTTGAGACGACTTCACGCAGGTTCGTTGAGAGTCGACAGAGACGATCGAATGTCAGGAGCCTATTCTCCAAGTTTAAAGTATACGGATAGACATGCAGGTGATTCTATGGACCCTCTAGAAGAATGAAACCCTAACTCGATTTAATGACCGTGTGAAAGCCTTTGAACCTTAGGGTTTGCGGAAGTTCCGCGGCGCCATTAGTGAGGCTTGGGTTTGCCCTTCTACGGCTGGACCACCGACGCTGTGGCATATACTCGATACTATTAAACTGTACCCATGATGTTGATCTCTTAGGGTATTATAAGGTTCTGACGAGTCGATCGAATGTTTCGACATCATTCGGATATCATGTGATGGGATGCATTGCTTCGGAGACTCCAGATACGAGTATAGCCGTTGGAGCATAGTCCATGCAGCCATGATGAGACGAGTCCGAATCAGCCGACATTGAAGCAGAGTGAAGAAAAGAGTTCGCAAGAGATTTCGACGAGATGACGTCCCACTCCGCTGACATCAGAGATGTGATACGCACCCAGAGGCGTTGTATATGGATATATCTTCCAGAAAGAAGCACGATGAGTATGCAGCCGTTCCGGAATAAGAATTTGCTTCAGCAATGGATGATGACTTCCGGGCAATCCGGCAGGAATGAGATTTGTGAGAGAAACCTCGATAGGACCTTTCTGGAAAACGATATGAGAAGACCTAGACCCAGGAGTGGTCATATTGCGCACACCCAGCAGGCCAGAGTTCGGCATTGTCGACGAGGTAGTTGACCAGGTTCGGATAAAGGAACTTACCCAGATGCGTTGCGAATTGATCAAGGACGGACTAGTATTGAGTATTCCTCCGATTGTTGGGATGCGTTCCCGAGGAACTGTTCGGCCAGACATCTTCTACAGAATGACGAAGCTACAGGGTACGCGGTTTCGAGCCCGTGCGAGAGACTTCGGATTGACTGTGGCCGAGAACAGTGCAGTGCGTAGATAGCATGGCGTGACGCCATAGTAGACGACAATAGAGACAAGTGGAACCAGAGGTTCGTGCGAGACGCTGACGAGCTGTCATTACTTCCCGTCGAGACTAGAGACCTGATATGCTTACAGAGGCGTTGGGATGCGACCAGTTTCCGAGAGAATGTTGTGCTGAGGACACAGATGTCCATTGAGCGAAAATAGATTATGCAAGAGAGCCAGCCTTCGTACAGTTCGGCATAGGCAAGATCGGAAGAGACCTTGAGCAGGATTCCTTCCAGGACATTGCTGCAATGATGTTTGCACCCAGGATCAGATGTGGGATGTGCATTCAGAGAGCCAGAGGCCGACGCCAGTGGCATGCTGATTTACGAGTAGCCATGAGGATTGACCGAGAGATGACCAGAGAAGTGCCAGAACGGAATTGTCCCCGTTAGCACACCTGACAGGGCCGATGAGCCGATTGACTGCGAGATGGGTAATCCGCAGAGAAGATAATGACCCGGAGTCAGAGGACGCTAGACCGTGAGCAAGAGGCAAGTAGATATCCTGCGCTGCTAGCATTGGATGCACCGACTCCTTCTCGACCTTGAAGGAGGAACTACCGACAACGGTATTTATGATTTGTGATTTTGTGATTCGATTATCACGTATCCGTCATTTTGGATTTCGGTGTTTTGGGCGTTCTATTGCATGATTTAATTTTAATGACTGAGTTTCATGATATTGTTTCATGCACCTACTAGATATTTATGTTTTGCGCATAAGTTATTACATTCGAGGTATTGATTGTGATTTCACGCCTATCTTATACAGTGATTTGATTTACACTTCCGGCATAATTTTCATGCACCTTTAGTGTTTTGATATATGATATTGGTGCATGCCAGATGCACTAAATCGGGATTCTTCGTGCATGTCACATGCACCTGATTTTTACTGTCAGGCACACACGTTGCCTACGACAGATGTTTCGTGCACACCAGTTGCACTTAGATGTTGTTTTGTACACCTGTTTGACACATATATGGATTTTGATTTCCTTGCACACCAGACGCACAGGATATTCTTATATATGCATTTTGGGGATTGATTTCTTGTAGAGCAGTACATTTTTATGATATTCGCTATGTATTGATGTTTTCGGAGCCACGACAAATTGGATTTTTACTGGAATGTTTTAGTATTGGGGGTTTAAATTTAAATTCGGGGACCGAATTTATTTAAGGGGGGTAGATTGTAACATTTCAAAAAGATAAAATAATAATTTTAGGAATTTTTATAATTTAATATTATTTTAATGAAGATTTTAATATTTAGGTACAATTAAATACAGAAAAAATTTGGGAAAATTATGGAAAATTCAAAAATAGGTTATTTTATAGAATTATGCCATTTCTAAGTTTAATTGATTAGTTATATGCTAATTTAGTGCTAATCGCGATTAAAAATCACTAATCGGTTTTAGCATTTTTGTGCAAAACATGCACATATCCTTTTTCCTACACTTGTGCATTTTCTACCATGGTTTTTCATTTGGGTTTACTATTTATATGAGAAGGAATTTTGGAGATAAGAAAAGAAAAAGAAAAGAAAAGGGAATATAATATAAGGTTTGGTGAGAGAGAGGTATGGTCTCATTTGACTAAACACTTAGCCATTTTTCCCTTCCCTCATTTTCCTCCCTCTCCTCCTTTCTCCTGCTGCTGCTCCTCCCTCACTTCCCTCCCCTCTTCAACCCCTCACAACACCTCTAAAACAACCCCAAAACCCAATCTCCATTTCATTAAATGTGTGCACAATCCCTAGATCTACACTTGGAGCTAAAGAAGAAAGGATTTTAGCCACTAGGGGCAATTCAAGAAAATTCTTGAGTTGCCAAATGAGGTATTTTCTGAATCATTAACTTAGTTTTAGCATTTCCTTTACCCCCATGTTATGAATGAACCGATATTGTGTGATTTGGTGACTTGAGGTAAAACCTAGTTAGGGTTTGAGGGAAACTTGTGTTGTATTGTGAAATTAAGCTCAGTTGAGGTTATATAAACACCCTAGTGCATGAATTGAGACCCTAACCTGAAGCCTAAACCCAAAATACGGATTTTACAAATCGATGCCGGAAATTTTGTGAAATCTGTGAAGGTTAATTGGGATCTGCTATCAACCGGGACATCCTAAAATAAAATTGATTGGACAGTGTCATGTGCTGGCACCCAGGAAGCTACCACCAAGACCTTAGCCCCTAACTCCCTGACCCGGCCGCCAATTAATTCCCTCTGGCCATAAATTACGGCCAGACCTGCACCAAATTGGGTCGTTTTGGTTCTGGTGCTTCTACATCTGTAGTTTAGGCCCTTGGTATGTATAGATTTATCTAATTGGACCTAGGGTGAAATCTGGAACATATTTCCTAAGTTGCTGTTTTGGATTCGTGTTTCCGTATTCCGTATTTTTGATTCTGCAATTGTGTATTGTGTTTTACCTCGACTATTTGGCGTTTATACGACGATATAGAGGGTTTATTGATGGTTTTGAAGGCGTGCCATAGGTTCTAACCTATAGGCCTCTTATCGTATCGTTTTGGGTTTCGTGTGCCGTTTTAGCTTTGGTTTGGTTTTAATGCGCATATACGACACTTGATGTGTAGGTACCCCATGAAGACTACGGGACGACAAGCAAGCGCGTGGTGACATCGAAAGATGGAGACGCAAGGTGAGTAGATTATATCTACTGGGGGAAGTCGGGTGGATGGCGTATAGCACCCCCGCAGTCCGTAGTTAGTATACTATATATTATGCTTGATAGTTATAGTGTGTCGTGGATATGATAGATTGGGTGAACTATGGATAGTGTAGGGTTAGAAGTGACTAGTGTAGTTCATAGTCGCGAACCCTAGAATAGATTTACACCTATACGCACACCCTTGCATATTCATTATACTTGCACTGTGTTGATGATATTGGATGACATTGGAGATGAGTCGATGATGTTGGGCTTCGTGCCACAAGATCGGTGATTTGATGTGATTCATATTTGGGATACGATACGTGATCTCTAGCGGGCCTTGGGACGTGTGCTTGCAAACGCAGTATATTGATGATATCAGTTGTACTAGACTTAGATCAGTACCCAAGATTATGTGATAGATGATAGTGATACCTGAGATGTGATGAGCTAGTGTGATATTGACCCGTACCCAGCTATTGGGATGCCGTACGACGATTTACCATACGAGCTTTACATTGATGATAGATCCGCACTCATGACTTGAGGATGTCATATGATATACTGTATCGTACGCGATACTATTGAGGCGGGATCACCGACTATTATATCTATATATATATCGATTCAGATTTAGTTGGTTTCCATACCCCTCCCGATTGGCTTGATACTTAGATCAGTAGTTTGCATAGTAGATGTTAGACTAGACCCGAGTCATACTTATTTCAAAAACTACGAATCAGGAATATCTTAAAGACAAACAAAGGGATTCTACGGATACTTTAAAAGGCGTATCTTTTCTTAAAAACACCGTACCCCTTATTTTACTAAAACCCTGATTTGTCTTATTTCAAAAGGCATAACTGCATGACATATAAATATTGATGTAGTTTCTTCACTGTGGTGTTGACTATTTGATTTCCGCATATTCATGCTATTCACATTGATTGCATATGTTTATTGCTATATTATTATCATGCTGTTAGGACACCAGCAGCATTATCGATGATGCGTATGTTCTACGTACTCTATCTGCCGGCTCACACACTTCATCATCGATAATTGCCATGCCACTACACTGTAGTACTGTTGCATTCATGATATGATTCTTGCATGGCATATTGTACACTTATACCTGTGCACAAACATAGATGATTCTGACTTGATTAAGAGATTTGGGAACCGCATGATGTTCTTCAAAACTGATTCGTTTTAAAAGAGCGGCTTCCCTCGACATGTGCACATTACTATTCCATGTTGCATGACTTATGATATGCTTACCTTTCTTACATGTCGCATACATCATGTTTTGATTATATGCATTGAGATATGTTGTTTCCATGATATTTCTGGATTTAGGAACCGTGGGTATTTCAAAAGAGAATATATAATTGTGTTAAAAACCCGGTTACCCTTGATATGATATTTCAGTGCGTCCACCATGTGTTTTCTCGGTTCTGAGAGCGACATGTGAAATCCGATTCGAGGAGGCGGATGAGGCCGATTGCGGGTACATGGTGGACCCGGTGTGGTACCCCGGGGCGAGAACGGTTTCGCTGTGTAGTAGACGGTGAGCCTGACGGAGGGACTACTCCCTACCGGTGATTGTATTTGAGCTCGGCGGATATCTGGAGGATACCGACCGGAGTTGAGAGATGGACATGGGATGACCCGTACTGCCGGGGCCGAGGGCCGATACCGCAGACGGAGCCCCATATGAATGAGGACATGGGATGACCCGTACTGCCGGGGCCGAGGGCCGATACCGCAGACGGAGCCCCATATGGACGAGGATTTACGTGTCGATGTTAGGCACGGGTTTCATGATGTTTTTCCATGATTTTGTTTATATCATCATATTTGCATACATGATGTTTATTGTCATTGGGTGACGGGTGGACGGGTTCCACGTTTATACAGACTTGATCACATACAGACTGTATTTACATTGATCATACTTCATTTGTATATATAACAGTGTATGAGGGCGCTGTTATATATACCCTTACACCAATATTAGTGGTATGGGACGCTAATATATGTGTATTGATATCCATTTGATACTTCTTCATATTTACTTCATGCATACATACCTTATACTGATGACATGTTATTACCTGAGTACTTGGCACTACATACTTGTTTAGATGTTACTTGCCACCGTATCATACTTCAGATGTACTCTTGTGGTTTATATTATACTGATTGTTGACCTAGGATTATGTCTTGCATTCGGTTTCTGCTTGTAGATATTCTCTATTCACGAGTTGGCAACTCACCCCCGTTGTGCCACAGTTCTTGCAGGTTTTGCCACACAGGTTTCTTTGCGGCATTTCTGGCACACTGCTTCCTTGCGGGTGAATTGCATTTGGTAGGTGGATTCTTTTGCATCAAGAACCACCATTGTACTTGTTTTATTCATTGTATCTAGAATTTCCATCAACCAAAACTTATATATTGTTTCAGACTTCGACATTAGTGTTGTATTATTCGACCTTAGAGTCGCGCTTAGTAGTATTGCGGTTTTCATGCTTATTGAGTTTCTTTTGGATTTGACCCTCGCCTTTTGGCGTTGTATACTATATTGCTTGCGTGGTTGTGACCGTCGATTGACGAAGAGCTAGCTCCCGCTTGTGGATGCCTTTTATTCATTGTATATATATATCGTTCTTGTTGTACCCGTTCGGGGCCAGTATTTACAAAAGAAACTCTGCCGAAATTTCTAGAAAAGACTTTACATTTTAAAAATGCACATTCGGCTTAGTTATTTAAAAACCTTGACTTCAAACATGTTTTCCTTCACTTCTTTAAAACCAGTTTTCTTTATTTACTCTTAAAATGGTTTTAGATTTCTGGGCTTTTGGCTTACTTGGATCAGATGGAGTCCTATAGACTTCATTTGGTTCAATGGCCAGTCACGTGCTCTTTCGGGTCGTGACATGGATGCAAGTGGATCTTCAAAAGGAAGATTGGTGTAGATAGACAGGTTGAGACCTATAAGGCTAGACTTGTTGCAAAGGGTTTTCGTCAAAGACCTGGTTTGGACTATGATGAAACCTTTTCTCCAGTGGCTATGCTGAAATCCATTCGGATCCTTCTTGCCATTACTGCCTTCCACGATTATGAGATTTGGCAGATGGACGTAAAGACCGCTTTTCTAAATGGAAATTTAGAGGAGTGCTTCTATATGGACCAGCCAGAGGGTTTCATTCAGAGTGGGAGCAGCGGAAATGTGTGCAAGTTGCTTAAGTCCATCTATGGACTAAAGCAGGCATCGCGGAGTTGGAACATCTGTTTTGATGAGACGGTCAAAGAATTTGGCTTTATCAAAAATCCAGATGAACCATGCATCTATAGTAGATTTGTAGCAAGAACTGTCGTATTCCTCGTTTTATACGTGGATGACATTCTGTTGATAGGAAATGACATTCCTATGCTACAATCTGTTAAGGGGTTCTTGTCACATAGGTTCTCCATGAAAGACCTGGGTGATGCCTCCTACATTCTGGGGATCCGGATCTATCGTGATAGATCCAAGATGATATTAGGACTTTCGCAGTCCAGGTACATCGACACCATACTGAAAAGATTCAGTATGGAAGATTCCAAGCGCGGTAATCTACCGGCTTGTCACGGGATCACCCTCTCCAAAGAGATGTCTCCCAAGACTGATTTGGAAAGGGATCGCATGTCTATTATACTCTACGCTTCTGCGGTAGGCTCTATAATGTATGCGATGTTGCGTACCAGACCAGATGTGGCTTATGCACTGAGTGTAGTAAGCAGGTATCAGTCAAACCCTGGGGAGAAACACTGGATAGCGGTAAAGAACATTCTCAAGTACCTGAGAAGGACTAAGGAGATGTTCTTGGTGTATGGCGGAAAAGACCTCCAGATCGAGACCTTTGCTGACTCCAGCTTCTAGAGCGACAAGGATGATTCCAAGTCCATGTCGGGCTTTGTCTTTACCCTCAATGGAGGGGCGGTGTGTTGGAAGAGTTCCAAACAGGAAACCGTTGCTGACTCGACTATGGAAGCGGAATATATCGCTGCTGCAGATGCCGCAAAAGAAGCCGTCTGGATGAAGAAGTTCTTGAAAGAACTTTAGGTGGTTCCGTCCATTGTTGATCCAATACCTCTGTATTGCGACAACAACGGGGCTATAGCATTAGCGAAGGAACCCAGGTCCCATCAGAAATCCAGACACATCTTGAGGCGGTATCACCTGATCAGGGAGATCGTGGATCGCAAGGAGATCGATGTTCGGAGGGTTGCTTCAGAAGATAACACTGCAGATCCATTCACCAAGGCCTTTCCGCAGGCTCAGTTCGAGCGGCTGATCGAGATGATAGGTCTTCGATACACCAGTACATGGCCTTAGTGCAAGTGGGAGATTGTTAGTGTATATGCCCTAGAGGCCATTACTGTATCATACTAGTTTGTATATTACTTAATGGCAGCTTGGGATATTCACAGTTGTATATACAATCTTGCTCAAAATGGTAGTATGCTACTTGGTTTGTTTCTTGTATAATGTGTACATGTGTTTCTTTTAGCATATTATCTATACACATTGGTGGAGCCCTTAGGATCTTTGCTTGATTACCAGTGTTGTGATGGTAGTCACACTCGTGGGGGCTGGGTAGTCAACAAACACATCCTTATACACGTCCCTAGTCATGGGATTATCGAGACAGGGCATCGATACTCCGGAGTAGACTAGCGTATGCGCTTCTCATCCCAGTGTGGGAGGCGGTCTGTCCCACAGCCGTCAGTACGTCGTACTTGAGATAGTATACGGGTGCTCGTTAGGCTACGAGTACACTGGACAGGACTCGTTGGGAACTGTTAGTTGGTATTATACCTATCGTCAGTTATCAGTTTCCAGGTGACATGAGTACAGCTTACTCCGCTGACATGACACTGTCGCTTCGCCTCAAGTGTGTTCCCACTGTACTTTGACTACTACCCTACCACGACTCAAAAGAGTCGTGCAAACAGGTAGTAGTTCGGTACAGTCCCGAAGTACTTGGAGGCAGTGATGGTTAGACAGGATTCGTCTCTCCCGGTATTGGGGGTTGACATCGCGCTGTTTCTAGGAGAGCCATTACACGAGTAGTCCCTGGCCAAGGCAAGCGAGATATACTGGTAGGTTTCCAGTGTTATCTCAGGGTGTTCTGGGCTTCACTCCGACACGACTTGTACCGCTATTAGCGGACTGACGTTTACCGCCCCCTAGGCTCGCCATGCGATGTATCAGACGGACAGACCGGACTGTACGGAGACTGTCACATTCAGGCTCGGTAGGAGTTCAGATGGGGTTCACCTCGTCAGTCTTCTTATCGGCATCTATCTCGGGACCGTTACGTACAGCTAGTGCCGCTTGCGGTCTGTGGTTAAACCCACTGCCAGCGTAGTGTCGAGTCTTTCGAGTCCCACACAGAGGGCTATTCGCCTTTTGGCAAAATCAGTAGAGGTCGCATGGTTTTGCGACAGGGTTAGTTCACATCCGCGCACTTGTGCACGTTTGTTGTCCGGACAGCTTATACTAGAGGGCTTTGGTTTAAGCCGGATCCTAGTATATGATTTGGGATTGGGTTTATCTCTTTGTGTTCGTGTTCCTCGGAACATGAACGCGGGTGTGTATGCACAGTTGATTGAGGCGGAGGAAGAGGTTTTTCATTGGGGTTTTGGAACGGGTGTGTATGCACAGTTGACAGTCGTCTTTTTCCAAACCCTAATGATCTTGTGATTTATCAATTGATAATATTAATTAAATGAAATTGTGTCATGGTTTGTCTTGTTGACTTGTTGACCAAGGTTGACTAGTTGATTAGGTTTGAAACTTTGACCATCATCATTAGCTTTTTAGATGCTCTTTGATCTTTGCAAAATCATTTATGGTGATATGATAATGGTCTATTCAAACTAACCATCACCTTTTCATTTTTGATTAATATTATTTTTGATAAATCACTTATATTTTGTTATGGTTGTAAAACCATTTCATTTTTATCATATTCACTCTCTCTCCTCTCTTCTTCTTCCTCCTCCTCTAGTTCAAGGAGATTCATTCTCATGTGTTGAGAAACCTCTCCTTGAGATAAAAATACCCTAAACCACTCTCTATTCACTCTAGGGTTGAAGGTCTAGCAAGCCAAAGACCTTAGTTCTCTCAAAGTTCGAGAAAGGAGCCCAAGGTTGAACCCTCAGGTGGCCATCTTTGACAAAAGAAGGTGACGAAGAAAGCACCATCCAACCTCTACAAAGGTTTCGAGAAGAAGGAGTTCAAGTGTGGTATAACACCTTTTCCGAGTAGGTAACTCTCTTTAGCTTGGTAGCTAGTTTTGTTTAGAAAAGATCCCGACTTTTGTTAGTCCATGTTGCCTAGTGAGCTAAAATTTTGATTTTTATACCGTTTCCGCCTCCCCGCAAGAACCGGGGTCGGCAACGTGGACTTACAGAGATGGTTGATCTCCAAGGAGATCGAGGTTAGGAGAGCAGACACAGAGGAAAACAGCGCGGATCCACTCACAAAGGCCTATTTCTAAGTAGAGACTTTTATGGGACGGTTGAGTATGAGATACTTCAACCACAGCTGATTGTTGGGTATGCGATACCACAACGGATGGCCCTAGTGCAAGTGGGAGATTGTTAGTTATATGTATGCCCTAGAGGCCATTACTGTCATAAGATATATATTGTAGTGGATTCTTAGACATATATAGGGAGGACTTTCTTGCTCGACATGATAGTACGCTATCTGGTTGCTCTTTATCTTAACATGTACTCTGATTGTCTCTATGTTACATGTTGATAAAGCCCTTAGGATGAGTACTTGACTACCAGGACTATGATGCGGATCATACTAGTGGGGACAGTGTAGTTGCCAAGTACATCCTTCAAATGTTCCTTGTCGTGGGAGTACCGAGACAGGGCATCGATACTCCAGAGTAGACTAGCGTATGCGCTTCTTGACCTATATGATAGGCGATGGATGATCCCATATACATTGGTGTTTGACATCCCAAATGGTATACTGGTGCTCAGTGGAGACTGGGTACACTGGACGGACTCGCCGAGAACTCCCAGATGGTATTATACCTCACGTCAGATGGTAGTTCTCTGGTGACACTGGTATAGGTTAGTCTGTAGACCCGAGATCGTCATAGAGTCTTGTGTGATTCCTACTGTGCTTTGATTTCTACCTTACCACGTCAAAGAGGGCATGCAAAATGGTGGCTTTTGGGTACAGTCCCGAATCACATGGAAGCAATGAGCGATAGGAGGGGTTTCATCTCTCCCGGTATAGGGAGTTGATGTTGTGCTGTGTTCGATTGGCTATAACTGGAAGTCCCTTGGCAAGGCTGATTTAGAGATTTACTGGTAAGTGTTACCAGAAGTTTCATGACCCGTTATGAGCCTCACATCGACACGACTTATCAGTTATTGGGGTCTAACGTTTACCACCCCTAGACTAGATATGCAACATATCAGACGAAGAGACCAGACAGTACGGGAGTGTTACTAATTGGATTCACCGGAGAATGTACAGGCTTGGTTGTTGATTTTCTGATCGCTCAATAACTGGGTGGTTGTTACATTTAGCTAACCGCTTGCAGCTTGTGGGTGTTTGATATGATCATCACCTATTGCCGGCGTATTGACGATTCTTTAGAGTCCTACACAGAGGTTTCTTGACTCAGGCAAAACGGAGTAGGAGAACATATGTGATATGTGCAGTACCGAGAATAATATGATATGAGATACTGTATTCTATCCTTATGATATTTGATCTAGCCGGGTCATCGGATCAAGCGTTGATTCGATGAATCAGTAATTGATATATTAGTCGGTTATATTCGATACAGCCGGATTGTCGGATCAAGTGTTGATTCGATAATTTAATGTATAATTTTATATGCGATATATTACTTTACATTATCTAATATTGGCTAGAATTATTGATTCATTTTCTCACCGGATAATACATTGATATATATGCGATATATGTTAATTGTATTATTTGCTTTTGTTACAAAAATATATTATATATGTGACATATAATATTGTAACATGTTATGATTACTAATGCAACATGATTAGTGGAGATTATGTAGGGTTCCTAGGCACTCTTACAAGGGTTCATAAGGCATCAGCCATGCCCGAATAAAATTTTAGACGTGTCGAACAACCCAAAACCGAGATCTTTGCTAGATTATTAGGGTTTAACATGCAACTAAACATCTTTACAACTAAGTGTGAGGGATTACAACCTTTGTAGTTCGCTGCTTCGTTTCATAAGCTCCGAGTAGAAGTCCCTTCACCGCGATCCATGATCTCCCGGACTCAAGAGAGGCTCCACGACTCGAACGGTCCATGCTAGCTTGTAGTGTTCCTTTTCTCTGATGATCTACGTCGAAGTTGTTATAACTCAAGCTCTCTCACTCTAATGAGGTGAACACCAAAATCTAATAGGCTAAATTAGATGAGGATGATGGAGTAGTATTTATGCTTTCTTTTTATATCAAATTCTCACATGAAAACATCACCAAAGGAAAACCTAGTAAGCTTTCTCAAAGCTCAAGGTTGAAGATGAAGATGAAAAATGAGTTAAAACTTTTGTGATGAATAATGAAAAGAATATATGAATAATAATGCAACCATGTTCAAGGATGACAAGGATAACTCTTGTAGAGTATTAACTAAGGCTAGGGTTTGGTTGGGTTAAAACAATGAGTCATAAGAAAATATCAACATAATATTTTCTTCAAGATAAAAGAAAAGCTTCTAGAAGGTGCAAGAAAGAACTAACCCTAATCAAACCCTAAACTTGTTTAATCTCCACAAAACAAGTTGCATTAGTAATCATATCATGTTACAATAATATATATCACATATATATTATATATTTGTAACAAAAGAAAATAATACAATTAATTTATATCGCATATATATCAATGTATTATCCGGTGAGAAAATGAAATAATAAAGCGAGCCAATATTAGATAATGTAATACAATATATCATATATATTATTATACATTAAATTATCGAATCAACACTTGATCCTACAATCCGGCTATATCGAATATAACCGACTAATATATCATGTACCGATTCATCGAATCAACACTTGATCCGATGACCCGGCTCATATCTAAATATCACGAGAATATAATACGGTATCTCATATCGTGTTATCCTCGGTCCTGCACATATCACATATGTGCCCCTACTCCGTTTTCCCTGAGTCAAGAAATCTCTGTGTAGGACTCTAAAGAATCATCAATACGCCAGTAGCAGGTGATCATCATATCAAACACCCACAAGCTGCAAGCGGTCAGCTAAACGTAACAGCCACCCAGGTATTGAGCGATAAGAATATCAACAAGCTAGCATGTCCATTCTCCTGTGAATCCAATCAGTAACACTCCCGTACAGTCCGGTCTCTTCGTCTGATATGTCGCATATCAAATCTAGGGGTGGTATACGTCAGACCCCAGTAACCGATAAGTCGTGTCAATATGAGGCTCATAACGGGTCGAGAAACTACAGGTAACACTTACCAGTAAATCTCTATATCAGCCCTGGCTAGGGACTTCAAGTTATAGCCAATCGAACATAGCACAACATCAACTCCCTATACCGGGAGAGACGAATCCCCTCCTATCGCTCATTGCTTCTATGTGATTCGGGACTGCACCAAAAAGCCACCGTTTTGCACGCCCTCTTGGACGTGGTAAGGTGGAAATCAAAGCACAGTGGGAATCACACAAGACTCTATGACGATCTCGGGTCTACAGACTACCTTGTACCAGTGTCACCGGAGAACTGCCATCTGACGTGTGGTATATTACCATCTAGGAGTTCTCGGCGAGTCCGTCCAGTGTACCCAGTCTCCACTGAGCACCCATACACCATCCTTGATGTCAAACACTGATGGATATGGGATCATCCATCGCCCATCATATAGGTCAAGATGCGTATACGCTAGTCTACTATAGTGTATCGATGCCCTGTCTCGACACACCCTCGACTAGGAACAGTTATAGTATGTACTCATCGACTACCGTAGCCCCACTAGTATGATCTAATCATAGTCCCAGTAGTCGAGTACAGATCCTAAGGTTTTATCAACATGTGAGAGTAAGACAGTAAACCAATACAAGTCAACATGTTAGGATAAAGTGAAACCAAATAGCATACCATCATGACGAGCAAGAAAGTCCTCTCTATATATATCCAAGCATCCATTATAATATACATCATATGTACAACAATGGCCTCTAGGTCATATACATAACTAACAATCTCCCACTTGCACTAAGGCCAGCTGCTGTAGTATCTCATACCTAGCATCCCGAATAATCTCTCAAACTGTATCTGGGGTATGGCCTTCGTGAGTGGATCCGCAGTGTTGTCCATCGTATCTACTCTCCTGACCTCGATCTCCCGGCGATAAACTATCTCCCTGATCAGGTGATACCGCTTCAGAATATGTCTGGACTTTTGATAGGACCTGGGTTCCTTGGCCAAAGCCACAGCTCCATTGTTATCACAATACAGAGGTATTGGATGCTCAATGGATGGAACCACACCAAGCTCACTAATGAACTTCTTTATCCAGACAGCCTGTTTGGCAGCAACGTTGGCAGCGTTGCATTCAGCCTCCATCGTCTAGTCTGCAACGGTATCCTGTTTGGAACTCTTCCAACATACCGCCCCTCCATTGAGGGTAAAGACAAATCCCGAGTGCGACTTAGGGTCGTCCTTATCACTTTGGAAGCTCGAATAGGTAAAGGACTCCACCTGGAGTTCTCCGTTACCATACACCAAGAACATCTCCTTAGTCCTTCGTAAATACTTAAGAATGTTCTTCACAGCTGTCTAGTGACTCTCTCCAGGATCTGCTTGATACCGACTCACTACACTTAGTAAGTATGCTACATCGGGTCTGGTGCATAGCATCGCATACATGATAGAGCCTACTGCCGAAGCATAGGGTATACCTTGCATGCGAGCTCTCTCCAAATCAGTCTTGGGAGACATCTCTTTGGAGAGAGTGAGTCCAGAGATCGTGGCTAGGTTCCCACGCTTGGATTCTTCCATACTAAACCTCTTTAGTATGGTGTCAATGTACCTGGATTGGGACAATCCCAGTATCCGTTTAGATCTATCTCTATAGATCATGATTCCCAATATGCAGGAGGCATCACCTAGATCTTTCATTGAGAATCTTTATGATAAGAAGAGCTTGATTGATTGCAGCATAGGAATATCATTTCCTATCAAGAGTATGTCATCCATGTACAATACGAGGAAGACAACCTAACTCTCTGCTACCTTCTTATAGATACAAGGTTCATCAATATTTTTGATGAAGTCAAACTCTTTGACTACAACATCAAAACAGATGTTCCAACTCCGTGATACTTGCTTTAACCCATAAATGGATTTAAGCAGCTTGCACACCTTTCCGCTGCTCCGACTATCTACGAAGCCCTCTGGCTGAGTCATGTACACGCACTCTTCTAAATCACCGTTTAGAAAGACGGTCTTAACATCCATTTGCTAGATTTCGTAGTCATGGTATGCAGCAATGGCAAGTAAGATCCGGATGGACTTAAGCATAGCTACTGGAGAAAAGGTTTCGTCATAACCCACACCTGGTTATTGACGAAAACCCTTTACAACAAGTCTAGCTTTGAAAGTCTCAACTTTTCCATCTACACCAAATTTCTTTTTAAAGATCCACTTGCTCCCAATGGGTTTTACCCCTTCCGGAGCATTTTTCAAAGTCCATACTTTGTTGGTGTACATGGATTCCTTCTCAGATCGCATTGCATCCAGCCATTTCACAGAGTCACCACTCGTGATGGCCTGCTCGAAACTAGTCGGGTCATCATCTTCCATGATGCAATCCTCGCTCCCACCATCAATGAGAAAACCGTAGTATCTCTCAGGTGGATGAGAAACCCTACTAGATCGGTGGAGAGGCTGGGGTTTGTCGTGAACTACTAAATCCTCTGGTTCTACTAAATCTTCAGTTGCAGTATGTGTCGCTGGAACCTCTTCCAGCTCTACCTCTTTGCCACTAATTTCTTTTACAAGAAATTCCTTTTCTAAAAAGGTGGCATATTGAGAAACAAACACCTTTTGTTCTTCAGCACGGTAGAAAAAGTATCCTTGGGAATTCTTAGGATATCCTACAAACTTGCAAAGAACTGATCGTGCCTCGAGTTTTTCCGGATTTTGCCTTTTGACATAGGCCGGACAACCCCATATCTTAACTCGTTTAAAATATGGTCTCTTCCCACTCCATATCTCATATGGTGTGGTAGGTACAGATTTAGATGGAACTTGATTCAATAGGTATGTTGCTGTTAAGCGCATAACCCCAGAAGGAAATAGGGAACTCAGCAGTGCTCATCATAGAGCGCACCATATCTAATAGGGTGTGATTCCTCTGCTCCGATACACCATTGTGCTGTGGTGTATAAGGAGAAGTAAGCTGAGAGAGAATCCCATTCTCTTTTAGATAATCTAGGAACTCATTAGTTAAGTATTCACCTCCTCGATCAGATCGAAGAAGCTTAATAATTTTGCCCGTTTTGTTCTCTACTTCGTGCTTATATTCCATGAATTTCTCAAAAGCTTCAGACTTGTGTTTCATCAGGAACATATGTCCGAATTTTGAGAGATCGTCAGTGAATGTAATAAAGTAGGAAGAACCGTTCCTGGTATGCGTAGACATGGGACCGCATACATCACTATGTACCCGTCCTAAGAGTTCGGTAACTCTTTCTCCGTGTCCACTAAACGGAGCTTTGGTCATTTTGCCTTTAAGACATGAATGGCAAGTTTCATAAGATGATAATTCGAACGGATTCAAATATCCATCCTTATGTAACTTAGCTAGTCATGTCGCATTGATATGACCAAGTCTATAATGCCACAAGAAGGATTCGTTCATTTCTGAACTCTTTCTCTTGTGTGTGCTTTGTATATTGAGGACTGTATTTTGATTGAGAATGAATATGCCATTATGTAACGAGCCTGATGCAATCAACTTTTGATCTAGGAATATGTTCATAACATTATCCTTTACTACAAAATTATATCCTTCTTTACTTAATAAAGAAACTGATATAATGTTGCACATCATGTTCGGTATATAATAGCACTCATTCAGAATCAGTGTATTGCGACTTGGTAATACTAGGTGATATTCGCCAACTGTTTTGGCTGTAATACTTGCATCATTCCCTACTTGAACAGAATGATCACCTTTTCCTAGTTCTCTACCTTTACGTAGCTCATGTAACAATTTACATATATGGGATCCTGATCCGGTATCTAATACCCAGGACGTAGGGTGAACTGAGAAACAGTTCTCAATAACTAACACACCCGAAGAAGGTGCATCAACATGCATGTTCTCCTTTTGGGCGGCGTGAGAATCCAGATATTCTCCTGTTTCCTGTTCAGTCTTATAACACTTATAAGATAGAATGGGTCCAACGTTCCCCTGCTCAGTATAATAATCGGGTTCAGTCAATACATCCAATTTATTATCTTGATTAAGTCCTGACACGATCGCTACCTGGAGAGAGAGAGAAGGAAACACTTTAGCGTATGCTCTTGCAAGATTAGATTGGTTATTATCTTATCTAATCAGGATGTCTCCCACTGTTTTTATCAAATCTTTCTTCAAACCCTAAAAGGTAAGATTAGCCGGGATTAATTACACCCTGCAATTTCGTCAATCTTTCAGCCAGATCAGTGTCGGTACTTGAGGGAGGTTCCCCGTGCTTTCGCACGGACCTAATTAAAATAAACCTCGTCTTCCCAGAGGCATAACCCCGTTAACACCTTTTTAGACACTTACTTGATCGGCTAATTGTCCTGTGTAAAACTCTCTCAGGAGTAACTCTTACTCGTAGTGGGTATCAGGATCCATCTATCTCATAGAAGTTATGCAATCTCATTGCAAATTTCAACAAATGAAATTCCCGATAATACTTTTGCCCCTAGCAACTTATGACCTTAACTTAGTCAACAAATCATAATTGCAAGCCAAGTTCAACCCATCATTTCCTGATTGAATTAAACCCACCTGCACGACCCTTAACATAGTCAACAAAGTCGCACAACTACCCTAATCCATTCACATCTCATGTTTTAGTAGATAAGTACTAATTAGCTACCGCACACTACGCCTTAACATAGTCAACAAGCGTAGCACAAATACTAACTAGTCTTTATCTGAAATGACGGAGGGCTACGTAGGTTTTTCAGAAAACCATGAGCGTAATGAACTTGATATCGTCGTAGAATCGAGTGATTTTGTAAAATAAGTGTTTTTGAGGCTTTTCTAGTTTCGCTAAAGAGGTCACTCCCGGTGAAGGGATCTAGGCTCTTTCCCCATCGAATAAGGTGCAGTGTATATCATATATACCGCGGTGCAAGGCAAGAAATATATAAGCCGTCAAAAACTAAACCGCGAGTTCTAGCATCTGCCAGTTTCACTAAATAGGTCTCTCCCGGTGAAGGGATCTCGGCTCTTTCCTCAACGAATAAGGTGCAGGGTATATCATATATACCACCATGCAAAGAAAAACTGTAGCTACCTTTTTTATAAAGTTTTGATTCTGCAACATCTTTTAGATTTCTTTTCTTTTATTAATCTCATTAATAAAAATCCCATCAGCTTATGCTTCCTATGCATCAAAGAAGAAACGAAAGCAGTAATATTTATATATCAGCATATATATATAGTATAAGCATTCGTCTCAGGCAGTAATATGATCTCATCACAGAACATTGCAGCAGAAGAACATATATGAAATATTGGATATACTAGGATGTCCGTGTTTGTAATACTAGCAGGTATAAAACACAGATTCCACGGTCGCGATGAATAGCCAAACCCACATCCCTAGACCCCTACGAAAGAGGCAAGTAACACTACCAATTCTAGGGTTAGGAGTCCCGGTCTCAACTCCTCGAGATGGCCTCCCACTGGACCCTAGAACCCGGTTACTTGTACTCCCCTCCTTGGGTCTACCTATGCGGAAAAGTAAATAATATACAATAGCAACATCATCCTCAGCCTGGAAGTGCCCCAATAAAAGAATATTACATACAAATGAATTTTACATGAATGAAAATAAAAACACTCATTTCACATAAAACCCCAAGCTATTCAGAACACGACGATCAAATATAACATATCACAGCAACACATAATATCACATATCATCAACGTAAGTAAGTATGCATACACCGATCGTCGTTGATGTATAGCAACGAAAACCGGCAATACAACTACATACTACACTTACGGTCACAGAAAAGAAATTGTAAAGCTACAACATTTGGAATCCACAATCACTTTAGACATCATAAATCTGAAATATCACATACTTCGCATTTCATGCCTAACTATATGAATTCCACATATTGTTCGAGATAAATAGACAGTATTAAACTTTCCGATCGAATAATCAAATACCCAAGATTTCCTAAATAGCTCAACACTTGAGCGGAGTTCAAATAATCCCAGAATATGTCACAGTACCGATGGTCCAGCCGTAGAAGGGTCAAGCCAACGCCTCACATGTGGCACGCCGTACTTTCCCAAACCCTTAAGGTTTAGAGGCGGTTCAGACGATCACATAAACGAGTTGAGGTTTGTGTTCTTCTAGAGGGACCGCCGTGTTACTTGCAAGTTTTTCCGAAAGATTTAAACCCAAGAAAAATTCAACACCTGAAAGTTTTTCGTGAAGGGAAAAAGTGAGTTAATGATATCCGTTTGAACATTTTAACAGTTTCTAAATATCCGGAAAACATAACGAAATTAAATTTTCCGATCGAATCAACGAATACAAAATAATCCCCAGAACACTCAACACTTGAGTCAGATTAAAAATACCCAGAAATATGCACTAAGAGAAATAGATATTACTGTGCAAAAATAAAAGTTAAATCCAATTGTACGGCCGCAGATCCGCGGCCCAAGCAAGGTATGGCCGCGGTTCCGCGGCGGTCCGTACGATTTATCTTCTCATTTTTCACAGTGATTCTTATAATTCCCTGCTGATTATTTTAGGTATTTTTAATACAGAAAAAAACACATTTTAAAAATTTGTCCAGAGAGGGGGTCAAAATTGGTATTTCGGGGTTCGATCGGAGTTTTATGTTCGTATACACGTCGCCTAATACTCTAGCTTGGCTCTGATACCACTCTAGGCTTCCTAGGAACTCTTACAAGGGTTCATAAGGCATCAACCATGCCAGAATAAAATTTTAGACGTGCCGAACAACCCAAAGCCGGGATCTTTGCTAGATTATTAGGGTTTAACATGCAAGTAAACATCTTTACAACTAAGCGTGAGGGATTACAACCTTTGTAGTCTGCTCCTTCGCTTCATAAGGTCCGAGAAGAAGTCCCTTCGTCGCGATCCACGATCTCCCGGACTCAAGAGAGGCTCCACGACTCGAACGATCCATGCTAGCTTGTAGTGTTCCTTTTCACCGATGATCTACGTCGAAGTTGCTATAACTCAAGCTTTCTCACTCTAATGAGGTGAACACCCTAATCTAATAGGCTAGATTAGATGAGGATGATGGAGTAGTATTTATGCTTTCTTTTTATATCAAATTCTCACATGAAAACATCACAAAAGGAAAACCTAGTAAGCTTTCTCAAAGCTCAAGGTTGAAGATGAAGATGAAAAATGAGTTAAACTTTTTGTGATGAATAATGAAAAGAATATATGAATAATAATGCAACCATGGTCAAGGATGACAAGGATAACTCTTGTAGAGAATTAACTAAGGCTAGGGTTTGGTTGGGTTAAAACAATGAGTCATAAGAAAATATCAACATATTATCTTCTTCATGACAAAAGAAAAGTTTCTAGAAGGTGCAAGAAAGAACTAACCCTAACCAAACCCTAACCTTGTTTAATCTCCACAAAACAATTTGCATTAGTAATCATATATATATATCACATATATATTATATATTTGTAACAAAAGAAAATAATACAATTAATATATATCGCATATATATCAATGTACTATCCGGTGAGAAAATGAAATAATAAAGCGAGCCAATATTAGATAATGTAATACAATATATCATATATATTATTATACATTAAATTATCGAATCAACACTTGATCCGACAATCTGGCTATATCGAATATAACCGACTAATATATCATGTACCGATTCATCGAATCAACACTTGATCCGATGACCCGGCTCATATCTAAATATCGTGAGAATATAATACGGTATCTCATATCGCATTATCCTCGGTCCTGCACATATCACATATGTGCCCCTACTCCGATTTGCCTGAGTCAAGAAACCTCTGTGTAGGACTTTAAAGAATCGTCAATACGCCGGTAGCAGGTGATGATCATATCAAACACCCACAAGCTGCAAGCAGTCAACTAAACGTAATAGCCACCCAGGTATTGAGTGATCAGAAGATCGACAAGCTAGCCTGTCCATTCTCCTGTGAATCCAATCAGTAACACTCCCGTACAGTTCGGTCTCTTCATCTGATATGTCGCATATCAAGTCTAGGGGTGGTATATGTCAGACCCCAGTAACCGATAAGTCGTGTCGATGTGAGGCTCATAACGGGTCGAGAAACTCCAGGTAACACTTACCAGTAAATTTCTATATCAGCACTGGCCAGGGACTTCCAGTTATAGCCAGTAGAACACAGCACAACATCAACTCCCTATACCGGGAGAGACGAATCCCCTCCTATCGCTCATTGCCTCCATGTGATTCGGGACTGCACCTAAAAGCCACCGTTTTGCACGCCTTCTTGGACGTGGTAAGGTGGAAATCAAAGCACAATAGGAATCACACAAGACTCTATGACGATCTCGGGTCTACAGAATACCCTGTACCAGTGTCACTGGAGAACTGCCATCTGACGTGTGGTATATTACCATCTGGGAGTTCTCGGCGAGTCCGTCCAGTGTACCCAGTCTCCACTGAGCGCCCGTACACCATCCTTGATGTCAAACACCGATGGATATGGGATCATCCATCGCCCATCATATGGGTCAAGATGCATATACGCTAGTTTACTCTGGTGTATCGATGCCCTGTCTCGACACACCCTCGACTAGGAACAGTTATAGGATGTACTCATCGACTACCATGACCCCACTAGTATGATCCCATCATAGTCCCAGTAGTCGAGTACAGATCCTAATGGCTTTATCAATATGTGAGACTCAGACAGTAAACCAATACACATCCAAGCATCCATTATAATATACATCATATGTATAACAATGTTAAGATAAAGTGAAACCAAATAGCATACTATCATGACGAGTAAGAAAGTCCTCTCTATATATATCCAAGCATCCATTATAATATACATCATATATACAACAATAGCCTCTAGGGCATATACATAACTAACAGATTAAATATGGTTAGGGTTTGATTTGGGTTAGCTCTTTCATGAAGCTTCTAGAAGCTTTTGTTTTGTTTTGTGCTAAGATATTATGTGTTGATATTTAGTGAGATATTCTTTAACCCAACCAAAACCCTTAACCCTAGTAAACTCTCTACAATGATTAGCCTCTTCATCTTTAACCATGGGTTGCATTTGTAATTATAATAACATTTCATTATTCATCACAAAAGGATTATTCATTCATCTTCTTCTTCCTCCTTGCATAGCTTTCTTTCTTTAAGTTTTGTGATGAATTATTGTGAGATTATGAAAATAAAAGAGGGCATAAATCCTACTTCATCATCCTCATCTAATCTAGCCAATTAGATTAGGGTGTTCACATCATTAATACTTGATTAGTGAGTGAGAGCTTGAGTTAAAGAAACTTCAAGGTAGATCATCTTTGAAAAGGAAGACTACAAGTAAGCATGGATCATTCGGGTTGTGGAGCCTCTCTTGAGTCCGGGAGATCATGGATTGCGGTGAAGAGACTTCTACTCGGAGCTTATAAAGCGAAGGAGCGGACAACAAAGGTTGTAATCCCTCTCTCTTAGTTGTAAAGGTGTTTACTTGCATGTTTAACCCTAATAATCTAGCAAAGATCCTCTCTTTGGATTGTTCGGCACGTCTAAATTTTAAATCGGGCATGGTTGATGCCATATAGACCCTTGTAAGAGTGCCTAGTAACCCTACAGATCTATGGTTGTGAGGTATAAATCCTAACCAAGTTACTTAATTGTTGCTATCATACTTCAATTGAAGCTAATTTTGGGTTTAATTTGATTTCTATTTCAAGACTTGAATTTTCAAGTGAAGGCTTTGAATTAAAAAGTTAGGGCTTGGATTCAATTAGAGTGGTTGCCACTTGCTTAAGGTTACAATGAGTAGATTAACATGTTAATGCTTGCTAAAACTAATTTAGTTGCTAGTTTGCATTTTTGTTAATTTAAATTGTAATAATTATATAAATTGCAAACTAGGTTTTTCAAATGTATATATTTTGGTGAGATAAAATAGTAGTCAATATTTGTGTGACCTAATTATGATGTTAAGTGAGTATTTTGGCCATTAGAATTGTTAAAATATTTAGATTGGTTAAAACATCTAGTTTTGAACCGAAATGGGAATTTGTTCTAACTAGGTTTTTGGGAAATAAAACGATTTGATTAATTTTAATGTTTCGATGATTTAAACCCTATTTCATATATAATTAGTGATTTGTGAAACCAAGATTGGTGTGTTTGGGTTTTTCTCGATGGTTTGACGTTTGTACATCGACATCGAGGTTTAGTTTGGCTATTCTTGTATGCGTAGGCGATAGGTTTTGACTTATGCGTGATACGCGCGCCGATTTGGTTTTCGTATGCCGTATCGATTTCGAATTGGGTTTTTATGCGATACGATACGTTATGACATGTAGGTACCCCCATGTGGATTTCGAGACGACAAACAAGCGCGTTGCGACGTCGGCACCGGCGAGCGAAGATCAGGTGAGTAGATTTATATCTACGGGGAGAATTCGGGTGGATGGCGTATAGCACCCCCGTAGTTCGTAGTATATTTATGATATATAATTGGATAAATATGTGGTTTATGATCCGTGGATGATTATCAAGTTATTATTATGTGTTTTTGGTTAGTTTGGTGTTATTAGAAGGGAACTAGCATAGCTTCTTAGTCGCGAAACCTAGAATAGGTTTACACCCACACGCACACACCTGCATTCATTTTATTACCTATGCGTATATGGGGATACGTATATATTTATATACATATGGGTATGGGACTATGTATATATATATACGTATACATATACACGGATTATGAGTATAATACTTGGGATTAGAGATGAGTCGATGAGATTGGGCTTGAGGCTGTGAGATTGGTGATGTGATATAGTTCGTATTTGAGGTTGACGTGATGCTTTAGCGGGTCCTTTCGACGTGGTGTTTTCCGACACACGCATGCATATACATATGTGGTATCAGTATTGTACTAGACATGGATCAGTACCCCCGATCATGATAATTGATAAAGAGAATACCAGATGAATAATGTGATTGATGTGACATTAACCCGTACCCAGATTTGGGGTGCCGTACAACGGATTTACCGTACGAGCTATATTGATGATAGATCCGCACTCTTGACGAGGATGTCATATTGTATTAGGGTATATATGGGATACTATTGAGGCGGGATCACCAACTAATATATATATATATATATATATATATATATGTATCGACTCAGATGTTAGGCAGTTTTCTTACCTTTCAATCAGCCGGTTTAGTTAGTCCAGTAGTTTACATGTACTTGATAGATTAGACTCGAGTCATACCTATTTCAAAACTAACGAATCGTGAGTATCTTAAAGACAGGCCAAGGGGTTCTACGAATATTTCAAAGGATGTATCTTTTCTTAAAAAAACCTTAGCCCTTATTTTGAAAACACCACGATTCGTGTTATTTCAAATGAAAAACCTGTATGACTCATATTATATAAATGCAGATTAGTTATCATTGTGTTTATTATTCAGCTCCTGCATATTCTTGCTGTTCGCATCGCACCACATGCTTATATTGTGTTTTCATATGCCATTATTGAGATCATGCTGTCAGGACACCAGCACCATTACCGATGATGCATAAGTTCCACATACACTTAATTGCCGGCTCACATACATCATCATCGGTAATTGCTATGTCACGAACACTTTAGAGAATATTACTCATTGACATAGCTTGTTAACTGATAGTTCAACATGGTATTAGCGTACTCGTCTTTATATGCTAGTTTAGACATTGCAGTTATTACTTACCACTGCATGCATTTTATTATTCACTGTTATGCAGTATTATGGAGTTTTATACCGATTTTAACTATTTACGTGCTATTGATGATTGGATTTCGGATTTTCATGAGATTTCCTGGATTTGGGAGAAAACCGCAAAAATATATATAACTTCTCTCTCTTCTCAAAATGAAAAGTGCGGTTTTCTCGTGATGTATGAGTCGTCCACCAAGATGTTTTCTCGGTTATGAGATGGATTTCGAGACCCGATTCGAGGAGTTGGATGAACCGTCTGCGGGTACATGGTAGACCCGGTAAGGTACCCCGGGGCAAGAAGATCGAAGTGTAGACAATGAGCCCGGCAGGGGCAGACTGCCTACTGGTGATTTTACCTTGCGCGGCGGATATTCGGAGGATACCGTTCGTGGTCGTGTGATTGATGATATGGGCCGATCCGGATTGACGGAGGCCGAGGTATTGAGATTTGAGACACTGAGATATTGAGATTTGATGATACAGGCCAGCCCGGGTAGCCGGAGCCTGAGATACAGAGATTTATGTTTTGTGTCGATACTTGACATGGATTTTATGTTGATTTCATTAATGATATCTCGAATTATATACATACAGAAATCTCATTAAATAAAGAAAAACAGTTCTTTGATTCATGATGTACTTTGTTCTCATTATATGCATCTGCACATCATTTTAGTGATATACTGCTACCTGACATTTGTACATCATATTAGGACATATTGTTACCTAAGGCACTGACACGAGCTCTTGGTATTACCCTATTTGGATAGATATTTACCCTTACCATTATATTTTTCTTCAGGCCATATTTATTTGAGGATATTACCTGATATGACCTTAGATAGCGTTATGCCTGCGATTTCTACTCGTAGATGTTTTCTACTCACGAGTTGGCAACTCACCCCCGTTGTGCCACAGTTCCTTGCAGGTTTTGCCGTACAGGTTTCGTTGCGGTTTTGCTGGCACACTGTTCATTCCGGTGGTTGCTTTGGTAGGTGGGTTCTTTTGTATCAGGACCGCCATTGTATATTTATATTAAGTTGTATCTAGTAAAACTCCATCAACCAGATTGAATATTTGATAGAGATAGAAGACCATACTTGTTATTATTTCGACCTTAGAGTCGTGTGTTGTATTATTATGGTTTTCATGCTGATTTTGGGTTTTCTTTTGAGTTTTGATCCTCGCCCTTCGGCGTTATATATTATATTGCTTGCATGGTTGTGACCGTCGATTGACGAAGAGCTAGCTCCCGCTTGGGGATGCTGTTTATCATTTCGTATACTATTCATGTTATATCCCGTTTGGGGGCCAGTATTTACAAAGGAGACTCTGCCGAAATTTTCAGAAAATACTTGAGATTTTAAAAATACATACTCCAGCCTTTGTTGTTGAAACTACTTGCTTTAAATTTGTTTTTCCTTCACTCTACTGCTTATTGGTTTTGATTTCTGGGTTTTTGGCTTGCTTAGATTACGTACGCCTTAAGACGTTTCGTAATTTAAGCGCCGTCATGTTCCGTACTTTTCGGGTCGTGACAAAGTTGGTATCAGAGTGTTAGGTTTTACCTTCGGAGTGCAGGATGACCTTTGGTTGATGGAGTAGGTAGCTTGAGTAGAGTGACGTACCGTACGTATGTTCCGCGGCATACTTACGATACGCTACTCCGCTTAAGAAGCCTTAGTATGTACATTCCCTTGCACAGTATTATATTCCTTCCTATGATCTAGCCTTATTGGTACTAGTTATGCTTTTGTTACCATGGTTGTACGGGCACAGAGAGCTACGGCTAGAGTTGCAGTCAGCACGAGCTCGTCATGGACGAGGACTGACCACGGCGTAATTCCGGCGACACACGATTGCAATGACGTATCGTTTATTTCTGTTTTCGTGCCATGAACGTTTGATGGGTTATATTATGAGATTTCTCGGATGTCCAGATTATCACCAGAGGATTGGGCCACTGCAAGAGGCCAGCCAGATTGTGATGACCGTCAAAGTACATATTATTTTGATGATTGAGGCACTGTTCAGCGTATGGACGAATGAGCCAGTGATTTCGGCGAATGAAAAGATATCGCCCCAGATGTTTGAAGATAATACCGCACGAGTTATATACTTCGAGATATGATAGAAGATCGCTAGTCACCAAAGATGAAAGACCAGGACATGTGATTCATTGCCTACCCCGATGCGAGATCATCAGATTGATTGATTCCAGTTAGAGACGACTTCACACGGATACGTTGAGAGTCGATAGAGACGATCGAATGTCAGGAACCTATTTTCCAAGTTTAAAGTATTCGGACAACAAGGCAAGCAATTCTATGGACCCTCTAGAAGAATGAAACCCTAACTCGACTTAATGACCATGGAACGCCAGTGAACCTTAGGGTTTGCGGCAGTTAAGTGGTGTCATTAGTGAGGCTTGGGTCTGCCCTTATACGGTTGGTCCATAGGTGCTGTGGCATACATTCGATACTATGAAACTGTACGCAAGATGTTGAGCTCTTGGGGGATTATGAAACCTTGACGAATCGATCGAAAAGTTTGACATTATTCGGATATCTTGTGATAGGATACATTGCTTGGGAGACTCCAGATACGAGTATAGCCGTTGGAGCACAGTCCATGCAGCCACGAGGAGACGAGTCCGAATCAGTCGATATTAGAGAAAAGTGGAATAAGAGGTTCGTACGAGATCTTGATGAGATGACGTTCTACTCCGCCGGCATCAGAGATGTGATACGCAAGCAGAAGCGTTGACTATGGATATATCTTCCAGGAGGAGTCGTGATGAGTATCCAGCCATTCCGGAACAAGAAATAGATTTAGTAGTGATGATGACTTTCGGGTAGTTCGGCAGAAACGAGATTTGGGGAAAAACCTTGACAGGACCTTTCTGGGATACTATACGAGAAGACTTGGACCCAGGATCAGTCATATTGCACATGCCCAGCAGGCCAAGTTTAGCATCGTCGACGAGACATGTTATGAGTAACCATGATAGTTGGCCAGAGATGTTTAGAGGAGTGACAGAGCGGACTACTTCCATTTTCATTTTCATATTGGACCGTTGAGCCGACGAGCTATGTACATAGCAATTCGCAGTGAGAGACGAGAGCCTAAGGGCGCCAGGAGACGGGCCATGATCAGGAGGTAAGTAGATATCTTGCTCTGCTAGCATTGGGTGCACCGACACCTTCTCGACCTTGATGGAAGGACATCGACGACAGTATTTATGATTTGTATTTTTGTGATTGACTATCACGTATCCATCACTTTGGAGTTCAGTATATTTGGACGATTTATTTACATGATTGAGATTTTGTGCACCACAGTTGCAATTGACTTTGATTTGATGTCATTAAAGATGCTGATTTTTATTTCATGCCTAGGGCAAGCATATGATTTGACTTATGCTTTTGGCATAGTTTTCATGCACTTTTAGTATTTGATTGTGCACGTCGATGCACAGGATGGTGAGATTTTATACCACGGTATACCTGATTTGGGATTTTTGATTGAAATGTGTTGTATATCGTCGATTTCGATTGTGATATTCGATATTCATTTTCGTGCACATTGTGCACTTGATTTGGATATTGCGCATACTTAAGGCGCTTGATGCATGCACTCTAGATGCACTAAATCGAGATTCTTCATGCATATCAGATGCACCTGATTTTGCGGTCAGGCACACACGTTGCCTTTGACAGGTGTTTTCGTGCACACCCGTTGCACTCAGATTTTGGTTTCCGTGGACATGTATGGTACATTCATGGATTTCGATTTCCGTGCGCACCAGACGCACGTGGCACTCATATATATATTTAGGATTGATTTCTTTTAGAGCAGTATATTTTATGATACTTACTATTTGGTTTAGTACTGAGCAGGACTAGTCAGAGGACAGTACCTGAGTATATTTTTGCATGCATTAATAGTTATCAAAGGGATTTCCAAAGAAGAGCTATAGTCTCAGTATTTACCTGCGTGTCCGAGATGACACGAAACATTTTATAAAGGAAACCCATCTAAAATTTCTTTCAAAACGGCGGGACGTGCATATTAAACAAAGGATTTATATATATATATATATATATATATATATATATATATATATATATATAGTTATTTTCTCACAATGGACGTCCACCATTGTGCAGTGTTGCGAACATCGCACGGCAATTTGAAAAAGGTTTGGCATGCATTGCTTCCAGATGTTTTAATGATGTATATCAAGTTGGTTTTCGTATTGGATCCTGACATTGATGTCTTCCCCATAACTCCGATGATTGCGGGATACTTGACGGAGTTTTGATTTTGGTTTATATATTTGTTTTTCATGCGCATGCATTGCGCTACGATATGTTTTATGTATTTATGATTTCGGAGCCACGACGACTTGATGGTTTTGCTGAAATGTTTTGGTATTTGGGGGAGTTTTAATTTAAATTCAGGGACCGAATTTCTTTAAGGGGGGAAGATTGTAACGTTTTGAAAATCGTTCAGGTGAAATTTCGGAAAATCGGTAAAATAACGGGTGTTTTCCGTAAAAATCAAGATATAAATATCTTTTAATATAAAATTAAATATACATATTCTAGCTATGTAATTGCTAGTATTTAGTGTTTATTGAGCCACTTGTAAAATTTCAAATTTATTGAAAAAGTTTCCGAAATTAATTATTTTAATACTATTTTAAGCCGTCACTAATACATTTAATTTGGGATAATTATAAATTGGAATGGGTTGATACAAATTTTGTGCATCATGACACATTAAACTAACTTGTAAAATATAGTTTTTGAAAGGAAAGGAAATTGTCAAACGGTTTTAGAAAATATCGAAGAAAAAGGCTAAAATAGTGAAATTAGTGTATATAGAAATTGGGGTATAATATTTATCATTTTCTTTCCTCACCCACACCCTCTCACCCCCCTCCCCATGTACTGGCCGAGCCTAGCAGGAACCCCCCCCCCAATTCCTTCACCTCATTAGGAAAGAAAACAAAGGAAAAAAGAAAAATTTAGAAAAAGAATTGATAAAAGAGTATGGGCTTTGTTGACTTGGACAACTTTGTTGACTTTCAACACCTCTCTCTCTCCTCATCCCCCCTCATTGTGACCGAGCCCCCTTCCCCAAAATCAGCAGCAGCCCCCATTTTCACCTCTCTTTTCTTTTCAAAAAATTGATCAAAATGCCTCAAAATCCATACAAATTCAAAGCTAAATCCAAATCCAACTCTTACCCATTTTCCCTTAGCCTAACATGCATAGACTTTGGTGAAAAGAGAGCAATTTGGAGGCCAAGATTTTCATGCTAGATCTATGGTTGTGAGGTATAAATCCTAACCAAGTTATTTAATTGTTGCTATCATACTTCAATTGAAGCTAATTTGGTGTTTAATTTGATTTCTATTTCAAGACATGAATTTTCAAGTGAAGGCTTTGAAATAAAAAGTTAGGGTTTGGATTCAATTAGAGTGGTTGCCACTTGCTTAAGGTTACAATGAGTAGATTAACATGTTAATGCTTGCTAAAACTAATCTAGTTGCTAGTTTGCATTTTTGTTAATTTAAACTGTAATAATTATATAAATTGCAAACTAGGTTTTTAAAATGAATATATTTTGGTGAGATAAAGTAGTAGTGAATATTTGTGTGACCTAATTATGATGTTAAATGAGCATTTTGGCAGTTAGAATTGTTAAAATATTTAAATTGGTTAAAACATTAAATTTTGAACCGAAATGGGAATTTGTGCTAACTAGGTTTTTGGGAAATAAACCGATTTGATTAATTTTAATATTTCGATGATTTTAACCCTATTTCATATATAATTAGTGATTTGTGAAACCATGATTGGTGTGTTTGGGTTTTCCTCAATGGTTTGACGTTTGTACATCGACATCGAGGGTTGGTTTGGCTATTCTTACATGCGTAGGCGATAGGTTTTGACCTATACATCATACGCGTGCCGATTTGGTTTTCGTATGCCGTTTCAATTTCGAATTGGGTTTTTATGCGATACGATACGTTGTGACATGTAGGTACCCCCATGTGGACTTCGAGACTGTTAGTGTATATGTCCTATAGGCCATTACCGTATCATACAAGTTTGGATATTACTTAATGGAAGCTTGGGATATTCACCTTGTATATACAATCTTGCTCAAAATAGTAGTATGCTACTTGGTTTGTTTCTACTTCAATGTGTACATGCGTTTATTCTAGTATATCGCCTATACACATTAGTGGAGCCCTTAGGATCTTTGCTTGATTACCAGCGTTGTGATGGCAGTCACACTAGTGGGGGCTGGGTAATCTATAAGCACATCGTTATGCAGGTCCCTAGTCGCAGGACTATCGAGACAGGGCATCGATACTCCGGAGTAGACTAGCGCATGCGCTTCTCATCCCAGAGTGGGAGATGGTCTGTCCCACAGCCATCAGTACGTCGTACTGGAGATAGTATGCGGGTACTCGTTGGGTTACGAGTACACTGGACAGGACTCGTCGGGTTGGTATTATACCTTTCGTCGGTTATCAGTTCCCAGGTGGCATGAGTACAGCTTAGTCCGCTGACTTGACACTGTCACTTCGCCTCTAGTGTGTTCCCACTGTACTTTGATTACTACCCTACCACGGCTCAAAGGAGTCGTGCAAACTGGTAGTAGTTGGGTGCAGTCCTGAAGCACTTGGAGGCAGTGACGGTTAGACAGGATTCGTCTCTCCCGATATTGGGGGTTGACATCGCGCTGTGTCTAGGAGAGCCATTACACGAGTAGTCCCTGGCCAGGGCAAGCGGGATATACTGGTAGGCTTCCAGTGTTATCTCAGGGTGTATTGGGCTTCACTCCGACACGACTTGTACCGCTGTTAGGGGACTGACGTTTACCGCCTCCTAGGCCCGCCATGCGATGTATCAGACGAACAGACCGGACTGTACGGAGATTGTCACATTCAGGCTCAGTAGGAGTTCAGATGGGTTTCACCTTGTCAGTCTTCTTGTCGGCATTTACCTGGGGACCGTTCCGCACAGCTAGTGCCGCTTGCGGTCTGTGGTTAAACCCACTTCCAGCGTAGTGTCGAGTCTTTAGAGTCCCACACAGAAAGCTATTCGCCTTTAGGCAAAAGAGTAGAGGTCGCATGGTTTTGCGACAGGTCGCATAGTTTTGCGGCAGGGTTCGGTCACATCCGTGCACTTATGCACGTACAGTGTCCGGACAGTTTACACTAGAGGGATTTGGTTTAAGCCAGATCGTAATGTACGTATTGGGATTGGATTTATCCAGTATCTATCCGCGTTCCTCGGAACGTGGATGCGGGTGTGTATGCACAGTTGACGGAGAGAGACAGAGACAGAGGATTCTCATTAGGGTTGTTGACCGTTGACTATTTACTGTTGACTTTTTGGTCAACCCTAATGAGAATATGATATATGATTAACAATAATATTAATTAAGTATTGTGGTGACATGGTTTTTGAGGGGTTGACTTTGTTGACTTGTTGACTTTGTTGACCGGTTGACTAGGTTGGACTAGTTTACTATCATGATGACAATGGCTATCATTTCATGGCAAAGAATTTTTACGTGCTTGTTTCTCTTGTAAGAAATGAGTGCATGAAATGATTTAGCCATTTTGACTTGAACCATTTTACACAATACTTGATCATTATTTTTTTGATGATGGTTTTGGATTATGAGAGCCAAGAGAGAAAAGTCTTCTATGATTCTATCATTCTCATTCTCTCTCTTGTTCTTGAGCTCTCATCTCCTTCCTCTTGCTCTCCCTCTCTTAGTCTATGGTTCACTTGTCTCATGTGTTGAGAACCAAGAACCATCAAGAAAATCCCAACACACTCTTTTATACTCATTCTAGTTCATAAGGTTTAGCAAACCAAGTGAACTAGTTTCTTCAAAGACCGAAGAAGAAGCCAAAGGTAGGAGCTTTCGAGGTGGATCTATTTTCGGCGCAAGGAGACGACGGAGTGAAGCCGATCCGGACAACCATCGAGGCTTGAAGACTAAGGAGATCAAGAAAGAAAGGTATAACCCCCTAACCGAGTAGTTAACAACCCTTAGTTAGGTTGTTAGTTAGATGTTTAACAAAGATCCGGTTTTGAGTCCATGTTACCACCTCTAGAAAAATTGTTTTTCACCAAATTCCGCATGCCCGAAAGTACCGAGAGAGGTAGCATGGACTTACAGTGGTATCAGAGCCTAGTTAAACTCTATCTAACATGTTAGCAAAGTAACTAGAAGATCGATCAAAGAAAAAGTCACGAAATGAACCCGAGTTGTCAAGTTTCTGCCGATTTTTTTTCTGTTCAAAAGTTGATAATTTTCATGTTAAAAATCGGCTCAGGCTTTTGTATGAATAACTATCAAATTTGGTCCCACGAACCGTTCAAAGAGCCACGGAAACGCGGCGGGAGCACGCTACCGCCGCGGTTCCGCGGCCGAGTTGACTCGGCCGAGGTCCAAATTTGGTGCAGTGTATTTCTGGAGTTGTTTTGGGATTTTTGGTATATGTATTTTCTGCCCAGATTTTCCATAACGAAAATTTTGTGTTTGGGGCCTATAAATCCGTATTTTTGATCGAACTTCTAAAAGACTTAAGCTAACGGGTTTTTCTGTGATGTGATATTTGTATTGAACGTCTGCTAATCGCTATATGTCGATTAGTGGGGGTTATACAAATCTGTGATCTGTAATGTTATTGGAATGTGTATATGAATTCATTGGATTGTCGCGGGTGAATAGCCGGGGGTTGTGAGACGAGAGTTTTCTTTTCTTTCAATTCATGTAAATTTGTAAATTGATGTAATAATTATTAGTATGGCCGCACAACCGGGTCGGGGTTGTAGCCGTCATTGTATAATTTCTTTTTACTGTTTTTGCTCCTAGGATAGACCCATGGAGGGGGTGCACAAACTACCGGGTATGCCGAAGTGCCGAGTGGCCTACTCACAGGGTTGAGGGAGGTTGCTTCGCTTCGGGTACTTGGCGGGTAGTTTGCCGCATCCGTAGGGGTCTTGGGTGGGGTATTGGCTATTCACCGCGACCGTGTAATCTGCTTTTCGTTACAGGATCGTACGAATTGCAGGTTCCTAGTCTATCCAATGTTTTCATCTGTGATCTGAAATATCTATCATTGCAATATATCTATATATGATATTATTTAGGCGTTGCTTATGTTTTACAGCCGCGCTAGCCCAGCCCCCGCTCTGTCGTTAGTTAAGTAACCTAACGGGTAATGACGGGGCCCCGTGGCGAATGCGAATGGCATAAGCGTACGTCATATTTTAGTTGTTTTCTGCAATGGTAGGATTAACTGATGGGACGGATTAAAAGAACTAATGCAAGAATATCACGCATTAAAAGAACTAATGCAAGAAAATAAACCAAGTAAAAGTCGTTGGAACACTTTCGAAAAACCACTCGGTTCTTTTCAAAACTAACTTTTAAATGCGGAGTTTGAGCCACTCCTTTTAAAAGCTATCTCGTTCCATCGACTATATCAAGTTCACTACGTTCACGGTTTCGCCAAAACCATTCGTAGCCCTCCGTCGTTTCACATAAATAGTCAATAGTATTCAAGCTATGTATGTTGGCGAAAGTCATGGCATAGTGATTGGTAGCTATTGGGTATTCATGTGTAGCATAGATAGATGCGTTGGTTTGGGACAGTCGTACTGCCATTTTGGCCAAAGTCAAAGGTAGATACGGATGGATCCAAATTAACCTGGAGAATGACGGGTAGAACTTGACATGTGACTTATGATATTTTGGCCAAAGTCAAGGTCATAAGAGCATGGGGCAAAAATCCACATCGGGAGTTTCAAAAAAACTGAAACTTGCTAGTGTTGCATACCATTTGGAGTGTGATGAATCTGGTAGGATTCCTTCAGTTTCCTCACGCGATGATATTTGGATCCCTATCCTACCGTAAGTATATGCTACTCCTCGGGAAATTTCTCACTTAACGATCAATGCTATAAACCTAGTAGGTGTCTAGAAAGGTGTTAGCGGGGCTACGCCCCCAGGGAAAAGAGGTTCTTAAATTAAGGAACTTCGCGAAAGCGTTGGAAAACCTCCCTCGAAGTACCGACACCAGCCTGGCCGAACGGTTAAGTAAGTATTGTACGGTGAGATTGATCCTGACTTATTCTTCCTTTTTGGTTTGAGGAGGGATTCGAGAAACAGTGGGAGCCATCCTGTTTAGACAAACTAAAAACCACTCTAAACTTGTAAGAGCATCATGCTGAGTGTTTCTTCTTCTCTCTCCTAATTGCAGCGACCAATCGACATGACTGGACTTAAGTTACTTCTAGATAAAAACATACTGACAGGGCCAAACTACAAAGATTGGCTCAGGAATGTCAAAATGGCAATCACTTACGACAAGCTGGGGTATCTTCTTACCACCAAAGCTCCCCCTGTCCCACATCCCAAAACCAGCGTCGCGGATAAGGAAATCCGTAAGACCTGGGAACTAGATTGCGCGAAGGCCAAGTGCCTCGTGCTTGCCTCTATGGACAACGAACATCAGAGGAGGCACGAGAATATGGACCTCGAATCCATATTTCTCCATACAAAAGAACTGTATGGAGAGCAGTCTCGTATCGCAAGATACGAAGTGTCGAAGAAGTTATTTTCGGCAAGGTTGGCTATCGGATCATCGGTAGCGGAACACGTGCTTAAGATGATTGGCTTCATTGAGGAGCTCGCGGAACTTGGGACCACGTTAGAGAATGAGCTCTATACTGACTTGATTCTCCAGTCCCTTCCTTCCACTTACGCCCAGTTTATACTGAACTTCAACTTACAAGAAAAAGAAGTTGAACTTTCAGAACTCCTCAACATGCTGAGGAGTGCAAAGGGCACCCTACAGAAAGCTAAGGAAACATCCAGTTTGTTTGTAGGAGGATCTTCCTCTTCTAGGTCCAAGGCGAAAGCCAAGGGAAAGAAGAAGAAAGCCCCCGCCAAACCAAGGGGCGGTGTTAGTAAAGTGGATACGAAGGGAAAAGCAAAAGCAACAAAGAAAGCGGGAAAGCTTGTGGATAAGGAAGAATGCTTCTATTGTCATAAGAAAGGACACTGGAAGAATGATTGCAGGGCTTGGAAAGTCAGGACACAGGAATTGAAGCAGGTTGCGGCTTCAGCTTCAGGTGTGTATGTTATTGAAAACTGTCTTTCAATAAACTCTACTTCCTGGGTATTGGATACCGGATCAGGACCTCATATCTGTAATTCTTTGCAGGCATTGAGAAACCGTAGGGTTTTGAAGGCAGGTGACATGACCCTCAGAGTTGCAAATGGAGCTAGCATGGATGCTAAGGCCGTGGGGGACTATCACCTGGGAATGTCAGATGGACATGTTTTGGTTTTGCGTAATTGTTTTTTTGTACCCATCGCAACTTGTAATATCATTTCTGTATCTTTAGTTTCTAAAGAAGGTTATGAATTTGCATTTGTAAGTAATGTTGTAAACATTCACCTTAATCAAGTTTTGATTGGGCCAGGTACATTGAGCAATGGTATATACGTATTAAACCAACCACAGATTTTCAATGTCCAGAATACACACAAAAGAAAGTCTCCGGAAATCAATCAGACTTTCTTATGGCATCGTAGACTGGGTCGAATCAATGAGAGAAGGTTGACGAAGTTACATACAGAAGGATATTTGAATCCGTTCGAATATCAATCATATGCCACTTGTCAATCCTGTCTCAAAGGAAAGATGACAAAGACTCCGTTCACTGGACACGGAGTAAGAGCGAGCGAGCTCTTGGAACTCGTACACAGTGACGCGTGCGGTCCAATGTCTACACATGCGCGAAGCGGTTATTCTTACTTCATTACTTTTACGGATGACTTTTCAAGGTACGGTTATGTCTTCTTAATGAAACATAAGTCCGAAGCCTTTGGAAAATTCCAGGAATATAAGAATGAAGTAGAAAAACAAACCGGCAAAAGTATCAAGATTCTAAGATCGGATCGAGGTGGAGAATACTTAAGTGCCGTGTTCCTGGACTATTTAAAAGAGAACGGAATTCTCTCTCAGCTTACTCCTCCATACACTCCGCAACATAACGGTGTATCGGAGAGACGAAACCGAACCCTATTGGATATGGTACGGTCCATGATGAGTAACGCTGAGTTACCGCGATCATTCTGGGGGTATGCGCTAGAATCAGCTGCATACCTTTTGAACCGAGTTCCTACTTAGACTGTGCCTACTACGCCATATGAGATGTGGTGTGCGAAGAGACCCTATCTTAATCACATTAAGACATGGGGAAGTCCAGCTTTTGTCAAAAAGCAGCATGCGGACAAGCTCGAGGCACGCTCAGTACAGTGCAAGTTCGTGGGATATCCAAAGAACTCCAAGGGATATTTCTTCTACTGCGAAGAGGAACAAAAGGTTTTTATTTCTCGTCATGCCCACTTTCTAGAACACTAGTTCTTAGAAAAGGAAATTGGTGGGAGCGCAGTAGAACTCGAAGAAATTCCAGAACCACGAGCTATTACTGAAAGCTTAGTGGAACCAGAGGGTTCAAAAGAACAGGACATTCCTACGCCGCTCCGCAGGAGTAGTAGGCAGTCTCATCCGCCCGAGAGATACTACGGTTTTCTCATAGACGGGGATAGAGAGGATTGCATCATAGTTTATGATGACCCTACTAGCTTCCAGCAAGCCGTTCAGAGCGTCGACTCGGTAAAATGGATGGATGCAATGCGGACCGAAATGGAGTCCATGTACACCAACAAAGTATGGATGTTGGACATTGCTCCAGACGGGGTAAAACCCGTAGGATGCAAGTGGATCTTCAAAAGGAAGATTGGTGTAGATGGACAGGTTGAGACCTATAAAGCTAGACTTGTTGCAAAGGGTTTCCGTCAAAGACCTGGCTTGGACTATGACGAAACCTTTTCTCCAGTGGCTATGTTGAAATCCATTCGGATCCTTCTTGCCATTGCTGCCTTCCACGATTATGAGATCTGGCAAATGGACGTAAATATCAATTTTCTAAAATGGAAATTTAGAGGAGTGTGTCTATATGGAGCAACCAGAGGGTTTCATTCAGAGGGGGAGCAGCGGAAAGGTGTGCAAGTTGCTTAAGTCCATCTATGGACTAAAGCAGGCATCGCGGAGTTGGAACATCTGTTTTGATGAGACGGTCAAGGAATTTGGCTTTATCAAAAATCCAGATGAACCATGCATCTATAGTAGATTTGTAGCGAGAACTGTAGTATTCCTCGTTTTATACGTGGATGACATTCTCTTAATAGGAAATGACATTCCTATGCTACAATCTGTCAAGGGGTTCTTGTCATACAGGTTCTCCATGAAAGACCTGGGTGATGCCTCATACATCCTTGGGATCCGGATCCATCGTGATAGATCCAAGCGGATATTAGGACTTTCACAGTCCAGGTACATCGACACCATAATGAAAAGATTCAGTATGGAAGATTCCAAGCGCGGTAACCTACCGGCTTGTCACGGGATCACCATTTCTAACGAGATGTCTCCCAAGACTTATTTGGAGAGGGATCGCATGTCTATTATACCCTACGCTTCTGCGGTAGGCTTTATAATGTATGCGATGTTGTGTACCAGACCGGATGTAGCTTATGCACTGAGTGTGGTAAGCCGGTATCAATCAAACCCTGGGGAGAAACATTGGATAGCGGTAAACAACATTCTCAAGTACCTGAGAAGGACTAAGGAGATGTTCTTGGTGTATGGCGGAAAAGACCTCCAGATCGAGGCCTTTGCTGACTCCAGCTTCCAGAGTGACAAGGATGATTCTAAGTCCATGTCGGGTTTTGTCTTTACCCTCAATGGAGAGGCGGTGTGTTGGAAGAGTTCCAAACAGGAAACCGTTGCAGACTCGACGATGGAAGCGGAATACATCGCTGCATCTGATGCCGAAAAAGAAGCTGTCTGGATAGGGAAGTTCTTACAAGAACTTCAGGTGGTTCCGTCCATTGTTGATCCAATACCTCTGTATTGCGACAACAACGGGGCTATAGCTTTAGCGAAGGAACCCAGGTCCCATCAGAGATCCAGACACATCTTAAGGCGGTATCACCTGATCTGGGAGATCGTGGATCGCCAGGAGATCGAGGTTCGGAGGGTTGCTTCAGAAGATAACACTGCAGATCCATTCACCATGGCCTTGCCCCAGACTCAGTTCGAGCGGCTGATCGAGATTATAGGTCTTCGATACGCCAGTACATGGCCTTAGTGCAAGTGGGAGATTGTTAGTGTATATGCCCTAGAGGCCATTACTGTATCATACTAGTTTGTATATTACTTAATGGAAGCTTGGGATATTCACCTTGTATATACAATCTTGCTCAAAATAGTAGTATGCTACTTGGTTTGTTTCTACTTCAATGTGTACATGTGTTTATTTTAGTATATCGCCTATACACATTAGTGGAGCCCTTAGGATCTTTGCTTGATTACCAGCGTTGTGATGGCAGTCACACTAGTGGGGGCTGGGTAATCTATAAGCACATCCTTATGTAGGTCCCTAGTCGCAGGACTATCGAGACAGGGCATCGATACTCCGGAGTAGACTAGCGCATGCGTTTCTCATCCCAGAGTGGGAGATGGTCTGTCCCACAGCCATCAGTACGTCGTACTAGAGATAGTATGCGGGTGCTCGTTGGGTTACGAGTACACTGGACAGGACTCGTCGGGAACTGACCGGTTGGTATTATACCTATCGTCAGTTATCAGTTCCCAGGTGACATGAGTACAGCTTAGTCCGCTGACTTGACACTGTCACTTCGCCTCGAGTGTGTTCCCACTGTACTTTGATTACTACCCTACCACGGCTCAAAGGAGTCGTGCAAACAGGTAGTAGTTGGGTGCAGTCCCGAACCACTTGGAGGCAGTGACGGTTAGAAAGGATTCGTCTCTCCCGGTATTGGGGGTTGACATCGAGCTGTGTCTAGGAGAGCCATTACATGAGTAGTCCCTGGCCAGGGCAAGCGGGATATACTGGTAGGCTTCCAGTGTTATCTCAGGGTGTATTGGGCTTCACTACGACACGACTTGTACCGCTATTAGGGGACTGACTTTACCGCCCCCCTAGGCCCGCCATGCGATGTATCAGACGAATTGACTGGACTGTACGGAGATTGTTACATTCAGGCTCAGTAGGAGTTCAGATGGGTTTCACTTCGTCAGTCTTCTTGTCGGCATCTATCTGGGGACCGTTACGCACAGCTTGTGCCGCTTGCGGTCTATGGTTAAACCCACTGCCAGCAAATCTTTAGAGTCCCACACAGAAAGCTATTCGCCTTTAGGCAAAAGAGTAGAGGTCGCATGGTTTTGCGACAGGTCGCATGGTTTTACGGCAGGGTTCGGTCACATCCGTGCACTTATGCACGTACAGTGTCCGGACAGTTTACTCTAGCGGGCTTTGGTTTAAGCCAGATCGTAGTGTACGTATTGGGATTGGATTTATCCAGTATGTATTCGTGTTCCTCGGAACACGGATGCGGGTGTGTATGCACAGTTGACGGAGAGAGACAGAGGCAGAGGATTCTCATTAGGGTTGTTAACCGTTGACTGTTGACTATTGACTTTTTGGTCAACCCAAATGAGAATATGATATATGGTTTACAATAATATTAATTAAGTATTGTGGTGACATGGTTGTTGAGGGGTGGACTTTGTTGACTTGTTGACTTTGTTGACCGGTTGACTTGGTTGGACTAGTTGACCATCATGATGACAATGGCTATCATTTCATGGCAAAGACTTTTTACTTGCTTGTTTCTCTTGTGAGAAATGAGTGCATGAAATGATTTAGCCATTTTGACTTGAACCATTTTACACAATACTTGATTATTATTTTTGTGATGATGGTTTTGGATTATGAGAGCCAAGAGAGAAAAGTCTTCAATGATTCTATCATTCTCATTCTCTCTCTTGTTCTTGAGCTCTCATCTCCTTCCTCTTGCTCTCCCTCACTTGTCTCATGTGTTGAGAACCAAGAACCATAGAGAAAATCCCAACACACTCTTCTCTACTCATTCTAGTTCATAAGGTTTAGCAAACCAAGTGAACTAGTTTCTTCAAAGACCGAAGAAGAAGCCAAAGGTAGGAGCTTTCGAGGTGGATCTATCTTCGGCGCAAGGAGACGACGGAGTGAAGCCGATCCGGACAACCATCGAGGCTTGAAGACGAAGGAGATCAAGAAAGAAAGGTATAACCCCCTAACCGAGTAGTTAACAACCCTTAGTTAGGTTGTTAGTTAGATGTTTAACAAAGATCCGGTTTTGAGTCCATGTTACCACCTCTAGAAAAATTGTTTTTCACCAAATTCCGCATGCCCGAAAGTACCGGGAGAGGTAGCATGGACTTACAGAGACGACAAACAAGCGCGTGGCGACGTCGGCACCGGCGAGCGAAGATCAGGTGAGTAGATTTATATCTACGGGGAGAAGTCGGGTGGATGACGTATTGCACCCCCGCAGTTCGTAGTATATTTATGATATATAATTGGATATATATGTGGTTTATGATCCGGGGATGATTATCAAGTTATGATTATGTGTTTATGGTTAGTTTGGTGTTATTAGAAGGAAACTAGCATAGCTTCTTAGTCGCGAAATCTAGAATAGGTTTACACCCACACGCGCACACCTGCATTCATTTTATTACCGGCGTGTATATTGGGATACGTATATATACACACACACACACATGGGTATGGGGCTATGTATATATATACGTATTCATATACACGGATTATGAGGATAGCACTTGGGATTGGAGATGAGTCGATGAGATTGGGCTTGAGGCCGTGAGATTGGTGATGTGATATGGTTCGTGTTTGAGATACGACGTGATGTTTTAGCGGGTCCTTTCGACGTGGTGTTTTCAGACACACGCATGCATTTACATATGTGGTATCAGTATTGTACTAGACGTGGATCAGTATCCCCGATCATGATAATTGATAAAGAGGATACCGGATGAATAGTGTGATTGATGTCAAATTGACCCATACCCAGATTTGGGGTGCCATACAACGGATTTACCGTAAGAGCTATATTGTTAATAGATCCGTACTCTTGACTCGAGGATGTCATATTGTATTAGGGTATCGTATGGGATACTATTGAGGCGGGATCACCGACTATTATATATATATATATATATATATATATATGTATGTATCGACTCAGATGTTATGCAGTTTTCTTACCTTTTGATCAGTCAGTTTAGTTAGTCCGGTAGTTTACATGTACTTAATAGATTAGACTCGAGTCATACCTATTTCAAAACTAACGAATCGTGACTATCATAAAGACAGGCCAAGGGGTTCTACGAATATTTCAATGGATGTATCTTTTCTTAAAAACACCGTAACCCTTATTTTCAAAACACCACGACTCGTGTTATTTTAAATGACCAACCTGTATGACTCATATTTATATAAATGCAGATTAGTTATCACTGTGTTTATTATTCAGCTCCCGCATATTCTTGCTGTTCGGATCGCACCGCATGCTTATATTGTGTTTTCATATGCCATTATTGAGATCATGCTGTTAGGACACCAGCACCATTACGGATGATGTGTATATTCCACATACACTTACTTGCCCGCTCACACACATCATCATCGGTAATTGCCATGTCACGAACACTTTAGAGAATATTGCTCATTGACATAGCTTGTTAACTGATAGTTCAACATGGTATTAGCGTACTCGTCTTTATATGCTAGTTTAGACATTGCAGTTATTACTTGCCACTAGTTTGAGATGAGTTTAATTGCATGATTAAGGAATTCAAGTTAGGGTTTTGTTGTGGATTTGGGTTGTGATAAATTGTGCATGGTTATGTGATGTTGATTAACATCTTAAGTATTGTAGAAAACTAATCTAGTTGTTAATTACAAACCATTACTTATAAAATGCCCTAATTAAGTTATTTTGCTAACTGGGGTTTTTGGAAAATTATGAAATGCTTTAGGTTAAAATATAATTATGGTTTCATGTCATTATTAATATCATATTGAGTGGTTTAATGCCTTTAGTTCATGAAAATCCAAGCTAAATTGTTGTTTGTGTATTTTTGCTATAAAATTGTTAAAATTTGATATTTTGTAAACTAGAATTTTGGGGTCAATGGATTTAATGAGATTAAATTATGGGAATTGTTTTTATGACTTATTTAAGATATTTAATAAGTATTATTGCCGCTAGATTTGTTTTAACGTCGAGTTTTGTACTAAAACGGGTAATTTTTGCTTGCTAGATTTTCGGAAAAATGACTTTTAAGGTGAATTTGTGTTTTTTGTGAATTCTAACCTATTTTATGTTATAATTAGTGTTCTTGAATGCGCAAATGAGAGTGTTTGGGTTTTTCTCGATGGTTTGAAGTTTGTACATCGACATCGAGGGTTGGTTTGGCTATTCTTGCCTGCGTAGGCGATAGGTTTTGACCAATGCGTGATACGCGTGCCGATTTAATTTTCGTATGCCGTTTCGATTTCAAATTTAGTTTTAATGCGATACGGTGTGTTATGATATGTGGGTACCCCATGTGGACTTCGAGACGACAAGCAAGCGCTTGGCGACGTCGGCACCGGCGAGCGAGGACCAGGTGAGTAGATTTATATCTACGGGGAGAAGTCGGGTGGATGGCGTATAGCACCCCCGTAGTCTGTGGTGATGTATACGAATACGTATACACACATATATATTGATTATTTATTATTGAGGTTATTGATGATAAAGATAGATTTTAGGTGTAAATGGATAGGTTTAGTGTTGCGAGACCCTAGAGTAGAGGTTGCACCACATTTACACACACACCCATACTTGCATACATTCTTCTTCACATGTGCTTATATGGGGTTATATAGTTATGTGTTCACATGGGTATGGGACTATGTGTTCATATACTAGATTTTGAGGATAGTACTTGGGATCTGAGATGAGTCAATGAGATTTGATTTGAGGCCGTGAGATCGGTGATTTGGCAGGGTTCGTATTTGAGATACGACATGACGTTGTAGCGGGTCCTTTGACGTAGTGTTTCACATACATGCATGCATACGTAGGTGGTATCAGTATTGTACCAGACGTAGGTCAGTACCCCGATCATGATATTTGATAAAGAGGATAGCAGATGAATAGTATGATGAATGTGATATTGACCTGTACCCAGATTTGGGATGCCGTACGACGGATTTATTACGAGCTATATATTGATGATTGATTCACACCCTTGACTTGGGATGTCTGGCAATAGATATGGTATCGGAAATGATATTATTGAGGCGGGATCACCGACTATACATATACATGTATGTATATGTATCGACTCCGATGCTAGGCGGTTTCCTTACCTGTAGTTCAGCTTGTTAGTTCAGCCGTATAATTTAGTGTAGTTGTTAGATTAGATTAGACTCCTACCTATTTCAAAAACTAGCAGATCGTGGGTATTTTAAAAGACAGGTCAAGGGATCTACGGATATTTCAAAAGACGTATCCTTTCTTAAAACCACCGTAGCCCTTATTTCCAAAACCCCACGATTCGTGTAATTTCCAATGGCACCATTATTTAATATTTAGTTCCCGCTCATTATGGTTGCTCGCTCCGCATCGCATACTTACATTGTTATTTCATATTGCATTGTTGATATTATGTTGTTAGGACACCAGCACCATTACCGATGATGCGTATGTACCATGTACACTTACTTGCCGGCTCTCACACATCCTCATCGGTAATTTCCATGTCACGTAAACCTTAGAAAATATTATGGCTTAACTTAGCTTGATAGCTAGTAGCTTGACATGATATTAGTGTACTTACCTTATATGCCAGCTTAGATATTGTAGTTATTACTTGTCACTTCATGCGTACTGTTATTCATTGTTATGCCGTATCCATAGATTCTCATGCCTATATTCATGGTTTTACTTGCTATTGATGATTTGGATTCAGATTTCCATGAGATTTTCTGGATTCGGGGGAAAACCGCAAAACTTGTATAAGCTTCTTTCCTCTCTTTTAAATAAAAAGTGCAGTTTTCCCATGATGTATGAGTTGTCCACCATGAGTTTGCTGATGGATTTCGAGACCCGATTCGAGGAGTTGGATGAACCGTTTCGGGTACATGGTAGGCCCGGTGCGGTACCCCGGGGCGAGAAGGCCGTGTTGTTGACGTTAAGCCTGGCAGGGGAGCACTACCGACATGTGATTTTACCCGACGCGTCGGATATCCGAAGGATACCGTCGTGGTCTTGAGATTGATGGTAGGGGCCAGTCAGGACTGACGACGCTCTAGATAGTGAGATTGATACTGAGATTTTGAGATATTGAGGTACTGAGATTTGATGATACAGGCCAGTCCGGATAGCCGGAGCCTCGGATTTTTGAGATATTGGGATTTATGTTTTGTGTCGATACTAGACACTGTTTATGCTGATTTGATTTATGATGCCTCGCTTTAAAAATAAAGTAATCTCCCAAAGTTATGAAAGCAGTTTCTTCAATACATGTATTCTGTTTTCATGCATTCCTACATCATCCATATGATATATTGCTATCTAAGGCACTGGCACGAGCACTTGGTATTACTGTTGTCTAGTGGTATACCCAAGTCATGGTTATAGGCTGTTGGTTATATTTTGAGGATATATTATGATCGTTGACCTAGGTTTGCGTTGTTCATGCGGTTTCTGTTCGTAGATGTTTTTCTACTCACGAGTTGGTAACTCACCCCCGTTGTGCCACAGTTCCTTGCTGGTTTTGCCGTACAGGTTTCATTACGGCTTTGCTGGCACTGCTTCATTCGGGTGACTTGCTAGTAGGTGGGTTTATTGGTATCGTACCCATCATATTACCTTGTATAATATTATTCAGTTGTATCTAATAAATTCCATCAACCAAACTTGTATTTATTTCAGAGATAGAGACCAGTGATGTTATTCTTTCGACCTTAGAGTCGCACGTTATATTTCTGTGTATTTCTGGTGGTTTTGAGTTTCCTTTTGAGTTTTGATCCTCGCCCTTGGCGTTGTTTATTATATTGCTTGTGTGGTTGTGACCGTCGATTGACGAAGAGCTAGCTCCCGCTTGGGGATGCCTTTTATTGATTTCGTATACTATTCATGTTGTATCCCGTTTGGGGGCCCGTATTTGCAAAGGAGACTCTACCGAAATTTTCAGGAAATATTTGATGTTTTTAAAAAAAAACGCATAATTTGGCTTATGCTATTAAAACTACTTGATTTAAATTGATTTTCCTTCACTGTACTACTTTTCTTGGTTTTGGATTTCTGGATTTTCGGCTTACTTAGATTACGTACGCCTCGAGACGTTTCGTAGTCTAAGTGTCGGTCGTGTTCCGTACTTTCGGTTCGTGACAAAGTTGGTATCAGAGCGTTAGGTTTTACCTTCGGAGCGTAGGATGACCCTTGGTTGATGGAATAGGTGACTAAAGTAAAGTGACGTGACGTGGGTATGTTCCGCGGCATACTTACGATACGCTACTCCACTTAAGGAGCATTAGGATATATATTTCTTTGCTGAGTATTATATTCATTCCTGATCTAGCCTCATCGGTACCAGTTATGGTTTTGCTGCCACGATTACGGGCAGGGAGAGCTACGGCTAGAGTTGCGGTCAGCATGAGCTCGTCAAGAACGAGGACTGACCACGGCATGATTCCGGCAACATACGATTGCAGAGATGTGTCTTTTTATTGTGCTTTCTCGCCACGAGCGTTGGGTGGATTGCTGTATGAGATTACTCAGACGTGCAGATCAGCCCCAGAGGATTGAGCCAATGACAGAGGCCAACCAGATTTTGATGGCCGTTGGTGTATTGCTTACTCATGATGATTGAGGCACTGTTCAACGTGCGGACGAGTGAACCAGTTGTTGCTGCGAATGACGGGATATCACCCCAGATGTTGGAGCTATTGCAGTACAAGGTTGTACTAAGAGATGATAGAAGGTCGCTAGTCACTGAGGATGAATGACTAGGACATGTGGTTCGTTCGTTACCCCGATGCGAGGTCATCAGATTGATTGATTCCAGCTAGAGACGACTTCTTGTGGAGACGTTGAGAGTCGACAGAGACGATCGAATGTCAGCAACCTATTATTCCAAGTTTAAAGTATTCGGAAAGACATGCAGGCAATTCTATGGACCCTCTAGAAGAATGAAACCCTAACTCGACTTAATGGCCGTTTGAAAGCCTTTGAACCTTAGGGTTTGCGGAAGTTCCACGGCGCCATTAGTGAGGCTTGGGTTTGCCCTTCTACGACTGGACCATCGATGCTGTGGTACGTACTTGATACTATTAAACTGTACCCAAGATGTTGAGCTCTTGGGGGATTATGAGATTTTGAAGAATCGATCGGATGGTTCGACTTCATTCGGATGCTAGGTGGTGAGATGCATTTCTTGGGAGACTCCAGATACGAGGATAGCCGTTGGAGCTCAGTCCATGCAGCCACGACGAGACGAGTCCGAAGCAGTCGACATTAGAGAAAAATGGAGTAAAGAGGTCCGTACAAGATCTGGTTAAGATGACGTTCCACTCCGCCGACATCAGAGATGCGATACGCATGCCGAGGCATTGTGCTGGATATATCTTCCAAAAGGAGTCGCGATGAGTATGCAGCCGTTCCGGAACAAGAAACAGATATAGTAAAGGACGATGACTTCCGGAGAGTTCGGCAGAGACGAGATTTGGGAGAGATCTCGATAGGACCTTTCTGGGACAAATTACGAGAAGACTTGGACCCAGGAGTGGTCAAGTTACGCACATTGGCAGGCCAGATTTCAGGATCGTCGACGAGACATGCTATGAGTGACCACGACAGTTTGCCAGAGATTCTTGGAGGATGTGCTTGAGCGGGACTATTCCGCCATACTTGATTTTGGTATTTTGAGCGATCTATTCGCATGATTGATTTTGATGATTGAGTTTCATGATATTTGTTTTCATGGACCATGGTTGCACGTACTGAGTATTTACGATTTTTGCACAGTGGTTGCACTTGATATCGTTTTCGTGCCTTGGTTTCTCACGTTTATGATTTTATGGGTTTCATACAGTTGAGTTGATTTTGTGCGTATGTACGCACACGATTTGGTTTTTGCATTCGGTATAGTTCACATATGCTTACAGTGCAGTGTTACGTATATTGTGCATTTAGATGAACTGGACTTCGATTTCGATTGTGATGCTCGATATTTGTTTTGTGCACCTTGTGCACCTGATTGGATTTTGCGCATGTTCGGCGCTTGATATCGGATTTCATGATTTCGTGCATAATGGATGCACCTGATTTGGATTTTCGCACATGATTGAGCGCAGGTTTTGAGATAAAATTTTGGTGCACAACAGATACATTAAATTGAGATTCTTCATGCATGTCAGATGCATCCGTTTTGCTGTCAGGCACTCACGTTGCCTTTGACAGATGTTTCGTGCACACCCGATGCACTTAGATCTTGTTTCTGTGCACATGTTGGCATATGGATTTTGATTTCCGTGCGCACCAGACACACGTAGTATTCGTATGCATATTTTGGGATTGATTTCTTATAGAGCGGTACGTTTTTATGATATTTGCTATGTGTTTTCGTACTGAGCAGGACTAGTCAGAGGACAGTAGCTGAATGTATTTTGCATGCATTGATAGCTATCGAAGGGAATTCCAAAAAGCGAGCTATAGTCTCAGTATTTAGCTACGTGTCTGATATGACACGAAACGTTTAAAACAAGAAAAACCTTCCAAATTGTTTCCTAAATGGCGGAACGTACAGTTCAAACAAAAGGTATATATGTATATAATTATTTTCTTATGATAGACGTCCGCCACTGTGCAGTGTTATGCGCATTGCACAGCGACTTTAAGAGATTTGGCATGCATTCCCTTCAAATATTTACAAATATAGATTTGATATTTACGTGTATAGTTTCGAGTTATATCATATTGGTTTTGTATTGGATTTGACATTTGTGTCTTTACCATGACTCCGATGATTGCGGAATGCTTGACGGAGTTTTGATTTTGAGTTATATGCTCATTTTTCATGCGCATGCGTTGCGCTACGATTTGTTTATGTATTTACGATTTCGGAGCCCCGACGACTTGATGGTTTTGGCTTAGATGTTTTAGTATTTGGGGGGAATTTTAATTTAAATTCGGGGACCGAATTTCTTTAAGAGAGGAAGATTGTAACGTTTTGAAAATTGTTTCGGTGGAATTTCGGAAAATCGGTAAAATAAGGCGGGTTTTCTGTAAAAAGTCAAAATACAAATATCTTTATTATAAAAATTAAATATACATATTCTACCTATGTAATTGCTAGTATTTTGTGTATATTAAGCCACTAGTGAAATTTCAAATTTTCTGAAAAAAATTATTTTAATATTATTTTAAGCCGTCAGTAATACATTTAATTAGGGAAAATTACAAATTGGAATATGTTGATACAAATTTTATAATTCATGGCACGTTAAACAAAATTTTAAAATATTGTTCCTGAAACGAAATCGTTTGCCAAAACGGTTTAGAAATTATTGAAGAAAAAAGTCTTTTTTAGTGAATTTAGTGTAAATGGATGTTTGGGGTATAGTATTTATCATTTTTCTTCCCCCCACACCCATACCCACACTCACACACCCCCATTTATCCTTCCCCATGGCTGAATTCAGCAGCCTCCCCTCAATTGTCCCCACTTGTGTTGCAAAAGAAAAGAAAGAAAAGAAAAGAAAAGAAAAGAGAATGATAGAAATAAAAGGTGGACTTTTTGACCCCATTCTCTCTACAATCACCTCACACTCTCTTCACCTCCCCATTTGGCCGAGCCCACTGCTAATTTCAGCAGCCCATCCCCTCTCTTTCCCTCATCTCATCTCTTCTCCAAAAATCCTCAAAAAAATTGCCAAAAATCAAAGTAAAACCTCACCAAAATCAAAATCCGACTCCTACCCATTTCTCATTAGCCAAAATTGCATGGATCTAGGGAACAAAATTTCGATTTGGGAGGCTATGTGTGCTTGTGGATCTTCAAAATTATTGGGTATAAATTCCAACCCTTTTTGCTTAATTTGTTAGTTAATTTCTTAAAGCTAATTAATTAAGTAATTAATTAGGTTTTAGATGAGTTTAATTGCATGATTAAGGAATTCAAGTTAGGGTTTTGTTGTGGATTTGGGTTGTGATAAATTGTGCATGGTTATGTGATGTGGATTAACATCTTAAGTATTGTAGAAAGCTAATCTAGTGGTTAATTACAAACCATTACTTATAAAATGCCCTAATTAAGTTATTTTGCTAACTAGGGTTTTTGGAAAATTATGAAATACTTTAGGTTAAAATATAATTATGGTTTCATGTCATTATTAATATTATATTGAGTGGTTTGATGCTATTAGTTCATGAAAATCCAAGCTAAATTGTTGTTTGTGTATTTTTGCTATAAAATTGTTAAAATTGGGTATTTTGTAAACTAGAATTTTGGGGTCAATGGAATTTAATGAGATTAAATTATGGGAATTGTTTTTATGACTTATTTAAGATATTTAATATGTATTATGGCCGCTAGATTTGTTTAAACATCAAGCTTTGTACTAAAAAGGGGTAATTTTTGCTTGCTAGATTTTCGGAAAAATGGCTTTTAAGGTGAATTTGTGGTTTTTGTGAATTCTAACCTATTTTATATTATAATTAGTGTTCGTGAATGCCCAAATGAGAGTGTTCGGGTTTTTCTCGATGGTTTGAAGTTTGTACATCGACATCGAGGGTTGGTTTGGCTATTCTTGCCTGCGTAGGCGATAGGTTTTGACCTATCATTGATACGCGTGCTGATTTGATTTTCGTATGCCGTTTCGATTTCGAATTTGGTTTAATGCGATACGGTGCGTTATGATATGTAGGTACCCCATGTGGACTTCGAGAAGACAAGCAAGCGCGTGGCGACGTCGGCTCCGGCGAGCGAGGACCAGGTGAGTAGATTTATATCTATGGGGAGAAGTCGGGTGGATGGCGTATAGCATCTCCGCAGTCCGTGGTGATGCATACGAATACGTATACACACATATATATTGATTATTTATTATTGAGGTTATTGATGATAAAGATAGATTTTAGGTGTGAATGGATAGGTTTAGTGTTGCAAGACCCTAGAGTAGAGGTTGCACAACATTTACACACACACCCATACTTGCATACATTCTTCTTCATATGTGCTTATATGGGGTTATATTGTTATGTGTTCACATGGGTATGGGACTTTGTGTTTATATACTGGATTTGAGGATAGTACTTGGGATCTGAGATGAGTCGATGAGATTTGATTTGAGGCCGTGAGATCGGTGATTTGGCAAGGTTCGTATTTGAGATACGACATGACGTTGTAGCGGGTCCTTTGACATAGTGTTTCACACACATGCATGCATACGTAGGTGGTATCAATATTGTACTAGACGTAGGTCAGTACCCCGATCATGATATTTGATAAAGAGGATAGCAGATGAATAGTATGATGAATGTGATATTGACCCGTACCCAGATTTGGGATGCCGTACGACGGATTTACGTACGAGCTATATATTGATGATTGATCCGCACCCTTGACTTGGGATGTCTGACTATAGATATGGTATCGGAAATGATATTATTGAGGCGGGATCACCGACTATACATATACATGTATGTATATGTATCGACTCAGATGATAGGCGGTTTCCTTACCTGTAGTTCAGCTTGTTAGTTCAGCCGTACAGTTTAGTGTAGTTGTTATATTAGATTAGACTCCTACCTATTTCAAAAACTAGCGGATCGTGGGTATTTTAAAAGACAGGTCAAGGGATCTACGGATATTTCAAAAGATGTATCCTTTTTTAAAACCACCGTAGCACTTATTTTCGAAACCCCACGATTCGTGTTATTTCAAATGGAACCATTGTTTAATATTTAGTTCCCGCTTATTATGGCTGCTCGCTCCGCATCGCATACTTACATTGTTATTTCATATTGCATTGTTGATATTATGCTGTTAGGACACCAGCACCATTATCGATGATGCGTATGTACCACGTACACTTACTTGCCGGCTCACACACATCTTCACCGGTAATTTCAATTTCACATACACCTTAGAAAACATTATGGCTTACTTTAGCTTGATTGCTAGTAGTTTGACATGATATTAGTGTATTTACCTTATATGCCAGCTTAGATATTGTAGTTATTACTTGACACTTCATGCATACTATTATTCATTGTTATGCCGTATTGATGGATTCTCATGCCTATATTCATAGTTTTACATGATATTGATGATTTAGATTCAGATTTCCATGAGATTTTCTGGGTTTGGGGGAAAACCGCAAAGCTTGTATAAGCTTCTTTCTTCTCTTTTAAATAAAAATTGCGGTTTTCCCATAATGTATGAGTCGTCCACCATGAGTTTGTTGATGGATTTCGAGACCCAATTCGAGGAGTTGGATGAACCGTTTCGAGTACATGGTGGGCCCGGTGCGGTACCCCGGGGCGAGAAGGCCGTGTTGTTGACGTTGAGCCTGGTAGGGGAGCACTACCAACAGGTGATTTTACCCGACGCGTCGGATATCCGGAGGATACCGTCGTGGTCTTGAGATTGATGGTAGGGGCCGGTCAGGACTGACGGCGCTCAAGATAGTGAGATTGATACTGAGATTTTGAGATATTGAGGTACTGAGATTTGATGATACAGGCCAGTCCGGATAGCCGGAGCCTCGGATTTTTGAGATATTGGGATTTATGTTTTGTGTCGATGCTAGACACTGTTTATGCTGATTTCATTTATGATACCTCGCTTTAAAAATAAAGTAATCTCCCAAAGTTATGAAAGCAGTTTCTTCAGTACATGTATTCTGTTTTCATGCATTCCTACATCATCCATATGATATATTGCTATCTGAGGCACTGACACGAGCACTTGGTATTACTGTTGTCTAGTGGTATACCCTAGCCATGGTTATAGGCTGTTGGTTATATTTTGAGGATATATTATGATCGTTGACCTAGGTTTGCGTTGTTCATGCGGTTTCTGTTCGTAGATGTTTTTCTACTCATGAGTTGGTAACTCACCCCCGTTGTGTCACAATTCCTTGCTGGTTTTGCCGTACAGGTTTCATTACGGCTTTGTTGGCACTGTTTCTTTCGGGTGACTTGCTAGTAGGTGGGTTTATTGGTATCGTACCCATCATATTACCTTGTATAATATTATTCAGTTGTATCTAGTAAACTCCATCAACCAAACTTGTATTTATTTCAGAGATAGAGACCAGTGATGTTATTCTTTCGACCATAGAGTCGCGCGTTATATTTCTGTGGATTTCTGGTGGTTTTGAGTTTCCTTTTGAGTTTTGATCCTCGCCCTTGGCGTTGTATATTATATTGCTTGTGTGGTTGTGACCATCGATTGACGAAGAGCTAGCTCCCGCTTGGGGATGCCTTTTATTGATTTTGTATACTATTCATGTTGTATCCCGTTTGGGGGCCAGTATTTACAAAGGAGACTCTGCCGAAATTTTCAGGAAATATTTGATGTTTTTAAAAAAAACGCATAATTCGGCTTATGCTATTAAAACTACTTGATTTAAATTGGTTTCCCATCGCTCTACTACTTTTCTTGGTTTTGGATTTCTGGGTTTTCGACTTACTTAGATTACGTACGCCTCGAGACGTTTCGTAGTCTAAGTGCCGGTCATGTTCCGTACTTTCGGGTCGTGACAGTCTGTAGACCCGAGATCGTCATAGAGCCTTGTGTGATTCCCACTGTGCTTTGATTTCCACCTTACAACTTTCACGAGAATGTGTAAAACGGTGGATTTTGGGTACAGTCCCGAATCTCATAGAAGCAATGAGCGATAGGAGGGTTTCGCCTCCCCCGGTATTGGGAGTTGATGTTGCACTGTGTTCGATTGGCTATAACTGGAAGTCCCTGGCCAGGACTGATATGGAGACCTACTGGTAAGTGTTATCAGTAGTTTCTCGACCCGGTATGAGCCTTACATCGACACGACATATCGGTTACTAGGGTCTGACATTTACCATCCCTAGTCTGGATATGCGACATATCAGATGAAATGACCGGACTGTACGGGAGTTTTACTGATTGGATTCACAGGAGTATGTACAGGCTTTCTTGTTGATCTTCTGATCGCTCAATACCCGGGTGGCTGTTACGTTTAGCTGGCCGTTTGCAGCTTGTGGGTGTTTCATATGATCATCACCTACTGCCGGCATATTGACGATTCTTTAGAGTCCTATACAGAGGTTTCCTGGCTCAGGCAAAATAGAGTAGGAGCACATATGTTATATGTGCGGGACCGAGAATAATATGTGTATGTAATACCGTATTCGATTCTCCCGATATGTGTTATCGGCCGGGTATATGTGATATAGCCGGATCATCGGATCAAGTGTTGATTCGGTGAACTGATACATATTATATTAGTCGGTTATTTGTAATATAGCTGGGTTATTAAATCAAGTGTTGATTTAATATGTGATATATTACATTATATTAACAAATATAAGCTTACTTAAATGATTCTTTTTCTCACTTGATGATACATTGATATATATGTGATATATGTTAATTGTATTATATTCTTTTGTTACATTATATATTATATACAAGATATATAATATTGTAACATGTTAGGGTTTAACTTGCAACTAGGGTTTTGAGATTGTTAGCATGGCTAAGATTATGGTTTGATATATATACATATACATTTATATATATATGTATATGTATATACATTTATATATATATGTATATGTATATACATTTATATATATATATTTATTTATTTATTTTAGCAAAATTCAAAAAGAAAGGACTTTTGGCAAAAGAGTTTCCTTTGTTGACTAAGTCTTCTCTTTTGATATTTTGCTTAGATATTTCTAAACCAAACCCTAACCCTAGACCATGGTAAAGTCTCTACAAGGGTTAAGCATGACATGCTTAACCCTAGATTGCAATTCTAACCTCAACAATAATTCATTTCTCATCACAACTTCATAGTCTTCCTCCTCTTCACAAAAGCCTCCTAGCTTTTGATTTGTGGTGAAATTGTTAGTGTATAAGCCCTAAGGGCCATTATTGTATCATACTAGCTTGTATATTACTTAATGGAAGCTTGGGATATTCACAGTTATATAACAGTCTTGCTAAACATGGTAGTATGCTACTTGGTTTTATTTATTTTAATATGTGAGTATATGTATTGATAGAGCCCTTAGGATCTTGCTTGACTACCAGCGTTGTGATGGCAGTCACACTAGTGGGGGCTGGGTAGTCTACAAGCACATCCTTTTCCAGGTCCCTAGTCATAGGATTATCGAGACAGGGCATCGATACTCCGGAGTAGACTAGTGTGTACGCTTCTCATCCCAGTTGGGGAGATGGTCTGTCCCACAGCCATCAGTACGTCGTACTGGAGATAGTATACAGGTGCTCGTTAGGTTACGGGTACACCGGACAGGACTCGCCGGGAACTGTTGGTTGGTATTATACCCGTCGTCAGTTAACAGTTCCCAGGTGACATGAGTACAGCATAGTCCGCAGACTTGACACTGCTACTTCGCCTCGAGTGTGTCCCACTGTTCTTAGATTTCTACCGTACCACGGCTCAAAGGAGTCGTGCAAACAGGTAGCAGTTGGGTGCAGTCCCGAGCACTTGGAGGCAGTGGCGGTTAGACAAGATTCGTCTCTCCCAGTATTGGGAGTTGATATCGCGCTGTGTCAGAGAGCCATTACGCAAAGTCCCTGGCCAGGGCAAGCGAGATTTACTGGTAGGTTCCAGTAGTTTCTCAGGGTGTAATGGGCTTCACTCCGACACGACTTATACCGCTATTAGGGGACTGACGCTTGCCGCCCTCTAGGCCCGATATGCGATAGTCCAAGACGAACAGACTGGACTGTACGGAGATTGTCACATCAGGCTCAGTAGGAGTTCGGATGGGTTTCCTCATCGGCCTTCTTATCGACATCTACCTGGGGACCGTTACGTACAGCTAGTGCCGCTTGCGGTCTGTGGTTAAACCCACTGCCAGCGTAGTAGTCGAGTCTTTAGAGTCCCACACTGAGAGTTTCCCTGCTCAAGGCGAAACGATATAGAGGTTGTATGGTTTTACGACAAGGGTTCGGACGCATACGTGTGTTTACGCACGTACGACATTCGGACAATTTTTACTAGCCAGCTTTGGTTTAAACCAGATTCTAGTATCGGGTTATTGGATTTATACAGTATAAAGTTTTTCCGTGTCTTCACGGATAGGAGGGGCGTTCTCGTAATTTCGCGAGAAGCTTCTAGAAGGATGATGACTTGGGGGTTTAGGTGGCATTTGCATTTATTGTTTTAATGACTCATTTGTGTGATTCATCCAAGGAGTTAATGCTTCATTAATTGTTCTAATGACTCATGAGATGAATCACTCATATGAATAAATGAAGCATGGTTGTTGAATCATTTATTTATTTATTGGATAAAAGATAATGCTTCATATATATTCAAATGAGATCATTATCTCTTCTCATTCTCATGCTCACCTTCTCTCTCCTCAAGCTCTCTCTTCAAACCCTAATCCTCCCTTCTTATGTGTTGAGAACAAGGATTAGATAGACTAATTAATCCATAATCTCACTCTATATCACCTAGTTACCTTTGATTAGCAACTAAAGAAACCTAGTTACCTCATGTTTAGAGGTGAAGCTTGGAATAGAAACTCTCGGGTGGATCGTCTATTACATAGAGGAGGCCGAAGAGGAGGTGGATAACGTAAAGAAGAAGGACTAGGTTCACTAGTTATAATCTCTTTTCATAGTAGTTAAGAACTCCTATGCTTGTGTTAGTTATAGTTTAGCAAAGATTCTTCGGTTAGTCGATGTTTACTCAAAGAACAAGATCGTTTTTCATATTTCCGCCTCCCTGCAACTCGTGGGGTGTTGTACATCGACTTACAGTGGTATCAGAGCCTCGCTAAAAAATAATTATCTCATTAGCAAAATCGTAAGAATTTCGAACGCAAAACGAACCGGAAAAACATCAAAATCACATAGTTTCTGTCGTTTTTAAAACAGGCCCTAAATTTTTTCTGGGACCTCTAAAATAACAAGAAAGGAATTATAAGGTTACTGGAGAAAAATGGGTTCATGAATCGGCCAAACAGCCGTGGAACCGCGGCCTATCCCACCGATCTGCCGCGGATCCGCGGCCGAGTTGAAGCCGATTCAACCCAGTTTGCTATAGTAACTCTTCTGTGATATTTTTGTGTTTTCTGGAATGTTTATTTTTCTGCTCAAGTCTCAGGTGCACAGAGAAGTTTTAGAGTAGAATCTAAAGTGTTTGCTCGATCAAAATTTTACGATATTTGCTAATTTGATTATATCTGTGATTGTACAATGTGTTCGTAAACCTCCCCTAACTGCTAGTATGTCGGTTGGCAGGCGGCTGCACATTTCTGCAATGGATTTTACTGTTTGTGATTATGAACTGTATTGGATTGTTGTGATGATTAGCTAGGGTTTGCGATGGGTAGTTATATTCATTCATTCAATGTAATTGTAATATGCTGTAATATTATTTTGCGGGGCACATCCAGGTTGCGGTTGTAGCCACCGCTGTATTATTTCATTTTACTGTTTTTGCTCCTAGGATAGACCCAAGGTGGGGTACACAAACTACCGGGTACTTTGAAGTGTTTAGTGGCCTACTCACGTTGTTGAGGGAGACCGCTTCACTTCGGGTACTTGGCGGGTAGTTTGCCGTACCCGTTGGGGTCTAGGGTGGGGTAATGGCTATTCATCACAACTGTGTAATTCGTCTTTCGTTGCAGGCTCAAAAGAAATGCGGATTGCTTGCATATCCAATAATGTTCATCTCTGATCTGGAATGCCTATTATTGCGTCTGACGAATGTACAATATCTATATATGATAGCTATTTAGACGTCACTTATGTTTTACACCCGAGCTAGCCCATCCCCCGCTCTGCCGTTAGTTAAGTAACCTAACGGGTGATGATGGGATCCAGTGGCGAATGCGGATGTCATAAGAGAACGTTGTATTTTTCTTGTTTTCTGCAATGATAGGTTAATGATGGGACGCATTATTATTAATGCAAAGAAAATAAACCAAAGTTTAATCGTTGGAACAATTTAATAGAATCCACTCGGTTAATTTTAAAACAGAAGATATTTTTAATTGTGGAGCTTTAACCACTCCTTTTAAAAGCTATCAGGTTCCTTCGGTTATATCAAGTTCATTACGTTCACGGTTTCGCCAAAACCATTCGTAGCCCTCCGTCATTTCATTTGGATATTCAGTAGTATTCAAGCTATGCATTTTGACTAACGCCAAGGCAAAGTGTTTGGTAGCTGCTGGGTATTCATTTGTTGCATAGATAGATGAGTTCGTTTGGGACAGTCGTATTATCATTTGGCCAACGTCATGGATATGTAAGGATGGGTTCAAATTAACAAGATAATGATGGGAGAACTTGACATGTGACTTATGACATTTTGATCAACGCCAAAGTCATAAGAGCTTGGGGCAAAAATTAATATCGGGAATTTCTAAAGAAACTGAAATTTGCAAAGAGATGCATACCATTTGGAGTTTGATGAATGTTGGTAGGATTCCTTCAACATTATCATACGATGATATTTGGATCCCGATCCTACTGTGAGTATATGCTACTCATCAGGAGATTCGTCACTTAACGATCAATGCTATAAACCAAGTAGGTGCCGAGAAAGGTGTCAGCGGGGCTATGCCCCCAGTGAAAAAAGGTTATTTAATTAAGGAACTTCGCGAAAGCGTTGGAAAACCTCCCTCGAAGTATCGACACTGGCCTGGCTGAATGGTTAAGCAAGTATTATATGGTGAGAATAATCCTGGCTGGTTCTTCTTTTATGGTTTGAGGAAGGATTCGAGAAACAGTGGGAGCCATCCAGTTTAGATAAATTAAAAACCACTCTAAACTTGCAAGAGCATAATACTAAAGTGTTTCTCCTCTCTATCCTACTTGCAGCGACCCTGAAAATGAATGGACTTATGTTACTTTTAGAGAAAAATATACTGACAGGGCCAAACTATAAAGATTGACTGCGGAATGTCAAAATGGTTTTGACCTATGACAAGTTGGGGTATGTCCTTACCACTAAGGCACCTGAAGTCCCAGGTCCCAAATCCAGTAATGCGGATAAAGAAATCCGCAAAACCTGGGAGATAGATTGCGCGAAGGCCAAGTGCATCGTGCTTGCCTCGATGAACAATGAACATCAGAGGAGGCACAAGGATATGGATCTTGAATCCATATTTCTCCATACAAAAGATCTGTATGGAGAGCAATCTCGTATAGCAAGATACGAGACCTCCAAGAAGCTGTTTCAGGTGAGGTTGGCCATCGGATCATCGGTAGGAGAACATGTCCTAAAGATGATTGGCTATATTGAAGAGCTCGCAGACCTTGGGACGACTTTGGATAATGAGCTCTATACAGACCTTATTCTCCAGTCCCTCCCTTCCACCTACGCCCAGTTTATTCTGAACTTCAAAATTCAAAGAAAAGAAGTTGAACTTTCAGAACTCCTTAACATGTTGAGGAGTGCAGAGGGTACCTTGCAGAAGGCAAGGGAAACACCAGCTATGTTTGTTAGCGGTGCTTCTTCTTCCAGGTCCAAGGCTAGGGCCAAAGGAAGGAAGAAGAAGGCCGCCACCAAACCTAGAGGAGGTGTTAGTAAGGTGGGAGCGAAGGGAAAGAAAAAGATTGCGGTGCCAGTAGTGGCCCAGGATGAGTGCTTCCATTGTCATAGGAAAGGGCACTGGAAGAAAGACTGCATGGCGTGGAACGCCAAGAACCAGGAACCGAAGCAAGCTGTGGCTTCGACTTCAGCTGTGTTTGTAATTGAGAATTGTCTGTCAATCAACTCTACTTCCTGGGTATTGGATACCGGATCAGGATCTCATATATGCAATTCATTGCAGGTACTGAGAAACCGTAGGGTGCTGAAAGAAGGTGATATGACCCTAAAGGCTGCTAACGGAGCTAGCGTGGGAGCTGTGTCCGTCGAGGATTATCACCTGAGATTGACAAGTGGACACATTTTGGTTTTACATAACTGTTTTTGTGTACCTAGCTTAACGTGTAATATCATATCAGTTTCCTTGTTATCAAATAAAGGTTATGATTTCACGTTTGTAAGTGATGTTGTTAATATCCACCTTAATCATAGTTTGATTGGGTCCGGTACACTGGATAACGGTATATATTTCATAAACCAACTACAGATTTTCAATGTCCAGAACACACTAAAAAGAAAGTCTACAGATAACAATAAAGCTTTCTTATGGTATTGTGGACTAGGTCACATCAATGAGACAAGGTTAACTAAGTTACATAGAGAAGGATTGACTCGTTCGAATATCAAACTTATGCGACTTGTGAACCATGTCTCAAAGGAAAGATGACAAAGACTCCATTCACTGGACATGGAGTAAGAGCGAGCGAGCTCTTAGGACTCATACACAGCGATGTATGTGGTCCAATGTCTACACATGCAAGAGGTGGTTTTTCCTATTTCATTACTTTTACGGATGATTACTCTAGGTACGGATTCATTTATCTGATGAAACATAACTCCGAGGCTTTTGAGAAATTCCAGAAGTATAAGAATGAAGTAGAAAACCAAACCGGAAAAAGTATCAAGACACTAAGATCTAACCGAGGTGGTGAATACTTAAGTGCCGAGTTCCTAGGTTACCTAAAAGAGAAAGGAATTCTCTCTCAGCTTACTCCTCCATACACTCCATAGCATAACGGTGTATCGGAGAGACGGAATCGAACCCTCTTAGATATGGTACGTTCCATGATGAGTAATGCCGAGTTACCGCGATATTTCTGGGGTTATGCGTTAGAATCAGCGGCATATCTTCTGAACAGGGTTCCTACCAAGACTGTGCCTACCACGCCATATCAGATGTGGAGTGGGAAGAAACCCTATCTTCAGTATCTGAGGATATGGGGATCTCCAGCTTTTGTTAAAAAGCAGCATGCGGACAAGCTCGAGGCACGATCAGTACAGTGTAAGTTTGTGGGATATCGAAAGAACTCCAAGGGGTATCTATTCTATTACAGAGAGGAGCAAAAGGTTTTTGTTTCTCGTAATGCCCATTTTCTAGAACAGCGGGTTTTAGAAAAAGATACAAGTGAGAGCGAAATAGAACTGGAAGAAATTCCAGAACCACAAACTACTACTAAAAGTTTGGTAGAACCAGTAGTTCAAGAAGAACAGGACATTCCCGCACCCCTCCGCAGGAGTAGTATGCCGTCTCATCCGCTTGAGAGATACTACGGTTTTCTCATAGATGGGGATAGAGAGGATTGCATCATCGATGATGATGAAGCTACTAGCTTCCAGCAGGCCATCCAGAGCGGCGACTCGGTACGATGGCTAGATGCAATGCGGACCGAGATGGAGTCCATGTACACCAACAAAGTATGGACTTTGGACTTTGCTCCAGATGGGGTAAAACCCATAGGATGCAAATGGATCTTCAAGAAAAAGATTGGTGTAGATGGACAGGTGGAAACCTATAAGGCTAGACTTGTTGCAAAGGGTTTTCGTCAAAGACCTGGTTTTGACTATGACGAAACTTTTTCTCCAGTGGCTATGCTCAAATCCATTCGGGTCCTTCTTGCTATTGCTGCCTTCCATGTTATGAAATCTGGCAGATGAACGTAAAGACAGCTTTTCTGAATGGTAATTTAGAAGAGTGCGTCTATATGGATCAGCCAGAAGGTTTCAATCAGAGTGGGAGCGGCGGGAAAGTATGCAAGTTGCGTAAGTCCATTTATGGACTAAAGCAGGCATCGCGGATTTGGAACATCTGTTTTGATGAAACGGTCAAAGAATATGACTTTATCAAAAATCCAGATGAACCATGTATATATAGTAAAGTTGTAGCACGAACTGTCGTATTCCTCATCTTGTATGTGGATGACATTCTATTAATAGGAAATGACATTCCTATGCTACAATCTGTCAAAGGATTCTTGTCACACGGGTTCTCCATGAAAGACCTGGGTGATGCCTCTTACATTCTGGGGATCCGGATCAATCGTGATAGATCCAAGAGGATGTTGGGACTTCGGCAGTTCAGGTATATCAACACTATACTGAAAAGATTCAGTATGGAAGATTCTAAGCGCGGTAATCTACCGGCTTATCACGGAATCACCCTATCCAAAGAGATGTCTCCCAAGACTGATTTGGAAAGGGATCGCATGTCGATTATACCCTATGCTTCTGCGGTAGGCTCTATAATGTATGCGATGTTGTGCACCAGACCAGATGTAGCTTACGCACTGAGCGTGGTAATCCGGTATCAGTCAAACCCAGAGGAGAAGCACTGGATAGCAGTAAAGAACATTCTCAAGTACCTGAGAAGGACTAAGGAGATGTTATTGGTTTACGGCGGAAAAGACCTCAAGATGGAGGCTTTTGCTGATTCCGGCTTCTAGAGTGATAAGGACGATTCCAAGTCCATGTCAGGTTATGTCTTTACCCTCAATGGAGGGGAAGTGTGCTGGAAGAGTTCCAAGAAGGACACCGTTGCTGACTCGACGATAGAAGCGGAGTATATTGCTGCTTGCGATGCCGCAAAAGAAGCGGTCTGGATGAAGAAGTTCGTAACAGAACTTCAGGTGGTTCCTACCATAGTTGATCCAATACCTCTATATTGCGACAACAACGGAGCTATAACTTTAGCGAAGGAACCAAGGTCCCATCAGAAGTCCAGACACATCTTAAGGCGGTATCACCTGATCAGGGAGATCATAGATGGCCGGGAGATCGAGATCCGGAGAGTTGCTACTGAAGAGAACATTGCTGATCCATTCACAAAGGCCCTACCTCAGATTCAGTTCGAGAGGCTACTCGAGATCATCGGTCTTCGATATGCCAGTACATGGCCCTAGTGCAAGTGGGAGATTGTTAGTGTATATGCCCTAGGGGCCATTATTGTATCATACTAGCTTGTATATTACTTAATGGAAGCTTGGGATATTCACAGTTATATAACAGTCTTGCTAAACATGGTAGTATGCTACTTGGTTTTATCTATTTTAATATGTGAGCATACGTATTGATAGAGCCCTTAGGATCTTGCTTGACTAGCAGCGTTGTGATGGCAGTCACACTAATGGGGGCTGGGTAGTCTACAAGCACATCCTTTTCCAGGTCTCTAGTCGTAGGATTATCGAGACAGGGCATCGATACTCTGGAGTAGACTAGTGTGTTCGGTTCTCATCCCAGTTGGGGAGATGGTCTGTCCCACAGCCATCAGTACATCATACTGAAGATAGTATACAGGTGCTCGTTAGGTTAGGGGTACACCGGACAGGACTCGCCGGGAACTGTTGGTTGGTATTATACCCGTCGTCAGTTAACAGTTCCCAGGTGACATGAGTACAGCATAGTCCGCCGACTTGACACTGCTACTTCGCCTCGAGGGTGTCCTACTGTTCTTAGATTTCTACCGTACCACGGCTCAAAGGAGTCGTGCAAACAGGTAGCAGTTGGGTGCAGTCCCGAGCACTTGGAGGGAGTAGTGGTTAGACAAGATTCGTCTGTCCCGGTATTGGGAGTTGATATCGAGCTGTGTCAGAGAGCCATTATGCAAAGTCCCAGTCCAGGACAAGCGAGATTTACTGGTAGGTTGCAATAGTTTCTCAGGGTGTAATGGGCTTCACTCCGAAATGACTTATACCTCTATTAGGGGACTGAAGCTTGCCACCCCCTAGGCCCGATATGCGATAGTCCAAGACGAACAGACCGGACTGTACGGAGATTGTCATATCAGGCTTAGTAGGAGTTCGGATGGGTTTCCTCATCAGCCTTCTTACCGACATCTATCTGGGGACCGTTACGTACAGCTAGTGCCGCTTGCAGTCTACCCACTGCCAGCGTAGTAGTCGAGTCTTTAGAGTCCCACACAGAGAGTTTCCCTGCTCCAGGCGAAACGATATAGAGGTTGTATGGTTTTACGACAAGGGTTCGGACGCATACGTGTGTTTACGTACGTACGACATTCGGACAGTTTTTACTAGCCAGCTTTGGTTTAAGCCAGATTCTAGTATCGGGTTATTGGATTTATACAGTCTAAAGTTTTTCCGTGTTTTCATGGATAGGAGGGGCGTTCTCGTAATTCCGCAAGAAGCTTCTAGAAGGATGATGACTTGGGGGTTTAGGTGGCATTTGCATTTATTGTTTTAATGACTCATTTGTGTGATTCATCCATGGAGTTAATGCTTCATTAATTGATCTAATGACTCATGAGATGAATCACTTATATGAATAAATGAAGCATGGTTGTTAAATCATTTAGTTATTTATTTGATAAAAGATAATGCTTCATATATATTAAAATGAGATCATTATCTCTTCTCATTCTCATGCTCACCTTCTCTCTCCTAAATCTCTCTCTCTTCAAACCCTAATCCTCCCCTCTCATGTGTTGAGATCAAGGATTAGATAGACTAATTAATCCATAACCTCACTCTATATCACCTAGGCACCTTTGATTAGCAATTAAAGAAACCTAGTTACCTCAAGTTTAGAGGTGAAGCTTGGAATAGAAGCTCCCCGGTGGTTCGTCTATTACATACAGGAGGCCGAAGAGGAGGTGGATAACGTAAAGAAGAAGGACTAGGTTCACTAGGTATAATCTCTTTTCATAGTAGTTATGAACTCCTATGCTTGTGTTAGTTATAGTTTAGCAAAGATTCTTCGGTTAGTCGATGTTTACTTAAAGAAAAAGATCGTTTTTCATATTTCCGCCTCCCCGCAACTCCTGGGGTGTTGTACATCGACTTACAGAAATATTTGTGAGAAATAGAAAACAAAAGAGACGAAAATTCCTACTTCATAATCCTCATCAATTCGAGCCACTTAGATTAAAGTATTTGCTTCACTAATACCTTATTAGTGAAGTGAGTGCTTGGGTTTCTGATTCTTCAAGGTAGATCATCTTTGAAAGTGAAGACTTCAAACTAGCATGGATCATTCACCTCATGGAGCCTCTCTAGAGTTCGGGAGCTTGATGATCACAACGAAGGGACCTCAACTCGTAGCTTATGAAGTGAAGGAACGAACTATAAAGGTTCTAATCCCAAACTCTTAGAACTAAAGTTGTTCACTTATAGTTTTAGTTTGATTCTCTAGTTAAAGATCTTGTGTTAGGATTATCTATAATGGCAAAAATTTAAACTTGGTATGGATGATGCCACCCGAAACCTTGCTGCCGTTGTAGGTAACCCAACAGTGGTATCAGAGCCTAGCTAGAGAATTAGACGGATTGTGTAGGATTACAAAACCGAAACAACTCCGAAACTTGACGCATCAAAACCACGATTCTGTCGATTTTTAAATGGGCTCTAAAATTTTTTTAAACAACTGCAGAATGTTGTATGTGATATAACATGAACACTGGTGAAATTTAAGGCCATTCAGAGAATTTTTGGCCGGCCACATACCCCCCATCTCGGGTCAAATCCGAGCACCCCCCACAAATTTTTTCAGTGTTCCACTAACTAGGTTTTGATGTTTCAGGTGTTGTTTATTTTTGATAAAATGGCATGTGATGTTAATTTACTGCATTAACTATTCGGAGTGTTTCGTATTTGTAATTCTAGTTTTGTTTCGGTTATTTTAGACGGTGTTAAAAACTTTGATCGCATATCAAATACCCACATTAACCCTTGCCGGAAAAATTTTCAAGAGTTGAATCTTTTTCATAGTTAAAGAACATTCAAATATCGTTCAAGTGACGCGGTGGACCCTCTGGAAGAACAAAACCTTAACTCGATTATGTGACCATCAGAACCGCACACAAACCCTAGGGTTTGTGGTAGTTCAGCGTTGCCATATGTGAGGCGTTGGTTTGACCCTTCTACGGCTGGTCCATTTGTATTGTGGCATGTGATGGATGCTTTTAAACTAAGTTCAAGTGTTGAGCATTTAGGGAAATTTTAGGTGTTTGTTGATTCGATCGGAATGTTTAAAGTCGTTTAGATTTTTCTGGAATGTGATACAATATGTGGAATTCATGTAGTTAGGCATGAAATCCGCAATATGTGATAATTTCGGGTTTACGTTGTCTAAAGTCATTGTGGATTCCAAATGTTATAGTTTTTCACATTTTCTTTTCTGCGACCGTAAGTGTAATATGTGGTGTATTGCCGGTTTCGTTGCTATACATCAACGACAATTGGGATACGCATATTTACTTACGTTGATGACATATGATGTTATGTGTTGCTGTGATATGTTATATTGCATCGTCGTGATTTGAATAGCCGGGGGTTTTATGTGAGATGAGCGTTTTTATTTTCATTCATGTAAAATTCATTTGTATGTAATATTCTTTTTTTGGGGCACTTCCGGGTTAAGGATGATGTCACCATTGTATATTATTTACTTTTCCGCATTAGGATAGACTTAAGGAGGAGAGCACAAGTAGCCGGGTTCAAGGGTCCAGTGGAGGCCATTTCGAGGAGTCGAGACCAGGTCTCCTTGCACTAGAATTGGGAGGGTTGCTTTCTGCTCTCGTAGGGGTTTAGGGATGTGTGTTTTGCTATTCACTGCGACCGTGGAATCCGTGTTTTATACAGGCTCAATATAAAACACGGACCTCCTAGTACATCCAATATTTCATATGTTTCTTCTGCTGCTGATATACTGTGATGTGATCATTTTATATGCCTGAGACGAATGCTTTATTATTGTATATATGAAATATAATAAACGTTTCTTTTGTTTTGCACCCATGCTAGTCCCGTCCCGGTATGTCGTTAGTTAAGTAAGCTAACGGTGCATAACGGGACACTGTGGCGAATGCGGATGTCATAAGCGTATGTTGTATTTTCGTTTCTTCTGTGATACTTAGGAAGCTTAAATGATGGGGTTCATTAATGAGATTAATGAATGAAAAGAAACCTAAAAGATGTTGTAGAATCAAATTTATAAAAAAGGGTAGCTCTAGTTTTTGCTTTGTGTAGCGGTATTCCTTGTAGAATATCCAGCAGCTTATTCGATAATGAAAGAGCCGAGATCCCTTCACCGGGAGTGACCTCTTTAGCGAAACTAGCAGATGCTACAACTCACTCGGTTTTGTTTTTGATTGCTTCTATAGTTCTTGCTTTGCATAGATGTATTTTTGAAATATCCTGCATCTTATTCGATAAGGAAAGTGTCGAGATCCCTTCACCGGGAGTGAGCTCTTTAGAAAAACTAGAAAAAGCCTCAAGAATAGTCCATTTCGAAATCACTTGTTTCTACAAGGACATCAAGTTCACTATGCAAAAGGTTTTCTGAAAAACCTACCGTAGCCCTCTGTCATTTCAGATAAGTCCAACTTAGTATTCGTGCTACGTTTGTTGACCTCCGTCAAGACGTAGTGTGCGGTAGCTGACTAGTATTTATCTGCTGCATATGATGCGATTGTTTTACGGTAGTCGTAAGACCTTGTTGACCTCCGTCAAGGGTCGTGCTGGTGTGTTTAATTCAATCAGGAAATGACGGGTTGAACTTGACTAGTAGCCTATGGTTTGTTGATTTCCGTCAAGGTCATAGGTTGCTAGGGGCAAAAGTATTATCGGGAATTTCAAGCGTTGAAATTTACAATGAGATTTCATACTTTCTATAAGATAGTTGGATCCCGATACCCTCTGTGTGTAAGAGTTACTCCTGGGAGAGTTTTACACATGACAATTAGCCAATCAAGTATGTGTCTAGAAAGGTGTTAACGGGGTTATGCCTCTGGGAAAATGAGGTTTATTTTAATTAGGTTCGTGCGAAAGCACGGGGAACCTCCCTCAAAGTACCAACACTGACCTGGCCGAAAGATTGGCGAACTTGTAAAGTGTAATTAATCCCGGCTAGTCTTACTTTTTAAGGTTTGAAGGAAGATTTGATGAAAACAGTGGGAGCCATCCTGATTAGATAAGATAATAACCAATCTAATCTTGCAATAGGATACGCTAAAGTGTTTTCTTCTCTCTCTCTCCTGGTAGAGACTATAACAGGCCTTAATCAGGATATTAATATGGATGTATTGACCGCACCCGCTTATTATACCGAGCAGGGGAACGTTGGTCCCGCTCCAACTTATAATTTTTATAAGACAGAGCAGGAAATAGGGGAATATCCGGATTCTAACGCCGCCCAAACGAAGAAAAAGCATGTTGATGCATCTTCTTCGGGTGTATTAGTTATTAAGAACTGTTTCTCAGTTCACTCTATGTCCTGGGTATTAGATACAGGATCAGGATCCCATATATACAATATGTTACATGGTCTAAGGAAATGTAAGGAACTGGGAGAGGGTGATCATTCCATAAGAGTAGCGAATGGTTCGAATGTTGCAGCCAAAGCAGTTGGCGAATAACACCTTGTGTTACCAAATGGTAATACATTGATTCTGAAAGAATGCTATTACATTCCGACCCTGATATGCAATCTTATATCCGTTTCTTTATTGAGTAAAGAAGGATAAAACTTTATAGTACAGGATAATGTTATGAAAATCTTCCTAGATCAAAAGTTGATTGGATCAGGCTCGTTAAATAACGGCATATACGTTCAAAATCAAACAATGGTTCTTAATGTACAGAACATACACAAGAGGAAGAGTTCAGAAATTAACGAATCCTTCTTCTGGCATTGTTGACTAGGTCATATCAATGCGACACGACTACCTAAGTTGCATAAGGATGGATATTTGAATCCGTTCGAATTTTCATCTTATGACACTTGCCAGTCATGTCTCAAAGGGAAAATGATCAAAACTCCGTTTACTGGTCACGGAGAAAGTGTTACGGAACTCATGGGACTGATACATAGTGATATATGCGGTCCCATGTGTAAGTCTACAGTAGCGCCCCAGCCGTCGATCCGAGGAAAAAATGCGGAAAACAAAAAAAAATTCAAACTAGAAACCGACGCTATGGTATGCTTAAAACCCGGATCGAACCATTAACCTACAACTAGCTATCTAGAGAAAGGATAGAAAGGCTATACCGATCGATCCGTGCCCTTCGGTCTTTGGCCACCATCCCATGCTCCTCGCGGCAACTCCGGTCTCGATCTCCTCGTCGGAAAGGGCACCACATCATCGATTCCTTTTACGGGCTCCCGCTTCATCCGAAGTAACTCGGGCACGAAATGTGCTAGCCGACGTATCCAAGATGTTGTAGAGAATGTTTGCGATCACTTTGTCTCTTGCATCCATTGATTTGGATGGAGGTTAGAGGTGTAGCCATTGATGGAGATAATGAGCTAGAGGAAGAAGAAGAAGAAGAAGAAGAGGTTTTCTTTTTCCTTTAGTGATGGAATGATATGATAAAAATGAGAGAGTCATCTAAAAATACAAGACCAAAACTCACTCATAAGACAGCCCCTCTCTCTCTTCTTATCTTATCAATACAAATCAAGCTCATAATGTAACACATGCACAAAGAAAGAGACCATGAGTCACCACTTGTGCATGTGTCACAATAAATGCTCCAAATGATGAATTCTAGCTCATTATTTCCATATGCAAACATTAATCCAAATGTTTGCAATAATAAAAAGATACGGCAACATCTAAAATAACTCGTGAGGGATCACAAGGATACCCCTCACCTGTATATACATACCTGCACCCGCATTCCGACTGAATGCGAATGCGATGAGACTAAACTAATGCAACAAATCTAATACTAGGATCCGGCTTAAACCAAAGCCCACTAGTATGATCCGTCCGATCATGATCCGTGCACTACTGCCCGTATATGATCGAACCCTGCCATATATCATACGGCCTCTACAACGTTTCGCCCGAAACATGAAAAACTGTCGGTGGGGGACTCTAAAGGCTCGTCAATACTTTGGCTGTAGATTTAACCACTAGCACGTCAGAGGTATTAGCCGTAAGCAACGGGCAACTAGGTATTGACGAAAAGGGAGGTCGATGAGCGAACTCATCCTGACACCCTACTGAGCCTGTCAGTGACAATATCCGTACAGTCCGGTTCGTTCGTCTATGAGCATCGCATGGCAGGACTAGGGGGTTGGTAAAATTCAAACCCCCAAAAGCGGTACAAGTCGTGTCGGAGTATAGCCTAGAACACCCTGAGATAATACTGGAATACCTACCAGTAAATCTCCTGCCTTGGCCAAGGGCTTCGTGTAATGGCTCTCCTAGACACAGCGCGATCTCACCCCCAATACCGGGAGAGACGAACCCCTGCCGATCCGCTCACTGCCTCCATTTAGCTCGGGACTGTACCCAACTAAAACCTGCTTGCACGACTCCTTTGAGCCGTGGTAGGGTAGTAATCAAAGCACAGTGGGAACTGAAACGAGACAAATGACGATCTCAGGTCGACGAACTAACCTGTACACATGTCACCAGGGAACTGCTATCGGAAGTCAGGTATAATACCAACTAGTATGTTCCCGACGAGTCCTGTCCGGTGTACTCATAACCCAATGAGCACCCGTATACATCTTAGGTGATCCAACAGACACCAATGGCTTATGAGACAGGCCACCACCCCTCATCAGGGTCTCGACTGTATACACTAGTCTACTAATGGAGTATCGATGCCCTGTCTCGAAAACTCCCACGACTAGGGACCTTTTAAGGATGTGCTTATAGACCCCATCTCCCACGTATATGATCGCCATCATAATGCTGGCCGTCAAGCAAGAATCCTAAGGGCTCTATCAACGTGCAATAGTGACCTGTAAGGTCACCTGAAGCAGTACACGATTATAAAGATAAACCAGACAGCATACTATCATTTTGAGTAAGAGTGTCCTGCCGGCATAGGTCCTCCCTCAATCGTTGCAATCACGTGCCTGCAATCCAATAATTGACTCTGAGGGCACTATATCCAACAATCTCCCACTTGCACTCAAGGTTAATTATTGCGATATCGCATACTCACAGCCCGTGTGATACCGAACACCCAACTCCTCTACTAATCAGTCTCACAAAACTCGTTTGTGAAACTATTACGTTCGAGAAATATCCTCAGCTAGTGGATCCGCCCTGATGTTTAGTTCTATGTCTCTATTTATCTTAAGTTCGCGGAGAAAGCCATCTCCCAAAGTGAGCAATACCTGTCTTAAATATGTCTAGATATCTGATGGGACCTAGTTCATAAATGAACTCCAAATCCAAACTTCTTAGATTATATCGTCAACCGAACTCAATCAGTATCCTGCGCCATGCCTCCCTCAGTATCCGCTTGGACCACCTATCCAAAATACTTCCCCTCGTCAGAGGGAAAACTATAACTCTGACAGCCACTCTGTCATCCAGGTCACCTTGGAAGCCTGGAATGATAACTGTCTCCTAAAAGAGGCTGTTTTTATCATATCCCTAGAACATCCACTTATGTTCTAAACCTGCTTCCGAATGTTTCTCCAGGATTGGATCAATAGCTTATTGCATCTACTGCAAAAACAACATCTAGTGTGGTACTTGACATCTCATGATTGACTCAATTGCCTAAGCAAGTGATCTGCCAATCATGTACATCCCTCTCCCCTTTAGTCTGTAAGACACCTTTAGAGAGGGTGACTCCATCACCTGCTTGTACACTACCATGCCTGGAGTCGCCCATTCTAAATACTTTTAAAATGCTGTCTAAGTACCATGATTGGGAAACTACACAAATCTAGATCTAAAACCATAGATCTAGTAACCCGAATATCTGATATAATATCCAAACCCTATGTGGAGAAACCACCATGTGACAACCAAAGTATAACCGATCGTAGTATATGAATTTCACTTCCTACTCTGTGTATGTCATCAAAATACCAGGACGTCACACCCTACTACCTTCTTAACAGATCCATCCTCTATTCGGATGAAGTCAAACCTATGACTGTCATATCAGAAATAGATGATCTATCTCCGCTATATCTGCTTTAGTCCATAAATAGACATAAGCTACTTGTCAACTATGCTTCCGCTGCTCCCACTTACTACGACAACCCTCTGGCAGAGTCATATACACCTATACTTCTGAAGCCAGTTCAGAACGACGCTATATTCATCCTCCTACCGGGTCTCATAGTCAGGAACAACAGCAATGGCGAGTCAGGGTAAACAAGAACCTCCTTGTCACCGTCTTTGAGCATATCAAAGTACCTCTTGAGTGCCTGAGGTTACCCACCATATCTACGGAGTGGCCAATGGAATGTCAAACCAGATTGAATCATTAGGTTCTTATCAAATTTTTAGTAATCATTTGCGGTTCTGGAATCACTTCCAGTTCTACTATACTCCCATTACTGTTTTCTGAAAAAATCCATTTTACTAAAACTGTGGCGAGTCAAGAATAATATCACTATTGATCTTCTAGATGGTAGAAAGTCAACCCTCGTCATAGCCCGGATCAACCTACAAACAGCTATTTCAGAAACGTGCCTTGAGTTATCCAGAGTCTGGATTTGAGCATCAGCCAGACAACTCTCCGTACCTTAATATCGTTAAGATATGAACCGTTCTATATCAAATATAGAAACGGAGGCACAGATTTAATTGGAAGCAGATTCAAATCTTGCAGCTGTCTCCAGTGCATGTCAACTAAATAGAGAGAGGCCGATCAATATTACTCAACTTAGGAGTGCTTCCAATTATGAGTAACCTAAAAGAGAAGCAAGTTCTTTTAATCATTACTATCAACTGAATACCATACACAAGTATCTACATCATCGATCACCTTGAAGAATCCTGATACTTGTAATACCTGGTTCTCTACTTTATTCTTATACCTATAACTTCTCAAACTTAGACCTTGCATTTCTACGAATCACATGTCTAAGAACTAGAGAAGTCACAAGTAAACAGAATATAGTACGAGTACCAACCCCTCTGTCCTCATGGACACTGGACAACATACAATACTCTGTATAAGTCCCCTGAGTCTAATAACTCATTCCCCATGTGTCGTAGGTTGAAAACTGTACTTATGTTTAAGAAGTATTACACCGCTGTTTAATGCTCCTTACCTAACCATCCACTGATATAGGTAAATGCCATAGACATAATTTCAAAAAGTTATATATCACTTTATAAAAATAAACGTACAGATATATCAATTTGAAATTGGTGCATAACAACGGATATTCAAAACCAAATATTTGCCGTCCGGCAAACAACCCAGGCAATTTCCTCAAATATCACTAATTACAACGAATCCCGATATAATGAGGATGATCACCCAATTCCTAATAACTTACTCCCACTCATCATCTGTAAAACCATACAGATGTGAAAATCTAACCTGGTAAATACATAACCTGGAGCAATGACTAATTGGCAAATCAGTTTTCTTTTAACAATACACAGTGAAATTGAAACATGTAAATGTTTCGAAAGGGTATCCGGGTATCCCTAGTAATGCCTCTTCCTTTATCAGATTCATAACTGTAATCGTATATTTCTTTGCCATCTCTCCAAATCCCTTTATATGTCTTTAGTCATTACTTTCTATACACCACTTTAGGCCAAATGGTTTTCTTCCTTCTCTACCGTTTGGCACCAGCCTATGGTTTGGAAGAAGACTATCCAATAAGCATAATGGGTGTAATATCCTTATCCTAGGAGCACTCGCAACCTGAGAGAATGTGAAGATAAAAGACAGCTGAATAAACCTTATTCCTATTTATCCTGAACCAAAATCTATTCCCGAACTGGAACAAGTTCCTTCGAGTTCGTATATAACCCTACGATGGAGTATCCAAATAACTGTGGATCTTCGTAGTGATACGGAGTGTCCTGGAGAAATACAAAGGTGATGTAGGATTGGCGAAGAAATACTTGGTTTGGTCGTGAATAGCAGTCGCAATTTACTTTGCCCTTTTATTAATCCCTTTATATGTCTTTTCTTAATACCTTCTGTACACCTTCGTTAGGCTAATTAGTTTTCTTCATTCCCCACCGTTCAGCACCTGCTTATGGTTTGGAAGAAGACTATCCAATTAGCATAATAGGTGTACCATCTAAATACAAGGAGCACTCGCTGCCTGAGAGAAGGTAAAAGGAAAAGACAACCGAATGGTCCTATTCGTTTTCTCCAGAACTAGAACCATCCTCGAATCTGGAACAAGTTCCTTCGAGTTCGTATATAACCATACGATGGTTTTATCCAATGGAAGTGGATGTTCATAATAATACGGGGTGTCCTGGAGAAAAGGATAAGAGTAGGAGTGGCAATGAGGTATGCAACTCTGACAATCCAAAAGCCATTGTTTTAAGAAGGTTCGGTTAACTTGGTCACTGAGTCATAGTCAAGGGTCGGGCCATGGTCGCTGCCAAAGAGAAAGAAAAGAAACACTCAGTGTGCACTCTAACCTAGATCAGAATGGTTATCAATTTATCTAATCAGGAGACCTCCCACTGTAACCTAAAATTCTCCTCCAAACCTGAAAGAAGAATTAGTCGGGATCTTCCGAGAAGTAAACCAACTCATCAGTGGGAATCGGGATCCAACTATCATCGCATGATAACCTGATGGAATCCACTCACGTTATCACACTCCAGACGGTATGCGCATGTCTGGAAAGTTTCAGTTACTTTAGAAACTCCCGATGTTATTTTTACCCCATGCTCTTATGACCTTGACGAAGGCCAACATATCATAAGTCACATGTCAAGTTATACCCGTCATTGTCCAGGTTAATTTGCACCCATCCGTACATACCCTTGATGAAGGCCAAAATAGTAGTACGACTATCCCAAACCAACGCATCTATCTATGGAGCAGAAAAGTAACAATTAGCTACCATACACTATGCCTTGGCGAAGGCCAATATACATTGCATGAATACTAAGTGCTACCTCTCTGAAATGACGGAGGGCTACGAATGGTTTTTTGTGAAAAACCTTTAACGTAATGAACTTGATATCGTTGAAGGAACCGGATAGCTTTTTATAAAAATATAGTGGCGAAAATCTTTGCTAAAGAGGTCACTGCCAGTGAAGGGATCTCGGCTTTTTTCCCGTAGAATGAGGTGCAGGATATTCCAACTGAATACCATGATGCAAAGCAAAAATTAATCGACTATAGTGAAGTTATTACCCTGACGCAAATTTCTGTCCAAGGGGTCACTCCCGGTGAAGGGATCTCGGCCCTTGCCTCGTCGACTGAGGTGCTGGATATTCATAACTGAATACCACTGTGCAAAACAAAAGAGAACGTCCTTGCAAAAACAGATTTTTTTTTGAAAAATGTTTCAACAACATCATAATAGGTTTGTTTAGCTTGCAATGATCTGAATCAGTGCAGTCCCATCAATTAATCACACTACAAAAGAACAAAAGTATGATGTACGTATATGCCATCCGCATTCGCCACTGGGTCCCGTCATCACCCGTTAGGTTACTTGACTAACGACAGAGCGGGGACTGGACTAGCGCGGGTGTAAAACATATACAACATCTACTAGTATATATATCAATATTTAATATTGCTCAATGCGTGATAAAATACAACATCACAGAAAAGTAATAAGCATCACAGAACAATATAGATAATCTGGAAGCCCCGGGTTTCACAGAGCCGCAACTGAAACCCGACGTTCCCCTGGTCGTGTGGATATCCTGTGCAAAGAAATCCTAGACCCCTACGGGCGCGGCAAGTTACCCGCCAAAACCTGAAGCGAGGCAGCCCCCTTCAACAACGTGAATGGACCACCCAGCACTTCACGGAATCCGGTAACTTCAGAACCCCTCCTTGGGTCAACCTATACCCCCTTCGAGTGCGGCGAATAGCCCGCCAATTCTAGAGTAAAGCCCCCTCTGTCTCAAAGCCATGAGATGCATGCCCGTTGCCCTCTAGAAGCCGGCTATCCGTTCACCCCTCCGCGGGGTAATCCTAGTACAGAAAGTAAAATATATACAACGGGTACATCGACCTCAGCCCGGTCGTGTCCCAAATGAATAATATACAAACAGGCAGTGACGGCAGTCCACATGTTGGACGCTCACCCCACAATATCAAATGTACAAATACAACCAAACTGTACTACCATTGCATCCAGGCTATCCACCACGACAAATCCGCAACATCACAGCACAACACAGAACATCAACGTGAATGTCACATTCGCAAATCCGTCTAAAAGGGCTACAGAAATTAGACAGGATTTACGGATCAAATGACAATCACGGTCGCAGATATAATTTAAATACTGTGAACTAACATGTTTAAAATTTTCGATCGACAAAATTTCCCGAAGTGGGCCTCAAGCACAATACCCAGTACTCAAATAAATCTGGGCCCAAAATAAAATTACCAGAAACCCCTTTTCCAAGTCAGAGACCATCTGAAGAAATATGGTGCATTTTTGCTACAGGACAACGGCGGAACCGCGGCCAATGCGTGGGTACGGCCGCGGTTCCGCGGCTCTACAGGGGATTTAGCTCACCAAATTTTCTCAGTTCTCTTAAAAAACCCTGCCTGATTTTCTGACATGCCCAAAAAAAATTTTATAGCACAAAATAAATGCGACAGAAACTGAACAATTGGAAGCACGGTTTTTGGAAATTTCGTCCGATCGAAGTTCTAAACACGCTAGAGCAAACTAGTAAAGGTTAATGGCGTGGCTCCAATACCATGTAAGTCTACGGTAGCGCCGCGGCCGTCGATCCGAGGCCAAAATGCGGAAAACAAAAACTTTTTCAAACTAGAAACCGGCGCTATCGTATGCTTAAAACCCGGATCGAACCATTAACCTACAACTAGCTATCTAGAGAAGGGAAAGAAAGGCTATACCGATCGATCCGTGTTCTTCGGTCTTTGACCACCATCCCAAGCTCCTCGCGGCATCTCCGGTCTCGATCTCCTCGTCGGAAAGAGCACTACATCATCGATTCCTTTTTACGGGCTCCCGCTTCATCCGAAGCAACTCGGGCACGAAGTGTGCTAGCCGATGTGTCCAAGATGTTGTAGAGAATGTTTATGATCACTTTGTCTCTTGCATCCATTGATTTAGATGGAGGTTAGAGGTGTTGCCATTGATGGTGATAATTAGCTAGAAGAAGAAGAGGTTTTCTTTTTCCTTTTGTGATGGAATGATATGATAAAAATGAGAGAGTCTTCTAAAAATACAAGACCAAAACTCACTCATAAGGCAGCCCCTCTCTCTCTTCTTATTATATCAATACAAATTAAGCTCATAATGTAATACATGCACAAAGAAAGAGACCATGAGTCACCACTTGTGCATCTGTCATAATAAATGCTCCAAATGATGAATTCTAGCTCATTATTTCCATTTGCAAATATTAATCCAAATTTTGCAGCAATAAAAAGATACGGCAACATCTAAAGTAAACTCGTGACGGATCACAAAGATACCCCTCACCTGTATATACATACCTGCACCCGCATTCCGACTGAATGTGAATGCGATGAGACTAAAGTAATCCAACAAATCTAATATTAGGATCTGGCTTAAACCAAAGCCCACTAGTATGATCCGTCCGATCATGATCCGTGCACTATTGCATGTATATGATCGAACCCTGCCATAAATTATACGCCCTCTACAACGTTTCGCCCGAAACTTGAGAAACTGTCTGTGGGGGACTCTAAAGACTCGTCAATAATTTGGCTGTGGATTTAACCACTAGCAAGTCAGAGGTATTAGCCGTAAGTAACAAGCTACCAGGTATTGACCAAAAGGGAGGTCGATGAGAGAACTCATCCTGACACCCTACTGAGCCTGTCAGTGACAATATCCTTACAGTCCAGTCCATTCGTCTATAAGCATCGCATGGCGGGCCTAAGGGGTTGGTAAAAGTCAGACCCCCAAAAGCGGTACAAGTCGTGTCGGAGTGTAGCCCAGAACACCCTGAGATACTACTGGAATACCTACCAGTAAATCTCCTGCCTTGGCCAAGGACTTCGTGTAATGGCTCTCCTAGACACAGCACGATCTCACCCCCAATACCAGGAGAGACGAACCCCTGCCGATCCGCTCACTGCCTCCATGTGGCTCAGGACTGTACCCAACTAAAACCTGTTTGCATGACTCCTTTGAGCCGTGGTAGGGTAGTAATCAAAGCACAATGGGAACTCACACGAGACAAATGACGATCTCAGGTCGATGAACTAACCTGTACATATGTCACCAGGGAACTGCTATCCGGCGTCAGGTATAATACCAACTAGCATATTCTCGGCGAGTCCTTTCCGGTGTACCTATAACCCAATGAGCACCTGTATACATCATAGGTGATCCAACTGACACCAATGGCTTGTGAGACCGGCCACCGCCCCTCGTCGGGGTCTCGACTGTATACACTAGTCTACTAATGGAGTATCGATGCCCTGTCTCGAAAACTCCCATGACTAGGGACCTTTTAAGGATGTGCTTATAGACCCCAGCTCCTACGTATATGATTGCCATCATACTGCTGGCCGTCAAGCAAAAATCCTAAGGGCTCTATCAACGTGCAATAGTGACCTGTGAGGTCACCTGAAGCAGTAAACGATGATAAAGATAAACCAAATAGCATACTATCATTTTGAGTAAAACTGTCCTGCCGGCATTGGTCCTCCCTCAATCATTGCAATCACGTGCCTGCGATCCAATAATTGACTCTGAAGGCACTATATCCAACACCATGTCTACACATGCCAGGAATGGTACTTCGTACTTCATTACATTCACTGACGATCTCTTAAGATACGGACATGCGTTCCTGTTAAACACAAGTCTGATGCTTTTGAGAAATTCAGAGAATATAAGCACAAAGTCGAGAAACAAACGGGTAAAAGTATTAAGATCCTTTGATCTGATCGAGGAGGAGAATACGTGAGCAATCAGTTTCTGGACTATCTAGAAGAGAATGTGATTCTCCCTCACCTTACTCCTCTGTATACACCACAGTACAACGGTGTATCGGAACGGAGGAATCGCACCCTATTAGATATGGTGCACTCTATGATGATAACTGCTGAGTTGTCTATTTCCTTTTGGGGGTATGCGCTTGAGACAGCCATATACCTATTGAATAGAGTTCCAACCAAATCGGTGCCTACCACTCCATATGAGATATGGGAGGGGAAGAGACCATGTCTTAATTTTGTTAAGATATGGGGTTTCCCGGCCTATGTTAAAAAGAAAAATCCGGACAAGTTCGAGGCAAGGTCTGTTTTGTGCAAGTTTGTAGGATATCCCAAGCATTCGTGAGGACATTGTTATTTATATGTATGCCCTAGAGGCCATTACTGTACATTGGATGTATATTGTAGTGGATGCTGGGACATATATAGGTAGGACTTTCTTGCTCGACATGATAGTACGCTATCTGGTCGCTTTTTGTCTTAACGTGTATACTTTCCGTCTCTCTGTTACATGTTGATAAAGCCCTTAGGATGTGTACTCGACTTCCAGGACTATGATGCAGATCATACTAGCGGGGCCTGGATAGTCCATGAGTACATCCTTGAAATATTCCTAGTCGAGGGAATATCGAGACGGGGAATCGATATTCCAGAGTAGACTAGCATATATCTTCTTGACCCATGCGATGGGCGATGGATGATCCCATATCCATTGGTGTTTGACATCGGAGATGGTATGCGGGTGCTCAGTAGAGACTGGGTACACTGAACGGACTCGCCGAGAACTCCCAGATGGTATTATACCTGATGGCAGTTCTCTGGTGACACTGGTACAGCTTAGTCTGTTGACCCGAGATCGTCATAGAGTCTTGTGTGTCTCCCACTGTGCTTTGATTTCCACCTTACCACGGCTCTACTGAGTCGTGCAAACAGGTGGTTTTTGGGTACAGTCCCGATTCACATGGAGGCAATGAGCGATAGGAAGGGATTCGTCTCTCCCTGTATTGGGGGTTGATGTTGCGCTATGCACGACTGGCCATAACAGGAAATCCCTGGCCAGGGTTGCAGTGGTATACTGATAAGAGTTATCAGTAGTTTCACGAATGTTATGGACCCTACGTCGGCATGACTTATCAAGCTATTGGGGTCTGAAGTTTACCACCCCTAGGCGAGATATGCGACATATCAGACGAACAGATCGGACTGTACGGTAAGTGTTACTGGTTGGATTCACTGGAGTGTGAGCGGGCTTGCTCGTCGATCTTCTGATCGCTCAATACCCGGGTGGCCGTTACGTTTAGCAGACCGCTTGCGGCTTGTGGGTGTTTGATATGATCAACATCTGCTGCCGGCGTATTGACGAGTCTTTAGAGTCCTACACAGAGGTTTTCTGGCTCAAGCGAAACGAAATAGGAGCGCATATGAGATATGTGCGGGACCGAGAATAATGCGTGTATGTGATACCATATTCTATTCTCGCGATGAATTTATCGATTAGTTATATGCGATATAACCTAGTTATCGAATCAAGGATTGATTCGATAAGCCGATACATTGGATACTAGCCGGTTATATGCGACATGACCGGATCATTGAATCAAGTGTTGATTTAATGATTTAATGTATAATTATATATTTGATATATTACTTTGCATTAACTAGTATTGGTTCACTTTAAATGGATTTTCTCACTTGAATTGTACACATTGTATATGCGATATAGTTTTGTGCACATGTTTGTTTCATGTTTGATGATACATGCTTACTTGGTTAAGTGTAAAGAATCAAACCATGGTTTAAGTTAATGATTAGGGTTTTGATTATTTATTCATTTATCTTTCTTATTTATTCATTTTGGAAAAAGAAAAGGATAAATGAATGGTTGAATGTTTTGTTTTTAGTTGAAGTTTCTTGAAAGTTTGACTAAGTCACTCTTTTGTTCTTATGCTTAACCCTAACCATTCTTTTAACGATGGTCTTTTCTCTACACCTAACTAAGGTTGAAAGTATGATAGGATTTAATTATTTTTCATTTAAAATACAAAAACTTATCATATCTTCTTCTTCTTCTTCTTTATCTTCTTCTTCCATGAGGAAAGCTAGTGACCATCAATGGCAACTAGTGAAATCAAGTGAGAAATCCAATTCTAAAGTCTACCCACTTCCTATTTCTTCATCCTCTTCCTCTTGCCAAGTTGTATAGGGTGTTTACTTCACAAGTTTTCAAAGCTTGGTGAAGTTGGAGCTTGTTCTTGTGATGCCTCGACGTAGATCATCTTCGGCATCGAACCGACGATCAAGCCCGCCTATTCTTCGATGATGTCAACGCTAGAGTCAAGGGTTCGATTTGGACAGCGGAGGGAGATCATCGCGGATCTTAGAAAGTGGTGGACCGGATCTACAAAGGTTGTAGCCCCTTCCCTTTAGCTATATTTCCGTTTACTTACTCGCTTCGCCTATATATCTAGTTAACGATCCGTTCTAGGGTTTCTCGGCACCGTATTTTTTGAAATATGCATGGACGATGACTTGTGAGACCTCACTAGGGTGCCTAGGAACCTTACAGTGGTATCAGAGCCTAGCTAGAGCCTTAGGTAAAGTCCCGACGGAATTAGAAGTCCGATCGACCCAAAACCCCGACTTTAAAAATGCTCTCTGGACATTTCTATAAAATGTGGATTTTTGTAGATTAAAAATATTCAGAAAAATCAGCAGGGGATTGTAAGGGTTACAGAAAAATTCGATCGCCTAATTCCTTAAAAGCATCGCGGATCCGCGGCATGAGCATGCTCATGCGGCGGTTCCGCGGCAGTTTTGTCCTTTTGTGCATCGAAGTTTGCACCGTAATTCTCAGTAAAATGTGCTGGTTGTCCTGAGAGTATTTTAATTTTTATTCCAGAGTTTTATTTTCTGGGTTGTATTGGGACTCGGTGTATTCGATCGGACTGTCAAATTTTTGTCGGTGTGCTTTTCCGGGTATTTTTTAGAATATGTTAAAAAGTTTGACCGGATATAAATACCCACTTTTTCCCCTGCCGGGAAATTTCCAATTGTTGGATTTTTCCGTAATTTAACGACGTTCTAAGTAGTGCAAGGAACGCGATGGACCCTCTAGAAGACAACAAACCTTTACTCGATTATGTGACCGTCTTGAACTGCCCTTTGAACCTTCGGGTTTATGGCTGTACGGCGTGCCACATGTGAGGCGTTGGCTTGACCCTTCTACGGCTGGACCGTTGGTACTGAGGCACGAACTGAATGTTGTTAGACTTATTTCATGTGTTGAGCTGTAACGGGAAAACTTGGGTGTTCGATTGCTCGATCGAAAAGTTTAGCATTTTCTATTTATCCGGAATGTGATACAATAATTGGAATTTACAAATTGTTATGAGATAACGGAATGAATATTATAAACGTAGCAGTTTAGTCTCACTTGATCGGTTGCCACGGAATTTTGATGTGATCAAAAGTCCGTCGCAATCACGTAGCGTACGCGGATACTCGCCGGGTAAACTTGATAAACAGCCTCACCCCATAGCCCCGACCAAGTGACTGTAGGAGAACCCCGTCGCCGAAAGCATCCGCCCGGGTGCTCGCGGCAGCGGTGTTCCGCCTTGGTGCACTTCGTCGACGGCATCGGGGGTGCGGCCGCCTACTAAAGTTTGCGACGAGCATTGGATCAGTTTTTCGGGAGTCTTGTTGAATTGCCCGACTTGATATTGAAAAGTGTTTTCGATAATGAGACCAAAATGCGGGGTTTATAATTGTTAGTCATGCGATGTCTAAAGAATTCATTTGGTCAGGCATGCGATGTCTGAGGTGGTTGTGGATTCCAACTGTTGTAGTTTTACACTTTCTTTTCTGTGACCGTAAGTGTAATATATGATATCGCCGGTTTCGTTGCTATATGTCAACGACAATTGGGATGCGCATATTTACTTACGTTGATGACATGTGATGTTATATGTTGCTGGATATGTTATATTGGATCGTCGTGTTTGAATAGCCGGGGGGTTTTTATGTGAGATGAGCGTTTTTCATTTTCATTCATCTAAAAACTTGTATGTAATATTCTTTTATTGGGGCACTTCCAGGTTGCGGAAGTTGTCACCGTTGATGTATATTATTTACTTTTCTGCACTAGAATAGACCTAAGGAGGGGAGCATAAGTAACCGGGTTCTAGGGTCCAGAGGGAGACCATCTCGAGGAGTCGAGTCCGGGTCTCCTAACCCTAGAATTGGTAGGGTTGCTTGCCGCTCTCGTAGGGGTCTAGGGGAGTGGGATTGGCTATTCATCACGACCGTGGAATCCGTGTTTTATACTGGCTCGTATTGAAAACACGGACGTCCTAGTATATCCAATATTTCATATGATTCTTTCTGCTGCGTTATCTGTGATGTGATCATGCGATGTTCTGTGCTCTGTTCAGATAGATGTAGTATATAGTATATATGATATATTATATAAACGTTGCTTATGTTTTACACCCGCGCTAGCCCTGCCCCGCTCTGCCGTTAGTTACCTAACCTAACGGTGCAGACGGGACATCGAGGCGAATGCGGATGACATAAGCGTACGTTATATTTATCTGTGATGGTTAGGTGGACTTAAATGATGGGATATTCATTAATGAGATTAATGAAAGAAAATAAACCTAATTGATGTTGTGGAATCGAATTTCAAAATAAAAACAGGTAGCTACAGTTCTTACTTTGCATCGCGGTGTTCGTTATAGAACATCCTGCACCTTATTCGATGAGGAAAGGACCGAGATCCCTTCACCGGGAGTGACTCCTTTAGCAATAACTGGCAGATGCTACAACCCTCGGTTTGTCTTTGATCGCTTCTATAGTTTCCGCTTTGCACAGTGATCTATATGATATATCCCGCACCTCATTCGACGAGGAAAGGGCCGACGATCCCTTCACCGGGAGTGACCCCTTTAGCAAAACTAGAAAAGCCTCGAAAACATTCCATTTAAAAAACAATTTGATTCCGCAACGAGATCAAGTTCAAAGCGTTAAAGGTTTTCACAAAAACCATTCGCAACCCTCCGTCATTTTAGGAAGTAGAGTACTTAGTATTCGTGCTACGTTTGTCGACCATAGCCGAGGCGTAGTGTGCGGTAGCTAAGTGATGTCTTCCTACACAGCATGTGATGCGATTAGTTAGGACAGTCATGTGGCTTTGTTGACCTTAGCCAAGGGTCATGTGGGTGGGTCTGATTAATCACGAAATGACGGGTAGAACTTGACTAGTACCTATGATTTGTTGACCTTAGCCAAGGTCATAGGTGCTAGGGGTAAAAACCATTATCGGGAGTTTCAAGTGTTGAAATTTGCAATGAGATTGCATACCTTCTATGTGATAGTTGGATCCCGATACCCACTGCGAGTAATTGTTACTCCTGAGAGAGTTTTGCACTTTGCAATTAGCCGATCAAGTAGGTGTCTAGAAAGGTGTCAACGGGGTTACGCCTCTGGGAAAACGAGGTTTACTGTAATTAGGTCCATGCGAAAGCACGGGGAACCTCCCTTAAAGTACCGACACTGGCCTGGCTGAAAGATTGGCGAACTTGTAGAGTGTAATTAATCCCGGCTAGTCTTTCCTTTTAAGGTTTGAAGGAAGATTTGATAAAAACAGTAGGAGCCATCCTGATTAGATAAAATATATAACCAATCTAATCTTGCAAGAGCGCACGCAGAGTGTTTTCTTCTTTCTCTCTCCTGGTAGCGACCATATCACGCCTTAATCAAGATAATAATACGGATATTGACCGAACCCGCTTGTTATACTGAGATGGGGAACGTTGGTCCCGCTCCAGCTTATAATTGTTATAAGACAGAGCAGGAAATAGGGAATACCAGAATTCCTGTGCCGCCCAAACGAAGACAGTGCATATGATGCATCTCCTTCGGGTGTGTTCATTACAAAGAACTGTTTCTCAGTATCCTCTGCATCCTGGGTATATGATACCGGATCAGGATCTCAGATATGTAATCTGTTACATAGGGCTACAAAAAGGTAGAAAAACTGAGAACGGGTGATAAGTTTCATGAGACAGAAAACGGGGCAAGTGTTGCAGCCAAGTCTGTTGGTCACTGTCACCCTGTATTACGAATACATTGATTCTGAACAAATGCTATTAGATACCGAACCTGATATACAAAATCATATCAGTCTCTTTATTACTAAAGAAAGGATATAATTTTGTATTGATGGATAATGTTTTGAACATTTCCTATATCAAAAGTTGATCGATTCAGGCACGTTATCTAAATGCATTGAAGTTCTAAATCAAACTCCAGTTCCTAGTATACAGAACACACACAAGAGGAAGAGTTCAGAAATGAACAAATCCTTCTTGGGGCATTGTAGACTAGGTCACATCAATGCGACCCGACTGACTGAAGTTACATTTTAGATGCATATTTAAATCAGTTTGAATTTACATCTTGTGAAACGTGCCAGTCATGTCACAAAGATTCAGATGATGTATGTGAAGTCTTCTGTTTACACATGCCAAGAATGGTTCTTTATACTTCATTATATTCTCTGATAATCTCTCAAGATTCAGTCATATGTTCCCGTTGAAACATAAGTCCGAACCTTTTGAGATATTCACAGAATATAAGTTAGAAATAGAGAACCAAAATACGGGTATAAGTATTATGTCCTATGATAAGATCAGGGAGGAGAATACTTGTGCATAGAATTCCTGGACTATTCTAAAGGAGAATGAGATTCTCTCTGAGTGCTACTCCTCTGAATACACCACAGCACAATGGTGTATCAGGGCAGAGCAATTGCATAATATTAGATATGGTGTGCTCTATGATGAGTATTACTGAGTTACCCATTTCCTTTTGGGGTTATGCACTTGAGAAGCTGCATACCTATTGAATTAGGTTTGAATCAAATCACTGCCTACCACTCCATATGAGATATGGTGTGGGAAGATCCTATCTCTTAAGCGAGTTAAGATTTGGGTTGTCCGGCCTATGTTTAAAGCAAAATCCGGACAAGATCGAGGCAGGATCAGTTATGTAGAACTGGAAAGGTTCCAGCTATACAAAACTGCAGTTGATGATTTGACAGAACCAAAGGATTCTATAGTTCCCGACGAACCTCAGCCTCTCCGCCGATCTAGTAGGGTTCCTCATCCGCCTGAGAGATACCTCGGTTTCTCGATGACAGTGGGAGCAAGGATTGCATCATGAGATGATGACCTAACTAGTTTCGAGCAGGCCATTGAGAGTAGGGACTCTGTAAGAATGGCGGGATGCTTAGCGATCTGAGATGGAATCCATGTACACCAGCAAAGTATGGACTTTAGCTGCTATATCTGAAGGGTTAAATCCCCATCAGGAGCAAGTATATCTTGAGAAGATTACTTGGTGTAGATGGAAAAGTTGAGTCTTTCAAAGCTAGACTTGTTAAAGGTTTTCGTCATCGACCAGGCGTGGATAATGATGAAACCTTTTTCCAGTAGCTATGCTTAAGTCTATCCAGATCCTACTTACCACGGCTACATACCATGACTACGATATCTGGCGGTTGGGTGCCATGACTTTTTTTTTATACTGATTTAGAAGAGAACGTCTATAAGAACACAGCCAGAGGTCTTCGTAAAACAGTGGGAGCAGCGGAAACGTGTGCAAGTTGCTTTACATAATGAAGCAGGCATCGCGGAGTTGGAACGTCTGTTTTGATGTGATAGTCAAAGTGTTTGACTTCATCAAAATGGTAGACGAACCTTGTATATACAAAAGGGTAGTAGAGAGTAAGGTGGTCATCTTCGTATTGTACGTAGACAACATACTCTTGATAGGAAAAGAGTTTCCTATACTACGATCGGTCAATCTCCTATTATCACAAGGATTCTCCAAATAGGATAAAGATGATACCTCCTAAATCCTGAGATTTGGACCTATCTAAAGGGATATTAGGGTTCTCACTAGGAATAGTGAGATTGTATCAATCGATCCTGGGGAGAATCACTGGAAGTGTTCCAGGGTGATAAAGACGACTGAATGTCAGTCACAGGCACTGTCTTTACCCACAGTAAAGGGACGGTATGTTGGAAGAGTTCCAAGCTAGATACCATGGCAAACTAGACGATAAAGGCTGGTAACATCGCTATTGAAGATATTGTTAGTGTATATGCCCTAGAGGCCATTACTGTATCATACTAGCTTGTATATTACTTAATGGAAGCTTAGGATATTCACAGTTGTATATACAATCTTGCTCGAAATGGTAGTATGCTACTTGGTTTGTCTCTGCTTTAATATGTGCATGTGTTTCTTTTAGCATATTGCTGGTATACATATTAGTAGAGCCCTTAGGATCTTTGCTTGATTACCAGCGTTATGATGGCGCTCGCACTCGTGGGAGCTGGGTAATCTATAAGCACATCCTTATACAGGTCCCTGGTCGTTGGACTATCGAGACAGGGCATCGATACTCCGGAGTAGACTAGCGTATGCGCTTCTCATCCCAGTGTGGGAGACGGTCTGTCCCACAGCCGTTAGTACGTCGTACTTGGGATAGTATGCGGGTGCTCGTTAGGTTACGAGTACACTGGACAGGACTCGTCGGGAACTGTTGGTTGGTAATATACCTATCGTCAGTTATCAGTTCCCAGGTGACATGAGTACAGCTTAGTCCGCTGACTTGACACTGTCACTTCGCCTCGAGTGTGTTCCCACTGCACTTTGATTACTACCCTACCACGGCTCAAAGGAACTGTGCAAACAGGTAGTTTTTGGGTGCAGTCCCGAAGCACTTGGAGGCAGTGACGGTTAGACAGGATTCGTCTCTCCCGGTATTGGGGGTTGACATCGCGCTGTGTCCAGGAGAGCCATTACACGAGTAGTCCCTGGCCAGGGCAAGCGAGATATACTGGTAGGTTTCCAGTGTTATCTCAGAGTGTTCTGGGCTACACTCCGACACGACTTGTACCGCTATTAGGGGACTGACGTTCACCGCCCCCCTAGGCCCGCCATGCGATGTATCAGACGAACAGACCGGACTGTACGGAGACTGTCACATACAGGCTCAGTAGGAGTGCAGATGGGGTTCACCTCGTCAGTCTTCTTATCGACATCTACCCGGGGACCGTTACGTACAGCTAGTGCCGCTTGCGGTCTGTGGTTAAACCCACTGCCAGCGTAGTGTCGAGTCTTTAGAGTCCCACACAGAGAGCTATTCGCCTTTAGGCAAAACGAGTAGAGGTCGCATGGTTTTGCGACAGGGTTCGTTCGCATCCGCGCACTTGTGCACGTTTGCTGTCCGGACAGTTTATACTAGCAGGCTTTGGTTTAAGCCGGATCCTAGTATATGATTTGAGATTGGTTTTTCTCAGGGTATTCGTGTTCCTCGGATCACGAATGCGGGTGCGTATGCACAGTTGCTTGAGATTGGGGAGAGGACCTTGTTTAGGGTTAATGGCTTTTGTCATTTTATTAACCCTATTGATTTTGTGTGGATTATTGTTAATTGATAATTAGCTTAATTATTGTGCATGGTTGTTGTTGACAATTTGACTTCATTGACTTGTTGACCATGTTGACAACTTGACCATAATCATTTCATTTGGAAGATGCTCTTTGATCTTTGCAAAATTGAAATGATAATGGTCATGTCATGATTTATCATGACAATTTTCAAGCTAATTATCTAATTGAAATTATCCACACATATTAGTGAGAATGGCTCTTTTATTTTCTCATTCTCTCATTTTCATTTCTCTCTCTTGCTCATCCTCTCCCTCAAGCTCTCTCCCTCTCATGTGTTGAGAAACAAAAAGCTTGAGAAAAACCTTCACTTGATCCTCTCTACTCTCTTCTAGGTTTCAAGTCTTAGCATTTCTTGCACTCTAGTTACTCCTAGCTTGGAGTTGAAGCTAAAGGTGGTGGCTTTCAAGTGGATCTTTCTTTGACGGGAGAAGACAAGCAAGGTGAACTCTTTCTACCATACCTAGGAGCAAGGAGAGAAGGACTAAAGACCAAAGGTATAACCTTTCATCACTTAGCTACTTTGTAGTTAGGGTTAGCTAGTTTATGTTTAGCAAAGATCCTCACAAGCTTAGTCCATGTTGCCTAAGTCATTAAAAATCCGATTTTTATTATGTTTTCCGCCTCCCCGTAAGCACCGGGGTGGGCAACACGGACTTACAGTGGTATCAGAGCCTAACTAAACCTAAACTAGTTAAGTAGTTAAGTGTAACGAAGTTCGGAACCGGAAAAATCACAAAACCAAACTTTTTCAAAATCCAAGTTTCTGTTAAAATTTTTCCTGCTCTAAATGAAAAACTTTATACATGTAAAATCGTCTCAGGGTTTTGTGAATACACCCAAGAAAAACGATACCCTAATTCCCTCAAGCCGCCGCCCTTCCGCCGCATGAGGTAGGTATATGCGGCGGAAGCGCCGCGGTTTGTCGTTATCGGCTCATCGTTTTTCGTGCAGTGTGTGTTGTTGTTGGTTTTGGGATTTTTATGATATATTATATGTACCCAGATTTTCCAGAAAAGAAATTTCCTTTTGGGGTCCTATAATTCCGTATTTTTCCGAACTTCACTGCACTTTAACTATATCGGTTATATCTGTAATGCTTGCATGTATTGAACGTCGGCTAATCGCTATAAGACGATTAGTCGGGGTTATACATGATCTGTGATTGTTATTGGTTTGTGGATATGAATGGATTGGATTGTCGCGGGTGAATAGCCGGGTTGGATGTGAGATGAGCGTTATTTTTCTTTCATTCATTTGTAACATGTAAATTGATGTAATAATTTTATTTGTATGACCGCACAACCGGGTCGGGGTTGTAGCCGTCATTGTATAATTCTTTTTACTGTTTTTGCTCCTAGGATAGACCCATGGAGGGGGTGCACAAACTACCGGGTATCTCGAAGTGCCGAGTGGCCTACTCACGGTGGTGAGGGAGGTTGCTTCTCTTCGGGTGCTTGGCGGGTAGTTTGCCGCACCCGTAGGGGTCTTGGGTAGGGTATTGGCTATTCACCGCGACCGTGTAATCCGCTTTGCGTTGCAGGCTCGAACGCATTGCGGATTCCTAGTATATCCAATGTATTCATCTGTGATCTGTAATGTCTATCATTGCTATATATTTATATATAATAACTATTTAGGCGTTGCTTATGTTTTACAGCTGCGCTAGCCCAGCCCCCGCTCTGTCGTTAGTTAAGTAACCTAACGGGTGATGACGGGGCCCCGTGGCGAATGCGAATGGCATAAGCGTACGTCATATTTTGGTTGTTTTCTGCAATGGTAGGATTAAATGATGGGACGCATTAAAAGAACTAATGCAAGAAATAAACCAAGTAAAAGTCGATTGGAACACTTTGAAAACCACTCGGTTCTTTTCAAAAACTAAACTTTTAAACGCGGAGCTTGAACCACTCCTTTTAAAAGCTATCTCGTTCCATCGATTATATCAAGTTCACTACGTTCACGGTTTCGCCAAAACCATCCGTAGCCCTCCGTCGTTTCATATGAATATTCAACGGTATTCAAGCTGTGTTTGTTGGCCTTAGTCAAGGCACAGTGTTTGGTAGCTGGTGGGTATTCATATGTTGCATAGATAGAATGCGTTGGTTTGAGACAGTCGTATTGCCTTATTGGCCATAGTCAAGGGTGGATACGGGTGGGTTCAAATTAACCTGGATAACGACGGGTAGAACTTGACATGTGACTTATGATTTGTTGGCCTTAGTCAAGGTCATAAGAGCATGGGGCAAAAATCCACATCGGGAGTTTCATAAGTACTGAAACTTGCTAGCGTTGCATACCATTTGGAGTGTGATGATTCTGGTAGGATTCCTTCGGTTTTATCACACGATGATATTTGGATCCCGATCCTACTGTGAGTATATGCTACTCCTCGGGAAAACTCTCACTTAACGATCAATGCTGTAAACCTAGTAGGTGCCTAGAAAGGTGTTAGCGGGGCTACGCCCACAGGGAAAAGAGGTTACTTAATTAAGGAACTTCGCGAAAGCGTTGGAAAACCTCCCTCGAAGTACCGACACTGGCCTGGCTGAACGGTTAAGCAAGTATTGTATGGTGAGAATGATCCCGGCTAATCCTTTTCTTTACGGTTTGAGAAGGGATTCGAGAGACAGTGGGAGCCATCCAGTTTAGACAAACTAAAAACCACTCTAAACTTGCAAGAGCATCATGCTAAAGTGTTTCTTTTCTCTCTCCTAATTGCAGCGACCATTCAAGATGACCGGACATAAGTTACTATTAGATAAAAACATATTGACAGGGCCAAACTACAAAGATTGGCTCAGGAATGTCAAGATGGCTATCACTTATGACAAGCTGGGGTATATACTTACCACCAAAGCTCCCCCCGTCCCAGGTCCCACCTCCAGCGTCGCGGATGTAGAAATCCGCAAGACATGGGAGATAGATTACGCGAGGGCCAAATGCCTCGTACTAGCCTCGATGGACAACGACCATCAGAGGAGGCACGAGAATATGGACCTAGAGTCCATATTTCTCCATACAAAAGAACTGTATGGAGAGCAGTCTCGTATCGCAAGATACGAAGTGTCGAAGAAGCTCTTTTCGGCAAGGTTGGCCGTCGGATCATCGGTAGCGGACCACGTGCTTAAGATGATCGGCTACATAGAGGAGCTCGCGGACCTTGGGACCACGTTGGAGAATGAACTCTATACCGATTTGATTCTCCAGTCCCTTCCTTCCACTTACGCCCAGTTCATTCTTAACTTCAACATGCAAGGAAAGGAGGTTGAACTTGCCGAGCTTCTGAACATGTTGAGGACTGCTGAGGGCACCCTACAGAAGGGTAGGGAGACATCCACTTTGTTTGTAGGAGGATCTTCCTCTTCTAGGTCCAGGGCGAAAGCCAAGGGCAAGAAGAAGAAAGCCCCCGCCAAACCAAGAGGCGGTGTCGGTAAAGTGGATACGAAGGGAAAGGGTAAAGCAACAAAGGTAGCGGGGAAGCTGGTGGGGAAGGAAGAATGCTTCTATTGTCACAAAAGTGGTCACTGGAAACAAGATTGCAAGGCTTGGAAAGCCAGAACACAGGATTTGAAGCGAGTTGCAGCTTCAGCTTCAGGTGTGTATGTTATTGAAAATTGTCTATCAATAAACTCTACATCCTGGGTATTGGATACCGGATCAGGATCTCATATCTGTAATTCTTTGCAGGCGTTGAGAAAGCGTAGAGTTTTGAAGACAGGTGACATGACCCTCAGAGTTGCGAACGGTGCTAGCATGGATGCTGAGGCCGTGGGGGACTATCACCTGGGATTATCAGATGGACACTTTTTGGTTTTGCGTAGTTGTTATTATGTACCAAATGCAACCTGTAATATCATTTCTGTATCTTTATTATCTAAAGAAGGTTATGAATTTGCATTTGTAAGTAATGTAGTGAACATTCACCTTAATCAAGTGTTGATTGGGTCAGGTACATTGAACAACGGTATTTTCGTTTTAAACCAACCACAGGTTTTCAATATCCAGAATACACATAAAAGAAAGTCTCCAGATATTAATCAGGCTTTCTTGTGGCATTGTAGACTAGGTCACATCAATGAGACACGGTTGACTAAGTTACATAAAGAAGGATACTTGGATCCGTTCGAGTATCAGTCTTATGCCACTTGTGAATCTTGTCTCATGGGAAAGATGACAAAGGCTCCGTTCACTGGACACGGAGAAAGAGCGAGCGAGCTCTTGGGACTCGTACACAGTGACGTGTGCGGTCCAATGTCTACACATGCGCGAAGCGGTTACTCTTACTTCATTACTTTTACGGATGATTTTTCAAGGTACGGTTATGTCTTCTTAATGAAACATAAATCCGAGGCTTTTGAAAAATTCCAGGAATATAAGAGTGAAGTGGAGAAACAAACCGGCAAAAGTATCAAGATCCTAAGATCGGATCGAGGAGGAGAATACTTAAGTGCCGAATTCCTGAATTACTTAAAAGAGAATGGAATTCTCTCTCAGCTTACTCCTCCATACACTCCGCAACACAACGGTGTATCGGAGAGACGGAACCGAACCCTATTGGATATCGTACGGTCCATGATGAGTAAGGCTGAGTTACCGCGATCTTTCTGGGGTTATGCACTGGAAACAGCTGCACATCTCTTGAACCAGGTTCCTACTAAAACAGTGCCTACCACACCATATCAGATGTGGAGTGGGAAGAAACCCTGTCTTAAATCCTTTAAGACATGGGGATGTCCAGCTTTTGTAAAAAAGCAGCATGCGGACAAGCTCGAGGCACGCTCAGTGCAGTGCAAGTTTGTGGGATACCCAAAGAACTCCAAGGGGTATCTCTTCTATTACGCAGAGGAGCAAAAAGTCCTTGTTTCTCGTCATGCCCGCTTCTTGGAAACTGAGTTTTTAGAAAATCAGATAAGCGGGAACGCAGTAGAACTGGAAGAAATTCCAGAACCACAAACCATCACTGAAAGCTTAGAGGAACCAGAAGGTTCGAAAGAACAAGACATTCCCATGCCACTCCGCAGGAGTAGTAGGCAGTCTCATCCGCCCGAGAGGTACTACGGTTTCCTCATTGACGGGGATAGAGAGGACTGCATCCTAGATTGTGATGAGCCTACTAGCTTCCAGCAAGCCATTCAGAGCGTCGACTCGGTAAAATGGCTGGATGCAATGCGGACCGAGATGGAGTCCATGTACACCAACAAAGTATGGACGTTGGACATTGCTCCAGACGGGGTAAAACCCGTAGGATGCAAGTGGATCTTCAAAAGGAAGATTGGTGTAGATGGACAGGTTGAGACCTATAAAGCTAGACTGGTAGCAAAGGGTTTTTGTCAGCGACCTGGTTTGGACTATGACGAAACCTTTTCTCCAGTAGCTATGCTGAAATCCATTCGGATCCTTCTTGCCATCGCTGCTTTCCACGATTATGAGATTTGGCAGATGGACGTAAAGACAGCTTTTCTAAATGGTCATTTAGAGGAGTGTGTCTATATGGACCAGCCAGAGGGTTTCATTCAGGGTGGGAGCAGCGGAAAGGTGTGCAAGTTGCTCAAGTCCATTTATGGACTCAAGCAGGCATCGCGGAGTTGGAACATCTGTTTTGATGAGACGGTCAAAGAATTTGGCTTTATCAAAAATCCAGATGAACCATGCATCTATTGTAGATTTGTAGCGAGAACTGTAGTATTCCTCGTTTTATACGTGGATGACATTCTCTTAATAGGAAATGACATTCCTATGCTACAATCTGTCAAGGGGTTCTTGTCACACAGGTTCTCCATGAAAGACCTGGGTGATGCCTCCTACATTCTGGGTATCCGGATCTACCGTGACAGATCCAAGAGGATATTAGGACTCTCGCAGTCCAGGTACATCGACACCATACTGAAGAGATTCAGTATGGAAGATTCCAAGCGCGGTAATCTACCGGCTTGTCACGGGATCACCCTCTCCAAAGAGATGTCTCCCAAGACTGATTTGGAGAGGGATCGCATGTCTATTATACCCTACGCTTCTGCGGTAGGCTCTATAATGTATGCGATGTTGTGTACCAGACCGGATGTGGCTTATGCACTGAGTGTGGTAAGCAGGTATCAGTCAAACCCTGGGGAGAAACATTGGATAGCAGTAAAGAACATTCTCAAGTACCTGAGAAGGACTAAGGAGATGTTCTTGGTGTATGGCGGAAAAGACCTGCAGATTGAGGCCTTTGCTGACTCCAGCTTCCAGAGTGACAAGGATGATTCCAAGTCCATGTCGGGTTTTGTCTTTACCCTCAATGGAGGGGCGGTGTGTTGGAAGAGCTCCAAACAGGAAACCGTTGCTGACTCGACTATGGAAGCGGAATACATCGCTGCATCTGATGCCGCAAAAGAAGCTGTCTGGATGAGGAAGTTCTTGAAAGAACTTCAGGTGGTTCCGTCCATTGTTGACCCAATACCTCTGTATTGCGACAACAACGGGGCTATAGCTTTAGCGAAGGAACCCAGGTCCCATCAGAAATCCAGACACATCTTAAGGCGGTATCACCTGATCAGGGAGATCGTGGATCGCCAGGAGATCGAGGTCCGGAGAGTTGCATCAGAGGATAACACAGCAGATCCATTCACCAAGGCCTTGCCCCAGACTCAGTTCGAGCGGCTGATCGAGATGATAGGTCTTCGATACGCCAGTACATGGCCTTAGTGCAAGTGGGAGATTGTTAGTGTATATGCCCTAGAGGCCATTACTGTATCATACTAGCTTGTATATTACTTAATCGAAGCTTGGGATATTCACAGTTGTATATACAATCTTGCTCGAAATGGTAGTATGCTACTTGGTTTGTCTCTGCTTTAATATGTGCATGTGTTTCTTTTAGCATATTGTTGGTATACATATTAGTAGAGCCCTTAGGATCTTTGCTTGATTACCAGCGTTGTGATGGCGCTCGCACTCGTGGGAGCTGGGTAATCTATAAGCACATCCTTATACAGGTCCCTGGTCGTTGGACTATCGAGACAGGGCATCGATACTCCGGAGTAGACTAGCGTATGCGCTTCTCATCCCAGTGTGGGAGACGGTCTGTCCCACAGCCGTTAGTACGTCGTACTTGGGATAGTATGCGGGTGCTCGTTAGGTTACGAGTACACTGGACAGGACTCGTCGGGAACTGTTGGTTGGTAATATACCTATCGTCAGTTATCAGTTCCCAGGTGACATGAGTACAGCTTAGTCCGCTGACTTGACACTGTCACTTCGCCTCGAGTGTGTTCCCACTGCACTTTGATTACTACCCTACCACGGCTCAAAGGAGCTGTGCAAACAGGTAGTTTTTGGGTGCAGTCCCGAAGCACTTGGAGGCAGTGACGGTTAGACAGGATTCGACTCTCCCGGTATTGGGGGTTGACATCGCGCTGTGTCCAGGAGAGCCATTACACGAGTAGTCCCTGGCCAGGGCAAGCGAGATATACTGGTAGGTTTCCAGTGTTATCTCAGGGTGTTCTGGGCTACACTCCGACACGACTTGTACCGCTATGGGCTACACTCCGACACGACTTGTACCGCTATTAGGGGACTGACGTTCACCGCCCCCCTAGGCCCGCCATGCGATGTATCAGACGAACAGACCGGACTGTACGGAGACTGTCACATACAGGCTCAGTAGGAGTGCAGATGGGGTTCACCTCGTCAGTCTTCTTATCGACATCTACCCGGGGACCGTTACGTACAGCTAGTGCCGCTTGCGGTCTGTGGTTAAATCCACTGCCAGCGTAGTGTCGAGTCTTTAGAGTCCCACACAGAGAGCTATTCGCCTTTAGGCAAAACGAGTAGAGGTCGCATGGTTTTGCGACAGGGTTCGTTCGCATCCGCGCACTTGTGCACGTTTGCTGTCCGGACAGTTTATACTAGCAGGCTTTGGTTTAAGCCGGATCCTAGTATATGATTTGAGATTGGTTTTTCTCAGGGTATTCGTGTTCCTCGGATCACGAATGCAGGTGCGTATGCACAGTTGCTTAAGATTGGGGAGAGGATCTTGTTTAGGGTTAATGGCTTTTGTCATTTTATTAACCCTATTGATTTTGTGTGGATTATTGTTAATTGATAATTAGCTTAATTATTGTGCATGGTTGTTGTTGACAATTTGACTTCATTGACTTGTTGACCATGTTGACAACTTGACCATAATCATTTCATTTGGAAGATGCTCTTTGATCTTTGCAAAATTGAAATGATAATGGTCATGTCATGATTTATCATGACAATTTTCAAGCTAATTATCTAATTGAAATTATCCACACATATTAGTGAGAATGGCTCTTTTATTTTCTCATTCTCTCATTTTCATTTCTCTCTCTTGCTCATCCTCTCCCTCAAGCTTTCTCCCTCTCATGTGTTGAGAAACAAAAAGCTTGAGAAAAACCTTCACTTGATCCTCTCTACTCTCTTCTAGGGTTCAAGTCTTAGCATTTCTTGCACTCTAGTTACTCCTAGCTTGGAGTTGAAGCTAAAGGTGGTGGCTTTCAAGTGGATCTTTCTTTGACGGGAGAAGACAAGCAAGGTGAACTCTTTCTACCATACCTAGGAGCAAGGAGAGAAGGACTAAAGACCAAAGGTATAACCTTTCATCACTTAGCTACTTTGTAGTTAGGGTTAGCTAGTTTATGTTTAGCAAAGATCCTCACAAGCTTAGTCCATGTTGCCTAAGTCATTAAAAATCCGATTTTTATTATGTTTTCCGCCTCCCCGTAAGCACCGGGGTGGGCAACACGGACTTACAGATATTACCAAAGAGGAAGTTTGGGTGTATATTGGTTCATAAGATGAACTAGGTTCCTGCCATTGTATGACAATGGAAGTGTGGCTTTGGCCCTGGAACCCTGGTCCCATCAGTGACCCAGACAAATTCTGAGGAAGCATCACCTGATCATGGAGATAGTTGATCTCCGGGGTGATCGAGGTTAGGAGAGTAGACTCAGAGGAGAACACGGCGGATCCACCACGAAGGCCTTTTCCCAAAGAGAGACTTTTAGGGGATGGTTGAGTATTAGATACTACAACCACTGCTACAGATGGCCCTAGTGCAAGTGGGAGATTGTTAGTTATAAGTATGCCCTAGAGGCCATTACTGTACATTGGATGTATATTGTAGTGGATGCTGGGACATATATACGTAGGACTTTCTTGCTCGACATGATAGTACGCTATCTGGTTGCTCTTTGTCTTAACGTGTATACTTTCCGTCTCTCTGTTACATGTTGATAAAGCCCTTAGGATGTGTACTCGACTTCCAGGACTATGATGCAGATCATACTAGCGGGGCCTGGATAGTCCATGAGTACATCCTTGAAATGTTCCTAGTCAAGGGAATATCGAGACGGGGCATCGATATACCAGAGTAGACTAGCGTATATCTTTTCGACCCATGCGATGGGCGATGGATGATCCCATATCCATTGGTGTTTGACATCGGAGATGGTATGCGGGTGCTCAGTAGAGACTGGGTACACTGAACGGACTCGCCGAGAACTCCCAGATGGTATTATACCTCACGTCAGATGGCAGTTCTCTGGTGACACTGGTACAGCTTAGTCTGTTGACCCGAGATCGTCATAGAGTCTTGTGTGTCTCCCACTGTGCTTTGATTTCCACCCTACCACGGCTCTACTGAGTCGTGCAAACAGGTGGTTTTTGGGTACAGTCCCGATTCACATGGAGGCAATGAGCGATAGGAGGAGATTCGTCTCTCCCGGTATTGGGGGTTGATGTTGCGCTATGCACGACTGGCCATAACAGGAAATCCCTGGCCAGGGTTGCAGTGATATACTGATAAGAGTTATCAGTAGTTTCACGAATGTTATGGACCCTACGTCGGCATGACTTATCAAGCTATTGGGGTCTGATGTTTACCACCCCTAGGCGAGATATGCGACATATCAGACGAACAGATCGGACTTTACGGTAAGTGTTACTGGTTGGATTCACAGGAGTGTGAGCGGGCTTGCTCGTCGATCTTCTGATCGCTCAATACCCGGGTGGCCGTTACGTTTAGCAGACCGCTTGCGGCTTGTGGGTGTTTGATATGATCAACATCTGCTGCCTGCGTATTGACGAGTCTTTAGAGTCCTACACAGAGGTTTTCTGGCTCAAGCGAAACGAAATAGGAGCGCATATGAGATATGTGCGGGACCGAGAATAATGCGTGTATGTGATACCATATTCTATTCTCGCGATGAATGTATCGATTAGTTATATGCGATATAACCTAGTTATCGAATCAAGGATTGATTCGATAAGCCGATACATTGGATACTAGCCGGTTATATGCGACATGACCGGATCATTGAATCAAGTGTTGATTTAATGATTTAATGTATAATTATATATTTGGTATATTACTTTGCATTATCTAGTATTGGTTCACTTTAAATGGATTTTCTCACTTGAATTATACACATTGTATATGCGATATAGTTTTGTGCACATGTTTGTATCATGTTTGATGATACATGCTTACTTGGTTAAGTGTAAGGAATCAAACCATGGTTTAAGTTAATGATTAGGGTTTTGATTATTTATTCATTTATCTTTCTTATTTATTCATTTTGGAAAAAGAAAAGGATAAATGAATGGTTGAATGTTTTGTTTTTAGTTGAAGTTTCTTGAAACTTTGACTAAGTCACTCTTTTGTTCTTATGCTTAACCCTAACCATCCTTTTAACCATGGTCGTTTCTCTACACCTAACTAAGGTTGAAAGTATGATAAGATTTAATTCTTTTTCATTTAAAATACAAAAACTTATCATATCTTCTTCTTCTTTTCTTTATCTTCTTCTTCCATGAAGAAAGCTAGTGACCATCAATGGCAACTAGTGAAATCAAGTGAGAAATCCAATTCTAAAGTCTACCCACTTCTTATTTCTTCATCCTCTACCTCTTGCCAAGTTGTATAGGGTGTTTACTTCATAAGTTTTCAAAGCTTGGTGAAGTTGGAGCTTGTTCTTGTGATGCCTCGACGTAGATCATCTTCGGCATCGAACCGACGATCAAGCCCGCCTATTCTTCGATGATGCCAACGCTAGAGTCAAGGGTTCGATTTGGACAGCGGAGGGAGATCATCGAGGAGCTTAGGAAGTGGTGGACCGGATCTACAAAGGTTGTAGCCCCTTCCCTTTAGCTATATTTCCGTTTACTTACTCGCTTCGCCTATATATCTAGTTAACGATCCGTTCTAGGGTTTCTCGGCACCGTATTTTTAGAAATATGCATGGACGATGACTTGTGAGACCTCACTAGGGTGCCTAGGAACCTTACAGACATATCTTCTACCACCCTGAGGAACAAAAGGTGTTTGTTGCTCAGCATGCCACCTTTTTAGAAAAAGAATTTCTCGCTAAGGAAATTAGTGGTAAGGAGGTAGAACTGGAAGAAGTTTCAGCAACACAAACTATAACAGAGGATTTGGTGGAACCAGAGGATTCAGTATTTCCCAACGAACCCCAGCCTCTCCGCCGATCTAGTATGGTTCCTCATCCACCTAAGAGATACTATGGTTTTCTCTTTGATGGTGGGAGCGAGGATTGCATCATGGAATATAATGACCCGACTAGCTTCGAAAAGGCCATCATGAGTGGGGACTCTGTGAAATGGCTGGATGCAATGCGATCTGAGATGGAATCCATGTACAGCAACAAAGTATGGACTTTAGAAGTTGCTCCTGAAGGGGTAAAACCCATTGGGAGCAAATGGATCTTTAAGAAGGCACTTGGTGTAGATGTAAAAGTTGAGACTTTCAAAGCTAGGCTTGTTGCAAAGGGTTTTCGTCAATGACTAGGTGTGGATTATGACAAAACCTTTTCTCCAGTGGCTAAGCTTAAGTCCATCTGGATCTTACTTGCTATTGCTGCATACCATGACTATGAAATCTGGCAAATGGATGTTAAGACTGCCTTTCTAAATGGTGATTTAGAGGAGTGCGTGCACATGACTCAGCCAGAGGGCTTTGTAGACAGTGGGAGCAGCGGAAAGATGTGCAAGATGCTTAAATCCATCTACGGGTTAAAGAAAGCATCGCGGAGTTGGAACATCTGCTTTGATGTGGTAATCAAAGAGTTTGACTTCTTGAAGAACGTAGATGAACCTTATGTATACAAGAAGGTGGCAGAGAGTAAGGTTGTCTTCCTCGTATTGTACATAGATGAGATACTCTTGATTGGAAATGATGTTCCTATACTGAACCCGTTCAAGCTCTTCTTATCACATAGATTCTTAATGAAAGATCTAGGTGATGCCTCCAGTATTTTGGGGATTTGGATCTATAGAGAAAGATCGAAGAGGATAATGGTATTGTCCCAATTTAGGTATATTGACACCATACTAAAGAGGTTTAGTATGGAAGAATCCAAGCGTGGGAACCAACCCACGATCTCTGGACTCACTCTTTCCAAAGAGATGTCTCCCAAGGCTGATTTGGAGAGAGCTCGCATGCAAGTGTTACCCTATGCTTCTGCAATATGCTCTATCATGTACGCGATGCTATGTACAAGACCCGATGTACTATACTCATTATGTGTAGTGAGTAGGTATCAAGAAGATCCAGGAAAGAGTCGCTGGATAGCTGTGAAGAACATTCTCAAGTACTTGAGAAGGACCATGGAGATGTTCTTGGTGTATGGTAATAGAGAACTCCTGGTGGAGTCTTTTACCGATTCAAGCTTCCAAAGTGATAAGGACGACTCTAAGTCACACTGGGATTTTTCATTACGCTAAATAGAGGGGCAGTTTATTGGAAGAGTTCCAAACAAGGAACCGTGGCAGACTCGATGATGGAGGCTGAATACATCGCTGCCAACGATGCTGCCAAAGAGGCTGTCTAAATCAAGAAGTTCATCACTGAACTTGGTGTGGTTCCATCCATTGAGCATCCAATACCTTTGTATTGTGATAACAATGGAGCTATGGCTTTGGCCAAGGAACCCAGGTCCCATCAGAGATCAAGACATATTCTGAGGCAGTATCACCTGATCCGGGAGATAGTTGATCTCCGAGAGATCGAGATCAGAAGAGTTGACACGAAGGACAACACTGCGGATCCACTCATGAAGTCCTTACCCCAGATACAATTTGAGAGACTCTTTAGGATATTGGGTATGAGATACTACAACAGCTGGCCTTAGTGCAAGTGGGAGATTGTTAGTTATGTATATGCCTTAGAGGCCATTGTTTTACATTTGATGTATATTATAATGGATGCTCAGATATATATATATAGATATATATATATATATATATATATATATATATATATATAGGACTTTCATGCTCGACATGATAGTATGCTATCTGGTTTCACTTTGTCTTAACATGTTGACTTGTATTAGTTTACTGTCTTGCTCACACATGTTGATAAAGCCCTTAGGATATGTACTTGACTACTAGGACTATGATGTAGATCATACTAGTGAGGCCAGGGTAGTTCATGAGTACATCCTATAACTGTTCCTAGTCGAGCGTGTATCGAGACAGGGCATCGATACTCCAGAGTAGACTAGCGTGTACGCATCTTGACCCATTTGAAGGGTGGTGGATGATCCCATATCTATCTGGTGTGGTGACACTAAAGATGGTGTACTGGTGCTCAGTGGAGACTGGGTACACAGAACGGACTAGCCGAGTACTCCTAGATGGTATTATATCTATCGTCAGATAGCAGTTCTCTGGTGACACTGGTACAGGTTAGTCTGTAGACCTGAGATCATCATAGAGTCTTGTATGATTCCCACTGTGCTTTAGTTTCCACCTTACCACATTCACGAGAACGTGCAAAACGGTGGCTTTTGGGTACAGTCCGGAATCACATAGAGGCAGTGAGCGATAGGAGGGGTTTCGTCTCTCCCGGTATTGGGAGTTGATGTGGCATTGCGTTCGATTTGCTATAACTGGAATTCCCTGGCCAGGGCTAATATGGAGACCTACTGGTAAATGTTATGAGTAGTTTCTCGACCCGTTATGAGCCTTACATTGACACGACTTATCAGTTACTGGGCTCTGATATTTACCACCCCTAGACTGGATATGCGACATATCAGACGAAGAGACCGGACTGTACGGGAGTTTTACTGATTGGATTCACAGGAGTATATACAGGCTTTCTTGTTGATCTTTTGATCGCTCAATACCCGGGTGGCTGTTACGTTTAGCTGACTGCTTGCAGCTTGTGGGTGTTTGATATGATCATCACCTACTGACGGCGTATTGACGATTCTTTAGAGTCCTACATAGAGCTTTCCTGGCTCAGGAAAAATGGAGTAGGAGCACATATGTGATATGTTCGGGACCAAAATTATTACGTGTATGTGATACCGTATTCGATTCTCGTGATATGTGGTATCGGCCGGGTATATGTGATATAGCTGGATCATCGGATCAAGTGTTGATTCGATGAACTGATATATATTATACTAGTCGGTTATAAGTAATATAGCTGGGTTATTAAATCAATTGATGATTTAATATGTGATATATTACATTAGATTAACTAATATAAGCTCACTTAAATAAATCTTTTTCTCACCTGGCGATACATTGATATATATGTGATATATGTTAATTGTAATATATTCTTTTGTTACATTATATATTATATATGTGAAATATAATATTGTAATATGTTGGGGTTAAACTTGAAACTAGTGTTTTGAGATTATTACCATGGCTAAGATTCGGGTTTGATATATGTGTGTGTGTGTGTGTGTGTGTGTGTGCGTGTGTGTGTTAGCAAAATTCAAAAAGAAAGGATTTTTGGCAAAAAAGTTGCCTTTATTGACTCAGTCTTCTCTCTTGATATTTTGCTTAGATATTTCTATACCAATCCCTAACCTTAGACCATGGTAAAGTCTCTACAAGGGTTAAGCATGACATCTTTAACCCTAGGTTGTAATTCTAACCTAAAAAATAATTCATTTTTCATCACAACTTCATCTTCTTCCTCTTCTTCACAAAAGCCTCCTAGCTTTTGATTTGTGATGAAATATTTGTGAGAAATAGAAAACAAAAGAGAGCAAAATTCCTACTTCATCATCCTCATCTATTCTAGCCACTTAGGTTAGGGTGTTTGCTTCATTAATACCTTATTAGTGAAGTGAGAGCTTGGGTTTCTGATTCTTCAAGGTAGATCATCTTTGAAAGTGAAGACTTCAAGCTAACATGGATCATTCACCTCATGGAGCCTCTCTAGAGTTCGGGAGCTTGATGATCGCAGCGAAGGGACCTTAACTCGGAGCTTATAAAGTGAAGGAACGAACTAAATAGGTTGTAATCCCAAACTCTTAGAAGTAAAGTTGTTTACTTGTAGTTTTAGTTTCATTCACTAGTTAATGATCTTGTGTTAGGATTATCTATAATAGCAAAAATTTAAACTTGGCATGGATGATGCCTCCCGAAACCTTGTTGCTGTTATAGGTAACCCAACAGTTATAGCCACTTAAAGCCCGTATTATTTATGCAAAACATTAACAAACAAAAATCTGAAGGACTTGCAAAAAAAAAAATTTGGCGGCGGCGCAAAGCATCCTGCACAAAAACAGTTTTATTTAAGAGGGGAAGAGAGTTTGTGCAAAGAATGCTACAGAAAGAATAGCTCAGTGGAGTTCAGAGTTAGGGGAAAATAGGATTGTAATACTCACAGAAGAAATTGGGTGCTGATGTCACAGATTGACCGCGGTTCCGCGGTCAAACGTGCACTTCTGACGTGGTTCCTCAGCTGTACAGTCAGTTGGGAGCTTCAAATTTCTTCACAGTGCTGACTTCAGCCTCCTCTTCTTAGTTAGAGCCCATGAATCTTGATTTGGTCACTGAATTTTCTCCAGAATTTTACAGTAAACCGTAGTTCCGTCTTGATCCGTCGCGGTATAGCCGCGAGATATGGGTCTACTCCCTACGACTTGGGCACTGAACTTGACCTTCTTCCTATCCTGCACACTTGCACAAAAACTGTATATTTTTTTTTGTTTTTTTGGTTATATATATATATATATTCACAAATTAACCCAAAATTACACAAAAAAATAAACTACCATCTCCCCAGCAACGGCGCCATTTGATTGTTAGATATTTTTGCGTGCTTAGTTTTAATTAACGCAATCAAGACGGTTTCGCTTGGTAGCTAGCCGGTTGATTACGGGTCGGTCCACAGTGAGATAAGAATCTTTTTCTTAGTGTTTTAATGAGTTAAGTCCAATTTGTCCAGGTTTGTTTAGTTTCACTATGTGCTAAAATATGTATAAAGAGAGCTTGTTAGGGTTAGGATTAGGTTAGTTTGAGTTAGGAGTCACTCACTTCTTTCGTTGCCACTCTTAATATCAGTGTCATGGTAATCGGCAACAATGGCGATTAGCACGGCCAGGAAGGAAACTTGCCAGTATAAGCTTGGCTTTCCAACGCTTTGTTCCTTTCTTTTGGTCCTTGTCCGTCTGTTCTTGGCTCTTAGCCTTATCCTCCTGTTAATTCAACCGCAACCGGTCTCACTAGGGTATCACCGCTATCATGTAGGATAGGGTGCCGTAGGGAGCGGATTGTGGTTCAATTAACGGGAGTCCGAATCAAGATGTTGGGCAAAGAAAAGAGTGAGAGTGATTTACTTCTCTCAAACTTTCCTTATCCTACCCTAACAAGTGAGAAACTACTCACCCATTAAAAAGAAAAAGAAAATAAAACAAGATGGAAGGTATAAAGAAATGAGTTTAGAAAATAACAACTAGCTATTTGAGACCACACTTTGGCAAGGATCATACTTAAGCATCATTGTTGTAAGGTTAAAGGAAAAGAGAAAAAAGAAAGAATGCAAATAATAAATAACAACAACTAGTTTAACAAATGAAAATTACAAGAAAATATAATAACACAATTACAAGACATGCAAGTTAATAAAAAGAACTCTTCTTTTATTCATCATCACTCATGAAGCTCACTACAATATCAATGGAGAAAGATGAAGAGGAAGAAGAAACTAAAAACTCTTGTCATAAAATCTAATACAAAGAAAAGCATCCTTTACATGGCTTACAACTGGGCTATTTATAGGCAGATACATGAAACCCTAGGGATTCAATATGAGCCAAAATGAAGTTACAAAAATAACCTAAAAAAATGAGCCAGTACTGAGTTGACTCGGCCGCAGATCCGCGGCCTAAGTGCCACATTGGCAGCGGATCCGGGGCCTTTTGGGTAAGTTGACTTGTCATTTTTTCTAGGGTTCTCCATGTTGCTGTTCTTCTCTGTTTGGTACACTTGGTTTCTCAGAATCTCTTCCTTTTTCTTTCAGATTTTCAGCAGTCCAAAAAACTGAAATGATGTGGACTATTGCCTTGATTTTCTTGAGCTCCGCGTTGAAATCTTGGGTCTTGTACTGCCTCTTGTGCTTTGTGCATGAAATGACCAATGATTTGCTATTTTGTCCCTCGAACTGGTATGCGGCATCTAGTGGATACTGAGCGGAGACCCGTATTTATCTGTTGTTGGCCGTAGTCCTGAATTTGTTGCGATATTTCCTGAATTTCACTATTTAGAGCTGAGAAACAGTAGCTTGAATTATTTGGCAAACACGGATCAAGAGTACCTACCTATATGCAATGTATTCAAGAATGGGTGGTATAAAAATGCAAAAATCTGATATGAACATTACTCGGGACTGTACCCAAAAACCACCGTTTTGCACGTTCTCTTGAATGCTGTAAGGTGGAAATCAAAGCACAATGGGAATCACACAAGACTCTATGACGATCTCGGGTCTACAGAATAACCTGTTCCAGTGTCACCAGAGAACTGCTATCTGACGTTAGGTATAATATCATCTAGGGTTCTATGTGTGTCCTGTTTTGTGCACCCAGTCTTTACTGAGCACCCGTATACCATATTGGATGTCAAACACCAATGGATGTGGGATCATTCAACGCCCATCATATGTGTCAAGAAGCATATACGCTAGTCTACTCTGGAATATCGATGCCCCGTCTCGATACACCCTTGACTAGGAACAATTAAAGGATGTACTTGTGGAATACCCTGGACCCACTAGTATGATCTGCAACATAGTCCTAGTTGTCAAGTACACATCCTAAGGGCTTTATCAACATGTAAAAGAAAGACAATACAAGTATAGATGTTAAGATAAAGACCAACCAGATAGCATACTATCATGTCGAGCAAGAAAGTCCTCCCTATATGTGTCCATGTATCCACTATAATATACAATCATGTATAATAAAGGCCTTTAGGATATACATACAACAAACAATCTTCCACTTGCACTAAGACCAGTTGTTGAAGTATCTCATACCCAACATCCCTTAAAGTCTCCCTAAGTAAAGGCCTTCGTGAGTAGATCTGCCGTGTCTTTCTTCGTGTCAACTCTCCTGACCTCGATCTCCCGGAGATCAACCACCTCCATGATCAGGTGATACTGCCTAAGAATATATCTGGATCAATGATGGGACTGGGGTTCCTATGCCAAATCCACGGCTCCATTGTCACCACGATGGTAGGAAACAAGTTCATCTCATGAACATCTATACCCAGACATCCTCTTTTGTAGCATCGATGGCTGCGATGTATTCAGCCTTTATCATCGAGACTGGCATGGTATCTAGCTTGTAACCCTTCCAACATATCGTCCCTCCACTGAGGGTAAAGACAAAAACCGCGACTGTCATACAGTCGACCTTATCACTCAGGAAGCTCGAATCAGTAAAGGACTCTATCTAAAGTTCACCCTTACCAAACTCCAAGAACATTTCTTTAGTCCTTCTCAACTACCTAAGAATGATCTTCATAGCTATCCAGCGTTTCTCCATAGGATCTGATTGACACCTACTCACTACACCTAGTGAGTATGATACATCATTTTAGATCTATCTCTATAGATCTTAATCACTGGATGTAGGAGGCATCACCCAGATCCTTTATAGAGAAACATTATGATAAGAGGAGCTTGACCGAGTGTAGTATAGGAACACCATTTCCAATCAAGAGTATGTTATCCACGTACAATACCAAGAAGACAACATTACTCTTTACAACCTTTTTGTATATACAAGGTTCATCTACCTTTTAATAAAGTCAAACTCTTTGACTGCCACATCAAAACAGATATTCCAGCACCGCGATGCCTGCTTTAATCCTGGTGGACTTAAGCATAGACACTGGAGAAAAGGTTTAATCAAAATCCACACCTGGTTATTGACGAAAACCTTTTTCTACAAGTCTAGCTTTGAAGTCTCAACTTTTCCATCTGCACCAAGAATCTTCTCAAGATCCACTTCCTCCCGATGGGTTTTACCCCTACAGGTGCAACTTTCAAAGTCATAATTTGTTGGTGTACATGGATTCCATCTCAGATAGCATAGCATCCAGCCATTTCACAGAGTCCCTACTCGTGATGGCCTGCTTGAAACTAGTTGGGTCATCATCTTCCATGATGCAATCCTCGCTCCCACTATCATTCAGAAAACCGTAGTATCTCTCAGGCAGATAAGAAACCCTACTAGATCAGCGGAGAGGCTGAGGTTCGTTGGGAACTATTGAATCCTCCGGAACCAAATCATCAGCTGTAGTTTGTATAGATGGAACACCTTCCTGTTCTACCTCATGACTACAAATTTCTTTTCCAAGAAATTCCTTTTCTAAAAAGTTGGCAAGCCGAGAAACAAATACCTTTTTATCCTTGGTGTGGTAGAAGATATACACTAGCGAATGTTTGGGATATCCAACAAACATACATAGAACTGACCTTGCCTCGAGCATGTCCGGATTTTTCCTTTCAACATAGGCCGGACAACTCCATATCTTAACTCGTTTAAGACATGGTCTCTTCCCATACCATATCGTATATGGAGTGGTAGGCACAGATTTGGTGGGAACCCTATTCAATAGGTATGCGGCTTCTCAAGTTCATAACCCCAAAAAGGAAAAAGGCAACTCAACAGTACTCATCATAGAGCGCACCATATCTAATAGGGTGTGGTTTCTCCGCTCCGATACACCATTGTGCTGTTGTGTATACGGAGGAGTAAGCTGAGAGAGAATCCCATTCTCTTTTAAATAAACCAGGAACTCCGTGCTTAATTATTCTCCTCCCCGATCGGATCGAAGGATTTCAATACTTATACCCGTTTGGTTCCCTACTTCGCATTTATTTTCATTGAATTTCTCAAAAGCTTCAGACTTGTGTTTCAACAGGAACACATGTCCAAATCTTGAGAGATCATCGATGAATATAATGAAGTATGAGGATCCATTCCTGGAATGTGTAGACATGGGACCGCATACATCACTATGTATCAGTCCCAAGAGTTCTGTAACTCTTTCTCCGTGTCCAGTAAACGTAGATTTTGGTCATTTTACCTTTGAGACATGACTGGAATGTTTCATACGATGTAAATTCGAACGGATTCAAATATTCATCCTTATGTAACTTAGCTAGTCGTGTCGCATTGATATGACCTAGTCTACAATGCCTCGAGAAGTATTTGTTCATTTCTGAACTTTTCCACTTGTGTGTGTTCTGTACGTTAAGAATTGTAGTTTGATTTAGAATGTATATGCCTTTAAATAATGTGCCTATTCCAATCAACATTTGATGTACGAAAATATTCATAATATTATCCTGCAATACAAAATTATATCCTTCTTTACCTAAAGAAATTGATATAATATTGCATATCAGGTTCGGTATGTAATAACATTTGTTCAGAATCAATGTATTACCAGTTGGTAATACAAGGTGATATTCGCCAATTTCTTTGGCCGCAACATTTGCACCATTCCCTACATCTAGAAAATGATCACCCTTTCTCAATTGTCTACCTTTCTTTAGCCTATGTAACATATTACATATGTGTGATCCTGATCCGGTATCTAATACCCATGACGTAGATTGTACTAAGAAATAGTTCTCAGTGATAAACACACCCGAAGAAGATGCATCAACATGCTTATTGTAGGAAATTTGCGTAACACCATGCCTAGGGTTTGCCTTGCTTCAAACATGCCACAATAAAAATTTTAGGGGTGCTAACAAAAACCAACCATGAATCGAACTAGAAATTTAAGGTAACAAGGCTAGTATCACATACAAATAATTGTCTAACACTAAGAGGTGAGTAATACAACCTTTGTAGACCTCCTCTTTGTGACTCCTTAGATCAATTTGGTGTTTGAACCGGTTCGCTTGAGTCCCTCGAATTCCACGACGATCCACCACGGAGTCCCTTTGCACAAGCTCTTAGCATCACTTGATCAAGATGGAAGTGAAGCAAACAATCTACACTTATGGGCTAAACTAACATAGATTGGTGATGTGGGCTGTGTTCTCACTTAAAAACCTTTTCCTTTTCTTTTCTTCACTCATTTTCCAAAACCTAGAGAGCTTGAAGGAGGAAGAAGAAGAAAGGAGATGGCTAAGCTTAACTCTTATGAGATAAAATGAGAATTATGTTATTAATCAAGAGAGAGAGAGAGACGGGGTCATCTCAATATAAACCATGGTTACAAAATATCTAGATATTTTGATATTCAATTAAAAAAAACTATGAGCAATAAAACCATGATTTTGACTTCGGTCAACAAAGGTAGAGCGTAGAAACCTAGTCATGATTTTATTCCCATTTTCCTTTTCTCAATAATCAAAATATATAAATATTTCTCCACGTGAGTCTTGCATTGCCATCTCCAATGTATCATTAATCATGACACATGTATGCATGTATGTGTGCATTCATATCAATATATTCATACATACACTCATGCATACACCATAAAGAAATATGTTTTAATAAATGAGCTAATGGTCATTAATATTAAATCAACACTTGATTTAATAATTCGGTCATATCACATACAACCCGAACAATAGTAAACGCTAGATTAAAATACGGTATGATATACTCATATTTAATCAAGCTCCCGCGCATATCCCCTTATGCACCCACATCGTTTTGCCTGAGCTAGGAGACCCCTTTGTAGGACTTTAAGACTCGTGAATACGCTAGCAGTAGGCAGTGATCATATCATATGGCCACAAACCGTCAGTGGCACTATCTGTGCATAACGGCTCCCAGTTATTGAGTGATCAGAAGAAAAACAAGCGAACCTGTCAAAACTCCCGTCGAGCCAACTGGCAACACTTACCATACAGTCTGGTCACTTCGTCAGATATGATGCATATCAAGTCTGGGGATGGTATCGTCGACCACAATAACACAATAAGTCATGTCGGTATATTGCCTATAACAGATCGAGAAACTACTTATAACACTTATCAGTAAATCTCATCAGCCCTTGCTTGGGACCTCCTGTTATAGCCAATCGAGCATGGCGCAACATCAACCTAAAATACCGGGAGAGACGAAACCCCTCCTATCGCTCATTTCCTCCATGTGCCTCGGGAATGCACCCAAAATCCACCTGTTTACACGACTCAGTAGGGCCATGGTAGGGTGGAGATCAAAGTATAGTGGGACCACATACAAGACTCTATGCGTCCTCGGGTCTATAGACTAACCTATTCAAGTGTCACCTGAGAATTGCTATCCGACGATAGATATATTAACACATAGGAGTTCTCGGTGAGTCCGTTCAGTGTACCCAGTCTCCACTGAGCACCCGTATACAATCTTTTGTGTTACCACTCCAATGGATATGGGATCATCCATCGCCCATTATATGGGTCAAGAAATGTATACGCTAGTCTACTCTGAAATATCGATGGCCCGTCTCGATACACCCACGACTAGGTACATTTTAAGGATATGCGTATAAACTACACATGTCCCACTAGTATGATCTGCATCATAATCCCAGTAGTCAAGCAAATATCCTACGGGCTTTATCAACATGAACCAAATGACTAATATGCATGATCAAGAGAACATGTCAAGATAAAGAACAACTAGATAGAATACTATCATGTCGAGTAAGAATGTCCTATGAATACACACACACACACACACACATACCGATACATCCACTGTCAAATAATGGTATCTAGGCCATACATATATCCAACAATCACCTACTTGCACTAAGGCCAATTATTGGTGTATGTCATATCCAACATTTCAAAAGTCGCTCATGCTACGGCTGAGGGAGAGCCTTGGTGAGTGTATCCGCGGTGTTATTCTTTGTATCTACTCTCCAAATCTCAATGTCGCGGCGATCAACTATCTACTGGATCAAATGATATCTCCTTAGGATGTGTCTAGATCGTTGATGGGACCTGGGCTCTTTGGCCAACGCCATAGCCTCATTGTTATCACAATACAATGGTATTAGATCAATAATGGTTGGAACTACTCCTAGCTCCGAGATGAACTTCCTCATCGAGACGGCTTCCTTGGCAGCATTATTTGCAGCATCATTTGCAGTAATATATTCAGCTTCCATCGAGGATTCTGCGACGGTATCCTGTTTGGAACTCTTCCAACATACCGCCCTCCATTGAGGGTAAATACAAACCCTGAGATAGATTTGATGTCATCCTTATCACTCTGGAAGCTTGAATCGGTAAAGGCCTCCATTTGGAGATCCCCGTTACTATACACCATTAACATTTCTTTAGTCCTTCGCAAGTACTTATGAATGTTCTTCACAGCTGTCCAGTGATTCTTCCCTGGGTTGGATTGATACCTGCTTACGACACCCAGTGCATAAGCTACATCAGGGCGAGTACATAACATCGCATATATTATAGATCCTACGGCTGAAGCGTAGGGTATAATGCTCATGCGAGCTCTCTCTTCATCGATCTTTGGGAAAAAGTCCTTGGAGAGAGTGACTCCATGATAAGCGGGTAAGGCAACCCGCTTGGAGTCTTCCATTCTAAAGATCTTTAGGATGGTGTTAATATACTTGGTTTGGGGAAAATCCCAACAACCTTTTAGATCTATCCCTATAGATCTTCATGCCCAATATGTACGAGGCATCACAAAGTTCCTTCATGGAGAACCTTTATGATAAGAACGGTTTGACCGATTGTAGCATAGGAATACCGTTTCCTATCAGAAGAATGTCATCCACGTACAATACGAGGAATATGACAGTATTCCCCTACAATCTTCTTATAAACACAAGGTTCATCCGGATTTTTGACGAAATCAACACTTTGATGACATCATCAAAAATGGATGTTCCAAATCCGTGATGCCTGCTTCAATCCATAAATGGATTTAAGCAACCTACATGCTTTCTCGCCGCTCCCACTATCAATGAAGCCCTATGGCTGATCCATATAACGCATTCTTCTAAATCACCATTTAGAAAGGCAGTTTTAACGTCCATCTGCCAGATTACATAAGTGAGCAGCAATAGCAAGTAGGATCCGAATGGATTTAAAGCATGGCTACCGGAAGAGAAAGTTTCGTCATAGTCCAATCCTGGTCATTGACGAAAACCTTTTGCTACAAGCCTTGCATTATAGGTCTCCACCTGTCCATCTATACCGATCTTTCTCTTAAAGATCCATTTGCACCCTACGGATTTTCCCCCAGAGGGGTACAACTTCCAAAGTCCATAATTTGTTGGTGCACATAGACTCTATTTCGGATCTCATGGCATCCAGCCACTTCACAGAGCCACCACTCGTTGATAGCATGCTGAAATCTGGTAGGGTCATTGGTTGAGGGAGAATTTTTAGTTACCGCAATCAAGACGGTGTCTCTCTGCAGCTAGCCGGTTGAGCACGGGCCGATTCCACAGGGAGATGATGGTAGTATGTCTTTTCTTATCTTAGACGAGTCAAAAAAGAATGTGTATGTTTTTGATCAATTCTATCCTAAGTGTTTGTATTTACATTCAAGTAAGCTTGTTAAGGTTAACGTTGGTTAATAGATGTTGGAGATAGTGCCCTCAGAGTCAATTATTGGATCACAGGCACGTGATTGCAATGATTGAGAGAGGACCTATCCCGGTAGGACAGTCTTACTCGAGATGATAGTATGCTATCTGGTTTATCTTTATCATCGTGTACTGCTTTAGGTGACCTGACATGTCGCTATTACACGTTGATAGAGCCCCTAGGATTCTTGCTTGACGACCAGCAGTATGATGGCGATCATATACGTGGGAGCTGGTAGTCTATAAGCACATCCTTAAAAGGTCCCTAGTCGTAGGAGTTTCGAGACAGGGCATCGATACTCCATTAGTAGACTAGTGTATACAGTCGAGACCCCGACGAGGGGCGGTGGCCGGTCTCACAAGCCACTGGTGTCAGTTGGTTCACCTAAGATGTATACAGGTGCTCATTGGGTTATGAGTACACCGGACAGGACTCGCCGGGAACCTGCTAGTTGGTCTTGTACCAGATGTCGGATAGCAGTTCCCAGGTGACATGTGTACAGGTTAGTTCATCGACCTGAGATCGTCATTTGTCTCGTGTGAGTTCCCACTGTGCTTTGATTACTACCCTACCACGGCTCAAAGGAGTCGTGCAAACAGGTTTTAGTTGGGTACAGTCCCGAGCCACATGGAGGCAGTGAGCGGATCTGCAGGGGTTCGTCTCTCCCGGTATTGGGGGTGAGGTCGCGCTGTGTCTAGGAGAGCCATTACGCATAGCCCTCGGCCGAGGCAGGAGATTTACTGGTAGGTATTCCAGTAGTATCTCAGGGCGTTCTGGGCTACGCTCCGACACGACTTGTACCGCTTTTGGGGGTCTGACTTTTACCAACCCCCTAGGCCCGCCATGCGATACTCATAGACGAACGGACCGGACTGTACGGATATTGTCACTGACAGGCTCAGTTGGGTGTCGGGGTGAGCTTCCTCATCGACGTCCCTTTTGGTCAATAGCTGGTGGCCCGTCACGTATTGGCTTATACCTCTGACGTGCCAGTGGTTAAATAGTATTGACGAGTCTTTAGAGTCCACCACACTTTCAGTTACTCAGCTTTCGGGCGAAACGCTGTAGAGGCCGTATGGAGATATGGCTGGGTCCGATCAGATACGTGCGGTATTGCACGTGTCAGGATCGGACAGTTTTGTACTAGTGGCCGTATAGTTATATGGCAGGGTTTGATCTGATACGTGCGGTATTGCACGCATCAGGATCGAACGGATTTTACTAGCCGGCTTTGGCTTAAGCCGGTCCTAGTCTAGTACAGTGTAGATTTTGTCTCATTGCATTTGTATCCGGTCGGAATACAGATGCGGGTGTGTATGCACAGTGTCGGGGTTTTCCTGTAATTTATTACGGGACCAGTTTTCTGGAGTTGCCAGTTTGCATTCCGTTCCGGCCGGTTTTCCTTTGTTCTTTCCCGGCCGGACTTTTCCGATGGAGGGGGTAATTTGCAGTTTTGCAAATTACACTTTGTGGGGGGGTTTCTTGCATAAAGTTTGATTATGATAGATATCATTTCTTTCCTCCATGCTTGCTTTGATGGTGAGATGAAAGGTTATGGGTTGAATAGGAAAAAAGGCATGGTTGATGTTTTGTTGACCTTGGATGTGGTCACCCCTCTCTTGCTCCTACACTCACCTCCCTTCATGTTGATGTTATGATATATTCCTCCACCACTTGATCATTCTCACTTGATGAAAAGAAGAAGAAAAGAGAGAAAGAAAAAAAGAAGAAGAGAGAGCTTCATTCTTGAGAGTTTCTTTCTTGATCTCTTTTTCATACTAGAAAAATGCAAGCACCATTTTTCTAATCCTTGTTTCCTCCATCATCTTCAAATGGCAACAAAAACCCAAGCGAGACAATCTACACTACATTCTACAGCACTTCTTGGGCATGTCGAGTTGCCGGCTTCATGCTCGAGTTGCCTCGGTATTGAGGCGGGAGCCCGTAAAAGACGAAGGCGATGTGGTGCCCTTTCCGGCGAGGAGGCGACGATGTGGAGCAAAGACTTTCCGCGGGAGATCGGGATGATGAAGAGAAGACCGGAGGACTCGGATCACTCGGTATACTTCTCACCCCATCTCTTGTTAGCTAGCGTAGGTTAATGGTAAACGATCCGGGTTTTCTTTGTCCGCGGTAGCGCCGGTTTCCGAGTAAGGAAAAATTTTGATTCCGCAATTTGGCCTCGAGTAAGACGGCCGGGGCGCTCCCGTGGCGCAACATGGTATCAGAGCCACGCCATTAACCTTACCTAGCTTGTGCTAACGTGTTTAGAACTCGATCGAACAAAAAATTGCAAAAACCGCATTTTTCTTCACATCAGTTTCTGTCGAAATTTTTTGAAGTCCAAAAATTTTTCAGGATGTTTCAGAATGATGTGTAGGACATTATAAGAGATCTGCAAAAATTTGGAATCGTGAACAGTAAGAATCGCCGCGGAAGCGCGGCCAAAGCCATGCTTTGGCCGCTCTTCCGCCGCGGGTTAGACTGTTCAGTCACCCAAATTTTTGTAGTATGTTTCTGTGTTGAAAATGTGGTTTCTGGAATGTTAAGTTTGGGCCCAGAATTTCTGTGAGTGCTACAGTTTTGATTGGGGGCCCACTTGTTAATTTTTGGTCAATCGGAAAATTTTAAACACATTATTTCACAGTGTTTACATTATATCTGCGACCGTGAATGTCACTCGATCTGTAAATCCGGTCTAACTGCTATAGCCCGGTTAGACGGATTTGCGAACGTAACTTTCACGTTGATGTTCTATGTTTATGCTGTGATGTTGCGGATCGGTCGTGGGGGATAGCCTGGATGCAATGCTAGTACTGTTTTGTTGTATTATGTACATTTGATATTGCGGGGCGAGCGTCCGACATGTGGACTGCCGTCACTGCCTGTTTGTATTATTCTTTTGGGGCACGACCTGGTTGCGGTCGATGTACCCGGTGTATGTATATTTTACTTTCTGTACTAGGGTTGCCCTGCGGTGGGGTGCACGGATAGCCGGGTTCTGGAGGGCAACGGGCCCGCATCTCAGGGCATTGAGACGGAGGGGGCTTCAGTCCAGGATTGGCGGGCTATTCGCCGCACTCGTAGGGGGTACAGGTTGACCCAGGAGGGGTGCCCAAGTTACCGGATTCCGTGAAGTGCTGGGTGGTCCATTCACGGTACTGAAGGGGGCTGCCTCGCTTCAGGTTTTGGCGGGTGACTTGCCGCGCCCGTAGGGGTCTAGGGTTTTTCATTGCACAGGCTATCCACACGACCAGGGGAACGTCGGGTTTCAGCAGCGGCTCTGTGAAACCCGGGGCTTCCAGATATCTGTATTGTTCTGTGATGCTGTACATTTCTGTGATGTTGCATTTTATTCACGCCTTGAGCGAAATACTATATATTGGTATATATATTAGTAGATGTTGTATATGTTTTTCATCCGCGCTAGTCCAGTCCCCGCTCTGCCGTTAGTTAGCTAACCTAACGGGTGATGACGGGACCCAGTGGCAAATGCGGATGGCATATACGTACGTCAGTATATTTTCGTTCTTTGTGGTGTGATCAATTGATGGGACTGCGTTGATTCGGATCAATGCAAGTTTAAACAAACCTAATCTGATGTTGTTGGAACATTTTTCAAAGAAAGCTGTTATTGCAAGGACGTTCGCTTTTGTTTTGCATCGTGGTATTCATTTGGAATATCCTGCTCCTCAGTCGACGAGGCAAGGGCCGAGATCCCTTCACCGGGAGTGACCCCTTGGACAGAAGTTTGCGTCAGGGCATTAACTTCACTATAGCCGATTACTTTTGCTATGCATCGTGGTATTCAGTTGGAATATCCTGCACCTCATCCTACGGGGAAAGAGCCGAGATCCCTTCACCGGGAGTGACCTCTTTAGTAAAGGTTTTCGTCACTATATTTTCTAAAAAGTTGTGCGGTTCCTTCAACGATATCAAGTTCGTTACGTTAAAGGTTTTTCGCCAAAAACCAGTCGTAGCCCTCCGTCATTTCAGATTAGTATTACTTAGTATTCGTGCTGCGTATGTCGTGCTCAGCCGAGGCGTAGTGTTCGGTAGCTATGTAGTGCTTTTCTGTTGCATGGATATGTGATTGGTTAGGACAGTCGTACGGTCATTTTGGCTCAGTCAAGGACTCGTGCGGGTGGGTCTAATGCAATCAAGATAATGACGGGTTGAACTTGACTAGGATCCTTTGATATGTTGGCTCAGTCAAGGTCACTTGGGTCCTAAGGGTAAAAATCACATCGGGAGTTTCAAAAGAACTGAAACTTGCCAGGCATGCGCATACCTTCTGGAGTGTGGTGACTTGAGTGGATTCCGTCAAGTTATCATGCGATGATAGTTGGATCCCGATTTCCACTGATGAGTTAGTTTACTCCTCGGGTGATCCCGACTAATTCTTCTTTCAGGTTTGGAGGAGAATTTGAGGTACAGTGGGAGGTTTCCAGATTAGACAAAGTGGTAACCATTCTGATCTAGGTTAGAGTGCACGCTGAGTGTTTCTTTTCTCTCTCTCTGGCAGCGACCATTGACCCGACCCTGGACTTTGACTCAGTGACCAAGTTGACCGAACCTTCTTAACACTGGCTTTTGGATTATCAGAGTTGCAGACCTCATTGCCACTCCTACTTTTACCCTTTTCTCCAGGACACCCCGTATTACTACGAACGTCCACTTCCATTGGACAAAACCATCGTATGGTTATATACGAACTCGAAGGACTTCGAGGATGGTTTCTGGTTCTGGAGAAAACGGATAGGATTATTCAGTTGTCTTTTCTTTTCACCTTCTCTCAGGTTGCGAGTACTCCTTAGTTTAGGAGTAGTACACCTATTACGCAAATTGGATAGTCTTCTTCCAAACCATAGGCTGGTGCCGACCGGTAGGGAATGAAGAAAACCAGTTAGCCTAAAACGGTGTACAGAAGGTATTAAGTTCAGACAAAGCAAGGGATTAGTAAGAGGGCAAAGTAAATTGCGACTGATATTCACGACCAAACCAAGTATTTCTTCGCCAATCCTAAATCACCTTTGTATTTCTCCAGGACACTCCGTATCACTACGAAGATCCCATTTTATTGGATACTCCATCGTATGGTTATATACGAACTCGAAAGGAACTAGTTCCAGTTCGGGGATGGATTCTGGTTCAGGAGAAATAGGAATAAAGTACATTCAGGTGTCTTTTATCTTCACCTTCTCTCGCATTGCGAGTGCTCCTAAGATTAGGACAGTACACCCTTTATGCTTATTGGATAGTCTTCTTCCAAACCATAGGCTGGTGCCGAACGGTAGGGAAGGAAGAAAACCAATTGGCCTAAAGGGGTGTGCAGACGGTAATGACTAAAGACATATAAAGGGATTTGGACAGATGGCAAAGAGATATACGGTTACAGTTGTGAATCTGGATAATGGTAGAGGCATTACTAGGAATACCAGGATACCCCATCGAAACATTTCAATGTTTCAGTTTCACTGTGTACTGTTAAAAGAAAACTGATTTCCCGATTGGACACTTGCTCCAGGGTATGTATTTACCAGGTTTGATTCTCACATCTGTATGGTTTTACAGATGATGAGTGGGAGTAAGTTATTGGGAATTGGGTGATCGTCCTCATTATATCGGGATTCGTTGTAATCGGTGATATTTGAGGAGATCACCTGGGATGTTTGCCGGTCGGCAAATATTTGGTTTTGAATATCCGCTGTTGTGCACCAATTTCAAATTGATATATCTGTACGTCTATTTTCATAGAGTGAGATATACCTTTTGATATTATGTCGATGACATTTACCTATATCAGTGGATGGTTAGGTAAGGAGCATTAAACAGCGGTGTAATTCTTCTTAACCATAAGTACAGTTTTCAACCTGCGACGCACAGTGAAAGAGTTGTTAGACTCAGTGGACTTATACAGAGTATTGTATGTTGTCCAGTGTCCATCAGGACAGAGGGGTTGGTCCTCGTACTATATTCGGTTTACTTATGACTTCTCTAGATTTTAGACAGCTGTTTCGTGGAAACACAGGGTCTAAGTTTTGAGGAGTTATAGGTATTTGAATAGAGTAGAGAACCAGGTGTAGCAAGTATCGGGATTCTTCAAACAGATCGAAGATGTAGATACTTGTGTATGGTATTCAGTTGATAGTAATGATGAAGACAGATTGCTTCTCTTTCAGGTTACTCATAATTGGAAGCATTCCTAAGTTGACTAACGCTGATCGGCCTCCTTCCATTTAGTTGACATGCACTGGAGACAGCTGCATGATTTGAATCTGGTTCAATTAAATCAGTGCCTCTGGTTCTATATTGGATATAGAACAGTTCATATCTTAACGATGTTAAGGTACGGGGAGTTGTCCGGCTTATGCTTAAACCCAGACTCCGGATAGCTCAAGGCACGCTTCTGTAATGGCTGTTTGTGGGTTGACCCAGGCTATGACGAGGGTTGATTTTCTACCATCTGGCAGATCAATAGAAATATTGTTCTAGACTCGCCACAGTTTTATTAAAAATGGATTTTTTCAAAAACGGCAGTGGGAGTATGGTAGAACTGGAAGTGATTCCAGAACCGCAAACGATTACTGAAGATTTAATAAGGAACCTAAAGATTCAATCTGATTTGACATTCCATTGGCCACTCCGCAGATAAGGTGGGTAACTTCAGGCACCCGAGAGGTACTCCGGTAGCCTCAATGACGGTGACAGGGAAGTTCTTGTTTACCCACACTTGCTATTGTTGTTGTTCCAGGCTGCGAGACCCGGCAGGAGGATGAGTATAGCGTCGTTCTAAACTAGCTTTAGAAGTGCACGTCTATATGACTCTGCCAGAGGGTTGTCGTAGTCAGTGGGAGCAGCGGAAGCATTGGTGGACATCAGGCTTATGTCTATTTATAGACTAAAGCAGATGTAGCGGAGATAGATCGTCTATTTCTGATGTGACAGTCATAGGTTTGACGTCATCAGAATAGGGGATGGATCTGTTGAGAAGGTAGTAGGAAGTGATATTCCTATACTACGATCGGTTATACTTTGGTCGTCACACAGTGTTTTCTCCACATGGGACTTGGATATTATATCAGACATACTGGTTACTAGACCTATGGTTTTAGATCTAGATTTGGGTGGTTTCCCAATCAGGGTACCTTGACAGCATTCTAAGAGTATTTAGAATGGAAGACTCCTGGCATGGTAGTGTACCTGCAGGTAATGGAGTCACCCTCTCTAAAGGTGTCTTACAGACTAAAGGGGAGAAGAATACGCATGATTGACAGATCACTTGCTTAGGCAATTGAGTCAATCATGAGATGTCAAGTACCACACCAGATGTTGTTCTTGCACTAGATGCAATAAGTTGATATTGATCCAATCCTGGAGGAACAGTTGGAAGCAGTTTTAGAACATAAGTGAATGTTCTAGGGATATGATAACGGCTGCCTCCTTTAGGAGACGGTTATCACTCCAGGCTTCCAAGGTGACATAGACGACAAGGAGGTCGTCAGAGTTATAGTTCTCCCTCTGACGAGGGACAGTATTTTGGACAGATGGTCCAAGGCAATACTGAGAGAGGCATGGCGCAGGATACTGATTAAGTTCAGTTGATGATACAGTCTAAGAAGTTTGGATTTGGAGTTCGTTTATGAGCTAGGTCCCATCAGACATCCAGACATTCTAAGACAGGTATTGCTCATTTCGGGAGATGGCTTTCTCCGCGAACTTGAGATATAGAGAGACATAGAAAGAAACTTCACAGTGGATCCACTCGCTGAGGCTATTCCTCGAACGCAATAGTTTCACAAAAGAGCTTTGTGAGACTGACTGGTAGAGGAGTTGGGTGTTCGGTATCACACGGGCTGTGAGTATGCGACATCGCAATAATTAGCCTTGAGTGCAAGTGGGAGATTGTTGGAGATAGTGCCCTCAGAGTCAATTATTGGATCACAGGCACGTGATTGCAATGATTGAGAGAGGACCTATCCCGGTAGGACAGTCTTACTCGAGATGATAGTATGCTATCTGGTTTATCTTTATCATCGTGTACTGCTTTAGGTGACCTGACATGTCGCTATTACACGTTGATAGAGCCCCTAGGATTCTTGCTTGACGACCAGCAGTATGATGGCGATCATATACGTGGGAGCTGGTAGTCTATAAGCACATCCTTAAAAGGTCCCTAGTCGTAGGAGTTTCGAGACAGGGCATCGATACTCCATTAGTAGACTAGTGTATACAGTCGAGACCCCGACGAGGGGCGGTGGCCGGTCTCACAAGCCACTGGTGTCAGTTGGTTCACCTAAGATGTATACAGGTGCTCATTGGGTTATGAGTACACCGGACAGGACTCGCCGGGAACCTGCTAGTTGGTCTTGTACCAGATGTCGGATAGCAGTTCCCAGGTGACATGTGTACAGGTTAGTTCATCGACCTGAGATCGTCATTTGTCTCGTGTGAGTTCCCACTGTGCTTTGATTACTACCCTACCACGGCTCAAAGGAGTCGTGCAAACAGGTTTTAGTTGGGTACAGTCCCGAGCCACATGGAGGCAGTGAGCGGATCTGCAGGGGTTCGTCTCTCCCGGTATTGGGGGTGAGGTCGCGCTGTGTCTAGGAGAGCCATTACGCATAGCCCTCGGCCGAGGCAGGAGATTTACTGGTAGGTATTCCAGTAGTATCTCAGGGCGTTCTGGGCTACGCTCCGACACGACTTGTACCGCTTTTGGGGGTCTGACTTTTACCAACCCCCTAGGCCCGCCATGCGATACTCATAGACGAACGGACCGGACTGTACGGATATTGTCACTGACAGGCTCAGTTGGGTGTCGGGGTGAGCTTCCTCATCGACGTCCCTTTTGGTCAATAGCTGGTGGCCCGTCACGTATTGGCTTATACCTCTGACGTGCCAGTGGTTAAATCCACAGCCATAGTATTGACGAGTCTTTAGAGTCCACCACACTTTCAGTTACTCAGCTTTCGGGCGAAACGCTGTAGAGGCCGTATGGAGATATGGCTGGGTCCGATCAGATACGTGCGGTATTGCACGTGTCAGGATCGGACAGTTTTGTACTAGTGGCCGTATAGTTATATGGCAGGGTTTGATCTGATACGTGCGGTATTGCACGCATCAGGATCGAACGGATTTTACTAGCCGGCTTTGGCTTAAGCCGGTCCTAATCTAGTACAGTGTAGATTTTGTCTCATTGCATTTGTATCCGGTCGGAATACAGATGCGGGTGTGTATGCACAGTGTCGGGGTTTTCCTGTAATTTATTACGGGACCAGTTTTCTGGAGTTGCCAGTTTGCATTCCGTTCCGGCCGGTTTTCCTTTGTTCTTTCCCGACCGGACTTTTCCGATGGAGGGGGTAATTTGCAGTTTTGCAAATTACACTTTGTGGGGGGGTTTCTTGCATAAAGTTTGATTATGATAGATATCATTTCTTTCCTCCATGCTTGCTTTGATGGTGAGATGAAAGGTTATGGGTTGAATAGGAAAAAAGGCATGGTTGATGTTTTGTTGACCTTGGATGTGGTCACCCCTCTCTTGCTCCTACACTCACCTCCCTTCATGTTGATGTTATGATATATTCCTCCACCACTTGATCATTCTCACTTGATGAAAAGAAGAAGAAAAGAGAGAAAGAAAAAAAGAAGAAGAGAGAGCTTCATTCTTGAGAGTTTCTTTCTTGATCTCTTTTTCATACTAGAAAAATGCAAGCACCATTTTTCTAATCCTTGTTTCCTCCATCATCTTCAAATGGCAACAAAAACCCAAGCGAGACAATCTACACTACATTCTACAGCACTTCTTGGGCATGTCGAGTTGCCGGCTTCATGCTCGAGTTGCCTCGGTATTGAGGCGGGAGCCCGTAAAAGACGAAGGCGATGTGGTGCCCTTTCCGGCGAGGAGGCGACGATGTGGAGCAAAGACTTTCCGCGGGAGATCGGGATGATGAAGAGAAGACCGGAGGACTCGGATCACTCGGTATACTTCTCACCCCATCTCTTGTTAGCTAGCGTAGGTTAATGGTAAACGATCCGGGTTTTCTTTGTCCGCGGTAGCGCCGGTTTCCGAGTAAGGAAAAATTTTGATTCCGCAATTTGGCCTCGAGTAAGACGGCCGGGGCGCTCCCGTGGCGCAACAATAGAGTTAGGATTAGTCTTGTGCTTATCTTTTGCCATTCTTAAAACGATATTGGGATGATCGAAAGTAGAGGGGATTAGGAGGACATATGAATGGGATTTCCGAGTTTAAGCGAGCTTTCCAACACTAAATCCATTCCTAGTTCCCCTTGTCTGTCTGCTAAATACGCTTATCCCAACGCTCGGCAAAACACCCGCAACCATGTATCCAATTAAGTCACAACTACATGTCACGTTGTAGTGCACTTAAAGGACTTTTTGACTTAGCTCGCGGCTATATGTCACGTATAGCATGCTTAATTGAGGGAGTAGCGTTGTTTGGTCGGAGTTCGTTTCACGATGGTTGGCGAAAAGAAGCACAAGGGATTTTTTTGTTTCTCATACCACCTTCCTTAGCCTTAACAAGTGTAGAATTATTCACACATTATAAAATAAAATAAAACAATACAAGAAGGTGGAAAATAAGGAAAAGGAAATTACGGTTATACAAGCTAACTATTGGGTCCTCACCTAAGTAAGGAACTCCGTCGAAATATCGTTCCTTGAAAATAATACGGAAAACAAGAAAAGATAATAAAACAAGCAATGAAATATCAACAACTACTTAACAACAAGAAACAAAATTACACCGAGGAATTAAAATTACAATATAAGAATTAAAAGATACCAGTTAAATAAAATCCCTCATTTTCATTGATTTTCCACTCAAGACCTCTCACTACACTTTAATGGAGAATAGATGAAGAGGAAGAAGAAGATACAAACTAACCTACACTAAAATCTAACTAAAAAGAAGCATCCTTGGCTTGGCACAAAACTGGGCTATTTATAGGATGAGTGCTGAAACACTAGGGCAATATTCACTGCCCAAATGAAGTTACCAAACTAACCCCAAAATCCGAGTGGACACTGAGTCAACCCGTCCGCGTATCCGCCGCCGAGTCGCCCCTTAAGCCGCGGTTCCGTGGCGCTTTGGTAGAATTGGAATGCTATTTTTTCTGGGGTTTCTTGTGTTGCTTTCTTCAGTTGTTCTACATGTTCCAAATTGCAAATTGCTTCCACAATTTCTTCAGATCTGTAACAGTCAAAAATGGAATCAAAAAAAATTCTTTTAACCTCATCTCCCTCGAGCTCCGTGCACCCATTGATACTTGTGCTGCCCCTCTCGTGCTCTGTGCTTATCCGAGACACGAATGACCACTGTCATTTGTCTTGTCTCTAGAACTGGTAAGCGGCACTGGACGGATACGGATGACCGAAACCCGGCTTTTATCTGTTGGCAACAGATGTTCTGGATTTTGTCTTAACTGTGGAGATTTTGTATGATTTGCATCAATTTGGACTAGGAACCTGTAACCTGTAAATATGTAGCAAACACAGATCAAAACCACCTGCCTATAAACAAACGAGCATTAGAATGGGCGGCATTAAATGCAATATTCTGGTATGAACAAATACCCCCGAACTTAACTTTTGCTCGTCCCGTACAAAACCAATTATTCACAGAATGTTCTAACCTCGCTTTCGCAGGGAACGCGATTGCACTGAGCTCGTGCAACAAGCCGTTAATCATCTAAGTGTCCCTAGTAGGGGGAGTGTTGTCTCCTGAGGGTTTTCAGCGGATACTACCCATAAAATCCCGACAAGCTAGTTTCATAAGTTATCGATTCTACTCCTACGGTTTAGTATATAGGTTAGAATTCTATTATCCTAAGTTAGAAATATTCAACCCTTATGTTTCACGCCTACTTTTTGTTCAACCCCAGATCCTATATGTTTTACAGTTTAGAAAGATCTTGGTCTCTCCTGAGTTTTCCTTCTAAAGAGCGATCTCCTATCAGGGATTTTTTTCAGTTTTAAGGAAAACATAAGTCTTGTTCTTTATTTCTATCTTTCCTCCAAACATCGATTGTATACCCCTACGTGTCTGTATTATTTCACCCATACACTTAAGAATTCAATTCAAGCGATAGTACCCTTGCCCTAACACCTATTACTACTTCTTTTCATTTATAATGGCAGTGTTGGTCACACATCTTTCATGCGACTATTAATGCTTCTTGTGGCACTAACAGCCGATAACTGAATGTGTAAGCTTAAAACGTAAATAGCAGTTTCCAGGTCTTGAGATTATTTATTATTATTTTTTTCTTTTTTTTTCTTCTCAAGAACGGATAAATTTTTCAATATGCTCTTTTGGTGTTTTAGCATTAAATACTGTTTTTTCTTTCATACTAGGTTTTCAGGAAAGAGTATTTCTAGGTATCCTCTACTATCTCAAGTTTCAAGGTGCGCGTATGTGCAGTCTGTAGGGTATATACTTTCTAAATTTGGACTCAATAATAGAAACTATTTTTCAGACTTATCCTTCAGTAAAGCTTCAATACTTTCTCTTCATCTCGACTTTACTCAAGAACTGAACTCAAGATTACCTACTTCTATAAAAAAAACTGCAAGGGTGTATAATTACCAAGGTTAAACAGAAGGAGGGTTATTTTTTTAGGGTTTTCCATTCCTAAGCCTAGGATTTAGTTATTTCTAACGTATCAGCTAAACTTTCGGAATAAAAATCTAAGTTACCTTATTAGCTAACTTGACGACAAAGTTTTTATATTTTTGCAAAAATTTTCAGTTATTATGGGTTTTTTATAAGTATTCAAATGCAACATATACAAATGAATGCGAAGGGTGAAATCTGACCGAGCACACCCCCAAACTTAAACTTGACAGTACCCTCACTGTCAGGCTACACCAAGAGGGTCAAAATTGTCGACGCTCCCCTGTTTTTTTTTTGTTTTTTTAATTTTTTAAATTTTTTATTTATAATTATGAACAGAAAAACAAAATATATATACACAAAAAGGTTCCCCCCAAATATAAGTGAAACCGTGTTTCCAAGCGTTAAAGTTTAGAGTTGGGGGAGAAAACACGGTATCAAGTTATACAAGGCCTTACCAAGGTCAAAAGTGAGCATAAACCATTCAAAGATTTTATCGTTATAAAGCGGTGGTTGGTGAATGAATGTAGTGTAAAGAAAAGAATTGAGAAACATGCGAGACCATGTGGGGATAGAAGCGGCGTCCAGTCTCGGTAGAGAAGAAGAATGGCAGGAGGGAGAAAAAAGTGGAATACGAACTTGAGGGTGGAAATGGAATGAATAAATTAGTACAACCTGTAATGATCGATGTGAAAAGATAGATTGTATTAATATATCAATATGGCGAGAAATTGGGTCAAATCCCTCAATATTCGTGATAAACCATGGGTAAGCCGAACTTGGTAAACCAGACACTGGAAATAAAAGTGATACGGTTTCTTGCAAGGTTGAAACGATGAATGGAAGTGATCGAGGAAGGGTATCGGTTAAAAGTTCTGGTGGGTGTGCAGAGTCGGTGGAAGGGACAGGATGAATTGGAAAATCCGACTCATCAATTAAATCTGGTTCATCCTAAAAAATTTTCTCAATATTCTCCTAAAAAATTAGCCCATCCATGCATTTATCATCAAATTCCATACGCATATGGGGTTCGGGAAAAACATTTAATGACTCAGGATGAAGTATACATGGAAGTGAATGTAAACGATGAATTTGAGAGACAAACTTATCCAAAGCTGTGGGTTCATCATTCGAAATATTCTCAGCGTCGATATCCTCAATCAAGTGAAAATAAATATTCTCAGACACCTTATCAAAAGCATGGAGTTCAATAAATTGTTGTTCTAAGATGGAGGTGTATAGGTCAAAAGGATTGCTGATGGTTTCAGTTGAAAGGGACCCTTCACAATCAGGTTAATCATACACTACAAAGTCACACAACTCATTAAACGTTCTATCTTCAACTGTTGAATGATTTGGAACACTTGATAGACTTTCAAAACCGGAGTTGTGAGATTCAAGTTGAAACGGATAGATTTTATTTGGAAGGGTATACAGCTCACTCTCTCCACTCAAATTCTCAACCTGGCCAACGGCCTCATCATACAATGGAAAATTTGGAGCTAGTTGGAAACTAGCTACGGGGTCACTAGGTTGTATGAGGGCCGTCATGGACGGATTCAAATCCATCATCTATTGGTACGATGCTACCCGAAAGTCTTCCAGCGACTGTTCTAGACTGGACATGGGTTGTGAAGGGGTTTCAGTAAAAGATTCAAAGTTATCTGGATATGTGAAACTCCTAAATGGATGTGTAGAAGAAATGTCTAGGGAAGGTGCAACAGTTGGGTTGGATGGATAGGAATCGAATGGTTGGACAGGAGTAGGATCAACATTTGGATAGGAAGGTGAATGGAATTGTTGATCCCATGAATTGGAAGTGATGAAAGGAGTGAAAGATCGGCTACGAGATTGTTCAATATGTTCAGAAATATACATGGGTTTCGGTGTTACAACCAGACTCTCTAAAGGGGTATCAACGTAAGAAGGGATGAATGTTTGAAACTGTTGATACGAAGTTGATTACGGAGTCCAATTGTTTATCCTAGACGTGTCTATCCGATCTCTCAATGAAATTTTTAGCATGGATGGATCGTTCGAGGTTTGGCCAAAGAAAGACCCGTAAGAAGAAATTTCTGATTGTGGGTACCAAAGTTCGGTAAGTTTTTTTTGCGATGGGGTACCCATGTTAGAAGAGTGAAAAGGTAGGGAGGGAAGGAAGTTGTTTTTTTTGTTTTTTTTTCTTATTTTTAAAAAAATGTTTGTTTTTGGAGTTTCGAAATTGTTTGTTTTTGAAAGAATACGGAATTATGGGACTAACTTTTTACAAACACAATCACAATCACAATATGCACAAACAATACTTGGAGCTAGGGTCTTCAAAGTCCAACTAGACCGCTCCTAGACTTCCAAGCGACAAGTTGCAGGATAACCCTCGAATCGCCTCTTCACTGCCAATTGTGGCCAGGTAAGCACAAGTGAGGTAAGGTGAGTTCCGCTCACGAATCACCGTGAGACGGGTCTTTTAAAATTACCTCCTCACTTGTCTAGCCTAGGCACCAAAAAGTCAAGTTTAGATAAACGACCGATTCCCCGTATCCTTCACTTGTCCTAAATGAGCGTGAGTCCTTATAGGTTTGGTCTAGATATTTTTTATTAGCTCAAGGTGATGCGTATGCTCTTTGTGATTTGTGGGGTCTTAGGAAGGGTGATGAAATCCCCACCCAATCTGACTTAGTGTTATAGCCCCTTAAAGTCCGAATTATTATATGCAAAGCGCGTAAACAAAAAAAAATCTAAAACAGCAAAAAAAATTTATTTTGCAGCGACGAAATTCTGTGCAAAGATACCTGTAGAAAATATAGTTAAGTGGAATTCACAGAGAAGATAAAAGGAAAGAGAGAAGGATAAAAAAAATTTGGGCTTAAAAGCCTCAATGTTGCCGCGGAACCGCCGCACAATGCAAATTTTGACCGCGGTTCCGCGGTCAAACGTTGGAATTGGGGCTTCAAAATTGGTCCATGGACTCTCCTTGCTCTCTACTCCAAAATAAATTGCTCTGTTTTCTTTTTTGATAACTGTACTTGCTCCAGATAGCTTGCACACTTGCACACAAAAAATATAAAAAAATAACAAAAAAGGTTTTTATTATATTTATTTATTTTTATATATATTTTTATATATATAAACAAAAAGAATATTAACCCGAATGACAAGAAAAAAATACGTTACCGTCTCCCCGGCAATAGCGCCGTTTGGTTGAGAGAGAATTTTTAGCTACCGTAATCAAGATGGTGTCGCTTTGCAGTAAGCCGGTTGAGCATGGGTCGATCCACAGGGAGATGGTAGTATGTCCTTTCATATCTTAGACGAGTGAATAAAGAATGTGTACGTTTTGTTCAATTCTATCCTGAATGTTTGTATTTATATTCAAGTAAGCTTGTTAAGGTTCAGATTGGTTAGTAGAGTTAGGATTAGTCTTGTGCTTATCTTTGGCCATTTTTAAAGTGATGTTAGGATAATCGAAATTAACGGGGATTAGGAGGACATAGGAATGGGATTTGCGAGTTTAAGCGAGCATTCCAACGCTAAATCCATTCCTTGTGCCCCTTGTCCGTCCGCTAAATACGCTTATCCCAACCTTTGGCCAAACACCAACAACCATGTATCCAATTAAGTCACAACTACATGTCACGTTGTAGTGTGTTTAAAAGACTTCTCGACTTAGGTTGCGGCTATTAGGTCCACGTTACCCACCCCGGTTCTTTCGGGGAGGCGGAATAGGTAAAAATCAAAATTTTCTCACTAGGTGACATGGACCAACCATGAAGGATCTTTGCTAAACAAAACTAACAAACTTATAACAAGTCTAGCTACTATGTTAAGTGGTGATACCTCATAAACCAAGTCCTTCGGGTCTTCTCTCCGCTTTCCTCCTCATCCACGCAAGCTCCAAGGATCGATCCGGATCTTGGTCACCACCACGGCCTCCTTGAGTCGAAGACGATCCACCCGAGAGTTTGTAATCCGAGCTCCACGTTAAGCCGAGGTAACTAGGGCAACAAGTATATTACTCTTGATGTCCTAGGTGATGTAGAATATGATGGTGGATTTATTTGTCTATTTTCTTTCTATTTTTCTCAACACATGAGAGCTATAGAAAAATCAAGAGAGGAAGAAGAAGGAGGAACCATGGGATCTCATACTTGAAAGGAGAGAAAGAGCAAGAGATAATGATCCATAAACAAAATAATTACTAATCTCTTATCATGATAAAGTTGATGGCTACATTGATTTGACCATTATCATCTCAAATCAAATCCGAACAAAAAAGAAAAAGAAGAATCTAGTGCTCTTATGAAAGATCCAACTCAAGAATGGTCAAAATGTCAACATGGTCAAGCATGGTCAAAAGGTCAAAGGAATTAGCCATAACATAATTGTCATTAAAAAGATTAGTAAATATTTGCCTCACATCATAATGGTTTTGACCGAACCAACGGTCAAAGCCCTAATGAGGCACTTCCTCATTCTTTGCTGCTCATAACCGTGCATACACACCCGCATCCGCATTCCGTAGAATGTGTATGCACAGAAGACAAAACTAATCCATCCATAGAATACTAGAATCCGGTTTAAACCAAAGCCCACTAGTATTTTCTGCCCGAACAGCATACACGCACAAGTGCACGTAAGTGATAGTAGTCCTGCCGTAAAACCATACGGCCTCTTCACCTTTCGACAAGTGCAGGGAAACTCTCTGTGTGGGACTCTAAAGACTCGACACTACGCTGGCAGTGGGTTTAACCACAGACCGCAAGCGGCACTAGCTGTACGTAACGGTCCCCAGGTAAATGTCGATAAGAAGGCCGATGAGGTAAACCCATCCGAACTCCTACTGAGCCTGAATGTGACAATCTCCGTACAGTCCGTTCTGTTTATCTGAGTGTATCGCATGGCGGGCCTAGGGGGCGGTAATCGTCAGTTCCTTAATAGCGGTACAAGTCGTGTCAGAGTGTAGCCCAGAACACCCTGAGAAACTACTGGAAACACTACCAGTAATTCTCGCTTGCCCTGGCCACGGACGACCATGTGTAATGGTTCTCCTAGACACAGCGCAATATCAACTCCCAATACCGGGAGAGACGAATCCTGTCTAACCGTCACTACCTCCAATTGCTTCGGGACTGCACCCAGCTACTACCTGTTTGCACGACTCAATAGAGCCGTGGTAGGGTAGTAATCTAAGAACAGTGGGAACACACTTGAGGAGAAATAACAGTGTCAAGTCAACGGACTAGGCTGTACTCATGTCACCTGGGAACTGTTAACCTACGATAGGTGTAATACCAACCAACAGTTCCCGAAGAGTCATGTCCAATGTACTCGTAACCTAACGAACACCTGCATACTATCTCCAGTACGACGTACTGATGGCTGTAGGACAGACCATCTCCCCTGCTGGGATAAGAAGTGTATTCACCAGTCTACTCTAGAGTATCGATGCCCTGTCTTGATAATCTTATGACTAGGGACCAAAATAAGGATGTGCTGATAGACTACCCAGCCCCTACTAGTGTGATCGCCATCACAACGCCGGTAGTCAAGCAAAGATCCTAAGGGCTCCATTAATATGGTTTTAGCGACATGTTAAAAGAAACATATACATATATTAAGATAAAAACAAACCAAGTAGCATACTACTATATCGAGCAAGACTGTCGTAAACCCGTGTATATATCTCAAGCTTCCAAAATGTATTATACAAACTAGTAATATACAATAATGGCCTCTAGGGCATACATATCCAACAATCTCCCACTTGCACTAAAGGCCAGTAATTGGTGTACCAAATACCAAACGTCTGCACTTTGGCCAGCTGCTGGCGTACCGCATACCCAACAGCTCAAAAAGTCGCTCGAACTGTGTTTGAGGGAAGGCCTTTGTGAATGGATCCGCCGTGTTGTCTTTTGTGTCCACTCTCCGTAGTTCGATCACCTGGCAATCAATGATCTCCCAGATCAGGTGATACCGCCTTAAGATGTGTCTGGATTTCTGATGGGACCTTGGTTCCTTTGCTAAAGCTATAGCCCCATTGTTATCGCAATACAAAGGTATTGGGTCAACAATGGACGGAACCACCTGAAGTTCACTAATGAACTTCTTCATCCAGACCGCCTCATTTGCGGCATCGCTTGCAGCAATGTATTCAGCCTCCATCGTCGAGTCTGTGACGGTATCCTGTTTGGAACTCCTCCAACACACTGCCCCTCCATTGAGGGTAAACACAAAACCCGAGACAGACTTGCCGTCATCCTTGTCACTCTGGAAGCTTGACTCGGTAAAGGACTCGACCCTGAGGTCTCCATTTCCGTAAACCAGGAACATGTCCTTAGTCCTTCTCAGGTACTTGAGAATGTTCTTCACCGCCGTCCAGTGGTCCTCATCTCTGTCTGACTGATACCGGCTCACCACGCTCAGCGTGTAAGCTACATCTGCTCTTGTACATAGCATCGCATACATTATATATCCTATCGCCGAAGCATAGGGTATAGTGCTCATGCGAACCCTCTCTTCGTCAGTCTTAGGAGACATATTCTTGGAGAAGGTGATTCCGTGCAATGCAGGTATATTACCGCGCTTGGAATCTTCCATACTAAATCTCTTTAGTACGGTCTCTATGTACCTGGACTCCGAAAGTCCCAGTAATCTCTTGGATCTATCTCTATAGATCTTGATCCCCAGAATGTACGAGGCATCACCCAGATCCTTCATGGAGAACCGTTGTGACAAGAATAGCTTGACCAATTGTAGCATAGGAATGTCATTTCCTATCAAAAGAATGTCATCCACATACAAGACTAAGAACACGACAGTTCGTCCCACAAACTTCTTATAGACACAAGGTTCATCTTCGTTCTTGATGAAATCAAATTCCTTGATTGCCTCATCAAAACAGATGTTCCAGCTCCACGATGCCTGCTTTAATCCATAAATGGATTTAAGCAATTTGCACACCTTTCCGCTGCTCCCACTGTCTACGAAACCTTCTGGCTGATCTATGTAAACGCACTCTTCCAAACAGTCGTTTAGAAAAGCCGTTTTTACGTCCATCTGCTAGATTTCATAGTCATGGAAGGCAGAAATGGCAAGTAGGATCCGAATGGATTTAATCATAGCCACTGGAGAAAAAGTTTCATCATAGTCCACACCAGGTCTTTGACGAAAACCTTTTCCAACGAGTCTAGCCTTATAAGTTTCCACCTACCCATCTACACCAAGTTTCCTTTTGTAGATCCATTTGCATCCAACGGGTTTTACCCCAGGTGGAGCAATATCCAAGGTCCACGCTTTATTGGTGTACATAGACTCCATTTCGGATTGCATAGCATCCAGCCACTTCTCAGAGTCCATACTGATAACGGCCTGCCTGAAACTGGTAGGGTCATTTTCTTCCAAGATGCAATCCTCTCGATCCCCGTCTATGAGAAAACCGTAGAATCTCTCCGGCGAATGAGAAATCCTACCAGATCTGCAGAGTGGCTGAGGTTCGTTTGGGTTATTGAATCCAGTGGTTCCTCCAAATTTTCAGTTACATTTTGTGGTTCACGGATTTCTCCCAGTTTTACCGAACTCCCACTAGATTCTTTTGCAAGAAACACCCTTTCTAAAAAGGTAGCATGGCGAGATGCAAACAGCTTCTATTTCTCAGTGTGGTAGAACAGATATCCTAGAAAATCTTTAGGATATCCCACAAATCTACATAGAACTGACCGTGCCTCTAGCTTGTCTGGTTTTTGTGTTTTCACATAGGCCGGACAACCCCATATCTGAAATCGCTTAAGATACGGATTTCGTCCACTCCATACTTCATATGGAGTCTTAGGCACAGATTTGGATGGAACGTAGTTCAGTAGGTATGTCGTTGTCTGAAGCGCATGTCTCCAAAATGAATGTGGCAACTCGACACTACTCATCATGGAGCGAACCATGTCCAATAGGGTACGATTCTTCCGCTCCGATACACCGTTATGCTGTAGCGTATAAGGAGGAGTAAGCTGTGAGAGAATTCAATTCTCTTTAAAGTAATCTAGGAATTCCGTGCTTAAGAACTCCCCTCCCCTATCCGATAGGAGGATCTTGATACTTTTACCAGTCTGGTTCTCTACTTCGTTTCTGAATTCCTTGATTTTCTTAAAAGCTTCAGATTTGTGTTTCATCAGATAGACATATCCGAATTTAGAGAGATCGTCAGTGAATGTGATGAAGTATGAGAACCTACCCCTTGCATGTATAGACATTGGACTACATACTGTTGCGCCACGGCAGCGCCCCGGCCTCGTACTCGAGGCCAAAATGCGGAATCAAAATTTTTTCCTTGCTCGGAAACCGGCGCTACCGCGGACAATTACCCGGATCGTAACCATTAACCTAATGCTAGCAATCAAGAGATGGGAAAAGAAGTATACCAAGAGATCCGAGTCCTCCGGTCTTCTCATCATCGACCCGATCTCCCGCGGAAAGTGTAGTCTCCATATCGTCGCCTCCTCGCCGGAAAGGGCACCACATCGCCTTCGTCTTTTACGGGCTCCCGCCTCAATACCGAGGCAACTCGAGCATGAAGCCGGCAACTCGACATGCTCAAGATATGCTGTAGAATGTGTAGTGTAGTGTCTCTTTTGGGGTTTGTTGCCATTTGAGGATGATGGAGGAAACAAGACAAGAAAAATGGTCCTTGCATTTTTCTTAACATGAAATGAGATCAAGAAAATGAAACACTCTCAAGGATGAAGATGAAACCCTCTTCTTCTCTTTTCTTTCTCTCTTTCTTTTTCTCAACCATGAATAAAACTTATCATATCAAATGAGAATGGTGGAGGAGGAACTAATACAAGGGAGGTGATGGAAGGAGCAAAGAAAAGGTGACCACATCCAAGGACAACAAAACATCAACCATGCTTATCTCAAATCAAACCCATGCCCACTCAAATCACATTTAAAGAAAGTCATGGTGCAAGATATGAAAGGTGTCATAATCAATCTTTATGCAAAGAAACCCCTCCACAAAGTGTTATTTGCAAAACTGCAAATAACACCCTCCATCGGAAAAGTCCGGCCGGGAAAGAACAAAGGAAAACCGGCCGGAACGGAATGCAAACTGGCAACTCCAGAAAACTGGTCCCGTAATAAATTACAGGAAAACCCCGATACTGTGCATACACACCCGCATCTGTATTCCGACCGGATACAAATGCAATGAGACAAGATCTACACTGTACTAGACTAGGACCGGCTTAAGCCAAAGCCGGCTAGTAAAATCCGTTCGATCCTGATCCGTGCAATACCGCACGTATCTGATCGAACCCTGCCATATACCTATACGGCTACTAGTACAAACCGTCCGATCCTGATCCGTGCAATACCGCACGTATCTGATCGGACCCTGCCATATCTCCATACGGCCTCTACAGCGTTTCGCCCGAAAGCTGAGTGACTGAAAGTTTGGTGGACTCTAAAGACTCGTCAATACAATGGCTGTGGATTTAACCACTAGCACGTCAGAGGTATAAGCCAATACGTAACGGGCCACCAGCTATTGACCAAAAGGGACGTCGATGAGCGAACTCATCCTGACACCCTACTGAGCCTGTCAGTGACAATATCCGTACAGTCCGGTCCGTTCGTCTATGAGTATCGCATGGCGGGCCTAGGGGGTTGGTAAAAGTCAGACCCCCAAAGGCAGTACAAGTCGTGTCGGAGTGTAGCCCAGAACGCCCTGAGATACTACTGGAATACCTACCAGTAAATCTCCTGCCTCGGCCGAGGGCTTTGCGTAATGGCTCTCCTAGACACAGCGCGACCTCACCCCCAATACCGGGAGAGACGAACCCCTGCAGATCCGCTCACTGCCTCCATGTGGCTCGGGACTGTACCCAACTAAAACCTGTTTGCACGACTCCTTTGAGCCGTGGTAGGGTAGTAATCAAAGCACAGTGGGAACTCACACGAGACAAATGACGATCTCAGGTCGATGAACTAACCTGTACGCATGTCACCAGGGAACTGCTATCTGACATCTGGTATAAGACCAACTAGCAGGTTCCCGGCGAGTCCTGTCCGGTGTACTCATAACCCAATGAGCACCTGTATATACATCTTAGGTGAACCAACTGACACCAGTGGCTTGTGAGACCGGCCACCGCCCCTCGTCGGGGTCTCGACTGTATACACTAGTCTACTAATGGAGTATCGATACCCTGTCTCGAAACTCCTACGACTAGGGACCATTTAAGGATGTGCTTATAGACCCCAGCTCCCACGTATATGATCGCCATCATACTGCTGGTCGTCAAGCAAGAATCCCAGGGGCTCTATCAACGTGCAATAGCGACATGTCAGGTCACCTAGAGCAGTACACGATGATAAAGATAAACCAGATAGCATACTATCATCTCGAGTAAGACTGTCCTACCGGGATAGATCCTCCCTCAACCATTGCAATCACGTGCCTGTGATCCAATAATTGACTCTGAGGGCACTATCTCCAACAATCTCCCACTTGCACTCAAGGCTAATTATTGCGATGTCGCATACTCACAGCCCGTGTGATACCGAACACCCAACTCCTCTACTAGTCAGTCTCACAAAGCTCGTTTGCGAAACTATTGTGTTCGAGGAATAGCCTCAGTGAGTGGATCCGTTGTGATGTTTCTTTCTGTGCCTCTCTATATCTCAAGTTCGCGGAGAAAGCCATCTCCCGAAATGAGCAATACTTGTCTTAGAATGTCTGGATGTCTGATGGGACCTAGCTCATAAATGAACTCCAAATCCAAACTTCTTAGACTGTATCATCAACTGAACTTAATCAGTATCCTGCGCCATGCCACCCTCAGTATTGCCTTGGACCACCTGTCCAAAATACTGCCCCTCGTCAGAGGGAGAACTATAACTCTGACAACCTCCTTGTCGTCCATGTCACCTTGGAAGCCTGGAGTGATAACCGTCTCCTAAAGAAGGCAGCCGTTATCATATCCCTAGAACATTCACTTATGTTCTAAAATTGCTTCCGACTGTTTTTCCAGGATTGGATTAATATCAACTTATTGCATCTAGTGCAAGAACAACATCTGGTGTGGTACTTGACATCTCATGATTGACTCAATTGCCTAAGCAAGTGATCTGTCAATCATGCGTATCCCTCTCCCCTTTAGTCTGTAAGACACCTTTAGAGGGGGTGACTCCATTACCTGCAGGTACACTACCATGCCAGGAGTCGTCCATTCTAAATACTCTTAGAATGCTGTCAAAGTACCCTGATTGGGAAACCACCCAAATCTAGATCTAAAACCATAGATCTAGTAACCAGTATGTCTGATATAATGTCCAAGTCCCTTGTGGAGAAACCACTGTGTGACGACCAAAGTATAACCGATCGGAGTATAGGAATATCACTTCCTACTACCTTCTCAACAGATCCATCCCCTATTCTGATGACGTCAAACCTATGACTGTTACATCAGAAATGGATGATCTATCTCCGCTACATCTGCTTTAGTCTATAAATAAACATAAGCCTGATGTCCACCAATGCTTCCGCTGCTCCCACTGACTACGACAACCTTCTGGCAGAGTCATACAGACGTGCACTTCTAAAGCTAGTTTAGAACGACGCTATACTCATCCTCCTGCCGGGTCTCACAGCCTGGAACAACAGCAATGGTAATTGTGGGTAAACAAGAACTTCCCTGTCACCGTCCTTGAGGCTACCGTAGTACCTCTCGGGTGCCTGAAGTTACCCACCTCATCTGCGGAGTGGCCAATGGAATGTCAAATCAGATTGAATCTTTAGGTTCCTTATTAAATCTTCAGTAATCGTTTGCGGTTCTGGAATCACTTCCAGTTCTACCATACTCCCACTGCTGTTTTTGAAAAATCCATTTTTAATAAAACTGTGGCGAGTCTAGAACAATATTTCTACTGTTCATCCAGATGGTAGAAAATCAACCCTCGTCATAGCCTGGGTCAACCCACAAACAGCCATTACAGAAACGTGCCTTGAGTTATCCGGAGTCTGGTTTTAAGCATAACCCGGACAACTCCCCGTACCTTAACATCGTTAAGATATGAACTGTTCTATATCCAATATAGAACCAGAGGCACTGATTTATTTGAACCAGATTCAAATCATGCAGCTGTCTCCAGTGCATGTCAACTAAATGGAGAGAGGCCGATCAGCGTTACTCAACTTAGGAATGCTTCCAATTATGAGTATCCTTAAAGAGAAGCAATCTGTCTTCATCATTACTATCAACTGAATACCATACACAAGTATCTACATCTTCGATCTCTTTGAAGAATCCCGATACTTGCTACACCTGGTTCTCTACTCTATTCAAATATCTATAACTCCTCAAAACTTAGACCCTGTGTTTCCACGAAACAGCTGTCTAAAATCTAGAGAATTCATAAGTAAACCGAATATAGTACGAGGACCAACCCCTCTGTCCTGATGGACACTGGACAACATACAATACTCTGTATAAGTCCGCTGAGTCTAACAACTCTTTCACTGTGCGTCGCAGGTTGAAAACTGTACTTATGGTTAAGAAGAATTACACCGCTGTTTGATGCTCCTTACCTAACCATCCACTGATATAGGTAAATGTCATCGACATAATATCAAAAGGTATATCTCACTCTATGAAAATAGACGTACAGATATATCAATTTGAAATTGGTGCACAACAGCGGATATTCAAAACCAAATATTTGCCGACCGGCAAACAACCCAGGTGGCTTCCTCAAATATCACCGATTACAACGAATCCCGATATAATGAGGATGATCACCCAATTCCCAATAACTTACTCCCACTCATCATCTGTAAAACCATACAGATGTGAGAATCATACCTGGTAAATACATACCCTGGAGTAAGTGTCTAATCGGGAAATCAGTTTTCTTTTAACAGTACACAGTGAAACTGAAACATTGTAATGTTTCGATGGGGTATCCTGGTATTCCTAGTAATGCCTCTACCATCATCCAGATTCACAACTATAACCGTATGATTCTTTGCCACCTGTCCAAATCCCTTTATATGTCCTTAGTCAATACCGTCTGCACACCCCTTTAGGCCAAATGGTTTTCTTCCTTCCCTACCGTTCAGCACCAGCCTATGGTTTGGAAGAAGACTATCCAAAAAGCATAAAGGGTGTACTGTCCTAATCCTAGGAGCACTCGCAATGCGAGAGAAGGTGAAGATAAAAGACACCTGAATGTACTTTATTCATATTTCTCCTGAACCAGAATCCATCCCCGAAGTGGAACAAGTTCCTTTCGAGTTCGTATATAACCATACGATGGAATATCCAATAAACTGTGGATCTTCGTAGTGATACGGAGTGTCCTGGAGAAATACAAAGGTGATTTAGGATTGGCGAAGAAATACTTGGTTTGGTCGTGAATATCAGTCGCAATTTACTTTGCCCTCCTACTAATCCCTTTCTTTGTCTGAACTTAATGCCTTCTGTACACCGTTTAGGTTAACTGGTTTTCTTCATTCCCTACCGGTCGGCACCAGCCTATGGTTTGGAAGAAGACTACCCAATTTACGTAATAGGTGTACTACTCCTAAACCAAGGAGTACTCGCAACGAAAGAAGGTGAAAAGAAAAGACAACTGAATAATCCTATTCGTTTTCTCCAGAACCAGAAACCATCCTCGAGGTCCTTCGAGTTCGTATATAACCATACGATGGTTTTGTCCAATGGAAGTGGACGTTCGTAGTAATACGGGGTGTCCTGGAGAAAAGGGTAAAAGTAGGAGTGGCAATGAGGTCTGCAACTCTGACAATCCAAAAGCCAGTGTTAAGAAGGTTCGGTCAACTTGGTCACTGAGTCATAGTCTTGGGTCGGGTCAATGGTCGCTGCCAGAGAGAGAGAAAAGAAACACTCAGCGTGCACTCTAGCCTAGATCAGAATGGTTATCACTTTATCTAATCTGGAAACCTCCCACTGTACCTCAAATTCTCCTCCAAACCTGAAAGAAGAATTAGTCGGGATCACCCGAGGAGTAAACCAACTCATCAGTGGAAATCGGGATCCAACTATCATCGTATGATAACTTGACGGAATCCACTCAAGTCACCACACTCCAGAAGGTATGCGCATGCCTGGCAAGTTTCAGTTCTTTTGAAACTCCCGATGTGATTTTTACCCCTAGGACCCAAGTGACCTTGACACAGTCAACAAATCAAAGAGTCCTAGTCAAGTTCAACCCGTCATTATCCTGGATTGCATTATACCCACCCGTACGAGCCCTTGACACAGTCAACAAGGCCGCACGACTGTCCTAACCAATCCCATTAATATGCTACAAACAAACACTACTTAGCTACCGCACACTACGCCTTGACACAGTCAACAAACGCAGCACGAATACTAAGTAATACTTGTAAGAAATGACGGAGGGCTACGACTGGTTTTTGGCGAAAAACCTTTAACGTAATGAACTTGATATCGTTGAAGGAACTGCATAACCTTTTTTTAGAAAATATAATGACGAAAACCTTTACTAAAGAGGTCACTCCCGGTGAAGGGATCTCGGCTCTTTCCCCGTAGAATGAGGTACAGGATATTCCAACTGAATACCACGATGCAAAGCAAAAGTAATCGGCTATAGTGAAGTTAATGCCCTGACGCAAACTTCTGTCCAAGGGGTCACTCCCGGTGAAGGGATCTCGGCCCTTGCCTCGTCGACTGAGGAGCAGGATATTCCAAATGAATACCACGATGCAAAACAAAAGCGAACGTCCTTGCAATAACAGCTTTTTGAAAAGTGTTCCAACAACATCAGATTAGGTTTGTTTATCTTGCATTGATCCGAATCAATGCAGTCCCATCAATTGATCACACCACAAAGAACGAAAATATACAGACGTACGTATATGCCATCCGCATTCGCCACTTGGTCCCGTCATCACCCGTTAGGTTAGCTAACTAACGGCAGAGCGGGGACTAGACTAGCGCGGATGTAAAACATATACAACATCTACTAATATATATACCAATATATAGTATTTCGCTCAAGGCGTGAATAAAATGCAACATCACAGAAATGTACAGCATCACAGAACAATACAGATATCTGGAAGCCCCGGGTTTCACAGAGCCGCTGCTGAAACCCGACGTTCCCCTGGTCGTGTGGATAGCCTGTGCAATGAAATCCTAGACCCCTACGGGCGCGGCAAGTCACCCGCCAAAACCTGAAGCGAGGCAGCCCCCTTCAGTACCGTGAATGGACCACCCAGCACTTCACGGAATCCGGTAACTTGGGCACCCCTCCTGGGTCAACCTGTACCCCCTACGAGTGCGGCGAATAGCCTGCCAATCCTGGAGTGAAGCCCCCTCCTTCCCAATGCCATGAGATGCGGGCTTGTTGCCCTCCAGAACCCGGCTATCCGTGCACCCCACCGCGGGGTAACCCTAGTACAGAAAGTAAAATATACATACACCGGGTACATCGACCGCAACCAGGTCGTGCCCCAAAAGAATAATACAGACAGGCAGTGACGGCAGTCCACATGTCGGACGCTCGCCCCGCAACATCAAATGTACATAATACAACAAAACTGTACTAGCATTGCATCCAGGCTATCCCCCACGACCGATCCGCAACATCACAGCATAAACATAGAACATCAACGTGAAAGTCACGTTCGCAAATCCGTCTAACCGGGCTATAGCAGTTAGACCGGATTTACCGATCGAGTGACATTCACGGTCGCAGATATAATGTAAATACTGTGAAATAATGTGTTTAAAATATCCGATCGATCAAATAATTAACAAGCGGGCCCCAAAAGAAAACTGTAGCACACACAGAGAAACTGGGCCTAAATTTAATATCCCAAAAGCCCTAGTTCCCTGTAAAAACATCACTGGAAAAATCTGGTCCAGAGAACAAACTGAACCGCGGCGGAAGGGCGGCGCCAAGGTGGGTTACGCCGCGCTTCCGCGGCGGATCTACAGTAACACATGCCCAAATTTTCCCAGATGTCTTATAATTTCCTGTACATCATTCTGCAATCACCTGAAAAATTTTTAGACTCCAAAAAATTTCGACAGAAACTGATGTGCTAGAAAAATACGGTTTTTGGAATTTCGGTCGATCGGATAAGTAAAACACATTAGAAAAAGCTAGAAAAGGTTAATGGCGTGGCTCTGATACCATGTTGTGCCACGGCAGCGCCCCGGCCTCGTACTCGAGGCCAAAATGCGGAATCAAAATTTTTTCCTTGCTCGGAAACCGGCGCTACCGCGGACAATTACCCGGATCGTAATCATTAACCTAATGCTAGCAATCAAGAGATGGGAAAAGAAGTATACCAAGAGATCCGAGTCCTCCGGTCTTCTCATCATCGCCCCGATCTCCCGCGGAAAGTGTAGTCTCCATATCGTCGCCTCCTCGCCGGAAAGGGCACCACATCGCCTTCGTCTTTTACGGGCTCCCGCCTCAATACCGAGGCAACTCGAGCATGAAGCCGGCAACTCGACATGCTCAAGATATGCTGTAGAATGTGTAGTGTAGTGTCTCTTTTGGGGTTTGTTGCCATTTGAGGATGATGGAGGAAACAAGACAAGAAAAATGGTGCTTGCATTTTTCTTAACATGAAATGAGATCAAGAAAATGAAACACTCTCAAGGATGAAGATGAAACCCTCTTCTTCTCTTTTCTTTCTCTCTTTCTTTTTCTCAACCATGAATAAAACTTATCATATCAAATGAGAATGGTGGAGGAGGAACTAATACAAGGGAGGTGATGGTAGGAGCAAAGAAAAGGTGACCACATCCAAGGACAACAAAACATCAACCATGCTTATCTCACATCAAACCCATGCCCACTCAAATCACATTTAAAGAAAGTCATGGTGCAAGATATGAAAGGTGTCATAATCAATCTTTATGCAAAGAAACCCCTCCACAAAGTGTTATTTGCAAAACTGCAAATAACCCCCTCCATCGGAAAAGTCCGGCCGGGAAAGAACAAAGGAAAACCGGCCGGAACGGAATGCAAACTGGCAACTCCAGAAAACTGGTCCCGTAATAAATTACAGGAAAACCCCGATACTGTGCATACACACCCGCATCTGTATTCTGACCGGATACAAATGCAATGAGACAAGATCTACACTGTACTAGACTAGGACCGGCTTAAGCCAAAGCCGGCTAGTAAAATCCGTTCGATCCTGATCCGTGCAATACCGCACGTATCTGATCGAACCCTGCCATATACCTATACGGCTACTAGTACAAACCGTCCGATCCTGATCCGTGGAATACCGCACGTATCTGATCGGACCCAGCCATATCTCCATACGGCCTCTACAGCGTTTCGCCCGAAGGCTGAGTAACTGAAAGTGTGGTGGACTCTAAAGACTCGTCAATACAATGGCTGTGGATTTAACCACTAGCACGTCAGAGGTATAAGCCAATACGTAACGGGCCACCAGCTATTGACCAAAAGGGACGTCGATGAGCGAACTCATCCTGACACCCTACTGAGCCTGTCAGTGACAATATCCGTACAGTCCGGTCCGTTCGTCTATGAGTATCGCATGGCGGGCCTAGGGGGTTGGTAAAAGTCAGACCCCCAAAGGCGGTACAAGTTGTGTCGGAGTGTAGCCCAGAACGCCCTGAGATACTACTGGAATACCTACCAGTAAATCTCCTGCCTCGGCCGAGGGCTTTGCGTAATGGCTCTCCTAGACACAGCGAGACCTCACCCCTAATACCGGGAGAGACGAACCCCTGCAGATCCGCTCACTGCCTCCATGTGGCTCGGGACTGTACCCAACTAAAACCTGTTTGCACGACTCCTTTGAGCCGTGGTAGGGTAGTAATCAAAGCACAGTGGGAACTCACACGAGACAAATGACGATCTCAGGTCGATGAACTAACCTGTACACATGTCACCAGGGAACTGCTATCTGACATCTGGTATAAGACCAACTAGCAGGTTCCCGGCGAGTCCTGTCCGGTGTACTCATAACCCAATGAGCACCTGTATACATCTTAGGTGAACCAACTGACACCAGTGGCTTGTGAGACCGGCCACCGCCCCTCGTCGGGGTCTCGACTGTATACACTAGTCTACTAATGGAGTATCGATACCCTGTCTCGAAACTCCTACGACTAGGGACCATTTAAGGATGTGCTTATAGACCCCAGCTCCCACGTATATGATCGCCATCATACTGCTGGTCGTCAAGCAAGAATCCCAGGGGCTCTATCAACGTGCAATAGCGACATGTCAGGTCACCTAAAGCAGTACACGATGATAAAGATAAACAAGATAGCATACTATCATCTCGAGTAAGACTGTCCTACCGGGATAGATCCTCCCTCAACCATTGCAATCACGTGCCTGTGATCCAATAATTGACTCTGAGGGCACTATCTCCAACACATACATCACTGTGTATGAATCCTAAGAGCTCTGTTGCTCTTTCTTCATGTCCGGTGAACGGAGATTTGGTCATCTTTCCTTTGAGACAAGACTGACAAGTTTCATAAAATGAAAACTCGAATGTATTCAAGAGTCCATCTTTATACAACTTACTTAGTCTTTTCTCTTCGATATGACCAAGTCTACAATGCCACAAGTAGGATTCATTCGTACCTGAATTCTTCCTCTTGCGTGTATTTTGTACATTGAGAACTGTATTCTGATTTAGAACATAGATACTATTACACAGTGTACCGTCTGCAACCAGTACCTTATCAAGGTAAATGTTCATGATATTTCTATCAAGAACAAAGTTATATCTATCTTTATTGAGTAAACAAACAGATATGATGTTGCAAACTATGGAAGGTACATAGTAGCAATCGTTCAAAATCATAGTATTGCCATTTGGCAACACTAGGTGATATTCACCGACGCTGCAGCATTAACTTGTGCTCCGTTCGCTACCCTGAGCGACATATCACCAGGTACAACTTTCCTACTTTTTCTCAGTCCCCGCAATAAATTAATGATATGAGATTCTGATCCGGTATTAAGTACCCAGGAGGCAGGGCTGACCGTAAAGCAGTTCTCAATTACAAGGATACCTGAAGTAGATGCAAAACTATGCTTCTTCTTCAACTGGGTATCCTTGGAATCCATACAATCCTCTTTCCCTTGCTCATATTTATGACTGTTGTCATAAGTTAGAGCCGAACCGACGTTCCCCAGCCCCGAATAAGAATTCGGATCGGTCAAGCGATACATTTTATTATCTTGATTAGGGCGTGAAACGGTTGCTACCTGGAGAGAGAGAAAGGAAACACTCAGCGTGCGCTCTTGCAAGATTAGATTGGTTTATTAATTTATCTAATCAGGATGGCTCTCACTGTTTCCTCAAATTCTTCTTCAAACCTTTAAAAGAATAACTAGTCAGGATTAATTGCACGTCACAAAACTTGCTTAACCTTTCAGCCAGGTTAGTGTTGGTACTTCGAGGGAGGTTTTCCAACGCTTTCGCGAAGTTCCTTAATTAAATAAGCTCTTTTCCCTGGAGGCATAGCCCCGCTAACACCGTTCTAGACACCTACTTGGTTTATAGCATTGATTGTTAAGTGAAATAATCTCCCGAGAGTAATCCAACTCATCAATGGGATCGGGATCCAACTATCATTGTGCGATGACCTAGATGGAATCCACTCTAGTCACCACACTCCAGAAGGTATGCAGAATCTGCAAGTTTCCTGTATGTTTGAAACTTCCGATGTAGATTTTGCCCCTAGGACCCTAATGACCTTGACGGAGTCAACAAATCAAAGAGTCCTAGTCAAGTTCAACCCGTCATTATCTGGATTGCAATAAACCCACCAGCATAACCCTTGACGGAGTCAACAAGGTTATACGACTGTCCTAACCAATCCCATATACTGCTACAAAGAAGCACCACTCAACTACAGTACACTACGCCTTGACGGAGTCAACAAACGCAGCACGAATACTAAGTGTAACTTGTAAGAAATGACGGAGGGCTACGGCTGGGTTATTAGAGAAAAACCTGTTAACGTAATGAACTTGATATCGTTGAAGGAACATGATTGCCTTTTTTAAAAATATAGTGGCGAAAACTTTTGCTAAAGAGGTCACTCCCAGTGAAGGGATCTCGGCTATTTCCTCATCGAATGAGTTGCAGGATATTCCAAACTGAATATCTCGATGCAAAGCAAGAATAATCGGCTATAGTAAAGTTATTACCCTGACGCAAACTTTTGTCCAACGGGTCACTCCCGATGAAGGGATCTCGGCCCTTGCATCATCGAATGAGGTGCTGGGCATTCATAACCTAATACCTCTGTGCAAAACAAAAGAGAACGTCCCTGCAATAACAGCTTTTTGAAAATTATTCCAACAACATCTTTTAGGTTTGTTTTTCTTTGCATTAACATAATGTGTCCCATCAGTTAATCCTAACATTGCAGAAAACAACGAAAATATGACGTACGTTTTTGCCATCCGCATTCACCATGGGGCACCGTCATCACCCGTTAGGTTACTTAACTAACAACAGAGCGGGGGCTGGACTAGCGCGTATGCAAAACATAAGCAACGCCTACTATATATCATATATAGATATATACTTTCGTCAGATGCAATGATAGCCATTCAAGATCACAGATGAACATATTGGATAAGCTAGGAATCCGCGTTTCGTTCGAGCCTGCAACGAAAGACGGATTACAATGTCGCGATGAATAGCCAAACCCCACCCTAGACCCCTACGGGCGTTGCAAACTACCGGCCAAGTACCCGAAGTGAAGCAACCTCCCTCAATAACGTGATTAGGCCACTCGGCACTTCAAATTACCCGGTAGTTTTTGCACCCCTCCTTGGGTCTATCCTAGGAGAAAAAATAGTAAAGGAAATAATATACAATGGCGGCTACAACCTCATCCCAGATGTACGGCCATGAAAATAATATTACATCAATTTACAAATTACATCAAATGAAAGAGAAAGAAACTCTCATCTCACAAAACCCGGCTATTCATCCGCGATAATCCAACAAGTTCATATACACAATCCAACATTACAGATCACAGATATGAACAACCCCCACTAATCGACGTATAGCGATTAGTCGACGTTCAGTGCATAAATCACATTATAGGTATAACCATTTAGCTAAAGTTTATAGAATTTCGATCAATAACTGTATTTGAATCTATCCCAAGTAAAATCCAGCACTCAGACTAATCTGGGCAGAAACAAAAATTCCCAGAATACACAAAACCAATATAGAGAACCCCAAAAGAATTTTGGCGCGCCACCGAGTTAACTCGGCCGCGAAACCGCGGCGGATTGCTTGGATCGACCACGGATCCATGGTCCAATGAACGGTTCAGGCGCCCGAAAATCTACAAATTTCTCAGAAAACCCTCTGTGGAAAATTTTTTAGGCCAGTTTTGAAATTCGACAGAAAATACAATATTTTGGTGTGTTTTCGGGATTTTTTCCGGATCAAAGTTCTAAACACTTTGCTAACAGTTAGTTGTTGTTTAGCTAGTCTCTGATACCACTGTTAGGTCCACGTTACCCACCCCGGTTCTTTGGAGGAGGCGGAATAGGTAAAAATCAAAATTTTCTCACAAGGTGACATGGACCAACCATGAAGGATTTTTGCTAAACAAAACTAACATACTAACAACAAGTTCTAGCTACTATGTTGAGTGGTTATACCTCACGAACCAAGTCCTTCGGGTCTTCTCTCCGCTTTCCTCCTCGTCCACGCAAGCTCCAAGGATCGATCCGGATCTTGGTCCCCTCCGTGACCTTCTTGAGTCGAAGACGATCCACCCGAGAGTTTGTAATCCGAGCTCCACCTCAAGCCGAGGTAACTAGAGCAACAAGTATGCTACTCTTGATGTCCTAGGTGATGTAGAATATGATGGTTGATTTATTTGTCTATTTTGTTTCTATTTTTCTCAACACATGAGAGCTATAGAAAAATGAAGAGAGGAAGAAGAAGGAGGAACCATAGGAGCTCATACTTGAAGAGAGAGAAAGAGCAAGAGATAATGATCCATAAACCAAATAATTACTAATCTCTTATCATGATAAAGTTGATGGCTACATTGATTTGACCATTATCATCTCAAATCAATTCCAAAGAAAAAAGAAAAAGAAGAATCTAGTCCTCTCATGAAAGATCCAAGTCAACAATGGTCAAAATGTCGACATGGTCAAGCATGGTCAAAAGGTCAAAGCAATTAGCCATAACATAATTATCATTAAAAAGATTAGTAAATATTTGCCTCACCTCATAATGGTTTTGACCAAACCAACGGTCAAAACCCTAATGAGGCACCTCCTCATTCTTCGCTCTTCACGACCGTGCATACACACCCGCATCCGCATTCCGTAGAATGTGAACGCACAGAACACAAAACTAATCCATCCATACAATACTAGGATCCGGCTTAAACCAAAGCCCACTAGTATTGTCTGCCCGAATAGCATACGCACACAAGTGCACGTAAGTGATCGTAGCCCTGCCGTAAAACCATACGGCCTCTACACCTTTCGTCCAGTGCAAGGAAACTCTCTGTGTGGGACTCTAAAGACTCGACACTACGCTGGCAGTGGGTTTAACCACAGACCGCAAGCGGCACTAGCTGTACGCAACGGTCCCTAGGTAGATGTCGATAAGAAGGCCGATGAGGTAAACCCATCCGAACTCCTACTGAGCCTGAATGTGACAATCTCCGTACAGTCCGGTCTGTTCGTCTGAGAGTATCGCATGGTGGGCCTAGGGGGCGGTAAACGTCGGTCCCCTAATAACGGTATAAGTCGTGTCGGAGTGTAGCCCAGAACACCCTGAGAAACTACTGAAAACACAACCAATAATTCTCGCTTGCCCTGGCCAGGGACGACTATGTGTAATGGCTCTCCTAGACACAGCGCGATATCAACTCCCAATACCGGGAGAAACGAATCATGTCTAACTGTCACTGCCTCCAATTGCTTCGGGACTGCACCCAACTACTACATGTTTGCATGACTCAATAGAGCCGTGGTAGGGTAGTAATCTAAGAACAGTGGGAACACACTTGAGGCGAAGTGACAGTGTCAAGTCAATGGACTAAGCTGTACTCATGTCACCTAAGAACTGTTAACTGACGATAGGTATAATATCAACTAATGGTTCCTGACGAGTCCAGTCTAGTGTACCCGTAACCTAACGAGCACCTGAATACTATCTCCAGTACGACGTACTGATGGCTGCTGGATAGACCATCTACCTTGCTGGGGCGAGAAGCGTATGCACCAGCCTACTCTGGAGTATCGATGCCCTGTCTCGATAATCTTATGACTAGGGACCAAAATAAGGATGTGCTTATAGACTACCCAGCCCCCACTAGTGTGATCGCCGTCACAACGCCGGTAGTCAAGCAGAGATCCTAAGGGCTCCATCAATATGTTTTTAGCGATATGTTAAAAGAAACATATACACATATTAAAATAGAAACAAACCAAGTAGCATACTACTTTATCGAGCAAGACTGTCGTAAACCCGTGTATATATCCCAAGCTTCCAAAATGTATTATACAAACTAGTACTATAAAATAATGGCCGCTAGGGCATACATATCCAACAGCGGCTATATATCACGTATAGCGTGCCTAAGTGAGGGGGTTACGTTTGTTTGGTCGGGGTTCGTTTCAAGATGTTTGGTGAAGAGAAGCACAAGGGATTTTTCCGTCCCTCATACCACCTTCCTTAGCCTTAACATGTGTGGAATTATTCAGACATTATAAAAGAAAATAAAACAAAACAAGAAGGAGGAAAAGAAGGAAAAGGAAAATACGGTTTTACATGCCAACTCTTGGGTCCTCACGTAAGGAAGGAACTCCGTCGAAATATCATCGCTTGAAAATAATAAGGAAAAGAAGAAAAGAAAATAAAACAAGCAAAGAATTATCAACAACTAGTTAACAACAAGAAACAAAATTTCCCTTAGGAATTAAAATCACAATACAAGAATTAAAAGATGCAAGTTAAATAAAAACCCTCAACTTCATTGTTTTTCCATTCAAGAGCTCTCACTACACTTTAATGGAGAATAAATGTAGAGGAAGAAGAAGATACAAACTAACCTACACTAAAATCTAACTAAAAAGAAGCATCCTTAGCTTAGCACAAAACTGGGTTATTTATCGACTGAGTGCTGAAACCCTAGGGCAATATTCTCAGCCTAAATGAAGTTACCAAACTAACCCTAAAATTCGAGTTGACACCGAGTCAACTCGGCCGTGGATCCGCCGCCGAGTCGCCCCATTGGCCGCGGTTCCGCGGTGCTTTGGTAGAATTGGATTGTCGTTTTTTCTGTGGTTTGTTGTATTGCTTTCTTCAGTTGTTATACATGTTCCAAATTACAAATTGCTTGAACAATTTCTTCAGATCTGCAGCAGTCCAAAATGGCATCAAAAATAATTCTTTTGACCTCATCTCCCTCGAGCTCCGCGCACCCATTGATTCTTATGCTGCCCCTCTCGTGCTCTGTGCTTGTCCGAGACACGAATGACAACTGTCATTTGTCTTTCTCTAGAACTGGTAAGAGGCACTGGACGGTTACGGATGACCGAAACCCGGCTTTTATCTGTTGGCAACAGATGTTCTGGATTTTGGCGTAACTGTGGAGATTTTGTATGATTTACATCAATTTGGACTAGGAACCTGTAACCTGTAAATATGTAGCAAACACGGATCAAAAACACCTGCCTATAAACAAACGAGCATATGAATGGGCGGTATTAAATGCAATATTCTGGTATAAACAGTCATCATCATCCATGATGCAATCTTCTCCATCACCATCAATGAGAAAACCGTAGTACCTCTCCGGTGGGCGAGAAGTCCTACCAGATCTACGTAGTGGCTGAGGTTCATTAGATTTTGTTCATCAGGCTCAATCAAGTCAATATTTGTAACTTGTGTCTCTTGAACCTCATCTAGATATACCACATTGACATCAGTGTCATTTGGAAAATTTTCATTTTCTAGAAATGTGGCAGGTTGAGAAACAAACACCTGTTGTTCCTCCTTGTTGTAGAAAAGATGACCAAACGAATGTTTTGGATATCCCATAAATATACACTTAACCGATCTTGTCTCGAGTTTGTCTGGATTCTGCTTTTTGACAAAATCCGGACAACCCCAAATCTTAACTCGTTTAAGAGACGGTCTCTTCCCATACCATAACTAATATGGAGTGGTAGACACGGTCTTGGATGGAACTTTGTTCAACAGAAATGCTGCAGTTTCTGTTGCATGCCCCCAAAAGGAGAGAGGTAACTCAGCATCACTCATCATGGATCGTACCATATCCAATAGGGTACGATTCTGCCTCTCTGACATACCGTTGTGCTGTGGTGTGTAAGGGAGAGTGAGCTGAGAGAGAATCCCATTCACTTTTAGGAAGTTCGAAAACTCTGTACTAAGATACTCTCCACCTCGATCTGATCGAAGTATCTTGATGCTCATTCTTATTTGTCTTTCTACTTCAAGTTTGTACTCCTTGAATTTCTCAAAAGCTTCAGATTTATGCTTTAATAAAAACACCTGACCGAATCTTGAGAAATCATCTCTAAAATTTATGAAGTAAGAAAAATCGCCGCTAGAATGTGTAGAAATTGGCCCTCATACATAACTATGTATGAGGCCCAAGAGTTCTGTAGCTCTTTCTCCGTGTCCAGTAAACAGAGTTTTGATCATTTTCCCTTTCATACAAGACTGATAAGTCGCATAAGATTTATATTCAAATGAATTTAAATATCCATCTTTATGAAGCTTGTTTAGTCTTGTTTCGTTAATATGACCAAGTCAACAATGCCAAAGAAAAGCTTCATTTATATCTGAAAATTTTCTATTATTTGTGTGTTGTATGCTGAAAACAGTGTCTTGATTTAGGACGCATATCCCGTTATTAAGTGTACCATAACCAATCAACTCTTGATTCAGTTTAATATTCATAACATTATGCTGCAATATAAAATGATATATTTCATTGTCTAACAAAGAAATGGATATTATATTACAAAGCATACTAGGTACATAATAGCATGGGTTCAAAACCAATATACAACCGACGGCAACCTCAAGTGATACTCTCCCACAGAAACTGCATGTACATTGGAATCATTTCCAACTTGGAGAGTGTGATCACTAGTCTTCAAAACTCTGCTATTTCTCAAGCCCTGCACTGAATTGGAGATATGAGAATGCGAACCGGTATCCAAAACCAAGGAAGCAGAATTTATAGAAAAACAGTTTTCAGTCACAAACACACCTGAAGCCGAAGCATCACCATTCTTCTTTTTCTTGAGATCAAGGTATTCAGCGTAAGTTGATGTCGCGCACCCTACGTGATCGTGGGGAGGCGGAAATTGCAAAAAGTTATTTTTACGGGCTTTGCAACACCGACTAGAACTAAGGATCGACCGTAAACCCCAGCTAGCATACTAATTGAGGTTTAACTACTCGGATGAATGTTATACCTTGTAGTATCGTGTCCTTCGGGTCTTTTACTTACTGTCTTTCTCGTCATCGTAAGCTCCAAGGATCATAACGGATCGTGGCTTCCACATCAGCTTCCTCGAGTCAAAGACGATCCACCCGAGAGTCTATAATCCGAGCTCTAACCTCAACTCTGAGGTAAATAGGGCAAGTAGCTTGCTAGACTAGATAGCCTAGGTGATGTCGAGAGTGAAGATGGAACACTTTGTCTCTTGGAACCATGCGTTTCTCATCTCATGAGACAATTAGGGTTTTATGAGAAAAAAAGAAGACTTGAGAAATGAGAGAGGAGTTGTGAGCTTTGAAGATTGCTTGGCTGCCCTCTTAGAATGAGTGAGTCTTTTTCAATAATTGTGGAGATATTTCTCACACAAATAACTCATATGTACACAAATATCTTATGGTGAGTCATAACCATGAGTCACCAAGTAGCCATGCTAGGTTCAATGTTCACAATCCACCTCATTTCTCCACCTATAATGTTTAGTCCAAAAAAGAATCCAAACCCTAATTGATGTCCTCTTCTAGATGCTTTCCCGAACTAATTACGAGAATGTCCCTCATCCGTATATACATATCCGTATCCGTATTCCGAAGAATACAAATGCAAAGAGACGAAACAATCCATCAATACAATACTAGGATCCGTCTTAAACCAAAGCCTACTAGTATCATCCGCCCTATCATCACACGCACACAAGTGCACGTAAGTGTTCGAAGCCCTGTCATAAAACCATATGACCTCTACATCTTTCGCCCGATGCACGGAAACCCTCTGTGTGGGACTCTAAAGATTCGACAGTACGCTGGCAGTGGATTTAACCATAAGCCGCAAGTGGTACTAGCTGTACGTACGGCTACCCGGGTATTTGTCGATGAAAAGGCCGATGAGAGAATTCATCCGGAACTCCTACTGAGCCCTGTATATGACAATCTCCGGACATTCAGGTCTCTTCGTCTAAGAGTATCACATATTGGTCCTGGGGGAGGTAAACGTCGGACCCTAATAGTGCAATAAGTCTTGTCAGAGTGTAGCCCGGAACACCATGAGAAACTACTAGAATTACTACCAGAAAATCTTGCTTGCCCTGGCCAGGGACTTTGTGTAATGGATCTCCAAACACAGCGAGATATCAAACCCCAATACCAGGAGTGTCAAATCCTTTCTAACCGCCACTGCCTCCAAGTGCTTCGGGACAGCACCCAACTACTACCTATTTGGATGACTCCTTTGAGCCGTGGTAGGGTAGTAATCAAATTACAGTGGAAATAAACTTGAGGCGAAGTAGCAGTGTAAAGTTGACAGACTAAGATGTACTCATGTCACCTTAGAACTGCTACCCGACGATAGGTATAATACCCACTAACAGTTCCCGACGAGTCCTGTCCAGTGAACTCATAACCTAATGAGCACCTACATACTATCTCCAGTACGACGTACTAATGGCTGTGGGACAGACCATCTCCCCTGCTGGGATGAGAAGCGTATACACTAGTCTACTCCGGAGTATCAATGCCCCGTCTCGATAATCCTACGACTAGGGACCTGTATAAGGATGTTGTTGTAGATTACCCTGCCCCTACTAGTGTGACTGCCATCTCAACAGTGGTAATCAAGTAAAGATCCTAAGGGCTATGCTAATATATATAAGCATTATGCTAAAAGAAATACATGCATATATTGAAGTAGAAACAAACCAAGTAGCATACAACCATTTTGAGCAAGACTGCTAATACATCTGTGAATATCCCAATCTTCCATTAAGTAATACAATAATGGCTTCTAAGGTATACATCATGTCACGACCCGAAAGTACGGAACGTGACTGGCACTTAGATTACGAGACGTCTAAAGGCGTACCGTAACCTAAGTCAGCCAAAGCCCAGAAATCTAACCCAAAATCAAAAGAGAGTGAAGGAAAACCTTACATGAAAACGGTTTTAAAATCAATTAAGTTGCATTGAAACCCCTTTTTAAAAACGTCAAAAATTTCTAAAAATTTCGGCAGAGTCTCCCCTGTATTTTCTGTCCCCCAAAATGGGTACAACAAGATAATAAACCTGTAAACATAAAAATGGCATCCCCAAGCGGGAGCTAGCTCTTCGCCCAAGGCGGATCACAACCACATGCAATATAATAGTAATATCAAGAGAAAGAGCATAAAGGAAATGCAAATACCAGAAAACACACGTCGGCTCAAGTGAGCTCGACCCAAAAGAAACCACAATATACAAATCTCTCCGTCTCATCACTAAGTCGCATATACAATGTGAAATGGTAGATGGAGAATACTAGATACAATATTAAAGCAAAAGAAATAAAGTATGCTTGCAACCCACCTACGGGCGATGTCGCGAGTCTGAGAAAAATGAGCTGATGATAAGATAGCCCGCCGCTACAAAGGTGACGGGTCCGACCTGCAAGACACTGTGGCATAACGGGGGTGAGTTGCCAGCTCGTGAGTAAATATAACATCTAATAAGGCAATCGTAAGAATGCACACAATGCACCACAACATGCATGTCCATATGTGATATAATAACTCTAGTATGCATGCACATGTATGCAATATCTTTTCTAACTCTTTAAGTGTTTTAAATGTTAAAGTCACTGCATTCTTAACTTTTAGAAAATGAATATCTACATAATAGCTAAATATCATCAAGAAATCCTCTGAAAACCCGTGTCAAGCATCGACACCAAATAGGAATCATATCTGTCTCAATATCGGGCTCCGTCAGTCCGGATCGGCCCATATCATAAATCTCACGACGACGGTCGGTATCCTCCGGATATCCGCCGCGCCAGACATCACCGGTAGGTAGTCTTCCCCTGCCAGGCCCATCGTCTACAACTCGATCTTCTTGCCCCGGGGTACCATACCGGGCCCACCATGTACCCGAGACGGTTCATCCACTCCTCGAATCGGGTCTCGAAATCCAACAGAAAACATGAAAACTCATGGTGGACGACACATACATCACGAGAAAACCGCAACTTTGTTTTAAAAATGATAAATATAAGCTTTTGTTAAATTCTTGCGGTTTTCCCCAAAAATCCAGAAATCGCAGCAAAACTGAAATCCTCAAAAAATCATAATGTCCACATGTTATATATATGACAAATGTCTATGATATCAATGTGTATGATGTAAATTTTGGCTAGAGTTCTATGTAAATGTGATGATGATGCGAGATATGTGCATGCGATGCAGTTTCATATATCAAGTATGAATGCTGGTGATGATATTAAGATAAACAGGTTCTATCGTGCACGTGGCATGGCAATTACCAAAGGCGTGTGTGTCACATGAATAGTGCGCGTGCAACAGATGCCAATGGTAATGGTGTTCGTGTCCTACGAAGTGATATCGCATATATGAAGGTGAATGTCCATGCAATCTAGCATACTGTTCGCTATAAGGGTATGTAGTGTACATGAATGGATAAGCTAACTAACAATATAATCTTGCAAAAAGTAGGATAATACTAACTAGGGGGCGCATCGCGCCATCCAGACGATTCCCCCATAGATGAATATATCTACTCACCTGAAATCCGCGCTAATCCGATCCGGCCACCGCCTTGCCTTTTCGCGCCGTATCCGAAGTTTCCGCGACCGATCCTATATTTGCACAATATCAAGCATAAGATTACAAAACCTAACACAATGCAAGTCACAACATACAATTATCCACGCTCTCAAATTAATCGTAGCATGCACTCAGTGCGCGGATAAACGCACGAAAATCGCAATCCTTTCACTAAAATCGTCATTTCGGGGAAATCGACAAAACTACAACCCGACTAGACGAAACCCCGCGTTCGCGCATTCTAATAATCCTATATGAAGCTAATAATATTGCTAACCTAACGCAAATTGAACGCATTCTATTTTCTACAAAAATCTAGTAAGCGAATTTCTAGCCGATTCGATACAAACATCGTAATTTGTCGATTTAGCAAGCATATAATTACACCATTAACCATTCTAATCAATTAGATAACCATCCATAACATAATCCAACCATTACGCTACAAACCCTAATTTTTAAAAATCAAAACCTTCTCTTGATTTTTCATGAACAAGGATTTACACTAAATTAATACTTAAAAATTAGATTTTAGCATAATTAAACTACAAGTTAACAAACTTGTTTAGAATTTATACCTTCCAAGTTATGATCCTCTTGCAATTAGCCTCTAAAGATGCCTCTTTTCTCCTTGTATTAGTCCAATTTGGGGTTGAGAAGGAATGGAATAGAGTTTAGGTTTGAATTAGAGAAGAAAAGTGTGAATTTTTGTGGATTTCAGAGGATTTTTTGCAAGAATTTTGAGCTAAACAAAATGGGGGAAATGGGAGGGGGTTTGCTGCAGGTAGCATGACCAGGAGGTGGAGGAGGAGAGTGAGAGAGAATTGTGTGGAAAATTCTACACAAAAAGCTTCTTCAAAGATCAATTAATGAATGTTACATCAACTTTTTACCAAAAAACCCATTTTAATGCATTTTTTTTCATAATTTTCCCACCAAAAATCTAAAAGTTTGCAAGACATGATATAATTTTATTAACACCATATTTTAGATTATAAAGACTCCTAATTAAGAAATTTACCTAATTAAATTTGTATTTATCCCTAATTAAATGTATTTAAAAAGGCTTAAAATAATAAAAAATTAATTAATTACGAAATTTTTTTATTTAACTAGATAATTATAAGTGACATTTTAGTGACAAAATTATAGTAATATCTTATCTAAATTTTGTATAATTAGGTCTACAATGAAAAATATCAATTTTGACTTTTTACGGAAAAAGCCGAAAAATTGGCCGATTACCGAAAAACTGCCTAAACGATTTTCGAAGGGTTACAATCTTCCCCCCTTAAAGAAATTCGGTCCCCGAATTTAGAATTTAACTACGCGTACCTTCAAAAAGATGGGGATATCTCTTCCTCATCTCGACCTCGGTCTCCCAGGTGACCTCCTCGCTGTTCGGGCCACGCCAAAGAACCTTGACAGACGGTATGACCTTCGACCTCAATTTCTTCACCTGCCGATCCAAGATGACAACCGGCTGCTCAGTGAAAGAAAGATCACGCTCTAACTGGATCGTCTGGTGCTGAATCGCCTGGGAAGGATCATGAAGGTACTTGCGGAGCATCGAGACATGGAATACGGGGTGAACATCGGGGAAGCTGGGCGGAAGAGCTAACCGATAAGCGACTGGACCAACACGCTCTAGGATCTCGAAAGGACCCACATATCTAATACTCAGTTTCCCTTTCTGCCCAAATCTCATCACACCCTTCATCGGAGAGACCTTCAGGAAAACATGATCGCCAACAGCGAACTCGAGTCGGCGACGACGCCTGTCAGCATATGATTTCTGCCTGCTCTGTGCCGCTCTCATCCTGTCCCGAATCAGCTGTATCTTCTCGGTCGTCTCCTGTACGATCTGAGGCCCCAAAATACTGCTCTCCCTGAGCTCTGTCCAACATACAGGCGATCGACATCTCCTCCCATATAAAGCCTCGAAAGGTGCCATCTGAATCGTCTCCTGGAAGCTATTATTGTAGGAAAACTCGATCAAAGGAAAATGACGATCCCAGATACCACCGAAATCCAAAACACAAGCTCTGAGCATGTCCTCAAGAGTCTGAATAGTACGCTCCGACTGACCGTCAGTCTGAGGATGAAAGGCCGTGCTAAAACTCAATCGAGTGCCCAAAGCTTCCTGGAGTTTCTGCCACAATCGGCTGGTAAACTGGGTGCCACGGTCGGACACGATGCAAGTCGGAACACCATGCAGTCGCACTATCTCATCAATATAAACCTGGGCGTACTGAGAAAATCCGAAAGTGGTCTTCACTGGCAGGAAGTGAGCCGCTTTCGTCAGTCGATCCACAATCACCCAAATAGAGTCATACCCTCGACTGGTCCTGGGTAGACCCACCACGAAGTCCATGGAGACCTGCTCCCACTTCCACTCAGGAATGGGCAAAGGCTGTAACTCGCCGGCTGGCCTCTGGTGCTCGGCCTTGACTTGCTGGCAAGTCAGGCATCTCGACACAAAGTCTGTAATGTCCTTCTTCATCCCGTCCCACCAGTAAACCTCTCTCAAATCACGATACACCTTGGTGGAACCTGGGTGAACACTGTATACTGATCTATGTGCCTCCTTGAGAATATCACGCCTCAGTCCCTCTGAATCTGGCACACACAGTCGAGTCCCAAATCGAAGTATCCCCTGATCATCAATCACGAACTCAGAAACTCTGCCCTGTCGAATCTGCTCAATAATCTCTAAGATATGGGCATCGCCGGACTGTGCCTCGCGAATACGGTCAAGTAACTGTGGGCGTGCTCTGAAATGGGCTAGCTGTCCCCCTGTAGGAGTAAACTCGAACTGCACTCTGCTATCACATAACGCCTGCCAATCCGCCGTCGACTGCATCTGTACTGCGCTCAAACAAGATAAGCTACCTCCGGGCCTCCTACTCAAAGCATCTGCCACCACATTCGCCTTGCCCGGATGGTATAGAATCTCACAGTCATAATCTTTCACCAACTCCATCCAACGGCGCTGTCTCAGGTTCAGGTCTCGCTGCTGGAAGATATACTTCAAACTCTTGTGGTCAGTGTATATCTGGCACGACTCACCGTATAGGTAATGTCTCCAGATCTTGAGTGCAAACACCACTGCAGCCATCTCTAAATCATGGGTGGGGTAGTTCTGCTCGTGTTTCCTCAGCTGCCGAGAAGCATACGCGATAACTCTGTCGTGCTGCATCAACACACATCCCAGCCCCACTCTAGAAGCATCACAATATACCACGAACCCGCCTGATCCTGAAGGCAATGCTAACACTGGAGCAGTAGTCAGACGAGTCTTCAACTGCTGGAAGCTATCCTCACATGCCTGGGTCCAATCAAAAGGAACCCCCTTCCGGGTCAACCCGGTCAAAGGTGCAGCAATGCGGGAGAAATCCTGGACGAAACGTCGATAATAGCCGGCCAGACCTAGAAAGCTACGAACCTCTGTAACTGATACCGGTCTAGGCCAACGCTGAACTGCCTCGATCTTCTTCGGGTCCACGCAAATACCATCTCTCGTCACCACATGACCCAAGAAATCGACACTGTCTAGCCAGAATGCGCACTTGGAGAATTTGGCGAACAGCTGATGCTCCCTCAAAGTCTGTAATGTGATACGTAAGTGCTGCTCATGCTCCTCCCGGCTCCGAGAATAAACCAAGATGTCGTCAATGAACACAATAATGAACTGATCGAGATACGGCCTGAATACGTGGTTCATCAAATCCATAAATGCTGCCGGGGCATTGGTGAGCCCGAACGACATCACCAAGAACTCGTAATGACCATATCGAGTACGGAAGGCAGTCTTCGGAATATCCTCCTTCCGAACCCGCAACTGGTGATAACCTGATCGTAAATCAACCTTCGAGAAAAACCCTGCACCCTGGAGCTGATCAAATAAGTCATCAATGCGGGGTAGGGGATATCTGTTCCGCACAGTAACCCGGTTCAGCTGACGATAATCAATGCATAAACGCATACTTCCGTCCTTCTTCTTAACAAACAAGACGGGAGCACCCCAAGGTGACACACTCGGTCGGATAAGCCCCTTGTCCAGCAAGTCCTGTAACTGATCCTTTAGCTCTCTCAGCTCCGCCGGGGCCATCCGATAAGGAGGTATAGAAATAGGCCCCGTGCCAGGGATCAAGTCAATACAGAACTCAATCTCGCGCTCTGGTGGCAGACCAGGCAGCTCATCAGGGAATACATCAGGAAACTCTCTCACAACAGAGACCTGGTCCAACGGAACCTCTATGGAGCGAGTATCACAAACATAGGCTAAGAATCCCTGACACTCTTTCCTTAAGAGCTGACCAGCGCGAAGAGATGAAATCAAGCTGGGAAGGGTAGCGCTACGATCTCCCTGAATAATAAGAACCGGCTCACCAGGAAAACTGAATCTGACTGGTTTTTCACGGCAGTCCACGGATGCATAACAGGTGGCTAGCCAGTCCATACCAAGAAGAACGTCAAAGTCTAGCATATCGAGGAGAATCAAATCAACTAAAGAATCTCTCTCCCCGATATGAACGGAACACGATCGGTACACAAAACGGGCAACAAAAGACTCGCCTACCAGGGTAATAACGACAAGCGGCTGATCTAGCGGAGAAGACTCCCGGCCCAACCTCGGTGCAAAATACGTGGAAACATAGGAATGTGTGGAGCCTGGATCAAATAATACCCGTGCATCAAAAGAACATACCGGCAGAGTACCTGTCACGACGGCATTGGATGCCTGTGCATCCTGAGGAGTCAATGCGAACACTCGGGCCTGTCCACCACTAATAGCTGGCTGTCCTCTGCCTCTACCTCGGCCTCTGCCTCTGCCTCTGTCGCCTCGTCCTCTCGGAACTGGACCGCCACGCCCACGGCCTCTGGAAGCATCTGGCTGGCGTGAAGCATCATCAGGAGTAGGAAGTAAAGCTCTCTGCGAAGGTGGTGAGGGTGGTAAAGTCACATGCGGGACTGTCGCCGCGCCCTGGCGTCCCATGGTACAGTCTCTGACACGGTGGTACTGACTCCCACACCGAAAACATCCTGGAGACGACTGCTGGGTCTGTGGATATGAACCAAATAACTGACCTCGTCTCAATCCTCTGCCTCCACCATCTCTCGGAAACAATCTATCGTGGTGTCTACCCATCAGCCGCTGAGCTGGCGTATCAGTACGGATCCTCTTCGGCCCAGAAACGACCGGAGTCTCAGAAATATGCTCCTCCAAAAGTAAGGCTGCATCCATCGCGGCTGCGTATGTATCGAAGTGCTGGGTGCCGATGGCAAGGAATAGCTGTGTATCAAGCCCTCGCACAAACCTCTTTATTCTCTTCTCTTCTGTGTCTACTAGGTACGGAGCATATCGAGACAACTGGGTAAACTGTATATCATACTCCGACACTGTCATCCCAGGAGTCTTGCGCAGAGACTCAAAACTACGGGCTCGAGCATCTCGGACACTCTCCGGAAGAAAACGGGCAAGAAATGCAGCTGTAAACTCATCCCAGGTCATAGAAGGCAGACCTGCAGCTCGGCCTCTCTCTACTGAGTCGTACCATGTCTGGGCAAGACCGTCCAGACGAAAACTCGCAAACTCCACCAATCTATCCTCAGAACACCTCAACGAACGGCCAATCCGTGCCATCCTATCAAGAAATGCCTGTGGGTCCTCTGTCGCATCTGTACCGGTAAAAGCTGGAGGTCTCAATCTCATGAACTCCTGTAGTGAAACAGGGATAGTCTCCGTAGTAGCAGCAGGAGTGACCATCTGTGCAGCAGGTACAATCGTGGTCTGTGCGGTGGAAGGAACGTCCTCGGATCTCTGTGCCCGGCTGGACTCAACTAAAGATCCCATCATCTGCCGCAACTCTTGCATGCCGGCCTCTAATCTGGCAATACGGTCTGGATAAGGCGGATCAGTAGGACTCTGAGGGGTAGGCGTATCCTCCCGCTCGATCCTCGCCTCAGACGGGCCCGCCCGAATCTCATCCCTAGCAGCAGCCCGCTGAGCTCTCGTAGTCTTTGGCGGCATCGAAGCTGGAATAAGTGTTAGTTATATGTATGCCCTAGAGGCCATTACTGTACATTGGATGTATATTGTAGTGGATGCTGGGACATATATAGGAAGGACTTTCTTGCTCGACATGATAGTACGCTATCTGGTTGCACTTTATCTTAACATGTATACTTTCTGTCTCTCTGATTACATGTTGATAAAGCCCATAGGATGTGTGCTCGACTTCCAGGACTATGATGTAGATCATACTAGTGGGGCCTGGGTAGTCCATGAGTACATCCTTGAATTGTTCCTAGTCGTGGGAATATCGAGACGGGGCATCGATATTCCAGAGTAGACTAGCGCATATCTTCTCGACCCATGCGATGGGCGATGGATGATCCCATATCCATTGGTGTTTGACATCGAAGATGGTATGCGGGTGCTCAGTGGAGACTGGGTACACTGAACGGACTCGCCGAGAACTCCCAGATGGTATTATACCTCACGTCAGATGGCAGTTCTCTGGTGACACTGGTACAGCTTAGTCTGTTGACCCGAGATCGTCATAGAGTCTTGTGTGTCTCCCACTGTGCTTTGATTTCCACCCTACCACGGCTCTACTGAGTTGTGCAAACAGGTGGTTTTTGGGTACAGTCCCGATTCACATGGAGGCAATGAGCGATAGGAGGGGATTCGTCTCTCCCGGTATTGGGGGTTGATGTTGTGCTATGCTCGACTGGCCATAACAGGAAATCCCTGGCCAGGGTTGCTGTGATATACTGGTAAGTGTTATCAGTAGTTTCATGAATGTTATGGACCCTACGTCGGCATGACTTATCGAGCTATTGGGGTCTGACGTTTACCACCCCTAGGCGAGATATGCGACATATCAGACGAACAGACCGGACTATACGGTAGTGTTACTGGTCGGATTCGCAGGAGTGTGAGCGGGCTTGCTCGTCGATCTTCTGATCGCTCAATACCCGGGTGGCCGTTACGTTTGGCAGACCGCTTGCGGCTTGTGGGTGCATGATATGATCATCATCTGCTACCGGCGTATTGACGAGTCTTTAGAGTCCTACACAGAGGTTTCCTGGTTCAAGCGAAACGAAATAGGAGTGCATATGAGATATGTGCGGGACCGAGAATAATGCGTGTATGTGATACCGTATTTGATTCTCGCGATCAATGTATCGAATGGTTATATGCGATATAACCTAGTTATTGAATCAAGGATTGATTCGATAAGCCGACACATTGGGTACTAGCCGGTTATATGCGATATGACCGGATCGTTAAATCAAGTGTTGATTTAATGATTTAATACATAATTATATATTTGATATATTGCTTTGCATTAACTAGTATCGGTTCACTTTAAATGGATTTTCTCACGCGGATGTGCACATTGTATATTCGATATATTTTTGTGCACATGATTGTATCATGTTTGATGATACATTCTAGCTTGGTTTTGTGTAAAGTGTTAAACCATGGTTAATTGGTGATTAGGGTTTCTTTTTCATTTACTTAATCATTTATTTATTCCTTTTATTTATTTTGGAAAAAGAAAAGATAAAGAGATAAGAATGGTTGCTAGATTTGTTTTTATTTGAAAGCTTCTTGAAGCTTTGAACTTAGTCCACCATTCTTGTCTTTTATCTAACCCTAACCACTATCTAACCTAAGTTAAGTCTCTACACTAAACCATGGTCAATGATATGATAAGTATTGTATTTTATTTTCTATTTTAGTTTAAGTTATCATATCATCTTCTTCATCTTCATCTTCTTCTTCCATGGATGTAGCTTGCTACTCCAATGGCAAGTGTTGAAAAAGTGTGAGAAATCCAAAACTAAAGTTTACCCACTTCCTATTTCTTCATCCTCTATCTATTGCCAAGTAGTATAGGGTGTTTCCTTCACAAGTTTTCCAAGCTTGATGAAGTTGGAGCTTGTTCTAGCGATGCCTCGACGTAGATCATCTTCGGCATCGAACCGACGATCAAGCCCGCCCATTCTTCGATGATGCCGATGCTAGAGCCCAAGAAATGATTTGGACAGTGAGGGGACTTCATTGCGGAGCCGTGGAGGTGGTGGACCGGATCTACAAAGGTTGTATATCCGTTCCCTTAGTTAAAATGTTAACTAGTTTATGTTTTCGCCTAAATATCTAGTAAACGATCCGTAGTCGGGTTTGTAGGCACCCGTAAAATTTGATTTGTGCATGTTTGATCACTTGTGAGACTTCACTAGAGTGCCTTGGAACCCTACAGTGGTATCAGAGCCTAGCTAGAGCCTTAGGCGATGCGTAGACGGAATTTGAAGTCCGATCGAACCGAAAACCTACATCCAACTTGCTCTCTGTACTTTTTTCAAATTTGTGGATTTTTGCAAATTAAAAATATGCAGAAAAATAAGCAGGGAAATCTAAGAATTACGGTGCAAAAATTACCTAATGATCCCTCAAAAGTGCGGCGGAACCGCGGCATTAGCGTGCTAATGCGGCCCTTCCGCCGCCGTTTTGTCTTATTAGGCACTCAATTTTGCACAGTAACTCCTATTTTTCAGTGTTGGTTTTCCTGGAATATTTTTTTTCTGAAATCAAGAGTTGAGTATTTTGGGTTGTATAGGGGGTTCGTACATTCGATCGGATTGTCAAATTTTGTCTATGTGTTTTTCCGGATAATTTTTGAATATGTTAAAAAGTTCGACCGGATATAAATACCCAATTTTTCCCCTGTCAGGAAATTTCCAAGTGTTGGATTTTCCATATGTTTAACGACGTTCTAAGTAGTGCAAGTAACGCGATGGTCCCTCTAGAAGACACAAACCTTAACTCGATTATGTGACCGTCTTGAACTACCCTTTGAACCTTCGGGTTTGGGGCAGTACGGCGTGCCACATGTGAGGCGTTGGCTTGACCCTTCTACGGCTGGACCGTTGGTACTGAGGTACGAACTGAATGTTGTTAGACTTATTTCATGTGTTGATCTGTATCGGGAAAACTTGGGTGTTCGATTGTTCGATCGGAAAGTTTACCATTTTCTATTTATCTGGAATGGGATACAATAATTGGAATTCACAAATAGTTATGTGATAACTAAATGAATATTATAAACGTAGCAGTTTAGTCTCACTTGATCGGTTGCCACGGAACTTTGATGTGATCAAAAGTCCGTCGCAATCACGTAGCGTACGCGGATACTCGCCGGGTAAACTTAATAGACAGCCTCACCCCATAGCCCCGACCAAGTGACTGTAGGAGAACCCCGTCGCCGAAAGCATCCGTTCGGGTGCTCTCGGTAGCGGTGTTCCGCCTTGGTGCACTTTCTCGACGGCGTCAGGGGTGCGGCCGTCTACTGAAGTTTGCGACGAGCATTCGATCAGAATGTCGGGGATCCTGTTGAATTGCCCGACTTGATATTGAAAAGAGTTTTCGATAATGAGACTAAAATGCGGGGTTTATAATTGTTAGGCATGCGATGTCTAAGTAATTCATTTGGTCAGGCATGCGATGTCTGAGGTGGTTGCGGATTCCAACTGTTGTAGTTTTACACTTTCTTTTCTGTGACCGTAAGTGTAATATGTGATATCGCCGGTTTCGTTGCTATATGCCAACGACAATTGGGATGCGCATATTTACTTACGTTGATGACATGTGATGTTATGTGTTGCTGGATATGTTATATTGGATCGTCGTGTTTGAATAGCCGGGGTTTTTTTATGTGAGATGAGTGTTTTTCATTTTCATTCATGTAAAAACTTGTATGTAATATTCTTTTATTGGGGCACTTCCAGGTTGCGGGAGTAGTCACCGTTTGTATATTATTTACTTTTCCGCATTAGGATAGACCCAAGGAGGGGAGCACAAGTAACCGGGTTCTGGGGTCCAGTGGGAGACCAACTCGAGGAGTCGAGTCTGGGTCTCCTAACCCTAGAATTGGCAGGGTTGCTTGCCGCTCTCGTAGGGGTCTAGGGGTGTGGGATTGGCTATTCATCACGACCGTGGAATCCGTGTTTTATGCTGGCTCGTATTGAAAACACGGACGTCCTAGTATATCCAATATTTCATATGTTTCTTCTGCTGTGTTTTATCTGTGATCATGCGATGTTCTGTGCTCTGTGACTGATATTATAGTATATATGATATATTATATAGACGTTACTTATGTTTTACACCCGCGCTAGCCCTGCCCCGCTCTGCCGTTAGTTACCTAACCTAACGGTGCACGAGGGGACATCGAGGCGAATGCGGATGGCATAAGTGTACGTCATATTTATCTGTGATGTTTAGGTAATATAAATGATGGGATATTCATTAATGAGATTAATGAAAGAAAATAAACCTAAATGATGTTGTGGAATCGAATTTCAAAATAAAACAGGTAGCTACAGTTCTTGCTTTGCATCGCGGTGTTCATTATAGAACATCCTGCACCTTATTCGATGAGTAAAGGACCGAGATCCCTTCACCGGGAGTGACTCCTTTAGCAATAACTGGCAGATGCTACAACCCTCGGTTTGTCATTTGATCGCTTCTATAGTTTCCGCTTTGCACAGTGATATATATGATATATCCCGCACCTCATTCGACGAGGAAAGGGCCGACGATCCCTTCACCGGGAGTGACCCCTTTAGCAAAACTAGAAAAGCCTCGAAAACATTCCATTTAAAAACCATTTGATTCCGCAACGAGATCAAGTTCAAAGCGTTAAAGGTTTTCACAAAAAAACCAGCCGCAACCCTCCGTCATTTTAGGAAGTAGAGTACTTAGTATTCGTGCTGTGTTTGTTGACCATAGTCAAGGCACAGTGTACGGTAGCTAAGTGATGTCTTCCTACACCGCATATGATGCGATTAGTTAGGACAGTCGCGTGACTTTGTTGACCTTAGTTAAGGGTCATGTGGGTGGGTCTAATTAATCACGAAATGACGGGTAGAACTTGACTAGTACTTATGATTTGTTGACCATAGTTAAGGTCATAAGTGCTAGGGGAAAAACCTTTATCGGGAGTTTCAAGTGTTGGAATTTGCAATGAGATTGCATACCTTCTATGTGATAGTTGGATCCCGATACCCACTGCGAGTAATTGTTACTCCTGGGAGAGTTTTGCACTTTGAAATTAGCCGATCAAGTAGGTGTCTAGAAAGGTGTCAACGGGGTTACGCCTCTGGGAAAACGAGGTTTACAGTAATTAGGTCCGTGCGAAAGCACGGGGAACCTCCCTCAAAGTACCGACACTGGCCTGGCTGAAAGATTGGCGAACTTGTAGAGTGTAATTAATCCCGGCTAGTCTTTCCTTTTAGGGTTTGAAGGAAGATTTGATAAAAACAGTGGGAGCCATCCTGATTAGATAAAATATATAACCAATCTGATCTTGCAAGAGCGCACGCAGAGTGTTTTCTTCTCTCTCTCTCCTGGTAGCGACCATATCACGCCTTAATCAAGATAATAATACGAAATATTGACCGAACCCGCTTGTTATACTAAGCTGGGGAACGTTGATCCCGCTCCAACTTATAATTGTTATAAGACAGAGCAGGAAATTGGGGAATACCAGATTTCCCGTGCCGCCCAAACGAAGAAAGTGCATATGATGCATCTCTTTCGGGTGTGTTCATTTCTGAGAACTGTTTCTCAGTATCCTCTGCATCCTGGGTATATGATGCCAGATCATGATCCCAGATATGTAATCTGTTACATAGGGCTACAAAAAGATAGAAAAACTGAGAACGGGTGATAAGTTTCATGAGACAGAAACTGGGGCAAGTGTTGCAGCCAAGTCTGTTGGTCACTGTCACCCTGTATTACGAATACATTGATTCTGAACAAATACTATTAGATACCGAACCTGATATACAAAATCATATCTGTCTCTTTATTAGTAAAGAAATGATATAATTTTGTATTGATGGATAATGTTTTGAACATTTCCTATATCAAAAGTTGATCGGTTCAGGCACGCTATCTAAAAGCATTAACGTTCTAAATCAAACTACAGTTCCTAGTATACTGAACACACACAAGAAGAAGAGTTCAGAAATGAACGAATTCTTCTTGAAGCATTGTAGACTAGGTCATATCAATGCGACCCGACTGGCTGAAGTTACATTTAGATGCATATTTAAATCAGTTTGAATTTACATCTTATGAAACTTTCCAGTCATGTCACAAAGATTAGATGACCAGAGCTCCGTTTACTGTAAACAGAGAAAGAGTTAATAAACTCTTGGGACCGATACATGATGATGTATGTAAGGTCCCCTGTCTACACATGCCAAGACTGGTTCTTTATACTTCATTACATTCTCTGATGATCTCTCGAGAGTCAGACCCATGTTCCTGTTGAAACACAAGTCCGAACCTTTTGAGATATTCACAGAATATAAGTTAGAAGTAGAGAACCAATGCGGGTATAAGTATTATGTCCTTTGATGAGATCAAGGAGAAGAATACTTGAGCATAGAATTCCTGGACTATTCTAAAGGAGAATGAGATTCTCTGTCAGCATTACTCCTCCGTATACACCATAGCATGATGGTATATCGGGGCGGGGCTATCACACCCTATATGATAAGGTGTGCTCTATGATGAGTACTACTGAGTTACCTTTTTCCTTTTGGGAGTTATGCACTTGAGAAGCTGCATACCTATTGAATTAGGTTTGAATCAAATCACTGCCTACCACTCCATATAAGATATGGTATGGGAAGAACCTATCTCTTAAGTAAGTTAAGATTTGGGATTGTCCGGCCTATGTCAAAAGCAAAATCCGGACAAGATCGAGGCAAGATCAGTTCTGTAGAACTGGAAAGGTTCCAGCTGTATAAAACTGCTAATGATTTGGTAGAACCAAAGGATTCAATAGTTTCCGACGAACCTCAGCCTCTCCGCCGATCTAGTAGGGTTCCTCATCCGCCTGAGAGATACCTCCGTTTCTCTATGACAGTGGGAGCGAGGATTGCATCATGAGATGATGACCCAACTAGCTTCGAGCTGGCCATCAGGAGTAAGACTCTGTAAGAATGGCTGGATGCTTAGCGATCTGAGATGGAATCCATGTACACCAGCAAAGTATGCACTTTAGCTGCTATATCTGAAGGGTTAAATCCCCATCAGGAGCAAGTATATCTTGAGAAGATTACTTGGTATAGATGGAAAAGTTGAGACTTTCAAAGCTAGACTTGTTAAAGGTTTTCGTCATCGACCAGGCGTGGATAATGATGAAACTTTTTTCCAGTAGCTATGCTTAAGTCTATCCAGATCCTACTTACCACGGCTACATACCATGACTACGATATCTGGCGGTTGGGTGCCATGACTGCTTTTCTAAATACTGATTTAGAAGAGAACGTCTATAAGAACACAGCCAGAGGTCTTCGTAAACAGTGGGAGCAGCGGAAACGTGTGCAAGTTGCTTTACATAATGAAGCAGGCATCGCGGAGTTGGAACGTCTGTTCTGATGTGATAGTCAAAGTGTTTGACTTCATCAAAATGGTAGACGAACCTTGTATATACAAAAGGGTAGTAGAGAGTAAGGTGGTCATCTTCGTATTGTACGTAGACAACATACTCTTGATAGGAAAAGAGTTTCCTATACTACGATCGATCAATCTCCTATTATCACAAGGATTCTCCAAATAGGATAAAGATGATACCTCCTAAATCCTGAGATTTGGACCTATGAGATAGATCTAAAGGGATATTAGGGTTCTCACTAGGTATAGTGAGATTGTATCAATCGATCCTGGGGAGAATCACTGGAAGTGTTCCAGGGTGATAAAGACGACTGAATGTCAGTCACAGGCACTGTCTTTACCCTCAGTAAAGGGACGGTATGTTGGAAGAGTTCCAAGCTAGATACCGTGGCAAACTAGACGATAAAGGCTGGTAACATCGCTATTAATGATACTGCCAAAGAGGCAGTTTGGGTGTATATTGGTTCATAGGATGAACTAGGTTCCTACCATTGTGTGACAATGGAACTGTGGCTTTGGCCCTGGAACCCTGGTCCCATCAGTGACCCAGACAAATTTTGAGGCAGCATCACCCGATCATGGAGATAGTTGATCTCCAGGGTGATCGAGGTTAGGAGAGAAGACTCAGAGGACAACACGGCGGATCCACTCACGAAGGCCTTTTTCCCAAAGAGAGACTTTTAGGGGATGGTTGAGTATGTGATACTGCAACCACTGCTACAGATGGCCCTAGTGCAAGTGGGAGATTGTTAGTTATATGTATGCCCTAGAGGCCATTACTGTACATTGGATGTATATTGTAGTGGATGCTGGGACATATATAGGAAGGACTTTCTTGCTCGACATGATAGTACGCTATCTGGTTGCACTTTATCTTAACATGTATACTTTCTGTCTCTCTGATTACATGTTGATAAAGCCCATAGGATGTGTGCTCGACTTCCAGGACTATGATGTAGATCATACTAGTGGGGCCTGGGTAGTCCATGAGTACATCCTTGAATTGTTCCTAGTCGTGGGAATATCGAGACGGGGCATCGATATTCCAGAGTAGACTAGCGCATATCTTCTCGACCCATGCGATGGGCGATGGATGATCCCATATCCATTGGTGTTTGACATCGAAGATGGTATGCGGGTGCTCAGTGGAGACTGGGTACACTGAACGGACTCGCCGAGAACTCCCAGATGGTATTATACCTCACGTCAGATGGCAGTTCTCTGGTGACACTGGTACAGCTTAGTCTGTTGACCCGAGATCGTCATAGAGTCTTGTGTGTCTCCCACTGTGCTTTGATTTCCACCCTACCACGGCTCTACTGAGTTGTGCAAACAGGTGGTTTTTGGGTACAGTCCCGATTCACATGGAGGCAATGAGCGATAGGAGGGGATTCGTCTCTCCCGGTATTGGGGGTTGATGTTGTGCTATGCTCGACTGGCCATAACAGGAAATCCCTGGCCAGGGTTGCTGTGATATACTGGTAAGTGTTATCAGTAGTTTCATGAATGTTATGGACCCTACGTCGGCATGACTTATCGAGCTATTGGGGTCTGACGTTTACCACCCCTAGGCGAGATATGCGACATATCAGACGAACAGACCGGACTATACGGTAGTGTTACTGGTCGGATTCGCAGGAGTGTGAGCGGGCTTGCTCGTCGATCTTCTGATCGCTCAATACCCGGGTGGCCGTTACGTTTGGCAGACCGCTTGCGGCTTGTGGGTGCATGATATGATCATCATCTGCTACCGGCGTATTGACGAGTCTTTAGAGTCCTACACAGAGGTTTCCTGGTTCAAGCGAAACGAAATAGGAGTGCATATGAGATATGTGCGGGACCGAGAATAATGCGTGTATGTGATACCGTATTTGATTCTCGCGATCAATGTATCGAATGGTTATATGCGATATAACCTAGTTATTGAATCAAGGATTGATTCGATAAGCCGACACATTGGGTACTAGCCGGTTATATGCGATATGACCGGATCGTTAAATCAAGTGTTGATTTAATGATTTAATACATAATTATATATTTGATATATTGCTTTGCATTAACTAGTATCGGTTCACTTTAAATGGATTTTCTCACGCGGATGTGCACATTGTATATTCGATATATTTTTGTGCACATGATTGTATCATGTTTGATGATACATTCTAGCTTGGTTTTGTGTAAAGTGTTAAACCATGGTTAATTGGTGATTAGGGTTTCTTTTTCATTTACTTAATCATTTATTTATTCCTTTTATTTATTTTGGAAAAAGAAAAGATAAAGAGATAAGAATGGTTGCTAGATTTGTTTTTATTTGAAAGCTTCTTGAAGCTTTGAACTTAGTCCACCATTCTTGTCTTTTATCTAACCCTAACCACTATCTAACCTAAGTTAAGTCTCTACACTAAACCATGGTCAATGATATGATAAGTATTGTATTTTATTTTCTATTTTAGTTTAAGTTATCATATCATCTTCTTCATCTTCATCTTCTTCTTCCATGGATGTAGCTTGCTACTCCAATGGCAAGTGTTGAAAAAGTGTGAGAAATCCAAAACTAAAGTTTACCCACTTCCTATTTCTTCATCCTCTATCTATTGCCAAGTAGTATAGGGTGTTTCCTTCACAAGTTTTCCAAGCTTGATGAAGTTGGAGCTTGTTCTAGCGATGCCTCGACGTAGATCATCTTCGGCATCGAACCGACGATCAAGCCCGCCCATTCTTCGATGATGCCGATGCTAGAGCCCAAGAAATGATTTGGACAGTGAGGGGACTTCATTGCGGAGCCGTGGAGGTGGTGGACCGGATCTACAAAGGTTGTATATCCGTTCCCTTAGTTAAAATGTTAACTAGTTTATGTTTTCGCCTAAATATCTAGTAAACGATCCGTAGTCGGGTTTGTAGGCACCCGTAAAATTTGATTTGTGCATGTTTGATCACTTGTGAGACTTCACTAGAGTGCCTTGGAACCCTACAATAAGAAATAGAACTGATAAGGACATTGCAATTAGATCAAGGAATGCAAGGAATCACGAAAGGAAATACAAGCAATTATGTCCTAAGGTCACTTAGGCGGAGTACCGTATCGTAAGTATGCCGCGGATCATACCCACGCTACGCCACTCTGCTTAAGTCACCTACTCCATCTACCAAGGTCGTCCTACACTCAGAAAGGTAAAACCTACGCTCTGATACCAACTTTGTCACGACCCGAAAGTACGGAACGTGACTGGCACTTAGATTACGAGATGTCTAAAGGCGTACCGTAACCTAAGTCAGCCAAAGCCCAGAAATCTAACCCAAAATCAAAAGAGAGTGAAGGAAAACCTTACATGAAAACGGTTTTAAAATCAATTAAGTTGCATTGAAACCCCTTTTTAAAAACGTCAAAAATTTCTAAAAATTTCGGCAGAGTCTCCCCTGTATTTTCTGTCCCCCAAAATGGGTACAACAAGATAATAAACCTGTAAACATAAAAATGGCATCCCCAAGCGGGAGCTAGCTCTTCGCCCAAGGCGGATCACAACCACATGCAATATAATAGTAATATCAAGAGAAAGAGCATAAAGGAAATGCAAATACCAGAAAACACACGTCGGCTCAAGTGAGCTCGACCCAAAAGAAACCACAATATACAAATCTCTCCGTCTCATCACTAAGTCGCATATACAATGTGAAATGGTAGATGGAGAATACTAGATACAATATTAAAGCAAAAGAAATAAAGTATGCTCGCAACCCACCTACAGGCGATGTCGCGAGTCTGAGAAAAATGAGCTGATGATAAGATAGCCCGCCGCTACAAAGGTGACGGGTCCGACCTGCAAGACACTGTGGCATAACGGGGGTGAGTTGCCAGCTCGTGAGTAAATATAACATCTAATAAGGCAATCGTAAGAATGCACACAATGCACCACAACATGCATGTCCATATGTGATATAATAACTCTAGTATGTATGCATATGTATGCAATATCTTTTCTAACTCTTTAAGTGTTTTAAATGTTAAAGTCACTGCATTCTTAACTTTTAGAAAATGAATATCTGCATAATAGCTAAATATCATCAAGAAATCCTCTGAAAACCCGTGTCAAGCATCGACACCAAATATGAATCATATCTGTCTCAATATCGGGCTCCGTCAGTCCGGATCGGCCCATATCATAAATCTCACAACAACGGTCGGTATCCTCCGGATATCCGCAGCGCCAGACATCACCGGTAGGTAGTCTTCCTGTAATGACCCCAAAATCTTTATACATTTGTATTATCCCTCTTCAAAAATATACCGTATTTATTTGTACTTGGTATTTTCCTCTTTCTATTAAATTTATTATTATTTTATTTCTCAATCTATTATGTATTTTTTTTTCTAGGTACAATTTCTTTTTCTTATATTTAAGTTTTTAACTTCTCATTCTTATTTTTCCTTTCATAAATATTTAACCCAAATCCATTATTCTTATTCTCCATAGCCCATCTAAAAAGCCCATTTTCTTTTTAAGCAACATCATATATTTAATTCTAATTAAATATATACATGAACAACCTTGTAGCACATTGGTTAAGTCCTTGCATTGTTATTCCATAAGTCACATGTTCAAATCCTCATTCTTGCAATTATTTTTATCATTTTTTTTATTCTTCTCATAACCTACAAATGAGACCTTTCATTTCCAAAATGAATGGTGACCTTTCATTTCTCTTTTAATTCTTATGTTAAATGCATATATTATTATACATAATTCACCATTACACCATCTTAATTGTCCTCCATCTTTTCCTTCCTCATATTTTTCTATCTCTCATTTCTCCCTCTTCACCTAAAGTCCAAGAAGAAGAACATGAAGAACTCTTCAAGAAGGTCTCGCTACTAACGCGAGACTATCGGCGGATAGACAAGCCCGGTGACAATACCGGCTTGTGCATGTAAGTCCCTTCTCTCTCCTTTCCCCCCATCTTTTTTTTTTTCCTCTTGTCATGCATCGTGAACCCCTTATTCTTTTCATATCATAATCCATAAGAGAAGATATACATAAACATATACATATACATATACATAAGTTTAGATATATATGATTCTATATGGTTTAATAATATCTTATTATCTCTTGTTCAAATTAAAGTATTTTTAATTCTTTCTTCATGATTATGAATGTTTATTACAAGTTGTGAGAACATAGATTTCAATCCATAATATATCTACGATATCTCATGGAATCGGTTTGGTTATTAAAAGAAAGGATAAAGCTTGCATAAAAATACTAGTTAATCTTTTTGCCGATTTTAGTATACACATCAATACCTTTAGATTTAAAATAATTTTTAGACATTAATTTTTACTTCTGAAAATTTCATGGAATTTACATATGATAGATTATATTATTTTATACATGCTGTAAAAATTTTAGATCGATCCGCATAACGGTTTGTGAATTACATCGTATTTATTCACTGATCGTAAAACAGAAAACTGCAGCTATCGGTCAATTTCTAGGACACATAACTTGGTATACCGGAATCCAAATTGAGTAAACTCAGATGTTTTTGATATCTACATCGAATGATATAGATTTTATTAGTTTTATAGTTTTACTGAAAACCTACCTAAGATAAAGAAAACTGCATTACAATATTAAGTGACGGATCTGGACAGAATCTGTCCTGATTCGCACATTGTTTTTAAATTGGACATAACTCGAACACCCGATATCCGTTTGTGACAAAATTTAGATGTGTAGATGCACCATTGATAGAACTATAATTTTCTGTATATTATATTACTTAGGAATGCATGAAACAACCTGATATAGGCTTTGCAATAGAATATATAGTTGCTGTCCAGAAATCTGAATTTCTGTTTTAAATGCTGATATTAAAATGATCATAACTAGAGCTTCATAAATCCAAATCGTATGAATCTTGGTGTTTTCGATAAGTACATCAAAATACCTACAATTTTCTAATAATTTTCGTAAATTGAAACCTGATACAAATTAACTCAAACTGCGCTTTAAAAATATGTGACGGTGCCGAATAGATTCTGATCTGTTTTGCACGACGATACGAAAACATATATATCTCTCAAACCGGTAGTCATATTTAGGTAAAACTGGAACTCACGCATGCAAAACATTTAGAGCCATATTTCTGTTTATATTTCGCATTCGTTCAACTTGATTAATTAGTCGTACATAATATTTCTTTATAGCATTGTTTATGGTAGTTACTCGAATAATATACTTGACTCATTTCATGCTATTCGAACATGTATACATATTTATCTTGATCATTAAATTGTTGTATGTACTTAAAGACGATAATTAAATACTTGAGTTATATTTTGTAAACTATACAAAAAATATTTTTACATAAAACCCCCTCAAGTTTATAAATTACCCTAAGGACCCTAACAATTATAAGACCACGATTCATAATTCTGATTGTCTGACTCGGGTTTGAGTCTGATTAATTTGACTTGAATCTGATTCAAGTCAACCTATAATCTACAAGATTCCAATTCAAAATAAACACATGAATCCATGAATACAATTATCAATTTATACAATTTGGCTGAACCGAACCATGGATATATTCCTTTTACATGATTCTCAGTATTCCATTTACATGACTCTACGGTTACAACCGTTTCCTGATATCATGGTTTTGGTCAGTCAGTCAATCAATCTACAATTACTACAATTTACAAGATAACAATACAAATAAGACTTCGCGGGGTTTAAGGGGTAGATTGGTACGGAAGGTGTTAAAGGTGGCACGAGGTGGTCAGATTTAATACACCTAACATGAATCCAGTTGCTGTTGTACCGTGGCATAAACGGTTCCTTGTACTATACGTGCCCTTAGTCTCTGGCATATAGAGACTCCTCTCGTATACACTGGCATCCTTCTGTACCAAGCTATAAAACTTGAATATGTTTCAAGTCAATCTATATTCTTTTATATTCCAACTCAAGATGAATACATGAATTCCAGATTCCAGTTAACAATCTATATAACTTGACCGAACCGAACCATGGATATTCCTTTTACATGATTCCCAGTATTCCATTTACATGACTCTATGGTTATAACCGTTTCCTGATATCATGGTTTCGGTCAGTCAATCAGTCAATCAGTCAATCAGTCAATCAAAGTCAATCAAGCAATCATTACAAGTTTACAAGATAACAATACAAATATGACATCACGGGGTTTAAAGGGGTAGATTGGTACGGAAGATGTTAAAAGTGGAATGAGGTGGTCAGATTAAGACACCTAACCTATATTCCGTTGCTGTTGTACCGTGGCATAAACGGTTCCTTGTACTATACGTGCCCTCAGTCTCTGGCATATAGAGACTCCCCTCGTATACACTGGCATCCTCCTGTACCAAGCTACAAACAATTACGTTAAACAATATTTCATAATATTCTACAATACAATACTTTAGAAAATACTATACTCTGTCACTCTCATTCTTCATTCTTCTTTGGGACTTACCGAGCGACCTGTTCGCTGACGACATTCTATTTCTCTCTTCTTTGAATGTCGTCAGGTGCGTTGGACCAAGTGGAGACCGAGCCCACAAGTGAAGATTTAGAGCAGTTCCAGGAAGACCCAGAGCTCTAGACATTGTATCTTGTTCTTTCCAGTATTTCCTTTTATTGTTATGCCACTGTTTAGGCATTGCTTTTTCATTTCAGATGTATTTTCATTTCATGCATTGTATAAAGAATGTTATTAATAAAAGTTGCTGTTATTTCTATTATTGGTCTCTTGTGATTCATTTTATATTGCTTAGTTACGCTTAGCGTATGTACTTCTGAGTACATACGTAGCGGGCCTTGTCACGTCCACTTCGCCGTACACTAGGAAGCGGGGCGTGACAGGTTTTGTTGGTGGCCCATGCAGGTCAGAGCTGTATGAATCCCTGTCATGCAGTTCTGGTCTGCGTGAACAACCTAAACAATATAACACAAGAAACAGCAACTAAAACATTCTTTACAATCATGTTCCTTGAATCTTACCATTTCATATTCCTTGAATCTTATCATCCGTTGAATCTATCCTAACCCTCTTCTTTCACTCACAATCACCAAATTGTTTTGAAACTGTTACACTTTCCTTTTACAAATTTCGAGGACGAAATTATTTTTAAGGAGGGTAGAATGTAATGACCCCAAAATCTTTATACATTTGTATTATCCCTCTTCAAAAATATACCGTATTTATTTGTACTTGGTATTTTCCTCTTTCTATTAAATTTATTATTATTTTATTTCTCAATCTATTATGTATTTTTTTTTCTAGGTACAATTTCTTTTTCTTATATTTAAGTTTTGAACTTCTCATTCTTATTTTTCCTTTCATAAATATTTAACCCAAATCCATTATTCTTATTCTCCATAGCCCATCTAAAAAGCCCATTTTCTTTTTAAGCAACATCATATATTTAATTCTAATTAAATATATGCATGAACAACCTTGTAGCACATTGGTTAAGTCCTTGCATTGTTATTCCATAAGTCACATGTTCAAATCCTCATTCTTGCAATTATTTTTATCATTTTTTTTATTCTTCTCATAACCTACAAATGAGACCTTTCATTTCCAAAATGAATGGTGACCTTTCATTTCTCTTTTAATTCTTATGTTAAATGCATATATTATTATACATAATTCACCATTACACCATCTTAATTGTCCTCCATCTTTTCCTTCCTCATATTTTTCTATCTCTCATTTCTCCCTCTTCACCTAAAGTCCAAGAAGAAGAACATGAAGAACTCTTCAAGAAGGTCTCGCTACTAACGCGAGACTATCGGCGGATAGACAAGCCCGGTGACAATACCGGCTTGTGCATGTAAGTCCCTTCTCTCTCCTTTCCCCCCATCTTTTTTTTTTCCTCTTGTCATGCATCGTGAACCCCTTATTCTTTTCATATTATAATCCATAAGAGAAGATACACATAAATATATACATATACATATACATAAGTTTAGATATATATGATTCTATATGGTTTAATAATATCTTATTATCTCTTGTTCAAATTAAAGTATTTTTAATTCTTTCTTCATGATTATGAATGTTTATTACAAGTTGTGAGAACATAGATTTCAATCCATAATATATCTACGATATCTCATGGAATCGGTTTGGTTATTAAAAGAAAGGATAAAGCTTGCATAAAAATACTAGTTAATCTTTTTGCCGATTTTAGTATACACATCAATACCTTTAGATTTAAAATAATTTTTAGACATTAATTTTTACTTCTGAAAATTTCATGGAATTTACATATGATAGATTATATTATTTTATACATGCTGTAAAAATTTTAGATCGATCCGCATAACGGTTTGTGAATTACATCGTATTTATTCACTGATCGTAAAACAGAAAACTGCAGCTATCGGTCAATTTCTAGGACACATAACTTGGTATACCGGTATCCAAATTGAGCAAACTCAGATGTTTTTGATATCTAAATCGAATGATATAGATTTTATTAGTTTTATAGTTTTACTGAAAACCTACCTAAGATAAAGAAAACTGCATTACAATATTAAGTGACGGATCTGGACAGAATCTGTCTTGATTCGCACATTGTTTTTAAATTGGACATAACTCGAACACCCGATATCCGTTTGTGACAAAATTTAGATGTGTAGATGCACCATTGATAGAACTATAATTTTCTGTATATTATATTACTTAGGAATGCATGAAACAACCTGATATAGGCTTTGCAATAGAATATATAGTTGTTGTCCAGAAATCTGAATTTCTGTTTTAAATGCTGATATTAAAATGATCATAACTAGAGCTTCATAAATCCAAATCGTATGAATCTTGGTGTTTTCGATAAGTACATTGAAATACCTACAATTTTCTAATAATTTTCGTAACATGAAACCTGATACAAATTAACTCAAACTGCGCTTTAAAAATATGTGACGGTGCCGAATAGATTCTGATCTGTTTTGCACGACGATACGAAAACATATATATCTCTCAAACCGGTAGTCATATTTAGGTAAAATTGGAACTCACGCATGCAAAACATTTAGAGCCATATTTCTGTTTATATTTCGCATTCGTTCAACTTGATTAATTAGTCGTACATAATATTTCTTTACAGCAATGTTTATGGTAGTTACTCGAATAATATACTTGACTCATTTCATGCTATTCGAACATGTATACATATTTATCTTGATCATTAAATTGTTGTATGTACTTAAAGACGATAATTAAATACTTGAGTTATATTCTGAAAACTATACAAAAAATATTTTTACATAAAACCCCCTCAAGTTTATAAATTACCCTAAGGACCCTAACAATTATAAGACCACGATTCATAATTCTGATTGTCTGACTCGGGTTTGAGTCTGATTAATTTGACTTGAATCTGATTCAAGTCAACCTATAATCTACAAGATTCCAATTCAAAATAAACACATGAATCCATGAATACAATTATCAATTTATACAATTTGGCTGAACCGAACCATGGATATATTCCTTTTACATGATTCTCAGTATTCCATTTACATGACTCTACCGTTACAACCGTTTCCTGATATCATGGTTTCGGTCAGTCAGTCAATCAATCTACAATTACTACAATTTACAAGATAACAATACAAATAAGACTTCGCGGGGTTTAAGGGGTAGATTGGTACGGAAGGTGTTAAAGGTGGCACGAGGTGGTCAGATTTAATACACCTAACATGAATCCAGTTGCTGTTGTACCGTGGCATAAACGGTTCCTTGTACTATACGTGCCCTTAGTCTCTGGCATATAGAGACTCCTCTCGTATACACTGGCATCCTTTTGTACCAAGCTATAAAACTTGAATATGTTTCAAGTCAATCTATATTCTTTTATATTCCAACTCAAGATGAATACATGAATTCCAGATTCCAGTTAACAATCTATATAACTTGACCGAACCGAACCATGGATATTCCTTTTACATGATTCCCAGTATTCTATTTACATGACTCTATGGTTATAACCGTTTCCTGATATCATGGTTTCGGTCAGTCAATCAGTCAATCAGTCAATCAAAGTCAATCAAGCAATCATTACAAGTTTACAAGATAACAATACAAATATGACATCACGGGGTTTAAAGGGGTAGATTGGTACGGAAGATGTTAAAAGTGGAATGAGGTGGTCAGATTAAGACACCTAACCTATATTCCGTTGCTGTTGTACCGTGGCATAAATGGTTCCTTGTACTATACGTGCCCTTAGTCTCTGGCATATAGAGACTCCCCTCGTATACACTGGCATCCTCCTGTACCAAGCTACAAACAATTACGTTAAACAATATTTCATAATATTCTACAATACAATACTTTAGAAAATACTATACTCTGTCACTCTCATTCTTCATTCTTCTTTGGGACTTACCGAGCGACCTGTTCGCTGACGACATTCTATTTCTTTCTTCTTTGAATGTCGTCAGGTGCGTTGGACCAAGTGGAGACCGAGCCCACAAGTGAAGATTTGGAGCAGTTCCAGGAAGACCCAGAGCTCTAGATATTGTATCTTGTTCTTTCCAGTATTTCCTTTTATTGTTATGCCACTGTTTAGGCATTGCTTTTTCATTTCAGATGTATTTTCATTTCATGCATTGTATAAAGAATGTTATTAATAAAAGTTGCTGTTATTTCTATTATTCGTCTCTTGTGATTCATTTTATATTGCTTAGTTACGCTTAGCGTATGTACTTCTGAGTACATACGTAGCGGGCCTTGTCACGTCCACTTCGCCGTACACTAGGAAGCGGGGCGTGACACTTCCCCTTCCAGGCTCATCGTCTACAACTCGATCTTCTTGCCCCGTGGTACCATACCGGGCCCACCATGTACCCGAGACGGTTCATCCACTCCTCGAATCGGGTCTCGAAATCCAACAGAAAACATGAAAACTCATGGTGGACGACACATACATCACGAGAAAACCGCAACTTTGTTTTAAAAATGATAAATATAAGCTTTTGTTAAATTCTTGCGGTTTTCCCCAAAAATCCAGAAATCGCAGCAAAACTGAAATCCTCAAGAAAATCATAATGTCCACATGTTATATATATGACAAATGTCTATGATATCAATGTGTATGATGTAAATTTTGGCTAGAGTTCTATGTAAATGTGATGATGATGCGAGATATGTGCATGCGATGCAGTTTCATATATCAAGTATGAATGCTGGTGATGATATTAAGATAAACAGGTTCTATCGTGCACGTGGCATGGCAATTACCAAAGGCGTGTGTGTCACATGAATAGTGCGCGTGCAACAGATGCCAATGGTAATGGTGTTCGTGTCCTACGAAGTGATATCGCATATATGAAGGTGAATGTCCATGCAATCTAGCATACTGTTCGCTATAAGGGTATGTAGTGTACATGAATGGATAAGCTAACTAACAATATAATCTTGCAAAAAGTAGGGTAATACTAACTAGGGGGCGCATCGCGCCATCCAGACGATTCCCCCATAGATGAATATATCTACTCACCTGAAATCCGCGCTAATCCGATCCGGCCACCGCCTTGCCTTTTCGCGCCGTATCCGAAGTTTCCGCGACCGATCCTATATTTGCACAATATCAAGCATAAGATTACAAAACCTAACACAATGCAAGTCACAACATACAATTATCCACGCTCTCAAATTAATCGTAGCATGCACTCAGTGCGCGGAAAAACGCACGAAAATCGCAATCCTTTCACTAAAATCGTCATTTCGGGGAAATCGACAAAACTACAACCCGACTAGACGAAACCCCGCGTTCTCGCATTCTAATAATCCTATATGAAGCTAATAATATTGCTAACCTAACGCAAATTGAACGCATTCTATTTTCTACAAAAATCTAGTAAGCGAATTTCTAGCCGATTCGATACAAACATCGTAATTTGTCGATTTAGCAAGCATATAATTACACCATTAACCATTCTAATCAATTAGATAACCATCCCTAACATAATCCAACCATTATGCTACAAACCCTAATTTTTAAAAATCAAAACCTTCTCTTGATTTTTCATGAACAAGGATTTACACTAAATTAATACTTAAAAATTAGATTTTAGCATAATTAAACTACAAGTTAACAAACTTGTTTAGAATTTATACCTTCCAAATTATGATCCTCTTGCAATTAGCCTCTAAAGATGCCTCTTTTCTCCTTGTATTAGTCCAATTTGGGGTTGAGAAGGAATGGAATAGAGTTTAGGTTTGAATTAGAGAAGAAAAGTGTGAATTTTTGTGGATTTCGGAGGATTTTTTGCAAGAATTTTGAGATAAACAAAATGGGGGAAATGGGAGGGGGTTTGCTGCAGGTAGCACGACCAGGAGGTGGAGGAGGAGAGTGAGAGAGAGTTGTGTGGAAAATTCTACACAAAAAGCTTCTTCAAAGATCAATTAATGAATGTTACATCAACTTTTTACCAAAAAACCCATTTTAATGCATTTTTTTTCATAATTTTCCCACCAAAAATCTAAAAGTTTGCAAGACATGATATAATTTTATTAACACCATATTTTAGCTTATAAAGACTCCTAATTAAGAAATTTACCTAATTAAATTTGTATTTATCCCTAATTAAATGTATTTAAAAAGGCTTAAAATAATAAAAAATTAATTAATTACGAAATTTTTTTATTTAACTAGATAATTATAAGTGACATTTTAGTGACAAAATTATAGTAATATCTTATCTAAATTTTGTATAATTAGGTCTACAATGAAAAATATCAATTTTGACCTTTTACGGAAAAAGCCGAAAAATTGGCCGATTACCGAAAAACTGCCTAAACGATTTTCGAAGGGTTACACATCACTAACATTCAGTAAAATTCCGCTTCCAGTGCCCCGTCTTCTTGCAGTAGAAACATTCTCCTTTTCCCGACTTCTCAGCTTTTGATTTGTCTCTCCCTTGTGCCTTTTTGATTCCTCTCTCCCTTGTGCCTTTTTGATTCCATCTCTCGGTTTGGTAGGTTTTTTCTTATTCCATCCCTTGGTCTTGGCTTTTCGGATGGAAGAGGAAGATTGCCTAACAATCAAAGAGGGAGACTTTTCCTTGAGCATGCTCTTCACACTTCTCAACATATTGAGAACCTCGGGTAGTAACTTCTCAATTTTGTGCATGTTGAAGTTTACTATGAATGGAGTAAAGGCAGGTGGAAGAGACTGTAGAACAATACCAACATACTGTTCGTTCTCCATTGTCCATCCGAGGCCTTCCAACTCTTCAACAAGAGCTATCATCTTCAATACATGGTCACCTACTGGTGTGCCAGGAGCCATCCGCATCTGAATCAACTTTCGAGACGCCTCGTATCGTAGACTACGAGACTGCTCTTCATACAAATCCTATGTATGGAGAAAGATGGATTGAACTTCCATCTGCTCATGCTCCTTTTGATGTGTATTGTCCATCGATGCAAGCATGAGGCATTTGGTCGTGGCACAGTCAATAACCCAAATCTTGCGGATCTCCCTATCCGCAACAGAAGATTCAGGGCCTGGGCTGGGTGGGGCTGAGGCAGTGAGGACATATGATACCTTATCATATGTGGGTGCAATGTTAATGTTCCTCAGCCAGTCTTTATAGTTCGGTCCGGTTATCTTATTTTTCTCTAACAAAAGCTTAAGTCCAGTCATGGGTATCTGCTATTAGGAGAGAGAAAAGAATACACTCAGCGAAATCTCTTGCAAAGATTAGATCGGTTATTTATCTCATCTTATTGATGTCTCCCACTACTTTTATAATATTTTCCTTCAAACCTTAAAAAGAAAATTAGCCAGGATTAATTACATTCTACAACTTTGCTAACCGTTCAGCCAGGCCAGTGTCGGTACCTTAAGGGAGGTTCCCCATGCTTTCGCACTGACATAATTAAAATAAACCTCGCTTTCCCAGACACGTTGCCCCGTTGACACCTTTCTAGACACCTAATGGGTTAGCTAATTGTAAAGTGCAAAACTCTCCTGGTAACAACTATTGATCATAGTGAGATCGGGATCCAACTATCTCATAGAAAGTATGCAATCTCATTGCAAATTTCAACTCTTGAAACTCCCGATATGGTTTTCCACCCTTAGCACTCATGACCATGGTTATGGTCAACATATCATAACCACTAGTCAAGTTCTACCCGTCATTTCATGATTAATTAGACCCACCCGCTTGAACCTTAGCTATGGTCAATATAATCATGTGACTGTCCTAATTAATCGCATCATATGCTGTGTAGGAAGTCATCACCCAGCTACCGTACGCTACGCCTTGGCTATAGTCAATATACGTAGCACGAATACTAAGCACTCTACTTTCTAAAATAATAGAGGGCTGCGAATGGTTTTTAAGAAAACATTTAACGCTTTGAACTTGATATCGTTGTAGAATCAAATGGTTTTAAAAGGAGTGGCTTAAGCTCTGCATTTTGAAAACTTTCTTTTCATAAAAAGCCGAGTAGGTTTCAAATCCGATTCTACAACATCTTTTAGGTTTATTTTTCTTTACATTAATCTCATTAATGTAGTCCCATCATATAAGTCCTTAAGCCATCATAGAAAAATAAACAAACATAGAACGTATGCTTATGCCATCCGCATTCGCCACAGTGTCCCGTTATGCACCGTTAGATTACATAACTAAGGGCATAGTGGGGCGGGACTAGCGCAGATTCAAAAAATAATCAACGTTTGTTATATATCATATATATAATACACCATTCGTCTCAGCATATAAAGTGATCACATCACAGAATATCAACAGCAGAGTCACATATATGATAATATACGATATACTAGGAGGTCCGTATTTTGTATTTAGCCAACAAGAGAAAATACGGATTCCACGGTCATGATGAATAGCCAAGTCCACATCCCTAGACCCCTCTCGTAAGTGACCTACAACTTCTAGAGTTAGGAGACCCGGTCTCGACTCGTTGAGATGGCCTCCCACTGGACCCTAAAACCTGGTCACTTATGCTCCCTACCTTGGGTCTATCCTAATGTGGAAATATAAATAATATACAACAATGATGACATCATCCTCAACCCGGAAGTGCCCCAATAAAAGAATAATACATAGAATGAATTTTACATGAATGAAATGAAAAACTCTTATCTCACACAAAACCCCCGGCCATTCAATCACGACGATCCTATACATCATATCTCAGCAACACATAACATCACATGTCATCAACGTACGTAAGTATGCGTACCCCAATTGTCGTTGACGTATAGCAACGAAACCGGCGATACACCACATACTAAACTTACGGTCGCAGAAAAGAGAATGAAAAAACTACAACAATTGGAATCATCAATGCCTTTAGGCATCATAAACCCAGAATATCACATATTCTGGATTTCATGCCAAACGATGCAAATCTTACATTTAGGTCTCATCTATGAAAACAACTTTTCATAGGAAGTCGGGTAATTCAACAAGATTCCCGATTCCACTCGAGACCGAAATGTTAAATTTGCACGCAACTAATTACTTTTCACAAAACTAATTAGTATAGATTCCAATTATTGTATCACATTCATAAATATCTAGACGATGTTAAACGTTTCAATCAAATTAACAAACACCTACATTTCCTAGAGAGCTCAACACTTGGGCAAAGTTAAAATACATAAAACATGCCATGGTACCTTGGACCAACCGTAGAAGGGTCAATCCTTGCCTCACCTATAGCGCCGCGGAACTATGGCAAACCCTAGGATTTCGCCGCGGTTCCGTGGTCATAGAATCGAGTTAGGTTTACGTTCTTTTAGAGGGTCCATAGAATTACCTGCATGATTTTTCGAATATTTTTAGCTTAGAAAATTCCAACTTTTGGAAAATTTTCAGAGGGGGTTATGAGGTGGTGTTTGATGTTTGTTCGAACTGCTAAACGTCATCTAGGTTACCTAAAACAATGTTAAAATTACGAATATGAAATACTCCGAATAGTCTTTACTGAAAGATAACATCACATGAAATTTTAGTAAAAACAAACAATACTTTAAACTCCAAACCCATATACCAGAGCACCAGACAAAAACGAGGTCCAAACAACATGGGAAAACTGGGCAGGCCGGATTTTTTGAGAATTTTGGCTCAAATCCGGTGGAAGGGTCTCGTTTTCGTTTGGTGTTCATATTACATCATATGTAACATTCTGCAACTGCTTTAAAAAAATTTTGACGCTCTGAAAAATTCGACGGAGAGCAGGTTTAGGGTTTCTGTTTTCGAAGTTGTTTCGGTTTCGTAATTTATTTAACATCATCTAAGTTTTTAGCCTGGCTCTGATACCACGGTAGGGAATTTGCGTAGCACCATGCCTAGGGTTTGTCTTGCATCAAACATGCCACAACAAAAATTTTAGGGTTGCTAAGCAATACAAACCATGAATCAAACTAGAAATTTTAGGTAACAAGGCAAGTATCACATACAAATAATAGTCTAACACTAAGAGGAGAGTAATACAACCTTTGTAGACCTCCTCTTTGTGACTCTTTGGATCAACTTGGTGTTTGAACCGGTTCGCTTGAGTCCCTCGAAGTCCACGACGATCCACCACGGAGTCCCTTTATACAAGCTCCTAGCTTCACTTGATCAAGATGGAAGTGAAGTAAACAATCTACACTAGTAGGCTAAACTAACATAGATTGGTGATGTGGGTTATGTTCTCACTTAAAAACCTTTTCTTTTTCTTTTCTTCACTTACTTTCCAAAACCTGGAGAGCTTGAATGAGGAAGAAGAAGAAAGAAGATGGTTAAGCTTAACTCTTGTGAGATAAAATGAGAATTATGTTATTAATCAAGATAAAGAGAGAGAGTGTCATCTTACCATAAACCATGGTTACAAAATATCGAGCTATTTTGATATTGAGTTAACAAAAACCATGGGCAATAAAACCTTGGTTTTTTCTTTGGTCAACAAAGGAAGAGTGTAGAAAACTAGCCATGATTTTATTCCCATTTTCCTTTTCTCAATAACCAAAATATATAAATATTTCTCCATGTGAGTCTTGCATTGCCATTTCCATTGTATCATCATCCATGACACATGTATGCATGCATATGTGCATTCATATCAATATATACATACGTACACTCATATTGTATCACATATCACAGATAGCTAGACGACGTTAAACATTTTGATTGAATCAACAAAATCCTAAAACTCCCAGAGATCTTAACACTTGAGACAGTTAAAAGTACCCAGAACATGCTACAAGCACTTACGGATCAGCACAAGAAAGGCACGCTCCCTGCCTCACCAACAGCACCACGGAATCACCGCAAATAGCCCATATTGGCGGCGGTTCCACGGCCGTTTGGTTGAGTTGGGCTGTCTTTTTTCTTGGGGATCCATAGAATACCCCGATTGATTTTTTTAGTATATTCAATCTGGAAAAATCCAACATTTGGAAAAATTTTCATAGAGCTTGGGATGTTTAGGTTTTAGGGTTCGATCGAACAGTTTAACGTTGTATAGGCCACTCCTAATACTCTAGCTTGGCGCTGATACCATTGCTGTGTTCCTTAGCACCCTCACCATGTTTTCTAAGGCATCGGGCATGCAATTTTAAAAAAACCTAGGGTGCTAAGAAACCTATTACCAAGGATTTATCTAAATAATTAGGGTTTAACTAAGAAAGTAAACAACTTTACTCTAAGTGAACAAGGAATACAACCTTTGTAGACCGGCCCTTCACTTCAAAAGCTTCTTTTAGTAGTCCCTTCGCTCTAAGTACTGGTCTCCAGGACTCTCGTTAGGAACAAGCTTGCATATAGATCTTCGAGGTCGAAGATGATCTACGTCGATGAATCTCTAATTCAAGCTATCTCTTCACTAATTGAGAATTAGTGAAGTAAATAACCTATACTAAATGTCTAGTCTAGTGTAGATTGATGAAATAAGAATTTTGCTCACTTTAGAATAATTTTTCTCACCCTTTTTCTTCAGCTCAAGAAAACCTAGAAAGCTTAGTTAAGATGAAGAAGATGAAGTGGTGAATGAATCAATAATAGAATGGCAACCATGGGTGAGAAAATATCATATATAACTCATGTAGAGACTTAACCAAGGCTAAAGATAATGGTTATGTTAAAAAATATCTAGAGTAAAATAAAATTAGTGGACTAAGTCAATGGTTCTACATGCTTCCAAAAGCATCTCAAGCCATGACTAATTTCCACCTAATTTTGAATTTCCCTTAATAATTAAATCCCCACATTATCTTAAGTATGGTATGAGTCTCATGCACATAAGTCCAATGCATCATCTTGCATGACACAAAATAAATACGTTAACATATGTAACATATATATTAAATGTATAATGAGAAAAGCAATTCTTAAGTGAGTTAATATTGGTTAATGTATATTAATAAATCAAATATATAATTATACATTAAATCATTAAATGAACATTTGATTTAATAACCCGGCTGTATAGCATACAACCGACTAATATCATTTATTATCAACTTATCGAATCAACACTTGATTCAATAACCCGGCAATATCACATATAACCAACCGATATCACAAATTGCGAGATTAGAGTACGGTATCATATACACGTATTAATTTCGGTCCCGCACATATCATATATGTGCCCTACTTCGTTTCTTCAGAGCCAGGAAACCTCTGTTTCGGACTTTAAAAAGTCGTCAATACGCCGGCAGTAGGTGATGATCATATCAGTCACCCACAAGTCGTCAGCTGTACTAGCTGGACGTTACGGCTACGCAGGTTTTGAGTGATCAGAAGATCAACAAGCAAGCCTGCTCATACTCCTTTGAATCCAATAGTAACACTACCCTACAGTCCGGTCTCTTCGGCTAATATGTCGCATATCAATCCTGGGGGTGGTAAACGTCAGACCCTAATAGCTTGATATGTCATGCCGATGTGAGGCTCATAACGGGTCGAGAAACTACTGATAGCACTTACCGGTAAATCTCAGTATCAGCCCTGGCCAGGACTTCCAGTTATAGCCAATCGAGCACCGCGTTGTTGGATATAGTGCCCTCAAGGCAATTATCATAGTCGCAGGCATATGATCATGATGATTGAGGGAGAACCTATACCGATAAAACAGTCTTACTCGAGATGATAGTGTGCTATCTTGTTTGTCTTTATCATCATGTATATATTGATAAAGCCCTTAGGATCTTGCTTGACTACCAGCATTCTGATGGCGATCACATACGTGGGAGCTGGGGGTCTATAAGCACATTCTTAAATGTCCCTAGTCGTGGGAGTATCGAGACTGGGCATCGATACTCCAGTGTAGACTGTTGTATACTTATGTAGACCCTGACGAGGGGCGGTGGCCGTTCTCACAAGCCATTGGTGTTAATTGTTCACCTAAGATAGTATACAGGTGCTCATTGGGTTATAAGTACACTGGACGGACTCGCCGGGAACTTGCTAGTTGGTATTATACCTATAGTCAGATAGCAGTTCCCTGATGACATGTGTACAGGTTAGTCTGTCGACCTGAGATCGTCATTTATCTCATGTGAGTTCCCACTGTGCTTTGATTACTACCCTACCACGGCTCAAATGAATTGTGCAAACAGGTTTTAGTTGGGTACAGTCCCGAGCTACATGGAGGCAGTGAGCGGATCGTCGGGGATTCGTCTCTCCTGGTATTGGGGGTTGATATCGCGCAGTGCACGGGTGGCCATCACTAGAAATCCTCGGCCGGGGTATGTGAGAATTACCGATCCAGGATCGATAGTTTCTCGGGTTGTCATGAGTTTCATAGCGACACGAATTACCGCGTTGTTAGGGGTCTGACTTTATCCACCCCCTAGACTCGGTATGCGATACTCTTAGACGAACAGACCAGACTGTACGGATATTGTCACTGATAGGCTCAGTAGGGGTTTGGATGAGTTTGCTTGTCGGCCTTCCTTTCGCTCAATACCCGGGTAACCGTTACGTACAGCTAGTGCCGCTGACGTACTTGTGGTTAAACCCACTGCCTGCGTATCGACGAGTCTTTAAAGTCCCATACAGAGGGTTTTCATGGTTCAGCCGATATGGTGTTGGTGACGTATGTTGATACATACAGGTGTCTGATTAAATATGTGTACGGACTGCACAGATTTTAATCGGACGGTTGATAATACCAGCGGCTTAGGATTAAGCCAGATTGTTAAATCAAGTTTTGATTTAATAATATACATATGTATTTATAAATATGTATTCTAGTATTATTGCTCACTATTTATTTTCTTTCTTTGGCTATTCGTATTTTCGTATGAATACGCGTATGTGTATTTTGTTACATGTACCGGGAAGCTTTCCGTATTTATACGGAATGGCTTCTAGAAGATGGCTCCTCATTATTGATTTTCTTTTGAAGATCATTTTGTTTATAATGAGGTGGAAAAGGTGACATGGCTAGGCATGGGTCTTTTGGTCAAAGCATGGACTTTGGCAATGTAGAGATTGGTATGGGTAATTGTTTATGCTTAATTTTCGTAAGTGTTTTGTGGGTGCATTTTATGAGGGAGGAGAGAGGGGCCGGCCACATTAAGGGTGGGTTTTCCTTTGATCATATTATTCATTTATTTGGGCTCTCTCTCTTGCTCACTCTCATACACACACCCAAAACCACTTAGCCAATTTTGTTTATGCCACTAGTTTAGCTCACCCTCTTCATCTTCTTCTTGAGATGCTCACTTGAGCTCATGATTGAGAGAAAGCTTTATAGTGACACTATCCTACACTCCCCACTCTCCACTACTAGCAATTTTGAAGAGTCGGTTGGTTCGCTTGGCGAACCTGAAGCTTGCGCCGTTTCCCTCAGATGGATCATCGGAGATGAAGGAAGACCGGCGACCAAAGTCGATCCACATCACTTGCAGCTTGGAAATAGTTGAAGACCCGAAGGACTTGGTTCATTAGGTATAACCATTCTATCTCTTTTTGTTTGGTTTGCTAGTTTTAAGGTTAATGGTTTCGATCTTGGAATCGGGTAATGGTAGCGCCGGCTTTTTGAAAATTTTTGTTCCGCATATGGCCACGGTTCAATGGTTGGGGCACTCGCATAACCCAACATGGTATCAGAGCCACCCATTAAAACCTACTTGCTAGTTTGAACATGCTTAAAATCTCGATCGATCAAAATTTCCAAATCAATTTTCCAATTTTCCTATTTTCTGTCGATTTCTGAAAGTGCACCAAAAATGTTTCAGTATAGTGTAAAAATCCGTGCATGCAATTTTAGAGCACCACAAGAAATTTGGAAGCTTGAATCAATTTTTTTGCCGAGGAACCGCCGCAAAATAAGCCATTTGGCGGCGGTTCCGCCGCTCTTTTGTGGCTAAATACGTCCAAATTTTTTCTGTCACTCTCTGACATGGCAAAATGATTTTTGTGATATATTGGTTTGGCCCAGAATCTTTTGGGTATTGGATTTGCTTTTGGGGCCTTTACGGATAAGTTTAGTCGATTGAAATTTAAACTGTGTAATTATCAGTACTTAGTTTAGCGTATGCCACCGTGAATGTCACTCGATCGGTAAACCCGTCAAACTACTATATGTCCTTTTAGACGAGTTTGCGAACGTGACATTCACGTTGATGTTCTGTGTTTGTGCTGATATTGTGGATCGGATCGTCGTGGTGGATAGCCTGGGTGCAGTGGTAGTGCAGTTTAGATTCATTTGTACATTTGATATTGCAGGGCGAGCGTCCGACATGTGGACTGCCGTCACTGGATGTTTGTATATTATTCTTTTAGGGCATGACCGGGCTGAGGTCGTTGTCACCCTTGTATATTATTTTCTTTTCTGTACTAGGATTACCCCGCGGAGGAGTGCACGGATTGCCGGGTTCTAGAGGGAAACAGATCCGCATCTAATGGCGTTGAGACGGAAAGGACCTTACTCTAGAATTGGCGGGCTATTCGCCGCACTCGTAAGGGGTATAGGTTGACCCAAGGAGGGGTGCTCAAGTTACCGGATTCCGTGAAGTTCTGGGTGGTCCATTCACTTTACTGAAGGGGGCTACCTCGCTTCAGGTTTTTGGCGGGTAACTTGCCGTGCTTGTAGGGGTCTAAGTGTTCATTGCACAGGCTATCCATACGGCCAAGGGAACGTCGGGTTTTCAGTTGTGGCTCAAAGGAAACCCGGTGCTCCCAGATTATCTCTATTGTTCTGTGATGCTTATTACTTTTCTGTGATGTTGCATTTATCATGCCTAGGACGACTGTTATATATATTCATATATACTAGTAGATGTTGTATATGTTTTGCACCTGCGCTAGCCCAGTCCCCGCTCCGTCGTTAGTTAAATAACCTAACGGGTGATGACGGGACCCAGTGGCGAATGCGTATGACATATACGTATATTTTATTTTCGTTCTTTTCTGGTGTGATTAATTGATGGGACTGTGTTGATTCTTATCAATACAAGGAAAACAAACCTATTTATATGATGTTGTTGGAACCAAGATTTTTTAAAAAACTGACATTACAGACGTACGCTTTTGCTTTGCATCATGGTATTCAGTTTGGAATATCCTGCACCTCATTCGACGAGGCAAGGGCCGAGATCTCTTCATCGGGAGTGACCCCTTGAGTAAAAGTTTGCGCCAACGTAATAACTTCACTATAGTCGATTACTTTTTGCTTTGCATCGTGGTATTCATTTTGGAATATCCTGCACCTCATTCGACGGGGAAAGAGCCGAGATCCCTTCACCGGGAGTGACCTCTTTAGTAAAAGTTTTCGCTACTATACTTCTGTAAAAGCACTTTGATTCCTTCAACGAGATCAAGTTCATTACGTTAAAGGTTTTTCGCCAAAAACCAGCCGTAGCCCTCCGTCATTTCAGCTTAGTATTGCTTAGTATTCATGCTGCGTTTGTTGACCTTGTCAAGACGTAGTGTGCGGTAGCTCTGTAATATTTTTCTGTCGCAAGGAAATATGGATTGGTTAGGACAGTCGTTCGACCTTGTTGACCTTGTCAAGGGTCTGTGCGGGTGGTTCTAATGCAATCAAGATAATGACGGGTTGAACTTAACTAGGACCCTTTGACTTGTTGATCTTGTCAAGGTCACTTGGATCCTAGGGGTAAAAATCACATCGGGAGTTTCAAACATATAGAAAACTTGCCAGGCATGCGCATACCTTCTGGAGTGTGATGACTTGAGTGGCTTCCATCAAGTTATCATACGATGATAGTTGGATCCCGATTCCCACTGATAAGTTGGTTTACTCCTCGGGTGATTCCAACTAATTCTTCTTTTAGGTTTGTAGGAGAATTTGAGGATACAGTGGGAGAAATTCAGGTTTGAGTGCACGCAGAGTGTTTCTTTTCTCTCTCTCTCTTTTTGACAGCGACCATGACCCGAACCAAGACTATAACTCAGTAACCAAGTTAACCGAACTTTTTTAAAAACAATGGCTTTTAGATTGTCTGAGTTGCATACAACATTGCCACTCCTTCTCTTACCCTTTGCTATTCTCCAGAACACCCCATATCACTACGAACATCCACTTCCATTAGATAAAACCATCGTATGGTTATATACGAACTCGAAGGAACTTTTTTGAGGATGGTTTCTGGTTCTGGAGAAATTGAATAGGACTATTCAGTTGTCTTTTCGTTTTACCTTCTCTAAGGTTGTGAGGGCTCCTAGGATTAGGAGACAGTAAACCTATTACGCTTATTGGATAGTCTTCTTCCAAACTATAGGCAGGTGCCGAAAGGTAGGGAATGAAGAAAACCAATTAGCCTAAGTGTGGTGTGCAGAAGTTAATAAGTAAAGAGAAATAAAGGGATTAGAAAGAGGGTAAAGTAAAATGCGATTGCAATGATTCAAGACCAAGCCACATATTTCATCGCCACTCCTACTTCACCTTTGTATTTCTCGAGAACACCCCGTATCACTACGAACATCCAATTCCATTGGATAAATCAATCGTATGGTTATATACAAACTCAAAGGAACTTTTTCAAGGATGGATTCTGGTTCAGGAGAAATAGAATATGGATTATTCAGTTGTCTTTTATCATCACCTTCTCTCAGGTTGCGAGTACTCCTAGGATTAGGAGAGTACAATTATTATGCTTATTGGATAGTCTTCTTCCAAACCATAGCCTGGTGCCGAATAGTTGGGAAGGAAGAAAACCACTTAGCTTAACGATGGTGTACAGATAATGACTAAGGACAAATAAAGTGATTTGGAGAGATGGCAACGAAATATACTGTTGCAGTCATGAATCTGGATAATGGAAGAGGCATTACTAGGAATACAAGGATACCCCTTCGAAACATTTTCATGTTTCAGTTTCACTATGCGTTGTTAATAGAAAACTGATTTCCCAATTGGATACTTACTCCAGGGTATGTATTTACCATGTTCGATTCTCACATCTGTATGGTTTTATAGATGGAATTAGGTGATCATCCTCATTATATCGGAATTCATTGTAATTGGTGATATTTGAGGAAATCACCAGGGTACCGTTTTCAGCCTACAACGTACAAGGTTTGAGTTATTAAACTCAAAGGCTTTATACAAAGTATTGTATGTTGTCCAGTGTCCATTAGAACAAAAGGCCTGGTACTCGTACTATATTCTATTTACTTGTGACTTCTCCAGTTTTAGACACGTGTTTCGTAGAAATACAAAGTCAAAGTTTTGAGAAGTTATTGGAGCAAGAATAAAGTAGAGAGCCAGGTGTCGCAAGTATCGGGATTCTTCAAGGTGATCGGAGATGTAGATACTTGTGTTATGGTATTTAGTTAATAGTGATGGTTTTGAGAAACTTGTTTCTCTTTCAGGTTACTCATAATTAGATGCACTCCTAAGTTGAGTAATGTTGATTTGCCTTTCTCCATTTAGTTGGCATGCACTGGAAACAGCTGCATGATTTGAATCCGGTTCCAATTAAATTCGTGCTTTTGTTTCTATATTAGATATATATAGAATCAATTTATATCTTAACAATGTTAATGTATAGGGAGTCGTCCGGCTGATGCTTAAAACCAGAATCCGGATAAACTCAAGGCACGTTTCAGTAATTACTGTTTGTAGGTTATCCCGGGCTTTGACGAGGGTTAATTTTCTACCATCAGGGAGATCAATATTGATATTGTTCTTGACTCGCCACAGTTTTAGTAAGATGGATTTTTTCAGAAAAACGGTAGTGGGAGTATGGTAGACTGGAAGTGATTCCAGAACCGCAAACGATTACTAAAAATTTAATAGGACCTAAACATTCAATCAGGTTTGATATTCCATTGGCCACTCCGCAGATATGGTGGGTTACCTCAGGCACCCGAGAGGTACTTCGGTAGCCTCAAGAACGGTGACAGTGAGGTTCTTGTTTACCCAGACTTGACACTACTGTTGTTCCAGACTATGAGACCCGGCAGGAGTATGAGTATAGCGTCATTCTAAACTAGCTTTAGAAGTGCACGTGTATATGACTCAGCCAGAGTGTTGTCGTAGTCAGTGGGAGCAGCGGAAGCATAGTGGAAAAGTAGCTTGTGTCTATTTATAGACTAAAAGCGGATATAGCAGAGATAGTGTTAGTGTATATGCCCTAGAGGCCATTACTGTATCATACTAGTTTGTATATTACTTAATGGATGCTTGGGATATTCACCTTGTATATACAATCTTGCTCAAAATAGTAGTATGCTACTTGGTTTGTTTCTACTTCAATGTGTACTTGTGTTTATTTCAGTATATCACTTATACGCATTAGTGGAGCCCTTAGGATCTTTGCTTGATTACCAGCGTTGTGATGGCAGTCACACTAGTGGGGGCTGGGTAATCTATAAGCACATCCTTATTCAGGTCCCTGGTCGCAGGACTATCGAGACAGGGCATCGATACTCCGGAGTAGACCAGCGCATGCGCTTCTCATCCCAGTGTGGGAGACGGTCTGTCCCACAGCCGTCAGTACGTCGTACTTGAGATAGTATGCGGGTGCTCGTTAGGTTACGGGTACACTGGACAGGACTCGTCGGGAACTGACTAGTTGGTATTATACCTATCGTCAGTTATCAGTTCCCAGGTGACATGAGTACAGCTTAGTCCGCTGACTTGACACTGTCACTTCGCCTCGGGTGTGTTCCCACTGTACTTTGATCACTACCCTACCACGGCTCAAAGGAGTCGTGCAAACAGGTGGTGGTTGGGTGCAGTCCCGAAGCACTTGGAGGCAGTGACGGTTAGACAGGATTCGTCTCTCCCGGTATTGGGGGTTGACATCGCGCTGTGTCTAGGAGAGCCATTACACGAGTAGTCCCTGGCCAGGGCAAACGAGATATACTGGTAGGTTTCCAGTGTTATCTCAGGGTGTATTGGGCTTCACTCCGGCACGACTTGTACCGCTATTGGGGGACTGACGTTTACCGCCCCCTAGGCCCGCCATGCGATGTATCAGACGAACAGACCGGACTGTATGGAGAATGTCACGCTCAGGCTCAGTAGGAGTTCAGATGGGTTTCGCCTCGTCAGTCTTCTTGTCGGCATTACCTGGGGACCGTTACGCACAGCTAGTGCCGCTTGCGGTCTGTGGTTAAACCCACTGCCAGCGTAGTGTTGAGTCTTTAGAGTCCCACACAGAAAGCTTTTCGCCTTTAGGCAAAAGAGTAGAGGTCGCATGGTATTGCGACAGGTCGCATGGTTTTGCGACAGGGTTCGGTCACATCCGTGCACTTGTGCACGTACAGTGTCCGGACAGTTTACACTAGCGGGCTTTGGTTTAAGCCAGATCCTAGTGTACCTTATGGGATTGGATTTATCCAGTTTGCATTCGTGTTCCTCGGAACGCGGATGCGGGTGTGTATGCACAGTTGACAGGGAGGCAGAGGCAGTGGATTCTCATTAGGGTTGTTGACAGTTGACCGTTGACTTTTGACTTTTTGCTCAACCCTAATGAGAATATGATATGTGATTAACTATTATATTAATTAAGTATTATGGTGATATGGTTGTTGACTTGTTGACTTTTGTTGACTTGTTGACTTTGGTGACTTGTTGACTTTTGTTGACTTGTTGACCGGTTGACTAGGCTTGACTAGTTGACCATCATGATAACCATGGTTATCATTTCATGCCAAAGACTTTTTTCTTGCTTGTTTTTTGAGTAATATGAGTGCATGATATGATAACCTTATGGTTGCTTCTAACCATCACCAAAAGACTTTTTTGATATGATGAGTTATGATCACTTTGGATTATGAGAGGGTGAGAGAGAAAAGAGAGCCTCATTCTTGCTTGCTCATTCTCTCTCTTGTTCTTGAGCTCTCCCCTTGCTCTCACCCTCAACCTCTTGCTCCCTCTCTTGATCTATGGTTCTCTTGTCTCATGAGTTGAGAATCAAGAACCATAGATAAAATCCCATTCTACTTCCTCTCTACTCATTCTAGTTCACTAGGTTTAGCAAACCAAGTGAACTAGTTTCTTCAAAGACCGAAGAAGGAGCTAAAGGTTGGAGCTTTCAAGTGGATCTATCTTCGGCGTACGGAGACGACGAGAAGGAGCCATCGGACCACCACCGGAGCTTGAAGAGAAGGAGTTCAAGTTTAGGTATAACCATCTTCATCCGAGTAGCTAAACATCTTTAGCTTAGTTTGCTAGTTTTAGTTTAGGTAACGATCCCGACCATAAGTTAGTCCATGTTGCCTCTTGCGATAAAAATTCGTTTTTTATACCGTTTCCGCCTCCCCGTAAGAACCGGGGGTCGCAATATGGACTTACAGTGGTATCAGAGCCTAACTAAACTTAAACTAGCTAGGTAGTAAAGTGTAACGAAGTTCGGAACCGAAAAAATCACAAAACCGGAAAACTACAAAAACTGAGTTTCTGTTGAATTTTTTTCTGGTCAAAATGAAAAACTTCATACTCCTAAATTCGTCTCAGGGTTTTGTTAGAACACCCATGAAAAACGATTCACCAATTCGTCTAAACCGCCGCGCTTCCGCCGCGTGACCCTTCTTGGCCGCCGCGGAAGCGCCGCGGTTTGTTGTCTTTAGTGCGTCGTTTTTCGTGCAGTGTGTGTCTGTGTTGGTTTTGGGATTTTTGAGATATATTATATGTGCCCAGATTTTACAGAAAAGAAATTTCCTTTTGGGGTCCTATAATTCCGTATTTTTTCCGAACTTCATTGCACTTTGACTATGATGGTTATATCTGTGATGTTTGCATGTATTGAACGTCGGCTAATCGCTATAAGTCGATTAGTCGGGGTTATACATGATCTGTAATGTGCTGGAATGTGTATATAAATATGTTGGATTGTCGCGGGTGAATAGCCGGGGGTTGTGAGACGAGAGTTTACTTTTCTTGCAATTCATGTAAATTTGTAAATTGATGTAATAATTATTTGTTTGGCCGCACAACCGGGTCGGGGTTGTAGCCGTCATTGTATAATTTCTTTTTACTGTTTTGCTCCTAGGATAGACCCGTGGAGGGGTGCACAAACTACCGGGTATGCCGAAGTGTCGAGTGGCCTACTCATGGAGATGAGGGAGGTTGCTACGCTTCGGGTACTTGGCGGGTAGTTTGCCGTACCCGTAGGGGTCTTGGGTGGGGTTTTGGCTATTCACCGCGACCGTGTTATCTGTTTTTGTTACAGGCTCGTACAAATTACAGATTACTAGTATATCCAATGTATTTATCTGTGATCTGAAATGTTTATCATTGCTTACTATTTAGGCGTTGCTTATGTTTTACAGACGCGCTAGCCCAGCCCCCGCTCTGTCGTTAGTTAAGTAACCTAACGGGTAATGACGGGGCCCAGTGGCGAATGCGAATGGCATAAGCGTACGTCATATTTTGGTTGTTTTCTGCAATGGTAGGGTTAAATGATGGGACGCATTAAAAGTACTAATGCAAGAATATCACGCATTAAAAGAACTAATGCAAGATAATAAACCAAGTTAAAGTCGTTGGAACACTTTCGAAAAACCACTCGGTTCTTTTCAAAATAACTTTTAAATGCGGAGCTTGAGCCACTCCTTCTAAAAGCTATCTCGTTCCATCGATTAAATCAAGTTCACTACGTTCACGGTTTCGCCAAAACCATCCGTAGCCCTCCGTCGTTTCACATGAATAGTCAATAGTATTCAAGCTGTGTTTGTTGGCCAAAGTCAAGGCACAGTGATTGGTAGCTATTGGGTATTCATGTGCAGCATAGATAGATGCGTTGGTTTGGAACAGTCGTACTGCCTTGTTGGCCAAAGTCAAGGGTAGGTGCGGGTGGATTCAAATTAACCTGGAGAACGACGGGCAGAACTTGACATGTGACTTATGATTTGTTGGCCAAAGTCAAGGTCATAAGAGCATGGGGCAAAAATCCACATCGGGAGTTTCATAAGTACTGAAACTTGCTAGATTTGCATACCATTTGGAGTGTGATGATTCTGGTAGGATTCCTTCAGTTTCGTCACGCGATGATATTTGGATCCCGATCCTACTGTGAGTATATGCTACTCCTCGGGAAATTTCTCACTTAACGATCAATGCTATAAACCTAGTAGGTGCCTAGAAAGGTGTTAGAGGGGCTACGCCCCCAGGGAAAAGAGGTTCTCTAATTAAGGAACTTCGCGAAAGCGTTGGAAAACCTCCCTCGAAGTACCGACACCGGCCTGGCTGAACGGTTAAGCAAGTATTGTACGGTGGGATTGATCCCGGCTAATTCTTCCTTTATGGTTTGAGGAGGGATTCGAGAAACAGTGGGAGCCATCCTGTTTAGACAAACTAAAAACCACTCTAAACTTGCAAGAGCATCATGCTGAGTGTTTCTTCTTCTCTCTCCTAATTGCAGCGACCAATCAACATGACTGGACTTAAGTTACTCCTAGATAAAAACAAACTGACAGGGCCAAACTACAAAGATTGGCTCAGGAATGTCACGATAGCAATCACTTATGACAAGCTGGGGTATCTTCTTACCACCAAAGCTCCCCCTGTCCCTGGTCCAACTTCCAGCGTCGCGGATAAGGAAATCCGCAAGACTTGGGAGATTGATAGCGCGAAGGCCAAGTGCCTCCTGCTTGCCTCGATGGACAACGAACATCAGAGGAGGCATGAGAATATGGACATGGAGTCCATATTGCTCCATACAAAAGAACTGTATGGAGAGCAATCACGTATCGCAAGATACGAAGCGTCGAAAAAGTTGTTTTCGACAAGAATGGCCGTCGGATCATCAGTAGCCGAGCATGTGCTAAAGATGATCGGCTTCATTGAGGAGCTCGCTGACCTAGGGATCACATTGGAGAGTGAGCTATATACGGATATAGTTCTCCAGTCCCTTCCTTCCACTTACGCCCAGTTTATACTGAACTTCAACCTACAAGAAAAAGAGGTTGAACTATCAGAGCTCCTCAACATGCTGAGGAGCGCAGAGGGCACCCTACAGAAAGGTAGGGAAACATCCACTTTGTTTGTAGGAGGATCATCTTCTTCTAGGTCCAAGGCGAAAGCCAAGGGAAAGAAGAAGAAGGCCCCCGCCAAACCAAGGGGCGGTGTTGGTAAAGTGGATACGAAGGGAAAAGGCAAAGCAACAAAGATAGCGGGGAAGCTTGTGGATAAGGAAGAATGCTTCTATTGTCATAAGAAAGGACACTGGAAGAATGATTGCATGGCCTGGAAGGCCAGAACACAGGAATTGAAGCAGGTTGCAGCTTCAGCTTCAGGTGTGTATGTTATTGAAAATTGTCTTTCAATAAACTCTACTTCCTGGGTATTGGATACCGGATCAGGATCTCATATCTGTAATTCTTTGCAGGCGTTGAGAAACCGTAGGGTTTTGAAGGCAGGTGACATGACCCTCAAAGTTGCGAACGGAGCTAGCATGGATGCTAAAGCCGTGGGGGACTATCACCTGGGAATGTCAGATGGACATGTTTTGGTTTTGCGTAATTGCTTTTTTGTACCCAACGCAACTTGTAATATCATTTCTGTATCTTTAGTTTCTAAAGAAGGTTATGAATTTGCGTTTGTAAGTAATGTTGTAAACATTCACCTTAATCAAGTTTTGATTGGGTCAGGTACATTGAGTAATGGTATATACGTGTTAAACCAACCACAAATTTTCAACGTCCAGAATACACACAAAAGAAAGTCTCCGGAAATAAATCAGACTTTCTTATGGCATTGTAGATTGGGTCACATCAATGAGAGAAGGTTGACTAAGTTACATACAGAAGGATATTTGAATGCGTTCGAATATCAATCGTATGCCACTTGTCAATCTTGTCTCAAAGGAAAGATGACAAAGACTCCGTTTACTGGACATGGAGTAAGAGCGAGCGAGCTCTTGGGACTCGTACACAGTGACGTGTGCGGTCCAATGTCTACACATGCCCGAAGCGGACATTCTTACTTCATTACTTTTACGGATGACTTCTCAAGGTACGGTTATGTCTTCTTAATAAAACATAAGTCCGAGGCCTTTGGAAAATTCCAGGAGTATAAGAATGAAGTAGAGAAACAGACCGGCAAAAGTATTAAGATTCTAAGATCGGATCGAGGTGGAGAATACTTAAGTGCCGAGTTCCTGGACTATTTAAAAGAGAACGGAATTCTCTCTCAGCTTACTCCTCCATACACCCCGCAACATAACGGTGTATCGGAGAGACGGAACCGCACCCTATTGGATATGGTGCGGTCCATGATGAGTAACGCTGAGTTGCCGTGATCATTCTGGGGGTATGCGCTAGAATCAGCAGCGTACCTTTTGAACCGAGTTCCGACTAAGACTGTGCCTTCCACACCATATGAAATGTGGTGTGGGAAGAGACCCTATCTTAAGCACATTAAGACATGGGGATGTCCGGCTTTTGTCAAAAAGCAGCATGCGGACAAGCTCGAGGCACGCTCAGTACAGTGCAAGTTTGTGGGGTATCCAAAGAACTCAAAAGGATATTTCTTCTACTGTGAAGAGGAACAAAAAGTTCTTGTTTCTCGTCATGCCTACTTCTTGGAAACTGAGTTTTTGGAAAACCAGATAAGTGGGAGCACAGTAGAACTGGAAGAAATTCCAGAACCACGGACTGTTACTGAAAGTTTAGTGGAACCAGAAGGTTCGGAAGAACAGGACATTCCTACGCCGCTCCGCAGAAGTAGTAGGCAGTCTCATCCGCCTGAGAGATACTACGGTTTTCTCATAGACGGGGATAGAGAGGATTGCATCATAGATTATGATGAGCCTACTAGCTTCCAGCAGGCCGTTCAGAGCATTGACTCAGTGAAATGGCTGGATGCAATGCGGACCGAAATGGAGTCCATGTACACCAACAAGGTATGGACGTTGGACATTGCTCCAGACGGGGTAAAACCCGTAGGATGCAAGTGGATCTTCAAAAGGAAGATTGGTGTAGATGGACAGGTTGAGACCTATAAAGCTAGGCTGGTAGCAAAGGGTTTTCGTCAAAGACCTGGCTTGGACTACGACGAAACCTTTTCTCCAGTAGCCATGCTGAAATCCATTCGGATCCTTCTTGCCATTGCTGCCTTCCACGATTATGAGATCTGGCAAATGGACGTAAAGACAGCTTTTCTAAATGGAAATTTAGAGGAGTGTGTCTATATGGACCAGCCAGAGGGTTTCATTCAGAGTGGGAGCAGCGGAAAGGTGTGCAAGTTGCTTAAGTCCATCTATGGACTAAAGCAGGCATCGCGGAGTTGGAACATCTGCTTTGATGAGACGGTCAAAGAATTTGGCTTTATCAAAAATCCAGATGAACCATGCATCTATAGTAGATTTGTAGCGAGAACTGTAGTATTCCTCGTTTTATACGTGGATGACATTCTCTTAATAGGAAATGATATTCCTATGCTACAATCTGTCAAGGGGTTCTTGTCACAAAGGTTCTCCATGAAAGACCTGGGTGATGCCTCATACATCCTGGGGATCCGGATCCATCGTGATAGATCCAAGAGGATATTGGGACTTTCTCAGTCCAGGTACATCGACACCGTACTGAAAAGATTCAGTATGGAAGATTCCAAGCGTGGTAACCTACCAGCTTGTCACGGGATCACCCTCTCTAAAGAGATGTCTCCCAAGACTGATTTGGAGAGGGATCGCATGTCTATTATACCCTACGCTTCTGCGGTAGGCTCTATAATGTATGCGATGTTGTGTACCAGACCGGATGTAGCTTATGCACTGAGTGTGGTAAGCCGGTATCAGTCAAACCCTGGGGAGAAACACTGGATAGCGGTAAAGAACATTCTCAAGTACCTGAGAAGGACTAAGGAGATGTTCTTGGTGTATGGCGGAAAAGACCTCCAGATCGAGGCCTTTGCTGACTCCAGCTTCCAGAGTGACAAGGATGATTCCAAGTCCATGTCGGGTTTTGTCTTTACCCTCAATGGAGGGGCGGTGTGTTGGAAGAGTTCCAAACAAGAAACCGTTGCAGACTCGACGATGGAAGCGGAATACATCGCTGCATCTGATGCCGCAAAAGAAGCTGTCTGGATGAGGAAGTTCTTGAAAGAACTTCAGGTGGTTCCGTCCATTGTTGATCCAATACCTCTGTATTGCGACAACAACGGGGCTATAGCATTAGCGAAGGAACCCAGGTCCCATCAGAGATCCAGGCACATCTTAAGGCGGTATCACCTGATCAGGGAGATCGTAGATCGCCAGGAGATCGAGGTTCGGAGAGTCGCTTCAGAAGATAACACTGCTGATCCATTCACCAAGGCCCTGCCCCAGACTCAGTTCGAGCGGCTGATCGAGATGATAGGTCTTCGATACGCCAGTACATGGCCTTAGTGCAAGTGGGAGATTGTTAGTGTATATGCCCTAGAGGCCATTACTGTATCATACTAGTTTGTATATTACTTAATGGATGCTTGGGATATTCACCTTGTATATACAATCTTGCTCAAAATAGTAGTATGCTACTTGGTTTGTTTCTACTTCAATGTGTACTTGTGTTTATTTCAGTATATCACTTATACGCATTAGTGGAGCCCTTAGGATCTTTGCTTGATTACCAGCGTTGTGATGGCAGTCACACTAGTGGGGGCTGGGTAATCTATAAGCACATCCTTATTCAGGTCCCTGGTCGCAGGACTATCGAGACAGGGCATCGATACTCCGGAGTAGACCAGCGCATGCGCTTCTCATCCCAGTGTGGGAGACGGTCTGTCCCACAGCCGTCAGTACGTCGTACTTGAGATAGTATGCGGGTGCTCGTTAGGTTACGGGTACACTGGACAGGACTCGTCGGGAACTGACTAGTTGGTATTATACCTATCGTCAGTTATCAGTTCCCAGGTGACATGAGTACAGCTTAGTCCGCTGACTTGACACTGTCACTTCGCCTCGGGTGTGTTCCCACTGTACTTTGATCACTACCCTACCACGGCTCAAAGGAGTCGTGCAAACAGGTGGTGGTTGGGTGCAGTCCCGAAGCACTTGGAGGCAGTGACGGTTAGACAGGATTCGTCTCTCCCGGTATTGGGGGTTGACATCGCGCTGTGTCTAGGAGAGCCATTACACGAGTAGTCCCTGGCCAGGGCAAACGAGATATACTGGTAGGTTTCCAGTGTTATCTCAGGGTGTATTGGGCTTCACTCCGGCACGACTTGTACCGCTATTGGGGGACTGACGTTTACCGCCCCCTAGGCCCGCCATGCGATGTATCAGACGAACAGACCGGACTGTATGGAGAATGTCACGCTCAGGCTCAGTAGGAGTTCAGATGGGTTTCGCCTCGTCAGTCTTCTTGTCGGCATTACCTGGGGACCGTTACGCACAGCTAGTGCCGCTTGCGGTCTGTGGTTAAACCCACTGCCAGCGTAGTGTTGAGTCTTTAGAGTCCCACACAGAAAGCTTTTCGCCTTTAGGCAAAAGAGTAGAGGTCGCATGGTATTGCGACAGGTCGCATGGTTTTGCGACAGGGTTCGGTCACATCCGTGCACTTGTGCACGTACAGTGTCCGGACAGTTTACACTAGCGGGCTTTGGTTTAAGCCAGATCCTAGTGTACCTTATGGGATTGGATTTATCCAGTTTGCATTCGTGTTCCTCGGAACGCGGATGCGGGTGTGTATGCACAGTTGACAGGGAGGCAGAGGCAGTGGATTCTCATTAGGGTTGTTGACAGTTGACCGTTGACTTTTGACTTTTTGCTCAACCCTAATGAGAATATGATATGTGATTAACTATTATATTAATTAAGTATTATGGTGATATGGTTGTTGACTTGTTGACTTTTGTTGACTTGTTGACTTTGGTGACTTGTTGACTTTTGTTGACTTGTTGACCGGTTGACTAGGCTTGACTAGTTGACCATCATGATAACCATGGTTATCATTTCATGCCAAAGACTTTTTTCTTGCTTGTTTTTTGAGTAATATGAGTGCATGATATGATAACCTTATGGTTGCTTCTAACCATCACCAAAAGACTTTTTTGATATGATGAGTTATGATCACTTTGGATTATGAGAGGGTGAGAGAGAAAAGAGAGCCTCATTCTTGCTTGCTCATTCTCTCTCTTGTTCTTGAGCTCTCCCCTTGCTCTCACCCTCAACCTCTTGCTCCCTCTCTTGATCTATGGTTCTCTTGTCTCATGAGTTGAGAATCAAGAACCATAGATAAAATCCCATTCTACTTCCTCTCTACTCATTCTAGTTCACTAGGTTTAGCAAACCAAGTGAACTAGTTTCTTCAAAGACCGAAGAAGGAGCTAAAGGTTGGAGCTTTCAAGTGGATCTATCTTCGGCGTACGGAGACGACGAGAAGGAGCCATCGGACCACCACCGGAGCTTGAAGAGAAGGAGTTCAAGTTTAGGTATAACCATCTTCATCCGAGTAGCTAAACATCTTTAGCTTAGTTTGCTAGTTTTAGTTTAGGTAACGATCCCGACCATAAGTTAGTCCATGTTGCCTCTTGCGATAAAAATTCGTTTTTTATACCGTTTCCGCCTCCCCGTAAGAACCGGGGGTCGCAATATGGACTTACAGATAGATCATCTATTTTTGATATGACAGTCATAGGTTTTTGACTTCATCAGAATAGGGGATGGATCTGTTAATAAGATAGCAAGGTGTGATGTCCTGGTATTTGGATAACATGCACATAGGAGGAAGTGAAATTCCTATACTACGATCGGTTATACTTTGGTTATCACATAGTGTTTTCTCCACATAGGTTATGGATATAATTGTAAGTCCATGTCACGCACCCCACGAACTTGCGGGGAGGCGGAATATATGAAAAATGATTATCAAAGCTTCGTAACACGGACTTGAGCGCATGAATCATTATCTAAACCATTGCTAACTATCAACTAGAGTTTTAACTACTCGGATTCGAAGTTATACCTCACGTTACATGTCCTTCGGGTCTTCATCGCTGTCCTCCACTCCTCGTAGGCCCCTTAGAACATCGGCACCTCAACGGCCTCCTCGAGTCAAAGACGATCCACCCGAAAGCTCCTACGCCAAGCTTAATCTCTAAATTGAGATAACTAGGTTGCTTAAAGTGCTAATCTAAGCCACCTAGGGGATATATAGTGAGGTTATGGATGTATTAGTCTAGCTAACCCTTGATCTCAACACATGAGAGGTTAGGGTTAGGGTTTGAAGAGAGAGTGAGCTTGAGGAGAGAGAAGGTGAAGATGAAAATGAGAATGAATAATGAGCTCATGTGAATATAACAATTAATCAAATAAATAATATAAATGATTAATTATCATGGTAGATGCATTCACCTTGTGTGATTCATCATATGACTCATTAACTCATTAATGAATCATTTAATGCTAAGGATGAATCACACAAATGAGTCATTAAGCAATTAATGCTCATGACACCATAACCCCTTAGTCACCACTCTTCTAGAAGCTTCCCGACAAATTACGAGAACGTCCCTCCAATCCGTGAAAACACTGAAAAACTTTAGACTGTATAAATCCAATAATCCGATACTAGAATCTGGCTTAAACCAAAGCCGGCTAGTAAAAACTGTCATAACGTCGTACGTGCGTAAACACACGTACACGTCCGAACCCTTGTCGTAGAACCATACAACCTCTATATCGTTTCGCCTGGAGCAGGGAAACTCTCTGTGTGGGACTCTAAAGACTCGACACTACGCTAGCAGTGGGTTTAACCATAGACCGCAAGCGGCACTAGCTGTACGTAATGGTCCCTAGGTAGATGTCGATAAGAAGGCCGATGAGGAAACTCATCCGAACTCCCACTGAGCCTGATGTGACAATCTCCATACAGTCTGGTCTGTTCGTCTAAGACTATCGCATATAGAGCCTAGGGCGCGGCAAGCGTCAGTCCCCTAATAGCGGTATAAGTCGTGTCGGAGTGTAGCCTATTACACCCTGAGAAACTACTGGTACCTACCAATATATCTCGCTTGCCCTGGCTAGGGACTTTGCATAATGGCTCTCTGACACAGCGCGATATCATCTCCCAATACCGGGAGAGACGAATCCTGTCTAACTACTACTGCCTCCAAGTGCTCGGGACTGCACCCAACTGCTACCTGTTTGCACGACTCCTTTGAGCCGTGGTAGGGTAGCAATCTAAGAACAGTGGGACACACTCGAGGCGAAGTAGCAGTGTCAAGTCTGCGGACTATGCTGTACTCATGTCACCTGGGCACTGTTAACTGACAATGGATATAATACCAACAAACAGTTCCCCTACGAGTCATGTCCGGTGTACCCGTAACCTAACGAGCACCGGTATACTATCTCCAGTACGATGTACTGATGGCTATGGGACAGACCATCTCCCCAACTGGGATGAGAAACGTACACACTAGTCTACTCTGGAGTATCGATGCCCTGTCTCGATAATCCTCTGACTAGGGACCTGTATAGGATGTTGCTTATAGACTACCCAGCCCCACTAGTGTGACTGCCATCACAACACTGGTAATCAAGCAAAGAACCTATGGGCTCTACTAATATGTATAAGTGATACGTTACAAGAAACATATGCACATATTAAAGTAGACACAAACCAAGTAGCATACTAACATTTTTAGCAAGACTGTATATATAAATGTGAATATCCCAAGTTTCCATTTAGTAATATACAATCTAGTATGATACAATAGTGGCCCTTAGGGCATATACACTAACAATCTCCCACTTGCACGAGGGCCATGAGCTGGCATATCGTAGATCTATCATCTCGAATAGCCTCTCAAACTGCCTCTGAGGAATGGCCTTTATGAATGGATCAACAATGTTATTCTCTGTCTCTACTCTTTTCACCTCGATCTCCCGGCGATTTACGATCTCCCAGATCAGGTAATACCGCCTTAAGATGTGTCTGGACTTCTGATGGGACCTGGGTTCCTTCGCTAAAGCTATAGCGCCATTGTTGTCACAATACAGAGGTATTGGACCAACACAGGAAGGAACCACCTGAAGTTCTGTGAGGAACTTCTTTATCCAGACAGCTTCTTTTGCGGCATCGCAAGCAGCTATGTACTACGCTTCCATTGTTGAGTCAGCAACGGTCTCCTGTTTGGAACACTTCCTACAGACCGCCCTTCCATTGAGGGTAAAGACATAACCCGACATGGACTTGGAGTCATCTTTGTCACTTTGGAAGCCGAAGTCGGCAAAGGCCTCCATCTGGAGGTCTTTTCCGCCATATACCAAGAACATCTCCTTAGTGCTCCTCAGGTACTTGAGAATGTTCTTTACTGCTATCAAATGATTCTCCCCTGGGTTTGCTTAATACCGGCTTACTACGCTCAATGCGTATGCTACATCTGGTCTGGTACATAACATCGCATACATTATAGAGCCTACCGCTGAAGCGTAGGGTATAATCGACATGCGATCCCTTTCCAAATCATTCTTGGGAGACATATCTTTGGAGAGGGTGATTCCGTGACAAGACGGTAGGTTACCGTGCTTAGATTCTTCCATACTGAATCTTTTCAATATGGTGTCTATGTACCTGGACTGTGATAGTCCCACCATCCTTTTTGATCTATCACGATAGATCTGGATCCCCAAAATGTAGGTGGCATCACCCAGGTCTTTCATGGAGAATTTATGTGACAAGAATCTTTTGACTGACTGTAACATAAGAATATCATTTCCTATTAGGAGAATGTCATCCACGTACAAGACGAGCAATACTACAGCTCTCCCTACAATCTTACTGTATATACATGGTTCATCTGGATTTTTGATAAAGTCAAATTCCTTGACAGTTTCATCAAAAAAGATGTTCCAACTCCGCGATGCTTGCTTTAGTCCATAAATGGACTTAAGCAACTTGCATACTTTACCGCTGCTCCCACTCTGAATGAATCCCTCTGGCTGATCCATATAGACGCTCTCTTCCAAATTTCCATTTAGAAAGGCCGTCTTTACGTCCATCTGCCAGATCTCATAATTGTGGAAGGCAGCAATAGCAAGAAGGACCCGAATGGATTTCAGCATAGCTACTTGAGAAAAGGTTTCGTCATAGTCCAAACCAGGTCTTTGACGAAAACCTGTAGCAACAGGTCTAGCCTTATAGGTTTCAACCTGTCCATCGACACCAATCTTCTTTCTGATGATCCATTTGCATCCTACGGGTTTTACCTCATCCGGAGCAATGTCCAAAGTCCATACTTTGTTAGTGTACATGGACTCCATTTCGGTCCGCAATGCATCCAACCATTTTACCGAGTCGCCGCTCTAAATGGCTTGCTGGAAGCTAGTAGGCTCATCAAAGTCAATAGTGCAATCCTCTCTATTCTCGTCTATGAGAAAACCCGTAGTATCTCTCGGGCGGATGAGACTGCCTACTACTCCTGCGGAGTGGCGCTGGGATCTCCGGTTCTTCTTGAACCTCTGGTTCTACCATACTTTCAGTAACAGCTTGTAGTTCTGGAATTTCTTCCAGTTCTATTTCGCTCCCATTTATTTCCTTTTCTAAAAACTGATGTTCTAGAAAATGGGCATTACGAGAAACAAAAACCTTTTGTTCCTCTGCGTAATAGAATAGATACCTCCTGGAGTTCTTTTGATATCCCACAAATTTACACTGTATTGATCGAGCCTCGAGCTTGTCCGCATGCTGCTTTTTAACAAAAGCTGGACATCCCCAAATCTTTAGATACTTAAGATAGGGTTTCTTCCCATTCCACATTTGATATGGTGTGGTAGGCACAGTCTTGGTAGGAACTATGTTCAAAAGATATGAAGCTGATTCTAGTGCATATCCCCAGAATGATCGCGGTAACTCAGCCTTACTCATCATGGAACGAACCAAATCCAATAGGGTTCGATTCCTCCTTTCTGATACACCGTTGTGTTGTGGTGTGTATGGAGGAGTAAGCGGGGAGAGAATTCCATTCTCTTTTAAGTAACCCAGGAACTCGGCGCTTAAGTATTCACCACCTCGATTAGATCTCAGTGTCTTGATACTTTTGCCGGTTTGTTTATCCATTTCATTCGTGTATTCTTGGAATTTCTCAAAGGCCTCGGATTTATGCTTCATTAAGAAGATATATCCATACCTAGAGAAATCATCCGTAAAAGTAATGAAGTAGGAATAACCACCTCGCGCATGTGTAGACATTGGACCGCACACATCACTGTGTACGAGTCCCAAGAGCTCACTTGCTCTTACTCCGTGTCCAGTAAACGGAGTCCTTGTCATCTTTCCCATGAGACAAGATTCACAAGTAGCATAAGATTGATATTCGAACGGATTCAAACATCCTTCTCCATGTAACTTAGTTAACCTTCTCTCATTGATGTGACCTAGTCTACAATACCATAAGAAAACCTGATTTATTTCCGGAGACTTTCTTTTAAGTGTATTCTGGACATTGAAAACCTGAGCTTGACTTAATACGTATATACCGTTATCTAATGTACCTGACCCAATCAGAACTTGATTTAGGTGGATGTTAACTACATCGCTTACGAATGTAAAATCATATCCCTCTCTCGAAAGAGAGGACACTGATATGATATTACAAGTCATACTAGGTATATATAAATAGTTACGTAAAATCAATATATGCCCACTTGTCAAACCTAGGCGATATTCTCCCACGGATTCAGCGTTCACTGTCATTTCGTTTGCAACTTTGAGAGACCAATCACCTACCTTTATAACTTTCCGGTTTCTCAAAGCATGTAATGAATTACAGATATAAGATCCTGCTCCGGTATCTAATACCCAGGAAGTAGAGTTAATTTACAAACAGTTCTCAATAAAAAGAAAACTTGAGGCTGAACCCACAACATGCTTCGTATCCTGATACTGGCTTTGCTAGCCCTGCAATCGTTCTGCCAATGCCCAATCCTATAACAATAGGAATGTCCCTCTTTTACTACATCCAGTTCCGAAACTTTTGCCCTTTTCTTTCCTTTTGCTTCCCTGGTTTCCTTCAGGGTAGAAGGTAGAGATTGTAGAATCAAGTCAGTATCTGACCTGTTTCCCAACATGGTCTCCAGGTCCTGGCGCTCATCAATAGAGCTTGTCATTGTAAGGACGTTGTCCCCTACAAATGACCCGACGGCCAACCTCGCTTGATTTAATTCGGTCGAGCTCTCATATTTTGCGATATGAGATTGCTCTCCATAAAAATCTTTGTTATGGAGAAAGATGGAAACTAAGTCCATCTTCTCATGCTGCTTCTGGTATACACCATCAACTGAAGCTGACACGAGGCACTTGGCTTTCGTTTTATCCTTTTCCCTTGTCTGACAGATATCCATATCCGCGACGGTAGAAACTGGACCTGGGACGGCGGGATCTTGAGTAGTAATAGGGTGTTCCAGCTTGTCATAGGAAATGGACATCTGGACAGACCTTTGCCAGTCATATAAGTCAGATTCAGTTAAATTGTTATCTAAATGTAACCTATGTGTGGTCACAGGGTCGCTGCAATTAAGAGAGAGACAGAAGAAAACACTATTAGCATGATGCTCTTGCAAGTTTAGAGTGGTTATTAATTTATCTAAACTGGATGGCTCCCACTGTTTCTCGAATCCTTCCTCAAACCATAAAAGAAGAATTAGCCAGGACAATTCTCACTGTACAATACTTTCTTAACCATTCAGCCAGGCCAGTTTCGATACTTCGAGGGAGGATTTCCAACGCTTTCGCGAAGTTCCTTAATTAAATAACCTCTTTTCCTTGGAGGCGTAACCACGCTGACACCTTTGTAGGCACCTACATGGTTTATAGCATTGATCGTTAAGTGACGAATCTCCTGATAAGTAGTATATAGTCACAGTAGGATCGGGATCCAAAATATCATCGTATGATAATTTTGAAGGAATCCTACCAACATTCATCAAACTCCAAAATGGTATGCATCTCTCTGCAAATTTCAGATTCTTTAGAAATTCCCGATATAGATTTTTGCCCCATGCTCTTATGACCTTGGCGTTAGGTCAAAATGTCATAAGTCAAATGTCAAGTTCTTCCCATCATTATCCTTGTTAATTTGAACCCATCCGTACATATCCTTGACGTTAGACTAAAATGATAATACGACTGTCCCAAACTAACACATCTATCTATGCAACAAATGAATACCCAGCAGCTACCAAACACTATGCCTTAGCGTTAGGTCAAAATACATAGCTTGAATACTACTGACCATCCATAAGAAATGACGGAGGGCTACGACTGGTTTTGGCAAAACCGTGAACGTAGTGAACTTGATATAATCGAAGGAACCTGATAGCTTTTTAAAAGGAGTGGTTAAAGCTCCGCAATTAAAAATTCTGCTCTTTTAAAATAACCGAGTGGTTTCTTTTAAATTTGTTCCAACGATTTAACTTTGGTTTATTTTCTTTGCATTATAATAATGCGTCCCATCATTTATCCTATCATTGCAGAAAACAACGAAAATACCACGTCCTCTTATGCCATCCACATTCGCTACTAGGTCCCGTCATCACCCGTTAGGTTATTTAACTAACGACAGAGTGGGGGCTGGGCTAGCGCAAGTGTAAAACATAAGTGACGTCTAATAGCTATCATATATAGATATTGTACACTCGTCAGACGCAATAATAAGCATTCCAGATCACTGATGAACTTTATTGGATATACTAGCAATCCGCATTTGCTTTGAGCCTGCAATAAAAGACGAATTACATAATTCTGATGAATAGCCATTACTCCACCCTAGGCCCCTACGGGTACGGAAAACTACCCGCCAAGTATCCGAAGTGAAGCGGTTTCCCTCAACAACGTGAGTAGGCCACTAAACACCCGGTAGTTTGTGTACCCCACCTTGGGTCTATCCTAGGAGCAAAAACAGTAAAAAAGAAATAATACAACGGTTGCTACAACCGCAACCTGGATGTGCCCCGCAAAAGAATATTACAACAAATTACATTTACATTTGAATGAATGAATATTAAACACATCTCAAAACCCTGGCTAATCATCACAACATCCCAATACAGTTCATATACACAAACAGTAAACATTACAAAAATGTGCAACTCCCTGCCAACCGACATACTAGCAGTTAGGGGAGGTTTACGAACACATTAAACATTACAGATAAAAACCAAATTAGCAAATATCTTAGAACATCGATCGATTACCATATTCTGTGTCTACCCCAAAAGCAAACCAGCACTAAAGTAACCTGGGCAGAAAAAGAATATACAGGAAAACAAAACACTTTAAAATAAGAATTACTGCGCAAATCCGAGTCAACTCGGAGTTGACTCGGCGGCGGATCCGCTGCCAAAAGCACCATTTGACCGCAGTTCCGCGGCCGTCTAGTCGAGTTGTGTCCTCGTATTTTCCCAGTATTCTTATATTTCCCTGCTATGAATTTTAAGGTATGTCAAATATATTTTAAGACACTTTTAAAATTAACAGAAACTTGGAATTTCCGGGGTTTTGTTTTCGTGTTTTCCGTCAATCGAACTTCTAATTAGTTGCTAACAAGCTAGTAATAGTTTAGTTGGCTCTGATACCACTGTAAGTCTATGTCACACACCCCACGAACTTGCGGGGAACGCGGAATATATGAAAAACGATTATCAAAACTTCGTAACACGGACTTGAGCGCATGAATCGTTATCTAAACCATTGCTAACTGTGAACTAGAGGTTTAACTACTCGTATTCGAAGTTATTGTTAGGTCCACGTTACCTCTCCCGGTACTTACGGGGTTGCGGAAACGGTAAATCAAAATTTTTTCTAAACTTTGTAACATGGACCGTAAAAGCCGAATCTTTGCTAAACTAAAACTAGTATACTAGCTAAAGAGAGTTAGCTACTATGGAAGATGGTTATACCTAAACTTGAACTCCTTCTCTTCTTGTTGTTGTTCTTCTTTCTTGTTCTTTGTAGAAGCTTGAATGGTTCTCTTCTCGTCGCCTTCTTCTTGCCGAAGATAGATCCACCTCGAAGGTTCGACCTTTGGGCTCTTCCTCGATCTTTGAGTGAACTAGGGTTTCCGGCTTGCTAAACCTTCATCCTAGAATGAGTAGAGAGTGATTAGGGTTTGCTTTTCTTTCTAAAGAGAATGATTCTCAACACATGAGAAGGTTTCTCTTTTTCAAGAGGAAGAAGAAGATGAAATGAGGAGAGAGAGAGGTTATGATAGAATGAGCTCTCATTTTTCTTTCTTGCAACCATATTGCAAAAAGAAAAATATTATCTAAATTGTAATAATTGAAAATGAGAATAGTTGATGGTAGTATTTTGAATGACCACAACCATGCTTCATTTAATAAAAAGTAAGCATGAATCAAGGAAGACTTTCAAGGCATGAAAGTGGTCAATGGTCAACAAGTCAACCAAGGTCAACAAGTCAACAAAAAAACAACCATAACATAATTCTCATTTAATTATTATTATTAATAGATAATATATAAATCCATTAGGGTTTGGAAAAAGAAGACTGTCAACTGTGCATACACACCCGATCCGAAACCCTAATGAAAAACCTCATTCTCCGCCTCAAGCAACTGTGCATACACACCTGCATTCTCGTTCCGAGGAACAAGAATACCAAGATATAAAAGCAACCCCAAAAACATATACCAGTATCTGGCTCAAACCAGAGCCTGCCAGTATAATCCGTCCGGACTCCAAACGTGCACAAGTGCGCGGATGAGAACGAACCCTGTCGCAAAACCATGCGACCTCTACTCTGTTTTGCCCAGAGGCGAATACCCTCTGTGTGGGAATCTAAAGACTCGACACTACGCTGGCAGTGGGTTTAACCACAGACCGCAAGCGGCACTAGCTGTGCGTAACGATCCCCAGGTAGATGCCGACAAGAAGGCTGACGAGGTGAAACCCCATCTGAACTCCTACTGAGTCTGAATGTGACATTCTCCGTACAGTCCGGTCTGTTCGTCTGATACATCGCATGGCGGGCCTAGGGGGCGGTAAACGTCAGTCCCCTAATAGCGGTACAAGTCGTGTCGGAGTGAAGCCCAATACACCCTGAGATAACACTGGAACCTACCAGTACATCTCGCTTGCCCTGGCCAGGGACTACTTGTGTAATGGCTCTCCTAGACACAGCGCGATGTCAACTCCCAATACCGGGAGAGACGAATCCTGTCTAACCGTCACTGCCTCCAAGTGCTTCGGGACTGCTCCCAACTACTACCTGTTTGCACGACTCAATAGAGCCGTGGTAGGGTAGTAATCAAAGAACAGTGGGAACACACTCGAGGCGAAGTGACAGTGTCAAGTCAGCGGACTAAGCTGTACTCATGTCACCTGGGAACTGATAACTGACGATAGGTATAATACCAACCATCAGTTCCCGACGAGTCCTGTCCAGTGTACTCGTAACCCAACGAGCACCCGCATACTATCTCAAGTACGACGTACTGACGGCTGTGGGACAGACCGTCTCCCGTGCTGGGATGAGAAGCGCATACGCTAGTCTACTCCGGAGTATCGATGCCCTATCTCGGTACTCCCACGACTAGGGACGTGTATAAGGATGTGCTTGTAGATTACCCAGCCCCCACGAGTGTGATCGCCATCACAACGCCGGTAATCAAGCAAAGATCCTAAGGGCTCTACTAATGCGTATAGGTGATATAATAAATAAACACACATGTACACATTAAAGCAGAGGCAAACCAAGTAGCATACTACTATATTGAGCAAGATTGTCTGTACAACTGTGAATATCCCAAGCTTCCATCAAGTAATATACATACTAGTATGATACAGTAATGGCCTCTAGGGCATATACACTAACAATCTCCCACTTAAACTAAGGCCATGTACTGGCGTATCGAAGACCTATCATCTCGATCAGCCGCTCGAACTGAGTCTGGGGTAAAGCCTTCGTGAATGGGTCCGCAGTGTTGTCCTTTGTGTCCACTCTCCGCACCTCGATCTCCTGTCGATCAATGATCTCCCTGATCAGGTGATACCGCCTTAAGATGTGCCTGGATTTCTGATGGGACCTTGGTTCCTTCGCTAAAGCTATAGCCCCATTGTTATCGCAATACAAAGGTATTGGGTCAACAATGGACGGAACCACCTGAAGTTCACTAATGAACTTCTTAATCCAGACCGCCTCTTTTGCGGCATCGCTTGCAGCAATGTATTCAGCCTCCATCGTCGAGTCTGCGACGGTATCCTGCTTGGAACTCCTCCAACATACCGCCCCTCCGTTGAGGGTAAACACAAAACCCGAGACAGACTTGCTGTCATCTTTGTCACTCTGGAAGCTTGAATCGGTAAAGGACTCGACCCTGAGGTCTCCATTACCGTAAACCAGGAACATCTCCTTAGTCCTCCTCAGGTACTTGAGAATGTTCTTCACTGCTGTCCAGTGGTCCTCCCCTGGGTCTGACTGATACCGGCTTACCGTGCTCAACGCGTAAGCTACATCTGGTCTTGTACATAGCATCGCATACATTATAGATCCTACCGCCGAAGCGTAGGGTATAGTGCTCATGCGAACCCTCTCCTCGTCAGTCTTAGGAGACATCTTCTTGGAGAGGGTAATTCCGTGCAATGCGGGTATGTTACCGCGCTTGGAATCCTCCATACTAAATCTCTTTAGTACGGTCTCTATGTACCTGGACTGCGAAAGTCCCAATAGTCTCTTGGATCTATCTCTATAGATCTTGATCCCCAGAATGTACGAGGCATCACCCAGGTCCTTCATGGAGAACCTTTGTGACAAAAACAGCTTGACCGATTGTAGCATAGGAACATCATTTCCTATCAAAAGAATGTCGTCCACGTACAAGACTAGGAACACGACAGTTCGTCCTACAATCTTCTTATACACACAGGGTTCATCTTCGTTCTTGATGAAATCAAATTCCTTGATTGCCTCATCAAAACAGATGTTCCAGCTCCGCGATGCCTGCTTTAATCCATAAATGGATTTAAGCAACTTGCACACCTTTCCGCTGCTCCCACTGTCTACGAAACCTTCTGGTTGATCCATGTAAACGCACTCTTCCAAACAACCGTTTAGGAAAGCCGTCTTAACATCCATCTGCCAGATTTCATAGTCATGGAAGGCAGCAATGGCAAGTAAGATCCGAATGGATTTGAGCATAGCCACCGGAGAAAAAGTCTCATCATAGTCCAAACCAGGTCTTTGACGAAAACCTTTTGCAACGAGTCTAGCTTTATAGGTTTCCACCTGCCCATCTACACCAAGTTTCCTTTTGTAGATCCATTTGCATCCAACGGGTTTTACCCCAGGTGGAGCAATATCCATGGTCCACACTTTATTGGCGTACATGGACTCCATTTCAGATTGCATTGCTTCCTGCCACTTATCAGAGTCCCTACTGATAATGGCCTGCCTGAAACTGGTAGGGTCATCTTCTTCCAAGATGCAATCCTCTCTATCCCCGTCAATGAGAAAACCGTAGTATCTCTCGGGCGGATGAGAAATCCTACCAGATCTGCGGAGTGGCTGAGGTTCTTCTGGGGTTATTGAATTCTGAGGTTCTGTCAAATTTTCAGTTTTATTTTGTGGTCGCTGAATTTCTTCCAGTTCTACCGAACTCCCACTTGTTTCTTTTGCAAGAAATTGCCACTCTAAAAAGGTGGCGTGGCGAGATACAAACACCTTCTGTTCCTCGGTGTGGTAGAACAGATATCCTGCGGAGTTCTTAGGATATCCCACAAATTTACATAGAACTGAACGTGCCTTAAGTTTGTCCGGATTTTGTACTTTTACATAGGCCGGACAACCCCATATCTTAATGCCTTTAAGATACGGCTTCTTACCATTCCATATCTCGAACGGTGTCTTAGGCACAGATTTAGACGGAACATCGTTCAATAGGTACGCCGCTGTCAGAAGCGCATGTCCCCAAAATGAAAGAGGCAACTCAGCACTACTCATCATGGAGCGAACCATATCCAATAGGGTACGATTCCTCCGCTCCGATACACCGTTGTGCTGTGGTGTATAAGGAGGAGTAAGCTGAGAGAGAATACCATTCTCTTTTAAGTAATCTAGGAATTCCGTGCTTAAGTACTCCCCTCCCCTGTCAGACCGGAGGATCTTGATACTTTTGCCTGTCTGGTTCTCTACTTCCTTTCTGTATTCCTTGAATTTCTCAAAAGCTTCAGATTTGTGTTTCATCAGATACACATATCCGAACCTAGAGAGATCGTCAGTGAATGTGATGAAGTACGAGAACCCACCGCTTGCATGTATAGACATCGGACCACACACATCACTGTGTATGAGTCCCAAGAGCTCTCTTGCTCTTTCTCCATGTCCGGTGAACGGAGATTTGGTCATCTTCCCTTTGAGACAAGACTGACAAGTTTCATAAGATGAAAACTCGAACGCATTCAAGAGTCCATCTCTATGCAACTTACTCAGTCTTTTCTCTCCGATATGACCGAGTCTACAATGCCACAAGTAGGATTCATTCGTATCTGAATTCTTCCTCTTGCGTGTGTTTTGTATATTGAGAACTGTATTCTGATTTAGAACGTAGATACCATTAAACAGTGTACCCTCTGCAACCAGTACCTTATCAAGGTAAATGTTCATGATATTCTTTTCAAGAACAAACTTATATCTATCTTTATCGAGTAAAGAAACTGATATGATGTTGCAAACCATAGAGGGTACATAGTAGCAATCGTTCAAAATCATAGTCTTGCCATTTGGCAATACTAGGTGATATTCACCGACGGCTGCCGCATAAACTTGTGCTCCGTTCGCTACTCTGAGCGACATATCACCCGGTGCAACTTTCCTACTTTTTCTCAGTCCTTGCAATAAATTACAAATATGAGATCCTGATCCGGTATCAAGTACCCAGGAGGTAGGGCTGACCGTAAAACAGTTCTCAATTACAAGAACACCTGAAGTAGATGCAAAACCATGCTTCTTCTTCAACTGGGTATCCTGGAAATCCATACTTTCCTCTTTCCCATTCTCATACTCATGACGGTTGTCACAAGTTAGAGCTGAACCAACTTTCCCCAGTCCCGAATAAGAATTCGGTTCGGTCAAGCGATACATTTTATTATCTTGATTAGGGCGTGAAAAGGTTGCTTCCTGGAGAGAGAGAAAAGAAACACTCAGCGTATGCTCGTGCAAGATTAGATTGGTTTATTAATTTATCTAACCAGGGTGTCTCCCACTGTTTCCTCAAATCCTTCTTAAAACCTTTTTTAAAAGAAGAACTAGCCGGGTTTTAATTCACGTTACAATACTTGCTTAACCTTTCAGCCAGGCTAGTGTCGGTACTTCGAGGGAGGTTTTCCAACGCTTTCGCGAAGTTCCTTAATTAAAGAACCTCTTTTCCCTGTGGGCGTAACCCCGCTAACACCTTTCTAGACACCTACTAGGTTTATAGCATTGATCGTTAAGTGAAATAATCTCCCGAGAGTAAACCAACTCATCAGTGGGATCGGGATCCAACTGTCATTGTGTGATAACCTAGATGGAATCCACTCTAGTCACCACACTCCAGAAGGTATGCTAAACCTGCAAGTTTCAGTTCTTTTGAAACTCCCGATGTGGTTTTTGCCCCTAGGATCCAAGTGACCTTGACTGAGCCAAAATGTCAAAAGATCCTAGTCAAGTTCAACCCGTCATTATCTTGACTGCATTAGACCCACCCGTACGAGTCCTTGACTGAGCCAAAATGACCGCACGACTGTCCTAACCAATCACTTTGTATCCTACGGAAAAATATTACATAGCTACCGTTCACTACGCCTCGGCTGAGCACGAAATACGTAGCACGAATACTAAGCAATATTAATCCGAAACGACGGAGGGCTACGACTGGGTTTTTGGCGAAAAAACCCGTTAACGTAATGAACTTGATTTCGTTGAAGGAACGTGATACACCCTTTTGAAAATATAGTGGCGAAAAACTTTTGCTAAAGAGGTCACTCCCGGTGAAGGGATCTCGGCTCTTTCCTCGTCGAGTGAGGTGCTGGGCATTCGTAAGATGAATACCTCGATGCAAAGCAAGAATAATCGACTATAGTGAAGTTATTACCCTGACGCAAATTTTTGTCCAAGGGGTCACTCCCGGTGAAGGGATCTCGGCCCTTGCCTCGTCGACTGAGGTGCTGGGTATTCATAACCGAATACCGCGATGCAAAACAAAAATGAACGTCCTTGTAATAACAGCTTTTTGAAAAAATTTGTTCCAACAACGTCTTTTAGGTTTATTTTCTTGCATTAGTTCTTTTAATGCGTGATATTCTTGCATTAGTTCTTTTAATGCGTCCCATCATTTAATCCTACCATTGCAGAAAACAACCAAAATATGACGTACGCTTATGCCATTCGCATTCGCCACGGGGTCCCGTCATCACTCGTTAGGTTACTTAACTAACGACAGAGCGGGGGCTGGGCTAGCGCGGCTGTAAAACATAAGCAACGCCTAAATAGTAAAGCAATGATAGACATTACAGATCACAGATGAATACATTGGATATACTAGCAATCCGCAATCCTTTCGAGCCTGGAACGAAAAGCGGATAACACGGTCGCGGTGAATAGCCAAATACCCCACCCAAGACCCCTACGGGTGCGGCAAACTACCCGCCAAGTACCCGAAGTGAAGCAACCTCCCTCAATGCCATGAGTAGGCCACTCGGCACTTCGAGCTACCCGGTAGTTTGTGCACCCCTCCATGGGTCTATCCTAGGAGCAAAAACAGTAAAAAGAATTATACAATGACGGCTACAACCCCGACCCGGTTGTGCGGCCAAACAAATAATATAATTACATCAATTTACATTTACAATGAATGAAAGAAAAACAAAAGCTCATCTCACATCCACCCCGGCTATTCACCCGCGACAGTCCAACACATTCATATACACATTCCAGCACATTACAGATCATGTATAACCCCGACTAATCGACTTATAGCGATTAGCCGACGTTCAATACATGCAAACATCACAGATATAACCAACATAGTCAAAGTGCAGTGATGTTCGGAAAAAATACGGAATTATAGGACCCCAAAAGCAAATTTCAGTTCTGGAAAATCTGGGTACATATAATACATCTTAAAAATCACAAAATCCAACCAGAAGAACACTGCACGAAAAAAAATGCAGCAAGGAAACCAATCTGCGGCGCTTCCGCGGCACATGCCTACCTCGTGCCGCGGAAGCGCGGCGACTTAAATGAATGACGTCATCGTTTTTCTTCTGTGTTCAAACAAAACCCTGAGACGATTTTACAAGTATAAAGTTTTTCATTTTGAGCCAAAAAAATTTCAACAGAAACTCAGGTTTTTAGTTTTCCGGTTTTGCGATTTTTCGGTTCCGAACTTCGTTACACTTCACTACCAAGCTAGTTTAAGTTTAGTTAGGCTCTGATACCACTGTTAGGTCCACGTTACCTCTCCCGGTACTTACGGGGTTGCGGAAACGGTAAATCAAAATTTTTTCTAAACTTTGTAACATGGACCGTAAAAGCCGGATCTTTGCTAAACTAAAACTAGTATTCTAGCTAAAGAGAGTTAGCTACTATGGAAGATGGTTATACCTAAACTTGAACTCCTTCTCTTCTTGTTGTTGTTCTTCTTTCTTGTTCTTTGTAGAAGCTTGAATGGTTCTCTTCTCGTCGCCTTCTTCTTGCCGAAGATAGATCCACCTCGAAGGTTCGACCTTTGGGCTCTTCCTCGATCTTTGAGTGAACTAGGGTTTCCGGCTTGCTAAACCTTCATCCTAGAATGAGTAGAGAGTGATTAGGGTTTGCTTTTCTTTCTAAAGAGAATGATTCTCAACACATGAGAAGGTTTCTCTTTTTCAAGAGGAAGAAGAAGATGAAATGAGGAGAGAGAGAGGTTATGATAGAATGAGCTCTCATTTTTCTTTCTTGCAACCATATTGCAAAAAGAAAAATATTATCTAAATTGTAATAATTGAAAATGAGAATAGTTGATGGTAGTATTTTGAATGACCACAACCATGCTTCATTTAATAAAAAGTAAGCATGAATCAAGGAAGACTTTCAAGGCATGAAAGTGGTCAATGGTCAACAAGTCAACCAAGGTCAACAAGTCAACAAAAAAACAACCATAACATAATTCTCATTTAATTATTATTATTAATAGATAATATATAAATCCATTAGGGTTTGGAAAAAGAAGACTGTCAACTGTGCATACACACCCGATCCGAAACCCTAATGAAAAACCTCATTCTCCGCCTCAAGCAACTGTGCATACACACCTGCATTCTCGTTCCGAGGAACAAGAATACCAAGATATAAAAGCAACCCCAAAAACATATACCAGTATCTGGCTCAAACCAGAGCCTGCCAGTATAATCCGTCCGGACTCCAAACGTGCACAAGTGCGCGGATGAGAACGAACCCTGTCGCAAAACCATGCGACCTCTACTCTGTTTTGCCCAGAGGCGAATACCCTCTGTGTGGGACTCTAAAGACTCGACACTACGCTGGCAGTGGGTTTAACCACAGACCGCAAGCGGCACTAGCTGTGCGTAACGATCCCCAGGTAGATGCCGACAAGAAGGCTGACGAGGTGAAACCCCATCTGAACTCCTACTGAGTCTGAATGTGACATTCTCCGTACAGTCCGGTCTGTTCGTCTGATACATCGCATGGCGGGCCTAGGGGGCGGTAAACGTCAGTCCCCTAATAGCGGTACAAGTCGTGTCGGAGTGAAGCCCAATACACCCTGAGATAACACTGGAACCTACCAGTACATCTCGCTTGCCCTGGCCAGGGACTACTTGTGTAATGGCTCTCCTAGACACAGCGCGATGTCAACTCCCAATACCGGGAGAGACGAATCCTGTCTAACCGTCACTGCCTCCAAGTGCTTCGGGACTGCTCCCAACTACTACCTGTTTGCACGACTCAATAGAGCCGTGGTAGGGTAGTAATCAAAGAACAGTGGGAACACACTCGAGGCGAAGTGACAGTGTCAAGTCAGCGGACTAAGCTGTACTCATGTCACCTGGGAACTGATAACTGACGATAGGTATAATACCAACCATCAGTTCCCGACGAGTCCTGTCCAGTGTACTCGTAACCCAACGAGCACCCGCATACTATCTCAAGTACGACGTACTGACGGCTGTGGGACAGACCGTCTCCCGTGCTGGGATGAGAAGCGCATACGCTAGTCTACTCCGGAGTATCGATGCCCTATCTCGGTACTCCCACGACTAGGGACGTGTATAAGGATGTGCTTGTAGATTACCCAGCCCCCACGAGTGTGATCGCCATCACAACGCCGGTAATCAAGCAAAGATCCTAAGGGCTCTACTAATGCGTATAGGTGATATAATAAATAAACACACATGTACACATTAAAGCAGAGGCAAACCAAGTAGCATACTACTATATTGAGCAAGATTGTCTGTACAACTGTGAATATCCCAAGCTTCCATCAAGTAATATACATACTAGTATGATACAGTAATGGCCTCTAGGGCATATACACTAACAGTTATAGCTCACGTTACATGTCCTACGGGTCTTCATCGCTTTCCTCCACTCCTCGTAGGCCCCTTGGAATATCGGCACCTCAACGGCCTCCTCGAGTCAAAGACGATCCACCCGAAAGCTCCTATGCCAAGCTTAATCTCTAAATTGAGATAACTAGGTTGCTTAAAATGCTAATCTTAGCTACCTAGGGGATATAAAGTGAGGTTATGGATGTATTAGTCTAGCTAACCCTTGATTTCAACACATGAGAGGTTAGGGTTAGGGTTTGAAGAGAGAGTGAGCTTGAGGAGAGAGAAGGTGAAGATGCGAATGAGAATGAATAATGAGCTCATATGAATATAACAACCATAACAATTAATCAAATAAATAATATAAATGGTTAATCATCATGGTAGATGCATTCACCTTGTGTGATTCATCATATGACTCATTAACTCATTAATGAATCATTTAATGCTAAGGATGAATCACACAAATGAGTCATTAAGCAATTAATGCTCATGCCACCTTAACCCCTTACACCACTCTTCTAGAAGCTTCCCGACAAATTACGAGAACGCCCCTCCAATCCATGAAAACACAGAAAAAAATTAGACTGTATAAATCCAATAATCCGATAATAGAATCTGTCTTAAACCAAAGACGGCTAGTAAAAACAGTCCGAACGTCGTACGTGCGTAAACACACGTACGCGTCCGAACCCTTGTCGTAAAACCATACGACCTCTATATCGTTTCGCCTGGAGCAGGGAAACTCTCTGTGTGGGACTCTAAAGACTCGACACTACGCTGGAAGTGGGTTTAACCACAGACCGCAAGTGGCACTAGCTGTACGTAACTGTCCCCAGGTAGATGTCGATAAGAAGGCCGATGAGGAAACTCATCCAAACTCCTACTGAGCCTGATGTGACAATCTTCGTACAGTCCGGTCTGTTCGTCTAAGACTATCGCATATAGAGCCTAGGGGGCGGCAAGCGTCAGTCCCCTAATAGCGGTATAAGTCGTGTCGGAGCGTAGCCCATTACACCCTGAGAAACTACTGGTACCTACCAATAAATCTCGCTTGCCCTGACCAGGGACTTTGCATAATGGCTCTCTGACACAGCGCGATATCATCTCCCAATACCGGGAGAGACGGATCCTGTCTAACTACTACTGCCTCCAAGTGCTCGGGACTGCACCCAACTGCTACCTGTTTGCACGACTCCTTTAAGCCATGGTAGGGTAGCAATCTAAGAACAGTGGGGCACACTCGAGGCAAATTAGCAGTGTCAAGTCTGCGGACTATGCTGTACTCATGTCACCTGGGAACTGTTAACTGACAATGGGTATAATACCAACCAACAGTTCCTCTGCGAATCCTGTCCGCTGTACCCGTAACCTAACGAGCACATGTATACTATCTCCAGTACGACGTACTGATGGCTATGGGAAAGACCATCTCCCCAACTGGGATGAGAAGCGTACATACTAGTCTACTCTGGAGTATCGATGCCCTGTCTCGATAATCCTCCGACTAGGGACCAGTATAGGATGTTGCTTATAGACTACCCAGCCCCACTAGTGTGACTGCCATCACAACGCTGGTAATCAAGCAAAGAACCTATGGGCTCTACTAATATGTATAAGTAATACGTTACAAGAAACATATGCACATATTAAAGTAGACACAAACCAAGTAGCATACCACCATTTTTAGCAAGACTGTATATATAACTGTGAATATCACAAGCTTCCATTAAGTAATATACAATCTAGTATGATACAATAATGGCCCCTAGGGCATATACACTAACAATAATATCAGGCATTCTGGTAACTAGATTTATGGTTTTAGATCTAGATTTGGGAAGTGTCCCAATCTGGATACTTAGACAGTATTCTAAAAGTATTTTAGAATGGACGGCTCCTGAGATGGTGGTGAACCTGCAGGTGATGGAGTCAGCCACTCTAAAGGTGTCTTACAAACTAAAGGGGAGAGAGATGTGCATGATTGACATATCTCTTGCTTAGGCAATTGAGTCAATCATGACATGTCAAGTACCACACCAGATGTTGTTTTTGCACTAGACGCAATAAGTTGATATATTAATGTTGGAGATAGTGCCCTCAGAGTCAATTATTGGATCACATGCACGTGATTGCAATGATTGAGAGAGGACCTATACCGTTAGAACAGTCTTGCTCAAGATGATAGTATGCTATCTGGTTTATCTTTATCATCGTGTACTGCTTTCGGTGACCTTACAAGTCACTATTACACGTTGATAGAGCCCCTAGGATTCTTGCTTGACTACCAGCAGTATGAGGACGATCATATACGTGGGAGTTAGGGTCTATAATCAAATCCTTAAAAGGTCCCTAATCGTGGGAGTTTCGAGACATGGCATCGATACTCCAGAGTAGACTAGTGTATACAGTCGAGACCCCGACAAGGGGCGGTGGCCGGTCTCACAAGCCACTGGTGTCAGTTGGTTCACCTAAGATGTATACAGGTGCTCATTGGGTTATGAGTACACCGGACAGGACTCACCGGGAACATGCTAGTTGGAATTATACCTGATGTCAGATACCAGTTCCCTAGTGACATGTGTACATGTTAGTTCATCGACCTGAGATCGTCATTTGTCTCGTGTGAGTTCCCACTGTACTTTGATTACTACCTTACCACGCTCGAAGGAGACGTGCAAACAGGTTTTAGTTGGGTACAGTCCCGAACCACATGGAGGCAGTGAGCAGATCTTCAGGGGTTCGTCTCACCCGGTATTGGGGGTGAGGTCGCGCTGTGTCTAGGAGAGCCATTACATGAAGTCCTTGGCCAAGGGAGGAGTTTTACTGGTAGGTATTCCAGTAGTATCTCAGGGTGTTCTGGGCTGCACTCCGACACGACTTGTACCGCTTTTGGGGGTCTGACTTTTACCAACCCCCTAGGCCCGCCATGCGATGCTCATAGACGAACGGATCGGACTGTATGGATATTGTCACTGACAGGCTCAGTAGGGTGTCAGGATGAGTTCGCTTACATACATCCCTTTTAGTCAATACTTGGAAGCCCGTTACGTATGGCTAATACCTCTGACGTGCTAGTGGTTAAATCCACAACCAAGGTGTTGACGAGTCTTTAGTGTTCCTCACAGACAGTTGTTCAAATTTCGGGCGAAACGCTGTAGAGGCCGTATGGAGATATGTGTAAGTCCACGTTGCGACCCCCGGTTCTTACGGGGAGGCGGAAACGGTATAAAAATCAAATTTTTAGCGCATGGGGCAACATGGACTAACAAAGTCGGGATCTTTTCCTAAACTAAAACTAGCAAACAAGCTAAAGAGAGTTAGCTACTCGGAGAGATGGTTATACCTCAACTTGAACTCCTTCTTCTTCAAACTTTGTAGAGGTTGATGGTTCTTTCCTCGTCGCCTTCTTCCGTCAAAGATGGATCCACCTGAGGGTTCAACCTTCGGGCTCTTTCTCGAACTTTGAGAGAACTAGAATCTTCGGCTTGCTAAACCTTCGATCCTAGAGTGAGTAGAGAGTGTCTAAGGGGTGTTTTTTTTTCAAGAAGAGGGATTCTCAACACATGAGAAGGATTCTCCTTGAGCTAGAGGAAGAAGAAGATGAAGTGAGGAGAGAGAGTGAATATGATGGAATGAGCTATGTTTTTCCTTTTTGCAACCATATCAAAAGAAAAAGAATTATCTAAATAATAATAATAATTCAAATGAGAATAGTTGATGGTTGTTTTGGAATGACCACTATCATAACTTCATTAAATGAATGTTGGCAAGAATCAAGGAGCATCCTTGCAAAGTAATGATGATGGTCAAATATTCAACCATGGTCAACAAGTCAACCATGGTCAACAAGTCAACAAAACCAACCATAACATAATTTCATTTAATTACTATTATTAATTGATATCTCACTAATTCATTAGGGTTTGGAAAAAAAAAAGACGACTGTCAACTGTGCATGCGCACCCGTTCCGAAACCCTAATGAAAAACCTCTTCTTCCGCCTCAAACAACTGTGCATACACACTTGCATTCTTGTTCCGAGGAACATGAATACTGAGAGATAAAAGTAACCCCAAAACATATACCAGTATCTGGCTCAAACCAGAGCCCGCTGGCAATATCCGTCCGGACTCCAAACGTGCACAAGTGCGCGGATGAGAACGAACCCTGTCGCAAAACCATGCGACCTCTACTCTGTTTTGCTCAGAGGCGAATACCCTCTGTGTGGGACTCTAAAGACTCGACACTACGCTGGCAGTGGGTTTAACCACAGACCGCAAGCGGCACTAGCTGTGCGTAACGGTCCCCAGGTAGAAGCCGACAAGAAGGCTGACGAGGTGAACCCCATCTGAACTCCTACTGAGTCTGAATGTGACATTCTACGTACAGTCCGGTCTTTTCGTCTGATACATCGCATGTCGGGCCTAGGGGGCGGTAAAACGTCAGTCCCCCAATAGCGGTACAAGTCGTGTCGGAGTGAAGCCCAAAACACCCTGAGATAACACTGGAAGCCTACCAGTATATCTCGCTTGCCCTGGCCAGGGACTACTCGTGTAATGGCTCTCCTAGACACAGCGCGATGTCAACCCCCAATACCAGGAGAGACGAATCCTGTCTAACCGGCACTGCCTCCAAGTGCTTCGGGACTGCACCCAACTACCACATGTTTGCATGACTCCTTTGAGCCGTGGTAGGGTAGTAGTCAAAGTACAGTGGGAACACATTCGAGGCGAAGTGCCAGTGTCAAGTCAGCGGACTAAGCTGTACTCATGTCACCTGGGAACTGATAACTGACGATAGGTATAATACCAAACTGTCAGTTCCCGACGAGTCTTGTCCAGTGTACTCGTAACCCAACGAGCACCCGTATACTATCTCCAGTACGACGTACTGATGGCTGTGGGACAGACCATCTCCCACACTGGGATGAGAAGCGCATACGCAAGTCTACTCCGGAGTATCGATGCCCTGTCTCGATAGTCCTGCGACTAGGGACCTGTATAAGGATGTGCTTATAGATTACCCAGCCCCCACTAGTGTGACTGCCATCACAACGCTGGTAATCAAGCAAAGATCCTAAGGGCTCCACTAATGTGTATAGGTGATATCGCAAAATAAACACATGTACACATTGAACTAGAAACAAACCAAGTAGCATACTACTATATTGAGCAAGATTGTTTATACAAGGTGAATATCCCAAGCTTCCATTAAGTAATATACAAACTAGTATGATACAGTAATGGCCTCTAGGGCATATACACTAACAATCTCCCACTTGCACTAAGGCCATGTACTGGCGTATCGAAGACCTATCATCTCGATCAGCCGCTCGAACTGAGTCTGGGGTAAGGCCTTGGTGAATGGATCTGCAGTGTTTTCTTCTGAAGCAACCCTCCGAACCTCGATCTCCTTGCGATCCACGATCTCCCTGATCAGGTGATACCGCCTCAAGATGTGCCTGGATCTCTGATGGGACCTGGGTTCCTTCGCTAAAGCTATAGCCCCGTTGTTGTCGCAATACAGAGGTATTTGGTCAACAATGGACGGAACCACCTGAAGTTCTTTCAAGAACTTCCTCATCCAGACAGCTTCTTTTGCGGCATCAGATGCAGCGATGTATTCCGCTTCCATCGTCGAGTCTGCAACGGTTTCCTGTTTGGAACTCTTCCAACACACCGCCCCTCCATTGAGGGTAAAGACAAAACCCGACATGGACTTGGAATCATCCTTGTCACTCTGGAAGCTGGAGTCAGCAAAGGCCTCGATCTGGAGGTCTTTTCCGCCATACACCAAGAACATCTCTTTAGTCCTTCTCAGGTACATGAGAATGTTCTTTACCGCTATCCAGTGTTTCTCCCCAGGGTTTGACTGATACCTGCTTACCACACTCAGTGCATAAGCTACATCCGGTCTGGTACACAACATCGCATACATTATAGAGCCTACCGTAGAAGCGTAGGGTATAATAGACATGCGATCCCTCTCCAATCAGTCTTGGAAGACATCTCTTTAGAGAGGGTGATCCCGTGACAAGCCGGTAGGTTACCGCGCTTGAATCTTCCATACTGAATCTCTTCAGTATAGTGTCGATGTACCTGGACTGTGAAAGTCCTAATATCCTCTTGGATCTATCACGATGGATCCGGATCCCCAGGATGTATGAAGCATCACCCAGGTCTTTCATGGAGAACCTTTGTGACAAGAACCCCTTGACAGATTGTAGCATAGGAATGTCATTTCCTATTAAGAGAATGTCATCCACGTATAAAACTAGGAATACTACAGTTCTCGCTACAAATCTACAATAGATGCATGGTTCATCTGGATTTTTGATAAAGCCAAATTCCTTGACCGTCTCATCAAAACAGATGTTCCAACTCCGCGATGCCTGCTTTAGTCCATAGATGGACTTAAGCAACTTGCACACCTTTCTGCTGCTCCCACTCTGAATGAAACCCTCTGGCTGATCCATATAGACACACTCCTCTAAATTTCCATTTAGAAAAGAGGTTTTTACGTCCATCTGCCAAATCTCATAATCGTGGAAGGCAGCAATGGCAAGAAGGATCCGAATGGATTTCAGCATAGCCACTGGAGAAAAGGTTTCGTCATATTCCAAGCCAGGTCTTTGACGGAAACCCTTTGCTACAAGTCTAGCTTTATAGGTCTCAACCTGTCCATCTACACCAATCTTCCTTTTGAAGATCAACTTGCATCCTACGGGTTTTACCCCGTCTGGAGCAATGTCCAACGTCCATACTTTGTTGGTGTACATGGACTCCATTTCGGTCCGCATTGCATCCAGCCATTTTACTGAGTCAACGCTATGAACGGCCTGTTGGAAGCTAGTAGGCTCATCATAATCTATGATGCAATCCTCTCTATCCCCGTCTATGAGAAAACCGTAGTATCTCTCGGGCGGATGAGACTGCCTACTACTCCTGCGGAGCGGCGTAGGAATGTCCTGTTCTTTTGAACCCTCTGGTTCCACTAAGCTTTCAGTAATAGTCTGAGGTTCTGGAATTTCAACCAGTTCTACTGCGCTCCCACTTATCTGATTTTCTAAAAACTCAGTTTCCAAGAAGCGGGCATGACGAGAAACAAGGACTTTTTGCTCCTCTGCGTAATAGAATAGATACCCCTTGGAGTTCTTTGGGTATCCCACAAACTTGCACTGTACTGAGCGTGCCTCGAGCTTGTCCGCATGCTGCTTTTTTACAAAAGCCGGACATCCCCATGTCTTAAAGGATTTAATACAGGGTTTCTTCCCACTCCACATCTGATATGATGTGGTAGGCACTGTCTTAGTAGGAACTTGGTTCAAGAGATGTGCAGCTGTTTCTAGTGCATAACCCCAGAAAGATCGCGGTAACTCAGCCTTACTCATCATGGAACGTACCATATCGGGTTCGGTTCCGTCTTTCCGATACACCGTTGTGTTGCGGAGTGTATGGAGGAGTAAGCTGAGAGAGAATTCCGTTCTCTTTTAAATAATTCAGGAACTCGGCACTCAAGTATTCACCACCTCGATCCGATCTTAGGATCTTGATACTTTTGCTTGTTTGTTTTTCAACTTCATTCTTGTAATCCCGAAATTTCTCAAAGGCCTCGGATTTGTGCTTCATTAAGAAGACATGTCCATACCTAGAGAAATCATCTGTGAAAGTAATGAAGTATGAATAACCGCTTCGCGCATGTGTAGACATTGGACCACACACGTCACTGTGTATGAGTCCCAAGAGCTCGCTCGCTCTTTCTCCATGTCCAGTGAACGGAGTCTTTGTCATCTTTCCCATGAGACAAGATTCACAAGTGGCATAAGACTGATACTCGAACGGATCCAAGTATCCTTCTTTATGTAACTTAGTCAACCGTGTCTCATTGATGTGACCCAGTCTACAATGCCATAAGAAAGCCTGATTGATATCTGGAGACTTTCTTTTGTGTGTATTCTGGACATTGAAAATCTGTGGTTGGTTTAATACGTATATACCATTGCTCAGTGTACCTGACCCAATCAGAACTTGATTAAGGTGAATGTTTACAACATTACTTACAAACGCAAATTCATAACCTTCTTTAGAAACCAAAGATACAAAAATGATATTACAAGTTGCGTTGGGTACAAAAAAGCAATTACGCAAAACCAAAACATGTCCATCTGACATTCCCAGGTGATAGTCCTCCACGGCTTTAGCATCCATGCTAGCTCCGTTCGTAACTCTGAGGGTCATGTCACCTGCCTTCAAAACCCTACGGTTTCTCAACGCCTGCAAAGAATTACAGATATGAGATCCTGATCCGGTATCCAATACCTAGGAAGTAGAGTTTATAGAAAGACAGTTTTCAATAACATACACACCTGAAGCTGAAACCGCAACCTGCTTCAGTTCCTGTGTCCTGGCCTTCAAAGCCCTGCAATCTTTCTTCCAGTGTCCACTCTTATGACAATAGAAGCATTCTTCCTTTCCAACAAGCTTCCCCGCAATCTTTGTTGCCTTTTCCTTTCCCTTCGTACCCACTTTACTAACACCGCCTCTTGGTTTGGCGGGGGCTTTCTTCCTCTTTCCCTTGGCTTTCGCCTTGGACCTAGAGGAAGAAGATCCTCCTACAAACAAAGCGGGTGTTTCCCTACCCTTCTGTAGGGTGCCCTCTGCGCTCCTCAGCATGTTGAGGAGTTCTGAAAGTTCAACTTCCTTTTCCTGTAAGTTGAAGTTCAGTATAAACTGGGCGTAAGTGGATGGAAGGGACTGGAGAATTAAATCCGTATAGAGCTCACTCTCCAACGTGGTCCCAAGTTCTGCGAGCTCCTCAATGTAGCCTATCATCTTAAGCACGTGGTCCGCTACCGATGATCCGACGGCCAACTTTGCCGAAAATAACTTCTTCGACACTTCGTATCTTGCGATACGAGACTGCTCTCCATACAGTTCTTTTGTATGAAGAAATATGGATTCCAAGTCCATATTCTCGTGCCTCCTCTGATGTTCCATGTCCATAGAGGCAAGCACGAGGCATCTGGCCTTCGCGCAATCAATCTCCCAAGTCTTACGGATTTCCTTATCCGCGACGCTGGAGGTGGGACCTGGGACGGGGGGAGCTTTGGTGGTAAGAAGATACCCCAGCTTGTCGTAAGTGATTGCCATTTTGACATTCTTGAGCCAATCTTTGTAGTTTGGCCCTGTCAGTATGTTTTTATCTAGAAGTAACTTAAGTCCAGTCATTTCGATTTGGTCGCTGCAGGGGGGAGAGAAGAAACACTTTAGCATGATGCTCTTGCAAGTTTAGAATGGTTTTTAATTTGTCCAAACAGGATGGCTCCCACTGTCTCTCGAATCCCTCCTCAAACCATAAAGGAAGAATTAGCCGGGATCGATCCCACCGCACAATACTTGCTTAACCGTTCAGCCAGGCCAGTGTCGGTACTTCGAGGGAGGTTTTCCAACGCTTTCGCGAAGCTCTTTAATTTAATAACCTCTTTTCCCTGGGGGCGTAGCCCCGCTAACACCTTTCTAGGCACCTACTAGGTTTATAGCATTGATCGTTTAGTGAGAAATTTCCCGAGGAGTAGCATATACTCACAGTAGGATCGGGATCCAAATATCATCGCGTGACGAAACTGAAGGAATCCTACCAGAATCATCACACTCCAAATGGTATGCAAATCTAGCAAGTTTCAGTACTTATGAAACTCCCGATGTGGATTTTTGCCCCATGCTCTTATGACCTTGACTAAGGCCAACAAATCATAAGTCACATGTCAAGTTCTACCCGTCGTTATCCAGGTTAATTTGAACCCACCCGTATATACCCTTGACTATGGCCAACAAGGCAATACGACTGTCCCAAACCAACGCATTCTATCTATGCAACATATGAATACCTACCAGCTACCAAACACTGTGCCTTGACTAAGGCCAACAAACACAGCTTGAATACTGTTGAATACCTACCAGCTACCAAACGTAGTGAACTTGATATAATCGATGGAATGAGATACCTTTTAAAAGGAGTGGCTCAAGCTCCGCATTTAAAAGTTAGTTTTGAAAAGAACCGAGTGGTTTTTCGAAAGTGTTCCAACGACTTTAGTTTGGTTTATTATCTTGCATTAGTTCTTTTAATGCGTGATATTCTTGCATTAGTTCTTTTAATGCGTCCCATCATTTAATCCTACCATTGCAGAAAACAACCAAAATATGACGTACGCTTATGCCATTCGCATTCGCCACGGGGTCCCGTCATCACCCGTTAGGTTACTTAACTAACGACAGAGCGGGGGCTGGGCTAGCGCGGCTGTAAAACATAAGCAACGCCTAAATATAAAGCAATGATAGACATTACAGATCACAGATGAATACATTAGATATACTAGGAATCCGCAATCCGTTCGAGCCTGCAACGAAAAGCGGATTAAACGGTCGCGGTGAATAGCCAAAACCCCACCCAAGACCCCTACGGGTGCGGCAAACTACCCGCCAAGTACCCGGTAGTTTGTGCACCCCTCCATGGGTCTATCCTAGGAGCAAAAACAGTAAAAAGAATTATACAATGACGGCTACAACCCCGACCCGGTTGTGCGGCCATACAAATAATATTATTACATCAATTTACATTTACAAATGAATGAAAGAAAAACAAAAGCTCATCTCACATCCACCCCGGCTATTCACCCGCGACAGTCCAACACATTCATATACACATTCCAATATCAAACACAGATCACAGAGATGTATAACCCCGACTAATCGACTTATAGCGATTAGCCGACGTTCAATACATACAAACATCACAGATATAACCAATATAGCCAAAGTGTAGCGAAGTTCGAAAAAAAAATACGGATTTATAGGACCCCAAAAGTAAATTTCTTTTCTGGAAAATCTGGGCACATATAACATATTTGAAAAATCCCAAAACCCTACCAGAAGAACACTGCACAAAACACGATCACATGAAGAGCCCAAACGGCGGCGGATCCGCGGCGACTAGAATAGCTGAGGCCGCGGATCCGCGGCGGTTTGAAGGATTCATGGGATCGTTTTTCGTGGGTGTTCTTAAAAAACCCTGAGCCGATTTTAGGAGTAAAAAGTTTTACTTTTAGACCACAAAAAATTTCAACAGAAACTTAGGGTTTTAGAATTTCCGGTTTTGCGATTTTTTCGTTTCGAACTTCCATACACTTCGCTACCAAGCTAGTTTAAGTTTAGTTAGGCTCTGATACCACTGTAAGTCCACGTTGCGACCCCCGGTTCTTACGGGGAGGCGGAAACGGTATAAAAATCAAATTTTTAGCGCATGGGGCAACATGGACTAACAAAGTCGGGATCTTTTCCTAAACTAAAACTAGCAAACAAGCTAAAGAGAGTTAGCTACTTGGAGAGATGGTTATACCTCAACTTGAACTCCTTCTTCTTAAAACTTTGTAGAGGTTGATGGTTCTTTCCTCGTCTCCTTCTTCCGTCAAAGATGGATCCACCTGAGGGTTCAACCTTCGGGCTCTTTCTCGAACTTTGAGAGAACTAGAATCTTCGGCTTGCTAAACCTTTGATCCTAGAGTGAGTAGAGAGTGTCTAAGGGGTGTTTCCTTTTCAAGGAGAGGGATTCTCAACACATGAGAAGGATTCTCCTTGAGCTAGAGGAAGAAGAAGATGAAGTGAGGAAAGAGAGTGAATATGATAGAATGAGCTATCTTTTTCCTTTTTGCAACCATATCAAAAGAAAAAGAACTATCTAAATAATAATAATAATTCAAATGAGAATAGTTGATGGTTGTTTTGGAATGACCACTATCATAACTTCATTAAATGAATGTTGGCAAGAATCAAGGAGCATCCTTGCAAAGTAATGATGATGGTCAAACATTCAACCATGGTCAACAAGTCAACCATGGTCAACAAGTCAACAAAACCAACCATAACATAATTTCATTTAATTACTATTATTAATTGATATCTCACTAATTCATTAGGGTTTGGAAAAAAAAAAAGACGACTGTCAACTGTGCATGCGCACCCGTTCCGAAACCCTAATGAAAAACCTCTTCTTCCGCCTCAAACAACTGTGCATACACACCTGCATTCTTGTTCCGAGGAACATGAATACTGAGAGATAAAAGTAACCCCAAAACATATACCAGTATCCGACTCAAACCAGAGCCCGCTGGCAATATCCGTCCGGACTCCAAACGTGCACAAGTCCGCGGATGAGAACGAACCCTGTCGCAAAACCATGCGACCTCTACTCTGTTTTGCCCAGAAGCGAATACCCTCTGTGTGGGACTCTAAATACTCGACACTACGCTGGCAGTGGGTTTAACCACAGACCGCAAGCGGCACTAGCTGTGCGTAACGGTCCCCAGGTAGAAGCCGACAAGAAGGCTGACGAGGTGAACCCCATCTGAACTCCTACTGAGTCTGAATGTGACATTCTACGTACAGTCCGGTCTTTTCGTCTGATACATCGCATGTCGGGCCTAGGGGCGGTAAAACGTCAGTCCCCCAATAGCGGTACAAGTCGTGTCGGAGTGAAGCCCAAAACACCCTGAGATAACACTGGAAGCCTACCAGTATATCTCGCTTGCCCTGGCCAGGGACTACTCGTGTAATGGCTCTCCTAGACACAGCGCGATGTCAACCCCCAATACCAGGAGAGACGGATCCTGTCTAACCGGCACTGCCTCCAAGTGCTTCGGGACTGCACCCAACTACCACATGTTTGCATGACTCCTTTGAGCCGTGGTAAGGTAGTAGTCAAAGTACAGTGGGAACACATTCGAGGCGAAGTGCCAGTGTCAAGTCAGCGGACTAAGCTGTACTCATGTCACCTGGGAACTGATAACTGACGATAGGTATAATACCAAACTGTCAGTTCCCGACGAGTCCTGTCCAGTGTACTCGTAACCCAACGAGCACCCATATATTATCTCCAGTACGACGTACTGATGGCTGTGGGACAGACCATCTCCCACACTGGAATGAGAAGCGCATACGCAAGTCTACTCCGGAGTATCGATGCCCTGTCTCGATAGTCCTGCGACTAGGGACCTGTATAAGGATGTTCTTATAGATTACCCAGCCCCCACTAGTGTGACTTCCATCACAACGCTGGTAATCAAGCAAAGATCCTAAGGGCTCCACTAAAGTGTAAAGGTGATATCGTAAAATAAACACATGTACACATTGAAGTAGAAACAAACCAAGTAGCATACTACTATATTGAGCAAGATTGTTTATACAAGGTGAATATCCCAAGCTTCCATTAAGTAATATACAAACTAGTATGATACAGTAATGGCCTCTAGGGCATATACACTAACAATATGGCAGGGTTCGATCAGATACGTGCGGTATTGCACGGATCATGATCGGACGGATAATATTAGCGGGCTTTGGTTTAAGCCGGATCCTAGTATTGTAGAGTGTAGATTTTGTCTCTTTGCATTTGTATTCAGTGGGAATACAAATGCGGTTATGTATATACACTCGCGTGGTTTTCCTGTAATTTATTACGGGATCGCTTTTCTGAAGTTGCCAGTTTGCATTCCATTTCGGCCAATTTTCCTTTGTTCCTTCACGGCCGGATTTTTCCGATGGAGGGGGTTATTTGCAAGTGTGCAAATTAGTTATGTGGAGGGGGTTAATTGTCATTTGTGGCTTCATGATGGTTCTTTGCATCATGAGTTTCTTTTGGGCTCATTTGGTGCATTAAATGAGATGGGATAGAATGAAAGAATGGTGTGACTTATTCTCCTCTTTATCACCCATTTCTTTGCTTATGGTTACCTTGCTTTTCCTACACTCACCTCCCTTCATTGCTTTTCCCCCTCTCATATTTGGCCGGCCACTTCTTTAGGGGAGAGACAGGGAGTTCATTTTTAGAGGTGGGGAAAAATGTTCATCTCATTTTTGTATCAAGGTTCAAAAGCTCCATTTCAAAGTTCCTTCTTCACCTCCTTTATGGAAACTTCACAGCCCCATGAGACAAACCTCTCTACACCAGCCTACAGCATCCTTAGGCACGTCGGCTCGCCAACTTCGTGCCCGAGTTGCCTCGGTCCAGAGGTGGGAGCCCGTAAATGAACCCGGCGGCGTGGTGCCCTTTCCGACGAGGAGATGAAGACCGGAGATTCCGCGAGGAGATCGGGACGGAGGCCGAAGACCAAATGACACGGATCGCTCGGTATAGCATTCTACACTTTCTCTAGTTTGCTAGCATTAGGTTAATGGCCCGATCCGGGTTTTATAGTGCGCGGTAGTGCCGGTTTACAAATTTCGTAAAAGTTTCGTTTCCGCAATCCGGCGTCGGATTGACGGCCGGGGCGCTGCCGTGCACTTACACTGGTATCAGAGCCACGCCATTAACCTAGTCTAGCTTGCTCTAACGTGTTTACAAGTTCGATCGATCGGATTTTCCAAAAACAGTATTTTCAAGCACAGTTTCTGTCGAATTTTTCCCGTACTCTAAAAATTATTTGGTATATTGGAAAAATACGTGCAGGGTTTTTTGTGAACACTGTAGAAAATGGTCACGTGATGCCACTGTAGCGCCGCCGAACCGCGGCCTTAATCCCCTTTTGGCCGCGGTTCCGCCGCGGAATAGTGTCATCAATGCACCAGATTTCTACAGTGGTTCTCTGGCTTGAAAATGGGGTTTTTGTTATGTTCTGTTTAGGCCCAGATGTTTTTGAGTGCTACAGTTGTGCTTGGGGCCCACTTCGGTAAATTTGATCGATCGAAAATTTTAAACATGTTAGTTCACAGTATTTACATTATATCTGCGACCGTGAATGTCATTTGATCGGTAAATCTTGTCTAACTGTTGTAGCCCTTTTAGACGGATTTGCGAACGTGACATTCACGTTGATGTTCTGTGTTGTGCTGTGATGTTGCGGATTTGTCGTGGGGATAGCCTGGATGCAATAGTAGTACAGTTTGGTTTTATATGTATATTTGTTATTGCGGGACGAGCGTCCGACATGTGGACTGCCTTCACTGCCTGTTTGTATATTATTCTTTTGGGGCACGACCGGGCTGAGGTCGATATACCCGTTGTATATATTTTACTTTCTGTACTAGGATTACCCCGCGGAGGGGTGCACGGGTAGCAGGGTTGTAGAGGGCAACGGGCCCGCATCTCATGGCGTTGAGACGGAGGGGTTTTACTCTAGAATTGGCGGGCTATTCACCGCACTCGTAGGGGGTACAGGTTGACCCAAGGAGGGGTGCCCAAGTTACCGGATTTCAGAAGTGCTGGGTGGTCCATTCACGTTGCTGAAGGGGGCTAACCGGATAACTTGCCGTGCCCATAGGGGTCTAAGATTTCATTGCACAGGCTATCCACATGACCAAGGGAACGTCGGGTTTCAGTAGCGGCTCTATGAAACACGGGGATCCCAGATATCTGTATTGTTCTATGATTCTTATTAAATTTCTTTGATGTTGCTTTTTATCACGCCTTGAGCGAATATTATATATTGATATATATACTAGTAGATGTTGTATATGTTTTGCATCCGTGCTAGTCCAGTCCCCGCTCTGTCGTTAGTTAAGTAACCTAACGGGTGATGACGGGACCCAGTGGCGAATGCGGATGGCATATACGTACATCATTATTTTCGTTCTTTTATGGTGTGATCAATTGATGGGACTGCGTTAATTCGGATCAATGCAAGCTAAACAAACCTATTCTGATGTTGTTGGAACATTTTTCAAAAAAAAGCTGTCATTGCAAGGGCGTTCTCTTTTGTTTTGCACAGTGGTATTAGGTTATGAATATCCAGCACCTCAGTCGACGAGGCAAGGGCCGAGATCCCTTCACCAGGAGTGACCCCATGGACAGAAGTTTGCGTCAGGGCAATAACTTCACTATTGTCGTTTACTTTTGCTTTGCATCGTGGTATTCAGTTGGAATATCCTGCACCTCATTCTACGGGGAAAGAGCCGAGATCCATTCACCGGGAGTGACCTCTTTAGCAAAGGTTTTCGTCACTATATTTTTATAAAGCTATCCAGTTCCTTCAACGATATCAAGTTCATTAGCCCTCCATCATTTCATATGGACAGTCAATAGTATTCAAGCTGTGTTTTTGGCCAAAGTCAAGGCACAGTGTTTGGTAGCTATTGGATATTCATATGCAGCATAGATAGATGCGTTGGTTTGGGACAGTCGTACTTCCTTGTTGGCCAATGTCAAGGGTAGGTACGGGTGGGTTCAAATTACCCTGGAAAATGACGGGTAGAACTTGACATGTGACTTATGATTTGTTGGCCAAAGTCAAGGTCATAAGAGCATGGGGCAAAAATCACATTGAAAGTTTCTAAAGAAACTGAAACTTGCCAGATATGCGCATACCTTCTGGAGTGTGATAACATGAGCGGATTCCGTCACATTATCATGCGATGATAGTTGGATCCCGATTCCCACTGATGAGTCGGTTTACTTCTCGGGTGATCCCGACTAATTCTTCTTTCAGGTTTGGGGAAGAATTTGACGTTACAGTGGGAGGTTTCCTGATTAGATAAAGTGATAACCATTCTGATTTAGGTTAGTGTGCACGCTGAGTGTTTCCTTTCTCTCTCTCTCTTTGGCAGTGACCATGACCCGACCCTAGACTATGACTCAGTGACCAAGATTATCCGAACCTTCTTATAAGACTAGCTTTTGGATTGTCAGAGTTGCAAACCTCATTACCACTCCTACTTTCACCCTTTTCTCCAGGATACCCCGTATTACTACGAACGTCCACTTCCATTGGATAAAACCATCGTATGGTTATATACGAACTCGAAGGAATTTATTCGAGGATGGTTTCCGGTTCTGGAGAAAACGAATAGGACTATTCAGTTGTCTTTTCCTTTTACATTCTTTCAGGTTGCGAGTGCTCCTTGGATTAGGACAGTATACCTATTACGCAAATTGGATAGTCTTCTTCCAAACCATAGGCAGGTGCCGACCGGTAGGGAATGAAGAAAATCAATTAGCGTAACAATGGTGTACAGAAGGTATTAAATTAAGACAAATAAAGGGATTTGTAAGAGGACAAAGTAAATTGCGACTGCTATTCACAACCAAACCAAATATTTCATTACCACTCCTACTTCACCTTTGTATTTCTCCAGAACACTCCGTATCACTATGAAGATCCACAGTTTATTTGGATACTCCATCGTATGGTTATATACGAACTCGAAAGGAACTTGTTCCAGTTCGGGGATGGATTCTGGTTCAGGAGAAATAGGAATAAGGTTTATTCGGTTGTCTTTTATCTTCACCTTCTCTCGCATTGCGAGTGCTCCTAGGATTAGGATAGTACACCCATTATGCTTATTGGATAGTCTTCCACCAAACCATAGGCTGGTGCCGAGCGGTAGGGAAGGAAGAAAACCATTTGGCCTAAAAGGGTGTACAGAAGGTAATGACTAAAGACATATAAAGGGATTTGGAGAGATGGCAAAGAAATATACGGTTATAGTTGTGAATCTGGATAATGGAAGAGGCATTACAAGGGATACCCGGATACCCCTACGAAACATTTCAAAGTTTCAGTTTCACTGTGTACTGTTAAAAGAAAACTGATTTCCCTATTAGTCCTTGCTCCAGGGTATGTATTTACCAGGTTCGATTCTCACATCTGTATGGTTTTACAGCTGATGAGTGGGAGTAAGTCATTGGGAATTAGGTGATCATCCTCATTATATCGGAATTCGTTGTAATTGGTGATAATTGAGGAAATCGCCTGGGTTGTTTGCCGGACGGCAAATATTTGGTCTTGAATATCCGTTGTTGTGCACCAATTTCAAAGTGATATATCTGTACGTCTATTTTTATAGAGTGAGATATACCTTTTTGGAATTATTTCTATGACATTTAGCTATATTAGTGGATGGTTAGGTAAGGAGCGTTGAACGGCGGTGTAATTCTTCTTAACCATAAGTACATATTTCAACCTACGACACACAGCGAATGAGTTATTTAACTCAGGAGACTTATACAGAGTATTGTATATTGTCCAGTGTCCACTAGGACAAAGGGGATGGTCCTCGTACTATATTCTGCTTACTTGTGACTTCTCTAGTTCTTAGACATGTGTTTCGTAGAAATGCAAGGTCCAAGTTTTAAGAAGTTATAGGTATAAGAATAAAGTAGTGAACCAGGTGTTGCAAGTATCAGGATTCTTCAAGGTGATCGAAGATGTAGATACTTGTTTATGGTATTCAGTTGATAATAATGATTAAGAGAACTTGCTTCTCTTTTAGTTTACTCATAATTGGATGTACTCCTAAGTTGAGTAATGCTGATTAGCCTCTTTCCATTTAGTTTACATGCACTGGAGACAGTAGCATGATTTGAATCTGGTTCAATTAAATCAGTGCCTCTGTTTCTGTATTGGATATAGAACAGTTCGTATCTTAACGATATTAAGGTACGGGGAGTTGTACGGCTTATGCTTAAAACCAGACTCTGGATAACTCAAGGCACGTTTCTGTAATGGATGTTTGTGGGTTGACCCAGGCTATGACGAGGGTTGACTGTCTACCATCTGGAAGATCAATAGTGATATTGTTCTTGTCTCGCCACAGTTTTAATAAAAATGGAATTTTTCAGAAAACAGTACTGGGAGTATGGTAGAACTGGAAGTGATTCCAGAACCACAAACGATTACTGATGATTTGATACGAACATAAAGATTCAATCTGGTTTGACATTCCATTGGCAACTCCGCAGATGTGGTGTGTAACCTCAGGCACCCGAGAGGTACTCCAGTTGCCTCAAGGACGGTGACTGAGAGGTTCTTGTTTACCCAGACTTGCCATTGCTGTTGTTCCAGACTGTGAGACCAGGCAGGAGGATGAGTATAGCGTCGTTCTGAACTAGCTATAGAAGTGTACGTCTATATGACTCTGCTAGAGGGTTGTCATAGTCAGTGGGAGCAGCGGAAGCATTGGTGGACAAGTGGCTTATGTATTTATAAACTAAAGCAGATATAGCGGAGATAGATCATCTATTTTTGATGTGACAGTCATAGGTTTGAATTCATCAGAATAGGGGATGGATCTGTTAAGAAGGTAGTAGGGTGTGATGTCCTGGTATTTGGATGATACACACGGAGTTGGAAGTTAAATTCCTATACTACGATCGGTTATACTTTGGTTGTCACACAGTAGTTTCTCCACATAGGACTTGGATATTATATCAGACATTTTGGTTACTAGATCTACGGTTTTAGATCTAGATTTGGGAATTTTCCCAATCAGGGTACGTAGACAGCATTCTACAAATATTTAGAATGGATGACTCCTGGCACGGTAGTGTACCCGCAGGTGACGGAGTCACCCTCTCTAAAGCTGTCTTACAGACTAAAAGGGAGAGGGATGTGCATGATTGGCAGATCACTTGCTTAGGAAATTGAGTCAATCATGAGATGTCAAGTACCACACAAGATGTTGTTTTTGCAGTAGATGTAATAAGTTGATATTAATCCAATCCTGGAGAAACATTCGGAAGCGGTTTTAGAACATAAGTGAATGTTCTAGGAATATGATAACGACAGCCTCATTCGGGAGACAGTTATCATTCCAGGCTTCCAAGGTGACATGGATGACAGAGTGACTGTCAGAGTTATAGTTTTCCCTCTGACGCTGGGCAGTATTCTGGACAGGTGGTCCGGGCGGATACCGAGGGAGGCATGGCGCTGGATACTGATTAAGTTCAGTTGACGATACGTATGAGAAGTTTGGATTTGGAGTTCATTTATGAACTAAGACCCATCAGATATCCAGACATACTCTAAGACAGGTATTACTCATTTCGGGAGATCGTTTTCTCCGCGAACTTGAGATAAAGAGAGACATAGAAAGAAAAATTAGAGCGGATCCACTCACTGAGGCTATTCCTCGAACGCAATAGTTTCGCAAATGAGCTTTGTGAGACTGATTAGTAGAGGAGTTGGGTGTTCGGTATCACACGGGCTTTGAGTATGCGACATCGCAATAATTAGCCTTGAGTGCAAGTGGGAGATTGTTGGAGATAGTGCCCTCAGAGTCAATTATTGGATCACAGGCACGTGATTGCAATGATTGAGAGATGATCTATACCGTTAGAACAGTCTTGCTCAAGATGATAGTATGCTATCTGGTTTATCTTTATCATCGTGTACTGCTTTAGGTGACCTTACAAGTCACTATTACATGTTGATAGAGCCTCTGGGATTCTTGCTTGACTACCAGCAGTATGAGGGCGATCATATACGTGGGAGCTGCGGTCTATAAGCAAATCCTTAAAAGGTCCCTAGTCGTGGGAGTTTCGAGACAGGGCATCGATACTCCAGAGTAGACTAGTGTATACAGTCGAGATCCCGACGAGGGGCGGTGGCCGGTCTCATAAGCCACTGGTGTCAGTTGGTTCACCTAAGATGTATACAGGTGCTCATTGGGTTATGAGTACACCGGACAGGACTCGCCGGGAACATGCTAGTTGAAATTATTCCTGATGTCAGATAGCAGTTCCCTGGTGACATGTGTACAGGTTAGTTCATCGACTTGAGATCATCATTTGTCTCGTGTGAGTTCCCACAGTACTTTGATTACTACCCTACCACGCTCCATGAGAAGTGCAAACAGGTTTTAGTTGGGTACATGTCACGACCCGAAAGTACGGAACATGACTGGCACTTAAACTACGAACGTCTCGTGGCGTACGTAATCTAAGTAAACCGAAAACCCAGAAACCCAAACCAAGAAAAATAGTAGAGTGAAGGAAAACCAATTTAAAACAAGTAGTTTTAATAGCATATGCCGAGTTTTGCGGTTTTAAAAAAAACATCAAGTATTTCCTGAAAATTTCGGCAGAGTCTCCATTGTAAATACCGGCTCCCAAACGGGATACAACATGAATAGTATACGAAATCAATGAAAGGCATCCCCAAGCGGGAGCTAGCTCTTCGTCAATCGACGGTCACAACCACACAAGCAATATAATATACAAGATATATAATGAGGGTACGATACAAGTAAACCCACCTACTAGCAAATCACCCGAAGGAAACTATGCCCGCAAAGCCGTAATGAAACCTGTACAGCAAACCTGCAAGAAACTGGGGCACAACGCGGGTGAGTTGCCAACTCGTGAATAGAAAAATATCTACACACAGAAATCGCATAAATAACGCAACCTAGGTCAATGATCATAATATATCCTCAAATATATGAATAACACGTAGCCTATAACAAGGCTAGGGTAAATATCTAACCCGAGTGTAATCTCATGTGCCCGTGTCAGTGCCTCAAGTAGCAATATATCATATGAATGAGGTATGAATGCATGAAAATAGAATACATGTAAATGAAGAACTGTTTTCATAATTTAGTGAGATTTCCTTTGTATTTTTAAAATGAGGTATCATAATGAAATCAGCATAAAACAGTGCCTAGCATCGGCACAAAACGTAATCCCAATATCTCGATATCTCTGTATCACAGTCTCTGTACCTCAATATCTCGAAATCTCAATGTCTCAATCACAATATCTAGGGCGCCGTCAGTCCAGACCGGCCCCAACCATCCATCTCAAGACCACGACGGTATCCTCCGGATATCCGACGTGGCGGGTAAAATCACCAGTAGGTAGTGCTCCCCTGTCAGGCTCACATAGTCATCATCACGCGCTTCTTGCCCCGGGGTACCTTACCGGGTCCACCATGTACCCGAAACGGTTCATCCGTCTCCTCGAATCGGGTCTCGAAATCCATCAGCAAACTCATGGTGGACGACTTATACATCATGGAAAAAACCGCACTTTTATTTAAAAAGAGAGAAATCAGTTTATATATGTTTTGCGGTTTTCCTCCAAATCCAGAAAATATCATGGAAATCCGAATCATCAATAGCATGTAAAACCATGAATATAAGCATGAGAATGAATAACAGTATGCATGAAGCGACAAGTAATAACTACAATATCTAAGCTGGCATATAAGGCAGGCACACTAATATCATGTCAAATTACTAACTAACAAGCTAAGTCAAGCAATAATATTTTCTAAGGTGTACGTGACATCGCAATTACCGATGAAGATGTGTGTGAGCCGGCAAGTAAGTGTACGTGGTACATACGCATCATCGGTAATGGTGCTGGTGTCCTAACAATATGATATCAACATTGCAATAAGAAATTATAACAAAAGTATGCGATGCGAAGCGAACCACAATAATAAGCAGGAGCTGAATACTACACGCTACTGTAACTAACCTGCATTAATTTAATATAAGTCCTACAAATGGTGCCTTTTGAAATAACACGAATCATGGGGTTTTGAAAATAGGGGCTACGGTGTTTTTATGAAAAGATACGTCTTTTGAAATATCCGTAGGATCTCTTGGGCTGTCTTTTAAAATACCCACGATTCGTTAGTTTTTGAAATAGGTAAGAATCGAATCTAATCTAACAACTAAACTAAACTATAGGGCTAAGCTAACAAGCTGGACTACAGGTAAGGAAACCGCCTATCATCTGAGTCGATCCATATACATACCTGTATATATATTAGTCGGTGATCCCGCCTCAATAATATTATATCCGATACCATATGTACAATCAGCCATCCCAAGTCAAGAGTGCGGATCAATCATCAAGATATAGCTCGTACGTAAATCCGTCGTACGGCATCCCCAAATTTGGGTACGGGTCAATATCATATTCCTCACACCATTCCTCTAGTATCCTCTTTATTCAAGATCATAGTCTAGGGTACTGACCTATGTTTAGTACAATACTAATATCCTCAATATACCCATGATCTGACTACAGATCGACAATCTCGTACAAACCGATACCGTCAACACATAGCATCATCATGGGTATACATCGCCCGATACGGCCTAATATCAATATCCTAGCATATCATCCCTCATATCACGATCACATGTAGACCATTTAATTTATAACACTATTCACCCGTATCGCCGCCCCAAAATCCGCTATAACACCACGACGTACCTCAAGTACGAATCCTGCCATATCACCGATATCACAACCACAAAACAAATCTCATCGACTCAGCTCAATCCCAAGTATCATCCTCAAATCCGTATGTGAACACATAGTCCCATACCCATGTGAACACATAACTATAAAGAATCTCATGAGCACATATAAAAAGGAATGTATGCAAGTATGTATGTGTGTATGTGTAGTGCAACACTACCCTAGGGTTCGCAACACTAAAATAATCCAACACACCAATATCCATCCTAACATCGTTATTAATCCCAAATAACATATACTAATTGTTGGTGTGTATACGTATCCGTATACACCACCACGGACTGCGGGGGTGCTTACGCCAGCCACCCGACTTCTCCCCGTAGATATAAATCTACTCACCTGGTCCTCGTTTGCCGGTGCCGACGTCGCCACGCTCTTGCTTGTTGTCTCGAAGTCCACATGGGGTACCTACATATCATAACGCACCATACCGCATTAAAATCCGACTCATGACCAAAACGACGCACGAATCCCACATAGGTCAAAACCTATGGTTGCTTTCGCAAATCGACCCAAAAAACCTCGACGTCGGCGTACAAACGCCAAACCATCGAGAAAACTCCCAACACACTCATTTGCACATTCACGAACACTAATTTTACTATAAAATAGGTTAAAATTCACAAAAACCCCAATTTCACTTAAAAAGTCATTTTTCCGAAAATCTAGCAAGCACAATTCGCCGTTTTTGTACAAAACATGATGTTTTAACAATTCTAGTGACCAAGATGATAACTTAATATCTTAATTATGCCATAGAAACCATTACGTAAATTTTAAACCCACAATTTAATTCGATTTCAAAAACCTAGTTTGCAATATTAACCAATTTTAACAATTTTATAGCAAAATGCACAAACTACAATCTAGCTTAGATTTTCATGAACTAAACTATTAAAATACACTTAATAATGTTAATGAAGTCATGAAAAAACCTAATTATATTTTTCTCATAATCAAATTCATGGTTTAAAAAAACCTAGCTCGCAATATAGCTTAAATATTACAATTCCAAACTAACAATTTGCAACTAGAAATTTGATTAGGTTTTCATTTCACAATATGAAGAACAACAATTGCAACCACAATTACATACACAAAAACCTAACTTGAATTTCATAAACCCTTACTAAGTTTTTCCAAACATACAATTAAACCCAAATTAATAACTAATAATGCTTGATTTAAGGTATTCAAACAACAATTTAACAAAAGGTCTTGATTTATACCTCACAAGATCAAGGATCTAGCATGCAAATTCAAGCCTCCAAAATTAGCTTCCATGCTCCTAGATCCATGTAAGTTTGGCTAATGAGAAATGGGTAGGAGTTGGATTTGGATTTTGGGATTTATTTGATGGATTTTGAGGCAATTTTTGAAGCAAAAGAGATGGAAAATGGGGGGAAAAGATGGGGGCTGTTGTAGCAGAATTTTGGCTGAGGAGGGATTGGGGAGAGGTGTGGGGGAGTTGTGGAAAAGAATCCAAGTCAAATCCCCTCCCAAATTACCATAATACCCCCACCTACTTTACTATATATAAAAACCTTATTTTAACCCATTTCTCACATGATTTAAGGTCAAAAAGAGGGAAATAAAATTCTTGGGCTGCTACAATAGTGTGGGGCAGGCCAAGGGGAGTGAGGATGAGTGTGAGAGACTTTATAAAAAAATTCTATGCAAAAAGACCCCCCACAATACCATATTTACAAGTTTTAGTTCAAAATAACTATATTTTTGTTTTCCATATAATAAATCAATTAAAACTTGAAATAAAATACTAAAAAATTATATTACAACTAGATTTTAATTAACATGATTTTAAAGATTAAAATTAGCCCATTTAAATTTCTATTTATCGCTAATTTAATGTATTTTCTTACCGGCTTAAAATAATATTAAAATAATTAATTTTGGAAAAATTTTCAGAAAATTTGAAATTTCAGCAGTGGCTCAATGAACACCAAATACTAGCAATTACATAGCTAGAATATGTATATTTAATTTTATAATAAAAATATTTGCATTTTGAGTTTTTACAGAAAACCCCCTTATTTTACCGTTTTTTCGAAATTTCACCAAAACGATTTTCAAAACGTTACAATATTCCCCCCTTAAAGAAATTCGGTCCCTGAATTTAAATTAAAACTTCCCCCAAATACTAAAATATTTCAGCCAAAACCATCAAATTGCCGGGGTTCCGAAATCATAAATACATAAATAAAATCGTAGCGCAACGCATGCGCATGAAAAATGAGCATATAACTCAAACCAGAATTCCGTCAAGCATCCCGCAATCATCGGAGTCATGGGGAAGACATCAATACCAAATCCAAAGCAAAACCAATATGATATAACTCAAAACTATACATGTAAAATATATTCAGGTACTGTCCTCTGACTAGTCCTGCTCAGTACGAAAACACATAGCAATATCATAAAAACGTACTGCTCTATAAGAAAAATCAATCCCCAAAATACGAGTATGAATACTAGTGAGTCTTGTGCGCACGGAAATCAAAATCCAAATATGTGCCATACATATGCACAGAAACAACATCTAAGTGCATCGGGTGTGCACGAAACATCTGTCATAGGCAACATGTGTGCCTGACAGCAAATTCAGGTGCATCTGACATACACGAAAAATCTCGATTTAGTGCATCTGGTGTGCACCAAAATCACACTTCAAAACATGCGCCCAACATGCGCGAAAATCCAAATCAGGTGCATCCATCGTACACGAAATCATGAAATCCAATATCAAGTGCCGAACATGCGCAAAATCAAATCAGGTGCACAAGGCGCACAAAACAAATATCGAACATCACCATTGAAATCAAAGTCCAGGGCATCTAAATGCACAACATACCTAACACTGCACTGCAAGCTTATATGAACTATACCGCGTGCAAAAACCAAATCGTGTGCGTATATACGCACAAAATCAACTCAAATATCAAAAACCGTAAAATCGCAAACATGTGAAACCAAGCACGAAAACGATATCAAGTGCAACACTGTGCAAAGAAAGATCGTAAATCCTCAATTATCAAAATCAAATCATGCGAATAAATCACCCAAAATATCGAAATCAATAATGGCGGAATAGTACCGCTCAAGTGCATCCTCTTAGAATCTTGGGCCAACTGTCGCGGTCACTAGTGGGACGTCTCGTCGATGATCATGAACTCTGGCCTGCTGGTGTGCGTAACACGACCACTCCTGGGTGCAAGTCTTCTCGTAATTTGTCCCAGAAAGGTCCTGTCGAGGTCTCTCCCAAATCTCGCCTCTGCCGAACTATCCGAAAGTCATCGTTCCTTACTAGATCTGTTCTCGTTCCAGAACGGCTGCATACTCATCACGACTCCTTCTGGAAGGTAAATCCAAGTACCATGCCTCGGCATGCGCATCGCATCTCCGATGTCGGCGGAGTGGAACGTCATTTCATCTAGATCTGGTACGAACCTCTTACTTCACTTTCCTCTAATGTCGTCTTCTTTGGACTCGTCTCGTCGTGGCTACATGGACTGAGCTCCAATGGCTATCCTCGTATCTGGAGTCTCCAAAGAAATGCATCTTACCACCTAGCATCCGAATTAAGTCGAGCCATCCGATCGAGTCGTCAAAACCTCATAATCACCCAAGAGCTCAACATCTTGGGCACAGTTTAATAGTATCGAGTACATACCACAGCATCGGTGGTCCAGCCGTAGAAGGGCAAACCCAAGCCTCACTAATGGCGCCGTAGAAGTGCCGCAAACCCGAAGGTTCAAAGGCTTTCACACGGTCATTAAGTCGAGTTAGGGTTTCATTCTTCTAGAGGGATCATAGAATTGCCTGCATGTCTTTCTGACTACTTTAAACTTGGAATAATAGGTTTCTGACTTTCGATCATCTCTGTCGACTCCCAACGTCTCCGCGTGAAGTCGTCTCTAGCTGGAATCAATCTATCTGATGACCTCGCATCGGGGTAGGCGATCGATCCACATGTCCTAGTCATTCATCCTCGATGACTAGCGACCTTCTATCATCTCTTAGTACAACTCGTTCTGCACTAATGCCAGCATCTGGGGCAATATCTCGTCGTTCGCAGCAATAACTGGCTCGCTCGTCTGCACGCTGAACAGTTCCTCGACCATCATGGATAAGCAACACACCAACGGTCATCAAAATCTGGCTGGCCTCTGTCAGTGGCCCAATCCTCTGATACTGATCGTCACGTCCGAGAAATCTTATAAAGGCGATCCGCCAAACGCTCGTGGCACGGAAACACAGTAAAAAGACACATCTCCGCAATCGTGTGTCGCCGGAATTTCTCCCTGGTCAGTCCTCGTTCGTGACGAGCTCGTGCTGACCGCAACTCTAGCCGTAGCTCTCCCTGCCCATAATCGTGGCAGCAAAACCATAACTGGTACTGATGAGGCTAGATCGGAATGAATATAATACTGAGCAAAGAAATGTACAACCTAAGGCTTCTTAAGTGGAGTAGCGTATCGTAAATATGCCGCGGAACATACCCACGGTACGTCACTCTACTTTAGTCACCTATTCCATCAACCAAGGGTCATCCTACGCTCCGAAGGTAAAACCTAACGCTTTGATACCAACTTTGTCACGACCTGAAAGTACGGAACATGACCGGCACTTAAACTACGAACGTCTCGAGGCGTACGTAATCTAAGTAAACCGAAAACCCAGAAACCCAAACCAAGAAAATTAGTAAAGTGAAGGAAAACCAATTTAAAACAAGTAGTTTTAATAGCATATGCCGAGTTATGCGGTTTAAAAAAAAAGATCAAGTATTTCCTGAAAATTTCGGCAGAGTCTCCTTTGTAAATACCGGCTCCCAAACGGGATACAACATGAATAGTATACGAAATCAATGAAAGGCATCCCCAAGCGAGAGCTAGCTCTTCGTCAATCGACGGTCACAACCACACAAGCAATATAATATACAAGATATATAATGGGGGTACGATACAAGTAAACCCACCTACTAGCAAATCACCGAAAGGAAACTATGCCCGCAAAGCCGTAATGAAACCTGTACGGTAAACCTGCAAGAAACTGGGGCATAACGGGGGTGAGATTCCAACTTGTGAATAGAAAAATATCTACCTACAGAAATCGCATAAATAACGCAACCTAGGTCAATGATCATAATATATCCTCAAATATATGAATAACACGTAGCCTATAACAAGGCTAGGGTAAATATCTAACCCGAGTGTAATCTCATGTGCCCGTGTCAGTGCCTCAATTAGCAATATATCATATTAATGAGGTATGAATGCATGAAAATAGAATACTTGTAAATGAAGAACTGTTTTCATAATTTAGTGAGATTTCCTTTGTATTTTTAAAATGAGGTATCATAATTAAATCAGCATAAAACAGTGTCTAGCATCGGCACAAAACGTAATCCCAATATCTCGATATCTCTGTATCACAGTCTCTGTACCTCAATATCTCGAAATCTCAATGTCTCAATCACAATATCTAGGGCGCCGTCAGTCCAGACCGGCCCCTACCATCCATCTCAAGACCACGACGGTATCCTCCGGATATCCGACGCGTCGGGTAAAATCACCGTTACGTAGTGCTCCCCTGCCAGGCTCACATCGTCATCATCACGCGCTTCTTGCCCCGGGGTACCTTACCGGGTCCACCATGTACCCGAAACAGTCCATCCGTCTCCTCGAATCGGGTCTCGAAATCCATCAGCAAACTCATGGTGGACGACTTATACATCATGGAAAAAACCACACTTTTATTTAAAAAGAGAGAAATCGATTTATATATGTTTTGCGGTTTTCCTCCAAATCCAGAAAATATCATGGAAATCCGAATCATCAATAGCATGTAAAACCATGAATATAAGCATGAGAATGAATAACAGTATGCATGAAGCGACAAGTAATAACTACAATATCTAAGCTGGCATATAAGGCAGGCACACTAATATCATGTCAAATTACTAACTAACAGGCTAAGTCAAGCAATAATATTTTCTAAGGTGTACGTGACAAGGCAATTACCGATGAAGATGTGTGTGAGCCGGCAAGTAAGTGTACGTGGTACATACGCATCATCGGTAATGGTGCTGGTGTCCTAACAATATGATATCAACATTGCAATAAGAAATTATAACATAAGTATGCGATGCGAAGCGAACCACAATAATAAGCGGGAGCTGAATACTAGATGCAACTGTAACTAACCTGCATTAATCTAATATAAGTCCTACAAATGGTGCCTTTTGAAATAACACGAATCATGGGGTTTTGAAAATAGGGGCTGCGGTGTTTTTATGAAAAGATACGTCTTTTGAAATATCCGTAGGATCCCTTGGGCTGTCTTTTAAAATACCTACGATTCGTTAGCTTTTGAAATAGGTAAGAATCGAATCTAATCTAACAACTAAACTAAACTAAAGGGCTAAGCTAACAAGCTGGACTACAGGTAAGGAAACCGCCTAACATCTGAGTCGATCCATATACATACCTGTATATATATTAGTCGGTGATCCCGCCTCAATAATATCATATCCGATACCATATCTACAATCAGCCATCCCAAGTCAAGAGTACGGCTCAATCATCAAGATATAGCTCGTATGTAAATCCGTCGTACGGCATCCCCAAATCTGGGTACGGGTCAATATCATATTCCTCACACCATTCCTCTGGTATCCTCTTTATTCAAGATCATAGTCTAGGGTACTGACCTATGTCTAGTACAATACTAATATCCTCAATATACCCATGATCTGACTACAGATCGACAATCTCATACAAACCGATACCATCAGCACATAGCATCATCAAGGGTATACATCGCCCGATACGGCCTAATATCAATATCCTAGCATATCATGCCTCATATCACGATCACATGTCGACCATTTTATTTATAACACTATTCACCCGTATCGCCGCCCCAAAATCCGCTATAACACCAGGACGTACCTCAAGTACGAATCCTGCCATATCACCGATATCACAACCACAAAACAAATCTCATCGACTCAGCTCAATCCCAAGTATCATCCTCAAATCCGTATGTGAATACATAGTCCCATACCCATGTGAACACATAACTATAAAGAATCTCATGAGCACATATAAAAAGGAAAGTATGCAAGTATGTATGTGTGTATGTGTAGTGCAACACTACCCTAGTGTTCGCAACACTAAAGTAATCCAACACACCAATATCCATCCTAACATCGTTATTAATCCCAAATAACATATACTAATTGTTGGTGTGTATACGCATCTGTATACACCACCACGGACTGCGGGGGTGCTATACGCCATCCACCCGACTTCTCCCCGTAGATATAAATCTACTCACCTGGTCCTCGATCGCCGGTGCCGACGTCGCCACGCGCTTGCTTGTCGTCTCGAAGTCCACATGGGGTACCTACATATCATAACACACCATACCGCATTAAAATCCGACTCATGACCAAAACGACGCACGAATCCCACATAGGTCAAAACCTATGGTTGCTTTCGCAAATCGACCCAAAAACCCTCGACGTCGGCGTACAAACGCCAAACCATCGAGAAAACTCCCAACACACTCATTTGCACATTCACGAACACTAATTTTACTATAAAATAGGTTAAAATTCACAAAAACCCCAATTTCACTTAAAAAGTCATTTTTCCGAAAATCTAGCAAGCACAATTCGCCGTTTTTGTACAAAACATGATGTTTTAACAATTATAGTGACCAAGATGATAACTTAATATCTTAATTATGCCATGGAAACCATTACGTAAATTTTAAACCCACAATTTAATTCGATTTCAAAAACCTAGTTTGCAATATTAACCAATTTTAACTATTTTATAGAAAAATGCACAAACTACAATCTAGCTTGGATTTTCATGAACTAAACTATTAAAATACACTTAATAATGTTAATGAAGTCATGAAAAAACCTAATTATATTTTTCTCATAATCAAATTCATGGTTTACAAAAACCTAGCTCGCAATATAGCTTAAATATTACAATTCCAAACTAACAATTTGCAACTAGAAATTTGATTAGGTTTTCATTTCACAATATGAAGAACTACAATTGCAACCACAATTACATACACAAAAACCTAACTTGAATTTCATAAACCCTTACTAAGTTTTTCCAAACATACAATTAAACCCAAATTAATAACTAATAATGCTTGATTTAAGGTATTCAAACAACAATTTAACAAGAGGTCTTGATTTATACCTCACAAGATCAAGGATCTAGCATGCAAATTCTAGCCTCCAAAAGTAGCTTCCATGCTCCTAGATCAATGTAAGTTTGTCTAATGAGAAATTGGTAGGAGTTGGATTTGGATTTTAGGATTTATTTGATGGATTTTGAGGCAATTTTTGAAGCAAAAGAGATGGAAAATGGGGGAAAAAGATGGGGGCTGTTGTAGAAGAATTTCGGCTGAGGAGGGAGTGGCGAGAGGTGTGGGGGAGTTGTGGAAAAGAATCCAAGTCAAAGCCCCTCCCAAATTACCATAATACCCCCACCTATTTTACTATATATAAAAACCTTATTTTAACCCATTTCTCACATGATTTAAGATCAAAAAGAGGGAAATAAAATTCTTGGGCTACTACAATAGTGTGCAGCCGGCCAAGGGGAGTGAGGGTGAGTGTGAGAGACTTTACAAAAAAATTCTATGCAAAAAGACCCCCCACAATACCATATTTGCAAGTTTTAGTTCAAAATAACTATATTTTTGTTTTCCATATAGTAAATCAATTAAAACTTGAAATAAAATACTAAAAAATTATATTATAACTAGATTTTAAAGATTAAAATTAGCCCATTTAAATTTGTATTTATCGCTAATTTAATGTATTTTCTTACCGGCTTAAAATAATATTAAAATAATTAATTTCGGAAAAATTTTCAGAAAATTTGAAATTTCAGCAGTGGCTCAATAATACCAAATACTATCAATTACATAGCTAGAATATCTATATTTAATTTTATAATAAAGATATTTGCATTTTGACTTTTTACAGAAAACCCCCTTATTTTACCGTTTTTTCGAAATTTTACCGAAACGATTTTCAAAACGTTACAGTACAGTCCCGAGCCATATGGAGGCAGTGAACGGATCTTCAGGGGTTTGTCTCCCCCGGTATTGGGGGTGAGGTCGCGCTGTGTCTAGGAGAGCCATTACACGAAGTTCTTGGCCAAGGCAGGAGATTTACTGGTAGGTATTCCAGTAGTATCTCAGGGTGTTCTGGGCTGCACTCCGACACGACTTGTACCGCTTTTGGGGTTCTGACTTTTAATAACCCCCTAGGCCCGCCATGCGATGCTCATAGACGAACAGACCGTATTGTAGGGATATTGTCACTGACAGGCTCAGTAGGCTGTCAGGATGAGTTCGCTCACAGACATTCCTTTTAGTCAATACCTGGTAACCCGTTACGTATGGCTAATACCTCTGACGTGCTAGTGGTTAAATCCACCACCAAGGTGTTGACGAGTCTTTAGAGTCCTCCACAAACAGTTGTTCAAGTTTCGGGCGAAACGCTGTAGAGGCCGTATGGAGATATGGCAGGGTTCGATAAGATACGTGCGGTATTGCACGGATCATGATCGGACGGATAATACTAGCAGGCTTTGATTTAAGCCAGATCCTAGTATTATAGAGTGTAGATTTTGTCTCTTTGCATTTGTATTCAGTGGGAATACAAATGCGGGTATGTATATACAGTCGCGGGGTTTTCCTGTAATTTATTACGGGATTGTTTTTCTGAAGTTGCCAGTTTGCATTCCGTTTCGGCTAGTTTTCCTTTGTTCCTTCACGGCCGGATTTTTCCGATGGAGGGGGTTATTTGCAAGTGTGCAAATTAGTTATGTGGAGGGGGTTATTGTGATTTATGGCTTCATGATGGTCTTTGCATCATGAGTTTCTTTTGTGCTCATTTGGTGCATTAAATGAGATGGGATAGAATGAAAGAATGGTGTGACTTTTTCTCCTCATTATCACCAATTTCTTTGCTTATGGTTACCTTGCTTTTCCTACACTCACCTCCCTTCATTGCTTTTCCCCCTCTCATATTTGGCCGGCCACTTCTTTAGGGGAGAGAGAGGGAGTTCATTTTTAGAGGTGGGGAAAATGTTCATCTCATTTTTGTATCAAAGTTCAAAAGCTCCATTTCAAAGTTCCTTCTTCACCTCCTTTATGGCAACTTCACAACCCCATGAGACAAACCTCTCTACACTAGCCTACAGCATCCTTGGGCACATCGGCTCGCCAACTTCGTGCCCGAGTTGCCTCGGTCCAGAGGTGGGAACCCGTAAACGAACCCGGCGGCGTGGTGCCCTTTCCGACGAAGAGATGAAGACCGGAGATTCCGCGAGGAGATCGGGACGGAGGCCGAAGACCGAATGACACGGATCGCTCGGTATAGCATTCTACCCTTTCTCAAGTTTTCTAGCATTAGGTTAATGGGCCGATTCGGGTTTTATAGTGCGCGGTAGCGCCGGTTTACAAGTTTCGTAAACGTTTCGTTTCTGCATTCCGGCGTCGGATTGACGGCCGGGGCGCTGCCGTGCACTTACAATTAATCCAATCCTGGAGAAAAACGAATGGAATCAATTTATGAACATAAGTGGATGTTCTAGGGATTTGGTAACGGCGTCCTCCTTTGGGAGACGGTTATCATTCCAAGCTTCCAAAGTGACCTGGATGATAGAGTGACTGTCAGAATTTTAGTTTTCCCTCTGACGAGGGGCAGTAGCTTGGACTGGTGATCCAAGTGGATACTGAGGAAGGCATGGCACAGCATACTTATTAAGTTCAATAGATGATACAGTCTAAGAAGTTTACTGGATTTGTAGTTCATTTATGTACTAGGTCCTATTAGATATCCAGAAATATTCTAAGACGGGTATTGCTCATTTCGGGAGATGGTATTCTCCACGAAGTTGAGATAAAGAGAGACATAGAAAGAAACACTGGAGCGGATCCACTCACTGAAGCTATTTCACAAACGCAATAGTTTTACAAACGAGATTTGTGAAACTGATTAGTAGAGGAGTTGGGTGTTCGGTATTACACGGGCTGTGAGTATGCGACATCGCAATAATTAGCCTTAAGTGTAAGTAGGAGATTGTTGGCTATAGTGTCCTCAAGGCAATTATAATAGTCGCAGGCATGTGATCATGATGATTGAGGGAGAACCTATAACGATAAAATAGTCTTACTCGAGATGATAGTATGCTATCTGGTTTGTCTTTATCATCATGTATATATTGATAAAGCCCTTAGGATTTTACTTGACTACCAGCATTGTGATGGCGATCACATACGTGGGTGCTGGGGGTCTATAAGCACATCCTTAAATGTCCCTAGTCATGGGAGTATCGAGACTGGGCATCGATACTCCAGTGTAGACTGGTGTATACTTATCTAGACCCTGACGAGGGGCGGTGGATGGTTTCACAAGCCATTGGTGTTAGTTGTTCACCTAAGATAGTATACAGGTGCTCATTGGGTTATGAGTACCCTGGACGGACTCGCCGGGAACTTGCTAGTTGCTATTATACCTATAGTCAGACAGCAGTTCCCTGGTGACATGTGTACAGGTTAGTCTGTCGACCTAAGATCATCATTTGTCTCGTGTGAGTTCTCACTGTACTTTGATTACTACCCTACCATGGCTCAAAGGAGTCGTGCAAACAGGTTTTAGTTGGGTACAGTCCAGAGACACATAGAGGCAGTGAGCGGATCGTCGGGGATTCGTCTCTCCCGGTATTAGGGGTTGATGTCACGCAGTGCACGGGTGGCCATCACTAGAAATCCTCGGCCGGGGTATGTGAGAATTACCGATCCAGGATCGATAGTTTCTTGGGTTGTGATGGATTTCATACCGACACGAATTATCGCGTTGTTAGGGGTCTGACTTTATCCACCCCCATAGACTCGATATGCGATACTCTTAGATGAACAGACCGGACTGTACGGATATTTTCATTGACAGGCTCAGTAGGGGTTTGGATGAGTTTGCTCGTCGGCCTTCCTTTCGCTCAACACCTGGGTAGCCGTTACGTACAGCTAGTGCGGCTGACGTGCTTGTGGTTAAACCTACTGCCAGCGTATCGACGAGTCTTTAGAGTCACACACAGAGGGTTTTCACGATTAAGGCGATATAGTGTAGGTGACGTATGTTGATACATATAGGTGTCCGATTAAATATGTGTACGGACTGCACAGACTTTAATCGGACGGTTGATAATACTGGCGGCATCGGATTAAGCCAGATTGTTAAATCAAGTTTTGATTTAATAATATACATATGTATTTATATATATGTATTCTAGTATTATTGCTCACTATTTATTTTCTCTCTTTGGCTATTCGTATTTTCATACGAATACGCGTATGTGTATTTCGATACATGTACCGGAAGCATTCCGTATTTATACGGAATGGCTTCTAGAAGATGTCACCTCATTATTGATTTTCTTTTGAAAATCATTTTGTTTATAATGACGTGGAAAAGGTGACATGTCTAGGCATGGGTCTTTTGGTCAAAGCATGGACTTTGGCAACGTAGAGATTGGTATGGGTAATTGTTTATGCTTAATTTTGGTAAGTGTTTTGTGGGTGCATTTTTTTAGGGAGGAGAGAGGGGCCGGCTACATTAGGGGTGGGTTTTTTCTTTGCACATATTATTAATTCATTTGGGCTCTCTCTCTCTCTCTCTCTCTCTCTTTCTCACTCTCATACACACACCCAAAAACACTTAGCCAATTTTGCTCATGCCACTAGTTTAGCTCACTCTCTTCATCTTCTTCTTGAGATGCTCACATGAGCTCATAGTTGAGAGAAAGCTTTATAGTGACACTATCCTACACTCCCCACTCTCCACTACTAGCAATTTCGAAGAGTCGGTTGGTTCGCTTGGCGATCCTGAACCTTGCTCCGTTTCCCTCGGGTGGATCATCGGAGATAAAGGAAGACCGGCGACCAATGTCGATCCGCATCACTTGGAGCTTGGAAATGGTTGAAGACCCGAAGGACTTGGTTCATTAGGTATAACCATTCTATCCCTTTGTGTTTGGTTTGCTAGTTTTAGGGTTAATGGTTTCGATCTTGGAATCGGGTAATAGTAGCGCCGGGTTTTAGAAAAATTTTGTTTCGCATATGGCCACGGTTCGATGGACGGGGAGCTCCCATAACCCAACAAGCGCAACATCAACCCCCAATACCGGGAGAGACGAAACCCCTCCTATCGCTCATTGCCTCCATGTGACTCAGGACTGTACCCAAAAACCACCGTTTTGCATGCTCTCTTCAACGTGGTAAGATAGAATTCAAAGCACAGTGGGAATCATACAAGACTCTATGACGATCTCGGGTCTACAGACTAATCTGTACCAGTGTCACCTGAGAACTGCTATCCGACGATAGATATAATCCCACATAGGCGTTCTCGGCGAGTCTGTTCAGTGTACCCAGTCTCCACAGAGCACCCGTATACAATCTTTGGTGTCACCATACCAATGGATATGGGATCATCTATCGCCCATCATATGGGCTAAGAAACGTATACGCTAGTCTACTCTGGAATATCGATTCCCTGTCTCGATACACCCATGACTAGGAACATTTTAAGGATATGCTTATAAAGTACACATGTCTCAGTAGGATGATCTGCATCATAATTAAAGTAGTCAAGTAAATATCCTAAGGGATTTATCAACATGTACCAAATGAGTAATATGCATGATCAAGTGAACATGTCAAGATAAAGAACCAGATAGCATACTATCATGTCGAGCAAGAATGTCCTCTGAATATATATATATACACACACATACCTATACATCCACTATCAAATAATGGCCGCTAGGGCATACATATATCCAACACTTATTCCTCGTTTGGGTCGAATAGGAATCCGGATATTCCCCGATTTCCTTCCCAGACTTATAACGGTTATAAGGTAGAGCGGAACCAACGTTCCCCAGCTCAGTATAACAAGCGGGTTCGATCAATACATCCATATTATTATCTTGATTTAGGCGTGACATAGTCGCTATCTGGAGAGAGAGAGAGAGAGAAGAAAACACTTTGTGTATGCTCTTACAAGATTAGATTGGTTATTATTTTATCAAATCAGGATGCTCCCACTATTTTTATCAAATCTTCATTCAAACCGTAAAAGGTAAGACTAGCCGGGATTAATTACACCTACAAGTTCACCAATCTTTCAGCCAGGCCAATGTCGGTACTTTGAGAGAGGTTCCCTGTGCTTTCACATGGATCTAATTAAAATAAACCTTATTTTCCAAGAGGCATAACCCTATTGACACCTTTCTAGTCACCTACTTGATTGGCTAATTCTAAAGTGAAAAAATCTCCCAGGAGTAACTCTTGCACGCAGCGAGCATCGGGATCCAACTATCTCATAGAAGGTATGCAATCTCATTGCAAATTTCAACACTAGATATTCCCGATAATGGTTTTTACCCCTAGCGACTTATGATCATAACCATGGTCAACAAATCATAAGCACTAGTTAAGTTCTACCCGTCATTTCGTGACTAATTAGACCCACTCATAAGACCCTTAACTATGGTCAACAAAGTTATATAAATATCCTAATTAATCTCATCATAATCTTTGTAGGAAGACATCACTTAGCTACAGCACACTACGCCTTAACTATTGTCAACAAACGCAGTACAAATACTAAGTACTCTACTTCCTAAAATGAGAGAGGGTTGCGGATGGTTTTTATGAAAACCTTTAACGCTTTGAACTTGATCTCGTTGTAGAATTGAGTGATTTTGAGAAATGGGTTTTGAGGCTTTTATTAGTTTTGCTAAAGAGGTCACTCCCGGTGAAGGGATCTCGGCTCTTTCTTCATTGAATCAGGTGCTGGATATTCAGCAAGGAATACCACTATGCAAAGCAAGATCTATAGAAGCAATCAAAAGAAAAAACCGAGTAGGTTGTAGCATTTGCTAGTTTCGCTAAAGAGGTCACTCCCGGTGAAGGGATCTCGGCTCTTTTCTCATCGAATGAGGTGCTGGATATTCATCAAGGATTACCACTATGCAAAGTAAGAATTAGAGCTACCGGTTTTTAAAACAGGATTCTACAACATCTTTAGGTTTCTTTCTTTTTCATTAATCTCATTAATGAAGTCCCATTATTTATGCTTCCTAAGCATCAAAGAAGAAACGAAAATACAACGTACGCTTTTGCCATCCGCATTCGCCACGAAGTCCCGTCATGCACCGTTAGGTTAGTTAACTAACGGCAGAGCGGGACAGGACCAGCGCGGAAGCAAAATATTAGCAACGTCTATTATATATCATACATATAATATAAAGCATTCGTCTCTTGCAGTTTTATGATCTCATCACAGAACATTGCAGCAGAAGTCAACATATAAAATATTGGATATACTAGGAGGTACGTGTTTTAAATCAAGCCAGTAAAAACACGTATTCCATGGTTGTGATGAACGGCCAAACCCACAACCCTAGACCCCTACGAGAGCAGCAAGCAACCCTACAAATTCTAGAGTTTGGAGACCCAGACTCGACTTCTCGAGATAGTCTCCCACTGGACTCTAGAATCCGGTTACTTGTGCTTCCCGCATAGGGTCTATCCAAATGTGGAAAAGTAAATAATATACAACAATGGTGACATCATCCTCAATACGGAAGTGTCCTAATAAAAGAATATTACATATAAATTTTGACATGAATAAAAATGAAAAACTCTCATCTCACGGAAAACTCCCCCAGCTATTCAAACACGACAATATAATATAACATATCACAGCGACACTTAACATCACATGTTATCAACGTTTGTAAATATGCTTATCCTAATTATCGTTGATGTATAGCAACGAAACCGGCGATACACTACATACTACACTTACGGTCGCAGAAAAGAAAGTGAAAACTACAATAATTTGAATCCGCAACCACCTTAGACATCATAAATCCGAAATATCACATACTTTGGATTTCACGCCTAACCAAATGAATTCCTTAGACATCATTTACCCGGAATATCTCATATTCCGAATTTCATGCCTAACATTATAAACCCCGCATTTTAGTCTCGATATCGAAAACACTTTTCATTAACTACTCGGGAAATTCAACAAGATTCCCGATATCCTGATCGAATGCTCATCGGAATCTTTAGTAGACAGCCGCACCCCCGATGCCGTCGACGAAGTGCACTTAGGCGGAACACCGTAGCCGCGAGCACCTGAACGGATGCTTTTGGCTACGGGGTTCTCCTATATTCACTTGGTCGGGGCTATGGGGCCTGGCTATCTAGTAATGTTACCCGGTGAGTATCGGCGTGCACTATGTGATTGCGATGGAATTTTGATTCCTATCAAAATACCGTGGCAACCGATCAAAAGAGACTAAATTGCTAGGTTTACAAAATTCAAACCAGTTTTCACAAAACTAATTATTGTGGATTCCAAATGTTGTATCACATATCACAGATAGCTAGACGGTGTTCAACATTTCGATCAAAACAATAAAATCCTAAAATTCCCAGAGACCTCAACACTTGAGACAGTTGAAAGTACCCAGAACATGCCACAAGCACCTATGAATCAGCACAAGAAAGGCACGCTCCCTGCCTCACTTACGGCGCCACGGAACCACCTCAAATAGCCCATATTTGCGGCGGTTCCATAGCCGTTTGGTCGAGTTGGGCTGTCTTTTTTCTTGAGGATCCACAGATTACTCTGAATGATTTTTTGAATATTTTTAATCAGGAAACATCCAACATTTCGAAAAATTTCCAGAGAGCTTGGGAAGTTTGGGTTTTGGGGTTCGATCGAACAGTTTAACGTCGTATAGGCCACTCCTAATGCTCTAACTTGGCTCCGATACCACTGTTGTATTCCTTAGCACCCTCACCATGTTTTCTGAGGCGTCGGGCATGTAATTTTAAAAAAACCTAGGGTGCTAGGAAACCCATTACCAAGGATCTATCTAAAGAATTAGGGTTTAATTAAGCAAGTAAACAACTTTACTCTAAGTGAACAAGGAATACAACCTTCGTAGACCGGCCTTTCACTTCAAAAGCTCCGTGTAGTAGTCCCATCGCTCCAAGTAGTGGTCTCCCGGACTCTCGTTAGGAACAAGCTTGCATATAGATCTTCGAGGACGAAGATGATCTACGTCGAAGAATCTCCAACTCAAACTACCTCTTCACTAATTGAGAATTAGTGAAGAAAATAACCTATACTAAATGGCTAGTCTAGTGTAGATTGATGAAGCAGGAATTTTGCTCACTTTAGAATAATTTTTCTCACTCTTTTTCTAACCTAAAGAAAACATAGAGAGCTTTGTTGAGATGAAGAAGATGAATTGGTGAATGAATCAAGAATAGAATGGCAACCATGGGTGAGAAAATATCATATATAACTCATGTAGAGACTTAACCAAGGCTAAAGATAATGGTTATGATAAAAAAATCTAGAGTAAAACAAAATTAGTGGACTAAGTCAATGGTTCTACATGCTTCAATAAGCATCTCAAGCCATGATCAATTTTCGCCAAATTTTGAATTTTCCTTAATAATTAGATCCTCACATTATCTTAAGTATGGTATGAGTCTCATGCACCCAAGTCCAATGTATCATCTAGCATGACATAAAATAAATGCATTAACATATATAACATATATATTAAATGTATAATGAGAAAAGTAATTCTTAAGTGTGCTAATATTAGTTAATGTATGTTAATATATCAAATATATAATATCAACTTATCGAATCAACGCTTGATTCAATAACCCGGCTATATCATATATAACCGACCGATATCACATATCGTGAGATTAGAATACGGTATTACATACACGTATTAATTTCGGTCCCGCACATATCATATATGTGCCCTACTTCATTTCTCCAGAGCCAGGAAACCTCTGTGGAGGACTCTAAAGACTCGTCAATACGCCAGCAGTAGGTGACGATCATATTAGTCACCCACAAGCCGTCAACGGTACTAGCTGGACGTAATGGCTCCCCGGGTTTTGAGCGATCAGAAGATCAACAAGCAAGCATGCTGATACTCCTGTGAATCTAACAGTAACACTACCGTATAGTCCAGTCACTTCATATAATATGTTGCATATCAATCCAGGGAGTGGTAAACGTCAGACCCAATAGCTTGATAAGTCATGCCGATGTAAGGCTCATAACTGGTCGAGAAACTACTGATAACACTTTCCAGTAAATCTCAGTATCAGCCCAGGTCAGGGACTTCCTGTTATAGCTAATCGAGCACAACGCAACATCAACCCCCAATACAGGGAGAGATGAAACCCCACCTATCGCTCATTGCCTCCATAAGACTCGGGAATGTACCAAAAAACCACTGTTTTGCATGCTCTCTTGAACGTGGTAAGGTGGAATTCAAAGCACAGTGGGAATCACAAAAGACTCTATGATGTTCTCGGATCTACAGACTTACTGTTACCAGGGTCACCAGAGAACTGCTATCTGACTTTTGGTATAATACCATCTAAGAGTTCTCGGCGAGTCGTGTTCAGTGTACCATGTCTCCACTGAAAACTCGTATACCATCTTTGATGTCAAACTCCAATGGATGTGGGATCATCCACGCCAATTATATGGGTCAAGAAGCATATACGCTAGTCTACTCTGGAATATCGTTGCCCTGTCTCGATAAACCCTCGACTAGGAACAATAAAGGATGTACTTGTGGACTACCCTGGCCCCACCAGTATGATCTGCATCATAGTCCTGGTAGTCAAGTACACATACTAAGGGCTTTATCAACATGTAACAGAGAGACAGTACAAGTGTACATGTTAAGATAAAGAGCAACCAGATAGCATACTACCATGTCGAGCAACAAAGTCCTCCCTATATATTTCTATGCGTTGACTATAATATACAATCATGTACAATAATGGCCTCTAAGGCATATATACAACTAACAAAGAGATCCAAGAAAGACACCGTAGCAGACTCGACGATGGAGGCTGAATACATCGCTGCCAACGATGCTGCCAAAGAGGCTGTCTGGATGAAGAAGTTCATTGCTGAGCTTGGTGTGGTTCTATCCATTGAGCATCCAATACCTATGTATTGCGATAACAATGGAGCTGTGTCTTTGGCCAAGGAACCCAAGTCCCATCAGTGATCCAGACATATTCATAGGCGGTATCACCTGATCAGGGAGATAGTAGATCACCGGGAAATCGAGGTCAAGAGAGTTGATACGAAGGACAACGTAGCGGATCTACTCACGAAGGCCCTCCCCCATATGTAGTTTGAGAGGCTTTTTGGGATGGTGGGTATGAGATACTACAACACATGGCCTTAGTGCTAGTAGGAGATTGTTAGGAATATGTATGCCCTAGAGGCCATTATTGTAGATGTGATGTATATTATAGTGGATGCATGGACATATATATAGAGGACTTTCTTGCTCGACATGATAGTATACTATCTGGTTGATCTTTATCTTAACATGTTGACTGGTATTCTTTACTGTCTTTCTCTCACATATTGGTAAAGCCCATAGAATATGTAGTTGATGTAAGCCCGCGGGGGCGCCCCGGCCGTCGAACCGACGCCGGAAACGCGGAAACAAAACTTTGCGAACTTTGCAAACCGGCACCACCGCGCACTTTTCACCCGGATCGGGCCATTAACCTAGCAACTAGCAAAGTAAAATACGGGTAGAGAAATATACCGACTGATCCGAGTCCTTCGGTCTTCGTCTCCGCTCCGATCTCCCGCGGAATCTTTTACGCCTCCTCGCTCGTCGGAAAGGGCACCACGTAGCCGGAATCTTTTACGGGCTCCCGCCTCTTGAACGAGGCAACTCGGGCACGACGTTGGCTAGCCGACGCGTCCAAGGCTTGCTATAGAAATAGTGTAGAAGGTTATCTCTTTGGGGTTTATGAGGTTGCCATGGTTGGAGGAATTTTAGCACAAGGATATTCATGGAGGCTTGCTAAGAAAAATGAGCATGCAATCAAAAAGGGAATGAGCATGCCCTCAAAAGAGCTCGGCCAGCCCATGTATATTGAGCTCCCCAGAAAAATGTGTGAAGTGTGCATGAATTAAAAAACATGAAGGAATTTTTCCACACATATTAAACCTCTCTCCACTCATTCAAAAACAATCCTGTATCATGCTGGAAAAGTGGCCGGCCCCACTTTCAAAGAGAATGGAAATGATTAGTGGAAAAAGAAATTCATATCTATCATATTAAAAGGCTTGATCAATAATGAATAAAAATGTATCATTATCAATAGAAAATGGTCACACCAAAATCAAGCTCAAACCCTTTCACTAACCATCACCATAAATGCAATGAGATGGACAAGAATGGAATATCATGATTATGAAGCCACACTCATGCAAAGAAACCCCTTACAAAATGTTAATTGCAAACTTGCAATTAACACCCTCCAACGAAAAGTCCGACCGGGAAGGAAAGAAAGAAAACCGGCCGGAACGGAATGCAAACTGGCAACCCCAGAAAACCGACCCCGTAATAAATTACAGGAAAACCCCACTACTGCAAATACATGCCCGCATTTGTATTCCCACTGAACACAAATGCAAAAAAGATAAAATCTACACTATCTAATACTAGGTTCCGGCTTATGCCAAAGCCGGCTAGTAAAAACCGTCCGATTACGATCCGTGCAATACCGCACGTATCTGATCGAACCCTGCCATATCACCATACGGCCTCTACAGCGTTTTGCCCGAAACTTGTGTAACTGTCTGTGTGGTGGACTCTAAAGACTCTTCAATACTATGGCTGTGGATTTAACCACTAGCACGTCAGAGGTATCAGCCATACGTGACGGGCCACCAGCTATCGACCAAAAGGGACGTCGATGAGCGAACTCATCCTGACACCCTACTGAGCCTGTCAGTGATAATATCCGTACAGTCCGGTCCGTTCGTCTATGAGCATCGCATGGCGGGCCTAGGGGGTTGGTAAAAGTCAGACCCCCAAAAGCGGTACAAGTCGTGTCGGAGTGTAGCCCAGAACACCCTGAGATACTACTGGAATACCTACCAGCAAATCTCCTGCCTTGGCCAAGGACTTTTCATGTTCTGGCTCTCTTAGACACAGCACGACCTCACCCCCAATACCGGGAGAGACGAACCCCTGCAGATCCGCTCACTGCCTCCATGTGGCTCGGGACTGTACCCAACTAAAACCTGTTTGCACGACTCCTTTGAGCCGTGGTAGGGTAGTAATCAAAGCACAGTGGGAACTCACACGAGACAAATGACGGTCTCAGGTCGATGAACTAACCTGTACACATGTCACCAGGGAACTGCTATCTGACGTCTGGTATATTCCCAACTAGCAGGTTCCCGGCGAGTCTTGTCCGGTGTACTCATAACCCAATGAGCACCTGTATACATCTTAGGTGAACCAACTGACACCAGTGGCTTGTGAGACCGGCCACCGCCCCTCGTCGGGGTCTCGACTGTATACACTAGTCTACTCTGGAGAAACGATGCCCTGTCTCGAATCTCCCACGACTAGGGACCTTTTAAGGATGTGCTTGTAGACCCCAGCTCCAACTTATATGATCGCCCTCATACTGCTGGAAGTCAAGCAAGAATCCTAGGGGCTTTATCAACGTGTAATAGCGACTCGAAAGGTCACCTAAAGCAGTACACGATGATAAAGATAAACCAGATAGCATACTATCATCTCGAGTAAGACTGTCCTACCGGGATAGGTCCTCCCCTCAATCATTGCAATCACGTGCCTGTGACCCAATAATTGACTCTGAGGGCACTATCTCCAACAATCTCCCACTTGCACTCAAGGCTAATTATTGCGATGTCGCATACTCACAGCCCGTGTGATACCGAACACCCAACTCCTCTACTAGTCAGTCTCACAAAGCTCGTTTGCGAAACTATGGCGTTCGAGGAATAGGCTCAATGAGTGGATCCGCTTTGATGTTTCTTTCTATATCTCTCTATATATCATGTTCGCAGCGAAAACTCTCTCCCGAAATGAGCAATACCTGTCCTAGAATGTCTGGATGTCTGATGGGACCTAGTTCATAAATGAACTCCAAATCCAAACATCTTAGACGGTATCGACAACTGAACTTAATCAGTGTCCTGCGCCATGCCTCCCCTCAGTATCCACTTGGACCATCTGTCCAACATACTGCCACTCGTCAAAGGGAAAACTATAACTCTGACAGCCACTCTGCCATCCAGGTCACCTTGGAAGCATGGAATGATAACCGTCTCGTTAAGGAGGCTGCCGTTATCGATTCCCTAGAACATCAACTTATGTTCTAAAACTGCTTCCGATTGTTTCTTCAGGATTGGATCAATATCAACTTATTGCACCTACTGCAAGAACAACATCTGGTGTGGTACTTGACATCTCATGATTGACTCAACTGCCTAAGCAAGTGATCTGTCAATCATGCGTATCCCTCTCCCTTTTAGTCTGTAAGACACCTTTAGAGAGGGTGACTCCATTACCTGCAGGTACACTACCGTGCCAGGAGTCGTCTATTCTTAATACTCATGGAATGCGGTCAAAGTACCCAAACTGGGAAACCACCCAAATCTAGATCTAAAACCATAGATCTATTAACCAGAATGCCTGATATAATATCCAAGTCCTATGTGGAGAAACTACTGTGTGACGACCAAAGTATAACCGATCGTAGTATAGGAATATCACTTCCTACTCTGTGTATGTCATCAAATACCAGGACATCACACCCTACTACCTTCTTAACAGATCCATCCCCTATTCTGATGAAGTCAAACCTATGACTGTCATGTCAGAAATAGATGATCTATCTCCGCTATATCTGCTTTAGTCTATGAATAGACATAAGCCTGATGTCCACCAATGCTTCCGCTGCTCCCACTGACTACGACAACCCTTTGGCAGAGTCATATAGGCGTACACTTCTAAAGCTAGTTTAGAATGACGTTATACTCATCCTCCCGCCGGGTCTCGCAGCCTGGAACAACAGCAATGGCAAGTGTGGGTAAACAAGAACTTCCCTGCCACCGTCCTTGAGCATACCGAAGTACCTCTCGGGTGCCGGAGGTTACCCACCTTATCTGCGGAGTGGCCAATGGAATGTCAAACCAGATCAAATCTTTAGGTTCTTATCAAATCTTCAGTAATCGTTTGCGGTTCTGGAATCACTTCCAGTTCTACCATACTCCCACTACTGTTTTCTGAAAAAGTCCATTTTTGTTAAAACTGTGGCGAGTCAAGAACAATATCACTATTGATCTTCCAGATGGTAGAAAGTCAACCCTCGTCATAGCCCGGGTCAACCCACAAACAGCCATTACAGAAACGTGCCTTGAGTTATCCGGAGTCTGGTTTTAAGCATAAGCCGGACAACTCCCTGTATCTTAACAATGTCAAGATATGAACTGTTCTATATCCAAGAAACAGAGGCACTGATTTAATTGAACCAGATTCAAATCATGCAGCTGTCTCCAGTGCATGTCAACTAAATGGAAGGAGGCCGATCAGCGTTACTTAACTTAGGAGTACTTCCAATTATGAGTAACCTGAAAGAGAAGCAAGTTCTCTTAATCATTACTATCAACTGAATACCATTCACAAGTATCTACATCCTCGATCACCTTGAAGAATCCCGATACTTGCAACACCTGGTTCTCTACTTTATTCATATACCTATAACTCCTCAAAACTTAGACCCTGTGTTTCTACGAAACACATGTCTAAGAACTTAGAGAAGTTAAAAGTAAACAGAATATAGTACGAGGACCAACCCCTCTGTCCTAAGGGACACTGGACAATATACAATACTCTGTATAAGTCCTCTGAGTCCGGTGACTCATTCACTGTGTGTCGTAGGTTGAAAACTGTACTTTTGGTTAAGAAGAATTACACCGTTGTTCAATGCTCCTTACCTAACCATCCACTGATATAGGTAAATGTCATAGACATAATTTCAAAAAGTATATCTCACTCTATAAAAATAGACGTACAGATATATCAATTTGAAATTGGTGCACAACAACAGATATTCAAAACCAAGTATTCACCGACCGGCAAACAACCCAGGTGGCTTCCTCAAATATCACCAATTCCAATGAATCCCGATATAATGAGGGTGGTCACCTAATTCCAAATAACTTACTCCCACTCATCATCTGTAGACCCATACAGATGTGAGAATCATACCTGGCAAATACATACCCTGGAGCAAGTGTCTAATTGGAAAATCAGTTTTCTTTTAACAGTACACAGTGAAACTGAAACATTGAAATGTTTCGATGGGGTATCCTGGTAATCCTAGTAATGCCTCTTCCATTATCTAGATTCACAACTATAACTGTATAATTCTTTGCCACCTCTCCAAATCCCTTTATATGTCTTTAGTTATTATCTTCTGTACACCCAATTAGGCCAAATGGTTTTCTTCCTTCCCTACCGTTCGGCACCAGCCTATGGTTTGGAAGAAGACTATCCAATAAGCATAATGGGTGTACTGTCCTAGTCCTAGGAGCACTCGCAATGCGAGAGAAGGTGAGGATAAAAGACAACCGAATGAACTTAATTCATAGGTGATTTAGGATTGACAAAGAAGTACATGGTTTGGTCGCGAATAGCAGTCACAATTTACTTTGCCCTCTTACTAATCCCTTGCTTTGTCTGAACTTAATACCTTATGTACACCGTTTAGTCTAATTGGCTTTCTTCATTCCCTACCGGTCGGCACCAGCCTAAGGTTTGGAAGAAGACTATCCAATTTGCGTAATAGGTGTACTATCTCCTAAACCAAGGAGTACTCGCAACCTGAGAGAAGGTAAAAGGTAAAGACAACTGAATAGTCCTATTCGTTTTCTCCAGAACCTGAAACCATCCTCGAAGTCCTTCGAGTTCGTATATAACCATACGATGGTTTTGTCCAATGGAAGTGGACGTTCGTAGTAATACGGGGTGTCCCGGAGAAAAGAGTAAAAGTAGGAGTGGCAAAGAGGTCTGCAACTCTGACAATCCAAAAGCCAGTGTTAAGAAGGTTCGGTCAACTTGGTCACTGAGTCATAGTCTAGGGTCGGGTCAATGGTCGCTGCCAAAGAGAGAGAGAAAAGAAACACTCAGTGTGCACTCTAACCTAGATCAGAATGGTTATCACTTTATCTAATCTGGAAACCTCCCACTGTAACGTCAAATTCTTCCCCAAACCTGAAAGAAGAATTAGCCGGGATAACCCGAGGAGTAAACCAACTCATCAGTGGGAATCGGGATCCAACTCTCATCGCATGATAACGTGACGGAATCCGCTCACGTTATCACACTCCAGAAGGTATGCGCATATCTGGCAAGTTTCAGTTCTTTTGAAACTCCCGATGTGGATTTTTGCCCCATGCTCTTATGACCTTGACTTTGGCCAACATATCATAAGTCACATGTCAAGTTCAACCCGTCATTCTCCTGGTTAATTTGAACCCACCCGTACCTACCCTTGACTTTGGCCAAAATGGCAGTACGACTGTCCCAAACCAACGCATCTATCTATGCTGCATATGAATACCCAACAGCTACCAAACACTGTGCCTTGACTTTGGCCAACATACACAGCTTGAATACTATTGACCATCCATATGAAACGACGGAGGGCTACGAATGGTTTCTGGCGAAAACCTTTAACGTAATGAACTTGATATCGTTGAAGGAACTGATAGCTTTATAAAAATATAGTGACGACAACCTTTGCTAAAGAGTTCACTCCCGGTGAAGGGATCTCGGCTCTTTCCCCGTAGAATGAGGTACAGGATATTCCAAATGAATACCACGATGCAAAGCAAAAGTAATCGGCTATAGTGAAGTTACTGCCCTGACGCAAACTTTTCTCCAAGGGGTCACTCCCGGTGAAGGGATCTCGGCCCTTGCCTCGTCGACTGAGGAGCAGGATATTCCAACTGAATACCACTGTGCAAAACAAAAGAGAACGCCCTTGCAATAACAGCTTTTTGAAAAGTGTTCCAACAACATCAGAATAGGTTTGTTTATCTTGCATTGATCCGAATCAACGCAGTCCCATCAATTGATCACACCACAAAGAACAAAAATATACTGACGTACGTATATGCCATCCGCATTCGCCACTGGGTCCCGTCATCACCCGTTAGGTTATCTAACTAACGACAGAGCGGGGACTGGACTAGTGCGGATGCAAAACATATACACAATCTACTAGTATATATATAATATATAATTTTCGCTCAAGGCGTGATAAAAAAAAATGCAGCAACATAGAAATGTATAGCAACACAGAACAATACAGATATCTGGGATCCCCAGGTTTCACAGAGCCGCTGAAACCCGACGTTCCCCTGGTCGTGTGGATAGCCTGTGCAATGAAATTCTAGACCCCTACGGGCGCGGCAAGTTACCCGCCAAAACCTGAACCGAGCCAGCCCCCTTCAGCAACGTGAATGGACCACCCAGCACTTCACGGAATCCGGTAACTTGGAAACCCCTCCTGGGTCAAGCCTATACCCCCTACGAGTGCGGCGAACAGCCCGCCAATTCTAGAGTAAAGCCCCTCCGTATCAATGCCATGAGATGCGGGCTCGTTGCCCTCTAGAACCCGGCTATCCGTGCACCCCTCCTTGGGGTAATCCTAGTACAGAAAGTAAAATATATATACAACGGGTACATCGACCGCAACCTGGTCGTGCCCCAAAAGAATAATACAAACAGGCAGTGACGGCAGTCCACATGTCGGACGCTCGCCCCGCAATATCAAATGTACATATAAAACAGAACTGTACTATATTGCAACCAGGCTATCCTCCACGACCGATCCGCAACAACACAGCAAAAACACATAACATCAACGTGAAAATCACGTTCGCAAATCCGTCTAACCGGGCTATAGCAGTTAGACGGGATTTACCGATCAAGTGACATTCACGGTCGCAGATATAATGTAAAAACTATGAACTGGCATGTTTAAAATATCCGATCGAACAAATATTATCAAGTGGGCCCCAAGCAGTACTGTAGCACTTACAGAAAATTTGGGCCCAAAGAAAATATCCCAAAACCCCTATTTCCAACTCATAAGCTTACTGGGAAAATATGGTGCCATGATTCATCCTAACCGCCGCGGAACCGCGGCCAAACCAGGGGTTTAGCCGCGTTTCCGCGGTCTAAGTGAGGAATCAGTGGATCGTATTTTCCCAGAATTCTTAGAATTTTTTGTACATGCCTCTGCAACAACCTGAAAAATTTTAGGAGCTCAAAAAAATTCAACAGAGAACACATGTGCACAAAAATACGGTTTTTGGGGATTTTGTTCGATCGGGTTCTAAACGCGCTAGAACAAGCTAGGCAAGGTTAATGGCCTGGCTCTGATACCATTGTAAGCCCGCGGGGGCGCCCCGGCCGTCGAACCGACGCCGGAAACGCGGAAACCAAACTTTGCGAACTTTGCAAACCGGCACCACCGCGCACTTTTCACCCGGATCGGGCCATTAACCTAGCAACTAGCAAAGTAAAATACGGGTAGAGAAATATACCGACTGATCCGAGTCCTTCGGTCTTCGTCTCCGCTCCGATCTCCCGCGGAATCTTTTACGCCTCCTCGCTCGTCGGAATGGGCACCACGTAGCCGGAATCTTTTACGGGCTCCCGCCTCTTGACTGAGGCAACTCGGGCGCGAAGTTGGCTAGCCGACGCGTCCAAGGCTTGCTATAGAAATAGTGTAGAAGGTTATCTCTTTGGGGTTTATGAGGTTGCCATGGTTGGAGGAATTTTAGCACAAGGATATTCATGGAGGCTTGCTAAGAAAAATGAGCATGCAATCAAAAAGGGAATGAGCATGCCCTCAAAAGAGCTCGGCCAGCCCATGTATATTGAGCTCACTGGAAAAATGTGTGAAGTGTGCATGAATTAAAAAACATGAAGGAATTTTTCCACACATATTAAACCTCTCTCCACTCATTCAAAAACAATCCTGTATCATGCTGGAAAAGTGGCCGGCCCCACTTTCAAAGAGAATGGAAATGATTAGTGGAAAAAGAAATTCATATCTATCATATTAAAAGGCTTGATCAATAATGAATAAAAATGTATCATTATCAATAGAAAATGGTCACACCAAAATCAAGCTCAAACCCTTTCACTAACCATCACCATAAATGCAATGAGATGGACAAGAATGGAATATCATGATTCTGAAGCCACACTCATGCAAAGAAACCCCTTACAAAATGTTAATTGCAAACTTGCAATTAACACCCTCCAACGAAAAGTCCGACCGGGAAGGAAAGAAAGAAAACCGGCCGGAACGGAATGCAAACTGGCAACCCCAGAAAACCGATCCCGTAATAAATTACAGGAAAACCCTACTACTGCAAATACATGCCCGCATTTGTATTCCCACTGAACACAAATGCAAAAAAGATAAAATCTACACTATCTAATACTAGGTTCCGGCTTATGCCAAAGCCGGCTAGTAAAAACCGTCCGATTACGATCCGTGCAATACCGCACGTATCTGATCGAACCCTGCCATATCACCATACGGCCTCTACAGCGTTTTGCCCGAAACTTGAGTAACTGTCTGTGTGGTGGACTCTAAAAACTCGTCAATACTATGGCTGTGGATTTAACCACTAGCACGTCAGAGGTATCAGCCATACGTGACGGGCCACCAGCTATCGACCAAAAGGGACGTCGATGAGCGAACTCATCCCGACACCCTACTGAGCCTGTCAGTGACAATATCCGTACAGTCCGGTCCGTTCGTCTATGAGCATCGCATGGCGGGCCTAGGGGGTTGGTAAAAGTCAGACCCCCAAAAGCGGTACAAGCCGTGTCGGAGTGTAGCCCAGAACACCCTGAGATACTACTGGAATACCTACCAGCAAATCTCCTGCCTTGGCCAAGGACTTTTCATGTTCTGGCTCTCCTAAACACAGCACGACCTCACCCCAAATACCGGGAGAGACGAACCCCTGCAGATCCGCTCACTGCCTCCATGTGGCTCGGGACTGTACCCAACTAAAACCTGTTTGCACGACTCCTTTGAGCCGTGGTAGGATAGTAATCAAAGCACAGTGGGAACTCACACGAGACAAATGACGGTCTCAGGTCGATGAACTAACCTGTACACATGTCACCAGGGAACTGCTATCTGACGTCTGGTATATTCCCAACTAGCAGGTTCCCGGCGAGTCCTATCCGGTGTACTCATAACCCAATGAGCACCTGTATACATCTTAGGTGAACCAACTGACACCAGTGGCTTGTGAGACCGGCCACCGCCCCTCGTCGGGGTCTCGACTGTATACACTAGTCTACTCTGGAGAAACGATGCCCTGTCTCGAATCTCCCACGACTAGGGACCTTTTAAGGATGTGCTTGTAGACCCCAGCTCCCACTTATATGATCGCCCTCATACTGCTGGAAGTCAAGCAAGAATCCTAGGGGCTTTATCAACGTGTAATAGCGACTCGAAAGGTCACCTAAAGCAGTACACGATGATAAAGATAAACCAGATAGCATACTATCATCTCGAGTAAGACTGTCCTACCGGGATAGGTCCTCCCCTCAATCATTGCAATCACGTGCCTGTGACCCAATAATTGACTCTGAGGGCACTATCTCCAACAGTTGACTAACAGGATTTTGATGAGATCATACTAGTGGGGACATGGTGGTCCAAAAGTACATCCTTTAATCAGTTCCTAGTCGACGGGATATCGAGACTAGGGCATCGTTATTCTAGAGTAGACTAGTGTGTATGTTTCTTGTCCCTTAGAGGGCTATGTTTAATTCCACAACCATTGGTGCGTGACCTCAAAGATTGTACACAGGTGCTCATTGGAGAATGGGTACACCGAACAGAACTTGCTGAGGACTTCTAGTTAGTAGTATACCTATCGTCAGATAGTACTCCTCTGGTGACACTGGTACAGGTTAGTCTATAGACCAGAGATCTCTATATAGTCTTGTGTGGCTCCCACTGTGCTTTGATTTCCTCCCTACCACGCTCAAAGGAGATGAGCAAACAGGTGGATTTTGGGTACAATCCCGAGTCATATGGATGCAATGAGCGATACGAGGGGTTTCGTCTCTCCCGGTATTGGGGGTTGATGTTTCACTATGCTCGATTGGTTATAACTGGAAGTCCTTGTCCAGGGCTGTTGTTGAGATTTACCGATAAGAGTAATCAGTAGTTTCTCGAACCGTTATAAGCCAGACATCGGCATGACTTATCACGTTACTGGGGTTTGAACGTTTACCACCCCTAAACATGATATATGACATATCAGACGAAGAAACCGGACTGTACGGTAGTGTTACTGATAGGCTTCATGGAGAGTATGGACAAGCTTACTTGTTGATCATCATATCGCTCAATACCCGGGTAGCTGTTCCGTCCATCTAGTACCACTGATGGCTTGTGGGTGACTTATGTAATCATCACCTACTGTTGGCATATTGACGAGTCTTTAGAGCCCCACACAGATGTTCCCTGGTTCAAGCGAAACGTAGTAGGATATATATGTGATATGTGCGTGGGACTGATTAAATACGTGTATGTTATACCGTATTGTAATCTTGCAGTTATCTGTTATCAGTTAGGTTATATGTGATATAACCAGATTATCGAATCAAGTGTTGATTTCATAATGTGATACATAGATAAATGATATTAGTCGGTTATATGTGATATAACCGGATTATTAAATCAAGTGTTGATTTAATAATGTGATATATATTATATTTGATATAATTATATCTTAACTAATATCATTAGCTCACTAACTATCATTCATAATACATATATTAATATATGTGATATATAAATATAAATATATATATATATATATATATATATAAGAAGCATGGTGCATTTTCTATTTTTTTGAGAAAAATCGAAATTGAGGTGGAATATATATATATATATATATATATATATATATATATGAAGCATGGTGCATTTTCTATTTTTTTTATAGAAAAATAGAGATTGAGGTGGAAAATGGGAGCATGGTGAGGCATGATCTTTTTCTTCTGTTTATTCATCTTGACTCACTATTCAAGCATGGTTGCAATTTTATATTGCAATTATCTCCATGATTCAATGAGTGAGGGGTCATGGTGTTGCCATTCTTCACCTCATTCACAACACTTAGCCATTTTTGTTAAGTGTTGCTCTCCTGATCTCTAGAGTTTAGATCTTCTATTGCTCTCGTTTTCTTCTTCCTCTTCATCATGGTTCAAGCTTCAACCCTCACATATGATGTGACCCATGAAGCTTGAAAACAAATTAGTGAGCCTTAAATCCCCTACTTCACCTGTTGGAGATAGTGCCCTCAAAGTCAATTATTGGATCACAGGCACGTGATTGCAATGATTGAGGGAGGACCTGTCCTAATAGAACAGTCTTACTCGAGATGATAGTATGCTATCTGGTTTACCTTTATCATCGTGTACTACTTTAGGTGACCTGACATGTCGCTATTACACGTTGATAGAGCCCCTAGGATTCTTGCTTGACCACCAATAGTAGGAGGGCGATCATATAAGTGGGAGCTGGGGTCTATAAGCACAGCCTTAAAAGGTCCCTAGTCGTGGGAGTTTCGAGACAGGGCATTGATACTCCAGAGTAGACTAGTGTATACAGTCGAGACCCCGACGAGGGGCGGTGGCCGGTCTCACAAGCCATTGGTGTCAGCTGGTTCACCTAAGATGTATACAGGTGCTCATTAGGTTAAGAGTACACCGGACATGACTCGCCGGGAACATGCTAGTTGGTCTTATACCTGACGTCAGATAGCAGTTCCGTGGTGACATGTGTACAGGTTAGTTTATCGACCTGAGGATCGTCATTTGTCTCGTATGAGTTCCCACTGTAGTTTGATCACTACCCTACCACGCTCAAAGGAGATGTGCAAACAGGTTTTAGTTAGGTACAGTCCCGAGCCACATGGAGGCAGTGAGCGGATCTTCAGGGGTTCGTCTCTCCCGGTATTGGGGGTGAGGTCGCGCTGTGTCTAGGAGAGCCATTACACAAAGCCCTCAGCCGAGGCAGGAGATTTACTGTTAGGTATTCCAGTAGTATCTCAGGGTGTTCTGGGCTACACTCCGACACGACTTGTACCGCTTTTGGGGGTCTGACTTTTACCAACCCTCTAGGCCCGCCATGCGATGCTCATAGACGAACGGACCGGACTGTACGGATATTGTCACTGACAGGCTCAGTAGGGTGTCAGGATGAGTTCGCTCATCAACGTCCCTTTTGGTCAATACCTGGTAGCCCGTTACGTATTGACTTATACCTATGACGTGCTAGTGGTTAAATCCACAATCAAGGTGTTGACGAGTCTTTATAGTCCCCCACATTCAGTTGCTCAAGTTTTCGGGCGAAACGCTGTAGAGGCCGTATGGAGATATGGCAAGGTTCGATCAGATACGTGCGGTGTTGCACGGATCAGGATTGGACGGTAAGTACTAGAGGCCGTATGGAGATATGGCAGGGTTCGATCAGATACGTGCGGTATTGCACGGATCAGGATCGGACGGGTTATTACTAGCCGGCTTTGGTTTAAGCCGGATCCTAGTTTAGTACAGTGTAGATTTTATCTCTTTGCATTTGTATTTCGGTCGGAATACAGATGCGGGTGTGTATGCACAGTATCGGGGTTTTCCTGTAATTTATTACGGGACCAGTTTTCTGGAGTTGCCAGTTTGCTTTCCATTTCGGCCAATTTCCTTTGTATCGTTCATTGGTCGAAGATTGGTGGATGAGGGCTTATTTGCATTTGTGGAAATAAGCATTTGTGGAGGGTGTTCTTTGCATTATTATTGTATCATGATGGTGCACCATCCATTGACTTGACTTTTTCCTTCATGATAGTTTTCATGATTGCTTGACTTTGGATATGATGATGGTTGTGTTGGAATGTTGGTTTAGGCTAGTGATCATTACTTTGCATGATAGGCTTTTCTCTCTCTCCTTTGGATAATAGAATGAGACTCTCCCCCATTTTTTTGCTCTCCACTCTCTCATTCTCTCCACTCACTACTCACATGGCCGGCCAAACATGTATGGCCGGCCAAGTTAGAGGGAGGGCTGCCCAATTTTTGGGTGTGGTTCTTTGTTGATATCATATCAATTTTCCTCACCAAAAATTCCGAAGAAAAACTCCATTGTTCATACCTCCACCATATGGCAATTCCACAAACCCCAAAGTGAGACATGAGCACTACACTACATTCTACAGCAAATCTTGGGCACGTCGACTCGCAAACTTCGTGCCCGAGTTGCCTCGGTATAGAGGTGGGAGCCCGTAAAAGAAGCAGGCGACGTGGTGCCCTTCTGGCGAGGAGGTGGAGACCGGACATTCCGCGGGAGATCGGGACGACGGCGAGAAGACCGGAGGACACGGATCGCTCGGTATATCTCTCTTCCCCATCTTGTAGTTAGCTAGGACTAGTTAATGGTTCGATCCGGGTTTTAGTGCGCAGTGGTGCCCGTCAAGAAAAATTAAAGTTAACCATCGCTTCCGTATTTGGCCTCGGGATGGAGGCCGGGGCGCCGCCATGCACTTACAGTGGTATCAGAGCCTCGCCATTAACATAGTCTAGCTTTGTCTAATGTGTTTTACATTTCCGATCGAACAAAATTCCAAAAACCCGCGTTTTGTTCACATCAGTTTCTGTCGAAATTTTTTGAAGTCCAAAAATTTTTCAGGTTGTAAAATAGTGATGTACTGGAAGTTCTAAGCATTCTGTAGAAATTCGATACAGTGAATCGACTATGGGAGCGCGGAACCGCGGCCAAAACCCCCTTTGGGCCGTGGTTCCGCAGCACTATGATCTCCTTGTTGTCTCAAATTTCTGCAGTTGTTTTCTACAGTGAAAATATGGGTTTTGGAACATTCTTTTTAGGCCCAGAATTTCTTGATGTGCTACAGTAGTACTTGGGGGCCCACTTGGTAAAATTTGATCGATCGGATATTTTAGACACATTAGTTCACAGTATTTACATTATATCTGCGACCGTGAATGTCACTTGATCGGTATATCCTGTCTAACTGCTATAGCCCGGTTAGACGGATTTGCGAACGTGACTTTCACGTTGATGTTCTGTGATTTTGCTGTGATGTTGCGGATCGGTCGTGGGGGATAGCCTGGATGGAATGCTAGTACAGTTTTGTTGTATTATGTATATTTGATTTTGCGGGGCGAGCGTCCGACATGAGGACTGCCGTCACTGCATGTTTGTATTATTATTTTGGGGACGACCAGGTTGCGGTCGATGTACCCATTGTATGTATATTTTACTTTCTGTACTAGGATTGCTCCGCGGAGGGGTGCACGGATAGCCGGGTTCTAGAAGGCAACGAGCCCGCATCTCATGGCATTGAGACGGAGGGGGCTTTACTCTAGAATTGGCGGGCTATTCGCCGCGCTCGTAGGGGGTACAGGTTGACCCAGGAGGGGTGCCCAAGTTACCGGATTCCGTGAAGTGCTGGGTGGTCCATTCACGTTGCTGAAGGGGGCTGCCTCGCTTCAGGTTTTGGCAGGTAACTTGCCGCGCTCGTAGGGGTCTAGGATTTCATTGCACAGGCTATCCACACGACCAGGGGAACGTCGGGTTTCAGTAGTGGCTCTGTGAAACCCGGGGATCCCAGATATCTGTATTGTTCTGTGATGCTGTACATTTCTTTGATGTTGCATTTTATCACGCCTTGAGCGAATATAATATATTGGTATATATATTAGTAGATGTTGTATATGTTTTGCATCCGCGCTAGTCTAGTCCCCGCTCTGTCGTTAGTTAGCTAACCTAACGGGTAATGACGGGACCCAGTGGCGAATACGGATGGCATATACGTACATCAGTATATTTTCGTTCTTTGTGGTGTGATCAATTGATGGGACTGTGTTGATTCGGATCAATGCAAGTTGAAAACAAACCTAATCTGATGTTGTTGGAACACTTTTCAAAAAGCTGTTATTGCAAGGACGTTCACTTTTGTTTTGCATCGTGGTATTCGGTTGGAATATCCCGCTCCTCAGTCGACGAGGCAAGGGCCGAGATCCCTTCACCGGGAGTGACCCCTTGGACAAAAAGTTTGCGTCAGGGCAATGACTTCATTATAGCCGATTACTTTTGCTTTGCACCGTGGTATTCGGTTGGAATATCCTGCACCTCATTCTACGGGGAAAGAGCCAAGATCCCTTCACCGGGAGTGACCTCTTTAGCAATGCTTTTCGTCACTATATTTTAAAAGCTATCCGTTCCTTGAACGATATCAAGTTCTTTACGTTAAAGGTTTTCGCCAGAAACCATTCATAGCCCTCCGTTGTTTCATATGGGTGGTCAATAGTATTCAAGCTGTGTATGTTGGCCAAAGACAAGGCACAGTGATTGGTAGCTATTGGGGTATTCATATGCAGCATAGATAGATACGTTGGTTTGGGACAGTCGTACTGCCATTTTGGCCAAAGTTAAGGGTAGGTACGGGTGGGTTCAAATTAACCTGGAGAATGACGGGTTGAACTTGACATGTGACTTATGATATGTTGGCCAAAGTCAAGGTCATAAGAGCATGGGGCAAAAATCACATCGGGAGTTTCTAAAGAAACTGAAACTTGCCAGATATGCGCATACCTTCTGGAGTGTGATGACGTGAGCGGATTCCGTCACGTTATCATGCGATGATAGTTGGATCCCGATTCCCACTGATCAGTTGGTTTACTCCTCGGGTGACCCCGACTAATTCTTCTTTCAGGTTTGGAGGAGAATTTGAGGTACAGTGGGAGGTTTCCAGATTAGATAAATTGGTAACCATTCTGATCTAGGTTAGAGTGCACGCAGAGTGTTTCTTTTTTCTCTCTCTCTTCAGCAGCGAACATTGACCCGACCCTAAGACTATGACTCAGTGACCAAGTTGACCGAACCTTCTTAAACACTGGCTTTTGGATTGTCAGAGTTGCATACCTCATTGCCACTCCTGCTTTTACCCTTTTCTCCAGGACACCCCGTACTACTATGAACGTCCACTTCCATTGGACAAAACCATCATATGGTTATATACGAACTCGAAGGGATTTATTCGAGGATGGTTTCCGGTTCTGGAGAAAACGGATTGGACTATTCAGTTGTCTTTTCCTTTTACCTTCTCTCAGGTTGCGAGTACTCCTTGGTTTAGGAGATAGTACACCTATTACGCAAATTGGACAGTCTTCTTCCAAACCTTAGGCTGGTGCCAAACGGTGGGGAATGAAGAAAACCAATTAGCATAACAATGGTGTGCAGAAGGTATTAAGTTAAGACAAAGCAAGGGATTAGTAAGAGGGCAAGGTAAACTGCTACTGCTACTCATGACCAAGCCAAGTATTTCTTCGCCAATCCTAAATCACCTTTGTATTTCTCCAGGACACTCCGTATCACTACGAAGATCCACAATTTATTGGATACTCCATCGTATGGTTATATACGAACTCGAAAGGAACTTGTTCCAGTTCGGGGATGGATTCTAGTTCAGGAGAAATAGGAATAAGCTTTATTCGGTTGTCTTTTATCCTCACCTTCTCTCGCATTGCGAGTACTCCTAGGATTAGGACAGTACACCCATTATGTTCATTGGATAGTCTTCTTCCAAACCATAGGCTGGTGCCGAACGGTAAGGGAAGGAAGAAAACCATTTGGCCTAAGGGGTGTGCAGAAGGTAATGACTAAAGACATAAAAAGGGATTTGGAGAGGTGGCAAAGAATTATACGGTTACAGTCGTGAATCTGAAAGAGGCATTACTAGGAATACCGGGATACCCCATCGATACATTTCAATGTTTCAGTTTCACTGTGTACAGTTAAAGGAAAACTGATTTCCCGATTAGATAGCTACTCCAAGGTATGTATTTACCAGGTATAATTCTCACATCTGTATGGTTTTTACAGATGATGAGTGGGAGTAAGTTATTGGGAATTGGGTGATCATCCTCATTATATCGGGATTCGTTGTAATCAGTGATATTTGAGGAAGTCACCTGGGTTGTTTGCCGGACGGCAAATATTTGGTTTTGAATATCCGCTATTGTGCACCAATTTCAAATTGATATATCTGTACGTTTATTTTCATTGAGTGAGATATACCTTTTGAAATTATGTCTATGACATTTACCTATATCAGTGGATGGTTAGGTAAGGAGCATTAAACAACGGTGTAATTCTTCTTAACCATAAGTACAGTTTTCAATCTACGACACACAGTGAATGAGTTATCAGACTCAAGGGACTTATACAGAGTATTGTATGTTGTCCAGGGTCCATCAGGACAGAGGGGTTGGTCCTCGTACTATATTCGGTTTACTTATGACTTCTCTAGTTTTTAGACAGGTGTTTCGCGGAAACACAGGGTCTGAATTTTGACAAGTTATAGGTATTTGAATAGAGTAGGGAACCAGGTGTTCCAAGTATCGGGATTCTTCAAGTTGATCGAAGATGTAGATACTTGAGTATGGTATTTAGTTAATAGTAATGGTTAAGAGAACTTGCTTCTCTTTCAGGTTACTCATAATTGGAAGCATTCCTAAGTTGAGTAACGCTAATCGGCCTCTTTCCATTTAGTTGACATGCACTGGAGACAGCTGCATGATTTGAATCTGGTTCAATTAAATCAGTGCCTCTGGTTCTATATTGGATATAGAACAGTTCATATCTTAACGTTGTTAAGGTACGGGGTGTTGTCCGGCTAATGATTAAAACCAGACTCTGGATAACTCAAGGCACGTTTTCTGTAATGGCTGTTTGCGGGTTGACCCAAGCTATGTCGGGGGTTGATTTTCTACCATCTGGAAGATCAATAGTGATATTGTTCTAGACTCGCCACAGTTTTAATAAAAATGGATTTTTTCAGAAAACAGTAGTGGGAGTATGGTAGAATTGGAAGTGATTTCAGAACCGCAAACGATTACTGAAGATTTGAAAGGAACCTAAAGATTCAATCTGGTTTGACATTCCATTGGCCACTCCGCAGATAAGGTGGGTAACTTCGAGCACCCGAGAGGTACTCCGGTATCCTCAAGGACGGTGACAGGGAAGTTCTTGTTTACCCACACTTGCCATTGCTGTTGTTCCAGACTGTGAGACCCGGCAAGAGGATGAATATAGCGTCATTCTAAACTAGTTTTAGAAGTGTACGTTTATATGACTCTGCCAGAGGGTTGTCGTAGTCAGTGAGAGCAGCGGAAGCATTGGTGGAAAAGTAACTTATATCTATTTATAGACTAAAGAAGATGTTGCGGAGATAGATCATCAATTTCTGATGTGACAGTCATAGGTTTGACTTCATCAGAATAGGGGATGGATCTGTTGAGAAGGTAGTAGGATGTGATGTCATGGTATTTGGATGACATACACAGAGTAGGAAAAGAAACTCCTATACTACGATCGGTTATACTTTGGTCGTCACACAGTGGTTTCTCCACATGGGACTTGGACATTATATCAGACATACTGTTTACTAGATCTATGGTTTTAGATCTAGATTTGGGTGGTTTCCCAATTAAGGGTACTTAGACAGCATTCTAAGAGTATTTAGAATGGACGACTCCTGGCACGGTAGTGTACCTGCAGGTGATGGAGTCACCCTCTCTAAAGGTGTCTTACAGACTAAAGGGGAGAGGGATGTGCATGATTGGCAGATCACTTGCTCAGGCAATTGAGTCAATCATGAGATGTCAAGTACCACACCAGATGTTGTTCTTGCACTAGATGCAATAAGTTGATATTGATCCTATCCTAGAGAAACAGTCGGAAGCAGTTTTAGAACATAAGTATATGTTCTAAGGGATATGATAACGACAGCCTCATTCGGGAGACAGTTATCATTTCAGGCTTCCAAGGTGACCTGGACGACAAGGAGGTTGTCAGAGTTATAGTTTTTCCTTCTGACAAGGGGCAGTATTTTGGACAGGTGGTCCAAGGCAATACTAAGGGTGGCATGGCGCTGGATACTGATTAAGTTCAGTTGACGATACAGTCTAAGAAGTTTGGATTTAGAATTCTTTTATGAGCTAGGTCCCATAAGACATCCAGACACATTGTATGACAGGTATTGCTCATTTCGGGAGATGGCTTTCTCCGCGAACTTGAGATATTGAGAGACATAGAAAGAAAAATCAAAGCGGATCCACTCACTGAGGCTATTCCTCGAACGCAATAGTTTCGCAAACGAGCTTTGTGAGACTGACTAGTAGAGGAGTTGGGTGTTCGGTATCACACAGGCTGTGAGTATGCGACATTGCAATAATTAGCCTTGAGTGCAAGTGGGAGATTGTTGGAGATAGTGCCCTCAGAGTCAATTATTGGATCACAGGCACGTGATTGCAATGATTGAGGGAGGACCTGTCCCAGTAGAACAGTCTTACTCGAGATGATAGTATGCTATCTGGTTTACCTTTATCATCGTGTACTGCTTTAGGTGACCTGACATGTCGCTATTACACGTTGATAGAGCCCCTAGGATTCTTGCTTGACTACCAGCAGTATGAGGGCGATCATATAAGTGGGAGCTGGGGTCTATTAGCACATCCTTAAAAGGTCCCTAGTCGTGGGAGTTTCGAGACAGGGCATCGATACTCCAGAGTAGACTAGTGTATACAGTCAAGACACCAACGAGGGGCGGTGGCCGGTCTCACAAGCCATTGGTGTCAGTTGGTTCACCTAAGATGTATACAGGTGCTCATTAGGTTATGAGTACACCGGGCAGGACTCGCCGGGAATATGCTAGTTGGTCTTATACCTGACGTCAGATAGCAGTTCCTTGGTGACATGTGTACAGGTTAGTTCATCCACCTGAGGATCGTCATTTGTCACGTGTGAGTTCCCACTGTACTTTGATTACTACCCTACCACGCTCAAAGGAGACGTGCAAACAGGTTTTAGTTCGGTACAGTCCCGAGCCACATGGAAGCAGTGAGCGGATCTTCAGGGGTTCGTCTCTCCCGGTATTGGGGGTGAGGTCGCGCTGTGTCTAGGAGAGCCATTACACAAATCCCTCGGCTGAGGCAGGAGATTTACTGGTAGGTATTCCAGTAGTATCTCAAGGTGTTCTGGGCTACACTCCGACACGACTTGTAGCGCTTTTGGGGGTCTGACTTTTACCAACCCTCTAGGCCCGCCATGCGATGCTCATAGACGAACGGACCGAACTGTACGGATATTGTCACTGACAGGCTCAGTAGGGTGTCAGGATGAGTTCGTTCATCAACGTCCCTTTTGGTCAATACCGGGTAGCCCGTTACGTATTGGTTTATACCTCTGACGTGCTAGTGGTTAAATCCACAACCAAGGTGTTGACGAGTCTTTAGAGTCCCCAACATTCAGTTGCTCAAGTTTTCGGGCGAAACGCTGTAGAGGCCGTATGGAGATATGGCAAGGTTCGATCAGATACGTGCGGTATTGCACGGATCAGGATTGGACGGTTAGTACTAGAGGCCGTATGGAGATATGGAAGGGTTCGATCAGATACGTGCGGTATTGCACGGATCAGGATCGGACGGGTTATTACTAGCCGGCTTTGGTTTAAGCCGGATCCTAGTATAGTACAGTGTAGATTTTGTCTCTTTGCATTTGTATTTCGGTCGGAATACAGATGCGGGTGTGTATGCACAGTATCGGGGTTTTCCTGTAATTTATTACGGGACCAGTTTTCTGGAATTGCCAGTTTGCTTTCTATTTCGGCCAATTTCCTTTGTATCGTTTATTGGCCGAAGATTGGTGGAGGAGGGCTTATTTGCATTTGTGCAAATAAGCATTTGTGGAGGGTGTTCTTTGCATTATTATTGTATCATGATGGTGCACCATCCATTGACTTGACTTTTTTCCTTCATGATAGTTTTCTTGATTGCTTGACTTTGGATATGATGATTGTTGTGTTGGAGTGTTGGTTTAGGCTAGTGATCATTATTTTGCATTATAGCCTTTTCTCTCTCTCCTTTGGATAATAGAATGAGACTCTCCCCCATTTTTTTGCTCTCCACTCTCTCATTCTCTCCACTCGCTACTCACATGGCTGGCCAAACATGTATGGCCGGCCAAGTTAGAGGGAGGGCTGTCCACTTTTTGGGTGTGGTTCTTTATTGATATCATATCAATTTTCCTCACCAAAAATTCCCAAGAAAAACTCCATAGTTCATACCTCCACCATATGGCAATTCCACAAACCCCAAAGTGAGACATGAGCACTACACTACATTCTACAGAAAATCTTGGGCACGTCGACTCGCCAACTTCGTGCCCGAGTTGCCTCGGTATAGTGGTGGGAGCCCGTAAAAGAAGCAGGCGACGTGGTGCCCTTCCGGCGAGGAGGTGGAGACCGGACATTCCGCGGGAGATCGGGACGACGGCGAGAAGACCGGAGGACACGGATCGCTCGGTATATCTCTCTTCCCCATCTTGTAGTTAGCTAGGACTAGTTAATGGTTCGATCCGGGTTTTAGTGCGCGGTGGTGCTGGTCAAGAAAAATTAAAGTTAACCATCGCTTCCGCATTTGGCCTCGAGATGGAGGCCGGGGCGCCGCCGTGCACTTACATCACCATCCCACTCCAAACTAGCACTTTGGTGTAGCGTGTTTCCTTCACTGATAGGAGATTAGTGAAGAGGTAGCTTGAGCTGGTAGGCTTCGCATGGATCATCTTCGGCATGAAGGTCATCTGAGGAAGCCCATCCAAACTCTCAAGTGGAGCCTAGTGGAGTCGCGTGGACTACTACACGGAGCCTATGAAGTGAAGGACTCGATCTATGAGGGTATAGACATCTTCACTTCACTTTAGTATACATATCATCATATGTTAAACCCTAAAATTCTAGTTACGATCTTGGTTAAGTCTTACTTAGAACATAAAAATTTTAATTCGGCATGCTTGATGCTACTAAAACATCATAGTGGTACTTGGTTAGTCTTTCAGAATTACCCAACTAAATAATTGAAAAGTTTTTTCAATTTGAGACTAAAGTATAAGGTTTATAGGTTAGGCATGAAATCTGGAATATGTGATATTCCGGATTTGTGATGTTTAAGGATATGCGGATTTTAATTATTGTAGTTTTTCAGTTCTTTTCTGCTGCCGTAAGTGTAATATGTGGGGTATCCCGATCTCGTTGCTATATGTCAACGACTTTCGGGATACGCGTATTTGCTCACGTTGATGATATGTGATATTATGTGTTGCTATGATACGTTTTATTTGATCGTCGTGATTGAATAGCCGGGGAGTTTTGCGTAAGAATAGAGTTTTTCATTTTCATTCATGTAAAATCTGTATGTAATATTCCTTTTTTGGGACACTTCCGGGTTGAGGATGGTGTCACCACTGATGTATATTATTTACTCATCCGTATTAGCAAATACCCAAGGCGGGGAGCACAAGTAATCGGGTTCTGGAGTCCAGTGAGATACCATCTCGAGAAGTCGAGACCGGGTCTCCTAACCCTAGAATTGGCAGGGTTGCTTGCCGCTCTCATAGGGGTCTAAGGATATGGGTTTGGCTATTCATCACGACTGTGGAATCCGTGTTTTTCATTACTGGCTGAATTTAAAACACGTACCTCCTATTATATTCAATATTTCATATATTGACTTCTGCTGCTTGGTTCTATGATGTTGATCATATAACTGCATGAGACGAATGTTATATTATATATATATGATATATAATAAATGTTGCTTATGTTTTGCACCCGCGCTAGTCCAGCCCCTGCTCTGCCGTTAGTTAAGTAACCTAACGGTGTATGACGGGGCCTTGTGGCGAATGCGGATGGCATAAGCATACGTTCTATTTTTGTTTAATTTTTCTGTGATATTTAAGAAACATTAAATGATGGGACTTCATTAATGAGATTAATGAAAAGAAAAGAAATCTAAAGATGTTGTAGAATCAAAAGTCTTTAAAAAGGCAGCTCTAGTTCTTTCTTTGAATGGTGGTATTCCTTGATGAATATCCAGCACCACATTTGATGAGGGAAGAGACAAGATCCCTTCACTAGGAGTGAAATCTATAGCAAAACTAGAAAATGCTACAACCCATTCAGTTTTGTTTTTATAGCTTCTCTAGTTCTTGCTTTGCATTATGGTATTCCTTGATGAATATCCAGCACCTCATTCGATGAGGAAGGAGACGAGATCCCTTCACCCGGAGTGACCTCTTTAGCGAAACTAGCAAAAGCTAGAAAAAACACAGCTTTCCAAATCACTAGATTCTACAACGATATCAAGTTCATTATATTAAATGTTTTCTTCAAAACCATCCGTAGCCCCCTGTCATTTCAGTGCTATTTTAGTATTCGTGCTGCGTTTGTTGGCCAGCGTTAAGACGTAGTGTGCGGTAGATGATTAGTGCTTATCATCAGCATGTGATGTGATTGGATTAAGGTAGTCGTACTGCGTTGTTTGGCCTCTGTCAAGGGTCGTACGGGCGGTTTAATTCAATAAAGAAATGAACGGGTTGAACTTGACTAGTGCCCTATGGGTTGTTCGGCCTGCATCAAGTTCATAGGACGCTAGGGTAAAAACGGATATTCGGAATTTCAAGTGTTGAAATTTGCAATGAGATTGCAAAACTTCTATATGATAGTTAGATCCCGATACCCACTGTAAGTAAGCGTTACTCCTGGAAGAGTTTTGCACTTTACAGTTAGTTGATCAAATAGGTGTCTGAGAAAGGTGTTAACAGGGGTTATGCCTCTGCGGCAATGAGGTTATTTAATTTGTTCCATTCGAAAGCATGGGGAGACTTCCTCGGAGTACCAATACCTGCCTGGCCGAACGATTGGCGAACTTGTAAGGTGTAATTAATCCCGGCTAATCTTACCTTTTATGGTTTGAAGGAAGATTTGAGAAAAACAGTGCGAGCCATCCTGATTAGATAAGATAATAACTAATCTAATCTTGCAAAGAGCGCACGCTAATGCATTTCCTTCTCTCTCTCTTTCTCCATGTAGCGACCAATGACACGCCTTAATGAAGATAATAATATGGATGTAATGACCGAACCCGCATTTTATAAAGGGATGGGGAAAGTTGGTTCCCCTCCATCTTATGACTGCCATAAGTCTGAGCAAGGAATAGGGGAATACCCATATTTCCATGCCACCCGAATGAAGAAGGAACATACTGATGCATCTTCTACAGGTGTGCTCGTTACCGAGAACTGTTTCTTAGTTTCCTCTACATTCTGCGTATTAGATACCGGATCAGAATCCCACATATGCAATTTATTACATGGTTTATGAAGAGGTAGAGAACTGGGAAAGGGTGATAAGTCTCTACAAGTAGGGAACGGAGCTATTGTTGCAGCCAAAGCAGTTGGCGAATATCACCTTGTATTATCAGCTGGTAATACATTGGTTCTGAACGACTGTTACTACGCGCCAAACATGATGTTCAATATTATATCAGTTTCTTTGCTAACTAAAGAAGGATATAATCTCTCATTAGAGGATAATGTTATGAACATTTTCCAAAATCAAGTGTTGATTGGGTTTGGAACGTTATGGTATATACGTTCTGAATCAAAGTACAGTTCTGAACATACAGAACACAAAGAAGAGGAAGAGTTCAGAAATGAACGAGGCCTTTTTTGGCACTGTAGACTAGGTCATATCAATGCGACAAGACTGCCTAAGTTGAATAAAGATGGATATTTGAATCCGTTTGAATTTACATCTTATGAAACTTGCCAGTCATGTCTCAAAGGCAAAATGACCAAAACTCTGTTTACTAGACACGGAGAAAGAGTTACTGAACTCTTGGGACTGATACATAGTGATGTATGCGGTCCTACATCTACACATGCCAGGAATGGTTCCGCGTACTTCATTACATTCACCGATGATCTCTTAAGGTTCGGACATGTGTTCATTTTGAAACACAAGTCTGAAGCTTTTGAGAAATTCAAGGAATAAAAGTGCGAAGTAGAGAACCAAACGGGTAAAAGTATTAAAATTTTTCGATCTGATCGGAGAGGAGAATACATAAGCACGGAGTTCTTGGATTATATAAAAGAGAATAGGATTCCCTCTCAGCTTACTCCTCCGTATACACCATAGCACAACGGAGTATCGGAGCGGAGGAATCGCACTCTATTAGATATGGTGCGCTCTATGATGAGTAGTACCGAGTTACCAATTTCTTTTTGGGGTTATGCGCTTGAGATAGCCGCAGACCTATTAAATATGGTTCCCACCAAATTCGTGCCTACCACTCCATATCAGATATGGAAAGGAAAGAGAGCATTCCTTAATTATGTTAAGATATGGGGTTGTCCAGCTTATGTGAAAACAGCAAAATTCGGAAAAGCTCAAGGCAATGTCAGTTCTGTGCATGTTTGTAGGATATTCCAAACATTCGCGAGGGTATATCTTCTACCACACTGAGGAACATGTCACGACCCGGAATTTAGCTCGTGACCGGCACTTAAATCACGCAACGTCTAAAGACGTAACGTAACTCAAGTAAGCCGAAGCCCAGAAATCTAAACCTTTTTGCAGAAAATAGCGGAGGTGCTATTTTGAAATAAATGTATAATGAAATCAAGTTTTTCTTTAAATGTATAGGTAATGAAACATGAAAATGCAAGTGGATTATACTATAGGTAAAAACATTTTTCGTCCTTGAAATTTCGGGCAGCACCTCCCTTATATATTTTGATCCGAAAACCAAATACAAGCAATATATATATGCATCCCCAAGCGGGAGCTAGCTCTTCGCCAAACGGCGGAAACACAACCACGCAAGTAAGCAAGAGATATATACGATGCCTAACGACGAAGATCAACATAGAAAGAATAATAAAGCAAGATATCGAAAAAACCTCAAAGAATCGAACATACACCCATCGCTCAAAGCCTCGCAACTTAAGTCTTCTAGTAAATTAATATAAAAATTATAGTTTCTGATTGATGGAGTTTATTTAGATACAATAGAGTAATAAGTACAAGAGTTGGCACGATCCAATTTATGTCCCACCAACCAAAGGAAAACACCCTGGATGAAGCCGTGTGTAAGTGATACCGCTATAGATCCCAAGCGGTCAAACCTGTAAGATTTGTGGCACGGCGGGGGTGAGTTGCCGACTCATGAGTAGAAAATATCAGCAGGTAGAAATCGAATAAAACAACGATTTCCTAGGACATACTATAACATGAAGGTAATACTAAGTTATCTAGGGTGACCATGTATGCATAGATGTCAACAATAGAGTCAATGCCAATAGCATATAGAAATAAACATCTGACATCATATGCCTGAATGCATGTGGATATCATCCATGTGTCCATCAATGACACACATCAATATCACGGAACTTGAGTATCCAACATCAACACTCGAATCATCATGAAAACATGTGCCTGTATCTATAAGGATATCAACCACGTATGTCCATCAATGACACATCAAAATCATGGAACCTGAGTGTCCAACATCGACACTTGAAACATCATGAAACCCGTGTCCGACATCAACACGTAAATCCTTATATCTCAGGCTCCTTTAGTCTGGATCAACCCACAGGCTCCGTCAGTCCGGATCTGCCCATATTTATCGCACAACCCCTGTCGGTATCCTCCGGATAACCGCCGAGCCCAAAATTATCACCGGTAGATTGTGCACTCCTTCCAGGGTCATCGTCTACATCTCGAGCTTCTTGCCCATGGGTACCTCACCGGGTCCACCATGTACCCGCAGATGGTGCCTCCCACTCCTCGAATCGGGTATTCTCACAACTTAGAACCGAGAAAACTCATTGTGGACACCTCGAAATATCATATCAAGAGAAACCACATTTTTAAAACAATACACAATTTCCTTTGAAATATAACCATGGTTCTCACATCAAGAGATCTCATAAAAACAGCATCTCAATGCATATAACCATAAAGTACAATGTATACAACATAGAATAGTAATATGCGCATATCAAGTATATCATACAAACATGTCATATGATAGTACTGAATAAGGAATGTACTTACGGTTATGAATAATATCCTGATACTGCAGTTCTACTGTGCAAGTGGCATGGCAATTACCGATAATGAATGCGTGTCAGCCGGCAATTCTTTGTAAGTGCAACATACGTATCATCGGTAATTGTGCAGGTGTACTGGCAGCTGATATCATACAATGGTAAATATCGGAAACATAACACATATCACACGAGGGATAAGCCAACAAATACACGAACTATTACAAGGTATGAAACTATATATGAACCACACGATCAGTCTAAAAGATTCGAATAGTAGTTTTGAAAGTGTGGGCTACGGTGATTTTAAGAAAAAGACACCATTTGAGAATCCGTAGTGTCCCTTGCGGTTCACTTTTAAAAGGGGCATACGACTTGTCGGCTTTGGAAATAAGTATGGTTCAGGAGACACTTTACGTCGGCGATCCAGCCTCATAGCATCCGATATGGCAATATCCTCGATCATCAGTCTCAAATCTCGAGCACGGATCAATCATCTGGTAATCTCGTCGCATACGGTAATCCATCGTACGGGTTCATCAAATAGAATTGGGATTCTACCATCTTACACAACAATAAGGGTACGAATCTATAGTCTCGTAAGGCATATCACTCTTTATTCTCATAAATATAGTTATGTACACATCTGTATCAATCTCATATCATGTCATCTTGCATAAACGTCATATTTTATTAATCTCACCATATCTATCTCAATCTCAAGTCGTATCGATCTCTATCTCATATCATACCACTATCAACTCATACTTGTCCTCTTTCAATTCTATATATTATGCTTCACATCCTTATATCATATCCTCATATATTAATCCGAATCATCCTTAGTTATCATATCCATGAGTTTATACATAGGTTTTCTCTAAACCATAGTTTATATATATATCACTCATCCATACCAGTGGTTGCGGGGGTGTTATAAGCCATCCACCCGACTTTACCCATAGATATAAGTCTAATCACCTGCAAACACCTTACTTAGCTGAAGTCGATGTACTTCGCCATCTCGGAAGTCCTTGCGAAGTTACCTACAATTAATACATATCACAACTTTATTAAAACTAAGTCTAAAAACCGATACGGCACACGAAGTGCTCATTGGTTAGAACTTATAGCCTACGCAAGCCAAACAACCAAGTAATCTTCATTCGTTGACATACAAACGTCTAACGACGATATCCAAGCTCAAATACCAAAACCAAGTTTCAGAATCGAAAAACTGAAATCAGCAATGAAGAAAATCATTCCTATATTTCACCCTAGGCCAAACTAGGAAATTTTGCATATAGCGTTGCTCTAGATATCACATCAGGGAACCATAAACCAAACATCGGCCAAATCCACCACTACATTGCCCCAATTTGCGGCCAAACCAATTAAATCTGTGGCCAGAATAATCATTAGGGGCTAGGGTTTCAGGGGGTGTTTCTAGGTTTCCTGCTCGTCTCATCGTCACGGGAATTTATTTTATGGTGGTCTCGGGTCATCACAGATTCCAAAATACCATCACAATTCTGTCGATATTCCAAAGTCGGGAAATTCAAACTTCGTGTTTTAGATTTAAGTCTTCTAATTTTCCAGAAAATTAACACCTAAGTCTTATAAACACTCACTAAACATCACTTGCATCATTACAAATCAAATGACATACTAAGCCTCAAACAAGAAAATTCTAAGATCACTAAACAAGCTAAATCAAACCATAACCTAACTAGGAGGTAAAGAAACAAATAAACAAGATGAGAAATGAAGGTTATACCTCATGGATGCAACTCAAGAAAAATCCTAGATGACTAAAGTCTTCAAAATCCAAATTGGAACTTGCTACGGGGTGTTGGATGAGGTGGGGATCGTTTGTTATGCAGGTGGGATGGGGTTTTGATGAAGATTTGAAGTGGTTATAAGGAGGTAGAGAAGGGTGAAGAAGGGGGAGAAGGAGATGAAGAAAATGGTGAAGAAATGAAGAAGGAAGAAGAATGGGTGAGGGGTGGAGTCAAACCCTCGCTCTCTCTCTCTCATACCCTCACATGGTATGCCTCATGACATCATTATGTCCCCACTCTCTATCTTCTCAATCATGGTATCTCTTTTCTTTTTATTAAAAAAAACAACCAACAACACAAATGAAACAACAAATATACAACAAAATGCAACATGATATGGTTCACTAACAATGGAAATTTAAAAATACGGATTTGGCTTAATCGTGATTAGTAGTGCACTAATCAAGTTTAATTTAAACATGCATGTAATTATTGCAAAATTATTTATAAAATGCCCAAATCCAAATAAATACCTTTTTATTGAGTAAATCATTTTAATCTCCAAATATTTTCCAAATATTGGTATATACTTATACAATTTAACGAAAACCTCAAATCATAAATCGACTAGTTTTCGCAGAATATATTATTTTATTATTTAAATTCCAAAAATAATATTTTATATTTTCTGAAATATTACAATCTTCCGCCCTTAAATAAATTCGGTCCCCGAATTTAAATTTAAACTCCCAAATAATAAAACATTTCAATAATCAGCTCAAATCAATAGGGCTCCGAAATCACGGAAGACACAGGAATACCACAACGTATCATATGCGCATGAAAACGAGTGCGAAACTCAAAATCGAACTCCATCAAGCGTCATGCAATCATCGGAGTTAGAATGGAGATATAGATCTCGAAATCCACTACTGAAATCCAATATACTATAGTCAAAATCATCATACGTATATAGTACGCATCCCTTTAAATTTCTCTAAAAACTGGATAAAACACAAGAACCGAATCGCTGTGCGATGCGTAGCTCACGGTACAAGTGGCGGACGATCATTTGTAAAGTAGTAAATATATACTTATATATGTTTTGCTCAAATTATATGTCCCACCATTTTGATATATCCCAGAAGGTTCTCCTTATAAAAATTTCGTCTTACTCACTGACATGTAGGAAATAGCGAGACTATAGCTCCTTTTTGAAAACCACTTGGTAAACTTTTATGCATGCAAAAGTACTCTGGCACTGTTCTCAGATCAGTCCTGCTATATAATATACTGCCCACCATGAAAATATGCTGCTCAGAAATAAATCAGCCTCAAAAGGCATATCCAAAATCACGTGTGTCTGGTGCGCACGGAAAACCGAAAACAATACAAGTGCCACCAATGTGCACAAAAGAAAAACTAAGTGCAATGGATGTACATGAAATCCCATACCACGTGTCCAATATGCACGAAATCCAAATCAAGTGCGTCATGTCTGTATAAAACATCTAGTGCAGTAGCATGCACGATAACGAACGTCAAGTGCAGACTTACACGAAAACATAAATCTGGTGCGACAAATGCACGGAGTTTAAATTTGGTGCAACCAATGCATGAAATAGAAATCTGGTTCAACAATGCACGAAATACAAATCTGGTACAACAAATGCACGAAATACTCATCAATATCTCAAATGCATATTAAAACAACACCGAGTGTACCAAGGTGTACAAATTCATAAATGAGTGCTACCGCGTGCACAAAACACGTATCAATGCACTGCAAGCATATGTAGGCTATACCGAGTGCAAAAATCAAATCAACCGTATGAAATCCATGAAATCATAAACACGTGCAGCCAAGGCACAAAATCAATATCAAGTGCAATTGATATGCACAAATTGAAAACCGATGTAACGATATATAAAACATAAATCAAGTGCAATAGCCGTGCATAAAAGAAAATATCCAATAGGTGCAGCCATGGTGCACAAAAACATAAATCACGAAACACAATCATCGAAACTCAAATACAAGAGATAAAAGTGTGATACTCGGATAACGAAACACAAATCGCAATAAATGTCATTCAGGTACACCTCCTACAATGTCGAAATATCCCATTGCGCCTAAAGCTAGCAGAGAAAGAACATCTAATTGCTTCCTGCTCACGGTCTGGCGTCTTCGGTCACCAGGTCCTCATTTTCTCTCTGTATTACAAATCTCACATTCTTTCTTCATGACGGCCCGGTCTGGTGTGATAACGGAAACAGTTCCGCTCTGGCACTCCGCTGATCCTTTCTTTTCCAATTAACACGACTACTCGCCAAACAACACGTTACTGACGGTAGCATCTGGCCCTCTGAATACGTGCGATACAACCGATCCTGGTGCAAATCTTCATCGCTGCAGCACCCTGGAAGAACCATGCTTAGGTATCTTCCAATCTCACCTATGCTGAGCTATACGGAGGTTGGCACTCTTTACTTAATCCTTTTTCTCATATCCGGACGGCTGCGCCCTCAGCACTGCTTTCCTCTGGAATTGGCTATATCCAACACCTCTGCATACATATAACTCCTCTGGCATCATCAGGGAGCAACAACAGCTCGTTAACATCTCGCACAAACCTTTTATTCCATCCGTCTTCACTATCGTCCAATTCGACGTCATCTCTTGCTATCTTCATACGGCAATTCGTTCTCGGCTACAGTCAATCTGGAGTGTCTCACAAGGACTCAAAATTACGAACTCGGTATCTTCACCACTCTGTGGAAGATATCTAGCTGAACACGTCCTCGGGAACTCGTCCTAATAATCGGAGGAATACACTTTATTCGTCCGATGTCGATCAACTCACAACGCATCTGGGTGAGGTCCTTCTATCCGAAGCTGGTCAACTTACCGATTCCATATCGGAGTATCCAACGAACAACATCCTCTCTTGATCAACATACTCTAGATCTGAGTAAGATCCTTCAATTGGAATTCTTCAACTCAACTGAGCCTGCATTGGCACATCAAATCAGATGAATCATCTCAGTCGCTCAACTCAAGATAGAAAAGTTATTTTCTGTCACAACTTTGCATGAAAGCTCCAGCGGTTTCAGGTCATAAGCTCTGGAAGCGACATCCAATCAATCTCAGCAATAGCTGGGTCATCTGTCTGCATTGTAGACAATATCACGATCTCTGAGGTAGGTTGTACATCAACAGTCCTCTCAATCTGGCAGCCTCTATCAATGGCCCGATCATCTGATGCAAAACCAAACACTCGCCTTAAACGAGAGATCTCAACACAAACACTATACCTACACGTTCCTAGGTCACCAAAAAACATCATGATCAGTCCTCGTTCATGACGAGCTCGCTCTGACCGCATCTCTGGCAGCTGCAGCTCAATCTGAACTCAAACCATGGTGACAGGAACCTCAAGCAGGTATCGATGAAGATAGATCAAAAGAACGAAAGAAATCAACAGATCCCAAATGGATATATGATCATAGGAATGAAAAGAATCACATATCTCAAGATAAGTGCATCCTTAGGTTACTTAAGCGGAGTACCGTATCATAAGTATGCCACGGCATATACGCACGGTATGTCACTCTACTTAAGCTATCTACTCAATCAATCAATATCAACCTATGAAACGAAAGTTCGGGTCTAATACCCCCCGTCAAGTTTAAGTTCCATAAAGTCAAGCCTAGGTTCCGAAATATATATATGCCCCAGACTCCGCATAGTCAAACCTAGATTCGAGCCAAGGTTAAACCTAACGCTTTGATACCAACTTTGTCATGACCCGGAATTTAGCTTATGACCGGCACTTATATCACGCAACGTCCAAAGGCATAACGTAACACAAGTAAGCCGAAGCCTAGAAATTTAAACCTTTTTGCAGAAAATAGTGGAGTTACGGTTTTGAAATAAAGTTTTTCTTTTAATGCTTAGGTAACGAAACAAGAAAATGCAAGTGGATTATACTATAGTTGAAAATATTTTTCGTCCTTGAAATTTTGTGCAGCACCTCCCTTATATATTTTGATCCAAAACCACATACAAGCAATATATATATGCATCCCCAAGCGGGAGCTAGCTCTTCACCAATAGGCCGAAACGCAACCATGCAAGTAAGCAAGATATATATATGACGCCCAACGATGAAGATCAACACAGAAAGAATAATAAAGCAAGACATCAAAAAACCCTCAAAGAAGCGAGCATACACCGATCGCTCTAAGGCTCGCAACTGAAGTCTACTAGTCTATTAATATACAAATTCTACTTTCTGATTGATGGAGTTCATCTAGATACAACAGAATAATAAGTACAAGAATGGGCACGATCCAATATGTGTCCCACCTACCAAAGCAAAATACCCTGGATGAAACTGTGTGCCAGCGATACCGCTAGTGATCCCGAGTGGTCAAACTTATAAGAACCGTGGCACGACAGGGGTGAGTTGCGAACTCAAGAGTAGAAAATATCGGCGGGTAGAAATCGAATAAAACAACGATTTCCTAGGTCATATTATATTATGAAAGTAATACTAAGATATCTAGGGTGACCATATGTGCATATATGTTAACAATAGATACAATGCCAATAGCATATAGAAATAAACATCTGACAGAATATGCCTGTATGCTTGTAGATATCATCCACGTGTCCATCAACGACACAATTCAATATCATCGAACCTGAGTGTCCAACATCGACACTCGAATTGTCATGAAAACATATGCCTGTATCTTTGAGGATATCAACCACGTGTGTCCATCAACGACACATCAAAATCATGGAACCTGAGTGTCCAACATCGATACTCGAAACATCATGAAACCCATATCCAGCATCTATACGTAAATCCTCATATCTTGAGCTCCGACAGTCCGGATTAGCCCATGGGCTCCGTCAGTCCGGATCGGCCTATATCTATCTTATGACTCCGGTCGGTATCCACTGGATAACCGTCAAGCCTCAAACTATCGCCGGTAGGTAGTGCTCCCTAGCCAGGCCCATCGTTTACATCTCGAGCTTCTTGCCCTGGGATACCTCACCGGGTCCACCATGTACTCACAGACAGTGCCTCCCACTACTTGAATTGGGTCTGCTCACAACTAAGAACCGAGAAAACTCATGGTGGACACCTCGAAATATCAAATCAAGAGAAACCACATTTTTAAAACAATACACAATTTCAATTGAAATATAACCATGGTACTCAAATCTAAAGATCTCATAAAAACAACATCTCAATGCATATAACTATAAAGTACAATGTTTGCAACAAAGAGCAATAATATGAGCATATCAAGTATATTACGCAAACATGTCATATGATAATACTGAATAATGTATGTACTTACGGTTATGAATAATATCATGATTCAGCAGTTCTACTATGCATGTGGCATGGCAACTACCAATGATGAATGAGTGTGAGCCGACAATTCTGTGTAAGTGCAACATGCACATCATCGGTAATTGTACAGGTGTATTAATAGTTGTTATCATATAATGGTAAATATCGAAAACATGACATGTATGACACGAGGGATAAGCCAACAAATGCACGAACTATTACAAGGTATGAAACTACGCATGAACCATACGATCAGTTTAACAGATTCAAATCGTTGTTTTTAAAGTGGGGGCTATGGTGTTTGTATGAAAAAGACACCATTTGAGAATCCGTAGCATTCCTTGCGGTTTCCATTTAAAAAGGGCATACTATTCGTCGGTTTTGGAAATAAGTATGGTTTAGGCGACACTTTACCTCGGCGATCCGGCCTCATAGCATCCGATATGGCAATATCCTCGATCATCATCCTCAAATCACGAGCATGGATTAATCATCTGATAACCTCGTTGCGTACTGTAATCCATCATATGGGCTCAATAAACAGAATAGGGATTCTATCGTCCTAGACAATAATAAGGGTACGGATCTATAGTCTCGTACGGCATATCACTCTTTATTCTCATAATATATTTATGTACACATCTGTATCAATCTCATATCATGTCATCTTGCACAAATGTCATATCTTATTAATCTCACCACATCTATCTCAATCGCAAGTCCTATCGATCTCGATCTCATAACATACCACTATAAACTCATACTTGTGTTCATTCAATTCTATATATCATACTTCACATCCTCATATCACATCCTCATATATTAATTTGAATCATCCTTAGCTATCATAACCATGAGTTTATACATAGGTTTTCTCCAAACATTAGTTTATATATATCACTCATTCATATCAGTGGTCACGGGGGTACTATACACCATCAACCCGACTTCCCCGTTAGATATAAATCTACTCACCTGCAAAATCCTTGCTTAGTCGATGTCGATGTACTTCGTCGTCTCTGGAGTCCATGCGAAGGTACCTACAAACAACACATATCATAATGTTATTAAAACCAAGTCTGAAAACCGATACGACACACGAAGTGTTCATAGGTTAGAACCTATATCCTACGCATGCCAAACAACCAGATAATCCTCGTTCGTTGACGTAGAAACGTCCTGCGATGAGATCCAAGCTCAAATACCAAAACCAAGTTTCAGAATCGCAAAAACAAAATCAGCAACGAAGAGAAACACTCTCAGATTTCAACTTAGGCCAAACTAGGGAAATTTGCATATAGGGTTGCTCTAGATATCACATCAGGGAACCATAAGCCAAAAATCACCCAAATCCACCACTACTTGGCCGCAATTTGCGGCCAAACCAATTAAATCTGCGGCCAGAATACATCATTAAGGGCTAGGGTTTTAGGGGGTGTTTCTAGATTTCCTGCTCGTCTCATAGTCATGGGAACTTATTTTATGGTTGTCTCGGGTCATCCCAGATTCCAAAATACCATCACAATTCTGTCAAAATTCCAAAGTCGGGAAATTATAACTTTGTGTTTTAGATTTAAGTCTTCTAATTGGTCCAGAAAATCATCTCCTAAGTCTTGTGAACACTCACTAAACCTCTCTTGCATCATTACAAATCAAATCACCTACTAAGCCTCAATATAGAAAATACTAAGATCACTAAACAAGCTAAATCAAACCCAAACCTAAGTAGGAGGTAAGACTAGCCGGGATTAATTACACCCTACCAAGAGAGAGAGAGTGAAGAAAACACTCAGCATATGCTCTTGCTAGATTATATTTGTTATTATTTTACCTAATCAGGATGGCTCCCACTGTTTTTTATCAAATTTTCCTTCAAAACCCTGAAAGGCAAGACCATCCATGATTAATTACAACCTACAAATTCGCCAATCTTTCGGCCAGGCCAGTATCGGTACTTTGAGGGAGGTTTCCCATGCTTTTTCACGGACCTAATTAAAATAAACCTCGTTTTCCTGGGGGCTTAACCCCGTTAACACCTTTCTAGACACCTACTTGATCGGCTAATTGTAATGTGCAAAACTCTCCCAAGAGTAACTCTTACTCACAATGGGTATCGGGATCCAACTATCTCATAGAAGGTATGTAATCTCATTGCAAATTTCAACACTTGAAATTCCCGATAATATTTTGCCCCTGGCTTCCTATGACCTTGACGAAAGCCAACAAACCAGACGCCGCTAGTCAAGTTCAACGCGTAAATTTCATGATTGAATTAAACCCACCCGCACGACCCTTTACGAAGGCCAGCAAAGTCGCACGACTACCCTAATCCAATCGCATCACATGCTTTAGCAGATAAGCACTAGTTAGCTGCCGTACACTACGCCTTAACGAAGGCCAACAAACATAGCACGAATACTACGTAGCACTTATTTGAAATGACGGAGGGCTACGACAGATTTTTAAAAAAACCATTTGCGAAATGAATTTATATCGTTGTAGAATCGAGTGATTTTGAAAAGAAATGTTTTTGAGGATTCTACTAGTATTGCAAAAGAGGTCACTCCGGGTGAAGGGATCTCGGCTCTTTCCTCATCGAATAAGGTGTTGGATATTTCACAAATACCACTATGCAAAGCATGAACTAAAAAAGCAATCAAAAACAAAACCGAGCGGGTTGTAGCATCTGCTAGTTTCGCTAAAGAGGTCACTCCTGGTGAAGGGATCTCGGCTCTTTCCTTATCGAATAAGGTGATGGATATCCTACAAGGAATACCGCTATGCAAAGCAAGAACTAGAGCTACCAGTTTTTCAAATAAGATTCTACATGTTCTTTAGGTTTCTTTTATTTCATTAATCTCATTAATGAAATCCCATCAATTATGTTTCCTAAGTATCACAGAAGAAACGAAAGCAGCATTATTTATTATATATCATATATAAAATATAAGCAATCGTTTCAGAATATCAAGTGATCACATCATAGAATATCAGCAGTAGAAGAACACAAATGAAATATTGGGTACACGAAGAATTCCGTGTTTTAATTAACGCAGTAAAAAACATGGATTCCACGGTCATGATAAATATCCAAACCCATATCTCTAGACCCCTACGAGAGCGGCAAGCAACCCTACCAATTCTAGAGTTAGGAGACCCAGTCTAGACTCCTCGAGATGGTCTCCCACTGGACTCTAGAACTCGGTTACTTATGCTCTCCTCCTTGGGTCTATGCTAATGTGGAAAAGTAAATAATATACATCAATGGTGACATCATCCTCAACCCGGAAGTTCCCCAATAAAAGAATATTACATACATGCTTTTACTTGAATGAAAATGAAAAACTCTCATCTAACATAAGAAAAACCCGGCTATTCAAAACACGACGATCCAATATAACATATCACAGCAACACATAACATCACATGTCATCAACGTAAGTAAATATGCGTATCCCAATTTTCGTTGACATATTGCAACGAAACCGTCGATACACTAAATATTATACATACGGTCGCAGAAAAGAAAGTGAAAACTACAAAAATTGGAATCCGCAACCACCTTAGACATCACAAACCCATTGTATCACAAACTTCGGATTTCATTCCTAACCAAATGAATTCCTTAGACATCACATGCCTAACAATTTTAAACCCCGCATTTTAGTCTCGATATTGAAAACACATTTCAATAACCAGTCAGGGAATTCAATAACATTCCCGACAACCTGATCAAATGCTCGTCGGAAACTTAAGTAGCCGGCCGCAGCCCCGATGCCATCGACGAAGTGCACTTAGGCGGAACACCACGGCCGCGAGCACCTAAATGGATACTTTTAGCGACGGGGTTCTCATGCAGTCACTTGGTCGGGGCTATGGGGCGTGGCTATCTAGTATGCTTACCCGGCGAGTATCCGCGCACACTACGTGATTGCGATGGACTTTTGATCCACATCAAAATCCCGTGGCAACCGATCAAATAAAACAGAATTGCTAGATTTATAAAATTCAAACTAGTTTTCATAAAACTAATATTTTGGATTCCAAATATTGTATGACAATCACAGATTGGTAGACGATGTTAAACCTTTCGATCAAATGAATAAACACCCAATATTTCCTAAAGAGCTCAACACTTGAGCACAGTTTAAAAAACACGCAGAACATGCCACAACATTTATGGACCAACCGTAGAAGGGTCAACCCTTGCCTCACCTATGGTGCCGTGGAACCACCACAAACCCTATGGTTTGGTGGAGGTTCCAACGGTCACAGAATCGAGTTAGGGTTTCGTTCTTCTAGAGGGTCTATAGAAAACACATGCATGATTTTCTGAAATTTTTAAACTTAGAAAAATCCAACTCTTGGAAAATTTTTAGCGAGGGAGAAAATGGGTTATTGATATCCGTTCGAATATTTTAACGTCATCTAAATAACCCGAAAAGATGTTAGAATTATGACTACGAAACACTTCGAATTGCCTTTACAGAAATATAACATCACATGCAATATCAGTAAAAGCAAGCAACACATGAAACACCAAAACCGAGAGACTGGAACACCACCAAAAATTTAAGCCTGAAGCCCACAAAAAAACCGGCGATGCCGTATTTTAACTATATGTCACCGGTCCAACTCCGGCGAAGGGGGCTCAAATTTCTGTGGTGTTCATTTTACATCTCATATAACATTCTGCAACTGCTTAAAAAAATTTTAGACACCATAAATTTTTTTACAGAAATTAGATTATTGTTACGAGTGTTTCGGAGTTGTTTCGGTTTCGTAATTCTACAAATATCGTCTAATTCTCTAGCATGGCTCTAATACCACTGCAAGGTCTCCTAGGGCGGCCGCTGGGTTTCGGGAGGCATCGACCATGCCGTTTTTAAAAAATTGGCGCGCTAAAAAACCCTAATCTAGAATCTTAACTAGAGATTTAGACGAAACTTGCATGTAAACAACTTTACATCTAAGTGAACAAGCAATACAACCTTTGTAGACCGGTCCTTCACTTCAAAAGCTCCGTGTAGTAGCCCCTTCGCTTCAAGTAGTGAACTCCCGGACTATAGAAAGGCTCCACAAGATGAAAGGAACAAGCTTGCTTGAAGTCTTCAAGGCCGAAGATGATCTTCGTCGAGGAGACACCAACTCAAGTTAACTCTTGACTAATATGGAATTAGTGAAGCAAACACCCTAAACTAAATGTCTAGTCTAGTAGAGGATGATGAAGAAGGGATTCTGCTTACTTTAGAAATTATTTTCTCACTCATTTTCTTCACCTCCCAAAAAGCTAGAGAGCTTGAGGAAGGAGATGAAGAAAAGCAACCATGGAAAAAATCTAAGTGCTGGATGGAAACCATGGCTGAGAAATATCTCATATAAATCTTGTAGAGACTAAACCATGGCTAACAATAATGGTTAGGTTAATAAATATATAGAGTGAGAGAAAACTAGCGGACTAAGTCAATAGGTTCTACAAGCTTCCACTAAGCATCAACCATGTGACTAATTTCCAACTAATTTTGATTTACTTTAAATAAATAAACCCTTCATTATTATTTGCATGGTGTTAGTCTCATACACCCATGTTGCATGTAGTAACAAGCATGGCATAATAATATATATCACATATATATTAAGTGTATACAAGTGGGAAAAAGAAATGCATAAGTGAGCTAATATTAGTTAATGTAAATTAATATATCAAATATAAAACTATACATTAAATTAATAAATCAACATTTGATTTAATAATCCAGCTATATCACATACAACCGACTAATATCAAAAGTATCAACTTATCGAATCAACACTTGATTCGACTGCACGACTATTTCACATATAACCGACTGATATCATATATCACGAGAATAGAATACGGTATCTCATACACGTACTAATCTCGGTCCCGCACATATCACATATGTTCTCCTACTTCGTTTCTCCTGAGCCAGACAACCTCTGTGTAGGACTCTAAAGACTCGTCAATACGCCGGCAGTAGGTGGTGATCATATCAGTCACCTACAAGCCGCAAGCGGTTTGCTAAACGTAACGGCCGCCCGGGTATTGAGCGATCAGAAGATCAACAAGAAAGCCTGATCATACTCCTACGAATCCAATAAGTAACACTACGGTACAGTCCGGTCGATTCATCTGATATGTCGTATATCTCAGCCTGGGGGTGGTAAACGTCAGACCCCAATAGCCCTGATAAGTCATGCCGATATGAGGCCCATAACGGTTCGAGAAACTACTAATTACACTTACCAGTAAATCTCAGCAACCCTGGCCATGGATTTCCTGTTATGTCCAATAGAGCATAGCGCAACTTCAACCCCCATTACCGGGAGAGACAAAATCCCCTCATATCGCTCATTGCCTCCATGTGACTCGGGACTGTACCCAAAAACCACTGTTTTGCATGATCTATTGAATGTGGTAAGGTGGAAATCAAAGCACAGTGGGAATCACACAAGACTCTATGACGATCTCGGGTCGACAGACTAACCTGTACCAGTGTCACCAGAGAACTGTTATCTGACGATAGGTATAATACCATCTAGGAGTTCTTGGCGAGTCCGTTCAGTGTACCCAGTCCACTGAGCACCCGTATACCATCTCTGATGTCAAACACCAATGGATAAGGGATCATCCATTGCCCATCACATAGGTCGAGAAGTGTATACGCTAATCTACTCTGGAATATCGATGCCCCGTCTCGATACTCCCAAGAGTAGGAACAATTGAAGGATGTACTTACCGACTACCTCTGCCCCACTAGTTTGGTCTGCATCATAATCCTGGTAGTCAAGTACTCATCCTAAGGGCTTTATCAATATGTAATAGAGCGACAATAAGTGTACATGTTAAGATAAAGAAAAACCCGATAGCATACTATCATGTCGAGCTAGAAAGTCCTCCCTATATATGTCCAAGCATCCACTATAATATACATCACATGTATAATAATGTCCTCTAGGCCATACATATAACTAACAGGTTATACCTTATGGATGCAACTCAAGAAAAACCCTAGATACCCAAAGTCTTCAAAATCCAAATTTGAACTTACTATGGGGTGTAGGATATGGTGGGGATCATTCTTTGTCAAGGTGGGATGGGGTTTTGATGAAGATTTGAGGTGCTTTCATGGAGGTAGAAAGGGGTGATGGAGGAGGAGAAGGAGATGAAGAAAATGGTGAAGAAATGAAGAAGGAAGTAGAATGGGTGAAGGGTGGAGCCATACCCTCTCTCTCTCTCATACCCTCACATGGCATGCCTCATGACATCATTATGTCCCCTCTCTCTCTCTCTTCTCAATCACGGCATCTCTTTTCTTTTTGTTCAAAAAAACAACCAACAACACAAATGAAACAACAAACATGGAACATAATGCAACATGATATGGTGCACTAACCATGGAAAATATAAAAATACGGATTTGGCTTAATCGTGATTGGTAGTGCACTAATCAAGTTTAATTTAAACATGCATGTAATTATTGCATAATTATTTATAAAATGCCTAAATCCAAATAGATATCATTTTATTAAAAAAATCATTTTAATCTCCAAATATTTTCCAAATATTGGTATATACTTATACCATTTTACGAAAACCCGAATTCGTAAATCGACTAGTTTTCGCGAAATATATTATTTTATTATTTAAATTTCAAAAATAATAATTTATATTTTCTGAAATGTAATAGAACAAAAGGTGTTTGTTTCTTGATATGCCACCTTTTTAGAAAAAGTAATTTCCTGTGAAAGAAATTAGTGGTAATGAGGTAGAACTGGAAGAAGTTCCAGCAACACAAACTATAACTGACGATTTGGTGTAACTGGAGCATTCAATAGTTCCCAACGAACCTCATCCACTCCAGAGATCTATTAGCGTTCTTCATCCACTTAAGAGATACTACGGTTTATTCATAGATGGTGGGAGCATGAATTGCATGATAGAAGATGATGGCGCAACTAGTTTCGAGCAGGCTATCACAAGTGGAGACTCTATGAAATGGCTGGATGCTATGCGATCCGAGATGGAATCCTTGTACACCAACAAAGTATTGACTTTAGAAATTGCTCCTGAAGGGGTAAAACTCAACGGGAGCAAGTGGATCTTGAGAAGATAATTGGTGTAGTTGGAAAAGTTGAGACTTTCAAAGCTAGAATTGATGAAACCTTTTCTCCAGTGGCTATGCTTAAGTCCACTAGGATCCTACTTGCTATTGCTGCATGCCATTACTACGAATTCTGGCAATTGCACATCAAGACCACTTTTCTAAATGGTGATTTAGAAGAGATCATGTACATGACACAGCCAAAGGGCTTCATTGACAGTGGGAACAGCGGAAGCGTATGAAAGCTACTTAAATCCATCTATGGATTAAAGCAGGCATCGCGAAGCTGGAACATTTGTTTTGGTGAAGCTGTCAAAGAGTTTGACTTCATCGAAAATATAGATGAACCTTGTATATATATGAAGGTAGTAGAGAGCAAGGTTGTCCTTCTCGTATTGTACGTGGATGACATACTCTTGATAGGAAACGATGTTCCTATACTACACTCGATCAAGCTCTTCTTATCACACAGGTTCTCCATGAATGATATAGGTGATGCCTCCTACTTCCTGGAGATAAAGATCGATAGAGATAGATCTAGAAGGATGTTGGGATTGTCCCAATCCAGGTACATAGACACCATACTAAAGAGGTTTACTATAGATGATTCTAAGCATGGTAATGTACCCGCTTGTTCAGGAATCACTCACTCCAAAGAGAAATCTCCTAAGAGTAATTTAGAGAGGGCACGCATGCAAGGGATACCCTATGCTATGCCAATCGGGTCAATCATGTATGCGATGTTATGTACCAGATTGGATGTAGCTTACTCAATAGGTGTAGTGAGTAGGTATTAAACAAATCATTGGGAGAAACACTGGTTAGCTGTAAAAAACATTCTTAACTACTTGAGAAGGACTAAAGAGGTGTTCTTGGTGTATGGTAATGGTGATCTCCATGTAGAGTCCATTATCGATTCGAGCTTCCAGAGTGATAAGGACGACAGTAAGTCGGTCTCGGGTTTTGTCTTCACCCTTAGTGGAGGGACGATATGTTGGAAGAGTTCCAAGCTAGATACCGTAGCAGACTCGATGATGAAGGCTGAATACATCGCTACCAGTAATGCTACCAAAGAGGCTGTCTGGATGAACAAGTATATGAGATGAACTTAGTGACGTTACATCCATTGAGCATCCAATACCTATTTATTCTGATAACTATATAATTGTGGCTTTGTCTAAGGAACCCTTGTCCCATCAGAGATCCAGACATATTCTTATGCGGTATCACCTGATCAGGGTGAAAGTAGATCGAGGCCAGGAGCGTTGACATAGAGGATAACACAGCGGATCCACTCACCAAGGCCCTTCGCCAGATGCTAATCGAGAGACTTTTTGGGATGTTGGGTATGAGATACTACAACAACTAGCCTGAGTGCAAGTGGGAGATTATTAGTGATATGTATGCCCTAGAGGCCATTATTGTATGATATAGTGGATGCTTGGACATATATATGGAGGACTTTCTTGCTCGACATGATAGTATGCTATTTGGTTGCCTTTATCTTAACATGTTCACTGGTATTATTATACTGTCTCTCATAAACTTGTTGATAAAGCACTTAGGATGTTGGCTTGACTACCAGGACTATGATGCGGATCATACTACTGGGACCTGGGTAGTCCACAAGCACATCCTTTAATTGTTCCTATTCGAGCGTATATCAAGATAGGGCATCGATATTCCATAGTAGAATAGTGTGTATGTTTCTTGACCCAGTATGGGGGCGATGGTTGATCCCATATCAATTGGTGTTTGACATCAAAGATTGTACACAGGTGCTCATTAGATAATGGGTACACCGAACAGGACTCGTCGAGAACTCCTCGATGGTACTATATCTATCGTCAAATAGCAGTTCTCTGGTGACACTGGCACAGGTTAGTCTGTAGACCCGAGATCGTCATATAGTCTTGTGTGCTTCCCACTGTGCTTTGATTTCCTCCCTACCACGGTTCAAAGGAATCGTGCAAACAGGTGGATTTTGGGCACAGTCCCGAGTCACATGGAGGCAATAAGCGATAGGAGGGGTTTCGTCTCTCCCGGTATAGGGAGCTGATGTTGCGATGTGCTCGATTGGCTATAACAGCAAGTCCCTGGCCAAGGCTGTTAATGAGATTTACTGGTAAGTGTTATCAGTAGTTTCTCATACCGTTATAGGCCTTACATCGACATGACTTATCAAGTTATTGGCGTCTGACGATACCATCCCCAGACTCGATATGCGACAAATCAGACGATGAGACCGGACTGTACAGTATGTGTTACTTATAGGCTTCATGGCGAGTATAGACAAGCTTTGTTGTTGATCTTCTAATCGCTCAATACCTAGGTAGCCGTTACGTCCAGCTAGTACCGCTGACGGCTTATGGGTGACTGATGTGATCATCACCTACTACTGGCGTATTGAAGAGTCTTTAGATTCCCACACAGAAATTTCCTAGTTCAAGCAAAACGAAGTAGGGCACATATGTGATATGTGCAGGGGGGCTGATTAAATATGTGTATACGATAGCGTATTCTAATCTTGAAGTTATCTGATATCGCTCAGGTTATATGTGATATAACTGGATTATCGAATCAAGTGTTGATTTGATAATTTGATATACAGATAAATAATATTATTCGGTTATATGTGATATAACCGGATTATTAAATCAAGCGTTGATTAAATAATATGATATATATTATATTTGATATAATTATATCTTAACTAATATTATTAGCTCACTAAATATTTTCTTATATATATTAATATATATATACATACACACACGATATATATATAAATATATATGAAGCATGGCATGCAATTTCTATTTTTGGAAAATAGAAAATTGAGGTGCAAAATATGGAGACATGGAGGGTATAGTGTCGTATTGTTTTTATCATTTGTTTATTTGTTTGTGTGCACTATTGAAGTATGGCTGCATTTTAATAATGCAAGATATTTTGTATCTTCAATAAGTGAACACAAATGAGTAACCATTCTAACACTTAGCCAATTTTTTCTTGAGTTGATCTCACACTCTCTCTTGCTCTCATTTTCTTCTTCTTCTTAAATTAAAATCCTAGTGAGCAAACCAAACCGCTACTTCACCATCCTACACTTCATTAGCAATCATGTGTAGTGTGTTTCCTTCACTAAATATAGTTTAGTGAAGAGGTAGCTTGAGCTAAAGAGACTTCGGGTGGATCATCTTCGGCCTGAAAATCATGGAGTGTGCTCGTTCAAACATGAAGTGGAGCCTAGTGGAGTCACGTGGACTACAACTCGGAGCTTTAGAAGAGAAAGACATGGTCATCAAAGGTTGTAGCTGTAAGTCGATGTACTACACCCCACGACTTGTGGGGAGACAGAAATATGAAAAACGATCTTGTTCTATGCGTAAACATCGACTAACCGAAAAATCTTTGCTAAACTATAACTAACAAGAAACATAGAAGTTGTTAACTACTGTGTGAAGTGATTATACCTAATGAACCGTGTTCTTCGTCTTTACGTTATCCACCTCCCCTCGGCCTCCACTATGTAATAGACGGTCCACCCGAGAGCTTCTAATCCAAGCTTCACCTCTAAACTTGAGGTAACTAGGTTTCTTTAGTTGCAAATCAAAGGTACCAAGGTGATATAGAGTAAGGTTTTTGATGAAAACCCTTTGAAACAAGTCTAGCCTTATAGGTTTCCACCTGTCCATCTACACCAATCTTTTTCTTGAAGATCTATTTGCATCTTATGGGTTTTACCCCATCTGGATCAAAGTCCAAAGTCCATACATTGTGGGTGTACATGGACTCCATCTCGGTCCGCATTGCATCCAGCCATCTTACCGAGTCATCGCTCTGGATGGCTTGCTGGGAGCTAGTAGGTTCATCATTATCAATGACGCAATCCTCTCTATCCCCATCTATGAGAAAACCGTAGTATCTCTCAGGCGGATGAGACGGCCTACTACTCCTGCGGAGGGGTTCGGGAATGTCCTGTTCTTCTTGAACTACTGGTTTTACCAAACTTTCAGTAATAGTTTATGGTTATGGAATTTCATCCAGTTCTATTGCGCTCCCACTTGTTTCCTTTTATAAAAACTGATGTTCTAGAAAATGGGCATTACGAGAAACAAAAACCTTTTTTTCCTCTGCGTAATAGAAGAAATATCCCTTGGAGTTCTTTGGATATCCCACAAACTTACACTATACTGATCGTGCCTTGAGTTTGTCTGCATGCTGCTTTTTAACAAAAGCTGGACATCCCCATATCATCAGATACTGAAGATAGGGTTTCTTCCCACTCCACATCTGATATGGCGTGGTAGGCACAGTCTTCGTAGGAGCCCTGTTCAAAAGATATGCTGCTGATTCTAGCGCATAACCCCGGAAAGATCACGGTAATTCAGCATTACTCATCATGGAACGTACCATATCCAATAGGGTTTGGTTCCGTCTCTCCGATACACCGTTATGCTGTGGAGTGTATGGAGGAGTAATCTGAGAGAGAATTCCTTTCTCTTTTAGGTAACCTAGGAACTCGGCACTTAAGTATTCACCACCTCGATCAGATCTCAGTGTCTTGATACTTCTGCTGGTTTGGTTTTCTACTTCATTCTTGTATTCTAGGAATTTCTCAAAGTCCTCGGATTTATTTTTCATTAAGAAAATGAATCCATACCTTGAGTAATCATCCGTAAAAGTAATGAAAATATGAAAAACTACATCTTGCATGTGTAGACATTCGACCACATACATCGCTGTGTATGATTCCTAAGAGCTCACTCGCTCTTACTCCATGTCTAGTGAATGGAGTCTTTATCATCTTTCCTTTGAGACATGATTGACAAGTTGCATAAGATTAATATTCGAACGGATCCAAATATCCTACTCTATATAACGTAGTTAACATTGTCTCATTGATGTGACCCAGTCTACAATGCCATAAGAAAGCCTGATTTATATCTGAAGACTATCTTTTTAGTGTGTTCTGGACATTGAAAATCTGTAATTGGTTTAGAACGTATATGTCGTTATCTAGTGTACCGGACCAAATCAAACCATGATTAAGTTGGATGTTAACAACATCGCTTACAAACGTGAAATCATAACCTTCTTTTGATAACAACGATACTGATATGATATTACACGTTAAACTAGGTACACAAAAACAGTTGCACAAAACTGAAATATGTCCACTCGTCAATCTTAGGTGATAATCCCCAACGGACATAGCACCCACGCTAGCTCCGTTAGCAACCTGGAGGGTCATATCATCAGCCTTCAGCACTCTACGGTCTCTCAGTGCCTGCAATGAATTGCATATATAAGATACTGATCCGGTATCCAATACCCAGAAAGTAGAGTTGATTGACAGACAATTTTCAATTACAAACACACCCGAAGTCGAAGCTACAGCTTGCTTCGGTTCCTGGTTCTTGGCAATCCAAGCTTTGCAATCTTTTTCCAATGGCCTTTTCTATGACAGTGGAAGCACTCGTCCTTCGCCACTACTGGCATTGCAACCTTTGTCTTTCCTTTAACTCCCACCTTACCAACACCTCCTCTAGGTTTGGTAGCGGCCTTCTTCCTTCCTTTGGCCCTAGCCTTGGACCCGGAAGAGGAAGCACCGCGAACAAAAATAGTGTGTTTCTCTTGCTTTCTGCAAGGTGCCCTCTGCACTCCTCAACATATTAAGGGGTTCTGGAATCTCAACATCTTTTCCTTGAATGTTGAAATTCAGAATAAACTGGCCGTAGGTGGAAGGAAGGGGCTGAAGAACCAAGTCTGTATACAGCTCGTTCTGTAAAGTTGTCCCGAGGTCCGCGGGCTCTTCTATATAGCCAATCATCTTTAGGACATGTGTTAGTTATATGTATGCCCTAGAGGCCATTACTATACATGTGATGTATATTGTAGTGGATGCTTGGGTATATATAGGGAGGACTTTCTTGCTCGACATGATAGTATGCTATCTGGTTACTCTTTACCTTAACGTGTATACTGATTGTCTCTCTGTTACATGTTGGTAAAGCCCTTATGATGTGTACTTGACTACATGGACTATGATGCGGATCATACTAGTGGGGACATGGTAGTCCATAAGTACATCCTTCAAGGTCCCTAGTCATGGGTGTATCGAGACGGGGCATCGATATACCAGAGTAGACTAACGTATGCCTTCTCGACCCATACAAATGGGCGATGGATGATCCCATATCCATTGGTGTTTGACATCAGAGATGATATACGGGTGCTCAGTAGAGACTGGGTACACTGGACGGACTCGCCGAGAACTCCCAGATGGTATTATACCTTACGTCAGATGGAAGTTCTCTGGTGACACTGGTACATGTTAGTCTATAGACCCGAGATCGTCATAGAGTCTTGTGTGATTCCAACTATGCTTTGATTATCACCTTACCACGTCCAAGTGGGCGTGCAAAATGGTGGTTTTTGGGTACAGTCCCGAGTCACATGGAGGCAATGAGCGATTGGAGGGGTTTCGTCACTCCCGGTATTGGGGGTTGATGTTGCGCTATGCTCAATTTGCCATAACAGGGAAGTCCATGGCCAGGGATGGTTTAGAGATTTGATGGTAAGTGTTACCAGTAGTTTCTCGACCCGTTATGAGCCTCGTATCGGCATGACTTATCGGTTATTGGGGTCTGACGTTTACCACCCCTAGACTTGATATGCGACATATCAGACGAGGAGACCGGACTGTACGGTAGTGTCGCTGTCAGGCTTTTTGCAGGAGTCGGAGCGGGACTTGCTTGCTGATCTTCTGATCGCTCAATACCTAGGTAGCCGTTACGTCCAGCTAGTAGCGGTTACGGCTTGTGGGTGCTTGATATGATCATCACCTACTGCTGGCGTATTGACTAGTCTTTAGAGTCCTACATAGAGGTTTTACTGGCTCAGGCAAAACGAAATAGGAGCGCATATGTGATATGTGCGGGACCGAGAATAATGCGAGTATGTGATACCGTATTCTATTCTCGCGATGTTTGTGTTGATCGGTTATATGCGATATAACCATGTTATCGAATCAAGGGTTGATTCGATAAGTCGATACATTGAATGTTAGTCGGTTATATGTGATATAACCGGATTATTAAGTCAAGTGTTGATTTAATAATTTAGTGTATAATTGTATATGTGATATAATAATTTACATTAAGTAACATTGGTTCACTTAAGCATTTGTTTTTCTCACTTGTGCACAAGTTAATATATATGTGATATATATTCATTTTTGTACATTTTGTATCATCGTTGTTGATATAACTATCATGGGTGTATAAGACATACACCATTATAAATATATTGGTATGGTTTTTAATAATCAAAGTAAATACAAAATTAGTGGATATTTGTTAAATGCATGAAGCTTGTAGAAGTTTGTAAGTGCTTTGACAAATTCAACCCTTTTTGTTTTGCTTTGGATATTAACTAACCTAACCAATATATTTAGCCATGGTTATGTCTATACAAGAGTTAGTATATGATGCTCACTCACCATGGTTAGCTCACTCTCTCTCTTGATAAGTTTCATTCTCATTTTTGAGCTCATCTTCTTCCTCCTTCAATATCTTTCTAGGGTTTTGAAAAAGAGAGAGAATGAAAGTGAGAAAAGTAATTCTAAAGTTTACCCATTTCCTATTTCACCATCCTCTACTAGACTAGCACTTTAGTTTAGGGTGTTTGCTTCACTAATTCTTTGGTTAGTGAAGTAGAAGCTTGAGTTCGTATTCCCTCGACGTAGATCATCTTCGGCCTCGAAGGCTTCAAGCAATACCGTTGCCTCTTCTCATGGAGCCGTCCGAGAGTCCGGGAGAACCACGATCGCAGCGAAGGGACTACTACAAGGAGCTTAAGAAGTGAAGGACAGATCTATAAAGGTTGTATTTCGTATTCACTTAGTGTTAAAGAGTTTAACTTGCATGTCTTACCTAATTATCTAGCAAAGATCTTGTTTAGAGTTATTCGGCACGGCTGAAATTTTAATCCGGCATGGTTGATGCCTTGTAGAACCTTATTAGAGTGCCTAGTAACCCTACAGTGGTACCAGAGCCTGGCTAGAGCATTAGGCGACGTGTATACGAAGTTAAAACCCCGATCGAACTCGGAAACGTCAAAGTAAACCCCTCTCAGGAAATTTTTTCAAAACTGGGATTTTTCTGTATTAAAAATACCTAAAAAATTCAGTAGGGTTTTCTAAGAATTACCATGAAAAACGAGCCCCTATGTCCTCCACGTGGCCGCGGAACCGCGGCAATAAGCCACTTGTCGCGGCAGTTCCGCTGCAGAAAATTTGTATTAGGGACGGTTCTTTATGCGGTAATATCCATTGCTATTCCTGCTAATTTTCTGGGTATTTTATTTCTTACTGAAGTGTTGAGCATTCTGGGGTTTATTTGTAATCGTTGATTCGATCGGAATATTTAATTTCGTTGTGTTTTCCGGATATTTAGAAAGTATTAAAAAGTTCGAACGGATATCAATAACTCGCTTTTTCCCGACCCGGAAAATTTCTACGTGTTGGATTTCTCCGTTGTTTAAGAACGTCTAAATCGTGCAAGTTACGCAATGGACCCTCTAGAAGACAACAAACCTTAACTCGATTATGTGCCCGTCTTTAACTGCCTTTTGAACCTTAGGGTTTGGGGTAGTACGGCGTGCCACATGTGAGGCGTTGGCATAACCCTTCTATGTCTGCGCCATTGGTACTGTGGCATGTGATGGATGTTTTTAAACTCTCCTCAAGTGTTGAGAACTGATTGGGAAAACTTGGGTGTTTTATCATTCGATCGGAAAGTTTAACATTGTCTATTTATCTGGAATATTATACAATATTTGGAATCCACAAGTAGTTATGAGATAATTGATTTCGATGTTATAAACATATCAGTTTAGTCTCAAATGATCGGTTGCCACGGAATTTTGTTGCGATCAAAACTCCGTCGCAATCACGTAGCGTACGCGGATACTCGCCGGGTAAACTTAATAGACAGCCATGCCCCATAGCCCCGACCAAGTGACTGTAGGAGAACCCCATCGCCAAAAGCATCCGTTCGGATGCTCGCGGCAGGTTCCGCCTTAGTGCACTTCGTCGACGGCATCCGGGGGTGCGGCCGTCTACTTAAGTTTGAGACGAGCATTCGATCACATATCGGGAATCTTGTTGAATTGCCCGACTTGATATTGAAAAGTGTTTTCGATATAGAGACTAAAATGCGGGGTTTATAATTGTTAGGCATACGATTTCTAAGGAGGTTGCAGATTCCAACTGTTGTAGTTTTACACTTTCTTTTCTGCGACCGTAAGTGTAATATGTGATATCGCCGGTTTCGTTGCTATATGTCAACGACAATTGGAGTGCGCATATTTACTTACGTTGATGACATGTGATGTTATGTGTTGGTGGATATGTTATATTGGATCGTCGCGTTTTGAATAACCGGGGGTTTTATGTGAGATGAGGGTTTTTATTTTCATTCATGTAAAATTAAATGTATGTAATATTCTTTTATTGGGGCACTTCCGAGATGAGGTTGATGTCACCATTTGTATATTATTTACTTTTCCACATTAGGATAGACCCAAGGAGGAGAGCATAAGTAACCGGGTTCTAGTGTCCAGAGGGAGACCAACTCGAGGAGCCGAGTCCGGGTCTCCTAACTCTAGAGTTGGAAGGGTTGCTTGGCGCTCTCATAGGGGTCTAGGGGTGTGGGTTTGGCTATTCATCGCGACCGTAGAATCTGTGTTTTATAGAGGCTCAAAATAAAACACGGACGTCCTAGTATATCCAATGTTTCATATGTTTCTTCTGCTGCGATATCTATGATATGATCATTTGATATGTTGTGATAGATACTGTATATAGTATATATGATATATTATATAGACGTTACTTATGTTTTACACCCGCGCTAGCTCTGCCCCGCTCTGCTGTTAGTCACCTAACCTAACGGTGCACGAGGGGACATCGAGGCGAATGCGGGTGGCATAAGTGGACGTCGTATTTATCTGTGATGTTTAGGTGACTTAAATGATGGGACTTCATTAATATGATTAGTGAAAGAAAAGAAACCTAAAAGATGTTGTGGAATCGAATTTTCAAAAACAGGTAGCTACAGTTCTTGCTTTGCATCGTGGTGTTCCTTGTAGAACATCTTGCACCTTATTCGATAAGGAAAGGGCCGAGATCCCTTCACCGGGAGTAACCTCTTTAGCAATAACTGGCAGATGCTACAACACTCGGTTTGTCTGTTGATTGCTTTTCTAGTTCTTACTTTGCACAGTGATATATATGATATATCCTGCACCTCATTCGACGAGTAAAGAGTCGAGATCCCTTCACCGGGAGTGACCTCTTTAGCGAAACTAGCAAAAGCCTCAAAAGCACTCCATTTTAAAATCATTTGATTCTACAACGATATCAAGTTTATTACGCAATAGGTTTATAGAAAAACCTGTCGTAGCCCTCCGTCATTTCAGATAAGTTGTATATAGTATTCGTGCTATATTTGTTGGCTTTCGTCAAGGTGTAGAGTGCGGTAGCTATATGCTGCTTATCTGCTGCATACGATGCGATTGGATTAGGGTAGTCGTACGACTTTGTTGGCTTTCGTCAAGGGTCGTGTGGGTGGGTTTAATTCAGTCAAGAAATGTACGGGTTGAACTTGACTAGCGGGCTATGGTTTGTTGGGTTTCGTCAAGGTCATAGCACGTTAGGGGCAAAATTATCGGGAATTTCAAGTGTTGAAATTTGCAATGAGATTGCATACCTTCTATGAGATAGTTGGATCCCGATACCCACTACGAGTAATTGTTACTCCTGGGAGAATTTTACACATTACAATTAGCCGATCAAGTAGGTGTCTAGAAAGGTGTCAACGAGGTTACACCTCTGGGAAAACGATGTTTACTTTAATTAGGTCCGTGCGAAAGCACGGGGAACCTCTCTCAAAGTACCGACACTGGCCTGGCTAAAAGATTGGCGAAATTGTAGGGTGTAATTAATCCCGGCTAGTCTTTCCTTTTAGGGTTTGAAGGAAGATTTGATAAAAACAGTGGGAGCCATCCTGATTAGATAAAATAATAACCAATCTAATTTTGCAAGAGGGTACGCAGAGTGTTTTCTTATCTCTCTCTTCAGGTAGAGACCATATCACGCCTTAATCAAGATAATAATACGGATGTATTGACCGAACCCGCTTGTTACACTGAGCTGGGGAACGTTGGTCCCGCTCCAACTTATAACTGTTATAAGACCGAGCAGGAAATATGGGATTACCAGAATTCCCGTGCTGCCCAAACGAAGAAAGTGCATGATGATGCATCATCTTCGGGTGTGTTCATTACAGAGAACTGTTTCTCAGTATCCTTTACGTCCTGGGTATGAGATACCGGATCAGGATCCCGTATATGTAATCTATTACATGGGCTACAGAAAGGTAGAGAACTGAGAACTGGTGATAAGTTTTATGAGATAGAAAACGGTGCAAGTGTTGCAGCCAAGTCTGTTGGTCACTATCACCATGTATTAACAGAATACATTGAATCTGAACAAATGTCATTAGATACCGAACCTCACGTACAAAATCATATCTGTAACGTTTTAGAAATCGTTTTGCGAATTTTCCCGTTTTAGGGCAAAATTGTCGGTTTTTCCCGCTTTAACCCGATTTCGATCAAACGACTGTATAAGCTTACCGACACCTAGTTTGGCCAAAATAAAGCTTGTACGCGAACTTTGGGAGTATTTGGTGCAGATAGATTTTTTCCCAAATAAAATATTATTTTAAGCGGTATTTTGTGCACGTAAATCGGGAAAATTTTTATTTTGTGAATAAATTAATTCTATCACTAGAATTATTTTAGAAGGTTCTTTTCAAATATCTAGATTTTTTTTTGGTGACTAATGGTTTGGATTTAAAAAGAAAAGAAAAGAGTGAAAGGTGGCAAAATAGCATTATTTAATATTAATTACTCTCTTTCCTAGCTATTTCCTCACAAATTATTCACAAAAATACCCGCCATCCCTCCTTGGCCGAGCTCACCCCCCCCCCATTTCTGTCCTCAACATTTCCAAACTCATTTCTCACTCATTTTCAATCAAAAAAACAAAAAGAATTTCAAAAATAAATCCAAAAATTCCTATATTAATATTAAACCATTTTTCCTTCACTAATCCTTCATGGATCTTCATGAAAACTTGATTTTTGGAGGCTAAAATGATGGATCTAATTTCTTTTTGGTGTTCTTGAGGAGGTATAATTTCTTACCTTAATCCATAATTAATTGCTTTAATCTTGAACTAGCTAATTTAGTTAACTATTTAAGTGCTTAGTTTAGCTTTTAATTCATGATTAATTCATTATATTTGGTTTAAGAAATTCTTGTTAGGGTTAAATTTTGATTAAGTGATTAGTGTTTAATTGAAGTGTTAAATTGTGTTTTGGAAAAGATTAATCTAGTAGAAATTGTTAAAATTTGCTAACAAGCATTTTGTTTAATTATGCAAAATTGCTTACTAGATTTTTGCTAAAACATAATTATCGAGTGTTAAAAATATAGGATTGGTTTAGATAGCTTAGTTAAGCTATTTTAAGGTATTTGTAATAGTTAGATTTGCGTTATCTTGAATCTAGTGCGATATATTGCGATAGGTTGCTTACTAGATTTCGGGGTTTTCCGACGTAGGGTTCGTTTGGTAGTTGCGAGGTTATATCCAGTGTATTGCTCGTAATTTTGTGTTGTGTTGCACGATCGGGACGATCGGGGTCCAGACTTGGTGTTTTGTAGTTTAGCGACCCCAATTAGGGTTTTGGCCGGTATCGTGCGCGATGGATGCGCTAAGCGCGCAGTGTAATTTTTCTGGCGTTTTCGTCGCGTTTCGTTGTCTTTTCGTCTTTTTAGGATATTTAGCTTATGTGTTGTATTTATGAAATTTTAGGTTCGCAAGCAGGGATTTCAGGTGCTGCGGACAAGGGGAAGCAGGTGGTCGGATTTTCAAAGCTCGAGACCATCGGTGAATAGATTTAACATCTACGGGGAAATCGCCCGTATGGCGTTATGCGTCGGGGCGAATATGATATGATAGCTGCATATATTTGCATATTAGTTACTTTAATATGAATGTCATAGCATAGCATTAACTGTTGTACCATGACGGTTCATGTTGCACGAGCACTAAATTGTATGCTACACCCACACCATCTGTAATTGCCATGATACGCACAAACACCTACATATGTGATATGATTGTGGATAGGAATGATTGGAGAAGTAACTCTTATTCTATTGTACTTATGAAATACTGTGGACACATACTTACGTGATATTGCATTGGGCAGGAATAGTTAAGGTAGTGAACCTTATTCCACTTCACTTATGTCTTGCTATAATTACTTATACATCATGCATACATATTGACATGTACACCCTCGTACTTTATTACATGTAGATACTTAAACCTTGTTACACTTACATGTATACTTCATATGATACTGCATCTATTTTCGAAGGAATTGGGAACCGCATGATATGTTTTAAGCTAGATTCAATTTAAAGAGCGGTTTTCCCTTTATATGCTCATATTGATATTTTATGTTGCATATATCAGTTTTATATGGATTTTACGCATTGAGATATGGATTTCATATGATTTATGGATTTGAGAACCGTGGGGGATATTTTCAAGAAAACTTTGTATTGTTTGAAAACCCGGTTTCTCTTGATATGATATTTGATGCGTCCACCATGTGATTTCTCGGTTCTGAGATTTGGTTTGTGATACCCAATTCGAGGAGCGGGACGCACCGTCTGCGGGTACATGGCAGACCCGGTATGGTATCCCGGGGTGAGTGGTGATTTCGTGGTAGAGACGATAAGCCTGACGGTGGGACCACTACCTACCGGTGATTGTTTTTGGACTCGGCGGTTATTATGGAGATACCGACCGGAGTGAGGTATGACATATCGTCAGGGCTAGTCATAGTGACAGCGTCTGAGTTATGAGGATTTACGTGTCGATGCTAGACACGGGTTTCATGATGTTTCGAGTGTCGGTGTTTGACACTCAGGTTTTCGTGAGACATACAGGATGTGAGGGCCGATCTGAGGATGCGGTGCTTGAGGATTTAGGATTTGATGTGTCAGTGAGGGACACTGGTGTTTTTTCATGCTGATGATTTTTGCATGAGATTTTATATTATATCATCCCACACTCAGGATTATGTTGATATGCATTGTTTCATGTAGTTGTAGTACCCTGATGATGTACCTTTACATGATTGTTGCATATTCACTTATCATACTTATGCTATCGGATTACTTGTGATAGATAGATCGTTGTTCGTGCATACTTGCGATTACTGTATGATGTTATTTACTATTCACGAGTTGGCAACTCACCCCCGTTGTGCCACAGTGTTGTGCAGGACTTACCCTCTGAGTAGTCGCGGCAGGGCATCTTTTCATCTCTACTTTTGCAGATACCGCTACGGTTGGCTGTTAAGCCTTGCTTTTAGGTGGGTTGCGGTTATCTATTTGTACTTTGTATATTTTTTTGTTGGATCTAGTATTCTCCATCTACCACTAGGTTGTATATGACTTAGAGACGACTTGTGAGGATTCAATGTTATTTTGTGGTGACTTTAGGTGCCGTGCCCGTGGAAGCCGGTTTTGTTGAAAAGTTTTACTTCTTTATGCAGTTTTCTTTTATATTTCTTCGCTTCGGAGTCGTATATATGTTGTGGTGGTTGTCTCCGCCGTTGGGCGTGATTTGCTCCCATTTGGGATGCTTTTATTATTATCTATGTTGTACCCGTTTTCGGGGTTAGTTTTTACAAAGGAGGTGCTGCCGAAATTTTTAAGAACGAAAACTAAACTTAAAGATTTTTACTTGAAAATTTCCGAATGTTTAAAACTATGTTTTTCTCCGTTGATCCAGTTTTGGGTGGTTTAGATTTCTGGGTTTCGGCTTACATAAGTTGCGTACACCTTTAGACGTTACGTAGTTTAAGTGCCGGTTACGGGCCAAATTTGGGTCGTGACAATATCAGTCTCTTCATTAGTAAAGAAACGGATATAATTTTGTATTGTTTGGATAATGTTTTCAACATTTCCTATATCTAGAGTTGATCGGTTCAAGCACGTTATCTAAAAACATTGACGTTCTAAATCAAACTACAGTTCTAAGTATACAAAACACACACAAGAGGAAGAGTTCAGAAATGAACGAATCCTTCTTGAGGAATTGTAGACTAGGTCATATCAATGCGACCCGACTAGCTGAAGTTACATATAGATGCATATTTAAATTAGATTGAATTTACATCTTGTGAAACTTGCCGGTCATGTCACAAAGATAAGATGACCATGGCTCTGTTTATTGAAAGCAGAGAAAGAGTTAGTGAACTCTTGGGATGATACATGTTGATGTATGAAGGTCCCCTGTCTACACATACCAAGATCGGTTCTCTGTACTTCAGAACATTCTCTGATGATCTCTCAAGATTCAGACATATGTTCCTGTTGAAAAACAAGTCCGAAGCTTTTGAGATATTCACAGAATATAAGTTATAAGTAGAGAACCAAAACGGGTATAAGTATTATGTTCTTTGATGTGATCAGGGAGGAGAATACTTGAGCACGGAATTCCTGGACTATTCTAAAGGAGAATAAGATTCTCTCTCAGCATTACTCCTCCGTATACACCACAGCACGTCGGTGTATCGCGGCGGAGCAATCACACCCTATGTGATAAGGTGTGCTCTATGATGAGTACTATTGAGTTACCTATTTCCCTATGGGGATTATGCACTTATGAAGTTGCATACCTATTGAACAATGTTCCAACCAAATCAGTTGCCTACCACTTCATATGAGATATGGAAAGGGAAGAGCCCATCTCTTAAGTCAGTTAAGATTTAGGGTTGTCCGGCTTATGTCTCAAAGCATAATTCGGACAAGCTCGAGGCAAGGTCAGGTCTGTAGAAGTTTGTTGGATATCCCAAGCATTCGCAAATGAATATCTTCTACCACCGAGGAACAAAAGATGTTTTGTTTCTCGGCATGCCACCTTTTTAGGAAAAGGAATTTATTTTGGAAACAAATTTTTGTTCATGAGGTAGAACTGGAAGGAGTTCCAGCTGTACAAACTACAGCTGACGATTTGGTAGAACCGGAGGATTCAATAGCTCCCAACGAACCTCAGCCTCTCCGCCGATCTGGTAGGGTTCCTCACCCAACTAAGAGATACTTTGGTTTCTCTATGACAGTAGGAGCGAGGAATACATCATGAGATGATGACCCAACTTGTTTCTAGCTGGCCATCAGGAGTGGGACTCTGTAAGAATGGCTGGATGCTTAGCGATATGAGATGGAATCCTTATACAGCAACAAAGTATGGACTTTGGTTGCCTTATCTGAAAGGTTAAATCCCCATCAGGAGCAAGTATATCTTGAGAAGATTACTTGGTGTACATGGAAAAGTTGAGACTTTCAAAGCTAGACTTGTTAAAGGTTTACATCAATGACCAGGTATGGATTATGATGAAACCTTTTCTAAGTAGCTATGCTTAAGTCCATCCAGATCCTACTTGCCACGGCTACATACCATGACTACGATATCTGGCGGATGGGTGTCATGACTGCTTTTCTAAATGATGTTTTAGAAGAGAGAGTCTATAAGTACATAGTCAGAGGACTTCGTAGACAGTGGGAGCAGCGGAAACGTGTGCAAGATGTTTTATGTGATAAAGCAGGCATCGCGGAGTTGGAACGTCTGTTTTGATATGTTAGTCAAAGAGTTTGACATCATCAAAATGGTAGATGAACCTTGTATATACAAAAAGGTAGTAGAGAGTATGGTGGTGATCTTCGTAGAGTACATGGATGACATACTCTTGATAGGGAAGGAGTTTCCTATGCTACGCTTGATCAATCTCCGCTTATCACAAGGATTCTCCATATAGGATCAAAGTGATACCTCATAAATCCTTAGTTTTGATTTATGAGATAGATCTAATTGGATGTTAGGAAACTCACTAGTTGTAGTGAGAAAGTATCAATTGATCCAGGGGAGAATCACTGGAAAGGTTCCAGAGTGATAGGGACGACTGAAAGTCAGTCACAGGCATTGTCTTTACCCTCAGAAAAGGGACGTTATGTTGGAAGAGTTCCAAGATAGATACCGTGGCATACTAGACGATAAAGGCTAGATACATCGGTACCAAAGATGCTACCAAAGAGCAAGTCTGGGTGTATATTAGTTCATGAGATGAACTTCGTTCCTACCATTGTATGACAATGGAGTTGTGGCTTATGCCCAGGAACGCCCGTCCCATCAGTGATCCAAACATATTCTAAGGCAGTGTCACCTGATCATGGAGATGGTTGATCTCCAGGGGATCGTGGTTAGGAGAGTAGACTCAGAGGACAATACGGCAGATCCACTCACAAAGGCCATTTCCCAGAGAGAGACTTTTATATCATGGTTGAGTATGAGATACTACAACCACTGTTATCAGATGGCCCTAGTGCAAGTGGGAGATTGTTAGTTATATGTATGCCCTAGAGGCCATTACTATACATGTGATGTATATTGTAGTGGATGCTTGGACATATATAGGGAGGACTTTCTTGCTCGACATGATATGCTATCTGGTTACTCTTTACCTTAACGTGTATCTTGATTGTCTCTCTGTTACATGTTGGTAAAGCCCATAGGATGTGTACTTGACTACATGGACTATGATGCGGATCATACTAGTGGGGATATGGTAGTCCATAAGTACATCCGTCAAGGTCCCTAGTCATGGGTGTATCGAGACGGGGCATCGATATAACAGAGTAGACTAGCGTATGCCTTCTCGACCCATACAGATGGGCGATGGATGATCCTATATCCATTGGTGTTTGACATCAGAGATGATATACGGGTGCTCAGTGGAGACTGGGTACACTGGACGGACTCGCCGGGAATTCCCAGATGGTATTATACCTTACGTCAGATGGCAGTTCTCTGGTGACACTGGTACAGGTTAGTCTGTAGACCCGAGATCGTCATAGAGTCTTGTGTTATTCCCACCGTGCTTTGATTTCCACCTTACCACATCCAAGAGGGCGTGCAAAACGGTAGTTTTTTGGTACAGTCCTGAGTCACATGGAGGCAATGAGCGATAGGAGGGGTTTCGTCTCTCCCGGTATTGGGGGTTGATGTTGCGCTATGCTCGATTGGCCATAAAAGGGAAGTCTCTGGCCAGGGCTGGTTTAGAGATTTGCTGGTAAGTGTTACCAGTAGTTTCTTGACCCGTTATGAGCCTCGTATCGGCATGACTTATCGGTTATTGGGGTCTGACGTTTACCACCCTTAGACTTGATAAGCAACATATCAGACGAGGAGACCGGACTATACGGTAGTGTCACTGTCAGGCTTTTTGCAGGAGTTGGAGCGGGCTTGCTTGCTGATCTTCTGATCGCTCAATACCTGGGTAGCCGTTACGTCCAGCTAGTACCGCTGACAGCTTGTGGGTGCTTGATAGGATCAACACCTACTGCCGGCGTATTGACGAGTCTTTAGAGTCCTATATAGAGAATTGACTGGCTCAGGCAAAACGAAATAGGAGCGCATATGTGATATGTGCGGGACCGAGAATAATGCGAGTATGTGATACCGTATTCTATTCTCGCGATATTTATGTTGATCGGTTATATGCGATATAACCATGTTATCGAATCAAGGGTTGATTCGATAAGTCGATACATTGAATGTTAGTCGGTTATATGTGATATAACCGGATTATTAAGTCAAGTGTTGATTTAATAATTTAATGTATAATTGTATATGTGATATACTAATTTACATTAACTAACATTGGTTCACTTAAGCATTTGTTTTTCTCACTTGTGCACAAGTTAATATATATGTGATATATATTCATTTGTCTACATTTTGTATCATGGTTGTTGATACAACTATCATGGGTGTATGAGATATACACCATTATAAATATATTGGTATGGTTTTTAATAATCAAAGTAAATACGAAATTGGTGGATATTTGTTAAATGCATGAAGCTTGTAGAAGCTTGTAAGTGCTTTGACAAATTCAACCCTTTTTGTTTTGCTTTGGATATTAACTAACCTAACCAATATATTTAGCCATGGTTATGTCTCTACAAGAGTTAGTATATGACACTCACTCACCATGGTTAGCTCACTCTCTCTCTTGATAAGTTTCATTCTCATTTTTGAGCTCATCTTCTTCCTCCTTCAATATCTTTCTTGGGTTTTGAAAAAGAGAGAGACTGAAAGTGAGAAAAGAAATTCTAAAGTGTACCCATTTCCTATTTCACCATCCTTTACTAGACTAGCACTTTAGTTTAGGGTGTTTGCTTCACTAATTCTTTGGTTAGTGAAGTAGAAGCTTGAGTTCGTATTCCCTCGACGTAGATCATCTTCGGCCTCGAAGACTTCAAGCAATACCGTTTCCTCTTCTCATGGAGCCGTCTAAGAGTCCGGGAGAACCACGATCGCAGCGAAGGGACTACTACAAGGAGCTTAAGAAGTGAAGGACCGATCTACAAAGGTTGTATTTCGTATTTACTTAGTGTTAAAGAGTTTAACTTGCATGTCTTACCCTAATTATCTAGCAAAGATCTCTTTTAGAGTTATTCGGCACGGCCAATATTTTAATCCGGTATGGTTGCTGCCTTGTAGAACCTTATTAGAGTGCCTAGTAACCCTACAACATGTTCTCCTACAGATGATCCGATGGCCAGCCTCGACTGAAACAAGTTCTTCACGGTCTCGTATCTTTCTATATGAGATTGCTCTCCATACAGATGTTTTGTATAGAGAAATATGGATTCAAGATCCATATCCTCATGCCTCCTCTGATGTTCATTATTCATAGAGGCAAGCACGATGCATTTGGCATTCGCGCAATCTAACTCCCAGGTCTTATGGATTTCCTTATCCGCAATACTGGAATCTGGACCAGGGACAGTAGGTGCCTTAGTAGTAAGGACATACCCCCAATTTGTCATAAGTCAAAGCCATCTTAACATTCCGGAACCAATCTTTATAGTTTGGCCCGGTCAAAATATTTTTCTCTAATAGTAACTTAAGGCCTTTCATGTTTTGGCTCGCTGCAATGAGAGAGAGAGGAAACACTTTAGCATGACGCTCTTACAAGTTTAGAGTGTCTTTTTAATTTATATAAACTGGATGGCTCCCACTGTTTCTCGAATCCCTCCTCAAACCAAAAAGGAATAACTTGTCAGGACTATTCTCACTGTATAATACTTACTTAACCATTCAGCCAGGCCGGTGTCGGTACTTCGAGGGAGGTTTTCCAACGCTTTCGCGAATTTCCTTAATTAAATAACCACTTTTCTCTTGGGGTGTAACCCCGTTGACACCTTTCTCGACACCTACTTGGTTTATAGCATTGATCGTTATGTGACGAATCTCCTGATGAGTAGCGGATACTCAGAGTAGGATCGAGATCCAAATATCATCGTGTGATAAAGTTGAAGGAATCCTACCAAAATTATCACACTCCAAATGGTATGCCTCTCTTTGCAAATTTCAGTTTCTTTAGAAATTCCCGATATAAATTTCTGCCCTATGCTCTTATGACCTTGGCGTTGGTCAAAATGTCATAAGTCACATGTCAAGTTCTACCCATCTTTAACTTGTTAATTTGAACCCATCCGTACATACCCCTGACGTTGGCCAAATGATAATACGACTGTCCCAAACTAACTCATCTATCTATGCAACAAATGAATACCAAGCAGCTACCAAAAAGTATGCATTGGCGTTGGTCAAAATACATAGCTTGAATATGACTGAATACCCAAATGAAATGACGGAGGGCTATGAATGGTTTTGGCGAAACCGTGAGCGTAGTGAACTTGATATGATCGAAGGAACCTGATAGCTTTTTAAAAGGAGTGGTTAAAGCTCCGCAATTTTAAAAAAAAATATCCTCTTTTTTAAAATAACCGAGTGGTTTCTTTTAAACTGTTCCAACGATTCAACTTTGGTTTATTTTCTTTGCATTAATATAATGCGTCCCATCAATTAACTTATCATTGCAGAAAATAATGAAAATACAACGTCCTCTTATGCCATCCGTATTTGCCACTGGGTCCCATCATTCACCGGTTAGGTTACTTAACTAAGGACAGAGCGGGGGCTGGGCTAGCGCGAGTGCAAAACATATGTGACGCCTAATAGCTATCATATATAGATATTGTACATTCGTCAGACGCAATAATAAGCATTCCAGATCATAGATGAACATATTGGATTTTCTACGAATCCGCATTCATTTAGAGCCTGCAAAGAAAGACGGATTACACAGTCGTGATGAATAGCTAAAACCCCACCCTAGACCCCTACAGGTACGACAAACTACCCGTCTAGTAATCGAAGTGAAGCGGTCTCCTTCAACAACGTGAGTAGGCCAATAAACACTTCAATGTACCCGGTAGTTTGTGCACCCCATCTTGGGTCTATCTTAGGAGCAGAAAACAGTAAATGAAATAATACAATGGTGGCTGCAACCTTAGCCGGATATGCCCCGCAAAAGAATATTACAACAATTTATAAATTATATTTGAATGAAAGAAATACTCGTCTCACATCCCCGACTATCCATTCACGACAATCCAACAAGTCCACAAACACAAACAGTAAAAACCATTACAGAAATGTGCAACCCCTTGCTAACCGACATATTCACAGTTAGGGGAGGTTTACGAACACATTAAACAAATCACAGATATAATCAAATCAGCCAAACATCGTAGAATTTCGATCAAGAAAACACAAATGATTCTACTCCAAATACTTCACTGTGCACCTGAAACTTGAGCAGAAACAGAACATCCCAGAAAATAAAAAATTAACACAGAATAGTTACAGGGGAATTTTGGGCTGACTCGGCTCCAACTCGGCTGCGGATCCGCGGTGGATCGCTTCGGATCGGCCGCGGTTCCGCGGCAGTTTGGCCGAGTTACGACCCAAAATTTCTCCAGTAACCTTATAATTCCCTGCTTGTATTTATAAGGGTCTCTGAAAAATATTTAGACCCTATTTTAAAATCGGCAGAAACATGGTGAAAAAGTTGTATTTTTGGGTTCGTTTTGCGATCGAATTTCTAACAACTTTGCCGACAAGTTAGTTATGGTTTAGCGAGGCTTTGATACCACTGTAAGTCAACGTTAGACACCCCACATGATGCGGGGAGGCGGAATAGGTAAAACAATCATTTTGTTTAAACTAACATCGACTAACTTTACGGATCTTTGCCAAACTCTAACTAACAACAACATAGAAGTGATTAGGTACTATGAAAGAAGATTATACCAAATGAATCAAGTCCTTCTTGTTCTCTTTGTTCACCTCCTCGACGGCCTCCTCGATGTGATAGAAGATCCACCCGAGAGCTACTTCTCCAAACTTTAACCTCACACTTGAGGTAACTAAGTGGCTATGAGTGCTAATCAAATCAACCTAGAAGATATAGAAGAGGATTAAAAATCTATTAGTCTTGCTAACCCTTGGATCTCAACACATGAGAAATTAGGGTTAGTTCTTTGAAGAGAGAGAGCTTGAGGAGAGTGAAGGTGAGAGTGAGAATGATCTTGGAAAAATGTCTCATTGTAAATATATGAAGCATAAGATATTTATTAAATGAATAAAAAAATAAAAATATCATCATGCTCCATTAACTCACCTTGTGTGATTCATCCCATGAGTCATTAAGCCATAAATGCATCATTAACTCCTATGGATGAATCACACGATGAGTCATTAAACCAATTAATGCAAATGCCACCTTAGCCTCCAACTCATCAATCTTCTAGAAGCTTCTCGACTAATTACGAGAATGCCCCTCCCATTCGTGAAAACACGGAAATACTGAGACTGTATAAATCCAATAATCCAATACTAGAATCTGGCTTAAACCAAAGCCTGCTAGTATAAACTGTCCGAACATCGTATGTGCGTAAAAACACGTATGTGTCCGAACCCTGTCCTAAACCATACGACCTCTATATCGTTTCGCCCGATGTAAGGAAACTCTCTGTGTGGGACTCTAAAGACTCGACTACTACGCTGGCAGTGGGTTTAACCATAGACCAGAAGCGGCACTAGCTGTACGTAACGGTCCCCAGGTAGATGTCGATAAGAAGGCCGATGAGGAAACCCATCTAAACTCCTACTAAGCCCGATGTGACAATCTCCGTACAGTCCGGTATGTTCGTCTAGGACTATCGCATATCGGGCCTAGGGGGGCAGAAAGCGTCAGTCCCCTAAAGGCGGTATAAGTCGTGTCGGAGTGAAGCCCATTACACCTTGAGAAGCTACTGGAAAACCTACCAGTAAATCTCGCTTTCCCTGGCTAGGGACTTTGCGTAATGGCTCTCAAGACACAGCGCGATATCAACTCCCAATACCGGGAGAGACGAATCCTGTCTAACCGCCACTGCCTCCAAGTGCTTCGGGACTGCACCCAACTGCTACCTGTTTTCATGACTCCTTTGAGCCATAGTAGGGTAGCTATCTAAGAACAGTGGGAACACACTCGAGGCGAAGCAGCATTGTCAAGTCTGCGGACTATGCTGTACTCATGTCACCTGGGAACTGTTAACTGACGACGGGTATAATACCAACCAACAGTTCCCTGCGAGTCCTATCCGGTGTACCCGTAACCCAACGAGCACCTGTATACTATCTCCAGTACAACGTACTAATAGCTGTGGGACAGACCATTTCCCCTGCTGGGATGAGAAGCGTACACACTAGTCTACTCCGGAGTATCGATGCCCTGTCTCGATAATCCTACGACTAGGAACCTAAAAAAGGATGTGCTTGCCGACTACCCAGCCCCTACTAGTGTGAGTGCCATCACAACGCTGGTAGTCAAGCAAGATCCTAAGGGCTCTATCAATATGCACACACATATTAAGATAGATATAAACCAAGTAGCATACTACCATATTTAGCAAGACTGTAATATAACTGTGAATATCCCAAGCTTCCATTAAGTAATATACAAGCTAGTATGATACAATAATGCACCCTAGGACATATACACTAACACAATAACCGATAAATTGTGTCGATGTGAGGCTCATAACGGGTTGAGAAACTACTGATAACACTTACCAGTAGATCTCCGTATCAGCCTTGGCCAGGGACTTTCTGTTATGGCCAATCGAGCACAGCGCAAAATCAACCCCCAATACAGGGAGAGACGAAACCCCTCCTATCGCTCATTGCCTCCATGTGATTCGGGACTGTACCCAAAAGCCACCGTTTTGCAAGTTCTCTTGAACGTGGTAAGGTGGAAATCAAAGCACGGTGGGAATCACACAAGACTCAATGACGATCTCGGGTCTATAGACTAACCTGTACCAGTGTCATCAGAGAACTGCTATCTGACGATAGGTATATTACCAACTAGGAGTTCTCGGCGAGTCCGTTCAGTATACCCAGTCTACACTGAGCACCCATATACCATCTTTGATATCAAACACCAATGGATGTGGGATCATCCATCGCCCATCATGTCGGTCAAGAAGCGTATGCGCTAGTCTACTCTGGAATATCGATCCCCTGTCTCGATACACCCTCGACTAGGAACAATTAAAGGATGTACTTGTGGACTACCCTAGCCCCACTAGTATGATCTCAATCATAGTCCTAGTAGTCAAGTACTCATCCTAAGGGATTTATCAACATGTGAGAGCAAGACAGTATCGCAATACAAGTCTATATGTTAAGACAAAGAGCAACCAGATAGCATACTATCATGTCGAGCAAGAAAGTCCTCTCTATATATGTCCAAGCATGCACTATAATATACATCATATATACAATAATGGCCTATAAGGCATACACATAACTAACAGCATGAGTACAGGTTAGTAATCCGACCTAAGATCGTTATTTGTCTCGTGTGAGTTTCCACTATACTTTGATTACTACTCTACCATGGCTCTACTGCTTCATGCAAATAGGTTTTAGTTTGGTACTGTCCCGAGCCACATGGAGGCAGTGATCGATTGTTGGGGACTCGTCTCTCCAGTTATAGGGAGTCAATATCGCAATGTGTTCGATTGGCCAACAACAAAGGACCTTGTCCATGGCAGTTGGGATTTACTGATAGCTAGATCAGTAGTTTCCCGGATTGGTCCGGAGCCACATCAGCACGAATTCTGAGGTTATTAGGGTTTGACATTTACCATCCACTGTAAGTGCACGGCAGCGCCCCGGACGTCTGAACGAGGCCAAAATGTGGAATATAAAACTTTTCTATAAACTAGAACCGGCGCTACCGCGGACTTTAAAACCCGGATCGGGCCATTAACCTAATCCTAGCAAACTAGAGAAAGGGTAGAGAGATATACCGAGCGATCCGTGTCCTTCGGTCTTCTCGTCGTCATCCCGATCTCCCCGCGGAATCTCCGGTCTTCATCTTCTCGTCGGAAAGGGCACCACATCACCGGGTTCTTTTACGGGCTCCCACCTCTGGACCGAGGCAACTCGGGCATGAAGTTGGCGAGTCGACATGTCCAAGAATGCTGTAGGATAGTGTAGAACTCTTTTGTCTCAATAGGGTTAAAGATGTTGCCATATGAATGTGGAGATGGAGTTGTGAACTTTTTTGGATGAGCAATGGGATTTTTACAAGCAAAATGAGAGCCAAAACTCCAACAAAAAATTTGGACATGCCTCTACTACAATGGCCGGCCATTCTTCGTGAAGGGGAGAGGAAAAAGGTCAAGGGGTGGGGAAAAACCATAAATGCAAGCAAAAGGAAAATGGTTATCATAAGAAATGATGATCACAATCCAATCCATACCAACTCCCATATCCATCAACCATCATGTCCCCAAAAGTCAAGCAATCATGAAGTACAATCATGAAGCAAGAAGTCAAAAGATGGTTGAATCATCATGAAGCTACTACTTGCAAATAACACCGTCCACAAATCAAATTTGCACATTTGCAAATAATCCATCCTCCACCAATTTTCAGCCAAGGAAAGAAACAAAGGAAAATGGACGTAACGGAATGCGAACTGGCAACTTTAAAAAACTGATCCCGTAATAAATTATAGGAAAACCCCGCTACTGTACATACATACCTGCATTTGTATTGCGACCGAATACAAATGCAATGAGACAAAATCTACACTGTACAATACTAGGATCTGGCTTAAACCAAAGCCCTTTAGTATTATCCGTCCGATCATGATCTGTGCAATACCGCACGTACATGATCGAACCCTGCCATATCTCCATACGTCCTCTACATCGTTTCGCCCGAAACTTGAGAAGCGGTCTATGGGAGACTCAAAAGACTCGTCAATACATTGCTTGTGGATTTAACCACTAGCACGTCAGAGCTATTAGCCGTAGGTAACGGGCTACCAGGTATTGACCAAAAGGGTCGTCGATGAGCGAACTTATCCTGACACCCTACTGAGCCTGCCAGTGACAATATCCGTACAGTCCAGTCCGTTCGTCTATGAGCATCGCATGGCGGGCCTAGGGGGTTGGTAAAAGTCAGACCCCCAAAAGCGGTACAAGTCGTGTCGGAGTGTAGCCCAGAACATCCTGAGATACAACTGGAATACCTACCAGTAAATCTTCTGCCTTGGCCAAGGACTTAGTGTAATGGCTCTCTTAGACACAGCGCGACCTCACCCCCAATACCGGGAGAGACGAACCCCTGCAGATCCGCTCACTTCATCAATGTGGCTCAGGACTGTATCCAACTAAAACCTGTTTGTACGTCTCTTTTGAGCATGGTAGGGTACTAATCAAAGTACAGTTGGGACTCACACAAGACAAATGACGATCTCAGGTCGATGAATTAACCTGTACACATGTCACCAGGGAACTGCTATCTGACGTCTCGTATAAGACCAACTAGCATGTTCCCGGCGAGTCCTGTCCGGTGTTCTCATAACCCAATGAGCACCTGTATACATATTAGGTGAACCAACTGACACCAGTGGCTTGTGAGACCAGCCACCGCCCCTCGTCGGGTCTCGACTGTATACACTAATCTACTCTGGAGTATCGATGTCCTGTCTTGAAACTCCCACGACTAGGGAGCTTTTAAGGATGTGCTTATAGACCCCAGCTCCCACGTATATGATCGCCATCATACTGCTGGCCGTCAAGCAAGAATCCTAAGGGCTCTATCAACGTGCAATAGTGACCTGTAAGGTCACCTAAAGCAGTACACGATGATAAAGATAAACCAGATAGCATACTATCATCTTGAGTAAGACTGTTCTAACGGTATAGGTTCTCCCTTAATCATTGCAATCACGTGCCTGGGATCCGATAATTGACTCTTAGGGCACTATCCCCAACAATCTCCCACTTGCACCCAAGGCTAATTATTGCGATATCGCATACTCACAGCCCGTGTGATACCGAACACCCAACTACTCTACTAATCAGTCTCACAAAACTCGTTTGCGAAACTAATGCGTTTGAGGAATAGCCTCAGTGAGTGGATCCACTCTAATGTTTCTTTCTATGTCTCACTTTATCTCAAGTTCGCGGAGAAAGCCATCTCCTGAAATGAGCAATATCTGTCTTAGAATATGTTCGGATGTTTGATGGGACCTAGTTCATAAATGAACTCCAAATCCAAACTTCTTAGACCGTATCGTCAACTGAACTTAATCAGTATCCTGCGCCATGCCTCCCTCAGTATCCGCCTGGACCACCTGTCCAAAATACTGCCCCTCGTCAGAGGGAAAACTATAACTCTGACAGTCACTCTATCATCTAGGTTACCTTGGAAGCCTGGAATGATAACTGTCTCCCGAATGAGGCTCTCGTTATCATATCCCTAGAACATCCACTTATGTTCTAAAGCTGCTTCCGATCGTTTCTCCAGGATAGGATCAATATCAACTTATTGCATCTTGTGCAAAAACAACATCTGGTATGGTACTTGACATCTCATGATTGACTCAATTGCCTAAGCAAGTGATCTGCCAATCATGCACATCCCTTTTCAAAGTGTTTTAACGAGTTAAGACCGAGAGTTCAGATTTTGTTTGTGATTATCTAAGTGTTAAGTTGATGTTTTAAAGAGAGCTTGTTAGGGTTAGGATTAGGTTAGTTTGAGTTAGGAGTCTCCACATCTTTCGTTGCCTCTCTTAATATCGGTGTTACGGTAATCGGCGACAACGGGGATTAGCACGACTAGGAAGGAACTTGCGAGTATAAGCTAGGCTTTCCAACGCATAAGTCCTTCCTTTTGGTACTTGTCCGTCCGTTCTTGGCTCTTAGCCATAACCTCCGGTTAATTCAACCACAACCGGTCTCACTACTGAATCACCGCTATCATGTAGGATAGGGTGCCGTAAGGAGCGGATTGTGCTTCAATTAACGGGAGTCGATTTAAGCTGTTAGGCAAGGAAAGAGTGAGAGAGATTTCCTTCTCTCAAACTTCCCTTATCCTACCCTAACAAGTATGAACTACTCACACATCATGATACGGAAAATAAAACAAAACAAAAGAGGAAGATAGAAAGAAGGAGATTAGAAGAATACGACTAGCTATTTGCGACCTCACCTTGGCGAGGATCGAGCGTAAGCATCATTATCGTATTAAGGATAAAGAAAAAGAGAGAAGAAAGAAACAACAATAAAATAACAACAACTACTTAACAAATTAAAATTACAACAATTAACAAGATAAAGAGACAAGCATGATAATAAATGGTTTTTCTTTATTCATCACTCTTCACTCATAAGCTCACTACAAGTTTCAATGGAGAAGAGGTGGGAAGAGGAAGAAGAAACACACTAAACTTAGCAAAATGAAAATACAAGAATGGACCCTTTCCTTCTCAAACTTCTGGGCTATTTATAGGCTGGGGAATGGAAATCTAGGGCAACCTTCAGAACACATACGAAAAGACCATTCTACCCCCAAAACAACTTTCTCTTTGGCGCCAGAATGGCCGCGGATCCGCGGCCTAGACCCTCCTTTGTCAGCGGATCCGCGGCCGTTTGGTTGAGTTGGGCCCTCCAACTTTTGGTGCTGGCCTGGTCTTCTATCCCCTTTAGTCTGGTACATGTATTTTCTTAATTTGTCTTCATGATTTTTCCAGAATTTCTGTTGAGGGAAAGGTGGACTTTTTGTCAAGATTTTGTCATGATTGCCTCGAGCTCCACGTAGATTTCTTGGATCTTGTGCTACCATTGAGCCTTGTGCATTGATTTGACATTGATTTGACCTTTTGTCTTCCTAAACTGGTATCTGGCAACATACGGATGAAGAGCGGAGACCGTGTTTTATCTGTGGTTGGCAGGGACCCGGATTTTTTTCGTGTTTTCCATGAATTTCACCGTTTTAGAACCGAGAACCTGTATCCTGCAATTGACTAGCAAACACGGCTCAAGAGTATCTACGGATATGCAATGTGATAAAAATTGGGCGGTATGAAAATGCAAAAATCTGATATGAACAAATACCCCCAAACTTATCATTTGCTCGTCCCGAGCAAAGCCCATTTATTCACAAAAAATTTCCTAACCTCACTTTCGCAGGGAACGCGATTGCACTGAGCATGTGCAACAAGCCGTTAAACCTCTAGGTGTCCCTAGTAGGAGGAGTGTTGTCTCCTGAGGGTTTTCAGCGGATACTACCCATAAAATCCGGTCAAGTTGGTTTGTAAAAATGACTAAGTTTCAAACCCTAAAGTTTTGTTTTAGAAAATAACAATTGTATAATCCTAAGTCTAGACTATCGAACCTTTATTTTTCACACATCGCTTCTTATTTACCTACAGATTTTATATGTCTTTACATGCAGTGCAAATAGTGTCGTTAAGTTCCCGAAAGGTCGAATAAAGTCATCATGTCGCACAATAAAGCCCAGATAATAATTTAAAAAGGATCACATAAGTTTTATAAAGAGTTAAGCATTTTTCAAGTTTCGTTTTCCAGTAAGGTTTCAACTTCAGAATTTCTATCTTCCATAACAGGAAACTAAGTCGTATTTTTCACTCCACCTTTTTCTTGTTTTCATTTCATACACACCTCTGTGAATGTGCAATAGTCTTTATCATAAAACCTTCATATCTCCGCTAAAATTTTTATAAAAGACTGTCTTTTATCAAGATTATTCTCACACAAAGAACCGTTAGGAATTTTAACTCGGAGAGAACACTTGCTTGACTTTGTTTTAAAACTGGACTTTCTAGGCTTCTTAGCGAGCTTTGGGCCAATGCACCCAAACCAGTTGGTTTTAGGGCATTAGGTGTAGAAACACCCCAGCGGACTTAATTACTCAAGTTACCTAGGTCCAAAAACAAAAGACAGTTTGGCGTGAAAATCCGATGATTTAATACGAACGGAGATATAACCGGCAGTTCAATTATTTTTTGTATAAAAGACGTGTTTAGTGGGTTTGGTGTGTAATCATTCCAATCAAGTTTCAGATGGGTTATTTTTCAGACTTAGCTCCAATTACGGCATCAATAACATTCCTTCATATTCGCTTTACTTCATAAACTATTCTTGACATTACTTATTTCAGAACAAACCTATTTGATCCTCAGAAAATCATTTATCTGTTTAAAAGTTTAAACATGAAAGACTTGTCATCTAATTCCCAAAATCTTGCGACACGTGTAGTGTGATGTAAAGACGTATATCAGCTATAGTTAACTTCAAAGGAGAGTTATCTTTTAGGTTTTCAAAATCCAAACATAAGATTTAGTTATTCCTATTTTTTTCAAACAAAAACCGTCGAATGTTGAATCAGAGTTCTTCCACAAGCTAACTTGACAAAAAAGTTTTTATATTTTTTAGAAAATTTTCAAATTTTTATGGATTTTATGGATATTAATATGCAGATGCAAAATATACATATGAATGCGAAGGTAAGAAATGCGTACCGAGCGTACCCCCAAACTTAAACTGGACAGTGTCCTCACTGTCGTAGCATGAAGAGAGCAGTTGGAAGGTTCAAAATTGTCGGTTAGTGATACACAAATTCTTATTTGTTTTTGTTTTTAAAGAAAAGAAAAAGAATATACACAAATATATACAAAATGGTTTGTACATACCCCCAAACTTATTTAGAACAGTGTCCACTGTTCTTGGCTGGATAACCGAAGTTTGGAGGTAGGCAGAGGAAGATCATTCAGGGTAAACCGGCTCCTGTAAGAACAGGAGCTCCTCTGTTGGTTCGGCGCTAAGGTACGGTTTGCATCGGTGTCCGTTCACTTTGAAAAGTGAACCGTCCTTTGGATTTTCCAAATCCACAGCGCCCTGCGGATACACATTCCGCACAAAATACGGCCCTTTCCAGCGAGATCTGAGCTTTCCAGGATGGAAGTGAAGTCGGGTGTCGTAAAGTAATACCTGCTAACCAGGTACGAAGGTTTTGCGCAAAAGGTGTTTATCGTGAAACACCTTCGTTCGGTTCTTAACAACAACCGCGTTATCGTAAGCCTCATCCCTAAGCTCGTTCAGTTCGTTCAACTGCAGCTTCCGATGGCTGCCCGCATCATCAAGAGACAGATTCAGCTCCTTTATCGCCCAAAATGCGCGATGCTCGATTTCGACAGGAAGGTGGCAGGCTTTTCCGTACACAAGCCGATAGGGAGACATGCCAAGGTCGGTCTTATAAACGGTTCTAAATTCCCAAAGGGCATCAGTGAGTTTCAGAGACCAATCCTTACGGTTCTTGGAAACCTTCTTCTCCAGTATCTGCTTGATTTTCCGATTTGAAACTTCAGCCTGCCCGCAGGTTTGAGGGTGGTAGGGCATAGAAAGCTTATGATTAATGGAGTATTTCCGCATCAAGGCCTCGAAAGTCCTATTGCAGAAATGACTTCCATTGTCGCTAATGATCGCTCGGGGGTGCCCAAACCGGGAGAAAATGTTTTCTTTAAGGAACCTAATGACAACCTTGTTGTCATTAGTCCGGCTGGGCACAGCCTCGACCCATTTAGAGACGTAATCAACAGCTAGAAGAATGTACAAGTTCCCAAAAGAGCTGGGAAACGGCCCCATGAAATCTATCCCCCAAACATCGAAAATCTCCACAACTAAGATTGGTTGGAGTGGCATCTCGTTCCGCCGGGATATCCGGCCCATGTGTTGGCACCGGGAGCAAGTCTTGCAATAGTCATGAGAGTCCTTGAAGAGTTGTAGCCAGTAGAAACCACATTGCAAGATCTTCTCAGCTGTCTTTCTGGGCCCAAAATGCCCGCCACATGCTTCATCGTGGCAAAATGACAGCACACTCTTGAATTCCTCATCAGGGACACACCGACGAATAATCTGGTCGGGACAGTACTTGAACAAGTAGGGTTCGTCCCAGTAAAAATGTTTTACTTGGGATAAGAAGCGAAGTCTGTCCTGACTCGACCATTCAGTCGGTAGTAATCCCGTGGCCAAATAGTTCACAATATCGGCGAACTAGGGTTCGCATGATACTGTCAAGAGTTGTTCATCCGGGAAAACGTCGTTGATCGGAATTGGAAGCGAAGGCGAAGAAGGAAGTCGACAGAGATGGTCGGCAACTACGTTTTCATATCCTCGTTTGTCCTTAATGACAAGGTCAAACTCTTGGAGCAAGAGGATCCAACGTATTAACCAAGACTTTGCATCTTTCTTCGCAAAAAGATGGCGCAGAGCTGAATGGTCAGTGTAGACAATGACTGGGGAGCCGATGAGGTAGGGCCTGAACTTTTCTAAAGCAAATACAACAGCTAAGAATTCCTTCTCAGTTGTTGTATAATTGAGTTGTGCGTCGTTCAGGGTTCGGCTCGCATAATAGATTACGTGCAGCATCTTGCTGATGTGCTGTCCAAGGACAGCACCGATGGCAAAGTCGGATGCATCGCACATAATCTCGAATGGGTGCGTCAAGTTAGGAGAAGAAAGAACGGGAGCAGAAGTGAGTGAGCATTTCAGTGACTCGAAGGCAGTCACACAGCTCGAGTTGAAGTCGAAAGGCGTATCCTTGGCCAGCAAAAGAGTCAAGGGCCTAGCAATCTTGCTAAAGTCCTTGATAAACCGTCTATAGAAACCGGCATGGCCAAGGAAGGCTCGGATATCTCTGACGAATCGGGGAGGAGGCAGATTGGAAATGACCTCAATCTTTGCTTTGTCAACCTCTATGCCATTTTGCGAGATGATATGTCCTAAGACAATACCTTCGCGCACCATGAAGTGGCATTTCTCCCAGTTCAAAGTGAGATTCTTGTCCTTACATCGGGTAAGGACAGCGTCAAGATGCAGCAAACACTCGTTGAAGGAGTCACCGAAGATGGAGAAGTCATCCATGAAAATCTCCAGAAATTTTTCCACCATGTCCGAGAAAATTCCCATCATACACCGCTGGAAGGTAGCGGGCGCATTGCATAACCCAATGGGCATGCGTCGATATGCAAACGTGCCGAAAGGACAACTGAAAGTGGTCTTGTCCTGGTCTTTTTCGGCGATGGGAATTTGATTATAGCCAGAGTAGCCATCAAGAAAACAATAGTACTCATGTCCGGCTAATCGTTCCAGCATCTGGTCAATGAAGGGTAGCGGAAACTGGTCTTTCCGCGTTGCGGCGTTGAGTTTTCTGTAATCAATGCAAACTCGCCACCCAGTTTGGGTGCGAATAGGGATCAACTCATTCGCCTCGTTGGTTATGACCGTGATGCCCGACTTCTTGGGGACAACGTTGATAGGGCTAACCCACTGGCTATCAGAGATAGGGTAAATGATACCACTATCTAGACATTTGACGATCTCTTTCTTCACAGCCTCCTTCATGACTGGATTAAGACGTCTTTGTGGATCCCGGGCTGGTTTGGCATCATCCATCAGATGAATGTGATGCTCAACGATGAGGGGACTAATCCCCTTGATGTCCGCCATGGACCAGCCAAAAGCTTGCCTGTTGCTGTGCAAGACCGCGAGAAGGGCTTTCTCTTGCTCGGGAGCTAGAGAAGCAGAGATGATGACAGGTAGGGTCTCGTTCTCACCTAAGTAAGCGTACTTAAGGTGAGACGGCAACGGCTTGAGTTCGAGCGTTGGAGGTGAAATGATGGAAGGCAAGACTGGTGCAATGGTCTCGAACTCAAAGGACTCCAGCAAAGGTTCAAAACGAGTGTAGGCAACCGAGTCGGATGGTTCAGGTAACTCATTCGGAAAGTCGAAGGATTCAAACTCGGGTTGTGCGCGGCTAAGATCGTTCGAGAACGTGAAACACTCGTATTCATTGTCGGGCGCAGAAACAGCAGCAGGTTCGAAGAGAAACGCACTAGTGGCGTCAAGATTATCGTGATCAAACAGAAACTCCTCGAATTCACACTCTTCTGGTGTGATCTCCTGGATCGAGCAGACGTCCAGTATATGAGCATTAGGTTCGGCGGGCTGATTCCCCAACCTAAAAATGTTGAGTTCAATCGTCATATTTCCAAAAGAGAGGTTCATCGAACCATTGCGACAATTGATCACAGCATTTGAGGTTGCGAGAAATGGTCGACCGAGTATCACCGGAATTTGATTCCGGGGGTTAGCTACAGGCTGTGTATCTAATACAATGAAGTCAACGGGGAATATGAAGTCCCCAACTCTTATCAACACATCTTCTAGCTCACCCCTAGGGTGGGTGATCGATCGGTCGGCCATTTGGAGAGTGCAGTGCGTGGGTTTCAACTCTCCGACGCCTAATTGCTCGTATACTGAATACGGAAGCAGGTTAACACTGGCACCAAGATCTAATAGTGCACGGTTGATGTTCTTATCCCCAATGGTAATTTAAATAGTAGGACAGCCAGGGTCCTTCCGTTTTTGTGGTAAAGATTGGGTAAGGGCATCACTCACGGCACTAGCCAAGAAAACTTTCTTGGGTACCTGAGACTTCCTCTTTTTCGTGCACAAGTCCTTTAAGATTTTCGCATAAGACGGGACTTGTTGGACAGCATCTAAAAGAGGAATATTTAGGTTAACCTGCTTAAATAACTCCAGAATCTTCTCCATTTGAGGATTTTGTTTATTAGACCTCAACCGGTTTGGAAATGGAACATTTTGAAAATTGGTTGAGTCTAATGCTGGAGGAGGAGATTGTGGAGTTGGAACGGATCCCAGAATAGGTGTTTTCGTGGAGTGAGAAGTGGGTCCGTTCAGAGCAGAAGAAGAGGAAGGGGAGCCTGTTGAAGAACGGAGAATAGGCTCGGAAGACGAAGAAGAAGAAGAAGAAGCGGCCGGGGTGTCATCGTTGATTCGCTTGCCAATGTTGTTTTGCAGCATCCTTCCCAATCTCAGTGTAGTCACGGCACTCACATTATGGTTTTGTTGTTCAAGAGCAACATGTGCATTATGTGGGTGACCGGGATTTGGAAGTGGCTGGGACGGGAGCTTCCCCTTCTCTCGCTCGCTCAAGGCCGCGTTCAGCTGTGCAATCTGGGCCTCAATGGTCTTGACGCTTTGCCCGTGTGCGGCAGTGTGTTGCACTAAAGATTGAATCGAAGACTGGATGTTGGCGGTGGATTGAGTCGATTGTTTAACAAACGCCTCCAGACTACGCTCGAGCGAGGAAACCTTATCGTTGTTTGACGGAACAAAGTTGTTTGGTGGAAAAGAGTTGCTGGGTGCGAAGTTGTTCGTCTTGTTTTGGAAAGGTTGGGGTTGGAAAGGCTGCTGATACTGAGTTTGTTGTTGCGCTTGTTGTTGCGGCGGAGGGGCCCTTTGGAAATTTTTGCCCTGGAATTGATTCTGATTTTGATTCCAGGCGAAATTGGGGTGGTTCCTCCAACCGGGATTGTAGGTGGAAGAGTATGGATCATTCTTCGGTCTTTGCTGGAATGCAGCATTAACCTGATCCTGTCCTTGCGAGGGTGGATTGTAAGGACACTCTTCGATCAAGTGGGAAGGATCGGAACAACAAGCGCAGATGGTACGAAGGGGGAGAACCGGGGTAGGAGCAGAAGCAGAAAATTTGCTCTCTATTGCTTCAAGCTTTCGTGTTATTGCAGCCATTTCAGCTTTCATCGCAATAGAGACGTCAAGTTGGTGGATTCCTACCCTAGACTGACCGGTAGAAGTGGAGGTAGAAGAAGAAGAAGTCGGTCTGGTGCTCTCCCACTGTAGCGTTTGCTCCGCAAGATCGTCAAAGAACTGCCACGCTTCCTCGTCAGATTTCGATAGGAAGTGGCCCTGACAGATGGTTTCCAGCAACTGCTTCGTTGCTGGGTTCAGTCCCTCGTATAAGGTTTGGCAAAGTTGCCATTTCTCCATACTGTGGTGAGGACACTGAACAAGAAGGTCTTTGTACCGGTCAAAGCACTTCCAGAAGGGTTCAGAAGGAAGCTGGGAGAATTGGTTGATTTCATTTCGAATTCTTGCGGTCTTATGATTTGGATAGAATTTTTTCAGAAACGCTTTAACAAACTCGTCCCAGCTGGTGATTGAGTGGGAAGCGGTGCTATACAGCCATTTTTCAGCGAGATCGCATAAAGTGAACGGAATGACCCGTAGACGTATAGCATCGTCCGACAGCTGGGTGGTTTTCATCATGGCACAAACATTTTGAAATTTATTGATGAAGATATAGGCATCTTCAGATTCAAGCCCATGAAAACGTGGAAGCATGTTGATGAAATGGGGCTTAATTTCAAAGTTGTCCCCATTGGCCGGAGGAAGAGAAAGGCAGGTGGGAAGTGCAGAACGGGTGGGGTAGAAACGATCCTGGAGCGCAATTCGCTGCGGCGCTACAACAGGCGGAGGTGGTGGGATATTGGTCTCCGTAGGAGGTGGAGCCAATCCAGCGGTGGTCAAAGAGATGTTCGGATTAAATCCCGACATCGCGGAAGAAGAGGTTGGTGAAGGTGAAGGTGAAGATGTATGAACAGAATTCCGGTCAACGTCGGAGTTGGCCGGCAAAGGAAGGGGTGAAAGAGGAGTGGACGGAGTATCGACTTCGGAGTCGATCGCGTAGTCGGTCGCGACTAACGTAACGCGGACTAGACGGGCGCTAGTTTCCCGAGTCCAAGCGGACATACACTAAACGAGTTTAGTATAGTCAAAGCGGAGAAGGTGAGGGTAAGAAAACGTCAATGGAGAAAGGCGATGGGTGGTGGGTGAAAATGGATTTGGCGACAAAAGGGCAAGTTTTTATAAAAGTTTTTGATTTTTCTTTTTTTTTTTTGTTTTTAGAAAGAGATTTACAGAAGTATGTACGGAAATACGGCTTAAGCAATCACAAACAAGATATGAACAATCACACCTAGATCTAGGGCAACCTAGGTCTACTAGACCTGCTCCTGAACTTGATTGTCGAAGTTAAACAGTGTCGAGAAACAGGCTTAAAAATACACTGATCACGAGGCCAGGTAAGTGCAGAGATAAGGGGAGGTTGTCCAACGCTTTCGCGAAGTTCCTTAATTAAATAACCCTTTCTCTTTCGGCGGTTGCGCCTTTAACACTTTCCTAGACACCACGTAAACAATATACGGTTAAGCGAGGTTCTAAACACGGTTTATCTTCTCCTAATGAGCACGAAGTCCTTAGGGCTGAAGTCTAGTATTTTTTAATTTACAATGGACAATGCATATGCTTTAGTGATTTTTGGGGTCCTGGGAAGGGTGATGAAATCCCCACCCAATCTAAATTGGTTTCAAGCCCCTTAAGTCCGTATTAAAGAAATGCAAAGCAGTAACAAATCAACTGCAAACAATTTTTATTTTTGCGGCGCAAAGAATCCTGCACAAGAACAGTTTATTGGAAGGGGGAGAAGAATTTGCGCAAAGAAAGCTGCAGAAAACACAATTCAGTGGAGTCCAGGGGAGTGGAGAGGAGCAGAGAGACTTACAGAGAAAAGATGACAGCCCAAGGCCACCAAACAGCCTCGGATCCGCGGCCTATGCCCTCTATTGCCGCGGATCCGCTGCAGGAACAGAGAGTTGGGGCTTCGTTTTTCTGTGGTGACCTCCTGTTGGTGTCTTCTGCCTGTCTGGATGTGTGGAATTCTGATATGCTCACTGTATATGCTCCAGATTTTTACAGTAGACCGGACGCTTCGTTTTTGTCCGTCGCGGTGTAGCCGCGAACTGTGGGTCTATCTTCCTACGTCTTTGGCACTGTACTTGAACTCCGTATTATCCGACGTCTTTGGCGCCGATCTTGAACTTCGTATTTTCCTGCGCACTTGCACAAAAACTAATCAAGAATAACAAGATGGTTTTTTACAAAGTATGTATTTTTTCGTTTTTTTTTATACTTACAAATTAACCCGAAATTACACAAAGAAATAAACTACCGTCTCCCCGGCAACGGCGCCATTTTCAATGTGTTTTAACGAGTTAAGTCCGAGAGTTCAGATTTTGTTTGTGATTATCTAAGTGTTAAGTTGATGTTTTAAAGAGAGCTTGTTAGGGTTAGGATTAGGTTAGTTTGAGTTAGGAGTCTCCACATCTTTCGTTGCCCCTCTTAATATCGGTGTTACGGTAATCGGCAACAACGGGGATTAGCACGACTAGGAAGGAACTTGCGAGTATAAGCTAGGCTTTCCAACGCATAAGTCCTTCCTTTTGGTACTTGTCCGTCCGTTCTTGGCTCTTAGCCATAACCTCCGGTTAATTCAACCACAACCGGTCTCACTACGGAATCACCGCTATCATGTAAGATATGGTGCCGTAAGGAGCGGATTATGGTTCAATTAACGGGAGTCGATTTAAGCTGTTGGGCAAGGAAAGAGTGAGAGAGATTTCCTTCTCTCAAACTTCCCTTATCCTACCCTAACAAGTATGAACTACTCACACATCATGATACGGAAAATAAAAAAAAAGAAAAGAGGAAGATAGAAAGAAGGAGATTAGAAGAATACGACTAGCTATTTGCGACCTCACCTTGGCGAGGATCGAGCGTAAGCATCATTGTCGTATTAAGGATAAAGAAAAAGAGAGAAGAAAGAAACAACAAGAAAATAACAACAACTACTTAACAAATTAAAATTACAACAATTAACAAGATAAAGAGACAAGCATGATAATAAATGGTTCTTCTTTATTCATCACTCTTCACTCATAAGCTCACTACAAGTTTTAATGGAGAAGAGGTGAGAAGAGGAAGAAGAAACACACTAAACTTAGCAAAATGAAAATACAAGAATGGACCCTTTCCTTCTCAAACTTCTGGGCTATTTATAGGCTGGGGAATGGAAATCTAGGGCAACCTTCAGAACACATACGAAAAGACCATTCTACCCCCAAAACAACTTTCCATTTGGCGCCAGAATGGCCGTGGATCCGCGGCCTAGACCCTCCTTTGTCCGCGGATCCGCGGCTGTTTGGTTGAGTTGGGCCCTCCAACTTTTGGTGCTGGCCTGATCTTCTATCCCCTTTAGTCTCGTACATGTATTTTCTCAATTTGTCTTCACGATTTTTCCAGAATTTCTGTTGAGGGAAAGGTGGACTTTTTGTCAAGATTTTGTCATGATTGCCTCGAGCTCCGCGTAGATTTCTTGGATCTTGTGCTACCATTGAGCCTTGTGCATTGATTTGACATTGATTTGACCTTTTGTCTTCCTAAACTGGTATCTGGCAACATACGGATGAAGAGCGGAGACCGTGTTTTATCTGTGGTTGGCAGGGACCCGGACTTTTTTCGTGTTTTCCATGAATTTCACCGTTTTAGAACCGAGAACCTGTATCCTGCAATTGACTAGCAAACACGGCTCAAGAGTATCTACGGATATGCAATGTGATAAAAATTGGGCGGTATGAAAATGCAAAAATCTGATATGAACAATCCCTCTCCCTTTTAGTCTGTGAGACACCTTTAGAGAGGGTGACTCCATCACCTGCAGGTACACCACCATGCCAGGAGTCGTCCAGTCTAAAGCACCTCTAGAATGCTGTCTAAGTACCCTGATTGGGAAACTACCCAAATCTAGATCTAAAACCATAGATCCAGTAACCAGAATGTCTGATATGAAATTCATTTCCTTTGTGGAGAAACCACTGTGTGACGACCAAAGTATAACCGACCATAGTAATGGAATTTCACTTCCTACTCTGTGTATGTCATCCAAATACCAGGACATCACACACTACTACCTTCTTAACAGATCCATCCCCTATTCTGATGAAGTCAGACCTATGACTGTCACGTCAGAAATAGATGATCTATCTTCGCTATATCTGCTATAGTCTATAAATAGACATAAGCCATTTATCCACTATGCTTCCGCTGCTCCCACTGACTACGACAACCCTCTGGAAGAATCATATACATGTACACTTCTAAAGCTTGTTTAGAACGACGCTATACTCATCCTTCTGCCAGATCTCATAGCCTGGAACAACAGTAGTGTCAAGTCTGGCTAAACAAGAACCTCCCTATCACCATCTTTGAGCATACCAAAGTACCTCTCGAGTGCCTGAGGTTACCCACCATATCTGCTGAGTGGCCAATGGAATGTCAAACCAGATTGAATCTTTAGGTTCTTACCAAATCTTCAGTAATCGTTTGCGGTTTTGGAATCACTTCCAGTTCTACCATACTCCCACTACCGTTTTCTGAAAAAATCCATTTTTATTAAAACTGTGGCGAGTCTAGAACAATATCACCATTGATCTTCCTGATGGTAGAAAGTCAACTCTCGTCATAGCCTGGGTCAACCCATAAACAGCCATTACAGAAACGTGCCTTGAGTTATCCAGACTCTGGTTTTAAGCATAAACCGGACAACTCCCCGTACCTTAACATCGTTTAGATATGAACTGTTCTATATCCAATATAGAAACAGAGACACTGATTTAATTGAACCAGATTCAAATCATGCAGCTCTCTCCAGTGCATGTTAACTAAATGGAAAGAGGCCGATCAGCATTTCTCAACTTAGGAGTACTTCCAATTATGAGTAACCTGAAAGAGAAGCAAGTTCTCTTAATCATTACTATCAACTGAATACCATACACAAGTATCTACATCTTCGATCACCTTGAAGAATCCCGATACTTGCAGTACCTGATTCTCTACTTTACTCTTATACCTATAATTTCTCAAAATTCGGACCTTGCATTTCTACGAAACACTTGTCTAAAAACTAGAGAAGTCATCAGTAAACTGAATATAGTACGAGAACCAACCCCTCTGTCCTAATGGACACTGGACAATATACAATCCTCTGTATAAGTCCCCTGAGTCTAATAACTCAAACCCTGTGCGTCGTAGGTTGAAAACTGTACTTATGGTTAAGAAGAATTATACCGCTGTTTAATGCTCCTTACCTAACCATCCACTGATATAGGCAAATGTCATAGACTTAATTTCAAAAAGGTATATCTCACTCTATAAAAATAGACGTACAGATATATCAATTTGAAATTGGTGCATTACAGCGGATAATCAAAACCAAATATTTGCCGTCTGGCAAACAACCCGGGTGGTTTCCTCAAATATCACCAATTATAACGAATTCCGATATAATGAGGACAATCACCCAATTCCAAATAACTTACTCCCACTCATCATTTGTAAAATCATACAGATGTGAGAATCAAACCTGGTAAATACATACCCTGGAGGAAGTGTCTAATTGGGAAATCAGTTTTTCTTTAATAGTATACAGTGAAACTAAAACATTGAAATTTTTCGATGGGGTATCCGGGTATTCCTAGAAATGCCTCTTCCATTATCAGATTCAAAACTGTAACCGTATATTTCTTTGCCACCTCTCCAAATCCTTTTATATGTCTTTAGTCGTTACCTTCTGTTCACCCCTTTAGGCCAAATGGTTTTCTTCCTCCCCTACCGTTCGGCACCAGCCTATGCTTTGGAAGAAGACTATCCAATAAGCATAATGGGTGTACTGTCTTAATCCTAGGAGCACTCGCAACCCGAGAGAAGGTAAAGATAAAAGACAACTGAATAAACCTTATTCCTATTTCTCCTGAACCAGAATCCATCCATGAACTGGAACAAGTTCCTTTCGAGTTCGTATATAACCATACGATGGAGTAGCTAAATAACCGTGGATCTTCGTAGTGATGCGGAGTGTTCTAGAGAAATACAAAGGTGAAGTGGGAGTGGTAATGAAATACTTGGTTTGGTCGTGAATAGCAGTCGCAATTTACTTTGCCCTCCTTCTAATCCCTTTATTTGTCTTTACTTAATACCTTCTGTACACCATCGTTAGGCAAATTGGTTTTCTTCATTTCCCACCATTCGGCACCAGCCTAAGGTTTGGAAGAAGACTATCCAATTTGCGTAATAGGTGTACTATTTCCTAAACCAAGGAGTACTCGCAACCTGAGAGAAGGCAAAAAGAAAAGACAACTGAATAGCCCTATTCGTTTTCTCCAGAACCGGAAACCAGCCTCGAATAAATTCCTTCGAGTTCGTATATAACCATACGATGGTTTTATCCAATGGAAGTGGACGTTCGTAGTAATACAGGGTGTCCTGGAGAAAAGGGTAAAAGTAAGAGTAGCAATGAGGTTTGCAACTCTGACAATCCAAAAGCCAGTGTTTAAGAAGGATCGGTTAATTTTGGTTACTGAGTCATAGTCTAGGGCTGGGTCTTGGTCGCTGCAAAAGAGAGAGAGAAAAGAAACACTCAGCGTGCACTCTAACCTAGATCAGAATGGTTATAAATTTATCTAATCAGGAAACCTCCCACTGTAACGTCAAATTCTCCTCCAAACCTGAAAGAAGAATTAGTCGGGATCACCCGAGGAGTAAACCAACTCATCGGTGGGAATCGGGATCCAACTATCATCGCATGCTAACATGATGGAATCCACTCACACTATCACACTCCAGAAGGTATGCGCATATCTGGCAAGTTTCAGTTTCTTTAGAAACTCCCGATGCGATTTTTACCCCATGCTCTTATGACATTGACTTTGACCAACAAATCATAAGTCACATGTCAAGTTCCACCCGTCATTCTCCAGGTTGATTTGAACCCACTCGTACCTACCCTTGACTTTGGTCAACAAGGCAGTACGGCTGTCCCAAACCAACGCATCTATCTATACTGCATATGAATACCCAATAGCTACCAAACACTTTGGCCAACAAACACAGCTTTAATACTATTGACTATCCATATGAAATAACGGAGGGCTACGAATGGTTTTTGGCGAAAAACCTTTAACGTAATGAACTTGATATCGTTGAAGGAACTGGATAGCTTTATAAAAATATAGTGGCGAAAACTTATGCTAAAGAGGTCACACCCGGTGAAGGGATCTCGGCTCTTTCCCCGTAGAATGGGGTGCAGGATATTCCAACTGAATACGACGATGCAAAGCAAAAGTAATCGACTATAGTGAAGTTATTGCCCTGACGCAAACTTCTGTCCAAGGGGTCACTCCCGGAGAAGGGATCTCGGCCCTTGCCTCGTCAACTGAGGTGCTGGATATTCATAACAGAATACCACTGTGCAAAACAAAAGAGAACGTCCTTGCAATAACAGCTTTTTGAATAATTGTTCCAACAACATCAGAATAGGTTTGTTTAACTTGCATTGATCCGAATCAATGCAGTCTCATCAATTGATCACACCAATAAAGAACGAAAATAATGATGTACGTATATACCACCCGCATTCGCCACTGAGTCCCGTCATTACCCGTTAGGTTACTTAACTAACGACAGAACGGGGACTGGACTAGCGCGGATGCAAAACATATACAACATCTACTAGTATATATATCAATATATAATATTCGCTCAAGGCGTGATAAAAATGCAACATCACAGAAATGTAATAAGTATCACCGAACAATACAGATATCTGGGATCCCCGCGTTTCATAGAGCCGCTACTGAAACCCGACGTTCCCCTGGTCGTGTGGATAGCCTGTTCAAAGAAATCCTAGACCCTTACGGGCGCGGAAAGTTACCCGTCAAAACCTGAAGTGAGGCAGCCCAGCAACGTGAATGGACCACCCAGCACTTCAGGGAATCCGGTAAGTTGGGCACCCCTCCTTGCGTCAATCTGTACCCCCTACGAGTGCAGTGAATAGCCCGCCAATTCTAAAATGAAGCCCCCTCCATCTCAAATTCATGAGATGCGGGCCCGTTGCCCTCTAGAACCCGGCCATCCGTGCACCCCACCGCGGGGTAATCCTAGTACAGAAAGTAAAATATACATATAACGGGTATATCGACCTCAGCCCGGTCGTGCCCCAAAAGAATAATATACAAACAGGCAGTGACGGCAGTCCACATGTTGAACGCTCGCCCCGCAATATCAAATGTACAAAAAAATACCAAACTGTACTACCATTGCATCCAGGCTATCCACCACGACAATCCGCAACATCACAGCACAACACAGAACATCAACGTGAATGTCACGTTCGCAAATCCGTCTAAAAGGGCTATAGCGGTTAGATAGGATTTACCGATCAAGTGACATTCGCGGTCGCAGATATAATATAAATACTGTGAGCTAACATGTTTAAAATTTTCGATCGACAGAATTTTTCGAAGTCGGCCCCAAGCACAACTGTAGCACTCAAAAACATCTGGGCCCAAAAAGAATATACCAGAAACCCTATTTCCATGTCAGAGAGCCACTGTAAAAATTTGGTGCAGTTTGGACACAAAACGGCGGCGGATCCGCGGCCCAAACATGGTTTTGTCCGCTGATCCGCCGCGCTACAGTAATATCAGCCGACCAAATTTTCACAGAATTCTCAAAAAACCCTGCACGTAATTTTCCAATGTAGCAAATAATTTTTTGACGACTGGAAAAATTCGACATAAACTGATGCATGGAAAATGTGGTTTTTGGAAATTCGTTCGATCGAACTTGTAAACACGTTAGAGCAAGCTAGACTAGGTTAATGGCGTGGCTCAGATCCCAATGTAAGTGCACGGCAGCGCCCCGGCCGTCTGAATAAGGCCAAAATGCGGAATATAAAACTTTTCTATAAACTAGAACCGGCGCTACCGCTGACTTTATGACCCGGATCGGGCCATTAACCTAATCCTAGCTAACTAGAAAAGGGGGTAGAGAGATATACCGAGCGATCCGTGTCCTTCGGTCTTCTCGTCGTCATCCCGATCTCCCCGCAGAATCTCCGATCTTCATCTTCTCGTCGGAAAGGGCATCACATCGCCGGGTTCTTTTACGGGCTCCCACCTCTGGACCGAGGCAACTCGGGCACGAAGTTGGCGAGTCGACGTGTCCAAGAATGCTGTAGGATAGTGTAGAACTCTTTTGTCTCAATGGGGTTAAAGAAGTTTCCATATGAATGTGGAGATGGAGTTGTGAACTTTTTTGGATGAGCAATGCGATTTTTGCAAGCAAAATGAGAGCCAAAACTCCACCCAAAAATTTGGACACCCCTCTACTACAATGGCCGGCCATACTTAGTGAAGGGGGAGAGGAAAAAGGTCAAGTGGTGAGGAAAAACCATAAATGCAAGCAAAAGGAAAATGGTGAAATGATGATCACAATCCAATCCATACCAACTCCCATATCCATCAACCATCATGTCCCCAAAAGTCAAGCAATGATGAAGCAAGAAGTCAAGAGATGGTTGAATCATCATGAAGCTACTACTTGCAAATAACACCCTCCACTAATCAAATTTGCACATTTGCAAATAAGCCCTCCTCCACCAATTTTCAGCCAAGAAAAGAAACAAAGGAAAAAGGACGAAACGGAATGCAAACTGGCAACTTCGAAAAACTGATCCCGTGATAAATTATAGGAAAACCCCGCTACTGTATATACATACCTGCATTTGTATTGTGACCGAATACAAATGCAATGAGACAAAATCTACTCTATACAATACTAGGATCAGGCTTAAACCAAAGCCAGCTTGTATTATCCGTCCGATCATGATCCGTGCAATACCGCTCGTACATGATCGAACCCTGCCATATCTCCATACGGCCTCTACAGCGTTTCGCCCGAAACTTGAGAAATGGTCTGTGGGGGACTCTAAGGACTAGTCAATACTTTGGTTGTGAATTTAACAACTAGCACGTCAGAGGTATTAGCCATACGTAACGAGCTACCAGGTATTGACCAAAAGGGACGTCGATGAGCGAACTCATCCTGACACCCTACTGAGCCTGTCAGTGGCAATATCCGTACAGTTCGGTCCATTCGTCTATGAGCATCCATGGCGGGCCTAGGAGGTTGGTAAAAGTCAGACCCCCAAAAGCGGTACAAGTCGTGTCGGAGTGTAGGCAAGAACACCCCGAGATACTACTAGAATACCTACCAGTAAATCTCCTGCCTTGGCCAAGGACTTCATGTAATGGCTCTCCTAGACACAGAGCGACCTCACCCCCAATACCGGGAGAAACCAACCCCTACAAATCCGCTCACTGCATCCATTTGTCTCGGGACTGTACCCAACTAAAACCTGTTTGCACGTCTCCTTTGAGCGTGGTAGGGTAGTAATCAAAGTACAGTGGGAACTCACACGAGACAAATGACGATCTCAGGTCGATGAACTAACCTGTACACATGTCTCCAGGGAACTGCTATCTGACGTCTGGTATAAGACCAACTAGCATGTTCCCGGCGAGTCTTGTCCGGTGTACTCATAACCCAATGAGCACCTGTATACATCTTAGGTGAACCAACTGACACCAGTGGCTTGTGAGACCGGCCACCGCCCCTCGTCGGGGTCTCGACTGTATACACTAGTCTACTCTGGAGTATCGATGCCCTGTCTCGAAACTCCCACGATTAGGGACCTTTTAAGGATGTGCTTATAAACACCAGCTCCCACGTATATGATCGCCATCATACTGCTGGCCATCAAGAAAGAATCCTAAGGGCTCTATCAACGTGCAATAGTGACCTGTAAGGTCACTTAAAGCAGTATACGTTGATAAAGATAAACCAGATAGCATACTATCATCTTGAGTAGGACTGTTCTAACGGTATATGTCCTCCCTCAATCATTGCAATCACATGCCTGTGATCCAATAATTGACTCTGAGGGCACTATCCCCAACACCCACTAGACCCGGTATGCGATACTCTCAGACGAAGATCGGACTGTATGGAGAATGTCACAGATAGGCTCAGTAGGGATCCGGATGAGTTTGCTCGTCAGCCATCCTTTTTGACTGGTAACTGGGTAGCTGTTACATACAGCTAGTGCCGCTGACGTACTTGTGGTTATGGATTTATCCACTGCCGGCGTACTATCGAGTCTATAGAGTCCCACACATATGGTTTTCCTGGTTCAGGCGAAATGATGTAGTAGCCGTAATGGATACGTGCAGGGTTCCGATCGAATGATCGTACTTGTTACCCGGACTTTCGATCGGATGGTTGTTAATACGAACTTGCTCGGGATTGAGTAACATTATTAAATAAGGTATTGATTTAATAATTAGCGTATATGTATTTCGATATGTATATTCTAGTATTATGTTCTTTGTGTTATTCAATCTTTTTGGGTATTCGTATTTTGATACAAATACAGTTTGTATATACAGTAGTGTGTAATCCATATTTATACGGAAAACATTCTAGAAGGTGGACGCCCCATTTTAGATTTATCCATTTAACTTTAAATGGAAAATGAGGTGTAAAGGTAGTGAAGAGAGTATGGTGTGAACCATTCTTCAATACTGTTGAAAAATTAATTTTCAATTCATTTGTGCAAACTATTCAAGCATGGTTGGGTTTTTATATTGGAAAAATAGTTTTACAAAATTATGGTTCAGTTTTTCTCTCTCATTATATTTTTTAGTCTCACCATTTATTTTCACTCTCCTCACTAGCTTTCTTGAGCACCTCCTCCTTCATCTTCAACCTCCTCTCTACAATCTCATTTGTTGAGAGTCAAGAGAGGAGCTGAGATAGATACACACTTAGAACCTTTCAATACATCCTAAACACTTTATATTAGCAATATAAAGTCTGTAGTTGCTCCACTAGACTCTTAGTGTGGAGCTAGAGCCATAGACAACATCTCTCAGGTGGTCATCTTCGACGGAGGAAGACCGACGATCAAGCTCGATCGAGAAGATCTCAAGGAGCAAGGAAATGAGATCAAGCTCGTTCAAGGTGATCTTTAGGAACAAACGAAGAGGATAGAAGAACGAAGGACACGGAACTTTTGGTGAGACACTTCTATCATAGTAGTTAGTTCTCCTCTTTGTTAGCTAGTTTAGGTGTATGGTAGATTCTGGAATGGTTTTTTCTACTGCCAGTTCTTCAAACTCTAAATTTTTTAATTCCGCAATGGCCACAGTAGATGGTCTGCGTGCTAGGAAATCCCAACACCAAGTTCATAAATGAACAACTCCATCCAACAAACTTCTTTGGCTGTATTCTCGGTTAAGTTATAACCAGCATCATGCACCATGATTACCTCAGTATCCCTATTGAAAAACTATCCAATAAAATGATCCTCAGAAGTGGCTAAACGCGAAACTCTGATAGAATCTCTATCATTCAAGTCACCTTTGAAGCCTTACCCGATAACCGCCTTCCAGAGGATGCTGACGTTACCTCATACCAAGAACATACTCTTATGTTCATTATAGCTTTCCTTTGTTTCTCAAGTATTGGATTAATATATGCTTATTGCAACTAGTGAAAAACTAATATCTGGTGCTGTAGAAGACATTTCATGACTGACTTAATTGCTTAAGTAAATGATATATCATCCATCCCAGCCCCTCTCCTCATCAATCTAGAAGACATCCTTTTTAGAGAGGTTGACTCCATCACCTGCAGGTATACCACCACGCCACGAGTCGTTCATTCTTAAATACTTTTTAGAATGTTGTCTAACTACCCGATTTGGGAAACTTTCCAAATCAAGATCTAGTCACCAGAATTCCTAATATATTATCCATATCCAATATAAAGAAAACACTATGTTACAACCAAAGTATGACCGATTGTACTATAGGAAAATCACTTCCTATTTGGAGTATGTCATCCAAATCCCAGAACAGTACTCCCTATATCCTTCTTACTGGGTTCGTCTATTGTTTTTATGAAGTCAAACACCATGACTATCACATCAAAACAGGTGATCCATCTCTGCTATCCATGCTTTAGTCTACGAATAGACATAAGCAACTTGCACACCTTCTACTGCTCCCATTGACAACAATAACTCTCTGGCAGAGTTATATACATGTACACTTCCAAATTCCCATTTGGAAAGACGTTATAGTCATCCACCTGCCAGATATCATAGCCAAGAACTGTATCAGCGCCAAATCATATCCATATGGATTTCAGCATAGACATTGAAGTAAAAGTCATATCACAGTCCACAACGGGTATTTGATGAAAACTCTTTGCAACAAATCTAGCCTTATTAGGTTAGTACCGTTTCACTTGCATAGACCCCGAAATATCTACTTACTCCTAATAGGCTTCACCCCTTCAGGAGTACCCAGCAGAGTCTAAAATCCATAATTTGCTGAAGTGAGTGCAGTCCATCTTGGATATGAAATATCTGGTCACCTGGAAGTAACCACTTCATATGACCGGCTGATTACTAGTAGGGCAATGATTGGCACGCTTTTGGCATGCCTTATTCTAAAGTTCTAAAGTTTAACCGCAATCAAGGACGGCGTCGCATGTAGCTAGCTGTGATAAGTACGGGTCGTCCGTAGGGAGACGGTGCATTTTGCGTTCTTGTTATGACGAGTTAAGCGAGGGTTGCAGAATTGTTCATTTTGTAGGATTGCTAGGCACGCGCACAAGGGTCTACGAGACATCAACCATGACCAAATAAAATTTTAGCCGTGCCGTATAACCCAAAGACGGATTTTTAAACTAGGGTTTAGGAGAAAACTAGCATGTTAAACTCTTTAACATTAAGTGAGAGGGATTACAACCTTTGTAGATCTGGTCCTTCACTTCTTAAGCTCCGTGTTGAGGTCCCTTCGCTGCGATCATTGTGTTCCGGACTCTCGAGAGGCTTCACGAAGAGAAAGATGCAGTCTTGCTTCCGATCTTCGATAACATAGATGATCTACTTTGAAGTTTCGTTAACACAAGCTATCACTCATCAAATGATTTGAACACCCTTATCTAAATGGCAAGGATAGACCAGAATGATGAAGTAGGATTTTTTCTCTCATTTATAATCTTTTTCTCACTCACTTTCATCACAAAAGCAAAACTTGAAAGCTTTTTCAAGAAGGAACTCAAAGAAGAAGAAGAAGAATGAATCCTTTTGTGATGAATAATGAATTAATTTAGTGGTTACAAATCTAACCAAGGGTTAAGCATGAAGGAGTTAACCCTTGTAGATAATTAACTAGAGTTAATGGTTTGGATTGTGTTAACATAATATCTTCACAAAATATCAAGCAAAATACAAAGTCAAAGCATCATGGAAGCTTCATGCAAAAGCTAACCCTAATCCAAACCCTAACCAAGTTTAAACCCTAAACCATTGTTAAATTTGTAACCCTAACATGTTACAATATTATATATCACATATACAATATATTTTGTAACAATAGAAAATAATACAATTAACATATATCACATATATATCAATGTATTATCCCGTGAGAAAATGAATCTTTTAGTGAGCTAATATTAGTTAATGTAATTTAATATATCATATATATTATTATACATTAAATTATCAAATCAACACTTGATCCGATAATCCGGCTATTTCATAAATAACCGACTAATACGATGACCCGGCTATATCACATATGCCCGGCCGATATCTCATATCGCGAGAATCCAATACGGTATCACATACCGCATTACACTCGGTCCCGCACATATCACATATGTGCTCCTACTCCGTTTTTCCTGAGCCAAGAAACCTTTGTGTAGGACTCTAAAGAATCGTCAATACGCCGGCAGTAGGTGATGATCATATCAAACACCCACAAGCTGCAAGCGGTCAGCTAAACGTAACAGCCACCCAGGTATTGAGCGCTCAGATGATCAACAAGCAAGCATGCACATTCTCCTGTGAATCCAATTAGTAACACTCCCGTACAGTCCGGTCTCGTCGTCTGATATGTCGCATATCTTACCTAGGGGTGGTAAACGTCAGACCCTAGTAGCTCGATAAGTCGTGTCGATATGAGGTCTATAACAGTTCGAGAAACTACTGATAACACTTACCAGTAAATCTCAGCAACCCTGCCCAGGGATTTTCGGTTATAGCCAATCGAACACAGCACAACATCAACTCCCTATACCGGGAGAGACGAATCCCCTCCTATCGCTCATTGCCTCTATGTGATTCGGGACTGTACCCAAAAGCCACTTTTTTGCACGCCCTCTTGGACGTGGTATGATGGAAATCAAAGTACAGTGGGAATCACACAAGACTCTAAGACGATCTCGGGTCAACAGACTACTCTGTACCAGTGTCACCGGGGAACTGCCATCTGACGTGAGGTATAATACCATCTGGGAGTTCTCAGCGAGTCCGTCCAGTGTACCCAGTCTCTACTAAGCACCCGTACACCATCCTTGATGTCAAACACCGATGGATATGGGATCATCCATCGCCCATCAAATGGGTCAAGATGCGTATACGCTAGTCTACTCTGGTGTATTGATGCCCTGTCTCGATACACCCTCGACTAGGAACAGTTATAGGATGTACTCGTCGACAACCGTGGCCCCTCCAGTATGATCTCATCATAGTCCCAGTAGTCGAGTACATATCCTAAGGGCTTTATCAAGATGTAACATAGAGACAATCAGAGTATATGTTAAGATAAAATACAACCAGATAAGATACTGTCATGTCGAGCAAGAAAGTCCTCCCTATATATTTCCTAGCATCCACTACAATATACATCGTATGTACAGTAATGGCCTCTAGGGCATACATATAACTAATAATCTCCCACTTGCACTAGGACCATCTGTTGTGGTATCACATACCCAACAATTAGCTGCGGTTGAAATATCTCATACCCAACCATCCCATAAAAGTCTCTACTGGGAAAAATGCCTTTGTGAGTGGATCCGCACTGTTGTCCTCTGTGTATACTCTCCTAACCTCGATCTTCCTGAAGATCAACCATCTCCATGATCAGGTGATACTTCCTAAGAATTATATGTGGATTTCATATGGGACGGGGGTTCATTGGCAAAAGCCACAACTCCATTGTCACATAATGGTAGGAACGAAGTTCATCTCATGAATTTATATCTATCCAGACTGCCTCTTTGGTAGCATCCCTGGTAGCGATGTATCTTGCCTTTAATCGTCTAGTACGTCACGGTATCTAGCTTGGAACTCTTCCAACATACCGTCCCTCCACTAAGGGTAAAGACAATTCCTGCGACTGACATTCAGTCGTCCTTATCACCCTTGAACCTTTCCAGAGATTCTCCCCAGGATCGATTGATACCATCTCACTACAACAAGTGAGTATCCTAACATCCAATTAGATCTATCTCATAGATCCAAAACCCAGGATTTAGGAGGTATCACTTTGATCCTATATGGAGAATCTTTGTGATAAGCGGAGATTGACCGAGCATAGCATAGGAAACTCATTCCCTATCAAGAGTATGTCATCCACGTACTCTACGAGGATCATCACCATACGCCCTACTACCTTTTTGTATATACAAGGTTCATCTACCATTTTGATGAAGTCAAACTCTTTGACTGCCACATCAAAACAGATGTTCCAACTCCGCGATGCCTGCTTTATCCTATAAAGCATCTTGCTAACGTTTCCGCTGCTCCCACTATCTACGAAACCCTCTAGCTGTGTACTTATAGACGCTCTCTTCTAAAACATCATTTAGAAAAGCAGTCATGATACCCAACCACCAGATATCATAGTCATGGTATGTAGCCGTGGCAAATAGGATCTGGATGGACTTAAGCATAGCTTTGAAAGTCTCAACTTTTCCATGTAACCAAGTAATCTTCTCAAGATATACTTGCTCCTGATGGGGATTTAACCCTTCAGATAAAGCAACCAAAGTCCATACTTTGTTGGTGTATAAGGATTCCATCTCAGATCGATAAGCATCCAATCATTCTTACAGAGTCTCACTCCTGATGGCCAGCTCGAAACCAGTTGGGTCATCATCTCATTATGCAATCCTCGCTCCCACTGTCATAGAGAAACCGAAGTATCTCTCAGGTGGGTGAGGAACTCTACTAGATCGGCGGAGAGGCTGAGGTTCGTTGGTTACTATTGAATCCTTTGGTTCTACCAAATTATAGTTTGTATAGCTGGAACTCCTTCCAGTTCTACCTCATGACCAATAATTTCTTTACAAGAAATTCCCTTTCATAAAGGTGGCATGCTGAGAAACAAAACATCTTTTGTTTCTCGGTTAGGTAGAAGATATTCCCTTGTGTATGCTTGGGATATCCAACAAACTTCCACAGATCTGACTTTGCCTAGAGCTTGTCCGGATTATTCTTTTAGACATAGGCCGGACAACCCAAATCTTAACAAACTTAAGATATGGGCTCTTCCCTTTCCATATCACATATGAAGTGGTAGGCAACTGATTTGATTGGAACCCTATTCAATAGGTATGCAGCTTCTCAAGTGCATAACTCCCAAAAGGAAATAGGAAACTCGGTAGTACTCATCATAGAGCGCACCATATCAAATAGGTGTGATCGCTCCGTCCCGATACACCGGCGTGCTGTGGTGTATTCGAAGGAGTAATGCTGAGAGAGAATCTCATTCTCCTTTAGAATAGTCTAGAAATTTCGTGCTCAAATATTCTCCTCCTTGATCTCATCAAAGGACATAATACTTATACCCGTTTTTTGTTCTCTACTTCTAACTTATATTCTGTGAATATCTCAAAAGCTTCGGACTTGTGTTTCAACAGGAACATATGTCTGAATCTTGAGAGATTATCAGAAAATGTAATGAAGTACAAAGAACCGGTCTTGGCATATGTAAACAGGGGACCTTGCATACATCAATATGTATCAATTCCAAGAGTTCACTAACTCTTTCTCTGTTTCCAATAAACAGAGCTATGGTCATCTTATCTTTATGACATGACCCGCAAGTTTCACAAGATGTCAATTCAAACAAATTTAAATATGCATCTTAATGTAACTTCAGCTAGTCGGGTCGCATTGATATGACCTAGTCTACAGTGCCTTAAGAAGGATTCATTCATTTCTGAACTCTTCCTCTTGTGTGTGTTTTGTATACTAAGAACTGTAGTTTGATTTAGAACGTCAATGCTTTTAGATAACGTGCCTAAACCGATCAACTCTTGATATAGGAAATGTTCAAAACATTATCCAACAATACAAAATTATATCCTTCTTTACCGATAAAGAGACTGATATGATGTTGTATATCAGGTTCGTTATCTAATAACATTTGTTCAGAATCAATGTATTCTGGTAATACAGGGTGATAGTGACCAACAGACTTGGCTGCAACACTTGCACCGTTTCTATCTCATGAAACTAATCACCCGTTCTCAGTTCTCTACCTCTCTGTTGCCCATGTAACAAATTACATATGCCGGATCCTGATCCGGTATCACATACCCAGGACGTAAAGGATACTGAGAAATTTTTCTGTGTAATGAACACACCTGAAGATGATGCATCAACATGCACTTTCTTCGTTTGGGCGGCACGGGAATTCTGGTAATCCCCTAATTTCTGCTCTGTCTTATAACAATTATAAGTTGGAGCGGGACCAACGTTCCCCAGCTCAGTATAACAAGCGGGTTTGGTCAATACATCCGTATTATTATCTTGATTAAGGCATGATATGGTCGCTACCTGGAGAGAGAGAGAAGAAAACACTCAGCGTATGCTCTTGCAAGATTAGATTGGTTATCTAATATATCTAATCAGGATGTCTCCCACTGTTTTAATCAAATCTTCCTTCAAACCTTAAAAGGAAAGACTAGCCGGGATTAATTACACCCTACAAGTTCGCCAATCTTTCAGCCAGGCCAGTGTCGGTACTTTCAGAGAGGTTCCCCGTGCTTTCGTACGAACCTAATTAAAGTAAACCTCCTTTTTCCAGAGGCGTAACCCCGTTAACACCTTTCTAGACACCTACTTGATCGGCTAATTGTAATGTGTAAAAGTCTCCCAGGAGTAACTCTTAATCGCAGTGGGTATTGGGATCCAACTATCTCATAGAAGGTATGCAATCTCATTGCAAATTTCAACACTTGAAATTCCCAATAATATTTTACCCCAAGCGATCTATGACCTTGACTGAGTCAACAAACCATAGACCGCAAGTAAAGTTCAACCCGTCATTTCCCGATTGAATTAAACCCACCCGCACGACCCTTGACTGAGTCAACAAGGCCACACGACTACCCCAATCCAATCGCATCATATGCTTTGCAGATAAGCACTAATCAGCTACCGCACACTACGCCTTGACTGAGTCAACAAACGCAACACAAATACTAAATACTACTTATCTGAAATGACGGAGGGCTACGACAGGTTTTTAAGAAAACCTTTTGCGCAATGAACTTTATATCGTTGTTGAATCGAGTGATTTTAAATGGAGTGTTTTTGAGGCTTTTCTAGTTTTTGCTAAAGGGGTCACTCCCGGTGAAGTGATCGTCTACCCTTTCCTCATCGAATAAGGTGCAGGATATATCATATATACCACTATGCAAAGCAAGAACTATAGAAGCAATCAAAAGACAGACCGAGTTTGTAGCATCTGCTAGTTTCACTAAAGAGGTCACTCCCGGTGAAGGGATCTCGGCTCTTTCCGTATCGAATAAGGTGCTGGATGTTCTATAAGGAACACCGCTATGCAAAGCAAGAACTAGAGCTACCAGTTTTTGAACAAGTTTCTACAACATCTTTAGGTTTCTTTTATTTCATTAATCTCATTAATGAAGTCCCATTTTTAATTATTCTTCACAAGCATCACATTTGAAACGAAATTTGCAATATAACATATATCTCATATATATAATATAAACATACGTCTCAGGCAGTAATATTATCTCATCACAGAACATTGCAGCAAAAGAACATATATGAAATATTGGATATACTAGGACGTCCGTGTTTTTAATACGAGCATGTATAAACCTTGGATTCCACGGTCGCGATGAATAGCCAAACCCACATCCCTAGACCCCTACGAGAGCGGGAAGTAACACTGCCAATTCTAGGGTTAGGAGACCCAGTCTCGACTCCTCGAGATGGTCTCCCACTGGACCCTAGAACCCGGTTACTTATGCTCCCCGCCTTGGGTCTACCTAATGCGGAAAAGTAAATAATATACAATGGGGACATCATCCTCAGCCCAATAGTGCCCCAATAAAACAATATTACATACAAATAAATTTTATATGAATGAAAAAGAAAAAACTCTCATCTCACATAAAACCCCCGGCGATTTAAAACACGACGATCCAATATAACATATCACAGCAACACATAATATCTCAAATCATCAACGTAAGAAAGTATGCGTATCCCGATTATCGTTGATATATAGCAATGAAGCCGGCGATACACCACATACTACGCTTACGGTCACAGAAAAGAAAGTGTAAAACTATAACAGTTAGAATCGGCAACCTCTTTAGACATCGCATGCCTAACCAAATGAATTCCTTAGATATCGCATGCCTAACAATTATAAACCCCACATTTTAGTCTCTTTATCGAAAACTCTTTTCAATATCAAGTCGGGCAATTCAACAAGATTCCCGACATCCTGATCGAATGCTCGTCGCAAACTTTAGTAAACGGCCGCACCCCCGGATGCCGTCGACAAAGTGCACTAAGGCGGAACACAGCTGCCGCGAGCACCCGAACAGATGCTTTTGGCGACGGGGTTCTCCTACAGTCACTTGGTCGGGGCTATGGGGCGTGGCTGTCTGTTAAGTTTACCCGGTGAGTATCCACGTACGCTACGTGATTGCGACGGACTTTTGATCACAACAATATTCCGTGGCAATCGATCATCTGAGACTGAACTGCTAGATTTATAATATTCAAATTAGTTATCTCATAACTACCTGAGGATTCCAAATATTGTATCGCATTCCAGATAAATAGACAATGTTAAACTTTCCGATCGAATAATCAAACACCCAAGATTTCCCCAATATATCTCAACATTTGAAATCAGTTTAAGAACATCCATCACATGCCACAGTACCAATGGTCCAGCCGTAGAAGGGTCAAGCCAGCGCCTCACATGTGGCACGCCGTACTGCCCCAAACCCTAAGGTTTAGAGGCAGTTCAAGACGGTCACATAATCGAGTTAAGGTTTGTTGTCTTCTAGAGGGTCCACCGCGTTACTTGCACTACTTAGAACGTTCTTAAATTCGAGAAAAAATCCAACTTTAGAAAAAAATTCCGACAGGGGAAAAAGTGAGTTATTGATATCCGTTCGAACTTTTTAACAGTTTCTAAAAATTACCCGGACAAACTAAACAAAGTTAAATTATCCGATCGAATCAACGAGTCCCCAATACAACCCTAGAAAACTTAACACTTGAGTGGAATTAAAACATTCCCAGAAAAAAATGTCAAAAAAGGACATAAGAATAAATATATGAAGTTCCAGGGACTAATTCACAATTTTGGCCGCGGAACCGCCGCCAAACCCTTGGTTTCGCCGCGGTTCCGTGGTCATTTGAGTGCATTAATTTTCTGTACTTCACACTAATTCTTAGTTTTTCCTGCTCTATTTTCTGAGCATTTTTAATTAGGAAAAAATCAACATTTTTGAAAATGTACAGAGGGGGGTAAAATCGGGGTTTTCCTGGTTTGATTGGACTTTAAACATCGCTCAGACTTCGCGTAAAGCTCTAGCTTGGCTCTGATACCACTTTAGGGTTGCTAGGCACGCGCACAAGGGTCTTCGAGACATCAACCATGCCCGATTAAAATTTTAGCCGGGCCGAACAACCAAAAGACGGATCTTTAAACTAGGGTTTAGGCGAAAACTAGCATGTTAAACTCTTTAAGACTAAGTGAGAGGGATTACAACCTTTGTAGATCTGGTCCTTCAGTTCTTAAGCTCCGTGTTGAGGTCTCTTCGCTGCGATCATCGTGTTCCGGACTCTCGAGAGGCTTCACGAAGAGAAAGATGCAGTCTTACTTCCGATCTTCGATAACATAGATGATCTACTTTGAAGTTTCATTAACACAAGCTATCACTCATTAAATGATGTGAACACCCTCATCTAAATGTCAAGGATAGATGAGGATGATGAAGTACGATTTTTGCTCTCATTTATAATCTTTTTCTTACTCACTTTCATCACAAAAGCAAAACTTGAAAGCGTTTTCAAGAAGGAACTCAAGGAAGAAGAAGAAGCATGAATCTTTTTGTGATGAATAATGAATTAATTTAGTGGTCACAAATCTAACCAAGGGTTAAGCATGAAGGAGTTAACCCTTGTAGAGAATTAACTAGAGTTAATGGTTTGGATTGGGTTAACATAATATTTTCACAAAATATCAAGCAAAACACAAAGTGAAAGCTTCATGAAGCTTCATAGAAGCTTCATGCAAAATCTAACCCTAATCCAAACCCTAACCAAGTTTAAACCCTAAACCATTGTTAAATTTGTAACCCTAACATATTACAATATTATATATCACATATACAATATATTTTGTAACAATAGAAAATAATACAATTAATATATATCGCATATATATCAATGTATTATCCCGTGAGAAAATGAATCTTCTAGTGAGCTAATATTAGTTAATGTAATTTAATATATCATATATATTATTATACATAAAATTATCGAATCAACACTTGATCCGATAATCCGGCTATTTCATAAATAACCGACTAATACGATGACCCGGCTATATCACATATACCCGGCCGATATCTCATATCACGAGAATCCAATACGGTATCACATACCGCATTATCCTCGGTCCAGCACATATCACATATGTGCTCATACTCCGTTTTGCCTGAGCCAAGAAAGCTCTGTGTAGGACTCTAAAGAATCGTCAATACACCTACAGTAGGTGATGATCATATCAAACACCCACAAGCTGCAAGCAGTCAGCTAAATGTAACAGCCACCCAGGTATTGAGCACTCAGAAGATCAATAAGAAAGCCTGTACATTCTCCTGTGAATCCAATCAGTAACACTCCAGTACAGTCCGGTCTCGTCGTATGATATGTCGCATATCTCACCTAGGGGTGGTAAACGTCAGACCCTAGTAGCTCGATAAGTCGTGTCGATATGAGGTCTATAACAGTTCGAGAAACTACTGATAACACTTACCAGTAAATCTCAGCAACCCTGGCCAGGGATTTCTGGTTATAGCCAATCGAACACAGCACAACATCAACTCGCTATACCGGGAGAGACGAATCCCCTCCTATCGCTCATTGCCTCCATGTGATTCGGGACTATACCCAAAAGCCACCTTTTTGCACGCCCTCTTAGACGTGGTATGATGGAAATCAAAGTACAGTGGGAATCACACAAGACTCTTTGACGATCTCGGGTCAACAGACTACTCTGTACCAGTGTCACCGGAGAACTGCCATCCGACGTGAGGTATAATACCATCTGGGAGTTCTCGGCGAGTCCGTCCAGTGTACCCAGTCTCTACTGAGCACCCGTACACCATCCTTGATGTCAAACACCGATGGATATGGGATCATCCATCGCCCATCATATGGGTCAAGATGCGTATACGCTAGTCTACTCTGGTGTATTGATGCCCTGTCTCGATACACCCTCGACTAGGAACAGTTATAGGATGTACTTGTCGACTACTGTGGCCCCACCAGTATGATCTAATCGTAGTCCCATTAGTCGAGTACATATCCTAAGGGTTTTATCAACATGTAACATAGAGACAATCAGAGTACATGTTAAGATAAAGTACAACTAGATAGCATACTATCATGTCGAGCAAGAAAGTCCTCCCTATATATGTCCAAGCATCCACTACAATATACATCGTATGTACAGTAATGGCCTCTAAGGCATACATATAACTAACAATTTCTAACCTAAGTGTATATATGCACGTATAAGTTGTTAGGATTAGATAGGTTAATGTAAGTTAGTGAATTCCGCACTCAATCCTTTGTGCCAAACATAACCATTGAAGTTAGAGCAATCGGCAACAACGTGGATTAGGGTACTTAGGCACGGTATTAGTGAAATCCGGCTTATTAACCCTTGTCCGTCCGTTCTTGTCTCTTAGCTTTCGCCTCTGGCCAAACCGAACGCAACCGGTCACTGTTAGAGATCACTGATACCTTGATAGGATAGGGTGCCTAACAGAGCACTTGCGTAAGCTTTGGGCGGAGTTCGATTGAAAATATCGAGCAAAGGAAATGAGAAAAGAAACCTTAACTTACAACACCATTCTATTTCCTAACAAAACCATATTCACAACCATCAAAACAACAAAGAAAGAGCAAATAAAAGATAAAAATAAAATAAAAAAGAACATTGCAAGAAAGTAAATGGAAAGCAAAATAAAAGAGCAAGTATGTAAATGGCAAGAATTAAATTGAAAGTAAGTAAAGAGAGAGATTAAAATACTAAGAACCCAAGAACACAAAATGAAAGCTTTATTATATCCAAGTGATACAATCTTGAGTTCAATAACCAAAACTGTAAAACTTTGGATTTCTGTTTGAATGTCTTTCGTGATAATTAGTGATCGTACGTATTATTATATATGCGTTCCTAGGATTATTAGTTATATTTAGTAGTGTTTGCATGTTGGGAATTTTCTTGTGCTAGTGCACACTTGCACACTTAGACATTTTTGAGACTTAGGGTTTTGGTAGCATGTTAACCATTTTTCTTGTGTTGCATGGTTGTTATTTTCCCCACCATTTTAACCTAAATAAAACCCCATTTTATAATTCAAATTCTATTAAACAAATGAGGCATGGGGGCGTAGGTAAAAAGCTTGACTTTTGACCCATTTTTCCCTCTCTTCTCTCTCTCTTTCCCACTCCAGAATTCTGGAGAATTTCCAGCAGCAAACCCTCCATTTTTCTCCATATTCTCTTCTCTTTTCATTCCCCTTTGATCCATACACAAACCCTATACTTATCAACTCATTTTCTTCACAAAACCATGGAAAAGTGAGGTTTTTGAGGTGTTCAAAGGCAAATCTGCACACTTGAGGGGAAAAACTGAGACTTTTGGTGTTCTACAAGGTTCTTAGAAGGTATTAACTCATATTAGCACTTCTTTTCCTTAGACTTGTTGTATTCTTTAGTAAAAATTTCATTTTTGTGCATTTTTGGTGATATTTAAGGATATTTGTGATTCACATGTTAGATTAGGGTTTTGTTAGTTGTGTTAGCTCTATTATGTGTTATTAGAGCTATCTTAGGCCAAGTTTTGTTTCAGTTTGCACAAAAATACCCAAAAGTTCCATTGTAGTGCAAAGTGTGGATTTTAACTAGAAATAAGGCCCTGTAGGATCTGCTGCTACCCGAGACATTTCAGAGTAAAACTAGATGTTACTGTAGCATGTATGGGGGGTATAGAGTGCATACACCAAACCTGGGAGCCCAATTCCCATTTGGGGCCGCCGAAATATTCATTCTGGCCGCAATTTGCGGCCAGATGAGGGTGCTTTGGGTTGGGGTTTGGGGTGTAGGTGTCTTCTGCTATGTGGGTTATTTTGGTATATATAGTTTTACAATATCTTTCCTGTATCAAAATCTAGAGGTGATTACCTATTCTCCCGTATTTTCAATCTTTCGCGACACGCGTGATACGTGTGTGTGGGTTTGGGGTTCCTGCGTATCGCGACACGTCGGAGTGGTTTCAGGCGCGTAACCACACGTTTTAGCGTATCGCGCACACGCGTGCTTAGTTCGCGACACGAGTTACTAGTTCGGTCTTAATATCGTGTTTGTGTGACTTCAAGCTTAGATATGATATATTGTGTAATTCTAGGTTCGCAGGCGAGTACGGCGGACGCTGCGCAGAAGGGGAAACAAGTTGTTGGCTACACCTATCGAGAGACTACGGTGAGTAGATTTCACATCTACGGGGATATCGCCCGCATGGCGTTCTACGTCAGGGCTGATAGGACCTTATAGTTTCCTTTGTATACATTGACTATTCATGGCTACTATTTAGTGCATGCTGCATTCTCTGCTATTTGGATATAAACTAGAATTGATAGAACACCGCACTATTACTAACGGTCCATGTTGCATGAGCACTATCCTGCATGTTACACACACACCGTTAGTAATTGCCATGACACTCACACTGTAGTATATCACATCGGATCATTACCTTGTAGCTCATCTTTATGTGACATGACTTGATATTCATACTTGATGCCTATATCACATCGGATCATTACATTGTAGCTCATCTATATGTGACATGACTTGATATTCATACTTGATTCCTATATCACATCGGATCATTACATTGTAGCTCATCTATATGTGACATGACTTGATATTCATACTTGATGCGTATATCACATCGGATCATCATATTGTAGCTCATCTATATGTGACTTGACATGCTATTCATACTTGATGCCTATATCACATCGGATCATTACATTGTAGCTCATCTATATGTGACATGACTTGATATTCATACTTGATGCCTATATCACATCGGATCATCATATTGTAGCTCATCTATATGTGACTTGACATGCTATTTATATTTGACGCACATATCATATCGGATCATTGACTTGTATTTTGGTTCGGATTACATGTGATTTCTGGATTTGGGAACCGTGGCTATTGCAAATATATAATCATTTAAAAACCCGGTTCCCTTGATATGATATTTCGGTGCGTCCACCATGTGTTTTCTCGGTGCTAGAGTGATATATGTGAACCCAAATTGAGGAGCTGGTTGAGGCCAATTACGGGTACATGGTGGACCCGGTACGGTACCCCGGGGCCTGAACGGTTTCGCTGTGCAGTAGACGGTGAGCCTGGTAGAAGGACTACTACCTACCGGTGATTGGTTGGACCTGACAGTTATCCGGAGGATACTGATCAGAGTCTATAGATGGATGCGGGGTGATCCGTACTGCCGGGGCTGAGGGCCTATACCGCAGACGGAGCCCGTGGGCTGACCCGGACTGACGGGGCCCGATGGATAAGGATTTGCGTGTCGATGCTGGACACGAGTATTTATGATATTTGAATGCCGATGTTGGGCACTCGGGATTCTCAGAGATGTACACGATTTGAGGGCCGATGAGAGTGCCGGCGCCTGAGCTATTTGGGGGATCTGGGTGCATTGAGGGACACCGATTATATATTCCACGTTGTTATTCCGTGTAGATACTATATTGCCCCTGCTCAGCATTTACTATTGCTACCTCATCCTGTAGTTACATTACCTGATAGAGCATTTTCTACCTCATCCTGTAGTTACATTACCTGATAGAGCATTTGCATGATTATTGCACATACTGCTTATCACACATTGATATCATCTGTTGGCATATGATAGTGTAGCGTAAGACGTGCATGCTCGCGATTACCTTTATATGTTATCTCTATTCACGAGTTGGCAACTCACCCCCGTTGTGCCACAGTGTTTGCAGGTTGCCCTTCGGAGTGGTCGCGGCAGGCTGCGGTTGCATCTTTTGATACAGATACCCCCATAGTTGGTGTACTAGCTCTTTTGCTGATAGGTGGGTTTTGTGCGGTATCTGTTTATCTTTCAGTATGTACATTGTTGTATTTAGTATTCTCCATCTACCATATATGTATTTGACTTAGAGACAGTGTGAGGAAGATAATGTATTTATTTGTATTCTGGTGTCGAGCTCGTTGTGAGCCGACTGTACTTGCAGTTTATCCTATCTGTGACGTTCCCACTTGTGGATCTTGATCTTCGCTACGGTGTTGTATATTACTATCTTGGTGATTGTTTACTTAGATTTCTTTGTTAGTTGTATGTATGCCCTAGAGGCCAGTATTGTACAGATGATGTATATTATATTGGATGCTTGGACATATATAGAGATGACTTTCTTGCTCGATATGATAGTATGCTATCTGGTTGCTCTTTATCTTACCATGTATACTAGTCTCTTTAAACTGTCTTATAGTTACATGTTGGTAAAGCCCTTAGGATGTGTACTTGAGTACCTGGACTATGATGCAGATCATACTAGTGGGGACATGGTAGTCCATAAGTACATCCTTCAAGGTCCCTAGTCGTGGGTGTATCGAGACGGGGCATCGATATACCAGTGTAGACTAGCGTATATGCTTCTCGACCCATGAGATGGGCGATGGATGATCCCATATCCATTGGTGTTTGACATCAGAGATGGTATACGGGTGCTCAGTGGAGACTGGGTACACTGGACGGACTCGCCGAGAACTCCCAGATGGTATTATACCTCACGTCAGATGGCAGTTCTTAGGTGACACTTGTACAGGTTAGTCTGTAGACCCGAGATCGTCATAGAGTCTTGTGTGATTCATACTGTGGTTTGATCTCCACCTTACCACGTCCATGAGGGCATGCAAAACGGTGGTCTTTGGGTACAGTTCCGAGTCATATGGAGGCAATGAGCGATAGGAGGGGTTTCGTCTCTCCCGGTATTGGGGGTTGATGTTGCGCTGTGCTCGATTGGCCGTAACAGGGAAGTCCCTGGCCAGGGCTGATCAGAGATTTGCCGGTAAGGGTTACCAGTAGTTTCTCGACCCGTTATGAGCCTCACATCGGCACTACTTATCGGTTACTGGTGTCTGACGTTTACCACCCGTAGACTTGATATGCGACATATCAGACGAACAGACCGGACTGTACGGTAAGTGTTACTGGTTGGATTCACAGGAGTGTGAGCGAGCTAGCTCGTCGACTTCTGATCGCTCAATACCCGGATGGCCGTTACGTTTAGCAGACCGCTTGCGGCTTGTGGGTGCTTGATATGATCATCATCTGCTGCCGGCGTATTGACGAGTCTTTAGAGTCCTACACAGAGGTTTCCTGGCTTAAGCGAAACGAAATAGGAGCGCATATGAGATATGTGCAGGACCGAGAATAATGCGTGTATGTGATACCGTATTCCATTCTCGTGATGAATGTATCGATTGGTTATATGCGATATAACCTAGATATCGAATCAAGGATTGATTCGATAAGCCGATACATAGGATACTAGTCGGTTATATGCGATATGACCGGATCGTTAAATCAAGTGTTTATTTAATGATTTAATGTATAATTATATATTTGATATATTACTTTGCATTAATTAGTATTGGTTCACTTTAAATGGATTTTCTCACTTGATATGCAAATTGTATATGTGATATACTTTTGTGCACTACATTGTGTCATGTTTG